>OX438937.1:4493954-5907714 GCA_949316185.1 Pyrausta nigrata
TTTAAACGATACTATTTTTAATTGTATGGCTCACCTTGTACATTTTATAGACCATGAAGATTATAGAGATCCATTTTTTTACTTATTCGACACAAAAAATAATAATATTCGAAGCTCGAATACGATGCAGCTATTGAGTATTCTTAGATCTACCTTTAGATTATAGGGTGGTTTAGGTTCTACCTCCTAGTGATCCACGAACAAGATGTACCTTCTTGCAGCCTAAAAAGATATAAGAGTGACTAGCTTGCTGATTCCAGTGTCTGTGTCTGAGCAAATGTGGAACTTCCTATATACATTTTCCAACCCCCATTTCAACCTCTTCGGGGACGAAATATCAAAAATTCTTAAATACTTCATTCTTAATTTCTAAATAAATAGCGAACTATTTTTTATCGATTTATCTTTAAAACTGACGGTATTTTGATACAAAATTACCTTCCTCTTATTTACTTCTTTAAAAGGCGAATTCGTAAAAAATCATTTCGTAATGCTCACTTTCACTATAAAAGGAAGCATGGAGCAATATTTCAAATTTCTAATTCTAGAAGTTAAAACTTTGCGTTGATGTTTCACTCAATTTGTCATCAAGTCATTTATTCTTTTTATATTTTTAGATATTAAATAATAATAATAATTTGTGACAGGTGATCCCACCCAGCCTCACCGGTAGGCGGCTGGAAACCTATGTGTAATTAGCTTTATAAGGCCTTTTAGTTTATTTGCGCTTAGCTCTAGTTAAACGAGATGTGCAGCAGGCTGAGGTCACATTATCGAAGATAGCGATTCAGAAGAAATGGGTAAGCTCGCTCTACCGTTGACTCTGTCTACGCCGCGTCTGATTTTGTCAAGAGCAACCCATTCCAAAAAAACGCCCCTGTTTTTAGAACAGTGAGAGTTGAGAGCCAGTTACAGAATCAACTTCATGAATCTTACAGTTTCATTACCACCTTTCCGATCGAGAATAGATAGAACCAGGTCTCTACCTTTTGCCCGAAATTATTAACCGATCCGAGATCTAGATTTAAACCAATCTTGTTTGACATTGGCATCCGGGAATGATTTGAGTATTGGCTAACGGATGTTTTGATTTTAGCTGTAAATCTTTTCTGGTATAGCCTGAAAAAAATCATTGAGGTGAATTATTGATGTTTCATGTTCCTAAAAATCCTGCGTTTTTTTCCAGTAGTTAACCACGTGTAATAAAATTTTTCTTAGTTCAATGTTTTATGTAGAAAACGAAACAGGTGTTAATTAATGTTTTCATCAACAAAATTCATTGGAACAAAACTAAATATTGACTACACTTCGTTTGTACGCTGAAATTAGTAAATAACCAGCACATCTTTACGTTTTAATTTCCGCTCACCTCTTAAGAGTTTACGTAGCCAAAGCCTCACCTTACCTAACCAATGAAGGCTGTCAATCGTGCCTTCGATGACACCGGATGTGCGCCATCTGCAGTTCCGGTCGCGGGACGGCTGGAAAAAGCCTCTTTTTCATAAGAGTAATACGGTATCATGAGCGAACACCTTGTATTAGTTATCACCACGTTTAATGGCCACCTTTACTTCGAGACCAGTTAGATCTCAATTTTCTATGCGCAGTGCGTGTGCAATTGTGCATATCCCGAGCAGATGGGTGCTAATTGATGAGATATTGCGGTGTTATCCTGGTTTACTTATATTCAATGGATAAGGTGACCTTTATTACATAGTCACTCACTCAAAGAACCTTGTAGCATTTTCGTGGCTAAACCGGAGTAAAAATGGTAGAAAAAGTCCCGGTCTAGCACATCAAAGAAAGTGTTATGGCTGATGAAAAGCTGATCATTGTCTCGGTGACTTGAATATAAAAGGATTTGACAATCCTTTACAAGGAAGAACTACTGTTCTGCCTCAATATGACTGTATCATCTGTTTTTTTTTTCGTTTTGCATGTTTTTTCTCAGTTACCATTATTTTTTTATTCTCGATCTGTTGCACGGCCTTTATTTTCTCTAGTTTATAATATTTTTTAACACTTACAGTGTTCTTTCTTATCAAAGGTCGTGGGCTCAAATCCTGCCCGTGTGTGAATATTTGGTTTCTTATTTAAAAACTGTATTTTCACTGTTTGGTTCTGTGGTTAACTGGTCGAGAATGAAAATATCATTAAATTCTAATTCAGTTAAAGTAGTTAATCTGATTTTTTTCTTTTTCAAACAAAATCACGTCAGGTAAAAAGAACATTTTACTGAACCAGCAGCGTGGGTAGGCTGATACAAAAATACAGTTTTTCCAAAAGCCAGAAACTATTTTTTTTCGCCTTTCGCAGTGACTTTCATAGAAAGAAATTTTGCCACAAAAATACAGTTTTTCCAAAAGCCAGAAACTATTTTTTTGTAATGCGGCAAAATTTCTTTCTATGAAAGTCACTGCGAAAGGCGAAGAATTAGCACACTGATATTAATAATATTTTTAAAATTTAAGTAATGCCATTGCAAGTTTTCTACAATCAATTCTCGTGTACAAAAATTTACTTGACTTAATGATGAGGTTAATTGATTGACCTTAGATAGTCTAATGTGTTATGTATTTATGGTTTAGAAGAATAAAAACAACCAGAATCAGAATAACTTATCTCTTGCAGAGCCCAAAAAATAAGGAGACATGTTTTGTCCTCATACGGGCTCATCATTATAGTTCTAACATTCATTACTGGCAATTTCGATCATAAAATTATTTTATAAGAAAAAAAGAAATACCATTCGTGATCAAATAATAACTTAACTGTGAAGCTATTTACAAGAACAGTCCCTCGGGTCAAACCTTCCTAAAACCATCAAAAAATCAAACAACATCTATCTAAAGATCGAAAACAAACGTAAGTGCTTTCAAAAGAACTTCTAAACTTGGTGATAGACATACCAAACGTGGCACAAGTCCAGGTGTGCAGTGTTTTTCCCACGAAGAAAAATAAAAAGCAAAATAAAAGGACCGCTGCGTCCAGGTGGAGGCTGTAATTAAGGGAGGATAAGAAAGATCTTGGTAATCTGGTTTGCGAGCCTGATAAGGGATGGAGTAGTAAAGTGGTGGATGCGGCATAGATACAATATCGTTAATAAAAATTTAGTTTCTATTGTCAAAATCAAATGACTTAGACAAATATAATATGTTTAATTATTGCACGCCATATTATAAAAAGTTACAAATCAATTCACTTAGAAAGTCTCTACAGATTAATACTGACTGAAAAAAAAATGTGTTGTCGTTTCAAAATGTTGCCAGACCAAGGGTGTGACCATAATGTTTGTAGGCAATATTACAGTTAACTGCAAAGTAGTGCAAGCAGTTTATAGGATAAAAAATACTTACCTGATTAAGTAACAAAATGTGCATAAAATAGTAACCCCCATAGCACCAATTTATTTTTCTTTTATCTCTAGGCAGACCTTTAGACCGCTATCTAGCCTGACAGTAAGCGAAGATTCATTCGAGAAATGATCATGATTGACTAGTAACACCCTTTACACTCTTTTGTTAAAAGTTTCCAGATCATAGTGTTAAGAGACTAATGTAAATATGATGAGCGTTAAAGTCATCAAGCCTCTTCCATCTTTTGTGCATCGCAGAACATAACGGTCCGAACGGATGCGCCTAGTGGTCAGATACTATTTAAAAATACTGATAAATACGCATATTGGACCGCACTAACTGCATCGGCCACTCGTTTGTCAGTGCGATTAATGAAAAGCGTTAAACGAACTAAAAGGAATAAATAAAACTTCGCCGAAGGAAATTAACCATCAATTTTGTGGCGCTATCGTATGAGGAATTTTAATGCGAGAGCCGTTTTAATAAATCGTAAAATAACTGCGGTTTAACCTTCCTTGAGAGCAGGGATATATCAAAAGGATTTATCGCTTTGATGAGTAAATACCTATACTCCGAACAGAAGCACAGTATTGTGTTTGTTGTAAAAGATAGTCAAGTATCTTGAAGAAAAGCTTGTAATAATTATTTTTACAAATATTTCCATCGGATACATGCGGGTACATTCCCCAAGTATTGATGAAATCGAACGCCGGCTCACTGGCGTAGCAAGCACTTTAAAAATTAGTCGGCTGACTAACGTCCTCCGTAGCTTAGTTGGTAAGAGCACTCGCCCGGATAGCGAAGGGACGTGGGTAAGAGTCCCACCGGATGACACAGTCGATTAATTTTTGTGAGCGAAAATTCAATTTGATTTCGTAAAAACTTGCAAAATAATTGCTTAAGTTATAAAAATAATTATAAGTTAAGCTGATTTCATCTTAACTGATGGTTAAATATTTGTAAAATATATTTTCATCGGATACATGCGGGTACATTCCCCAAGTATTGATGAAATCGAACGCCGGCTCACTGGCGTAGCAAGCACTTACAAAAATTAGTCGGCTGACTAACGTCCTCCGTAGCTTAGTTGGTAAGAGCACTCGCCCGGATAGCGAAGGGACGTGGGTTCGAGTCCCACCGGATGACACAGTCGATTAATTTTTGTGAGCGAAAATTCAATTTGATTTCGTAAAAACTTGCAAAATAATTGCTTAAGTTATAAAAATAATTATATATATATATTTATTTTTTATATTCGACACAGTTTGTATGGGAATTCTGTCATAACCGTAAATCGATGTTTACCGGCTGTTAAATTGGTGAACACGGGTCTTAATCACCTGTACAAATATAGCAAAATCAAATGAATTACATCGCGATGCAACCGACGACAGGACAATTTCCAGCCGTCTCAAAACAAAAGAGAACACCCCATAACCAGTAACACTTAGTTTCGGTATTCAGGCAATAAATAACGAGAGGAGAAGGCAACTTTGTGTTGGATGAAAGCTATCTCGGAGCAAAAAGAGTGCAATCGTAGTTCACGAGTATCCTTCCCACGGACAACACCTGTGTCCTGCGAGTTGGAGTGTGTGCAACGCGTTCTATCAATGCATGCGCGATAGTTTACTATGCTTGTGCTCATGATGAGGGAGGGTATTTAGGCCTAATAATTTTTCAGTATGCTATAATATGATCATAGCACAATAACGTGGGTCTGCCTTAGTCAATTAGTGTCAAATGTACCACATAAATTTAGCCATAATCAAATGCAACAAGTTGTTTATCCTGGAGATTGACAGATTTTTTACTATCGTTACTATTCGCATCACAATCTGCTTTTGCAATTTTTTTACTCTTTCCTTTTCTTTGACGAGTTGAAAATAATAACGGAGTGATATAATAACAATAAATAATGATTATTAGACAACATCACAAACATTGCTTTAATCAAAGTAGCTAAAGAAAGCACTATAATAGCTTTGACTGGTCCCTTAAAAGCCTTTGAGTTCAGCATCTAGAAAAAAAAGGTTGTTTATGCAATCAAGTTCTTTGGATGACGCTCTATTTTCACAGTATCATTATATAGTTCTCTCTAATTGTCTAATTTATTTTAAATAGTAGAAACAAACATTTCCAAAGCCATCCCTTATAAGCTCTCTTAAAATTAACTTATATAATATATAACACTTATTTAGGTTTACTGTATTAATTCAATGTCTTCTTTAAAAATTGGATTTAAAAAACATATTAGCCATGGCAATTCATTTAACCGTATACTCTGTAATAGCAAAAAGCCGACCGGCCGATAGTGCAGCATTACTGCAATTATAAGAACAGTACGGCTAGGCTGGACCACTTAACGGGATCTCAGGGACGAGCAGCGGAAACTGAATTGTGTTGTGGTGCAAGTAATAGGAAATATAGTGCTAGAATCCTGACCTGGCGGGTAGAATTATTATTCTTCTTTTTTTCTGTGATCTCTTCCATCTTTCGGAAAGCCGACGCCGTGTATCGACACGGGGTCGGCTTTCCAAATCATACGGCGCCATTGTCAACGCTTGTAAACATCTCATCTGCAATGTTTGCCTATGTCCTTCCGGACATTTGTCATCGAAGTAGTTTGGTAGACCACCTCTCCCTCTCCT
Organism: Pyrausta nigrata; assembly: GCA_949316185.1. NCBI lineage: Eukaryota > Metazoa > Arthropoda > Insecta > Lepidoptera > Crambidae > Pyrausta > Pyrausta nigrata. The sequence goes on from OX438937.1 coordinate 4,499,959, forward strand.
TTTGGCTACAAGCCATGAAAAGCGCTTCTAACGATATGGTCATTGGGTCTGCACAGTGCGCACATGTCCATACCACCTTAGCCTGGACTCTATTATCCTCTCGGTAAAAGGCGTTACTCTTCTCCCCCTCATTCTCTTAACGTTTTCGTTACGCACTTTATTTTTGATATTGACTTCAGCCTACCCACGCTGTACGAAGTTTGTAATCTTGAAGGTTTTAAAATTTGTTTAAAACCCAATCCCTAAAAGTCTCTTGGACTTATACCTTGCACCATTTTTTATGAAGCTGAAATAAAAACTAGATTTCGTCACGCAAGCGATCATTAAAGCCTTTTGAGCGGATGTGAGCAGGCTACTTGCTTTTAATTGGGTTTGTCGCATTTCTCCTTTTGCTTTCTGCTGATAATTTTAGCGTAGACTTGCAGCCTTTTTGGAATTTGCGGGAATTAAACAGCATCGATATAATGGAAAGGAATAGAGTAACCCTCATATTAATAATGATTTTGCTACTGCTTTAGTGTTATACAGATACGCGTGAATAAATTTAACACAGCTGTTTGAAATGTTTGTCTCCACTAAATCACGTCACCTATTCTGTCATTAGTTCCAAATAAGCCGTCTCATATACAAACAAGTGTTATATCAATGGCAATTTTATTATTAGTTTCATATCAGCCTATTGCAGTCCACTGCTGGACATAGGCCTCTCCAAGACTGCGCCAACTTTCACGGTTCTCCGCTTCTCGCATTCAGCCACCACCGGCCACCGTCCTCAGGTCATCGGTCCACCTAGGCGTTCAACACTACGCTTATTACTAGTAAGTGATTAAATCTTTGGATACTCGTACTAGTATGGAATTGTAAATGTTAATTTCAGAACAGAAGAAACACTATTACGAAACAAAAGAGAGTATAATTTATTATGAAAGCTCATAATTATATATTATAAATTATATAATTATGAGCTTTCATAATTAATTATGGGACCATCTGGCTTGAAAGATAATGCAATTACAATTTCAATTCTCAAGCAATGACATTTTATCATTTTTTTAAAAGCTTTTATTGCTTTCTAAACGTCTCAGTTGGAAAACTATTATTACTCTCTCTAAGGCTATATTTTTGCAATTAAAATTTGCATAAACAACAATAGCATTATTTCGAAAATAAATTTTGGACAGCCCTAAGATTTGAACCCAGAATCTCTAGACATAAGAGACAGTCATAACAGTTTAAGATGTAATATACCTCAAATATTCCCGGACATAGGAAAAACTTACGAAGCATGAATTTTGAAACTAAAAGCCGTAAAGATATCCTTAAAGATAGTGTGTTAATAAGTCAAAGTGTTATGCAAATTACACTGCAGCGAATAACGGCTAATAATGTTGTAGTATGTAGTTTATTGTTAAAAGTGTAGCGTGATATCCTGATACCATGCCGTTAGAACTATAGTACCCATTGTAGAGTAGGTAAATAAAATAAAAAAAAATATTAAGATCGTTGGGAAGTAAACTTACACCAAAAAATGCTATCTAAACCATAATTAACTCTTAACTAGACTTAAATCAAACTTGATTAAAAAAAAATTGGAGCGCGAAATTGTATTTGGATCAGTAATTCAATTTTGTTAATGTCTGGTGTTTTTTGCACGAGATGCGTGAGGCTATAGTCCGACTGCCTAACGTTTATGAAGACGAGAACAGGGACCGTGACCGGTGAGGGCGAGGCGGGCACTTGTGATTTGATTGGGTGATTTGGATTTTACCAAGAATGCGCCTGCCACCGCACCGATCACCTGTATCCTGCAAGCAAGGACTCCGTTAGGCAGTCAGACTTTAATTTTTTACGCCAGGATACAAGTTGGTGCTAGTGCCTCTATCTATCTATCTACAATTTAAGAGCTACGCTCTAGTCAGTGGATGGTCTCTATATTTCTGGATAAAAGCTAGTTCTGTATACACAACATTGAGGCACCAGCTTGGTAGCTTACCAGCACTAGATTGCTATCCTGGCTTAAAAACAGCCTCGAGTTTTTCGGTTTCGTGCGATTTGACATTTGTACTTTTTTATGTCACAATTTTTTTCTTCTTTGGTTTATTAAACAAACTAAACATTTTACTTAATGAGTGGGTGTTTTGGATGGTGGGTGTTCGTTCAACGATGCGCTCGCGCCAATCTATCGGTTTCGCTGCTCATAGTGACCGGTCGGCCGTGACACGAAATACTTTAGTAAATTCTCTGGCTAGTTATTTGAAGATAAGTTATGTTTTGGATAATTTTGCGGGAGAAGGAAATGTCACATGTGGTTTCCACATGCTAAGTAGGCTACTCCTTAGAATAAAAAGATATAAACTTATAAAGTCCCACCGGATGACACAGTCGATTAATTTTTATAAGTGAAATTTGATTTAATTTCCTAAAAACTTGCAAAATAATTGCTTAAGTTATAAAAATATAATAAGTTTATATTTTTTTTAGCAAGTAGGTCATCATCATTTCAGTCTATTGCAATCCACTGCTGGACATAGGCCTCTCCAAAACTGCGCCAACTTTTACGGTCCTTCGCTTTTCGCATCCAGCTACCACCGGTCACCTTCCTCAGGTCGTCGGTCCACCCAGCAGGGTAAGTACTATCAAACAGTTAAATCTTCAAGTACATAATTCGCTTTGATTACAACATCAATTATCAAATTATAACGATGTAGCGCAAAAATATGATCACAGGGTATAATCGCCCATCTTGGGCTATTACATACGTAATGGCACAATTAACTTTATAGTGACCTTGTGTCTCGATTTCTATCATAGTAACAAAGAATTGCATTAATGACATGCAAATGTGAACAATAAGATAACGAGGCTTCCGCACCATTGAAAGTGTGAAGATGAGAAAAGTGGCCACCATTAGCCAATTACGTGAATACAATAGACAAATGCAATCCAATTGAATCTGCAAGCTCACGTTTGTATTTACATACTCTGTGAAGGTTAGATAGCTGCGAGTTTGATACAGGTTCCCGCTGAAAATCAGTGTCGTGGTCACTCACAGTGTATTTATTTAAAAAAGAGGTAGACCTGTCATCTCGTACTGCGAGATTCGAATTTGATGCTCCGAGCGCACGTTCTTTAACGTGTCAAATGTCATATTTGAATGTAAAATCGAGCAAATTACACAATTTGCGCCGCGCGCTTATGAGCCATCTACCTCTTTTTAAATACACTGTCATTGATCGTGGAGGCATTTTTTTTGCTGCTATGACTTGTACAAAGCCTTGGGGACCTTGTTGGCACATCCTTCGTTTTTTATCAATTTTAGGTGCTTGTAGCGCAGTGGTGGCAGCGCTTTGGTAGTAATATCAAAGTTAAGCAAACCGTTAAGTAGTGATAGTCTCAAAAATTAGTATTGACCTCCCGCTAGAGAAGAAAAAATATTTAACGACAAGTAGTAGTTAAGTAGAAGTGTTATAAGGGACTAAGGAACTAGGAACTACTACTACTATGGAAAAGCTATGTAAATTAACAATTTTCAAGACTTATTATGTGCTACCAAGCCTAATCTTTGAATATCCGTCGTCATTGCCCACATTTGGAAATGCCTTTGACCAATGGCGAAATTAGTGTTATCCTCATATCATTTTCAAGGTGAAGGTTGTCTGAAGGAAATTGCTTTTAGTAATCAGCCCGCCTAAATTGTACCATTCTTTATGAACATTTATACAAATATCTACTGTTTGTGGTGCGCAATAAAGAGTTTATTATAATAATATTCATATGATACTTATACTCAATGACAGTAGGAATATTTTATATTCCTACTATAAGTATAATTGAGATTTGAGACAGAGTCCTTTGTGAGACCCCTGCCCTGTTCTTACAGGCAATACTTTTTCTCACCTGCTTTTATTTCATTAACAACGTCAAGCCAATCAGTGGCATTAATAAATAAAAATATAATAGCATTTTTAGCCTTTCGATTGCGTGAACTTGGTCATGCAAATGAAGAGAAACAAAGAAACCTTTCTGCAGTTAATTATTCGTTCTTTCATCACTCTAATTAGATTGACACCTTCGTTTCCTTGTTTGTTTATTTTTGTTGTGTGCACTCAACAGGTTGCGAATTGTTTTTCATCGTAGGATTAGGTTATCTTAGAAAATAAAATGAAAATTTCGCCAGGCATTTTATGTCCTATTATTTTGATATTTTATTTCTACATTTCCACTCACATACTTCCATTTCGTGGGGCCCCAACGTTATCTCTTTTTTTTAAAGAGATTTCCAAGAGGCTGGTTGACATCAGTGGTGACCCAAGAGCTGGCAGCTACCTTGCACAGCGTATAATCATCGCTATTCAGCGGGGTAATGCTGCCAGCATCCTAGGAACCTTACCACAAGGATATTTTATATTATTTTTAATTTTAATTTTGTACATAATAATGTTTTATAGTATTTGTAAGTTGCCTGAAAAAAATTATAATAATTTCCACATAATTAATGTGTAGGATATCATCCTAAATAATCAATCATAAACATGAGTAAAATTTAGTAAGTATGGTAGCAATATTAAAATAACTATCATATACTTCTTTTAACATCATATTTATTTTAAAAAAAATCTAACAAATTAATTTCATATGTCCTACCAATCAAGTGAACATGTCATTTTCGACCGCATACACTTTACAAGCAAATCGTTTTTAGCCCTGATGAGATTGTTGCTGAAGTTGATTGGCGGGCCTAATCAGAAATGTCTGGTGGAAGGTTGACCGAGGACCTTGGTACGAACGGTTCTCACATACGCACAATGTTTAGTACAATTATTGTGTGGAATTTACGGCAGACAGTGTCATTTTAATGTTGGTATTGCTAACACAGCTAAAGACATCACGTGAATGCTACTTCAAAGAAAATATTTAGATAGATGGTGATAATTACGACAGGCAACTTCAGAAAAATTTAAAACATTTACAAGCCCAATGACACGTTCATTAAATATACTTTAGGACTTTCAGGATGTCCAAAAACCTGCTTATTGATTTTTTCACCCTGAAAAAGGTATAGCTAGATTTTTTAATATTTTGTACTAAAATTATGCAAATCACTATTTTTCGAAATACCTTTACTGACAAAATAGCAAAAGATATCTAAAAGTAACATTTATTGTTCCTTGAACTATTTAACAAGCTATTCATCATTCAATCAAGCTTGGTTAAACGAAAAGCCATCTCATAATGATCAAACAAAGCCCTAAAACTATGCACAGAATGCCATTGACGGCAAGGGCTCCTTGATGCGCATGCGACCACAAAAAAAATATTTCCAATATAATTTATCTCACGCACAAACATTTTCCATGAACTAAATTACTTTGTAGCGACCACACGTAGCCTTGTGTGCGGATTTTGCTTCGTCGTAATCGTCTTAATTTTATGCCTTACGCCTTAAACTGATTCTCAAAATGTAGATGTACACCCCGGATGGGTCCTTACTTTAGAGCTTACACATCTTTGGCTGAACATCCAAAGCGATCAAAAAAAGTTCTGCTTTTATTAGGCATTGGCTTAATACCAATGCTACGCTAATCCACTAGGCGGACAACTAATTAATAAGATTCAAGGTATGTATCATTCATTCCAAGTTCTAATAGGACACTCGAAAATTGTAAAAGCCTCACTTCAAACTGATTTATTAAAACAGGTAGATAGGTAGGCATAAAAGAGGTGTGAAAGTGTGTTTACTTGCGTGTACTAGATGACAACCGTCTTGGTCTGTTGTTCGCGCTCCGGACTACAAAGCCAGAGGTTGCTGGTTCAAATCCCGCAAGGGGGAAAAATGTTTGTGTGATGAGTACGAGCATTTGTGCCTAAGTCATAAGTATGTTTATCCGTTAAAATATTCTAGTTGGTGTTTGTTGAAACAATTTATTTTATTTATTAGATGCTAAACTCAATAGTTGAGGTACTGCAGAAGTCATCATCATCAGCAGCCTGCAGCGGTCCACTGCTAGGAGAAGCATGCTAAGTATTCTATCCGATTTTAAGCTATCCAGATGCCGCCAGCCGTCCTGCGCAGATCATCGCTCCATGTAGTCGAGAGTCGTCTTAAACCACACCTGATCAGAAATGGTCTCTACTGCAAAATCCGTTTACTCTTTTTCTCGGTGGTTCAGGGGCCTTACTCCGAATGATGGTGTCCATATTTCGTATCGAACTATCTTCTTTTTCGTTCTGGCTGTCATTCTGGCATGAGAAACAATGACGGCTGCAGTCAAAAACAAACAGTCACTGTGACAAATGTAGCCAACTCATTACGTTTGGAATTCCCGGGGGGTAATTTTTATAAAAGTTTGACAACCACCGTTCCAAGTTAGAGCCTACGCTAAGCAATTTGCGTCAACGGAACAATGGTTTTGATTGACAGAGAACATTATGTGAATATGTATGATGATCCTCGTTATAGGCTCGTATTAATTGCTAAGCTGTGTCGCCGCCGACTTGTCATTTTCACACCTATTCGTTTGTAGGGCTGTTTGATTGGAAGATTTTCCCAAGCCTTAAATCTAATTGTTTGGATGTTAAATTAAATTTAGACCACAAACTTACACAATATTGAAAAACATTATGACGACCGTCTTGGTGTAGTGGTTCGCGCCACGGACTTCTAAACCAGGCGGTTACGGGTTCGAATCCCGCAAGGGGCAAATGTTTGTGTGATGAGCACGAGCATTTGTACCTAAGTCATGGGTGTTTATAAATAAAATCGGCAACCCTACATCTGTTTAATGACTGTAGGTGGCAAGGATAATACCGTCGACTAATGGTCGTGTTAATGCAGGCATTGTTGCCTTTATAGGTTAATCAGTCACGACGGCCCTTCGGTTCGCGTATCTTCACACTAGGTCAAGTGTGAGTGATACTCTATTTAACAATTAAACTAAGGCTGAGAAAAAAGGTTGAAGGATTTTGCTGGCTGGATTACCCCGACAGGCAAAATTACCTGTGAGACAATTACTCGTAGTGAGACAATTCTGAGCTAGTACGAGCCTCCTCTAATATTGTAGGATCTTGCAGCTAACCGCGATAAGTGGATAGAACTTGTCTCATAAGGTAAGGAAGTCCACGACAGGACCTGGCTTCAGAGTATTGCCCAAAAACGGGAAAAGAGGCATAACCGTGATATGGGTACTTGCGTTGCTACTAAGAACTCTCGGTTCGTATGCCGCGCCTGTGGGCGAAAATAATAATAATCCTCCTAGCCGAATTTCGGCTACAGCGGCCTGTCTCAACAGAGATTAGCCAACTGCGCGGGACATATTATAGTGCACAAGTGTGTGCGCAATACACAGGTGCACTCTCTGTTCCTTCACTCTCAAAATTTAGTGAGACGGCAGTCCGACATGACCGTAGAGAGATCAGGCGCAGGACCAACGGCTTAACGTGCTTTCCGAGGCACGGGGGTGTTAACACCACCAACTTCCTGACTCCGGAGCTGTGTCTGAGTAATTTCAAGACAGAAAAACCCAAACACTTTCGGCCCGACCTGGGATTCGAACCCAAGACCACTAGACCAACGAGGCAGTCAAAAGTCAAAGGGCGAAAATGCCGCTTTACCTTTTCAGTTACAAGCGGCGTTGTCCCTTGCACTGAGACGCTGCCTAAATCATCTGTTAAAATGCCATGGCCTCATGACGAGCTCAAAATGAAATACCGGGAACCCTCATAGGATAATTGTCCACCTGTCTGTCTATCAACTCCCTTTTGTCATGAGTTGTGGTCTTAAATGGAATGGTGGCATTAATTTGAAATTATTTTCAAGTTACAGACTGGAACTGTATATAAAAAAAAAACTTCAAACAACTCAATCAAATAGACTATTACGTTGTATTTTTTATTAAAAATACAATGGTGTGAAACCAGCCTACTACACCTAAAAACACGTTTTTCCTTTCAAAAAGCATTCTTATGAAGGAAAATATCGAATACCGGAAATCTGTTATAGTAGTTTCATTATAAGTTTTTTGTGTAATTTCTACGAAACACGATAAGCCGTTCGCCTAGGTCCTGCGGTCAAAAACCAGGCTCTGCGATCTCTCTCCGGTCATGTCGGATTGACGTCTCACCGAATATTTTGAGAGAAGAAACACAGAGTGCTCAGAATTTGTTTTATTCACAGTCATGAATGATGCACATACTTCTGAACTTTAATAGGTACTTTTCTTACGCGCAGTTGGCTAAACTCGGTTGAAATTGGCCGCCGTGGTCGGCTAGTAGGAGTCATTGACTCATCACCAAAACAAACTTCTTACCAGCCCTTAATCAAGTTCAAAGATATTTACATGAGTAAAGACCGTTAAAAGAAAACCTATCTTATAAACAGATCTGTTTAAAAAGGCAACGTTGACTTTTGTATACTTGCTTCAACAGTGTTCAACCAAGTAGATCCAAGTGTGCCTAATACTTACGTCTTACATACATTAGCGCTTTACCAAGTTCAAAACAATTTACACAACAAAGACCGTCCAAATAAGAAATTGTTCCCAACGTTCGACCTTAGCGTGACTCTAGCCGCAACACATATGACATTGTCGAAAAAAACCGAGCAAAAACTTACTTAACAGCACATTAAGTTAACACACAACGTTAAATCTTCTCAACTGAAATTGTACTCTATGTTATTAGCGACGAAGACGAAAATCTGTTGAGAAAATTTATAATTTTTCGGTAAGTCGACGTGATGTTGGCCGTACAAACACTCGGACGGACAAGCATTCTTTGTATTGGTCTAGACGACCTTCGCAATGATGAACAGCTTTTTAGTCAATAAAAAACAGCGTCCGGTGAATTTAGGAGTTTTTGTTAGCGTTTCTAGGAAACCTAAACCTTAGGTAATACATTCCATTTGGACCCCAGCTAGTGATGACCGAATGAGACCTAAATCGAGGTTAATCGATTTTTTGTTGTTTTTAATTTTATCTCAAAATATATGCAATAGTATTTTTTATTCTTCGTTGCATGAACTAAATTAGTAGTATTAATAGTGGACTTATTACCATGAGACATTTTCTACCAATAAACCACTCACCAAGGCAGATTTATCTCCTTCTTTACATAGTAAGAAGTCGCTCCCGCTGTCTGTTCGCTTAGATCTTTTAAAATACGCAACGGATTTTAATGCAGTTTTAAGCAATAGGTAAGTTTTTCGAGAGAAATGTATTTATGAAATGCATATGGAATCCATGCGACGACGGGGCGGGTTGCTAACTAGTATTTTATAAATTAAAAAAATATCAAAATTATTAGTAAACTGAACCAGATTTCCAATACAATCTGTGGTGTAAGACTTTGCTTGGACTTAATTTAAATTACTATATGACTCATATTTCTTAAATCGTATTTAATATGTAATAATGCTAAATAAATAACGATGTTTGTTTTGTGCTCGTTAAATAACAATTTAATTAATATGTAACGGCTGTTTTCTTCAGAATCATTTCCTGCAGGGATTCAGGAAAGCAAATTTAATTAGGATAATTTCAAGAGTGGTATTACCTTATTGTATTGTATTTGTATTTATGGTAGAAAACAATAGTTAATTTAAAGCCTATTTTGGGATTCAATCCAGCGTTTTTCAACACGACGAAAAACTTTAATTGATAATTAATAACTTCGACTATAAAATTGATAAAGCACATCACTAATCGTCCCTGAATGCCATAAGTTTGGACAGATAAGATCCGAGACTAATCCTCGATTGTGTTACGTATTCGCATTTCTCGTGTATTTATTAATTAATATTTCTTGGAAGCTGTGAAATTCCGAAAGGTATCCGATGGTTCTTCCATCAGTAACTATGCGAAGGTTACGTCAAAGGTGTGGTCGCTATCTGTTTATTTACTTAATGCTGAACCACACGGCGAAAATCCTAAAGATAAAGAACCGTAAAATAAGTGATACACAATTACTATGTAAGTAAATATCATTAAACGTTACAGCAAAAAACTGTCACGTAACTTCGCTACTTAATCCCCTCATGTATATCAATATTTTTTGTACAGTATCTTTTTGAGGATACGAGTAATAAATTTTATTAAAATGTGCGTATGTAGCTTGATTTTATTGATGAACGACGCCTAGGCTGAGCTTCAAAAAATTGATCGTTCTCCTTTGGCGTTTCTATGAACCGAACGTTATGTCATGATATATTTTTTTCGACCTGATGGGCCTTTGACTCCAATTTTTCCTGTTTCTTTATCACTACTTAGTATACTGCTCCATTTGAACCATCATTGAGTTTACGAAAAAAAAGAGTTAGGACCATTGGGATCATTGTTTTCTAACACCTGGTGCTGATTTAAAGCAACCTAAGAATTTACACGCGGTGTAAACCTTACACTGATAAAATAAATAAGTGTCGTATTGCTTCATCTAGGTACTACAAAATAAACTTTTTCGGTGTTATTTCAAAAAAATTAGACCAGGTTTGAAATGGGTCTAAATATTAGCCGTCAACAGATAAATGAATGACACATTCGTGACATAACCTAATAGCTAAGCGCTTTTCTAATTAGCTAGCTAATAGCTTAGTCCTGTTATAAACTCGGTACTAAGTTTTTAGAATAACGGAGTTTAGGTTTGCTTTATCTTAGGGGCTCTACTCTTCACTAAATTCTCAATATCATTGTTCATTTACGTTTTATCTCTCTCTGTCTTTGCTAAAGCGAGAATCGGACATAAAAATTTCATTTTTGACATATGTGACGTAATTCGACTCTGTTTTTAAATACGGGAATCAAGACCCATGGTTCAAATGATTAAGAAGAAAGGTTAGATTTGAGATTAGATTCGAGTTCACCAATTTTAAACAGCCAGTAAACGTTTGACGTTCAAAATGAATTCCCATACAAAATATGTCAAATAATGCTAAACCGGCTGATTGAAAATTAAACATGTGTTGGTGACTCCAGGCTAAAACTGCATTCAAAATAAATGTCAAAGCGTCTAAATAACCGTGAATTTTACCAGCGTTTAGTTTCGCAACATAACATTGAAGAATTGTAGAGAAGTGGGCTTTTTACTCAGATCATTATCTGGCTCATAGAGTTGACCTTAGCCGAGTGACTCAATATTATATTATTATTATATTTCATAGTGCGTTCGGCAGTAGGCTTTTTCTCACGGTAAACGTAATCATATCATTATGTCCTATATATTATTAAGCTGTAATTGTTTTATAAATATTGCTGTGCAATGCAACATTGTAAAGACCCCTTGGGCTTATTTTGTATGATATACTTATGGTTTTAATTGACAGATAGGAGTGTTACGAACGTGTTTTTTGACAAGAACTGTATTTGATTATACTACTTCAAAACTAGATTATAAGGAACAACATACACATATCAACACAGTCTAGGCATATACATATCCCTAGACAGTATTGATTAGTATATTTACTATTTGGATTAGGTACGTCTATAAGCATAGAACAGAAAACTTCAGTCTGTGGTAGGTACTTGCCTTAATAATAATATATTGTAATATTTTTCTCTTTATTAATTATTTACACACAAGTTTTCATAGAGCACTTTTTCTTATTACAAGTCACAATCCTCAACTATCACTAACTTGGCAATGGTCACTTTACGTACCTATTTTTAATGTTGACATCTTATATTTTTTCTTTACTACGATGAGGTATCTTACAGGAACTTCAGCCCTATTTAATTATAAACCTTTTAATTAATTAGTTTCTATTATCCAGACAAAGGCACAAATATTTCCTTAATCATATAATATTATGTAGATCACCGCATATCTCCACGATCGCGATGATTAATTTGCATATTCATTTTAGAAATACATTTATAACTAGTACCAACAGAAGAACAACGAGGAAATGTTCTCACATACTTTTTATCAGCAATGCAGGCACAAGGCTAACCACTCAGTCTTTGCCCTTTATTCACACACCGAACCTATCTATGAAAACGCTCTCGAGATGTGGAACTGGCAATGTAGACTAAAACATGCAAATGGAGCATGAAACCTTTTGTTATCACAATAAATTAAAGCGTTTCAGTAAGCAATATGAGCCATGAAGTGTTTTATCATATTCCAAAAGTGTTACGAAACTTACGAATATTTTTTTGGGAATAGAGATTGTAACAATTTGTAATGAAAACAGATTTTTTTAAAAAGAGAGTGATAAAGCAAAAATTATCTAACTTCAGCTGAGGTTAACTTTTGCATGGCCATACCATCTTTTTTAGATGTAAGGTAACCAATTAACGCGCATCAAAGTCATAAAAACGAACAAAAGGAATTTCCTGTGAACGATAAGCAACTAATCTAGATACTTAGTCAAGTTTATTTTAAGGAGTTGCAAATACATTTAACAATGTTCATTTTTGCAATTATGGCCATAATTGTGCTTAACCTTATTTTTAGACTCAAATTGTCCTATTAGTAAAGTGGGATCGCTTTATACATCCTGCCATTCGTCAGATTTATGATAACAGTAGAACAAGATTCAGAATCCTATTCCTTAGTTTATTTATGTTTTGCAAATGGGATGTCCTTTTTTATTTAGTTTTTTTAGAAGAATATTTCTTAATTGAAAGCATGTCGATGAAGGAAATCTCCACCATACCATCTAAAAGAGAGATGTGCAACATAAACAACCAATGGCCTAAACTGCTGAATCAATTGAATGATAGTTAAATGCTCGTAAGGCTTAATTTTTTGGCGGGAAAATAAATTAATATAATGAGAAAGCGATAAAAAGGATGTACCGCCAGTATGAGAGAAACTTGTTTTTCTCTAAATGTAATTGTAATAATCATAATAGCCTATAATTTGTTTTTAAACAGTCGTAATGTCTGCTAATATATGCAATAATCGTGATTTACTACAGCAAGATAACATCAGTCCGTCTGTCGACACCCTTCACACACGGAATCCGGTCGGTGCTGGTTTTGACTGGATTGTCAATTTTGTTCTTATGTGTTAAGTACTTAGATAAACTATACTTTCAGATATTGCACAAAAGTGACAGCCGAATTGTAAGTCACCCCTTTACATTTAAGGGACTTTAAATCTAATTTCTCGTATTACATTATCGCTGAAATTTTTTTCGAACTTCGGGTGTTAACCATTAATGGATAACTAACCGTCACTTGGACCCGAGTTTACTAAGTTTTAAACAGCCGGTAAACCTCGATTTCCGGTTAATTAGACAGAATTCTCATACAGAATATGTCAAATAATGCTAAAATGGCTGATTAATAATTAAACTTGTGTTGATGAAATCCGGACTTAGTACTTGAAGTGTTATTTGAAAACTGCGCTTATATTTATATTTAGATTTTTTATAGCGTGATATATCTTAGTGTAAATTCACCTAAGCTTAAAAAAGGCATAGTGTTAACGAAATAACACAAAAAGGGAGTGGTTCCAGTGTTCAAATCCAAAAACTTTATATGAATCCAATATTCAAATCTAAAGAAAAGTTCACTTTTCTATTTAAAATATCTTCAGGCTTTTTTGTGACCATATTTCTGACAATAGATTGGTAATAGTATTTAAAAACATTCGGTGCTCTAGCACCTAGAGGAACTTTTTCCTAGATAGTAGTACTTAGTATAGATTAGTTTATAATAGATTTAGATTTATATAAAAATTATATTGTGGACAGCCGATTTTAGGTAAACCTTTGTATTACAAAGATTCAATAACTAATAAGACCAAATAGGACTGTTTAAAGATGAGACGTTTCATCTTCTTCAGATGCCCACTTATCAACAATAAATAATTAGTTATGGCATGTTACGAAGTTCTTATTATCAGAAACGTATTTAAAAGCGAATTTACAACAATAATAAACCTACTTTGAAATAATAAAAAAAAACTGTTTTCATACAACGCCGCAGAGGTTACATCACATTTTTTAAAAACTCCAAATGTAATTTACAATTTCAAAGTATTTACATTAATAAAAGTTCCTATAATATTAGAACTTTTTGCGATTGCTAAAATAAATATAGGTATATAGTAATTGTGAAAGACTGATAGAGCCATCTCTTATGTTATAAGAAAACTAAAAGTTTAAAACAAGCACGCGAGAGGTACACATTTGGTTGCCTCCTGTAGTGACTAGATGGCACTAAAGTACTGGGTAATAATATGTGTCAAACAATGAATTTCGTAACTTTAATAAATAAAAACTAAAACTACGGAAAGTAATTAAGGGTAAATTACTATTTTTGGCCCTAAAATAAAATTTTACGCTAATGTAAACATTTCTAAGCTAGTGATAAAGCGCCATCTAGAGCTTTTATCGCGCACTTGGTGTAAGAAACGCTTGATTGAATAAAGTTACTTACGTCGGATATAGAGGGCAGAACAAAATGAATCATTTTTCATGTATCAAAGAGGGCGCTTGACATCATAGATTTTGCATTTTTATTTATTCACTTTTTGCGCAAGCTTTTTACTTTCATTTTGATTTGATTCATAATTACAAGAATTTGTGTGGGTCTGCGCCTTGGTACCCCTATTTGTGAAGTTTTTACGTGTCCCTGTGGCAAGGAGGTCGACAAATATGGTCTCCACTGTCTTTGTTGCCAGCAAAGTGCTGGGCGTCTCGCTTGCCACGCTACTCTTAATGACGCCATCAGAAGAGCTCTTGCCAGCATCAATATTCCTTCCACGTTGGAACCACGTGATTTGGTCCAAACGACGCAAATATGCATCATTTGCTAGTGATTATGTGTTTGCGCCGTTTGGTGTTAAAACATTTGGACCGTGGGGACCATCCGCTAAATTACTTTTTGGAAAAATTGCACCTAAATTTAATTCTGTTTTGGCAAATAGTAAAGCTCGTTCTTCGCTCAAAGGATAAGTATAGCTATCCAACGCGGTAACGCAGCCAGCATCCTCGCCTCCTTGCCTCAAGGACACGGGTTTAATTTTGATTAAGTAGGTTTTAAGGTTATTTATTTTTATTTCATGCATGTCTTTGTTTTGCTTTTCTTTTATTAAATAGCATGATAATTAAATTACAACAGTAACAAGCTCCTCACGATATTTGTATTTTACCAATAAATCGGACTAACCTAGATTTTAGTCTCACTTCCATAATCAAAAAGCCAAAGGTTTTCTTTACCAGTACCTAAATATAACTCTTAATCATATCACTTATTACGTACACTAATCAAATTTAAATGCAAAATCAATGTGTTGTTAGTTAAGTTATGTATGCCAAATAATCGTTTTACACCATACGATACGACTCAACAATTGCGTCTTCAGGATGATGCTGGCGCTTCCGCACTTCTGCAGTGTCTCTTATATGTTTGCTTAAACCCTAACCCCGTTATTACAAAAACTTAGTACCGGGTAACCCAGGACTAAAATTTAACTAGCCAATTAGAAAATCGTTTCTCTATTAGGTTATGTGACAAATGTGTCATTCATAATTTAGACCTAGTTTAAACCTGGTCTATTTTTAGGGTTCCGTAGTCCGACAAGGAACCCTTATAAGATCGTTCAGTCCGTCCGTTCCGTCCGTCCTAGTCTGTCACAGCAGAATATCTTCTACGTTTATGGACTGATTTGCATGTAACTTGGTTCGAGGATACTTCACATATATGTTGTTCAGGCAAGATTTGAAGCGCCTGGTAAAATCAATTAGCAAATGCACAACTCGGCGCGCACCAATGACAGCAACCTACTACAGAAATCATTGCGTCTTCAGCTTCGAAGTGTGACACATCTATTTTCACATTTTTATATTTTTGGATATTAAACCATCATCAACCCATCTATTTCGGAGTATCAATCCCAAGTCCTCGTCAAGAAGACCCGCGCAATCAAATGGTGACCCCGACGTGATTTTGGACAAGAAATCCGTGCAACCGTTGACGTACCCGTCCCGTTGTACCTACCTATCATCTTTCAAGAAAACGGACTCATCCTTCAGGAACTCGCCAGTATCCAGCTGCAGCCATCAATCCGAGGGAAGTGCGTCAATAACCCATTCCTTAAACCAATCCTTTCTACTTCAATTTGCGTGAATACTGTTGCAATTCACCACCCTCACGTAAGTAAAAGAAAAAATTGTTAAATTTCATTTTTAAAAATACAAAAAAATTAAATTACCCCTTTTAAGTGTACCTACTCATACATGTAAAGGGGGGTTGAATTATTTTTTTGAGTGCACCCCCTTGTGTAATGTATCGTTGAAAAGGACTATGAAAATAAGATAGGGTTTCCATAAAACACTTTTTTATCAGCTTTACCATTTGCGAGATATAGTCCACCAAATTCGTTTACACGGTGCCCCCCCCCTGAAATTTCTAAAGTCTTGGATCTATAAACTTCAAATCACTTACGTAAAGAAACAGCCGCGGAAACTCTTATTTAAAATTATTTCGGGTATCCTGTGATGAATACTTTTGAAATTATAAATAAAATGAAAATATATACTTTTTTGCCTATACTGTCTAATGTTTTAAGTTAATGGTACGGAACCTTTCGCGCGCGAGTCCGACTCGCACTTGTTTTGTATTAAGGCTGTAACTGGCGGTTTTCATGCCGTCATCGCGAAAAAAGTAGCTTCCCTGTAGATTACGAAAAAGTGAAAACTGTATCTTGAAAATAGTGACGAGGACCCACATACTCCTATTTTGTAAGACGATATAGAGTTGACAACTCTTTTACATATGTCTATGGGTTTGCCGCACAACAGGCGTCTGACCTTGTTTGGTGGGTATTTAATGTTTGTGTCATAATAATATTTACCGCTACTAACACATTTTTAAAGTAAATTACTAACCATAATATATGATCAAACGAATTTCTCAAGCGAAGTTCGATCAATATTATATGAGACGCTTCATTCGAAGATATGAAAGAATTACCACGTAAGTACCCCTGGTTACCAGGTAACATTCGCACAGTTTTTAGAGATTTTAAACTATAACAACACTTTTTATTTTAATAAAAAGTTTTCAAACGACTATCTACTTATTTCCGGTTTAGCCTACCTCTTTCTTGCTACTAAGACGTTGTTCATCTTTCAGAGTTGTTGTTTCTTATTCAAAACTTTCTATTTAGGGCTGTTACTAGGGAGGGCGGGTTCATATCTTCGAATGAAGCGACTCATATAATATTGATCGAACTTCGCTTGAGAAGTTCGTTTGATCATATATTATATTTCCTCGCTTCATTCTTCAGATATGAAAGAATTACCACGTAGATGTTAAGAGCAGAAAGTTTTGCAATAAAACGTGGATATGTAATTACAACATGTTTTATTTTTTCTAATTAACAAAACATTGGCATTAATTATTAAACATAATAATGTACATAGCCAGGAGGTATAAGTATATTATAAATAACTAAGTAAACAATTTTACACATAAAAATAAACAAGTTTATTCTAACTTAATAATAAGGTATTAATCAACAAGGATCGAGTGCTAATCATGGATCTGACGATAAGCAAACGGATCGGGCAAATTCACCTTCGTTTACGATAGGACGGTTGTAGAAACGAGCAAAAGAGTTGGATGAGCTAGTCCAACCAGCAGTCTTGCGTATAGTCTCAATACTGACGCCGGCTAGGCTGGCGGCTGAGGTGGAAGCGTGGCGTGTGCTGTGCGCGCCGAATACGCTAGTGTCGATGCCGCTTTCCGACAGAACTTGCTTCACCCATCTACTGATGGACTGTGTGGAAGCAGCTTTATGTGGCCTTTTGTATGTTAACAAGAGATTATCTGTATTTTCAGCTCTTATATTTCTAGTTATAGAAATGTAATCTGAGAGCGTTGTTGCGGGACAATTAGAGATGTTTTCCCTGAAGTATGGCAAAAAAAGTATGGGTTGGTCTTTACCGGGGGCAGATGTTTTAATAATATCTGTTATGTTTATTTTAATTCCGTTATCTAGAAACATAATGTTCTCAACTTCAATAAGAGATAACGTCTGCATTCTATGGGCAGTACAAATAGCAAGTAGAATGATTAGCTTTTTTGTTATTTTCTCTAGTGATAATTCCTTATTAGGAGACCACGTAGAGATGTGATCTAAAAACCAATTGAGGGTTCCATGTATGTTTTAAGTTTTAAGGTTTTAATTTATACGCCCCTTTAAGAAGACGCTTTATGCAAAAGTCTGAACCAATGTTATTTCCTATTAAAGCTGATAGTGCAGAACGGTGAGAATTAAGACTGCCGTAAGCACAGCCGTTATTAAATTGCAGTGTTAAAAAAGTAAGGACATCTTTTTTGGGTGGTTCGAACACATCTATCTTATTAACAGCGCAAAAATGCCACCAGAGCTTTAGTAAAACGTTGTACTGCTTAATAGTACTGTCGGAAAACGATTCCAGCATCAGTGTGGTTGAATCTGCACAGGCTCCCCGACGGATAAACGATTGCCGCAGAGCCTCGCGACACCCAGGGTAAGGTTCTTGTGTAAGGGATGATGATCCCTGAAATCAGATTGCAAAAGGTGTTTATGTGGATTCAAATAAAGTACTTTGGAAACTACTAAGCTTTGTAATAGTGGGAACCAAGGTTGAGAAGGCCAATGAGGATAAACTAAGATACCGTTTGCTTTATCGTCGATAATTTTTCAAAGGCATTTTAAAATAACGGAGAAAGGTGGAAAGGCGTAGAAAAAGTCTGACTGCCAATTTAAAGTTAATGCGTCTACAGATTCTGCGTCTGGGTCTTGTTTCCATGAGACAAAACATGCCCGTGAGGCAAATAAATCTATTGCTGGCTGGCCAAAATGTTGAGTAATTATTTGGAATACGTGTTCCGAAAGTGTCCACTCAGTGTCAGGATTAATTATTCGGCGGCGGATTATAGAAGCGGCGTCTGCGCGGTTTTCTTGTGTATTTACATATGATGCAAATATCCACAAACCACGCACTTCGCACCACTGCCAGAGCGTTCTTGCTAAAGCGCTTAAATGGGGGTATTGAACTCCACCCATCCGATTCACGTAACTGATTGCAGTTGTGTTATCAATCCGGAGTAATATCGCACAGTTTGTAAACTCACTAGCGAACGACTTAAGACCCAGAAAAGCGGCTAACAATTCTAAATAATTTATATGAAAACTTTTTTCTGCGTCTTTCCATTTTCCGTTTACTGTGTTGTCTTTACAAACGGCACCCCATCCTGATCGAGAAGCATCAGTATAGATTTCGAGGACGAAATTTGGTTGTCTCATTAAGTTAGAAGTGGTCTTAATATTTAATGACCACCAATGTAAATCTTTTAATATTACGGAAGGTAGATTTATTTTTTTCTCGTAATCGTCAGTTTGAAGTAAGGTAAGATACTTCTGACGTTCTAAGATTTTAGTATACACCCACCCGTATTTGACTGCTGGGCAGACGGCAACCAGAACTCCTATAAGTTGAGCAAATTCGCGGATGGTACATGAGGGTAATTTCGAAAACTTCGTTAACATGCAGGCAATTTTATTTCGCTTTTCCGGGGAGACTGATACTTAAGTCTTTAGTATTAAAGTAGAAACCTAGAGACTTACAGATGTTTGCGGTAGCAAATTGCTTTTTTCGTAATTGACGACGAATCCCAGGCAGCTTAACAATTTTAAGGTTTCATTTACATTGTTAAGGCACTGATCATATGTATCACCTATGCACAATAAATCGTCCAAGTAAAATACCGATTTGTGACCGCGATATCTGAGATGAGTTACTACTTCTCTCATGACTTTGGTGAATACTCTGGGAGCCAAAAAGGTAGAACACAAAACTGGTAGGTAATAGTCCTAGTACAGTTATTGGGTTAAAATTTAAATCGCAAATATTTTCGATTTGAAGGGTTGATAGGCATAAGGAAGTACGCGTCTTTTAAATCCTCCATTTTAAAGTGCTCATTATGGACATGTTTATTTAAAGGTTTTAGATTTAAGATAAAACGTTTGTCTCCATTTGATTTGGGAGTAAGAAATATTCTAGATATAAACTGATCTCGAGTATCTTTACGCTCTGAGATAGCACCCAATATTTTTAAATTATTTACTGCGTTTAAAATATCTATTTATTTTGTTTGGGATAAATTATTTTGAGGAATATTACACTGATTGGAAATTGTTTTGAAAGGTATGGTATAACCATTTTTAATCCAGTCGAGTACGACTTTATTATTTGTAATTTTGAGCCAACAATCGTAAAAGTGGGTAAGCCTACCCGCGTGTACCTGTGCTAGTGGTGATTCTGCGCCGGGGCACGGGTTTTGTCCTGAGTCGCAGCGCGCTGGGTCTGCGGCGTCGACGTTGTGTATGGGCGACGGGCAACGGACATCATCTGTGGCTTTCTGTAGCCCCCTCGCCCCCCCCTGTTCGCTGGCGGGTATCGAGGAGGCCCTGTCCAGTTTCCCTGAAAGGGCCCAGGTCTTGTGCTGGACTGTGGAGCCGTTGATTTTGTAGGTTTAGGTGCTGGTTTCTTGATTTGACGGCCCTGCTTTTCAATGGCCTTAGCGGCTTTTATCTTTTCCGACAGCGAGGTTCCAAACAAAGTTTCATCTCATTCCGATTCGTTTATCATGTGAAGAAAAGACTTGTCTAAGCTGGGCGTGATAAGCTTGACTCGGTTTTTTGTCATCAGATTATGTGAATCACACAATAATCGGCAGCCGTTACTAAAATGTTTGATTGCTTGACCCTTATCGTCGCTCTTTAAGAGAATGTCTAAGCCTCGATTAATGGCGGTGATTCCCAGACCAAGTTATTGTTGAGAGGTGGCGAGTGTTTTATCGCGATTGCGAACCATGTCCAGGACTGCAGCAGAGATCTCTGCGTTTAACTTTGGGGCTTGTAGAAGTCTACAATTATCTGGCACCAAGTAGTCTTTAAGCATTTTGTTTTTATTTTCTACCTGCATTCCTTTTTAACAAAGGTAGCCATAACTTTGTAAGGGTAGCATGGATGTTATCCCCGTATTCTGGGGTGTCGGACGTGGACTCACCCAACGCCGATAAGAGTTCAGGATCCAACTCATTTTCGGTCGATGGCTCAACTTGCAGGCTGGGCCCAGGTTGGTCATTATTTTGGTCGAAAATATCTGAGGTCTCAGGTGCCGCGACTAGTGGTATGTCGGGTGTCGCTGTGAGCTCTGGGGCAACGTCGTTGTTGCTTTCCGTAGCTATTTCGTCAACTTCATTACCTACAAACACAATTCGCATTTTAGGTTGTGAAGAAAATAATAATTACAAAACTAGGTCGGTAGTTTAACTCGAAAACTCGTTTTTCGGTTTTAATAGCAGAGAAACGATCCATCTATTTCGAATGGAGAGTATTTTCTGCTGGATTTTCATCGTTATAGACTCGCAGTCTACCCCGATGTAGATTTAAGGACGTTATTACAGTTGAAAGTTTCAGAAAATGTCGATGTTATTGACTCGCAGTCAATCCCAAAGCACTCCAAAACTAGTATTTTTTCTTGCTTAAAATATCACTTTTCATGAGGATAACGTCAAAAACATAATTATTTTAATAATTGCTTACCTTCATAGTCTGATTCCGATGATGAGTCAAAGGGAGAAATAATTTTTCGCCGCTTTTCTTTCTCTTCCAGTTTCCTAATTTTTCTTGCATAACGTTCTATACGTGATTGGGCACTTCGTTTGGGCATAGTGACCGAGGCGAGGTGCGCGTGCGAGCGTTACCGAGCACAACAGAGGAATTAACAACGTCTTAGTAGCAAGAAAGAGGTAGGCTAAACCGGAAATAAGTAGATAGTCGTTTGAAAACTTTTTATTAAAACAAAAAGTGTTGTTATAGTTTAAAATCTCTAAAAACTGTGCGAATGTTACCTGGTAACCAGGGGTACTTACGTGGTAATTCTTTCATATCTGAAGAATGAAGCGAGGAAATATAATGTATCTTCGTCTTGGAATAAATAAATATTACAAGTTATTTTTGGACTATCCATGTCTAGATTAACTAATAACGATTTCCCTTTCGTCCCTTTGCTTTGCTACGAGTAACACAGTATTCATTCGTTATCGTTTCGTTTTATTGTCCAAACGGCGTGAGCAAACTGCAAAATGCTGCAATAAGCGCGTTTTGTTCATAAAATCAGTTTCACACACTGTAACTCACGTTGCAGCTTTCAAAATAAAAATAATCCGCAAATCTACGTTTGTGGTGCAAACTAGAAGTAAGAAGCGGATCAGATCAATATCGACACCTACACCTTATTCATGCAGGCATGAGTAATAGGAACATCTTCAGTGGCAATTTCAGTAGTCGTCAGTTACCATCTCGAGGTTAACATTATACGAGAAGGTCTCCAAACGTCCACCGATGGCACCGGCATTTGGGGTGGTGAAGGATCTCGCTCCTAGTGGTCCACCCCGGGTACGACATAACAAACTTCAGTTTGTGATGGCGGCTAAACGATCATTAGTGGTGGTAGGCTTCGATTGGTGCCGCCTGGTAGCTATCACCCTCCCACCGCAGCCCGGCGCTAAGCAGCTTGCTGTGTTCGTCGGTGAGTGCAAGTGGCAGAATCTTTTAGGTGAGCTCGCTCCACCGTCGACTCCGTCTACGCCACGTCTGTCTTAGTCTATAGTCTAGAGCAAACCTATTCCAAACCAAAAAAAACACCGACCTGCAAAAAGTTCCGAAAATTTGCGAGTATATTTAAAATTACAGTATGATGGCGTTCAGCTCTTTTAGCTCTGGCTCTTGGGACTTCATGGAGGAGTGAGTTTGGCCCTTAGGCTAAAAAGTTTGGCGTCCCATGCACTATACGATTATAAGGAAAGCTTTTACTGAAACCACAACCGACATCGTCATTTAGGTTTTATGAATGAGTGAATGAACTGAAATGGCTGTCAGATTTCATTTAATCAAACGTCACTTTCATATGATGAAATGACTGATTTGCTTGGTTAACAGCCTTGGAGTTGGCCTTACAGCCAAGCGAATATCGTCTCAGTTTAAATAAAATAAAATAATATTTTGTTCAATACCTGATTTAATTTTAATTGCTTAATAATTGATATTTTGTATGTAATTTTAGATTTAATTAAAATGTTATTTATATTTCGTGTATGTAAATTCTTATAATTCATAATTTGAATCGTATTTCTGGGTAAGTAAACATAATTTATATAATTATTCGTAGTTTTGTTTATTTAAGATTACATTTGACAGCTTCGCGCGCTCACCATCGTCAGTGATGAAAGTTTTTGAAACGCGCCGCTAGGGGCACTGACCAAATCCCCTAAAAGTTTTCGTCGCTCTGACAGGGGTGATCGCGTGAAGCTCGCACTAAGTTTTAGTTTTTATTTTAGTCAGTAGGTATTTGTTCAAACCATGCCCGAAGGTTCCCGCTGAAAATCAGTGTCGTGACAATTTTAATTTGTCACGACTTATACTGAGCGGGGTCCTTTTTGGCACATGGTTTTAGTATAGTTTCATTTATGATGCATAATATTAACGATTTCATTCATTTTATAATAAATGTAATAATTTGTACTTTGTCTGCCGTGGCGTGCCACATAAATACGATTATTATTATTATTACATGGCACAATGGCATTTTCTTATTATGGAGATAGTCACACAACTGTGTGTGGTGTTGTGTGTATAAGTACCTACCTACATACCTCTGCCACAAAATGAAGAAATATCTCTCTGTCTTTGAACCACTTAAAATTTTTTGGGCAGCATGTGTTGACTAAACTATCATTATTAGTTTTACCTCTTTTAAACTCAACGATCATTCATCACGAATTATAACTCAAGTAAGTTTAGGGAGCAGTTGTTTTTAATACATAAAGGGAGACACTAGCGCGTAAAGTAGTGTATTTTGCGTGCTGTGTTTGTTTTCTTTGAATTTTTAGACACTTTTTTGATGCTTTCTCATAGATTATTTATATTTAAAGTATGGTGATTAGATGATGAATGAAGTAATAGTATGGGGACCCCATTTTCAGCAGAAGAACGATTGTCTCAAGTTTTGATGAGATATTAAAAAGAACATGTTATACCTTGTTCATCAACTCAAAGTTTATAGTTTAGACCACCCTGTAGCCATTTTAAGCCGCTTCGCCAGCGTAGTTTCATAACCTAGGATAATAAACTAAAAGCCTTTGCAATACCGCCCACAAAGAAAGCTTATTACATTAAAATTACTTTACTAACTGGCAGTAACGCCGTAGTAGTAGTTTTCTTAAAACGCATAATAGGCATAGATACAAATCTATGCCTATTAT
Organism: Pyrausta nigrata; assembly: GCA_949316185.1. Lineage (NCBI taxonomy): Eukaryota > Metazoa > Arthropoda > Insecta > Lepidoptera > Crambidae > Pyrausta > Pyrausta nigrata. The sequence goes on from OX438937.1 coordinate 4,524,225, forward strand.
GCGTTTTAAGAAATGAAATGGCTTTTTTCTTTTGTTTAACGGGTATTATTGTAACGAAAATAAATTTAAGTTTCTTATGGAATGATTTAAATATTTTGCTATTCATATCACAATCTTTGACAAATATATTGATAGTTTAATAATATCAAAATGTTTTTGATGAATTTATGTACTTACAGTATACGTCCGTTAGGTAATTGACAAACCAGAGCCAGAATTTTAATAACTTCATATCTATTTAAAAAAGTACATACATCCTTTCTGTATTAATCAAGGTTTTGTAATCAGTCTAAGTTGTCATTCATTAGTTAACAAAAACCGGCCAAGTGCGAGTCGGACTCGCGCACAAAGGGTTCCGTACCATTATCTATATACAACATTAGACACTATATTATGAGTTTTTTCATTTTTACCAAACAACTACTTTATCTTAGTCACTTAAAAGTAGGGATTTTGTATTTAGTACAAAATTATCCAACACCCAAGTTCAAAGACTATTACTGCTAAACGAATAAAGTTATTTTAACCGCTATTAGTTTTCCTTTAAAGTTTATGAAATGCACTACCATCATGGATTTTTTCAGATTTTTCGAGCTGTCAGTTATGTTTAATATTTCGTTAATGGAGCATTCAATCGAAAGATTGTCTTAGAAACCCTTAGGTCATTTTAAAATACCCAACCCGTTTGTGCTCTCGCACGCGAGGTTCCAGGGTCCGCTTTGGACCATGATTAAGGATATGGCAGATCAGGTAAATTACAATGGAGGGACTGTCATCTGATCTCCGTGACCCACAACTTGGTTACACATTCAGTTGCCTGAATATGTAGGTTTCCTCACGATGATTTCCCTCACCGTAAGAGCATCGGTTAGTTAATCAACGAATGTACATAACTTAGAAAAAAGTATTTGGTACATGGCGGTATGTGGGATTGAACCGGTACCACCCGCATGAGAGGCAACCTGCTGGCCACTTCACCAACGCTCCTTGAACCTTGCAAACTTCAATGGGTACAAAGAAAGTAGCCGTTTATCCTCTATAGTAGATAGCTAAACACTTTAATTTTTTTTCACTTATGTACCTACTTGTTTGCCTGATCAACTGTAGGTATGTAAATTATAGTATTGTTTTAGTTACAAATACATTTATTGTGACATATGTCGGAGACCGCGTCTGAAATGTTCAGACATTCATGATACTGCATAATTTGAAATGAGCAAATATACAACGTGTTTCTTTAATGTGTTAAATTCAAGTTTCAATTAAGTGTTGTTCTTAAATAAGTACAACATCTTTTTTGTGACCAATATTGGTGCGGTAATGTATGGTTAGTGTGCCATTCGCAAGGCACCGTACAACTTTTGGGTATATTACTCACAGACTGCTCGTGCAGAATGAGGTACAATAGGATCTGAAAAGCGTGATCTTGACTGGTTTCGAGCAGTGAGCAAATCTGCGAGCCAAAAATTTATTTGCCTATGGCAGCTCAGAATGCAGGAATAGTTGTCTTACTATCACTTATTATTACTATTTTCTTTTGTTTACCTTACACTATAGCTACATTTGACTCAAGTAGGTATAGATTTATTATTATTATATTTATGTAAGTTTAAAACATTAATGTTTTTTATTAAGTTTTTTAACTACGAGTATTATGTTGTTTTTTACGCTGCCAGGACTATTTTTGCCTCGCCCTATGGATGACTGATAGAGAATGCCTTAAAGTATTTGTTTTTCTTTCTATTTGCAAAAAAGAATAAATAAGTAAATTAGTCCAAAGTTCAGGAAACAAATAATACAACCTGTATGCCATAATACGTCAATTTAACTGTTGGAATGTTCGTTATACCTAACATTTTAAATTTAACCAAGCAATCGTACACGCACAAATTATGGTTGTTTTAATTATATTTGCTGTAGTACTTGTCAGTTTTTACATGTACAATACTAGAACATTTAGCTATTGGTCAAAAAAAGGAGTAAAGCATGATAAACCAGTAATATTTTTTGGGAATAATTCAAAAAACTTTCTCGTAAAGCAACATAGGACGCAGACCATGGTGGAAATGTACTGGAAGTACCCTAAAGAGAAAGTGGTTGGTTTCTACAGGTCGACAACTCCAGAGCTGGTGTTACGAGATCCCGAAATTATTAAAAAAGTATTGATATCTGATTTTACATACTTTTACGCACGAGGTTTTCATCCGTTTCCAAAATTAGTTGAACCACTAATGCACAATTTGTTCTCAATAGAAGGAGATGAGTGGAAAATCCTTGGACAAAAGCAGACACTTGCTTTTTCCAGTGGAAAACTAAAAGCCATGTTCCCAATGATCATAGACAAAACTGAAAAACTTGCGGCCCGGGCCTTAAAAGCTGCCAAGAGTGGTGCCTCTCTTGATGCAAGAGATTTGATGTCCAGATACACAATAGACGTCATCGTTTGTTTCGGATTTGGAGTTGACTCTGATTCACAGAAGATGGAGGATTCCGAAATTCGTAAACTTTGTCACGACACTTTTGAAAGTACAATTCTAGATTGTATTGTAGCTGTTCTAAAAGAAGTGTTCCCTACTCTTGCTCAAAACTTAAAGTTTTTTCGAAGAGTCGAGAAAAGAGTTTTTAGTCTCGTTGAACAAATTTTAGAGACAAAATATTTTAAACCTACAGGTAGAGGAGATTTTTTAGATTTGCTTTTAGAATATAAACAGAAAGGGCCTATAGAAATAGAATTACTAGAAAAATTATTACCTGATGGTACTCCAGAAAAAGTAATTTTGGAAATAAATGACATGCATATAGCAGCACAAGCGTTAGCGTTCCTAACTGCTGGTTTCGAGACATCGTCGTCAACGTCAAGTTACGCTTTACATCAGCTAGCTTATAATCCTGAGATACAAAAAAAAGTTCATAAAGAAATCGACGAAGTTATGGCAAAACATCACAATAAACTGAGTTACGATTCAATCAATGAGATGAAATATTTGGAGTGGGTATTTAAGGAAGGGATGCGTATTTTTCCTGTTGTGGGATATTTGATGAGGGTTTGCTGTCGTGAGTATACTTTTAAGGATATTGGTTTGACTATAGACCCTGGTGTAAAAGCTACAGTGCCAGTACAAGCATTGCATATGGACCCTGAATACTGGGACAACCCAAAAGATTTCCGCCCAGAAAGATTCCACCCGGCTGAGTTTACTGCTAAACAAAAAGCCGTCTACTTACCTTTTGGAGATGGACCTCGAAATTGTATAGGTAAGTTTGTTTGCTCTAACAATAACAATAACCGTCATTGTCATTCGCTTGCCCTTTTCCCATTGTATCTAGGACCGGCACAGTATGTTTTTCTCTTCCATACAACCTATCATTCGTCACTGAATCATCCACTTCTTTCACAATCATATATTTCTGTTTTGAATTGCTGTCCTTTTTTTGTTATGTTGTGAAATAAAGGGTTAGGTATTTATCTATCTTGTTTAATCCAGTCCATTCATCTCTTTCTAGGGCGGCTTTTTACTCTTTATATACCCACATGCATACTCATATTCTTTTCGTCCCATGTTTTTCTTGTCTTCTCATGACATGCCCATACCAAGGTTAATGGTTTCCTTTCATCTTTTTCGTTAAAGTCAAGATCAAACCAAAATAGGAAGATGGGCCAAATGTTGACACAGACACCATGTGCTATTTCGGGCAGCACGACTACAATCATTTACTTATTATACACCTAACGAAGTCACAGAATACTACCAACCTACACGTACGGTACCTGGACTTTACAATGGTATTCAAAAAATGTCCAGTCAATGTCGTCAACGTTATGGTGTAATTTAGTTCACCTCAGAGTCAAGCACGTTTTTGCAAAGGTTACCTAATAACTATAAAGTTTTAAAGATTAATAAATGTTTCATTAATAAAACAAACACCAATTACCTAAAATAAGGAACTGAAAATACCTCTGTGAGTGTTAAAAATACCTAAGAATTGTTTGTATCTGTCCGAGACGAGAACTAGGGTTGTGAGCGGTGCGGACGGCGGCCGCTTATGACTTGATAAGGAAATTTGAATTTTGATCGACTTGACCCACCGTTCACTATCCCCTTTCTCTTCTACTCCCGAGCCCCTGTACCCGCTAAGTGAGGACTCAGGGTCGGACTATAGCATAAAACCTTATTGTCTACGCATAAAACGGTCTAAATAAGAAAAGACGTTTGTTAAAAGTACTCAATGTATTCACTAAAATGTTTACAACAGGTGGTCGGCTTGGGATGCTGCAGGCCTTGGCGGGGCTAGCAGCCGTGCTGTCTATCTTCTCCGTTGAACCAGCTCCAGAAAGTATCCGGTTTCCTGAAGTCAACCCTGCCATTGACATTGTTCAGACTCCAAAAGGTGGAAAGTTGCCGTTGATATTCAGAAAAAGAGATATAAATATGAGTAAAAATCATGTTTACTAATATATTTTTTATTTGTCAAAGTTAATTGATCAAATTAAATGCATATTTTTTTTTTAGGGTTCCGTACCCAAATGGTCAAAGAAGACCCTATTACTAAGACTCCACTATCCGTCTGTGTGTCCAGGCTGTATCTTAAGAGCCGTGATAACTAGGCCGTTAAAATTTTCACTTATGATGTACTTTTGTTGCTGCCTTAATAACAAATTAAATACTAATAATTGTTCGTACTTTCTAACACAATACCGAAACAGTACAGAAAAAAACTGTGGTGAAAGTATCTAAGAACTCCTAAGCAATAAGGATCTTCAGGCCATCACCATAAAATTATAACTCCCGAATGTAAATGCTTGAATACCTAACGATGCTGATGCAAAAATGGTATAGATATGGGCCTACAAAATCTTAAGTTCCCTCGATTTTTCGGCTCAGGCCTGAAATATACGTTTTTCTCTAAAATGTATTTTTCGCAAAATGTCTGCTATTCAGAATGTGAACACGTCTTTTGCATAATGTCAGCTTCTCAAAATGTCAACTATTTAAAATTGTCTGTCTCCAAGAATGACATTATTTGTACAATGCTCGCTTTTCAGAAAATGCTTATTCTCAAAATGTCTGCAACCTCAAATTATCCGCCGTCTTATAACGTAGGCTTTCCAGAAAGATTATTTATCAAAGATTATTTATAAAAGGCTTGATTGCTTGCATACTTACGTATGCAAGCAATCAAGCCTTTTACGTTTAGAACATTAATTTAAAAATAAAGCAGACAATAAAAGAAACATAATAAGACGAAAGCCTATTTTAAAAAAAGCGAACATTATGGTAATGCTAATATCAGGCACATACTGAAATATTAAAAATGTAAACATTATGAATAGAAGACCTTCTAAGACTGCACACATTTTAAATTGAAGAAATTTCGATAAAGCAGACCAAATAGGAATGCAAACATGATGAGTACGTAGACTTGACTTGAGAATTGTACATATTAGGAAAACAGATATTAGGTTTAGGTTTACAGACATTTATTCCTATAAAGATATAGTACAATATCAATTTAATATCAATCAATCAACTGGCGTTACAATATTATTATGTTTCGTCACAAGCAAACCAACAGTAGGTACAGATCCGAATAATGCACAAAACTTCATGTAGGTACGCTAATTATTTTTCAATATGTACATATAATTTGTTAGTTGTTTTTTGAACCTATTGAGCGAGTCAATATTTTTGATGACCGAGGGTAACTTGTTAAAATGTCGCACACCTTCGTATGTAACTGAGGTTCGGCCGTACCTTGTCCGGTATTAGGCAGAACAATGAAGCACTTTCAGGCCTGAGCCGATTTTTCATCATCAGATCCTGATAGTGAAAATTGAACTACTCTGAAAAAGCTATGCGTAGTCATACACAAAAAAAAGCCCCTTTGACATATTTGTCATATTTTTTAAGGTTCATTAATTTAAAGGAAAAAAAATAATCCTCATTCGACCCCTTTTTTGTTTGTCTGTCCGTATGTCCGTCCGTTCATCTGTCTGCCTACCTGCTATCCAATGCGTTTCTATGAAAAAATCAAGCTTCAATAATACCGCATAATTTGCTCTATTAGCAAGAAAATTAAAATCTTTGAGGTAAATTTGGCAATTATCAAAATCCGTTTTTTTCTAAGGTCATACTATTTTAAAAAATAGCATTAATATTCGGTGACTCGGATATCCATGAGATAGTAAAAAACAGAACACACAAAAAGTCTTCATTTGTAAAAATGGAACGAATATCCGACAAGAAAAAAAACGATATCCCGAAACTGGTAACAGTTTTACTTGAAAACATTTTTGGCATGTCCTTAATTTATTGGACAATTATTGTCCAAATTGTTTGTATTATAAGCGTTGACTTGAGAACCTCCTCCGTTTTTTGAAGTAAATACAAATACAACAAATGTGTAAAAAGAGGTTATAATTTTATTTGTGTCTAATCTTGTGGCAATAGATAGTGGTATAATTTTTTATAAACATAATAACGCAGAATTGTTAAAAGACATAATATTAAAAACCATAATCCATATTATTCTAAGTCTTAATTTTATAAAGCATACATTAAAACGCATAATTTTACTAGGCATACATGCCATATTCATATTTTATTTGATATTATCTTACAAAGCATAACTCACTTCATAACATTATGTTACTTATAACTATGTATTAATTGATTAAGAAATAAAATAATTTAAAAGTAATAATAGGTAATAAATAAAAGTAGGGAAAAGTTAGGTTAGGTTTGATTACATGCCTCCCCCGATGGACACCCACCTTGTCGTGGTGGGGGGTCTCAGTAGCCTGTCGCAATCCAGCGGCAGGTGAAGCCAAGAGGTGTCTCCGAGGTGTTCCCGCTGCGTCTGTTCCGCATCGGGCGGCAGTGGGAGTCTGGCGTCTGACCCGTATCGGGCGGTCAGATCGTTTTGTGTATGTGCATTTAGTGCGCATCTAGGAGGGTGCGCATCGTCCGCTCTGCTTACAGAGTGGCCCGGTGTGCGCAAGGCGCTGGGAAACTGGCCCCCGGGGGAAAGACCTGGCGGTGAGTGTCGTGGATCACGTCTCGCGACTCGCTGCTAGGCCGGTCTTGCCTTAATCGGCCGGGCCGAGAGGGAGGAAACTTCTATAAAAAGTTACCCCAATCCCAAGTTTGGTGCCGTGGCGAGGGGATGCATGGCTGACGGGTAGTCAGTCGTGAACGGCACACTTCTAGGGAACCGGCGGACTCCCTAGAGTATGTACGCTTACCCGGGTACAGGGGGCACTGCCCGGGTGGACCTTTATTTCCCCCACACTCGTGGGAACTATTATGAGTAAATACTAATAAATCTGGGGATATGGGGGGTGCTCTTGGAAGGAGGAGAATTGAAGGAGGACCGCGTGAACAATCTTCCGTTAGGAAGCGTCCACGCGACCCTGCTCTGGTGGGAGGCGAGTCGGTGGATCCGTCCTCAGACGAGGAAGGCCTGGTGGCCCCCAAGTTGCCGACTTCGAGGAGGGGTCGGCAAACATCAAGAGGGGCGAGAGCTTCACAGCCCCGGAGGGACAAACACGGACGGTTCGTGCGCTCCAATATCCCGGCGGCTAGTGAAGTAGAGAGCGAAATCGGGGTCACTACGGATGGCGATGAAAGCTGTGCCCGTGAACTCGACCGGGCGGAGAGGGAATCCCTCTGCCTGGAGGAGGAGAGGAGAGTGCCTAAGTCTACGGGGAGGCGTGGAGGCAAGGGGGGGACGGCGGCTCGGCTGAGCGCCGAAACCTTCTTGAAAAAGAAAGGGGGGCCGTCCGAGGAGGAGGAGGATGTGGCCATACGGCTGACCTGCAACATTAAGCGGGCAGCACTGCAGGCCGAGGAGCGAGTGGGTGAGCTCACTGCCACGGAGCTGGTTGAGCAGGCAAGGGCAAGCGCCCAAGCCGTGCTTAAATGCCTTCAGTTCCGCGGGCAAAAGGGCACAACCCAGAAGCTCCTCACGGAGGCGGCGGTGTGCATCGAGAGCGCGGTCACCGAGCTCTCGCAACGCACCGTCAATGACGAGGTGCGGCGCCTGGCTGCAGCCAATGCTCGGCTGCAGCGCGAGATGGCGGCCATAAAGGCGGAGGTGTCCGCTCTTAAGGCGGGGAGGACGCCGGTGCCCGACACGGCGGCGGAACCTCCCACGCCTGAACCAGCGCCGAAAACGGCGCCCTCGTCAAAGCCCCCTGCGGCCAAGGCGGCGAGGCGGACTCCGGCAGCGGAGGACAGGGAGGAGAAACTTGCCCGCTCGATAATGCTTCGAGTAGGCACCATGCTCGACGCGCGCGTCGCTGTGTTCGGGCCCCTCCCAAAGGAGAGGATGCGTCCGCCGCTCGCGGCTGACCGCCGTATGTCGCAGGCGGTGACACCCGCGGCAGGGCCGGCGAACACCAGAGCGGCCACTAAGGTCCCGGTCACCGCAGCCGCCTCCGGGACCAGGGGGCAACAGAGGGCCACTGCGCCGACGCCCGCAACGTCCAGGCCGGCAGCGAACCGCCGCCGCAAGAACCGGCGTGGTGGACGGGACAACACAGTCCCCAACCCACCGCTGACAACTGAGCCTCATGCTCTTCCTCCTCCGCCCGAATCTATGGAGGAGGGCTGGAATGTTGTTGCCAGGAGAGGCAAAAAGAAGAAGAACAGCCAGCAACCAACCCAGTCAGAGCAGCCAAACGCTGGATCGGTCAAGAAACCTGCCACCCCCAGACTTCGCAAGCCCCGTTCGTCAGCCATAGTGCTGACACTCTAACCGGGGGCAGAGGAGAAGGGGGTGACCTATGAAACGGCAATCCGGGACGCTAAATCCCGGATCGACATAGGTGAGATCGGCATCACTGGGATGCGCTTCACAAAGGCGAGAACCGGGGGTAAAATTCTAGAAATCCACGGTACCACGAGTGGAGAAAAGGTGGATGCTCTTGCGGAGAAGCTGCGGGAAGTGCTGCCTGCTGAGCTGGTGCGGGTCACCAGGCCCGTTAAAACAGCCGACATACGACTATCGGGCCTGGACGATTCCGTTACCAAAGAAGAAGTGGCGACAGCAGTCTCTAAAGTCGGGTGCTGCAATCCTGACCAGGTGAAGGTCGGCGAAATTCGCCAGTCATCGTGGTCGGGTAGGGGAACAGTGGTTGTTTAGGTACCGGTAACAGCTGCCATAAAGGTCTCTCAGGGTCGGATCCTTGTTGGTTGGGTCTCGGCCCAAGTCCAATTATTGGAATCCAGGCCTTTGCGCTGTTACCGGTGCATGGAGGGCGGCCACATCCAGCTACAGTGCACGTGCGAGACAGACCGCAGCGAACTATGCTACCGCTGCGGTTGTCCAGGGCACAAAGCACGAGAGTGTAGTGCGACTCCCAACTGTCCAGTCTGTGCGGACGCAGGGAAGCCAGCTAATCATAAGGCGGGTAGCAAGAACTGCTCCCCGCCAAAGCGTAGGATGGCTTCCAAGCCTGTTCTCCCTGGTAGCATAGGGGACACGGCGGCTATGGACCCAGGTGAAAAGTAATGGCTCTCCGAGTTCTCCAGGTGAATGTAAATCACGCCACTGCTGCTAAGGATCTGCTCATGCAGCATATGGCAGAGTGGCGAATTGACGTGGCTATTGTCCCAGAGCCCTATTGGGTTCCACCTGATAGGGACAACTGGGTGGCCGATACGGAGGGTCTAGTAGCTGTGTTAGTGTCTGGTGCGCCGCCACAAGTTGTGGCCAGGGGGAGTGGCTTTGTGGTTGCAAAACACAAGGGATTGCTGCTGGCGGGAGTTTACTTCGCGCCCAGTATAAGCCTAGCAGCAATGGAGTCTAGCCTGGATAGACTTGCTGCTGTATTACAGCAGTCGGTGCTCACTGCAATAGTCGCTGGCGACTTTAACGCCAAAGCTACTTTGTGGAGAGCTCGTGCTACCGATGCCCGTGGACATGTAGTGATGGAGTGGGCCACGGCTTCCGGGCTAGTCCTGCTGAATAGGGGGAATGCGGCGACATGCGTACGGCCTCAGGGCGAATCGATAGTCGATCTGACTTTCGCCAGCCCAGAGGTCGCCAATCGCACAACTAGTTCGCGGGTACTAACAGAAGTGGAGTCGTTGTCGGACCACCGCAACATTCGGTTCGACATCTCCGCCTCGCTCAACACCCCAGCACCCGCACCGCAAAATGCCAGTCGGACGCCACAATACCCCCGTTGGAGGGTAAAGGCCATGGACCGCGACATGGTCAAAGAGGCCGCCTTGGTTAAGGCCTGGCTGCCAAGCCCTAGCGGACCTATCCGGGTTGACGAGGAGGCAGAGTGGTTCCGGGGGGCGATGACGCAGGTGTGTGACGCGTCAATGCCCGGGCCAAAGCATTGCCTCCTAGACATCAAATGTATTGGTGGTCGGAGGGGATCAGAGCACTGCGCGATGCATGTATCGCTGCACGCAGAGCCTTTTCTCGCCACCTCCGGCGTCGCGACCGCAACCCGGATATGGATGGCCCCCTATTAGAGGCATACAAGGCGGCTAAGAAGACCCTCCGAGTGGGCATAGCGGAGGCGAAGTCGAAAGCCCGGGAGGAGCTGCTGGCCACGCTCAGCCAGGATCCGTGGGGGCGCCCATACAAGACGGTCAGAGGCAAGTTCCGGCCATGGGCGCCTCCGATTACGGAGTCCCTGGAGCCAGCACTGCTGGACAACGTGGTGGCCACACTCTTCCCGGCTCAAGAAGACTACAGCTCGCTGGCAATGAGGCCCCAACCCGTGGCCTCAGAAAATCCCCCCGATCCGGTTTCTGAAGGGGAGCTGAGAGCGACTATGCTTCGCCTAAAAGCGAAGAACGTGGCCCCTGGACCGGATGGCATTCCGGGAAAGGTGTGGCTGCTAGCGGAAAAGGCTCTCGGCGAGAGGTTGAGGGCCCTCTACACCGCCTGCTTAGAACAGGGCCGGTTTCCCACTGCTTGGAAACGGGGTCACACAATTTGGGTTCTGGGCAGAAAAGTCCACCGTTGATGCCATTCTGCGAGTACGGGAGTTAGCAGAACAGGCGGTGGACAGTGGTGGGGTGTTGTTGGCGGTGTCTCTTGACATCGCCAATGCCTTTAACACCCTGCCCTGGGCGTGCATCAGGCAGGTACTCGTACACCACGGTGTGCCTGCCTACCTGCAAGATATTGTCGCCGACTACCTGGCGGCGAGGTCCGTTGAGTGCGCCACGCCAAGCGGCCTGTTACGGCGAGAGGTGTCTTGCGGTGTTCCACAGGGGTCGGTTCTAGGCCCTCTCTTGTGGAACATCGGCTATGACTGGGTCCTCCGCGGGAGCCTTATCGGGGGTGTCAGCGTAACATGCTACGCTGATGACACCCTCGTCACGGCCCGCGGAGCGGACTTCCGGGAGGCGGCGCGGCGCGCTATGGCGGTAGTCACCATGGTTGGGCGCCGCATCCGCGATTTGGGGCTCAGGGTGGCGCTTGAGAAATCGGAGACCCTCTGTTTTCATGGGCCCCGACGAGCGCCTCCCCCGGGGTCCCACCTTGTGGTGGGCGGCACCCAGATTGAGGTCGGGGATACATTTAAGTACCTCGGCCTCACTTTAGATGGGCGGTGGAGCTTCGGTACGCATTTTCAAAAGTTGGCACCGAAGCTCCTAAAGACGGCCGGAGCCCTAAGTCGGCTCATGCCGAACCTCGGCGGACCTTCGTCGTCCAGCCGAAGGTTGTATTTGGGCGTTGTACGTTCCATGGCCCTATATGGGGCCCCGGTTTAGTACGACGCCCTATCAAGGGGCAGCGCCCTCGTGCTCAGGAGGGTGCAGCGTCATCTCGCCGTCCGGGTCATCCGAGGATACCGGACGGTATCAGCTGAGGCTGCCTTCGCGCTGGCTGGGAGCATGCCTTGGGATCTCGATGCCCTGGTCCTCGCGCCGCTGTTTACCAGTGGTGGGGAGACCAAAGATCCCAGGGGCAAAGGCCCGCACCACGCGAAATTGAGGCGGAGCAACTGCGCTTAGAGGAGGACGCAGTCGCACGTTGGAAGGAGCGCCTGGCTGACAGCACAGCTGGCCGTCGCACCACCGAGGCAATCGCCCCGATACTCAATGAGTGGATGCGACGGCAGCATGGTCGCCTGACATTCAGGGCGACCCAAGTGCTGTCGGGCCATGGCTGCTTCGGGGCCTACCTAGCCCTGATCGGGCGCGAGCCAACAGCGGAGTGTCACCACTGCCACCGCTGTAACGAGGACACAGCGCAACATACCCTCGCCTCATGCCCTGCATGGGCGGAGGAGCGCAGTGTCCTGCAAGTGATTGTTGCGAGAATGGCCTCGGACGAGGAAGCGTGGCAGGCTGTGCTCACCTTCTGCGAGGATGTCATCTCGCAGAAGGAAGCGGCGGAGAGGGAGCGTAAAGCCGAGGCCTCTGCCCCAATGATCCGCCGCAAACGCACTGGGTGCCGGAGGAGGGATTACCTCCTCCACCTGCCCCTTCCGGATGAGTCCCGGACCATGGACACGGGGGTGTCCCCGGTGACGCCGCGCGCCGTTCGCCGTACAGTGGGGGCGAGAGATCAATCTCCCCCCCAAAGACCGGGTGGCCTGCCATAATAGGCGGCCCGCAGCCTGAAGCGGACAAGGTGCAAGCCAATGGTGTAACCCTTGTTCCGCTTCACTCAAAGGCACCGTGACGTTTTAGTGGGTAGTCGGGCTCATTCAGAGTCCGGAGTCCCACACACCCCTCCAGCCGTCCCCCCGCAGCTGGAGGATAGTGCGTAAATGCATTTCCTCACGTAAAAAAAAAAAGGTTTGATTACATGCAGATTCTCTCGGGACACGGCTGTTTCGGGAGGTATCTCCACCGAATCGCGGGAAGGGAGCCGACTGTCGTGTGCCACCACTGCTCGGGCTGCCCCAAAGATACGGCGGACCACACGCTGGTTGAGTACCCCGCCTGGGACTCCCAGCGTGCGGCCTTAACGGGCGTAATAGGTGCCGACCTCTCGCTCCCGACCGTGGTGCGAGCTATGATCGAGAGCGACAGGTCATGGAGCGCGGTGCAAGACTTCTGCGAGGAGGTACTGCTGCAGAAGGAGGCGGCGGAGCGGGAACGGAAGACTTCCACCTCCAACCCGATCCGCCGCAGACGGGCGAGACGCCGGCCGAGGGCCGATCCAGGCGCTAGACGTCCACCATGAGGCCTGCGGATGGCGGACTTAGGGGAGTCCGCCATCCGCCAATTAGTGGCCTGAGTAGTGTGTACCTACGTGTTCCTGCACACTACTCACAAAGAGCGAGGATGGAGCAGTGTAATGAAAAATTGTATGGAAATTTGGTCAGCGCCCCTAGCCGCACTTTTGCGAAAACTGTTTTTCTATTACACTCAGTCGATCGTGAGCATGATCGTGAGCGCACGTGAGTAATAAGTAAAAAAATATATAAGGAATATATTAAGTGATTACATTAGGTTAGGTTAGAAGTGTTGACCACAACGCCGCGCGAGCCGAAGGAGCAAAGCAAGCGGTGCCGTGGTAGCGGCCGGCGAAGCGACAAAACCTAATTTATTAACTTCTTACTAAAAATGTGAGTTTAGGGATTTTGTCGGTAATGCTCCATGCATGTATGCTTTTTGAATGTTATGTCTTTTGAATATTATGGCAAACAAAAAGTATGCCCGTTAATAGTTATGCTTTACGAAATTATGCCTTTCTATGATTATGCCTTCCAGATTTCGGCCATTTGATGGTATGCGTTATGAAGTTATGCTATTATGGCTTATGTCCAATTACTATTATGGCCATTAACATTATGCATTGTCAGCTTATGACAAAAAACGTTATGCGTTTCCATAGGTAACCGATATCCTGACGTGCGACCGTGTATACATGTTTTGTTCAAAATAAAATAGGTAGGTGAATGTGATGTATTACGTACTGATTAGGACAATGTTAAATATTATATTTTTAAGAACACCTCCGCAAATAATGCAGTACTTTGAAACTTTGATCACCTTAAAAATTATAGGCATACACTGTCGCAACTTTTTTTAGAACTTTTCAAAGGAAACAATTCTGTCACACGTGGCAAATCACATAGCATGCATTATTATAGTTTTTGTTTTTTCTGCGAAATGTTAGAAAATAAGGCTTAAATGCTCAATATCTTTCGATTAATTAAGTATTTAACGCTAATTTCAACTATATTCCTCAGGAACACGTATAAGACGTGTTCTTGACGAAAAGATTCTTAACGGAAAAACCGCGGATAGAGAGGTGGACGGGCAGACAGGCGGATAAGTATTCCCGTGGAGATTCTGCTTTTTCCTTTTGAATAACGAAACCCTGATGTCGAAGAAAGTTAGGTGTTGAGTGAAGTGGATCTAAATTCAAGAAGATTGCTCAAGTAGACACCTCTTTGTAGATAGTGTGAGGCAGTTCCCGTTTATACAGAAGAAATATGCGTCAGGTGCCGCCTGGTACCCTGGACGCGATGGGCTTTCTGGGGGAAATGGTCAAGGGTGCTGCTGAGAGTGGGGAAAGGCTGTTAGCGATGTCTCTCGACATTGCCAACGTATTCAACAGCATTCCCCACACTACCATCATCGAGGCCCTGCGCGCCCACGTAGTGCCGCCCTACTCGGTCCACCTCCAGTCCGATTACCTCCGGGACAGGATAGTAACGAACGTGGTCCAGGGCGGCTCGCTGAGGAGTCACCGCGTGGAGTCCGGTGTTCCACAGGGATCAGTCCTCGGACCATGCCTGTGAAATATCGGATTTGACTGGCTGTTGAGCGGCACACGGGCGTCGTTTGCTACGCGGACGATACTCTCGTGCTGGCTCGGGCCTGGGATGTAGCGCGGGTCCTCCAGCTGGCCACCGCGGCGTGCGACCTTGTGGTCCAACGGATTCGTCTGTTGGGCCTCAGGGTCACTCTGGAAAAGTCGGAAGCCGTCTTGTTTGACGGCCCGAGACAACGCCACCCGCTGAACATCAGCGAACGGTGTGGCCATCGACGTTAAGCCTTAGATGAAATATCTGGGGCTTATCATCGACAACCGGTCTGCCAAACCTGAGCGGGCCGAGCGCTCATTGCCGGCGTCTCTACGCCGGGATTCTAAAGAGCATGGCGCTTTGCGGTGCCCCCATATGGGCGGACCGTTTGAGTCAGGACAACGTGTTTCAGCTCAGGCGGCCTCAGCGAGTCATCGCGCAAAGGGGGGCTTGCTGCTACTCCACAGTGGCGGGCGCAGTGGTGTGTGCCCTGGCCGGGACCCCGCCCTGGGAGCTTGAGGCCCGAGCTACGCGCGACGGTCGGAGCAGCGTTCTCGGGGAGAGCCCAGCCAGCGTTGGGTACTGGGGTACCCGCACTGGCATCGCACGCGCCTTCACCACCGCCTGACGGGAATCCCCGCACACTCTGGGCCATTCCCGCTGCCCTCCCTCACGGGGTGGGCTTGCCGGACCTGCTACGGCGGGCAATCAACGACGGGACAGCAGCGCTGCAGCGGTAGTATCCGGCCGGCTTCCCGCGGCCCCGTCCGCTGCTCGCGAGTCTTCGACGTCTGATTTCTCGGACGACGACGAGACTGGCTCGAGACGACTCATGAGCTGCCAGGTGACTGATGGAGTGTCGTTGGTTTTAGTGGGTATGAGCGTCTGAGCTCGAGTCCCACATAACTCACCGTCCCCCCGGGCAACGAGTATGCTTAATGCATTTTCCAACGTTAAAAAAAAAGGTGCCGCCTGGTAGCTACCACCCTCCTACCGGTCCAGCGCCAAGCAGCTTGCTGATGAGCGTCAGGATGGCAGGTATATGTCATAGATTTAAAATTTGTTTTTGAGGACTTTCTTTGTACCTTTGTGTAACTTTAATATTTTTTTGTGTAAAAGTATGCACCTACCATCCTCACGTCAGAATGGCGGTTGCCTGACGTCGGTTAGTGGGAGAGTCAGAACCTTTGGGGTGAACTCGCTCCACCATCGACTTTGTTTTCGTCACGTCTTGCTTAGTCTAGAGTCAAGAGCAAATCTATTTCAAATAGAAAAATAAGTTAATTATCAAGCTAAATACTAAACAATACTGATTTCCGTATCTTTCTAATTATTATACAATATATTATGTTTTTGTTACATCTGTCGGACACCGTGCCTAAATTGTACAATCCATCAAATAAAAAAAATCCTAGTAATAGGCGGTTGTAATGCGGGAAGTAAATACTAGTGATGGGTTTTTATCCGGATAAATACTCAAGATGGATAAATACTCATAAATATCAATTTTTACTCGAGTATTTATCCAAAAAGACGGATAAATATTTATAAGCATGTTTCTTGCTTTAACACGCTAATTTATGTCTTTATTAATAGTAAGTTGGTAGTTTTAAATAAAACAAGTGCTAAAGAGTTTTTTAAATCCATATAATTAGCTAAAACCAAAAAAATCAATCTTAATTATTAAATAACCAAGAATTTCGGTTTAGGTTTTGACTGAGAATCATGTCGATGCTGCCATAGGTTTTCCACAGCTGAACATAGGACTACCCCGTGGTTTTCCACAACGACCGACTGCAAGCGGTCTGCATTTAGTTGATTGTGATCCTGCAATTTTTACAAGGTCGTCTGTCCATCTTGCCGTAGGACGTCCGTCCTACGCTGCGCCTTTGATCTAAGAATATCCAATGTAGAACTTTTCTGCCCCAACGGTATCAGTTTTTCGCGCTATGTGCTCTGTCCATTGCCACTTGAGCTTACTGATTCGCAAAGTTATGTCCGTTACCTTAGTTCTTCTACGTATTTCGTCGTTTCTGATTCGAAAGATAGATAGAGATGAACTTAAACTTTTTTATGAGGCTCATTAGTACAGACCATGTTTTAGATACGTGTGATAACTGGTAGCACACATAAATTAAAGACTTTCGTTTTAAGGCACTGGGGTAATTGAAACGAGAATGTACTCTTGCGTAGTTTCCCAAACGGTGCCCAGCCAAATTGGGTTCGGCGACAGACCTCTTTTCTCGAAGTTGAACCTACCTAATGGTCCAACTACTACCTGGTTGGAACACTAGGTACCAATCCAAGTAACCACTTGTCTCAGGTAGACGTCCTTGTCAACAAATTCGAGAGTTGAGTTCCCAACAGATACTGGAGTGGGTACTACTCGGGAGCTAGACATTACTTTCGTCTTGTCCATGTTTATTCAAAGACCCACTTGTTGTGAGATTCAGTTCAGGTCTTTAAGCATAGTGCCAAGCTCCTCCAGCGTGGCAAGCCGGAGGTACGGTATATATTCGCCATTGACGTTGATGCCGAATCCTGTCCATTTCGGACGCTTGAAGGCGTCTTCTAATGTCGCTGTGAACAGTTTCGGAGATATTACGTCTCCTTGTCTCACACACACCTCTCCGCAGTGGAATATCCTTCGAGCTCTGCTTCTGTTTACGGTGGTGGCATTATTGTACATACACTTTAACACGTCTATATACCTATAGTCTATGTGGCACCGCTGAAGACACTGTAGCACCCCCCACGTTTCGATCGAATCAAAGGCTTTCTCATAATCCACAAACGCTACACGTATTAAAACTACGCACAAGACAATACGCGATGACCCTTAAAAACAGTTTGTGGCTCACGAGTGAAATAGATCTATAGTTTTTAATAAAGTTTTGTCTCGTTTTTTGAAAAACAACACCACCATACTGCTTTTCTATGTATCAGGCGTGAATTGATGTCCTCTAGCAGTACGGAATCAAAGAGTCTGGTGCCTTGTGCTTTCAAGCTGTTTCAGGGCCATCCTAATTTCGAAGAGGCCGATGTCCGGGATGTCTTCGGTGTAGTGTCAAGTCAGTATAGCTCTTAGATCTCTGGCCGAGCTTTCAACAAGTTTGGCAACTGAGGTGTACAACACTGAGGTGTCCCTATAGATCATAGACCACTTGTCGATCTTTCTCAAATCCTCTGCCTTTGTCGATGCTACACCTTCCTGTAAAGAAAAATAGTGATAACATTGATTTATGACAATTTTGACAAAGGATCTACCTCTAACGATCTCTGACTTGGCCATAAACCAACTAAGAGTAATAACAATTATATTCTACTATATTCAATGACAAAAACAATTATGAAAATCAGTCCACAACAAACGAAGAACTCTGTGAACGTAGATAAAAACAAAACGAAAAAAAAACATACGGTGGAACATAGAACTTCGTTCCTTTTTGCAATCGGTTAAAAACTTAAATGACACGTATCGCACCTGTCACGCTTGGTAAAGTAGGGCCCAGGCCTAATTGTTCATTTTTATCCGGCATTTCGAGTAAATATTCGGATATTGATTCGGATAGAACAATGGATAAAAACGAGTATTTATCCATTTTGGATAAATATCCGAGTATTTATCCATTGTCCATCACTAACTACAACTGTATGCCTAATTAAATTACGTCAGTTTAACTTGAGAAACGTTCGTGGAACCTACCATTTTTCTAGAAATTGTGCTTACACAAATTATGATTGTCTTAATAATATTTGCAGTAGTACTAGTAGGTTTGTATATCTACAATATTAGAACTTTCAATTACTGGGCCAAAAAAGGAGTGAAACATGATAAACCAGTAATATTTTTTGGAAATTATGCCAAAAACTTTCTCATGAAGCAACATAGGACCCAGACCCTGGAGGAAATGTACTTGAAGTATCCCAAAGAGAAAGTGGTCGGATTCTATAGGTCGACTACGCCAGAACTAGTGCTGCGAGATCCAGAAATTATAAAAAAGGTATTAAAAACTGATTTTGCATATTTTTACGCACGAGGTTTTCATCCATATCCAAAATTAGTTGAACCAATAATGCACAATTTGTTCACAATAGAAGGAGATGAGTGGAAAATGCTGAGACAAAAACTAACACCGGCTTTTTCTATTGGTAAAATGAAGGCTATGTTCCCAATGATCATAGATAAAACTGAAAAACTTACAGCCTCGGCCATAAATGCAACCAAGAGTGGTGCCGCTGTTGATGCAAGAGATTTGATGGCCAGATACACAATAGATGTTATTGTAAGTTATGGATTTGGAATTGACTCTGATTCACAGAAGAAGCAAGATTCTGAAATTCGTAAATTTTTAGAAGATATTTTTGAAAGTAGAATTCTAGATTTTGCTGTAGCTGTTCTAAAAGAAGTGTTTCCTGCTCTGGCGCAAAATTTGAAGTTTTTTGGAAGAATCGAGAAAAGGTTATTTAGTATCGTTGAACAAATTCTAAAGCTAAAAGGTTTCAAACCTACGGGTAGTGGAGATTTATTTGATTTACTTTTAGAATGTAAACAAAATGGACCAATAGAAATCGATTCTCTAGAGAAATTACTACCGGATGGTACTCCAGAAAAAGTTATGTTGGAAATTAATGACTTCCATATAGCAGCACAAACATTTATGTTCCTTCTTGCTGGATTTGAGACATCTTCGTCATCGTCAAGTTACGTTCTACATCAGCTAGCTTATAATCCTGAGATACAAAAAAAAGTGCATAAAGAAATCGACGAAGTTATGGCAAAATATCACAATAAACTGAGTTACGATTCGATCAAAGAGATGAAATATTTGGAGTGGGTATTAAAGGAAGCGTTACGTATTTTTCCTGTTGTCGGATATTTGATGAGGGTTTGCTGTCGTAAGTATACTTTTCAGGATATTGGCTTGACCATAGACCCTGGTGTTAAAGCTACTGTGCCAGTACAAGCATTGCATATGGACCCTGAATACTGGGACAACCCAGAAGAATTCCGACCAGAAAGATTCCACCCGGCTGAGTTTACTGCCAAACAAAAAGCTGTTTACTTACCTTTTGGAGAAGGACCTCGAAATTGTATAGGTAAGCTTGCTGCAAAAAACAAATATGGTGCAGTAAACATTTTATTACACATACTCTACTGTTTGTTTTGAAGTAAGATACTTTATGTGATTTTGAGATAAATACTATCATTAACCTTATTTGATATTATTCGTTGAATAAACTTTGTGAGTCTTAAGGTTTTAGATTTAAACAATAATAAGTGTTTATATTGCTCTTATAATTATAATATTTTATTGTCAACATCAACTCATTGTCACACTCTCAGTCCAATCGCCTTATTAAGTCCTTGACGACGATGAGTTAGACGAGAACGGGGGCAGTGAGCGGTGCGGGCGGCAGGTACATTCCTGACAAAATTCAAATCAGCCAATCAAATCGCAAACGCCTGCTGCATACACTGCTCACGGCTCTCATTTTCGTCTACCCCCGCCCTTGTACCCCACAGGTGAGGACTCAAGTAGGCGGTTGGACTATAGTCCAACCGCCTAATTGAGCCTAATAATATATTATAAAGACAGTAAATAGGGTCCAATTAAGAAATTACGTTTTTGTTGCCTTGAACTTTGAGTACTAAGACCTCTTGTCCATGTTTTTACCAAAATGGTGTCTACAGGTGTTCAGCTGGGGATGCTTCAGGCCTTAGCTGGGCTAGCAGATGTGCTCTCTATCTTCACCGTGGAACCAGCCCCTGAAAGTGTCAGGATTGTCGAAGTCAACCCTGCCATTGAAGTCGTTCAAACTCCAAAAAGTGGAAAGTTGCCGTTGATATTCAGGAAAAGGAATTAAAATACTGTACTGAACGTATACGAACTTAAAAACTGAACTGCTTGCTAAATTATATTTGCGAGTTCCGGCCAGGGCCCTAAGAAATCCCAAACTTCTGCACACTGCCTTGGTTAGGACAAATCATAGACAGAACTCATACCTTATAAGGGCTGCTGACAGTTTTAATGATAATTACTAACACATTAACTATAAGTGGAAACTTGTAAATGGCCTTATTCTTCTACTGTATTAAATATTCAATTCCTAGCTGTGAGATTCCCGAAAACTGGTTGATAAAATAAAAATTTAAAAAAAAAACTGTATTGCTGCCATTTTTGTAACTGTAAAGGTTAATTGATCAAATAATATATTAATATAATAATAATACATCTTTATTTCATCTTAAAAGTAAGTTACAGGTTATCTAATATGCAAATGAAAATTTAGATTACATAGGAGATGATGATGATTATTACGTCTGTGCTAGTTAATATTTTAACTGTGTTACAGACGCTAATTCCTTCCATTGATTTACAATTTTATAGGTAGTGGCAAAACACTACATTACTATTTGTGTGTGTGTGTGTGTGTTTTGTTTGTGGGTGTATGTGTGTAATGTGTGCGTGTTTGAATAAGGGTGCAAGCGTGTATCAACATTGATGTGCACAGGATGTGTAATAGAGAAGATAATTTGAGTTGAGTTGAGAGCCCTGCGATGAAAATCTTGGGATCAGTTGAATCTGTAGAAGAAACAACTGCTCAGTACTCTGTATGGTTCGGGGTCAATCGCCATCATTAAAGATGATTATGACGTCTTTAGAAGATCCTCAGCTTCAAGGTAGGTAAGCTTTTGCAACCAGTTTTTTAACGTGAACTTGATTTTTTTTAGTGGATAGGTGTAAATATCCAAAATTTTATTTATATATATTGTAAAAGTATGAACTATGAACGTAATACTGACTACTGGCCAGAGCTGTTTTATGAGGCACACTGCTACATACCTTGTATCTCATTCGCCGTTTCAACAAAGAAACATTCAAGGAAAGCGAGGATGTTTCCGTAGCATTAGTTGAAGAACATATAGCTGTCTCAGATGGGAAAAAATAAAATACAATTATTTTGCTTTAAATTTCCGCTAAGAGACGCTAGCGCAGGCAACAAAACCACACCAACCGCAACCGCGTTGAGTACCAGTTCAGGCAAATGCAGATTGCACCGCCCTCCCTCCCTCAATACGCATGCACTACAGCTAATGCAGTTGTTAATTACCAACACCAACGTGCAAAAAACCTCGACGCGTTTCGCCACTCCACGCGGCATCCTCAGGAGATGTTGTCGCCTCGGCTGAGCTCGGACGACTGAAATGAGTCGCTGGCGAACAGGCCTTTTATACCGTCCCCACTAATGAGCTGACGTAATCGTAACGTAAACGCAAACAAAAAGTTAAAGTTCAAAAATTAAAAAGTTAAACCGTTGGTGACTGATGGTTATTATTAACATTTTGTTGATTTGAAAATAGATTCAAAAGTGGGGAAGTGGTATAACTGACCTGTTCGTTCAACAATGTAAGCGTATTATCTTTATTATGTTTTATGATTTCTAATTGTTCCAGAACGGACAATTTAAAACTTTTTTCAAATGTGTGTAAAATGGAAAAAGTATGATTATTAGGAATACTATGTCCTGAATCTAAAAGAATTTTGGCGAAGTGTGACTTTTCAGGATAGTTGTTTCGATACGCGGAAATATCGCACGCCCAGAACAATACTACATTATCTCGAAAAATCTAAAAATCTACTTATTTATCAATTTTAATAGCCAAAAATTTTCCGCGCGTGCCACGAATAAAGGCGTATTTATAGGTAAAAAATAGCCAATAGATGGCGCGATAAAAGGAATTTAAAGAAAGCAGATTGGTCGAGCTACGCAGACCTTCTAGAAAAACTGTTTGACAAGTGGTCCCAACCCAGTGACATACAAGTACATTGATATAGCCCGAGATGCGTGTTGTAGCAATTTCTAAACCGGGAAGAAACTCTTCTTGTATTTCATCCCTCCGCCCCATCGTAATGATGTCCTGCCTTTGCAAGGTGTTCCACTCTATTTTAAATAGCCGCCTTGAGTGGTTTTGTGAACATAATAATCTATTTTCTGATTATACGATGGGATTTAGGAAATCAAAATCGACATATGACAACCTTGCTTACTTAGTTAACCATATTTTAATAGGCTTCTCTCATAAACAACATACTCTAGCTTGCTTTATCGACATAGACAGCACCTACAACAATGTTAACATTAACTCTTTGCTCATAATAATGGACCATCTAGGAATAGGCTCTAAACTATGTCAATACCTATGGAATTTCTTCCACGAACGAAAGCTAAAAATTCAGTGCCAGAACTCATCTTTTACTCGTACTACCGGTCGCGGACTAGCCCAAGGTGATCCTCTGTCACCTCTTCTTTTAATATTCTCACTATATCCATTTGCAAATCCATGTCTGAGGTTCACATATCACAGTTCGCAGATGATTTTGTACTATTCACCACAAACAGGGATTTTAATGAAAGTTTAAATAAACTACAAGCTGCCTTAAACACCTTTAATGACAACCTTGCCGAAATAGGTTTAGAAATATCAACAACAAAGACAAAAGTCTGTAAGTTCAGTAGAGGCTTTAGAAGAAGAGAAGATGACTGGCGTATTCAACTAAATTTAAACAACAATATATTACAAGATAATGTCAAGTATCTCGGGGTTTGGCTAGATCAATCACTTCGATGGACAAAACACGTAAATGAACTGAGCCAAAAATTGGAGAAACAGGTAGATATATTAAAAATATTAGTTGGCCCCCGTTGGGGTGTCCATCCCAGACACCTTAGACGTCTTTATGTTTCAGTTACCCGAAGTAGACTTGACTATGCCTGTTTTGTATACGACAATTGCTGCAAAACTACCTTGGCTAAACTTGATTAAATCCAAAACAGGTGTATGCGCATCATTGGTGGCTTCATCAAATCGACTCCTATCCATGTGATGGAGTGTGAACTATACCTACAGCCCCTTTATATAAGACGTCATTACCTAGCTGCGAAATTCTGGCTTAAGTGCAAGTCATTTTACAATAATTTAACCATCCAGACTTTAGAGACACTAGCCCATGATTGCGACAACAAAGTTTACTGGCAAAGAAAAAAACTACCTCTTCTGGTTCTCATCCACAGATACTTACACAATGTCACTATACATAGAAGTAAAAAATTAGATATGTTCTCACTTGATACCTGGGTTCGAATGTTAGACTTGAAAAACACTATTAGTACCAATATCAATAATGTCAATAGAAAAAACAATTATAAAACAGTAGAACTCCAAAATTTGTGCCTGGAGTTTATCAATAATACCTACCCTGACTTTTATAAGCTTTTCACCGACAGGTCAATCTCTGACAACGATATAGGTGCCGCTTTCTTTGATATTCAGACTGGAGACAAAATTTAACTACAAATTAACTCAAAAATTTCAATAATGTGCACAGAGCTTATAGCAAGAAGTGAAGCACTGGCTTATATACAATCCCTAAAAGGTCGAAACTTCGTTATCTTCTCTGACTCCAGAAGTGCGCTACAGCATGTGGCTCGTTGTACCTCGACTTTTCGAGGCACCCGATAGCCTATGTAATAATAAACTGCCTACGTGAGCTTCAACGACAAAACAAGCATGTAGTACTGCAATGGGTACCTGCACATGTGGGAATAGAGGGTAATGAATGTGCAGACTATTTAGCAAGGTCAGCACCTGTGGATGGAATACCATATGATTGTCGGCCTTGTTTTTCAGACCTATATATTATTGCTAAAAGTCATTGTAAAAGGCTGTGGCGTGAATACTTTGACGAGCGTTTACTTACAAAAGGCATATGGTATAGGACCATTCAATCAGAACTACCAGGAAACACTTGGATAGATAGTGCTAGTATGAGTAGACATGACACAGTCTTAGCGCTAAGGCTTCGCTCCGGACATACTCCATTAAACAAATTTGCCCACATGATGCGCAAAACAGATTCACCTGACTGTACAGAATGCCACATGATAGAAGATACGCACCACATTCTTATGTAGTGCGTCCGCAACGAGGCCGAACGGCAAGAATTTATTTTCCGTTATTGTATCAGAAATTTGGACGTAGGCTTTTGTAATGGCATATTAGCTTCACCAGTTTCCGATAAGGCCAGGACTTTATATAAATTAGTAGATAAGGGTATCCGCTGTAGAAATAGTAGCTTATAAGGTTATTTTTGTTCCACCTATGAGGGTGACTTTTTCTAAAAAGAAAAAAATCCTCTTTAAATAATAAAGATAAAAAAAAAATACGAGTAGTCGACCAGCAAATATAGCTATTAAAAAAGCACAATTAATTTGGCTAAATGAAGAGTCAATACATTGGTTTTCAGTAAGGGACAATTTAAAACTACATCTCAAAATTCTTCATTCTCAATTATCATCATATTCTTTACATAACGTCGAATTCGATTTATTAGATCATAAAGCTAGGCTTTTTGCTTCACAAGAAGCACATAAAAAATATGTAATTCAATGTGTTACGTGAAAAATACGTGTGTTGAAGTGTGAGTCTACTAATAACATGCAGCGTGGTTTCCACGAACAACCGCAATCACATTCATTTTACCCTCGGGTCAAGAATTTATCTGATGTCGAATTGTCAAGTAATGAAGTTTCATTATTAAGTAAAGGACTAAAGTATAATTTACAACCCTCAGTCAATCAAAAAACTTTAGAAGGATTAGCGGTTGACGTGGAGATCGCTGTTGGTAGTAAACAAGAACAATATGTTAAAACTTTAGCAACAAATATTACAGCAAATCAGATTAGAACGGCTATGAGACAGTCAAATAGTAGTTCGTCTGGCCAGGAGTATCATATTTATAAATCGCTAACTCAAAAAATTACTGAAAACAATTTGATTGTCTCAAAAGCTGACAAGGGTAACACGGTGGTGGTTATGGAACGTAACAATTATATTCAAAAGGTGGAAGACATAATTCAGAATGACGATTTCTAACTTCTACAGTCAGATCCAACTAAAAATAACGTAACGATTACGTCAGCTCATTAGTGGGGACGGTATAAAAGGCCTGTTCGCCAGCGACTCATTTCCGTCGTCCGAGCTCAGCCGAGGCGACAACATCTCCTGAGGATGCCGCGTGGAGTGGCGAAACGCGTCGAGGTTTTTTTGCACGTTGGTGTTGTTAACTAACCACTGCATTAGCTGTAGTGCATGCGTATTGAGGGAGGGAGGGCGGTGCAATCTGCATTTGCCTGAACTGGTACTCAACGCGGTTGCGGTTGGTGTGGTTTTGTTGCCTGCGCTAGCGTCTCTTAGCGGAAATTTAAAGCAAAATAATTGTATTTTATTTTTCTCATCTAATAATGGATTTCCGCAAAGTAACGCCTGATTCTATTAAATATAGCTGTCTCACTGAAAGGACTTCGCAATCGGCATATAATTGGGTAGTTGGATAGCGAAAGGGCTTTCTGATCATAACTTTTAACACGGCACAAGCGTTAGCGTTCCTAACTGCTGGTTTTGAGACATCGTCGTCAACGTCAAGTTACGCTTTACATCAGCTAGCTTATATTCCTGAGATCCAAAAAAAAGTTCATAAAGAAATCGACGAAGTTTTGGCAAAACATCACAATAAACTGAGCTACGATTCAATCAATGAGATGAAATATTTGGAGTGAGTATTTAAGGAAGGGATGCGTATTTTTCCTGTTGTTGGATATTTGATGAGGGTTTGCTGTCGTGAGTATACTTTTAAGGATATTGGTTTGACTATAGACCCTGGTGTAAAAGCTACAGTGCCAGTACAAGCATTGCATATGGACCCTGAATACTGGGACAACCCAAAAGAATTCCGACCAGAAAGATTCCACCCGGCTGAGTTTACTGCTAAACATAAAGCCGTCTACTTACCTTTTGGAGATGGACCTCGAAATTGTATTGGTAAGTTTGTTTGCTCTAACAATAATAATAATAACCGTCATTGTCATTCGCTTGCCCTTTTCCCATTGTATCTGGTATCGGCGCAGTCTGTTTTTCTCTTCCATATAACCTATCCTATCACTCGTCACTGAACCATCCACTTTTTTCACAATCATATATTTCTGTTTTGAATTGCTGTCCTTTTTTGTTATGGTGTGAAATAAAGAGTTACGTATCAATCTATTTTGTTTAATACAGTCCATTTATCTCTTTCGGCGGCGGCTTTTTACTCTTTATACACCCACATGCATACTCATATTCTTTTCGTCCCATGCTTTTCTTATCTTCTTATCACATGCCCATACCAAGGTAAATGGTTTCCTTTCATCTTTTTCGTTAAAGTCAAGATCAAACCAAAATAGGAAGATGGGCCAAAAGTTGACAAAGACACCATGTGCTATTTCGGGCAGCACGACTACAATCATTTGCTTATACAATTAACCAAGTCACAGAATACTACTAACCTACACGTACGGAAGCTAGACTTTACAATGGGGTTCAAAATTCGGATGATTTTTATCCGCTGCAACTACACAATTCGGTATTATTAATCCCATCTAATGATGGGGTCTGCCTTCTTAATTTTTCTTTTCCACTGTGCCCTATCAAACGCATCGTCTACGGAGACATTGCAGAGACTCAGGTCTTTCTTGACCACATCTGCCTATCTTGTTTTTGGGCGCCCTCTGGGTCTGGGCTCTGGGATGTTCAGATTGGCCTTAACATTTCCAACGTACTCGAGAGGTCTTTTTGCCACGTGTCGAAGCCAGCGCAGCCTACTCTCTTGGAACTTATGGGCAATTTCGCTTATACAGAGATTGCCGCGAATATATTCATTGCGAATTTTGTCGAGTCTCGCCACCCCGCACATCCAACGAAGCATCTTTATTTCGGCCACTTGAATGGAGTGGACTTGGCGCTTTGTTACAGCCCATGTTTCGTTGCCATATGTAATTACAATTCGGTATACCTCATTAACCCTGAAAAAAAAGAAATATTGCACCTTACGAAAAATTACATGTAAAGTACATGTCATTATTATTAGTCTAAACGCAGTCAACAGAACATGGCAGAATAGTAGATATTGGTTCTAAAGTTGACCCCATATAATACCCTCCCTACAATCGTTCGCAAAGTATCTACGGTTTCACATGGCGTTTTACTGCTGACAATTAACATCTCGGACCGCCGACGTCTCCATTAGTCAAGAAGCATCAACAAGAGGAAATCGTCTCTACTCTGTCGTCTGTCTGGTACAGACACCATCATTTTCTGCCCGCACTTGGGCATCCCCGCACCTTAGGTGACTGAGCGATTTATTTGGACCGGCACGAATAAAGATTGCCTCGCCTGCCAGCGCAGCAAGCTTCATAACGCTGCTCAGCAAGTTCCCCACTCTAGCCAAGCGTTTCCGTCATATCCACAAAAATATGCGCAAAGATATTTTTCAGAGTGAATCGCTCTTTTCTATGGTTCATCTCTCGTCCAGTTTTATAAAGCGAGTTCATGCCTCCCTCCCATCTTTGCTACGCAGCTGTGAAGACTCATGGCCTGATTAAGGCCAACGATCGCCACCTCACAACTGCCACTGACCGACTTTCTTGTTCAAGAACTAAAATCGATCCTGCAAAAACAGGCATGGATTCGGGCTAGACAAAAAAATGCTTAGGCTGACTCGCTCCGATACAGATACCTTAGAGCGAGGTGGTGGCGCTATAAGCGACTCCTGCCTCCTACTAGATCTAGAATCGATGTGCTGGGAATCTTGGCGGTCGGATAGGCGAAAGTGATGCTTCATTGGTTTCAGGGCGTCCTCCCGAGTGCTGTGCTCGCAATATAAGGTGCGGTCAACCGTTGGGACGGCAAAGTGCGTGCGAACAGCGATTTTTCGTCGTTAAGCATCCTGATTCTCAAACACTCGAAGAGTTTCCGTGTCGGCTCCTATCCGAATACGAATGTCAAATCGTATCGGATCCTACCAACAGCGTTAGTGAATCGGGTTTTCGAATCATTTCAGGAAAAAACTGACACGAAAACTTTCCGAGTGTTTGTGAATTAGGGTGCTGATCTTCCTTTAGCAGCCTTAGTAAAAGAGAGACTCCGCAGAGGTTTTAGTGGTACTGGGTCACTGGCCAAGATACTACCTAACCTGTTCCCATTCATAGGGCCTATAATAGTGCAACAAGTGTATTTGATACATTTCTTCTGCGGAAAATACTAGGTTCTTCAGCAAATAGTAATTGTTTTTGACACCAATTCCTGTTTTTCAATCCATGTGCTCAATCTGAAATACGAGTATGTAACAAAATGTTACATGATAAGCAATCCAAAAGTTACTTCACTTTAAATCTTAAGCACCAACTACCTACTTACAAAGCAATGTACTTTTGTAGGTATTTAGTTTAAACTTAAATTGGTGATTCACTGGAGTTATAATTTTATTAGTTAGCTTTTTAGTATTTAGCTAACCTAACTATTTTAAGAGTAGGTACCAATTTTTACGCAAAAAATAATTAAAATAAGCTAGAATTATGGTTGTCAGTGTCAGTGTTTGAATATTGTGTACAAATTATTACTAGGTATTCCTTTAATAATACCATCTTGAGGTATAAAATCACTTTTATTAATCAATTAGTGTCATAATTTAACAATATGTGACAAATCCTATCCAAACTACAAACTTTTCCCATTGAGCAAAGACTTTTCCCACCGCTCGCAGCTCCGCCGCGCGACCTGAATGATTTTTAGACACGTTTATAAGTCAAAACTGTTAATAAAGTTTATGTTTATATATTCTAGATAAACAGGACTATTTAAGTGATTTTTTTATAAAACATAACCTTATAGTTAAATTGTAAGAATCGATTTCGTGAAAAAAATTACATGATTTTTTATGTCATAATTTTCGCGCTATACTCGTTATTATTTTATGAACGAGTGAAAATGTTTTTCAGGAAATAAATTCCTCGTCCTCAAATTATACGGAAATGATACTAAACACGACCTATTTGCTAAACTTTTGGAGACATGGACGTGAGAGTGCCGCAAGGTAGATGAGCTTTTTTCCCCCTCCCCCCACCTACCTGCAGGGAGGTGCCACGTGGGTACCGGGCTAAATCAGCTCAGATGACCACTAGGTATGTCTGTGCCAAACGGCTTTCTTTGTTGAAGATCTGCAAGGTTGACGACACTAAATACTCTACTAAAAAGACGTTTGTTATAAGTACTCAATGTTTTTACTAAAATGTTGACAACAGGTGGTCGACTTGGGATGCTGCAGGCCTTGGCGGGGCTAGCAGCCGTGCTGTCTATCTTCTCCGTTGAACCAGCCCCAGAAAGTATCCGGTTTCCTGAAGTCAACCCTGCCATTGACATCGTTCAGGCTCCAAAAGTTGCCGTTGATATTCAGAAAAAGAGATATAAATATGAATAAAAATAATGTTTACTAATATATTTTTTGTTTGTCAAAGTTTGTTGATTGAATTGATCAAATTAAATGCATATTTTGAACTCTTTTTAGGGTTTCGTATCCAAAGGGTAAAAAGAAGACCCTATTACTAAGACTCTACTATCTTAAATAGGCTATCGTCTTACTGCTTTTTTAAATAGGCTATCGTCTTACTATGTTTGTTTTATTGTCTGCTTCATTTTCAAATTAATGTTCTGAAGGTAAAAGGCTTGATTGCTTACATAATAATAATGTCCTCCAAGCCGAATTTCGACTACGGCGGCCTATCTCAACAGAGATTAGCCAACTGCGCAGACCATATTATAGCGCACAAGTGTGTGCGCAATATACAGGTGCACTCTCTGTTCCTTCACTCTCATAATTCGGTGAGACGGCAGTCCGACATGACCGTAGAGAGATCAGGCGCAGGACCAACGGCTTAACGTGCTTTCCGAGGCACGGGTGTGTTAACACCACCAACTTCCTGACTCCGAAGCTGTGTCTGAGTAATTTCAAGACAGAAAAACCCAAACAATTTTTGCCCAACCTGGGATTCGAACCCGGGACCTCGTGGATACCCAGCGTGCTGACCACTAGACCAACGAGGCAGTCTAAACATTAATTTGAAAATGAAGCAGACAATAAAACAAGCATAGTAAGACGATAGCCTATTTAAAAAGCAAACATTATGGTAATGCTGATATCAGGCACATACTTATAAGACCTTCTAAGACTGCACACATTTTAAATTGAAGACATTTCGATAAAGCAGACAAAATAGGAATGCAAACATGATGAGTACGTAGACTTTTTGAGAATTGTACATATTAGAAAAACAGATATTAGGTTTAGGTTTAAAGACATTTATTCTCATAAAGACATAGTACTATATCACTTGCATGAGAACATGGGTAAACAAAAGTAAGTTTTCCAATTCGCTGTCGTACATTGCATAGGTGCATAAATAAATAAACAAACAAACAACCGGCGTTACAATATTATTATGTTTCGTCACAAACAAACCAACAGTATGTACATATAAAAATATATTTGAATAAGGCTCCGAATTTCTAATTGCTCAATGTAAAAGCTCAAGCTGACTATGTTACGAAATCTACTATTGAAAAATTAAAGCAATTAGTCCCATCTATTCGAGTAAAGCGTAGAGTTCTAAATCCTCTTGGATCTATAATTAAAATTATTGCTGGTAACCTTGACTATGAAGACGCTTTAAAGTATGAAAAGTTAATTAACTCTTTAAACGCACGTCAAGACACATTAATGAAAAAGGTGACACTTGTATCTGAAATATCAAAAAGTCTTGTTAAAATACACTACGCACAATAATTTTGTTCACATTGATAAGGAATAATGGGAATTCAGAAAACTAATTAACCAGACAAAATGTCAATTTAACTATCCAGAATTTTATTAACATTTACAATCTGTTTTTACATAATTTTGTTTTTCATTAATTGTATAGTCATTTAGATGAAATTGAAACATATATTACATTTAGTCAATTAAGAAAGTTACATTATTCACTGGTAAATCCCGATGAACTAATAACACTGTTGAAGGAAATAGAAAAATCTAATAAGCTTGTTTATCCCGTAAATTACGATAATTTGGTTAAAATAGAGCATTGTATAGAGTTAAAAGTTTATTCAACAGGAAGTCAAATAACATTCATTTTAGACGTACCCATTATCAAGGATGAGATATACATTTATTATAAAGCAATTCCAATACCCATGACCGATTTCCTAAACTAAACTAAAATAGTAGTTCCTAAATATCCTTATCTCCTGGTGAAAGGTTCCGACATGGTCTTGCTCTCCCAGCCTTGCCGCGAGCTTCACGAGGCGGCGTACTTATGCTACGAAGACGAGTCACAGCTACCCTTAGAGGACAGCTGTATAACAGCGTTAATGAAGTTTTCCCGCAACACCAGTTCCTGTAATCCCGTACTAGTAGAAATTAACACAATGAAAGTAGAGTCAGTTGGAAAACAGAGATGGATTTTTTACAGCAAAATGGAAAACATATTAACAAAAATATGTAATGATGAAGTAAGAAAAGAAAATTTGAAAGATACTTACCTCCTCACTCTCGACGATCACTGTGATGTGAAAATAGGTCAGATCACCCCAAAATGGCATCACCTTACCGCAAGCTCTACGAACACTTTGAAATTACCGATAATTAGTTTACCGGAAATAACACCTATGGGGCCACAAGTACAACGAGAACCTATCAATTTGGACACCAGCGATTTGACAAATCTTCAACATCTGAACAACTTATTAAAAACCAGTGAAAGTGAAGTGAAATACGAAAAGGTCACTAATGTAAAAAGTGTGAGCGTCCCTACTATTGTGTTATACTTAATCCTAGTTTTAGTAATTTGCGTTTTTGTAATGTATAAATATAATTTCTTTAAAATGTTGTATCAAAATAATCAGAGTGATAGGAATTCCTCTGATAATTTCGAATCTGAGGGGGGAAGAGTTATGTAGCCAGTCCCCGGCTCTATCACGCTGACTTCGTGTTAAGCTCCGAACCTCACGGGCGGGCGACGCTTACGCAGCTTTTTGTTGTTTAGTCTGGAGCTGGGCGCCGTGCATCCGTTGTAGAGATAAGAACCGTAGCTTTAGGATTCATGTAATGGAATTAAGTCAGTCTGTAATAAAGTATCAAGCTGAAAACATTCTCATTTGTTATTTTTTTAAAACCTTCGGTCGCTTCCTCGATAGTTAACTAGGTACAGATCCGAATAATGCACAAAACTTCATGTAAGTTCGCTAGTTATTTTTCATTATGTAATCTGTTAGCCGTTTTTAGGCATGTAATGGATCATGGACCTATTCGCAGTTATAGGATAATCCCTAATTTTTGGACAAGAATTTCCAAATTGTGTATATTATAAGCGGTGACTTGAAAACCTCCTCCGTTTTTTGAAGTAAATACAAATACAACAACACCCACACACACTTGCGGCCTCTCATCTGCCCGGTACAAGCCGGGAGGCTGGTTTGGCTGCGGGAAATGCCGAAAACTTAAAAAAAAAACAAGTACAGGCAGATCAACTCCCGGTACCACTTTGTACCGTTTGGAGTCGAAACACTGGGTTCGTGGGATCCCAACGCTATGTCTTATTTTAAAGAGTTTTCCAAGAGGCTGATTGACATCAGTAGTGACCCAAAAGCTGGCAGCTACCTTGCACAGCGTATAGGCATCGCTATCCAGCGGGGTAACGCTGCCAGCATCCTGGAAACCTTACCACAAGGACCCTTTTTATAATTTATAATTTTTATTTAGGTGTTATTTAAATGGTTAACATAGTATTAGTATTTTTGAAAGCAGAAAAATATTATTTGTCAGCAGAAATAGCTAATTGGTCAGCAACTCATGGCCAGCAAACAATTCAAAATCAATCAGCAATTTATGTCATTCTGGATGGCTATAATTATTTTTGTACTACATATTAATTATATAAGCAGCAATAAGCTGTTTCTGTTTTATAAAATTTGGGTAAGCACTCAGAGAGTAAGAAAAATAATTAATTTTGTGCTGCTTATAAACGTAGCACAAATACTTTACTTGTCATGCGCAAAATGGACGCAATCCTTACAAAGATTATGTAATTTAATTTCTCTAAGTGGATGTGTTTGTAATAGAAATGTAAACTAATAAAAGATTTTATTATTCTTATTTAAGAAGATACCTAAGTACTTAAGCTATAATTATTATTATTATCGCCTACTCTTGCTCCGCCCACTTTTAACGAGAATTGCCGACTTTTCAACAAAAAAGCAATCCAATCAGTTATTTTGCTTACCATGTTTAAAATATGCATACCGATCAAATATAATGCATATAGACATGTTTTCTCTGCTGATCAATCATAAAATCTTGCTGCCCTAGTAGTCATTTTGCGGAACGAATGTTTATTATGCAAACTCATGGTATTGGTATGCTGCCTATTAATGTAAGTCCCCCCGATGCAAGTTACCAAATTTTTGAAGACACTATGGAAAAAGCTTTAGATAAACTTTGTAAATCAAATAAAAAAATAATTGTATGTGGAGACTTTAATGTCGATATTTTAAAATCCACTCAATATACTATTCGGTTTTTAGGTCTCTTCAAATCTTTTGATCTATTTAATGTCTTTTACGAACCAACGAGAGTAACTCCTACAACGGCGACTTGTCTAGATAACTTCCTCTATCATACAGAAATTACAAATAAATAAATTTTACAAAAACTCAGTTCAGACCATAGGGGACAAATGATCTCATTGGAATATAATCATATTCCCAATACAGTGGAAACTGTTTTTAGGCCGGTCACTGCTAATAGATTAGATAGATTCAAAGACAGAATTATTAATAGTCTCAATTTGGTCAAACCTAGCACCACCATCAATGTGGATAAACTATATGAAGATCTTTTTAACCTCATTAAGAATGAATTTAATCAAATTTTTACAAAAAAAACAAAAAGCAATTGTACAACTAGATGTAATTTTAATGAGTGGGCTACGCCTCGTATTCATAAAAGTAGGAATAAATTATACGATTTATATAGTATAAGAGAATATTCTAATGGCCCACAGTGTGTTGCCGCTAAGTCTAACCACCTCCGTAGATGAGTTTTAGGTTCCCAGAATAAAGCAAAGGCTACATGGAATATCATAAATAAAGAAACATGTAAAACTAAAACAAGAGACTGTACATACTCACTACGAATTGAGAGTAAACTAATCAAAACGAACTCTGAAGTTGCAAATGGTTTTGAAAGTTTTTTTACTAATATTGCAACTGCAACAACCAAAGACCTAGCT
Source organism: Pyrausta nigrata (assembly GCA_949316185.1). Taxonomy (NCBI): domain Eukaryota; kingdom Metazoa; phylum Arthropoda; class Insecta; order Lepidoptera; family Crambidae; genus Pyrausta; species Pyrausta nigrata. The sequence goes on from OX438937.1 coordinate 4,559,185, forward strand.
TCTTCTTCAGAAGAAGCCGATTCTATCCTTAAATGTAAAGTTGATAACTGTGATTCTCTGCTGCATTTCAGGCATGTAAGCTCTAGTGAAATTATAAAAACATTCAAAGAATTGAATATTAAAAAAACTGAGGACTTATGGGGATTATCTGTTTACATTATTCAAACAATCATTGACACGATAGCCCCATTGACATTTAGCAGTTATTTTCAATAGATGTATCGACGAAGGACAGTTTCCTAATTTAATGAAATTCAGCAAAATAGTTCCCTTATTTAAATCTGGTGAGAAAAGTGACCCCTCCAATTTTCAACCAATATCTATCTTACCTGTATTAAGTAAAATTTTTGAAAAGCTTATATTTAATCAACTTTTATATCACTTAAGATCAAATAAACTATTACATAGTAATCAATTTGGATTCACGAAAGGTAGAAATACTACCGATGCAGGAGTTGCTCTCTTGAAACATGTATTTGATGCTTATGATAATAAGCAAGATGCTATAGGTGTCTTTTGCGATCTTTCTAAAGCTTTTGATTGTGTAGATCACTCGAATTTACTGAAAAAATTACATCATTATGGTGCCTCAATAAATTCATTAAATTTATTTCATTCGTACCTTACTAGTAGAACGCAAAAAGTTTATGTTAATGGAGCTGAGTCTTCCGGGGCACTTCTTACTATGGGTGTGCCACAGGGTTCGATATTAGGACCTCTTTTATTTTCAATCTATATAAATGACCTTCCATACTTTGTCAAGGGGCTTTGTGAGATAGTATTGTTTGCTGATGATACGTCACTATTATTTAAGACCCCTAGGGGTAAAAATAATTTTGACGATGTAAATAGTACCCTTTCACAAATATTACATTGGTTTACAGCTAATAACTTGTTACTTAACGCAAATAAAACGAAATGTGTTAAATTCACGATGCCAAATGTTCGGCAAGTCTCAACACATGTTAAAGTAAAAGACGAACTAATTGATACTTCAAGCTCCACAACATTCCTAGGAATTACTCTAGACTCTAAACTTCAGTGGGGTCTTCATATCGAGACCTTGTCAGGAAGACTTAGTTCAGCTGCTTTCGCGGTAAGAAAGATAAGGTATTCTGACTGATATTGAAACGGCAAGATTAGTATATTTTAGTTATTTCCACAGTTTGATGTCTTACGGTTTGTTATTATGGGGATCTGCTGCAGATATAGAAACAATATTTGTACTGCAGAAGCGAGCTGTGCGAGCAATTTACAAACTCAAATCTCAGGATTCACTAAGAGAAATATTTAAAGAAGTTGAAATATTAACACTAGCTTCCCAGTATATTCATGAAAATCTGATTTATGTCCGCAAAAACTTGCATTTATTTTCAAAAAATAGCGACGCGCATAACTATAATACAAGAAATAAAAATAAACTAGCCGTTCCAAACTATAGGATTCAAAAGGTTGGTAATTCATTTTTGGGGAGATGTATAAAATTTTTCAATAAGCTACCCGATCATATTGCTGAATTACCTATACATTAATTTAAAACAACTGTTAAATGTATTTTAATATCTAAAGGATATTACAAAATAGATGAATTTTTAAATGACAATAGTAAAAATGTATGGAATAATTTTAAAGAACACAAATCTTGTAAAACTTTGAAAAGAGGCTATGACAATAGTGACTGAGTTTCTTTGCTGCTTCTTCTCAGCACTAGCCCACAATTGTCCCGAAGCAGTGGTAGGGTTCCATTTTATGCTGGGACGTGTATAAGTACTCCTTGCGAGCCTATGTACAGAAATAAATGAATTTTATGAATTTATTTTATTTTAATGATTGAATTTTTGACCATTATCAAAATTATTTGCGAAACAAAGATAGCTGCCTGATTTTTATTATTGCAGACAAAATCTTTGTATGCTGACTAAATTATTTATATGCTGTTTTGGGTTGGCTCACCAAATTTTATAATTGCGTATCATTAAATTACTTCTCTTTTAATTTTGTACATAATCATGTTTTATAATATCTGTAAGTTGCTTGTAAATAACAATTTACAACTACTACTATTTAAAATGCCGTAAATATGCCGTAAATGAGGTACACCTGCCATCCTCACGGTGAGTGGGAGAATCAAAACCTTTGAAGTGAACTCGCTCCACCATCGACTCCTTTTTTGCCACGTCTTGCTTAGTCTAGATTCAAGAGCAAATCTATTTCAAATAGAAAAATAAGTTAATTATCACGCTAATTACTAAACACCTCTGATTTTCGTATCTTCCTAATTATACAATATATTTTGTTTTTGTTATTGTTACATCTGTCGGACGACGTGTCTAAATTGTACAATCCATCGAGTAAAAAAAATCCTAGTATCCTTGGAATGCGGAAAGTAAATATTACAACTGTATGTCTAATTAAATTACGTCAGTTTAACTTTAGAAACGTTCGTGGAACCTACCATTTTTCTAGAAGTTGTGCCTACATAAATTATGATTGTCTTAATAATATTTGCAGTAGTACTAGTAGGTTTTTATATCTACAATATTAGAACGTTCAATTACTGGGCCAAAAAAGGAGTAAAACATGATAAACCAGTAATATTTTTTGGGAATTATGCAAAAAACTTTCTCATGAAGCAACATAGGACCCAGACCCTGCAGGAAATGTACTTGAAGTATCCCAAAGAGAAAGTGGTCGGACTCTATAAGTCGATAACGCCAGAATTAGTGCTGCGAGATCCAGAAATTATAAAAAAGGTATTGATATCTGATTTTGCATATTTTTACGCACGAGGTTTACATCCATATCCAAAATTAGTTGAACCAATAATGCATAATTTGTTCACAATAGAAGGAGATGAGTGGAAAATGCTGAGACAAAAACTAACTCCTGCTTTTTCTATGGGTAAAATGAAGGCTATGTTCCCAATGATCATAGATAAAACTGAAAAACTTACAGCCTCGGCAATAAATGCTACCAAGAGTGGTGTCGCTGTTGATGCAAGAGATTTGATGGCCAGATACACAATAGATGTTATTGTAAGTTATGGATTTGGAATTGACTCTGATTCACAGAAGAAGCAAGATTCTGAAATTCGTAAATTTTTAGAAGATATTTTTGAAAGTAGAATTCTAGATTTTGCTGTAGCTCTTCTAAAAGAAGTGTTTCCTGCTCTGGCGCAAAACTTGAAGTTTTTTAGAAGAATCGAGAAAAGGTTATTTAGTATCGTTGAACAAATTCTAAAGCTAAAAGAGTTTAAACCTACGGGTAGGGGAGATTTATTTGATTTACTTTTAGAATGTAAGCAAAAAGGACCAATAGAAATCGATTCTCTAGAGAAATTACTACCGGATGGTACTCCAGAAAAAGTTATGTTGGAAATTAATGACTTCCATATAGCAGCACAAACATTAATGTTCCTTCTTGCTGGATTTGAGACATCTTCGTCATCGTCAAGTTACGTTCTACATCAGCTAGCTTATAATCCTGAGATACAAAAAAAAGTGCATAAAGAAATCGACGAAGTTATGGCAAAATATCACAATAAACTGAGTTACGATTCGATCAAAGAAATGAAATATTTGGAGTGGGTATTAAAGGAAGCTTTGCGTATTTTTCCTGTTGTCGGATATTTGATGAGAGTTTGCTGTCGTAAGTATACTTTTGAGGATATTGGCTTGACCATAGACCCTGGCGTTAAAGCTACTGTGCCAGTACAAGCATTGCATATGGACCCTGAATACTGGGACAACCCAGAAGAATTCCGACCAGAAAGATTCCACCCAGCTGAGTTTACTGCCAAACAAAAAGCTGTTTACATACCTTTTGGAGATGGACCTCGAAATTGTATTGGTAAGTTTGCTACAGAAAACAAATAGGTAATCAGCAAGCATTTTAATTCACATGCTCTAGGTACTGTTTGTTTTGAAGTAAGATAGTTTATGTGATTTTGAGATAGGTCATTAAGACAAAAGAATAGCGCCATTTCTCCGAACAAACGTAGTCCCATTTCCTCCTTGTATATGGACTAAGGTCCTAAAATTTTTTTGCTTTAAATTTTCAAATATCTGCATTTACTACGGCTATGCTCCTGTGTTTCGTTTTTTTCCATATTCGAGTTAACATAGGAAATATGGGCCTTCAAACATTAAGAAAATTGCTAAATTTCAACCTCAAACTTTAGACACTCGCCAAAAAAAATCTACGCACAAAAGCTAAAACATAGGAGCATAGTCCCACCTTTTTTAAATTATTTTTGTTAACAATATTATAATTGGTAAAGTTTTCGTCGAGAAAACAGGGGACTACGAAATGCTGTTTTGGTCAGTGATGTGAGTGCTGTCATGAAGTGAATTTTGGTCTGAGCTGCATTTGTCCCTTTCTTGCTTTAAGAGGAAAGGTTTGGGGGATTGGGACTGTCGAAACAAATACGTATACGTATAGTGATGCTTCATAGTCGATAATTATATTGAAACGGCATTGTTGGGATAATCGACATCGATGTATTAAGTTATATGTTGTCTTGATAAAATTTGCCTTAATATTTTAAATAATGATTTAAAATATTAAGGCAATTTTTCTTCACTTTGGCTTTTAGAGGTCTAGTACTCCTCAGTGGTGCTTCTATGGAACAAAAAGCAGGTAAATGATGCGTTGCTGATTCCTAGAATTACTGTGCACATACAGTCGACAAAATTGAATCATGACCCACTTTGCCGATTATTCCTTTGTATTCATTAATGTAGTAAGGTTTTCTTCGCTGTCATGCATGTTGCACATAGTACGTTTCAAATATGAATAAAAATGCGTCATTACGGGTTAGAGATCTATGCAAGTTTAACCTTTATTATCACTGCACTAGACATGTTTTAGATAAACCAGTCTTAATATGAATTTAAAATAAGTCCATAATCCAAACTCTTTTTACTACGAAGAAAAATGTATTATAATTTAAAAAATAAAAAACGTGTGTCAGATGTCAAGCATATCTAGTAAGTCTGAAATTTTATAAAAATCTAAGTCAATATCTCCAAACAAACCGTATAATGGCCAAGTCGGCAGAACAAAGAGCTAAGAATAAGTCAGAACCTGGATCAGACGGCATGCTAAAGAGGGTACCCTCGAAGACAAACGACGACATAATCATGGCGTTCGTTGAATCACGAACCAACAGAGAGCGGAAATGCAACACTATTACGAATGACATCTTTACAGACGAGAAATCATTTCGCTCTTCTTAACATGGTCGCTTAACTTCGTGGCGTTACGATAACACGCGATACACAGAGGATCACGTTGTGCCCAACCAATTATCCGGCTGAATTTCAGCTAACATGTGTGCCTGGATGGACGCCGGAAGTGTCGGAGAAATTGTTCAAAATTCTCCTCATCAGAACACTATAAACTATGTCAATTTATTGGAAGAATCAATGTTACCGACTTTGCGAACAGTTTACTTGCGTGAAGAAGTGCCAGTATTCTCCTTTGTTCATGATAAATGTCCAGTGCATACTGCCAGAATTGTCTCGAATTGGTTTACCCAGCATGAAGATGAATTCACTCGTATACCATGGCCGTCTAGGTCTCCAGATCTTAATCCAATAGAAAATTTGTGGGGTTTGGATTGGGGAAGTGACATTTGTAGTCGTCTAATCGGGTCACTTTTCACTTTACCAATTTAATGCCATTTGTTAAATATATACCTAAAATAAATATTATATTCTTCAACTAAGTATACTGTTTTATTTCATCATGGCTAACACAAGTTCCAGTGGAACTTTTATGAAGAAACTGGTTCCCGATACAGACTTGGCGCCCGGCTGCGCCGAATCCCGAATATCTACCTACCTACTTGTGTTGCATTGCAACCCTTACCTAAGTTCTCGCCGATTTTCATACAAACTTATTCGTACAGATAGCGATCATAGCCTTGTCAGTGTCTAATAAAATGATAACAGTTCGTTTCTAGGAAATGTATGTTCAAGCTAATTTCAACCTACTTGTATAGAATGACAGTAGAAAAATGACCATAAGGTGGGTCATGATTCAATTTGGTCGACTGTACATATAAGCACTTACTGAGGACGTAACGTAAGTAGATTCGTTTCAATTCGGTGGTGAGTTGTAGCCAAGCTGATTTCAGTGGAAGCTAATTATAAGATGAATGGAGATGGCTTTTACTAGCGGTTGCCCGTAACTTCTAACCAAAAATCTAAATAAAACGTTTTATTAATTGAGCTCCATAACTGACAGTTTCATACAAACTTGCCCCTCCTTTTTTACCCCATTAGGGAATGAATTTCCAACAACCCTTTCTTAGTGCACCTCCAGACATCATAAGGAACCTTTGATTTGGAGTCTCTAGACCCAGCGGTTCGGGCCGTGGGTTGATGTGTCAGTCAGTCATAAAGTTTTAATTTTTATACACAAATTTCAAAGATAAAGTGAGTGAAGGCTTTTTACTATATCCACTAAGACGTCTAATAAATTACATTATCGATTGTATGGTTTATAAGCACACTGTAGACAACCTGCAGATACATATCACTAAACCTCATAAGAAAAATACCTACTTTTACTTTCATCTGGAAGGACACACTCATGCCAGCTTCCTAAACAAATGAAACAAATTGTTTCATAATATTGTATTTATTGAGCCAACTGCAAACCACTTGTTAGTACAGACAATTATCTTCAAACTAGCAAAAAATATAAAAACAATTTTATTATTACAAATATGAATGTCGTTACACGAACACATTGAGACTGTAACAACAACATTCTGGTTAGACTGAGCCCCTCTTCTTGCGAATGATTGAGTAAAGATCATCAGTTCTATGCTTCGCGAACATCGCAGATTCGCTACAGTAACGGAGAAGTCCAAGCAGAGCCCTGAACCCGTGGTTATAGGTGTTGCGCACGCAGCATTATCCTGCACTTGATATGAAATTGTCCGAGGGTATTGTATCCACTTTTGTCGGTTTTCTTCGCCCAAGATCCATCTCCGACCACTGTTATAATAGGGTTACCGTCGTTTTCCGTCCACGCCAGCATTTAAAATAATAAGCCTCTTCACTTGCTGCGATCGTTTCCTTTAAAGCAAATTATGATGTTTGTGCAGGTTGATCTATTTGTGATGGGCATATGAAACATAAGTATTCATGAATCCTGCATTTTATAAGAAAATTGAGGCCAAGGTTCACGACGGCGACTTAAGAGGTGCAGTGCGTTTGCTTCTCTCAGACTGCTCCCTCGCTGCGACGAGTGAGAGTACTTTAAGAGCTTTGAAGGATAAGCATTCAGCCCCGACTATGTCGAGAACATTACCACCTGAACCAGGAATAACCAGCCCTTTTTTGACAGTAACACCGTTTGATGTGGCTGATGCAATTGCCTCTTTTTATAACGGATCGGCTTCTGGTCTCGACGGTTTGCGCCCTCAGCACATAAAAGAGTTGACTTCATCAGCAGCAGGAAGCAATGGGCCACGTTTGTTGGAAACTATCACCAAACTTTGCAATTTTTTATTGAGAGGTATGTTGAACTTAGAGGTGAGGCCTTTCCTATATGGTGCTTCCCTGTGTGCCTTGTCAAAAAAGGACGGTGGTATCAGGCCGATTGCTGTAGGCAGTGTTTTTCGCCGCCTTACGGCTAAACTCTGTTGTAGATCTGTTCGGGAGGCAATGTCCTGCTACCTACTACCAAAGCAGGTTGGTTTTGGCACAACATTAGGTTGTGACGCTGTCATACATTCAACCCGGTCATTTGCTATGGGACATGAGGCATCGGTTTGATTTGATTGTCAAAATTGATATAAAAAATGCATTCAACAGCGTCGAGAGAGACATTATTTTAAATGAAGTACTGGAGCATACCCCATCACTGTACCCATTTATTTACCAGTGTTACTCATCTGCAAGTTATCTTTTCTTTTCCGATAGTATAATAAAGTCACAGGTTGGAGCTCAACAGGGTGACCCCTTGGGGCCTTTGTTATTTTGTTTAGCCATCCAAAAAACCATTTCAAATGTAAAATCTCCACTAAATGTTTGGTACTTGGATGACGGTACTTTGGGTGGAAGCCCAGATGCGGTCCTTCAAGATTTGAAAACTTTAATTCCAGCTTTAAAATTATTAGGTTTAGAAATTAATACACCCAAATGTGAATTTTTTTGTGTGTAATAGTCAGGTCACAGATATTAGTAAATTTGAAAATCTTTTGCCTGGTTTTGTTCAAATTGATAAATTGTCATTCAATCTGTTAGGTGCTCCCATTTTTCCTGAAGGTGTCAGCTCTGTTATTCAACTCAAAAGGCAGGCAATTTCCACAGCGTGGGCGCATTTGACTCATCTTTCAGCACATGTGTCACTTATTTTGCTAAGAAATTGTCTTGCTTTGCCGCGGATGGTGTATGTCTTGCGAACATCACCGACCTGGTTATTCGATCAGGATTTAAAGGCCGTTGATGATACTTTAAAATTAACTTTAGAGTCCGTTCTGAATGTGAAGTTAAACGATTTGCAGTGGTGTCAGGCGACCTTACCTATTCGACACGGAGGTTTAGGAGTACGACGGGTTCAAGATTTAGGTCTAGTATTTTTTTTGGCTTCCGCTCATGGATCGACGGACCTTGTTGCTCGCATCTTGTCACTCGATAGCAACAATTTACGTTTGCCATTTCTCTCTGAGGCCTTTGAAAGGTGGGCAGTGCTTAGTCCCAATGACGCCCGACCTAACAACCCTGTGGTTCAGAGGGAATGGGACGACATTAACGACGGCAAAGTAACGTACTCTCGTTTGTTGAATGGTGTCACGGGAGCTGATCTGGCTCGTTTAAAAGCAGTGACAAGGCCGGAATCTGGGGCGTGGCTACATACTTTGCCTTCACCTCATTTGGGTACACTGCTCGACAACGATTCCTTGAGGATAGCAGTGGCCCTGAGGCTTGGAGGCAAAGTATGTGAAGCTCATCGCTGCATTTGTGGCGCAATGGTGGAGGAGAACGGCCACCATGGTTTAAGTTGCCAGAGATGCGCCAGGCGCTTCCCGAGGCACCATTCAATTAACGACATTATCCGTCGAGCTATGGTTGCTGTAAACGTCCCATGTGTCTTGGAGCCACCGGGTTTGTCTCGTACGGACGGCAAGAGACCGGACGGTCTTACATTGATTCCTTGGCGGCGAGGCCGATGTCTCTTGTGGGACGCTACTTGCGTTAGCACGTTTGCTGCGTCTCACTTGAGACATACTGTGTGTTCGGCAGATTTAGCTGCAGAAAATGCCGCTAAGTCGAAATACGCCAAATACTCCGCCTTGGAATCGATTTACGATTTCGTACCGGTCGCTGTGGAGACGGCAGGTCCATGGGGCGATGAGGCTCGTGACCTTTTTAGAGCACTGGGGCGTCGCCTAAGAGAGAAAGGGAATGATCCCCGCTCTGGATCCTGGTTGGTTCAACAGGTCTCTGTTGCCATTCAGCGTGGCAATGCGGCTGGCATAATGGGGACCTTTGAATCAGTTAGGTTGCAGAGTGGGGAAACCGCCTTTTTGTAAATAGATTAGGATTTAGGTTTTTTTAATATATTATGTTGTTAGTTTGTATTTAGTTTATAATTTTTAGTTATATTTGTGCTTAATTTTAGGGTAATTTCTGTTGTATTTTTGATCTTTTCTCTATATATACTATAAAATTTTATACGAAAATGATGTTCTTCCGTTTAGCGATCATAAATAAACGACATTTGCTTAATTTTTTTCAAAAGATAGTGGATTTCAACTTGTTATTGTTGCACAATTAGATAATGTCTTGTTGAAGGGTGTTGTCATTGTGGTCAATCAATCTTCATAAGTAAAAAGTTCCGTTTCACGTACGAACAAAATTAAAACAATAAATGATTCTAGAATTTCATTATTTTCAAGCTTTCGCCTAATCATTCTTGTTGTTAAAATAGACTGTCGTGTCGTATCTTAATAGTATGTTTGTAAAGAAATCAAAATTTAATATAAATTATTATTTTTGTAAAATATTAACTTAGCTACCTACTCGTAGTATGTGTGAACCGGAAAATGTGATCTGTCACCTCTCCTTGGTGTTTCTATGTATATCTTTGATAAACTATACTTAAGGATATAATCATGTAACTGACAGCCACGGCCACGACCAAAACTGACATTATTTTTTTTCTTTTAATTTAATCGTGCACTATGTTTAAGCTCCTACATAAGTAGCTAGCAACGTATTTATACGAGTATCTTGCATAATGTCCTGCAATAAAGATTAACGTAAGTATTAGAATCAAAACACGAATTGTATTAAATATTGACTTCACTATAACCTGAATTTGAATAACTTTTTCTTCTTTGTTTTTATAGTGGTAAGAAACTTCCCACCAAAAAGAATTGTGTATACATAGGCTTTATTTTGTATTACGTACTATATCCTCTGTTATAGTTTATCAAAGAGTACATCATGTTTCTTGAAAATACTTTATTTTAGCGAGTTTTGCGCGAGGCCTAGTGCGCACACACACTAACTTACGCTACTAACACATGGAAAGAGCAGTGCGGGGTGCAGGGGCGGCCGCCAGAGCTTGCATCGAGACATCAACATTTTATTCAAATACCTATTTTTCAAATGTCATTTAGACCGCGTTTCCTCTTAACTATTTTGTATAGGAATATATTTTGATATTGTTCGTCCAAAAATTTTTGAGAGGTTTTAGATTTACATATTTTTTAGGTAGTACAATTGTGTTATATATTTTTTTATAATTATTTCATTTTATAGTCAATATCAACTCATTGATGAAAAAAAAACCTTTAAGTTTTCGGAGGTCGACATGAAACATAATGCTTTAAGGAATAATGTCCTCCTAGCCGAATTTCGACTAAGGCATGAGTAGATACAATATGATAAATTTGTCTCACTCTTATGCACGAGTTTTATATTTACCCCGGTTTAATCGCCTTATTAAGTCAGACGTTGAGGTAGAAGGTTACGGGGGCAGTGAGCGGTGCAGGCGGCAGGTGTACATTCTTGATAAAGTTCAAATCAGGCTATCAAATCACAAACGCCTGCTCCATACACTGCCCACCCCCGCGCCCTTGTACGAGTAACCCACAGGCGAGGACTCAATAAGGCGGTAAGACTATATTATAATAGAAAATAGGGTTCAATAAGTAATTACGCTTTTGGTGCTTTAAACTTTGAGTACTAAGACCTCTTGTCCATGTTTTTACCAAAATGGTGTCTACAGGTGTTCAGCTGGGGATGCTTCAGTCCTTGGCTGGGCTAGCAGCTGTGCTCTCCACCTTCACCGTGGAACCAGCCCCCGAAAGTGTCAGGATCGTCGAAGTCAACCCTGCCATTGAAGTCGTTCAAACTCCAAAAAGTGGAAAGTTGCCGTTGATATTCAGGAAAAGGAATTAAAATAAATAAAAAATCTGTATTTCTGCCATTTTTGTAACTGCAAAGGTTAATTGATCAAATAATAATATAATAATAATAAAAAATCTTTATTTCATTTTAAAAGTAAGTTACAGGTTATCTAATATGCAAATGAAAATTTAAATTGCATAGGAGATGATCAATATTAAGATGATGATTATTAACGTCTGTGCTAGTTAATATTTTAACAGTGTTACAGACGCTAATTCCTCCCATTCATTTACAATTTTATAGGTAGTGGCAAAACACTACATTACTATTTGTGTGTGTGTATGTGTGTGTTCGTTTGTGAGTGTGTGTGTGTATGTGTGTAATATGTGCGTGTGTTTGAATAAGTGTGCAAGCGTGTATCAACATTGATGTGCACAGGATGTAAATGTGTAAAGAGAAGATGATTTGAGTTGAGTTGAGAGCCCTGCGATGAAAATCTTGGGATCAGTTGAATCTTTAGAAGAAACAACTGCTCGGTACTCTGTATGGTTCGGGGTGAATTGCCATCATTGAAGATGATTATGACGTCTTTGGTGGAGGGGTGTATGTAAGGCAAGTGACAAACCTTACTGTCAGAAGTTATCAAGCCGCCCTATAGGGCCTCTGACTAGGCTTAACGAATAATACCACAGATATTAGCCGGGACCAACTGCTTAACGTGCCTTCCGAAGCACGGAGATGCTTGTCATGGACGTCACTTAAATGGTCAGAATGGTCACCCATCCAATCACGACCGCGCCGTGGGTTGCTTAACTTTTGGTATCATTACCAATCCGCACTGAGCCCGCGTGGTGAAGTATGGCTCGTTCCTCCTCATAGTTGAGGTGAGGCCTTTTCCCAGCAGTGGGATCTAATAGGCTGACTTATATATGACGTCTTTAGAAGATCCTCAGTTTCAAGGTAGGTAAGCTTTTGCAACCAGTTTTTTAACGTGAACTTGAATTTTTTTAGTGGATAGGTGTAAATATCCAAATTTTTATTTATATAATTGTAAAAGTATGAACTACGAACGTAATACTGACTACCGGCCAGAGCTGTTTTATGAGGTACACTGCAACATACCTTGTATCTCATTCGTCGCTTCAACAAAGAAACATTCAAGGGTAGCGAGGATGTTTCCGTAGCATTAGTTGAAGAACATATAGCTGTCTCACTGAAAGGACTTCGCAATCGGCATATAATTGGGTAGTTGGAAAGCGAAAGGGCTTCCTGATCATAACTTTCAACACGGCCCTCTGCGCCCTTTCAAGCCTTAGGAGGTGAGTGACACCGGCACCACCCCAGGCAGGGATGCAATACGATACTATCGACTGTGCTAAGGCGCAGTAGACCATCTTGAGAGTGGTGATATCGGCCTAATTTCTTAACTTTGCATGACTTTACGTAATAGCAGTGTCAATATTTCAATATACGTAGTTCAGCTAAGGGTACTGTCAAGATAAATACCTAATACTATCAGCACGAGACAACGACAAGCAGCAGCAGATTAGATTGCGATCATCCCACATGTGGATTTTCACGTTAAATGGATCTCTTGGCTGTAAGGTTACCGAAGCTGAAAAGGTAATGAATTTGGTTTTTCCGATGTTAAGAGTAAGTAAATTAGCTTTAAGCCATTTAGAAACAACTCGTAAGGCGTCTTCAGTCAAGGTACGTGCATGTTTCCAATTATCCCCATGCACAAGCAGCACTGTGTCATCTGCATATGTGATGATTTTGCAATTTGGTAGCGTTGTTTGACTTAGGCCATTTATATAGATTAGAAACAGAGTAGGCCCGAGGATACTACCCTGAGGAACACCGTAGCTTAGAAGACGGCTATTGTCAGTAAAAACATCTAGCTTGACACACTGTTCTCGCCTCATGATAATGACAACAAACATCCGGTTCAACTTATGCCAATTTTCATCCATCTTTTTAATCAGTACTGGAACAAAAACAGTGTCAAAAGCCATAGACAAATCAAGGAACGTTCCTATCACTTTTGCCTTGCTGGCAATGTTCTTAGCTATAAACTCAGTAAGTTCCATTACCCCATCCTCGGTAGACATACCACTTCTGAACCCTTACTGATTAGCGGCAATTAAGTTTAATTTTTGATAGCTTAGTAATCTCCTATTTAAGATTTTTTCCAGCACTTTTGACATAGCCGTAAGTACAGATATGAGTCTATAATTACTTAAATTATGTTTGTTGCCGCCTTTGTGGACAGGATGCACCAGTACCTTTTTAAATACGTCAGGGAAAACCCCCGGGCAAGACTAAGATTGCAGACATGAGTGATTAGAGGAACCAGGACGCTACTCGCTGATTTTAAGAATAGTGGATGAGATTCCTTCATAACCCATGGCACTGTCAGAACGAAGTCCCATAACTATTCTATAACCTCCTCTTCATCGGTCTCGAGAGAATTAAACCCACGTTTACTCACCAATGCATATTCACACACATACACTGTGTGTGTATGTTACAAGTAAGTATCAGTATAAAATTTGTAGAGAATATAATATTTTTCTACAATTTTTTGTTCTTTTGTTCGCGGACGGAAATAACTTGTGCATTTTCTATTATTAACACCCACTGACCATCCTTAACAACAGCAAATTCATTGCTTATTATTAATAAGGTATTTTTTTAAATGACGTTCATAAGAGGCATTTTCTGTCCTAAATTGATGAAATGATTTTTTATTTTAAGCAAAAGTTCTAAACAACCGGACTTTGTAACTCCTCTCTTTTTTCATCTCTATTTGCTGAACTAGTAAAATATTTTATATTTCCCTCTATGTGCTATGTCTGAAAAATATGCTCGCATGCTCGCTTTCTCTAAAAGTCTAATTATTTGCCTTAGCAAAAACTGAGGTAACGTTTTCTAAAAACGCACATTAGCTACGTTTCTTTTTCGGACGAATTCTTTTAACGCAAAAAGAAAACAAATTACTTTGTCGCTGTAAATAAACTTTTCCTTCGTAATTTGTGTCAAAGAGCCCGTAAATCGTTTTGAATCGTTTGATGTCACTATTTAAACATTCGAGTGTGTTTAATCACCAGTGAACTCAAAATTTGTTATAAATATTTTCTGAAAATATTTTAATGGTTGAAATAAATAAGGCCTACTGCGTCTGACATTCCTCCGTACGGGTTGAACAGTAACGTCAAGGTAAATACTATACAATAAATAGGGTTATTTTGCAAAAAATAAACTGATATGCCGGCCATTGTACAGTCAACAGCACGTTAAGGTACCGTTGAACTAAAAAACAGCTTTTATTACGCAAGGAATAGAGGCGGTCTCGAGGGCAGCATGTGTAGTCTGACTTGCAGCCGTATGTACAATAATGTACATGAAGTTGATCGCTGGTAATTGTTGCATCTTAAGCTATGCCCGTCGAGCCCGGAGAGCGTCACTGTAGCAAAATTCTATCATGTCACATTTATCAACTAGTTGAATATATGACTTGCTATACTGAATAGCATTTCAGCAGATTCAGCAAGAGTTTGGCAAGTTCCCACTAACACCAGGGTCATGACCCCTGGCAGGTCACGACCTAAGCTGAATGCCCTTTTTTGTCAATCACAGCACAGTTTTAATTAGCGATGGGCGATTATTACTAAATTAATCGAATTATTCGAATGGTCACTGCAATCGAATGTATTCGATAAGCAACTGCAGTCATTCGATTATTCTTCGATTATGCGGCGAGCAATACTGGAGCGCGCGGTGCGCAGGCCGTACTACTAACGAATGAATCGTCATTCGTCGCTTCGATTAACCATTCGGTCACTGCCTGTCCTGTGCGCACAGTCGCGGCAATTCGATCAAATGCATCAAAGGACCCAGTATAGATTATCATTCGATTGTCGATTATCGACAAATGACATTCGATGGCTCGAATGGTCGATTATGGATTCATTCGATTATTTTTTTTCGAATAATCGCCCACCGCTAGTTTTAATGTGCAACTGGTTTATTTATTTTTTAATTCCAAAGGATTTGCTCTTGACTATAGAATAAGCCAGACGTGGCGCAGACAGAGTCGACGGTGGAGCGAGCTTACCCAGAAGAAGACTGTCCACTTTTACTTTGAAGGTTTTTAATCCGTTGGAACCACTGAAGCGGGTAGTGAGTTCCACAACTTAGTTGCGCGCATTAAATTGTCTATGAAAAGCACTTAGTTTAGTAATTTCTAGTTAATATATATTTCTATGTTTTTCCCGTTCCTTTTCCGTTGTTTATTTTCGTGTGTAAATAATTTTCTTTCAAATAACAAGTGTTTTACTACATGGCGCATTTTAATGTTCTCGTGCGTGATTTAGTGAAATGTAGAACTAATATTTTTACACTTTTGGTTTTATCGGCGAAAAAACTGTAGTGCAAAAGCAAGTGCGTTGTAAAAGCAAGAAAGTAAAGTGACTGTATTTTTGCCGAAAGAATCCAGAGCTACGTTCTGACAAATTATGAAGACTAATGAAAAGTTTCAGGTATGGATAGGCTTCCCAATAAACAATTTCCCCGACCACAGAATTGAATTACACGCAACCGCGAAATATTAAGGACCAACAGTATGTATATTACTTATGGCGTACCCCACGCAGACCACAAAGCTTTTACGAGGTATCACTGTATTACGTAAGAAGAATACGACTAGACGTAAATCCAACTAAGCAAGTCAGTTCAAATAAATAAGATAGACAGAATAGCTCTTGGATTTATAATATATTAAACAGAAATTGATAGATTTTTCTTTTTTACCCGACTGCGGAACGAGGGTTATGTTTTTCGAGAGTATAATACATACATACATATGTATAATTGTTTAGCACACCCTACAGCCCAAACGGCTGCACAGTTTTTGACATATGTAGTGTCGTAGAATTCGTCAAAATTGTGGTAGTGACATAGGCTATAAACATTAAAAAATGGTGCCGCAAATCGAAATCAAGTTTCATAGCCAAACAACCTTGTTTTTACGTAATACCACCGCGGAATCGCGAAAACAATTTAATTTCCCAACGTTTTCGCTTTAAAAGCGTTAGCAAATACATTTCCTAATGGCAAAAACTGTGTTTTCCTCTGAAATTTGCCATTCCGATGAGTAAAAAGTAAGTTTGTAGACGTTTAAACGCAACTTACCGTTGAACTTAACGTTCATCAAAGTGGGGCTCATTCATGGAGCCTGAAGGTGACGGCTTTGATCTCGGCTTCAATATTTTTCCCTAATATTTTGGTAAGATTAAGGCGGGTCTCGGTAAATGCCGTGTTTGATGTTCCTAAATATGATTTTGAGGGTAAAATGTATGTTTTTATTGATCGAGTTACATTCCTGGAGGTGAGTAGTTAGAATTTGAGTCGAATACCTTTAGACTTTCTTGCATATTTATTTGTGTATAGGTTATTCAGCAATTAAATGGTAGTCCTGTAAGTAAAGATGTCTTACTATTTCCTAAATAAGTATTAGATATTTATTTTTACATAAAAAATTAATATATCTTTAAACATTCTCTGAAATATTCAAATACGAATATCAATATTTTATTTTTTACTTACAATTTTAATAAAACTTCAACAAAAACATAAAATCCTAATTTCGTAATTAGGTAAAAACAAATTGGTATGTAGGGCATGGTAGAATGAATATAAGGATTATCCTTCATTTACTGGACACCCAGTATATTATACGGAACACATAATTGAAACTTGTTTTAACGTGTCCTTAGTATAGTAGGTCGGTAGAATTAAACAGTGATAGCGCAATGGTAAATATCAAACATCGTAGATTCGTTTCTAAAAAAATATTCTACGAGTATATTTATTTCTTCGCAATCGGTTTTAACTACTGACCTCTATTATAAGTACGCTGGACTAAACGTTCTCTAAGAAATGAAAGATATTTTTTGTGCCGAATCAAAGCGCCCCCAGGGATTTAAAATAGAGTAACTTGCTTATGTTTATGTCAAATCTCATTAGATCCGTGGACGGTCACCACACGCTCACTATAGCCGTCAGCGCCTGTTTTTTTATTTAATTTTTCTCAAAATTTTTGTTATGATTATTATTATAATTTATATTCACTTATTATGGACTATTAGCCTGAAATAAATGAATTTTATTTTTTATTTTATTTTAGGTTGACAGTATGGAGTCCAGCGTACTTATATTATAGAGGTCAGTAGTATTAACTTAATTAAAAATACAGACTGTGAACTGTAACTATCAATGCAATTATGCCCTTATAGTTAGGATATAGTAGGAATGGTTACTACAGCAGCTTTGAACTTTCGAAAACACATGCCTTTATTGGCCTTTATAATATTACTAGCAGTTTCCCGCGACTTCGCCCGCGCCAAAAGTCGGATTTTGCATACAAATTTTCATCCTCCATTTTACCCCCCTGATAATTTTATATCGCGACAAAAAGTAGCCTATGTCCTTTCCAGGGTCTCAAACTATCTCTGTGCCATTTGATTCGGTCCAGTAGTTTCAGAGCCTATTCGATGCAAATAAACAAACAAACAAACAAATCTTTCCTCTTTATAATATTAGTATAGATATTCTCCCTTTATTAACAACCTCATAATTCGGCCAGCTTTTTACTCTCATTTTGGTAGCTGAGTCTTGTTTTTTTTATAATGTTTATTTTATGCCGTAGATTATATTTTATTACTTTTTAAAATGTAAATCTAATAGTTCAAATATTTTTGTAGCATACCTTACGAACTTTGAAAGCCGATTTTAGCGTAAAGTTGCTTATTGTTTTTTTTTTGTATTATGACTTAATATAAGTTATTTAGCCACTGATGTTACCAAAATTTGTTTGAAGAGACAGAATATATCCATATAAAATTTTTAAATATTGAAGAAAAACCCCAAACTTAATTCGACTTCTTTTTTCTTGTCGAGATGATTTGTGATTAAGGATTTTACATAAACTAAAAATGAATAAAATGCAGTTAGGATTTATGTAAAATTAGTTACTGCATAAAATTCGCAAATAGAAATCTAGAAAATCATAACATAATCTAATTCCATTCTGGATTTACATTATTTTGTCAGGCAACATACAATGTGATATTCCACATACTAACATCAAATATTTTCTTAAAATGTATAAATAAAAAAATATAAAACAAAGTGAATAAAAAAAAAGTTAACGCACGTATTTCGTAATTTAAGAAAAAACGCATTTTTATATTAAAGTCCTTAGCCTCTTCAGGCACCGTTTATTTTAGTATGAAAAAAGCGGTTTCTTAGGATTCGTAGTATGACTATAAACAAAAGTTGTTGTCAATTCTATTCTTTTAAATAAGTTTCTAGAATATAAGAATTTCGTAAAATTCATACATTGAATATTCCTAATCTGTATAGGGCAAATACTTATCCAGAATTAAGTAATCAACTTATATAATAAGATTACAACGAACTGGCGATTATGTTATCGATGTACGATAAACCGAGGTAGATGTATCAGTTATACCGATATCTCTCTCTATTATACAATCACGACCAATCTGTGAAAGCAGTAATTACCGGTAAAACAGTTTAAGCGCGCCAAATGTATCGGACATTATAATTGACGAGCTAAAATGTGCTCTCGCAAAAATCAACTGACATTGTCCAGTCGCATACCTAATGTTCAAGCTTTAGGAGAATGTTCGCAAACAAAGGCCCCATTCACACTACGTCGGATCAGCCGTTTTGCTGGATCTGCCACCAAAGTTTAATGGTGCTATGTTAATATTAATTATGTTATTTCGTCTTTTATTTTATTTTTCATTTATGCTTATAATGTCTGATTGACATTTCGCCTCAATCCTGATGGTAAGCGACGATGCGGCCAAGGATGGTTCATGTCTGGCTAGTCAGACGAGACACTGTGTTCTTGCAGTTATCCAGACCATAGTGTTGGGAGAGCTGACAACGAATTCTGCTCTCTAGTCACAAACAAACAAATGTAGAATTACAAAGTTTGATGCGTATTTAGATTTACTAAGTTTTCAATTGATTTCATAGATTCCGATTGCCGTTCGTCTGTTACGGCCATTGGAACTACCTGTCAGTCAGTTTAACCGATCCAGCAAAACAGCCCTGAGAGGGGTATACAAGCTTAAATAAATGGGGTAATATTAACCACTGACCTCAAAAGACGATTTCTTTTGAAACCTTTGTTGGTTTAAGGATTTTTATCTGTAACAGATTTTGTTTGACCTATTGTAACTTAAATAGGTTTTCCTAAATTATAAGTAAATATTTAGAGCACATAATAACTAATACTAGAATAATTCACGTCACTAACAGATAATTTTTGTTGCACCAGATAAATGGTTCGTCCAAGATATGTGGACGACGATGATATCGAAAGAGAGCGGGGGACGCTGTTGGTAAAGGGGAACATGATAGCCTGCAGCTTTTACAAAGTTAAGCCTACATTCTTCAGAGCATATTGCAACTTTTTCTACACGTAAGAGATCGTTCCCAGCGGTAAGACCGGCCACATCATGCGAATATGTTTTAAAATATTTATCTATAATGTGTATATTTGTTGCAATAAACAATATGTATCTCTCTTTGTTACCAAAATAAGCGATAGCACTATCTACTTATCACGAATATCTACTTATGATATTTTCAAGTTTTTGTTTATATTAATATAGCTAAGTATTTTAGTACCAAATATGTAAGTACACTCTTCACAGCGAGAAAAATGTATTTTTTTGTTCGAGAACGAACCTGTCTGATTTACATTATTGAGATAAGATTGTTTTTTCATGGAAAATTTTTGTCTACTGATAATAAAAGCTGGTTACTTTGTTAGATGCTGTGTTCAGTATGTCAAGAATATTGCTTGTGAATCCATCTTAGAAAAAAATCCGAAAATATGTTCGCCTTTTTAATATTTGGTATAGCGCTGGTACTTGTTGACTTGTACAATACCAGAACATTCAATTATTGGGCGAAGAAAGGAGTGAAACATGACAAACCAGTGATATTCTTCGGTAACAACACCAAAAACTTTCTGATGAAGCAAAACAGGACACAAGCTATGGAGGAGGTTTACTGGAAGTATCCCAAGGAGAAAGTTGTCGGGTTTTACAGGTCAACGGCTCCTGAACTGGTGCTGAGAGATCCTGAAATAATTAAGAAGGTATTAGTTACTGATTTTGCCTACTTTTACGCACGAGGCTTTCATCCATACCCAAAAGTGGTGGAACCAGCGATGAATAACATGTTCATTCTTGACGGTGACCTCTGGAAGATGTTGAGGCAAAGGATGACCCCGGCATTCACCAGCGGCAAACTAAGAGCTATGTTCCCTATGATTGTAGATAAAGCTGAAAAACTACAAGCAAGAACCTTAAGACTGGCTAAAGACGGTGTACCAATTGATGCAAGAGATCTCATGGCCCGTTACACAACTGATTTTATAGGATGTTGCGGATTTGGGCTTGATGGCGATTCCTTAAATAATGAAGACTCAGATTTCCGAAAACTCGGTTACGATGCATTCAACTTCGGGATCAAAGACATTGTAAATGGTGCGATAAAAGAAATGTTCCCAGCACTTGCAAAAAATGTCAAGTTTTTTGGCAGGCTTGAGGATAGAATATTCAAGCTCGTAAACCAAATCCAGAAAAGTAAAGGCTACAAATCAACAGGTAGGGGTGATTTCGTTGACTTGCTTTTAGAATACAAGCAAAAAGGG
Organism: Pyrausta nigrata; assembly: GCA_949316185.1. Lineage (NCBI taxonomy): Eukaryota > Metazoa > Arthropoda > Insecta > Lepidoptera > Crambidae > Pyrausta > Pyrausta nigrata. The sequence goes on from OX438937.1 coordinate 4,580,320, forward strand.
CCGATCGAAATAGAATCGATTGAGAGTTTTTTGCCAGACGGTACTCCCGAGAAGAAAACGTATGCAATGGAAAACGTGCATATAGTAGCCCAGACATTTTTGTTTTTTGTCGCTGGTTTTGAGACATCTTCAACAACTTCTAGCTACTCGCTCCACCAGCTTGCTTTCAATCCTGAAATACAGAAGAAAGCACAGAAGGAAATCGATGAGGTTTTAGCTAGGCACGATGGTAAGCTAAGTTACGATGCCATCAGTGAGATGAAGTATTTGGAATGGGTGTTTAAGGAAGGGATGCGGCTATTTCCTGCTGTAGGACATCTCTTAAGAGTTTGTTGTCGACCGTATACGTTTGAAGATATTGGTTTGAGCATAGATCCGGGTGTAAGAGCTATAGTGCCGGTTAAGGCTTTGCACATGGATCCTCTTTACTGGGATAAGCCAAAAGAGTTTCGCCCAGAAAGATTTCATCCAGACGAATTTACTGCTAAGCAGAAGGCTGTATATTTACCCTTTGGAGATGGACCTCGCTTTTGTATAGGTAAGTTAATTCACTATTTCGAAAGATATGAATTATCTTCTTCGGTCTTATAATCTGCTTTAGTAGAAACCTCCGAAATTATATGTTTTTAAACAAGGACACATTTAAAACGCTAATTTTTTAGATAACATGTCGTTTAGGATCTACAACATTTTATTTTAATTTTTGTCACGATTTCAAAGAAAAACATTACCAAAAGAAAATTATTGCAGGCACAAGAATGGGAATCATGCAGGCAACGGCTGGCTTGGCAGCGATTCTTTCGCGATTCACCGTGGAACCAGCTCCAGAGAGTATCAGGTATCCAGAAAGCGACCCCGTCAGTATGCTGGTGGAAATTCCACAGGGGAGAAAGTTGCCGTTGATATTTAAGAGAAGACAGTAACATCTGAAGTTTGTTGAAACAGATATAGAAACATAATAAAGTCGTTTAGAAAAAAGAGATATCTCTTTAAATTCTTATAGTCTTGGAAAGTGAATAATTTCGTTCGGAAAAGTGTTTTTTAATCCTATGATATTAAAGTTCTTTCTGTAGCCAAAATTTGATTAGTGGCTGTTCACAACATGCTGAAAAAGTTTGTCTCACTTACAACCTAACATCGTATATAAGTCATATCATTGGCTCTTTAAAATGACCCTTTTTACTCCACTAGGAAATTACCCTCTCACCACCGCTTGCAGGGCGGCGTGAGAGCGTCAATTAGGGCGCGGCATCGCTTTGATGTTGCGAGCGCTTATCGCCTAGTTCTAGTGGATGCTGGCCTGTAGAGGGGGTCCTTGAATTGTGTCGGTAAACAGTAATATACAGGATTGGTCGTAGGGGTGTGTTCTATTGACTACGTCCTTTAAAGTACTTCTCTCTTTCTCTGATCTGATCTGAGAAAAAATACACACTTACCCCCTTACTAATGATGAGTTTTCTACTGCTATAACACTTGTTTTAATATGAGAAGGCTAGTTTGGAATTATGTATTTTGGATATAAGTTCTTATGAGAATAAAAAAGTTTTATAAACCTGAATTAAAGATAGGTAGGTGGCATGACAAAGTGAAGACAAACATATTAAACTAGGCGTCTCATAAATAATCAAGTGTTATATTAATGTCAAATATCATTATTAGTAAGGGAGCTAATGTTGCTGAGCTATTTAAAAACAAATATTAATAAAATCTTTAATTCGCTTAACCAACACTTAAACAAAAGTGACATTAGAAGGTGTGTAATAATTACGAAGAATAGATTTAAGTATTTAAAAGCGGCTTGCGTCGGTAACACTAATTTATTAATAGCTGCCTGCGGCAGCTTCGTCTTCACGACTAGGTACCAGTTTTCCATACAAACTGATATCCCCATAAAAGCCCCCTCATTGTAAAAAATATTCTGCTCTTTGGGACGAAGACAAAATAACAAATCAAAGTTCATGAAAATCATTCTGGAGTACTAAAAAATAATTCAAACATCAAAAAAATCACTTAAAAGTTTAAAAGATTTTTATCATCAAGTGTAAGAGTAACGTGAAGAGAAGTCGGTGCCAGCATAGAAGTATACGTAACGTAGGTCACATGTATTAATACTCTGAATTGGTATTTTAAAATTTATCGTAATTTTAAAAGTGCAGTACTAACTCTTTTAGGCTAGTGTACAGGGTGTTAATGTAAGCAGTCTTATCTTTTAAGGGGCTGAATATGACCATCAATAACTACAACTTTCACCATGAAGTCATCACTGGAATCATTCATCAAAAAATTTTGCTCTCCATACATTGTCACCGAGGTAGCAGAATTATCTGTATGAAGCATCAGTTTTTTTTTAAAGATTTCGACCATGTTTCCATAGTAAAAGTTTTAGGTGTTAAAGGATAAGACTGCTTACATTAACACCCTGTATAGGTACCTTTATACCAATATTACTATAATTCATCTCAGGCTAGGTTACGGTAAAAATTAGCCGTATTCTATTTATACTTCATACAATAATTGCTTATCATGTAAATCACTAGTAACTTCAATGATCTTGATCCGTTGACATGATAATAAATCATCATATTAAATTATCAGTATGTCCAACTTGTTTGTATTCTATCATAATATATCAGGCGTATGTACTCGTATCTGTAACTATGTACCTATTGTAAGAAATGATTGATTTGTGTTGCAGGCTGGCTGTGGACATAATGTAATTGAGTCTGCCTCATCGAAGTTTCATATTAATTAACAGGTCATCGGTAGATATGGGTTCAATATAGTGTACAATAATTAGAGACTGTTATCAAGACGATTGCCAAATTAATTGTGGTGATTTTTGTAGGCTTAATCATAGTTTTATAATATGCTAAGAAGCCCGAAGAGTGTTCTAACAACATTTTTAATATTTAAAAACAAGATACTTATAAATGTGTGCTCATAAAACTTTTCGTGCAGTTTTCATCATAATTTCAAATCATAGCCAGTTCCAAGGATCGGAAACATCTGCTTGGCTGTGTTTATTAATTCTTTACAATAGTTGAGTTGATAAAAACTGTTAAAAAAATGAATCGATATTTGGTCGCAATCTCAGTTACTTGTATAAGACTTTCATTCGACAAACTCACATAATAATAGATTCACATCTGTATCCAAAACATTCATCGAATATAATAATAAAAAAAACATTCGCATTAAAATTAATTTCTTGTAAAACCAAGTAACATGACCTTAACAAAGTCAGAGGCAGAGGGGTGACGTGTTCACATAAATAACTATATTGCTACGACCCTAAACAGTGCTACGTTGTCGTAGTCTCGTAGACAGTCATGTATCAAAAAGCAGAGTATAGATGCGTATCTTTGAATACAGAGTATCTTTATGGCATCCTCCGGCATCCATATAAGCCACTTTTTCAACTGAATAGCCTTAGAAGCACAAAAGGAGAACTAATGCGCTACTAACTATCAATAGGGAGAAAATTTATCGTCGTACCATCCCCTCTTTACGAAGAAAATATTGGTCTTACGAAGTACCCAGACGCGGTTTGTGAATGCCGTCTTTGTGGGTAGGGCGCGTTGGGGGGCGGTTGTAAGTGAAACGTTTCAGCGAATTCTCGAGAAAATAAACAAAAATGGACTCGATTCCAATGTGCCCTGTCTGATATTAAATTTAAGTTCAGTTTTTCCTTCTCTAATAAACAAACGAAAAGAGACAGACTACAATAATTTAAAAACGTCAAATTAAGTAATGCTATTTTTAACGTATTTTGTCACTTTTTTGTGTTTTTGCGGACATCAGATTCATTTTGTATTTACACAAGTGTCAGGCAGGATTACCTACTTTAAGATATGGCTGTCATATCAGGCTATCATCATGTAACTGGTCTGGCATACAGATGTTAAGATAGTGAATTGAATAGAGGATTAAGATTAAGTATGACTTTAATATTTTCAATCTTGATACGATACTCGTATGCTTTATGCTGTATAATTTCCTTTCTTTTTTATTAAAAAATAAGGTTTGAAGGAAAAATTATATATTTAACAAATCATGGATTTTCAATCTTTGCAGTGATCAATGATCCAAAAACCGGCCAAGTGCGAGTCGGACTCGCGCAGTAAGGGTTTCATGCCAACTACTTGAACATTGCCGAGTAGGTAGTGTATAAAACTAATTATATTACCTAGTTTTTTGAGTTATATGATAATGGCCATAGTAGGTTGTTTTTTTATGTGTTTATCATATTTTAAATAAATATTTCAATAAAAAGGAACATAAGATTATTCGCCATGCAACAAAAAACAGATTTTACAATCTGGATGCAAAACATACTGTGTCGCTTGTGACTTCCACCGCGATCCCCGTGAAACTTCGTGAAGCATTGTAAACACGACTTCTTTCGCTATTAACACAAAGAAGTGAATGATGGCGAAAAAACAACTCGTCCCGTTGTCAATCGGTCTATTTTGCAGGAATTCTGGAATGGCTGTGACGTCACACATGCTCGTGCAGGATTTATGGCCAAGGTTTTGTGCTTGTTGCCAAGTTTTTTGGAGCTTCATGTGGGAATAGTACTTATATGTTCTGAGTTGTTTGTAGCTGAACAATTTATTGCCTAAGTATTTCCAACGAATATTTTTTTTATAATTTTATATACAGTGCGTTTGGTTGCAAAGTGGCAATTTTCTAGAAAAGTATTTAAAAGGAAATTTTTTTAAACAACTTTTACTGATAGATGACCGAAATTAAAGTATAAAAATGATTTTTTTTCTATAAAAGTGTAGAGGTAGGTAATCTGAACTGTGGTAAGCGCCTATGCGGCGAAGGATGGGCCATATCTGTCTAGAAACGGAATCCAAATCAGCCGCCAACGAATTCCATACTATAGCCGTACAAGAGAAACGTAGATTTAAAACGTTTGGTGCGTCTTAATGTATGAAAACGATATAAAAGTGGAAACCCCGCCTCTAATCTATTCGTGTAATTCCTTCGCACACTCTCTGGAATGAAGATTGTAGAATACCGAAAGGCACGCCACCTTACGCTTATGTTCGAGATATTGCTGCTTAGTTTCACAAAATTCAGTGCCTCCAATACCCGAATTGCTATTTTTTCCACCGAGTCTCGATCATCTTCGAATCATTTTTGTGTCTGTTTTATTTTAAAATAAATAATTTTGTTAAAAAAGAATGTCAAGATTATTACTTTTATATGAAGTGATGTTTTTATTTGTTTCGCGATACGCTCTAAATCTGTGGGTAATAGAGACTTTGGGGGATATTTACAAAACCGCACCGTTGCATTATCATTACCTCAAGTAAAAATATGTGTGGCTTCTGTTTGTTTTAAAAATATTTTAGAGCTGGTCAAAATGAAACTATACATTAAAAAATCAACTTAACGCTTCGCGGAAATTTAAAGCAAAATAATTTTACGTTTCCATACAAAAAATCTGCGTTTAAACCAAACAAAAGTAATTGAATACAACAGGTGAGTAAGGAAAATTGAAAAATGCCATTACAATCGCTAACTCAATTTGTAATCTGATACAATCCAATAACTCAATCACTCGTTCAATCTACCAATCGTTCGACGCGATCATAGCAACACCCGCAGTATGATTTATAGCAGGACAGGAACAAATAGGCAACTATGCTTATTTTTTGGAATTTCAAATTAAATAAAAAAAACAGACCATAAATCCACATTGGTCTTAGTAACAATTTGAATATAAACTATGATAATAAATGTATTTTAAATATTAAAAATCCTGCCCAGATTAACGTCCACTCAGCAGCAATTGCGACTTAGTGCTGCCGATGAAGAAGTGAGTTTTTTCTTGATTTATACACTAAACCTAATTGCATTCATTTAAAGCTTCTATGACAGCTAGAAGTGCCTTAGAATTTTGATAATCGGTCAGTCAGTCAGTCAGTGAGTGACAAAATTAAGATACTTTGACTAGGTTAATGGATTTACAACTACACGATTTTCACTAAACGATAGCGTGTAATTGGTCCCTAAGGGTTTAACATCGAATGTTTCTGAAATCTAAAGGAAATTTCTGATATCCATTGCCTAGCAGGCTTACCGCCTAACTCTATTTGTTTAAAATTGCAACAGAACATAATAACTCTCAAGGAAGCAATTATACGTTTTAAACAACCGCCTGGCAAGTGATTATAGCATATCAAATAATGAAAATATAATTCATACGACATTGCTTTAGAATTGCAATTATAATCGCGATAGCTATTAAAATTACGCGACAAGGCTGCTGGTAAGATCAGAAATCCATAAAATCGTGATTCTATTAAAATTTATTTATTTGAAACCATACATTAGGAGCTTAATCTACACACATTCAAAGACAGTCTAACAAAAACTATCTTTGGTTCTACTGTACACTGTCGATTGACATCAATCACTCGGATCGTAATAAGTACATCTACAAAATCTTAATCGTACTTAGCTGAGCAACGTGTAGGCAATGAACTGGCTGTTATCTACGCACACTGTCCACGGTATGATGATCCCGCGTTGATTGCATCCAAATAATTGGATTCCTCGCGTATGACAAACATGCAAATACTATACAATCCTGTAATTTCCGTGATCATCAGATACATACCCTAATGGTTAGTAATAAGATTGATTTTGCGTTTGGTGGTAAGTGCATACCTTCATTATAAGTGGTAGTATGATTAATAGGGTACGAATTATGCGTGGAACGTGACGGTTTTGAGTTCCGGATTCTGATAATTTGGAATCCAAAAGACTGCTTAATTAGTTCGAAATTAACAGGGAATATGAGGCTGACAGTGGATGTAATCAGGGAATGAGGGAGTATTCTAGCTAGTTTATTGAAAATGTAAAATGTTTTTAAAAATATCGGGATTTTATGAAATTTTTAACCCTCAAAACACCTGTTTTTCTACTCTGTCTTTGACGCTAATTTTTAACTAGCCGATTTAGAATTATTTGACATATTTTGTATGGGAATTCTGACAAATTAACCGTCAATCGATGTTTACCGGTTGTTAAAAAGTTGGTAAACTCGGTTCCAATATATATATTTTTTTGCATTTAATTTGCCACAAATTACTTAATCTTGAAGAAAATCGTCGCTTAAAAGTCATTCATTTATGCATGTATTTGTAGACCCACTAGAGGCCCCTATACATGTCCCAAAATAGACCCTACTACTGCTTTGTGACAAATTGCGGGCTAGTGCTAACAAGAAACAGCGGAGAAAAGAAACTCAGTCACTACTGTCAAAGCTTTTTTTCAAAAAGTGTCGCAAATGTCATTGTTAATACAAAAAAATTTGCTGGTGCGAGTTGGTCCATACATTTTCATCAACCATTTGACATCAAGGACTCCTAACACAAGTATTTTTTGCCTATAAGAAGTTTCTAAACCTTGTGGTGTGGATCTACGTTGATGAAGAAAACAATATTTTGAATTGAATTTCGAATGTATAATTGAATAATTGATTTGATACGTAAGAACATTTTACTTAACAAAATGCACCATTTCAAAACCAGCTCCGGTGTTCAGTAAGTCTATTACAGGTTTCCTGTAGTGCCTATCTGTCTACTCTACTGCACTTTAATGAAATTTCAGTCCCATCGCCTGAAAAACTCGGTTAGAGTCAACTCATGCGGAAACGTATGGGGAAACGGTGTTCTACGTAAACTTATTACGGCGAGCACTTCCGGTGGAGAAGCTTAGGACTTTGATTGAAAGTTTGTTGTAGTAAAAGCTTTATTACATGAAGTACATAAAATTAAAGTAACTGTCCAATATTTATGTATTAAAATAAATATTGAACAACATCACATAGCAAAGTGATGGTTATCACTTAAAACCCATAATTTAACATCACACAGGTAAATTGTTGTGATCCCAAATTAAGTTATAATTTTAACTTGATACCTCCACGTGCTCCTTAAAAAAGGGGTCTTGACAGACAGACGGACAACAAAGTGATCCTTGTTTCCTTTTGAGTTACGGAACCCTAAAAAGTTCCTCACTCGTCCAGTGCGTGTACCAAGTGACGTCACCTTCACACAGTCCGTCAAACCCCCGATTGTGATAGCGGCAAGAGAAGGGGACATGGTTGTTGAGAGTGACAGCATCATGCATATTCTGCCGACCGACCTTGGAGCAGACGAACGCATGGAAAAATACAGGTGAATACGGAACCCTTTCGAGTGTTTGACGAGCTCCCAAAAATATCATTAGCAAACACTTAGTTAGGCAGAATGCATTTAAGGTTATTGAACACGAAAGAAAAGGCGTGATTATGATTACTTCATGGTCACTCAATAAGTTACTTGATTGGAAACGATCACCTAACTTCTGCTTTCAATTAGAATCTCTAATGCCGAATATTGTAGTAAGGAGGGCAATTCAAATCATTACAGTTAGTAAACGGATTTAGGTAGAATAAATTATATTCGGTTTGGAAAATTCGAGTATCGAAACGTTCTAAAAACAAAAACCATTTATCTAATACTTTAGCCTCGGAATTTACATTGGAATCATATCTGTGGCTATCCACTTTAAACAAACCGTCAGATGAAGCTGAAATAATGGGCGCGCGTGGCAAACGCTAGGGCGGGCGGGACGAACAAACGGGACACACAGAATACTTTACGTTGCACTCGGATGCGCTCTGAATTGTAAAAATACAGTTTTACGTACTTCATACAATCATGAAATGCACATGCTGGTGGCGATATAATGTAGGTATTTTATTTTTGAATTCATGTCTGTTGTTGTATAAAACAAAATAAAAGAGCATCAACATACTCGTAGTTTCAGCAAAAATACGGTTTAATTTTGGCGCTCGAACCAATCTTGCGTTTCCAACTCGTGATAATTTGTTTATAATTTAGACCCGAGTTTACCAAGTTTTAAACAGGCGGTAAACTTCGATTAGCGGTTAATTTAACTGAATTTTCCTACAAAGTATGTCAAATAATGCTAACCGGCTGATTAAAAATCTAACATGTGTTGGTGAACTCCAGGTTTAGAGAACGCCCACGTTTGGTGCAGTTACCTGTAAATTGAATCTATTAGCTCTTTTTAAAGTATACTGTCAAATTGCTTCTGTAATCATGAAGAAACTACTTATTTACTGTCTGCGCGGATATTACAGCCATTACAAAACATGCTAATTCAGCGGAAGAAAAAACCGGTAGCAAAACTAAAGTCTCTATAATTTATGGCTGAAAATAACACTTGGACGCATTTCAAATCCCGACAAAGCGTTGCATAAAACTACAATACTGGGCGGGCGCCGCAAACTGGGCGGGCGGGCCGAGCGAACGGATATACGGGACACTTTACGATTATTGCTTCCTCCGCGCCCTCCAGTGACACTAGTCGCACTGAATACCGCTTTTATTGTTTATTATTCTTTTAAATGGGTAATACAGAGGACTGAGAGCAAATATTCTTGTCGAGTGCCCCGCGAAAAGCTTTGAGCGTACTTTGCGTTTAATAAGAGATTTATTGTTGTGTTCTTTTATAATTTTATTTGTAGAGTGCTTGTGTTAAGTAGATGATTGTCTGGTTTTCTATTGTTTTTATGAGTTTCATTTAAAAAATATTTTTTGAGCTTTAAAGATTTCAGACAAGTATTTTTGTCTTTAGTCATTATTGTAAGGATATAGACGACCGTCTTGGTGTAGTGGTTCGTGCCCCGGACTTCTAAACCAGGCGGTTGTGGGTTCGAATCCCGTAAGGGGCGAATGGAAGTGTGATGAGCACGAGTATTTGCACCTAAGTCATGGATGTTTATAAATGTATATAAGTACGTCTATCCGTTATCCTAGTCACCATAGCTCAAGCTCACGCTAAGTTTGGGGCTAGGTAATTGGTGTGTTTGTCGAAACAATTTATTATTATTTTTATTATATTAAATATGTGGGGTGGTGAAGAATCTACCTCCTTGTGGTATACCCTGGGCAACGACATCGCAAACTCCAGTTTGTGATGGCGGCTGAACAATCCTATCAGCGGTGGTAGGCTCCGTTAGGTACCGCCTGGTAGCTACCACCGTCCCACCGGAGCCTGGCGCCAAGCACCTGGCTGTGTTTCGTCGGTGAGTGGGAGTGCCAGAACCTTCTGAGTGAGCACGCTCCGTCCACTCTGTTTATGCTACTCTGGTTTACCTAAAATCAAGAGCAAACCTATTTAAAAAAAAGGTAATTATGAAGTCTTTATTTTGAAATGTGAACTCTAGATTCTACCATACAAAGCTCTATAATTATGAAATATTAAAAATAAACTATGTACCTATTCAATTACTTGCGAATTTCCCGTCTATTTACTTACCGTAAATACCTAACCTTAGTTAAGTAAATTTAATGATAAGTATATTATTATTAAAAGTGCCTATGTTATACGTAACTAGTAAACATTGTAATTCGTGTATTTCATTCTGATATTATGACTTATTTTGCAATAAAATTCAATTCAACAATAGTTACTTGAAAATATTTTAAAATTGTAACTTTGAAATGTAAAGCAAAATGTTAAGAGATTGTATAGTTTTCCTTTAAATATTGATTTGAATTGTTTACATTGACCGTATTTCAACATTTGTTTAATCTGGAAAATATAATGTTCTTCTTTTTAGTTTATAACATTCATAAACATGGGTGTAGTATTTAACATCTCGCATTACGACTTAATTTTTAATTAAAAAAAACTACAGAATTTGTTTAACTAATTGAATTAAATAACTAATACGTTTTGAGGTTTAGTTACATAATTGTCATTCTTTAATAATGAAATTGGTTTTAATACAATATCTCAATTGCCTACCAAAAAAAAAACTTTTCCATTTTTTTTTCAAAAACACGGGGAAGGTGTAGTATGTGACGCACCTCACTCACCCATACCTACATAATATAACGCTTAGTATATAAGATAGATGTAAGGCTATATGATACTCCTTATACACTACGGTCGACCTAACAACGTGTTTCCTTTAACACTCCTGGTTCCCACATTGCAGTCTTCATTTGTACCTTCTATAGCATTATATTTGTTTACGAGCTATGTTTTAATCACAGAGTTTCATTATCTTGTACTTAGTAACAAGTTCTGAGTTAGGTTGCTAACGTGTAGCTGACAACACAATCATCTCTAAATTAGGTCCCGAACAACGCCTCCGTAATCACGAGTGCGCCCTACAAACAAGTCAATCTTAAACCGGGTTTGCATAGATTAGCGCAACACTCGCTTTCGCGCACATTTGTGGTGGTGGTTTATGGTATGAACTTACAGCGATTTAAAAAAGTACCAACCACCAAGCGCTTTTCGTAATCATTTTTAATGCGAACAGCCAAGGAGTGGAATGGAGTGCTTGCGTCTGTTTTTCCGAGTACGTATTACCCGAAACTCTTTAAGGTGCGTATAATTAGGCTTCTCCTGGGCAAGCTCGCTCCATCATAGACCTTATCTTTGTTCTCGGGCTAATTGAAGATCAAGAGTTAGCCCATCACTTATAAAAAGATCACTTTAAGAAATAAAAAAATATTGTACAGCATTACATACATACCTAAATTTAGTTGCTTAATGATTTGTGTTATAGAAATCAGAAAAAACTGTGGTATCACAATACCCAGCATCGTAACAATATGGGAAATATGGTTGTCGATATTGGTTAGATGCCCGGGTTAGATGCCCGGTCGGGTCAATGACCCGATCGGGCATCTAACCGGGACCTAAGAGACGGTGCGAGCCACTTATCGTATGAATGTGTAATATTCTTGGATGAATTAACCACTAGTCTAAGGTAATATTTTTATATTTTGACGTACTACGATGACAAGAGTCGCCGGCAAATTATTGCATAGGTACACAAAAATATGATTTTGTTTAACCATTACTTTGGATCTGGTAAAATTGGTATCTCATGAAGATCCATTGTACGGTCACACAGCTAAATGTACATTTGTAACCAATAGTAATATTTGTTTGTATTTAAGGCAAAATAATGATGTCATGACGTGTTGTCTGCACTTTACTGCATGGTAGGTACCTCTCGCAAAAGTATTGCAACGATGGCAAAGCGAAATAGCAGCATTAAGTGTAAAGTCTTTCACAAAACCGCTAACGCTACCGCTCATCGCTTCGCGCCCAGCATACATCGTACTCCTTAGCCGTTATGCAGCGAGCGGCAATCTACATAATATGCAGACACACCGCTATAAAAATGGTAATGCAACTCTACACAGGCTTTGCTTTTCAGTTTGGGTAATAGGTCGCACGAAGCGTTCCGGGATCATCCACTTGAGATTATGTGGTTTTGATGGTTTTTTAACTAAACGATTTAGTTGTGCACTGCTTACGTCGTCTGTCCTAGGCTGAAATTATTAACGAAAACAGTGCATTTTACAAGCTTTTATTCAACTTGCAATGTATCTAACTATGTTATCGGTAACTACTCTCGTAATATCGTGTATCTATAAAGTCACCGTTCTGCGGATTATTCATAACAACCAAGTTAATAGTGATATGGTTAAGTGGCAAGTGTATCACAAAGTCATCTTTTTCATTAAAATAACCAATTGAAATCAAAACTATCTATTTAGGTAAAATAACATTCCACTAACGACCGTCAATAACTAGTATTAAATGAGATGATAAGGTGTATTTATTTTTCAATTTAGTAGGGACGAGACGAAAAACAGGCAGGCGTATTTTGAAGAAACGTTGGACCAATTCAATCATCACTAGCTGCCAAAAAATCAAAATAAAGGTAGGTAGGTGCAGCCTGCATAACACCAGTTTCTGTCCATACATTCTCGTCATTAAGGTTGTCCTAATTTATTGACTATTTTATAAAAGTTACCCCTTAGAACATTATAGTTAAAATTTATTATGATGTAGGTAGTTCGATTTCGATAACATAGTGGTGTGGCTGTGGGTATATTTTTCAAAAATAAGGTTACATTTCCCAAGAATTAAACTACTGTAATATACGTGTATTTAACCAATTTATATCTTTGTCCTTGCAGTTTTTCTCCAATACCTCGCTGACATGTTCCAAACAACAATTTGATACAGCCTGACAAGGGTGGGCAATTTTCCATTATTTATAGCCGTGTGGGAATTTACGCACATAACCGAAGGCTTTATTAGCTGCTTTGGATGGACTCCGCATTATATCATGTTGATACAGATACGGTTAAGCTGGGAGAGTTATGGGGTTTGTTTATTGGTGGACGAATTAGTTGTGTCGTTTGGTATCCCTTTGGTACTTATTTGTAGTATTTATATTATAGGCCGTAAGAGACTGTAATTTTGTACCAATTATACGCCGTACAAAGTGGTAGAACAAAATTTTGATATAAGAATTTATATGTCACAAGCTTACGCTTATCTACACTAATATTATGAAGAGGAAAGATTTGATTGTTTGTTTGTATTGAATATGGGCTCCAAAACTCCGAAGTTTTCATTGTTTGTTTGTATTGAATATAGGCGACCGATTCAAATGAAATTTGCTACAAAGATAGTTTAAGACCCTGAAAAGGACATAAGCTACTTTTTGTCGCGATGTAAAATCATCAGGAGGGTGAAGTGGGGGATGAAAGTTTGTATGAAAATTCCAACTTTTGGCGCGGGCGAAGTCGCGGGGAACTGCTAGTTGATTATATAAGTACCTAATTGACTTTATTCTTATAATTATATGAGTCGTTACGAGTACGTACTTAACATGAAATGTCAAAACTATAGTACGTAAGTTAACCTACGTCAATTGTTTTTATAATTATGTATTTCAGTATGTAGAAACCGAGGACTTTTTGTCACACGTCTGGTTTTTAGATATTATTAGACTTGAAAAACACGAATCATAGGCATAAGTTTATAGGTATAAATATTGTGTCCCTTGTCTATTTGTGCTTGTAGTATCTCGTCAACATAATGAATAAACCAATTGTGGAAACTTGTTAGGCTTCAGCACTAAACATTATTTGTAAACTAGATGTAAGATTAATAGCTGTTTGTTTCCCTAATAAAGATAAATAAATAAATAACACGTCTGCTTAACAAGACAGTTATAATAAGCTTATCAAACCAAATTTTTTAGTCCATCTAATTGCAGAACCCAGAAAATATAACAGTCCTATTTTGGCGGTCGTGTCATAAGTACTAACACAACTGTTCCGTGGACTCTTAAAAAATGCAAAAATTTTGAGACTGTCACCCTCCTTTGTGGGCGAAATAACACATCCATCAATACAGTAAAAAATGAAAAGCTGCCCGCTATCAGGTCTCCGCCAGCATTATGGTTCATTAATCACTGCCTGAAGTTTGTTTTGCCTGTGCCTAATGAAATGGCAAAATGAACTTCTGATACAAATAACTTGAGGTTAACAGAGTAAACTGGGAATCAGAACTAGTGTTTGTAGTTGCTGATTGCCTTAATGGTCTAGTGGTCCAGTGTACGCTGTTCAATAGGTCATAGGTTCGAATCCAAGGTCGATCTTATGAAGTAAACTCGCCTTTAGCAATTAGTTGACCTCTAAACCAAGATTTCCATTTCAATGAGTACTAAAGGCCAGTTTAAACCTGCCCTAAGCTACTAATAACAATAATTATATTTTTTCATATTAATAGGCAGACATCTGACCCCAATCTCACCTGATGGTAAGCGACGATGCGGCGGCGGATAAGTCATGTCTGACTACCGCTTATGTACTCTTTTCTTGAAAGTATCCAGATCAAACTGTTAAGGAAACACTTCTTTCGGCAGCGAATTCTATCTTTCTTATTTTAATAGAAATACAGACCGGTGTGAACCTGCCCTAAGCTTCCAATAAAAGCATTCTCAATTAATCGTTTCGGTTAGAATTCAAAATCATTGCAATTCGTACCAAATGTTACAACGTTACCATAAAAGGGGAAACAAATGATCCGATCGCGCAAATAAATTAAATTAATATGACCACTTAGCAATAACGACGATTTATATTGTTTACGCAAATTAAACACAATTTCTCTGATTTTCGCTAATTTATTTTATGGAGCTGCGATTATTATTTGCTATTAATTTAATTGTGGTGTAATTTGGGCTGTATTTTTTTATTATTAGAAAGTGGAGAGACCAGGAATACGTATCAGATCTCAGATAATGTAAACAGATCGCTTAATGACTTGATTGATCGTAAAACGCTATTTATTTAAAGGTACGAAATCAGATTAAAAGAGCAATCAGATTCGAGCCAGCAGGCCTATCGCCTTACTTGATCGCTTTCGTGATTGAATCAACTGCAGTCAAGATAACACACTGTGGCATGTCATCGAGCATTTGATAAAAACGTTTACACGTATTAAAAATACTGTTCACAAAATTCTTTGAACAAAATTCAAAATTAAAAAAAATATGTTTCCGCCCGGGATCGAACCGGGGACCTTCTGCGTGTTAGGCAGATGTGATAACCGCTACACCACGCAAATTTAAATGACTCGTTCGAATTGTTCTATTTCGATTGGTACGGCTAGTTGCGAGAGTTCCTTTCTCCATTTTTTTTGGATTGGTTGTACACTAGTGTCACTAGCACCACTAGCACTAAGTTACTCTTTCAACCGTACCTATAGATATTAAATGAAACTGACAGCTGCATTTCCTTTGTCAACATCATTTATGTCTTTGTTACCGTAAAATAACAAAAACCGAAAGTCGATAATCTACATCTCTACACTAATATTATAAAGAGGAAATATTTAATTGTATGTTTGTATTGAATTCGATTCAAATGAAATTTGGTGTAGAGATAGTTTAAGGGGGAAGGGTATAGGCTACTTTTTGTCGCGATATAAAATCATCAGGGGGGTGAAATGGGAGATGAAATTTTGTATGGAAAAATCCGACTGTTAGCGCAGGCGAAATCACGGGGAACTGCTAGTTTTTGAGATAGTTTAAATAAGCTATCGCTATCGTGTCTTTTTTAGTTCTTTACCCATTTATTTTTATTTTGACAATTGTCACCGCCCACTCAAATAAATTTTAGACTGTCCTCAACCCTAAGGATTTCTGTTTTCAGTAATAAGACCGCCTAAATTGTATCATTCTCTATGAGCATTTATGTAAATTTATACTGTGTGTGGAGTGCAATAAAGAGTATGTGTATCTATCGGATTATCATAAGCGGCCGTTGACGTGTATTAAATGCAATCAAGTTTAGCTTTTTTCAAATTACGCTGCCTAGCGGTAAATTCAAAAAGTTACGATTAAGTGACACGTCACATCATACACGATTTAACTAATTGCTGCTCAATGTAAAATTTAACGTTAATCTGAATCCCATGACATAATAAATTGTCGTCTGATTATCATAAACGCAGATAATTCTTTTTGGTTGAAATTTTTTTCACAACTGGATGCACAACTATTCGTATATTTTTTTTTCAATTTACTTTGCCGCTCACCCTTAGCCACTTCACTCAATCTGGCTCGTGTTCCCATGGCGACAGACGAAACACAAAGGTCCCTTTATAGGGCCTCACTCGATTACCTTTGAAATAAAATCCCGAATTATTACTTTTATGCTTTTATTACGATTTACGGGAATATTCCTTTGATTTTGAAGATGTGATTCTTCATTACGCATTAATGTACGCACTTTATAACTCATAAGTGCCTATTGTCTAGACATAAAAAATGTAGTTCATTATTTGAAAATATAACAAAGAAACCAAGAAAGGTTTATTCTTCGTTCGGCCCAGTATCATTAAAGTACCTATTAGTAATTTGGGACGAAACAATACTTCTGTTGTTATATTGGACGAACGTAGAATTTTTTGGGATGTGGGACGAAACTTTAGGACGAACGAATAATAAATCGAAAGAAATTGTGTTCATAATGTAATTGCAAACCTTTGTGATATGTTGTTTTTCTCACACATTTGGTAAGAAATTTTTCTTGCAAATATCTAGATAACATACGTAGGGCAAAAATACAAAGGCTGCTATTTATGTATCCGGAACTGGCCACTTACACAAATAATATTTAACCACTTGAACGGCCATGGGTACTGGTAGTACCCAAAAAGAAAATTGTAGTCGAGCGGCCATGGGTAGTAGTAGTACCCAAACGAAGTGTTTGAATATAAAGCCTTAAGAGCAATATTAAAATAAAAGTCATTTCGCCTGGCAAAAATTACGTATCGTTCCTCATAAATCACCGGTTATTTTAAGGTATGACAAAACTAGAAATCATTCACTCAACTCAGAAAAAAAAATTCAAACTGAAATTTCATTGTTTGGCGTGCACGTTCAAGTGTCTCAAAGTTTTTTTTGTATTTTAATTGTTTTTTCCATTAAAAACACGAAGAATTTTAGGTGAGTGTTAATTAGTTACTAGATAATTAAATTAAGTGAAAGATTCAAGTCGGTAAGTAACTTTTGTACTTAATTTTCATTATATTCTGCAACGTGTATATTCCGCAAAGTGTATGGTTCGAAGAAGGTAGTTCTTAATGTTAAAGACAGTTTTTATTGTAGTGCCACGATTGTTACATATATATTAATGTATTAAATCAGCTACAAACTGGTAACAATATTTTTATTCTATGTAGCAGATGTACTTAGAAAAAAAAATATTAGGTCTGGTTGCAAAACTTCCATGCGCCAACAATTTTTACGAAGTTTTAGGAACGTTTTTATTAAAAAATATTGTACTAAACGAAGTGGTTTTATTTATTTTTTACATTAAGCGTATACACAGCAAGCATTTTAAACCTTAAAACATATAGGTCATCGTTTGTTTTTTATTTATACAGCCATTTATTTGAGAAATAAGCAAAAAATTCTCAATGTTCATATTTACAACCTATTTTATAAATGAAACAAATCATAAACTCTAACGAAATACACACAGTTCAAAAGGTCTGTTCATCAGCATTAAAAAAAAACATCAAGTGTTACCTAACTTCTTATCACAAGAATCTTAAATCGTCTTTGTTTACGACATGTACGGCGCGCCCGGCGTTGTTCGCGATGACGTCAGCGCTCGGGTCACTTGACTGTAATTTGAGACGCGCGTCTGGCCGTTCAAGCGGTTAAAAATAAATTACAACATTCGAGAACAGAACTCTTAGGTTGTAGAATACAGTTGTTTCATTTGACTGTCAATTGTTTTTACATCATCATCACCATATCAGCCTATTGCAGTCCACTGCTGGACATAGGCCTCTCCAAGACTGCGCCAACTTTCACATAGTGGCGTCATTTTCAAAACTGCGTGTCTTCATCATCACCATAGATGTTTCTCGTATGTATCCCCTTCTGAAAACGATTAAGTGTGTTTGCGAATAGTTTTAAGTTGCGATTAATTAATAATGGCATGCTACTTCTGTGCTGTGGTAGGACATGGAGGTATTTGCCCTAAGATAGTAAACAAAGTAGAGGTGTCAATTCATATCCGGGCTAACGAAGGTAGAGTAAACTCGTTAAAGTGGCGCAAACAGGGCTTTCGCTATTTGTTACTTTGTGAGGGCGATACGTGAGTTGACACGTTTTGTTATGGTAGATTTTTGAGATTAAAGTCAAATCAAATCAAATGAAAGCCAGTAAAAAGACCAGTTTAAAAATATAATATTTTTTGCAGTTGGGTGTTTTGTTTTTAATAATAATGTTTGCTTGTTAATGTTTAGTTGTGTTGCTGTAAATACAAAAAAACTGGGCAAGTGCGAGTCAGTGAGACTCGCGCGTCGCGCATCAAAAACTTTTTGTCAATTTTCAACCCATTTTAGTGCAAATTATAAACTTAAAACCTATTTATATTATCTAGGGGTTATGATAACTTTTAGCAGTAATATGCGATGAACTTAAGTGTTGGATAATTTTGTACCAAATACAAAATCCTTAAAATAATTCTCTAAATTGACTAAGATACAGTAGATAACGGTACGGAACTCTTCGTGCGCGAGTCCGACTCGCGCTTGGCCGGTTTTTTTACGTTGGCATTAAATCTTAGTTTCTGAGCTACTAGGGCGGCTCAGCAAACCAATCAGCAGATATACCTGCTAATAAGTTACCTAACTTACTTGGACGATGGTTTCTATCCGATTGCTACGGTATTTACTACTAGTCAGACATATGTCCTATATTCGGCCGCATCGTCACTTAAAATCAGGCGAGATTGCTGTCAAGTCTGCCTGATAATTAAAAAAAAATATTTCGGCGGGCATAAGACGGTGTTAGGAAACTTAAGTATTGAAAAAAATATCTTCTTTCACACTTCCCTACAGTTTTACACGAAGTTTATTTTATACGCCAGTGGTAATTCAATGAACTTCATAGTTCAAAGTGCGATCTACAATGCTGCCCCAACAATGCAAGTGTAACAATACTACTATCGAAGAGCAAACGTATAAAGTGTAGAAGCGTAAAAGAAAAAAAGAAAATACATTTATTAATGAATGGACATCACATAACACACGCAAAAAAACAAGTAAAGGGCGTGCCCTTTACTTGTGTCTTATACCTGTGGGTATAAGACAAAAAACTATGTAAACTCATGCTCTGTCTTATTATCATCATCATCATCCTCATCCTCCCAGCGTTATCTCGGTTGTGCTCTCTTATGCGAGGGCCCAGGGTCCGCTGACCATGATCCAGGTTGTGGCAGATCAGGTAATTACAATGGAGCGACTGCCATCTGACCTCCGTGACCCTGTTACCAATCTAATTATACATTATTAAATTATTATTATACAGCGTAATATTTTGTAGTCAAACTTAGTGCTGTTTTGAGCTGAAAATAACGACTTACCTTTGTTATACCTTTATTTATTGTTTTGCTGCCTAAGCGTAATTTTTTAGGGTTCCGTACCTCAAAAGGAAAAAAAGTGTGTTGTCCGTCTGTCTGTCAAGAACCTTGTTCTCAGGAACGCGTGGAGGTAAAAAGTTGAAATGAACATCAAATACTTAAGTCTATGGTCCCTTGAAGCTGTACAAAATTCAAGCTTTTAAATCAACGCCATCAAAAGAAACGGCCATGTTTGCCCTATTTTTTAACATTTTTCAGGGTATCAAAACCTATGGAGTACTTCCCATAGACCTAGAACAATGAAACTCGGCAAGAAGGAAGGTCTTATAGTACAAGTAAAGGAAAAAGTCCGAAAACTGCGAATTTGTAATTACATCGTAAAGAAAAACCTTTGATTGTATGGATCCCTCAGTGCGCGACGCGCGAGTCTCAATGACTCGCACTTGCCCAGTTTTTTTGTATTTACAGCAACACAACAGTCTGCCTGTGACCACGATCAACACAACTAAACATTAACAAGCAAACATTATTATTAAAAACAAAACACCCAACTGCAAAAAATATTATATTTTTAAACTGGTCTTTTTACTGGCTTTCATTTAATTTGATTTGACTTTAATGTATATCTAGCCTATGTCTCACAATTTTGACAAAATCAACACCTTATATGCCAAAAACTGTCCAGCCGTTTGGGCTGTAGGGCGTGCCAACCAATTATATATACATACTCTCGAAAACATAACCCTCCTTCGGCAGTCGGATAAAAAGTAGTAATGACAATATTTTGTAACTTTTTTGGTATGTTAGGCGTAAATAATATTTTTTAAATTATTTAAATAAAAGTAAATAAAATGTCAGAGCGTTGACTGTGGCTGGAGCATGACAGTGGAATAAATGAATTTTATGAAAGCTGTGAGGACTCATTGCGGTACGTAATTCTATGCTTTTGCATTTCACTGCTCTCGATGCAGTAAAGGGATGCTTTTAAAGATTTTATAAGTTTTCAGAGTAGGTTCGTTTTTATTCTGCTATTGGTGCGAAGTGTTACAAAGAGCTCTCTGGAGTAACAATAAGATTGTAAGGTTTATCGTGAATGAACGTATTGCATTGGAATAGAGATTGAACGGTTAACAAAATTGAGAAAATTTTGAAGAATAGTTAAAATCAAAAGCTATTTGGAAATTCGTGAGATTGCAATCAATATTTCATTTTCAAAACTTTGGCAATCTACTTAGGTAGGTCTTTAAAATGGTATTATGTTCACTGAGTTAACCCACATATTACTAAAGAAGGAAATACTGAGAACCATAAGGTATTAAGTGCCAAAAAAAAAATTTTCTATAATTCATATATTGATGTGGTAACTGTTCAGTTTTAAATGTTGTTGAAGTTTAATCTTTTATGTTCAACTAAATATTTGAAAATATATTCAAAACTAAAGCTACTTATAAAATCACCTGTCATTTCTAGATACAACATGATTGTTATAACGATCGGTTGCAACATCTGGGTAGTGCTTATTCATCATATCAGCCTGTTGCAGTCCACTGCTGGACATCGGCTGTGTGCTCATTACGATATATAATTTGAACACAAAGTAGCCGATAAATTAACAAAAGCCCTAATCATCCCTTCCAACCCAATTTGACCGTCCAATTTCCAACCGCCTTAACTTGGACCACCCAATCACTTCATTATTGACACAGAGTCCAGTACTAGACCAATCAATCGGAGCACTGGACCAAAATCTTAACACGATACCCGACCAGTTCAACTTGACCTGTGCGTGTCTTACTGCCGCTTCTATCTGAGCTCTACTTTTGTGCATATGAAGGGGGTGAGGTAGATCACTGTTTGGTGGTGGGTGGCCAATCACTTTGTAATTGGCTGCAGGGGTAAGAGACCCGTGAAATGATGGCTGCCCTCTGACAAGGGTATACATGCTTCACGGCTTTCGATTAAGCTTAACACTTTTTCTTGGTTTAGGAACAATTATTCGGCGGGTACTATCCTTTGAGTGCGTACAGGGTTATAATAATAATAAAAAATTGCTTCCACAAACGCACCAGTTACCTAGCCCCAAACTAAGCGTGAGCTTGTGCTATGGTGACTAGAATAACGGATAGACATACTTATATACATTTATAAACATCCATGACTTAGGTACAAATGCTCGTGCTCATCACACAAACATTTGCCTCTTGCGGGATTAGAAGAACCCACAACCGCCTGGTTTAGAAGTCCGGGGCGCGAACCACTACACCAAGAGGGTTAACAGAATATTTCAATAACATTATGCATTTTAGTTACAATGGTTAAGTTCTGTAGTATTAAATAAGACACTATTATGATGATTGCGAGAAGAGGTCAACCCTACAAAAACGAAACAATCGCGCCAGAGCTAAGAACGAGACGATTGTCAAGAAAACAAAATAACTTTTGTAAGAATAATAACAAAAATGCTTATTATTTTTCTTAATTCTCGTAACTTGTTAGTTGTGTTTATTAGTCAGTTAAGTTATATTTATATATTCTTGAAATAAATTTCACTACGACTGCTTTAAAATTGTTCCTGTATACCTTTAATAGATAACATTTTTTAAATTTTAGTTTCATTTTCTCCAATGCACTACTTCTACTGAAACAAATAAAATTACAAATCCTAAAAAACCCGATGTTTTTTTTTAATAGAGGCGAATATTTACTTTAACCACTTTTAATTCTGGATCCCCCTATGCACGCTCGAGTTGATGTTGTATAGTACAGACACAAAATACAGAGAGTACAGAAGACGAAGACAAACCTGTATGTACTTCACTTTTCATACCTACGCTCAGCCCTCGCCCTAGGGCTGTCAACTTTTGCTTATGGACAAAAAACTATCGTGGTAGGGGCACTCGCATCTAGTTGTCTGATTTGTTGTTGAGAATGAAACAGAAAAACGGAAATATAAACTAATAATAACTAAAATAATTTAATTTTAAAGTTATATGTATGGCAACTTAAATGAAAAGTCATATAAAATATCTTGCAAAAATTTTAACGTGTAATGAATTCACAATAGAAATACAAAAAACTACCTAATTACCTCCCTGAAACACCAGGTAGTTTAAAAACTACTATATACCGTTATTGCTGAATTTAAACAACCGTCCACTGAACAGTTATAATAACTTTTTGTTACTTCAATTTTGCACACAAATAATCACAGATTCTTGTCTCAAGCGCACTTGCGATCGTACTGTTCCGAATCATCCCGAGATTTCGTGTCCGTGAGCGGTGTCTATGTATGCGTTGCTCGTGCGCGCTTTGTATGTAGTTTGTCTTCTGTCGTCTTAGTGTTTTGTGGTACAGACAACTTCCTGCCTATTAACACATATGCACATCGTTCCGTCTCACACCCTGTGTACAGCCTTTATAACGTTTTCCACTCTTACTGCGAAGAGTTAGGGTTTATTTTTACGTACGAACTGGAGTCAAGATAGGTAAAGCTATATATATTTTAATATGGATATGTTAGGAACAGTCTGTTACCATACCACAGGGTGCCTGAAGTAATATAATTATGTGAGTCTATAAGTATCCTTATTTATCTGATGACCTATATGTGAAGATTTGTAATTAGTTAAGAACCACAGTATATTGTTGTTGTTTAGTGTATGATTGATACTGTTAATCTTCCTAAAGTAAATTAATAAGTGTACGTCCGTCAAGAGTAAACCATAACGGTACCCACGTTGTGGTTGTCAGTTGTATGTTTTTTTTTATTCGGAAGAACTTATAGCAATTCTCACAACCTAAAATATGAAGGATTTAGTTGAGAATGATACAGAAACCATGTATAGGTATAATTTGGCGGGTTTCCTACCCTTAAATTATGAGGTCACTCGATAAATTGTAAGTCGTGAAAATGCCTTGTGCAGTAGGTAACTTTAGTTGTGCTTTTGGGATCGTTTATTTATTTGTAGAAGTACTTAAACAGAATGTTTAACGCATGTTAAAAAAAGCATTTTTTTTAGTATTAAATTCTAAATAAAAAATGGTGTACATAACGTGACTACGTGTTTTTGTTCAACGGCTTGTTCTGACATAAACCTGTAAAGAAAGGTCGTAGAACTGGGCATATATAAATTATTTGAATGTTTAATATTACTTTTTATAACATCACCTTATGAAATGGAACGCTTTTGGAGTTCAATTGAAAGAACAATAAAACCTGTACGTGTCCCATTTACGTCCGTTTCTTCGCCGCATAAATTACTAGAGAATTTTTCTTTTGACTTTGTCTCTCTCCCTTTTAGGGTTTCGCAGGAAAATGACCAAACACAACTTTTTCAAACGAAATCATTTAGTGCAGTTAGTACATCTACTTGAATAAAAAATAGTATTATTATTAATTAGATTAGTGGAAAATCAAGAAACCACTATGAGAGCATTGATGTGTGTTTTGATGTTGGATAAAATTATATTATTCTTGAAAAGTGTTAAAATTAGTAAAGTATTATAGTAAAAATAATACATATATATTTATAAATAATAAATGTTACTCTATTCAAACGACTGTGAGTGACGATTACAAAACAAAGAATTTTCTTTATTTATTTAAACTTTTTGCAACATTATATATATCTTTTTTTATAACTTAAGCAATTATTTTACAAGTTTTTACGCCGGCTCACTGGCGTAGCAAGCACTTGCAAAAATTCGTCGACTGACTAACGTCCTCCGTAATTTAGTTGGTAAGAGCACTCGCCCGGATAGCGAAGGGACGTGGGTTTGAGTCCCACCGGATGACACAGTCGATTAATTTTTGTAAGTGAAATTTGATTTAATTTTTGCACACAGTTTATTGTACAAATGGCGGACTTAACGCTAAAAGCATTATCTACCAGTCAACCATAGGTCCAAATATGATTAAGAAATACAGGCGGTGCAAGATGTCGTAAATTTTCTCCCTTCTCAATTCAAGTTTCAGGAATGCTGTTAAGTATCGTACATGACAAAAACTCTTCTTCATCTTAGCGTTATCCCGGTTGTGCACTCGCACGCGAGGGCCCAGGGTCCGCTTTGGACCATTATCCAGGATATGGTAGATCAGGTTATTACAGTGGAGCGACTGCAATCTGAACTCCGTGACCCTGTGAACAATGAAACTCGACCAGTTTTAGATCATGGTTACACATTCAGTCGCTTGACTGTACAGGCTTCCTCACGATGTTTTCACTCACGGTAAGACAATGCATGACAAACACTAAGCAATGCGAAAAATATGTGCAGCCAATGCAGAGACAAAGCTAATAAATGTAAGTGCGGAACCCGGTATTTCCTTTGTACGTATCACTCTTGAGTGAATTTTTATTAAGTTGCCCAACAAAAGACAGTCTCTACCTGCGGAAAATCTTTGTGAAAGGGTCGCCTCGTAAATGATAAAGGTTTTTAACGTGCACTTGATTTACGTAAGAAGTCGACTGAAAGTAAAATGATCTATGAAGTAAGAATTTAAAAAGAAAAACGATTGTTTTGTTTTTTATTTTATATAACCTGGAGTTTACAACACATGTTTAATTTTTAATCAGCCGGTTTATAAAAAAAATCTTTAATTCAGACTTTACATCCATAATTTGTTAGTAATACACGTGTTGCTGTTTAGCATTATTTGACATAGTTTGTATGGGAATTCTGTCGAATTAACCATTAATCAAGGTTTACCGGCTGTTTAAACATGGTGAACTCTGATCTTATTTATTTTTTATTGCACAAATAAAGAAGTACAAATAGCGGACTTAATGCCTTAAGGCATTCTCGGTCATCTTAGACTCGAGCAGGCATTTATTCTGAATAGCCTTGTACGTACTATAGGAACAAATAGTACCTATTTGTTTCCTACTAATCTGAACCATTACTGTCTGGAATGGGACGGCAATAGCAAACTAAGTTACCCCTGTCCTGTCTGTTCGAGATTCACTTAGTATCCATATTAGATTCTAATAGAGGGTCCCAATGCCGTGATCATTGTTAAGATATGTGCGACCCTCTAGACTTGCACAAGTATGATACTATTCTGTGATACTACCAATGAATTATAACTTGTTTATGTGAAATTGGAAAACTATGTATGCTATTAATAGGTTACAGCTTAGATCTAGTTAAGAACTGACCTGTAAGTGTACTGAATAAATCATTTTTAAAAAAATTAACAACTTAATTCTAAATGTAGAAATGACTAGCTACTACTAACTGTCGAAATTCCCATACAAACTTCCACCTCCTTTTCAGCTCCTTAACTGCATAGAGGTTGTGCTAGTAGTTGTAAAGTCGGCAGCATGTTAGGTTACCTATGTGAATTACAAAAACAACTGTTATTGCTAGGGAAAAGAGTAGAGGTGGTCCTAAGGTCAAAGTAGGGTAGGGTAGGAAAAAAAATTTGTCTACGCTGATTTATTGCATTCCGTGATTTACGATGTGAGTCATTGGAATGTGATATGAGTACGATTCAATCTAAATAATATAGTCGTTGGGGGTTCTTTTGAAAATTGTGTTTAAGTTCAAATAAACTATAACAATTATGAAAACTAGTTTCTTTTCGTCGAGAAGAGACACTTACACATAACATTTAACATTGAATAGGAGAGGAAAGATATGACTCTTAGTGGGACACGATTACCTTATTGGAATTATTAAAGAGGAAAAAAGAAGGCAAGAGTAAAAGAAGAAGACCAAGAAAGTCATACATGGACCAAATTAAGGGGAGGGAAGAAGGAGGGAGGTCAAGCAGATGGCATGTGATAGAAAGAAATAGAAGTACCTCCACCGACAAGAGCGTGGCTCTTAAATTTGAGTACATAGAAACTAGTTTCATAAAAATACGCTGCTATCTTCTACGTAACTTCATACATGACACGGCGCACGTTTCATCCCGCGAAGCTCTTCGCTCACTTCATTTTCCTAAGGTTTTATTCAGCGCACTTAATTTAAAAACTGCGGTGTTTGTTCCCCCGAGGGGCACTCAATATCGCTGTTCAAACACATCGTAATAGAAAACATCTTCCATCTACGTACAGTGGCCAGTAACCTCAGACTACTCCACTATCTGAGACCGCCTCTATTGCCTACGTAATAAAAGCTGTTTTCGCAGTTTATATGGATAACCTGATGCGCCAGTGCAGTAGCCAGCACGTCAAACTACATTTTTGTTGCAAAATCACCTCTATCACAACTGCATAGGATGCCACAGTGTTTTACTTGAAGTGCTGTCGTCCGAACAATGTTGTCCATCACGGAATGGAAAACTTAGAAATGTTGTGCCTTTGCAATTTTCAGGCCATAGCGTTTTGCATGCTGAAGTTCATGTAGAGGTAGGTCTCTATAGCTTTAATTTAGTTATATACACATGGTATATTACAGTGCAGAATACCAAGGCACACCAGGTCAGTTCTTTATGTTTTAAGTGTTAGTAAAGATATGCAAGTACATCAACCATACCTGTAGATTGGATGAAACTGACAGCTGCGGGATATTTTTAAGTCCTTCGATACAATTTGGGGGACTTTGAATCTAAATCATACGTTAACATTGCCGGTAAAACTTCAATGTTATAAAATAATTATCATGCTCAGACCCGAGTTCACTAATTATTATTAACCAGACGATAAACCTCGATTGATTGTTAATTCGACAGCATTCCCATATAAAATATATGGTGGTGAACTACGGACTAACTGTCAGTTGAATGTGCTCATGTTTAGATTTTATGACCATACTGGTTTCATAGAAAAACTTATTGCATTTAAGGTGAAGATCCAATGTCCTCAATCATGGGATAATGAAAAAGAACACGTTGTAAATACTATACATTCCAGATATGTCAATATGTCGCAACAAGAACACTCCACACCAGTTTAAACCGCACCGAACCGGATTAAACCGGACGCGGGTGCATGCGCTGTCATGTTATTTAGCTAATTTCAAGCTAATGGTTCATTAAGGGCGAAATTTACGAGCTCCTGCGCCGCAGTCCAGATATTTATAGCTATTGTCCATTTAAAAATGAAGGCTGGCTAGCCTTTGACACGGGATTCTGTTAGATTGAATTAGATTTTGCTATAGTCCGAATTGATAGAGGTATATTTTGTTTGGGTATTTTCATAGCTGAATTTTGGTTCTGGCTTTAAAGCTTTACCTTCGATTAAAAAACAACAAAAACCCAACCGATTTTTAGGGTTCCGTAGTCCGACAAGGAACCCTTATAAGATCGCTCAGTCCGTCCGTTCCGTCCGTCCTAGTCTGTCTCAGCAGAATATCTTTTACGTTTATGGACTGATTTGCATGTAACTTGGTTCGACGATACTTTACATATATAAGGTGACTTATAATCAATTTAAAATATTTTAATGGCGAATTCTAGAGCAAAAATAAAGTCTTTTTTTCAAGTATTTTTTTTTATTTCATCCGCTAGTTTTTGTTTTTGTTTTTCCTAACAATGTAAATGTAATATTTTTAGGCGCATGCTGTACATAAAAAGTCTTATCGCCTATCTCTCTCTCACTAACTAAACCTATCTCACACTTCACTAAACCAACCCCTCTTCCTGCATTTCATTCATAAATTGCTTCAAATTATTAACAGCACTAGCTCAGCGAAAGTAAAGAATAGACTCCGCCACAAGCTACGCTATGCAATGCTATCCACATCATAAGTAGTTAGTGCCACTATGTCATTATGAAACCTGTTAATAGGGAAATTTCTGTGACGAAATACAGCATTTTTGATGCAGCATTTAGGTATTCACTAAGTTTAATTGCAGGGGATATTTCCAACGAATCGAAAGCGGTGCAGTATAAGCTATATTTTTAAAAGATACTTTGTAAACAATAATAAACAATCTACAATGTAAGACTAAAAAATGCAACAAAAAAATAAAACAGTAATGATTACTGCTTCGCTTCTTTTCAGTGGAAATGCACCCTAATGTATGTAGGTATTGTAAATAATTTAAACTCGTTTTCAACTTTAATTCATTTTATTTGCAATAATAAACAGTACACACGATAGGTATTTACATTAAATGTTGGACATGACGCCCTTGTACACGCACACATTGTCTAGCACGGTCGATGCAATGCCGTCGGACCTCACTGAGCACTTCTGGTTCACTGGACATCACATCAAAAGAACTTGTGATACGCGCACGTAGTTCCTCCACTGTGCGAATTGTATGGCTGTCGTTCCCATACACGAGGTCCTGCAGAACTCTACCCTCGGCGCGTAGTCTCCCGGCAGCAACTCCTGGACCCGGGTGTAGTGGTACGGATGGAGCCTTTCGCTGCGCAGAAGCCGCCACACGTAAAATTGACTTGCGCCAAACATACGGGCAGCGTCTCTCGTGCTCGCTACTGGGTGCCGCTGGAAAAAGTCCTGCACGTCTTGTTCTATCTGCGCTCGGTGTGGTGAGGGTCTCCCTGGGTCGGGACGCGGCTGGAAACTTCCGCTCTCGCGAAGCCGCTGCACAGCCCCGAGGATGGTGCGTAAACTCACGACGCGACCATGTCATTCTTCATAAAGTTCTTAAGCGCGCAACATGACTTCACCTGCATCTCTGTAGCACAGAGCCATATTAAAATACTCTTGCGATGAGTAGCGGTACGGCATTTTGCAACGCGGAGCGCGCGAGTTGCGCACAAACGAACAGGTGAAAAGTTGTAAGCGAACTAAACAAACTCCTGCGGCACGCGCCGCGCGCGCGTTAAAGTGGGCGGGGCAGTACGGCACGTGTATCGGCGGGCTTTGGCGGCATAATAAAAGCTTCGCGGTGCGCTTGTCAAAGAAACCGACAAACGCGCCGCAAACCTTTGACTATGCGCGGTCGAGATAAATGAATGGCGAGTTGGCGCGTGTAAGCTGGGAGTGAGAGGGAAGATATTGACATCCTTTACAAAACGTACGCAAGCGAGTAGGAGTAAATGCCTACAACGAACAGGGTGTTTTATTTTACTTAGAAATCAAAATGTTTTTTGGCGTTTTTCTCGAAAACTAGCAACTTAAATTGAAAATGATACTTGAAAAAAATAATTCATTTTTACTGTAGTATTCGCCATTAAAATATTTTAAATTAATTCTAAGTCACCTTATAGATTAAATTTTTAAAAATACAAAAAAAATAAAATTACCCCTTTTTAAGGGTACCTCCTCATACATGTAAAGGGGGGCTGAATTATTTTTTGAGTGCACCCCCTTTTGTGGGGTATCGTTGAAAAGGACTATGAAACTAAGATAGGGTTTCCATAAAACACTTTTTTATCAGCTTTACCATTTGCGAAATATAGCCCGCCTAAGTCGTTTACACGGTGTCGCCCCCCCCCCCCTGTAATTTCTAAAGTCTTGGACCTATAAACTTCAAATTTTTGTGTTCAAAACAAAAGTCATTACTAACAAGTAGGTACGATGAATAACATCATAAACGTTAATGATTCAAGTAAGAATTAATGATAAAGGTCAATACCCTCAACCTTGCTTGACTAGACGTCTAAGGGCAAATGCCGAGTACAGTGGGCCACACATCAACCTACCCTAATCTGTAAAATTTACGTAACCATATATCAACCTTATGTTTATCCTATAGCAGGTCTGTCTCACTCCCCGTGTTGGTACTAAAAACGTGCCTATGCGCGGCGTACTGCCGCGGCAGCATGATCCAGCAGGGACTCGTGAGCAAGCAGTCACACACGCGCGCGTATTAATCACCGGCCGGCGCGCGGCACTACGTTGCTGGCAGTCGAACATGAGTGATTAGCTCTTGAGGTGCGCTAGATGACAATAGTAGCTTCGTGTAGCTGTCAACCCTATCCCTATAATATAGGATAAGGGTAATATGAATCGTTATCCAGATTAATTAGAAATTCGCTGGCAATGTAGAGCGAGCTAAATTACGCCATATTTTCTACGACATTGAGTAGACGTTTCTTTGAATACCATTGCAGAGTAATACTTTTGTACGTAGTACTAGTATTTAGTCTGTGCCTATAGAGTTACATGTTGTTTGAGATATTTTGACAGATTTTGGGAACTTGGTACGTGGCCCACTGTACACAAGAATACTCAAACACTTAGTTCCATACACAAGATGGTAGCAACATATTCAGTGATGTGCACATGCTATCGGACTTTAGACTCAAGTGCTGTTATCGGTATTACTCGATTCGACGAGTCGATTCGAGTGGAGGAATCGATGTGCGATGCGCCTCTTCATTAACTAGTCGGGATGGCGATATATCGACACAGATAGCTAGGGATGCACTTGTGTAACGTAATAGTGGGCTTAATTCCAATGAGGGGCACACAGTTTAAGATTAAAATTAAATCTCTTTCTCTGCCAAACAAACAAAAAGAGACACTATTTATAGAGAAAATTAGACTGCAATTTAAAAATTATCTGACATCATGAAATATTGCTATATTTTATTATTTTTACATTATAATAATAATAATAATAACCCCGCAGGGCAGCTTTGTGGCGAGCTGTGGTGAGTAGCGACACCACGGGGTCAGTCGTTAATCCGAGTGCTCCTGAGAGTCGGTCTAGGCCCTCGTCTTCGGCTTGCCGAAGTGGAACCCAAGGGGGTCTGTAGGACTCTCACCTCTGGCTTGCCTTTACCGGCCGGTCAGAGTGGAGTCGCGAGAGCGTGATGCTCGAAGGGTGGATGTGGTTGCGTAAGTGGCGAGTGGGCACGTAATGCTGGACCCTCAGGGAGCGCGTGATCGTCGTTTAAAGTCCAGGGCCACCTCTCCACCCTTAGCCGGCAACGCCAATGTTGCCCCTCAGTCCGGTCTATACGACCCACGACGCCATGTGGGGCCCATTCAGTTGCTGACGAGTCACCGCCTGCCAATTTATTCAGCATGAGGCTATGATCTAGGCAGGTGTGCCGTAGTCTCTCCCTCCATAGTCCCAATTACCCGGTCCACCTAGCACCCAAACCAATGACCCAGACTTGTTTCCATCCATATTCTGCAATAGTCCTACACAAGCCGGTGATTGTCCTTGGGTGTACTTTTATAGTAGGTACATACAGGGATAATCGCCGGCTGGTGTCACAAAGCTTTTAGATTAATGTTGTCAAACGGGCCTCTGTGTTGGCTTCGGCACCATGTATGCCTTCCAAAGGACCGAGACCCTATGGACCCGAGATAGGAAAAGCAACAACATAATAATAATAATGTCCTCCTAGCCGAATTTCGACTACGGCGGCCTATCTCAACAGAGATTAGCCAACTGCGCGGAACATATTATAGTGCACAAGTGTGTGCGCAATACACAGGTGCACTCTCTCTTCCTTCACTCTCATAATTTGGTGAGACGGCAGTCCGACATGACCGTAGAGAGATCAGGCGCAGGACCAACAGCTTAACGTGCTTTCCGAGGCACAGGGTGGTGTTCTACATTATAACCGCTTATTTAATTGACGACAATCAATTCAAAATCGCAATTTAGTCGTTTAGCCACCCACCATTTAAGAAAACTTAAACACAATTTATTCCGTCTGTCGTACGTGTTAATACGCGTTTAAAATAGAGTATAACAGATGTATTCAGCTCTATTACTATTACTGAAAGTAGTACTAATTACGTTACATTCAGAACTAAATTAACTGAAGCAAATGCTTGGCAGTTAATTAGAGATCTCATAACATGAATTTCAGCCTGTAATTACATAAGTTAAAGTTATCAACTGAAAACATACTTTGCTGCTGCTAAATAAGTCTTGATTTATTCTGAACGGTGGAAAGCGGAATTTTGTGTTAAAGCATTATAATAATCCACATCGCACTTTTAAACATCTGCCTCCGAAATAAATGCTTGCTAATTATTTTATTTTTATTGTTTATTATTTGGCGCTGATAACAGCAAACTACATTCGCATTGTCAATGCCTATATATTTTTTGTACTTATTCGTCATTTACTGCCGCACACAGAGACGTTAATTAAATTTAATCTATAATTAAGTCTCGTTCTGTCACTTTCTTTTTGTTAGTAAAATATAAAAAGGATGGCAAGAAACTTAATGAAGGATTATCTTTAATTGACGTCTCTGAGTACAGCAGCTACTCACTAAGTACTGAATGGACACGTTAGGTCATTATTTATACATAATTTACTAGCGACCTGCCCTGGGTTTGCATGGGTTTAAATTTTAATGGGTAAAGTTAGCTATCCTTAAATGATAGACATAGTGCCATTCTACCATAAATTGTTTTGTTATTTCACAAACGGTTCATGTTTTTGAAGAAAGCTCCCAAACTTAACCTTTTACAGCCATCGTCATATTTCAACAAATTGAAATAAAACCTTATCAAATTATTTACTTCTAAAACCATTTTTAAGAATTTCAACATCGATAGATGAAAACCGTATGAAAATCCATCGAGCATTTGTGAACCTACTTACAAACATGTTTAACGAAGTGATGACGCTTAAGAATCAGTCGTGCTTAGTCGACAATTATTTCTTATATTTAATATTATTCCTAATTAACTTAGGAAATCCTTTAAAAGTCGAAATAAACTATTTTTGGAAATTTTGCTAGCCATTGTAATTACAAAAATCGCGTGCATTTACAGAAGTCTGTAATGACCCTTTAACTAAGCAGCCATTGTACGACAAAACGCTTTGTCCACAGTCTAATAGAATATTAACTAGCATCATAACAGAATTAGGTTCGGTAAGCTTAAACTCTTACGGTATTATTACAAAAAAAATAGACCAGGTTTAAAATGGGTCTAAGTATTAGCCGACAACAGAGGAATGAATGACACATTCGTGACATAACCTAATAGACAAGCGCTTTTCTAATTGGCTAGCTAATAACTTAGTCCTGTCTTAAACCCGGTACTAAGTTTTTGGAATAACGACGTTACGGTGTTATAACAAAAAAAATAGACTAGGTTTAAACTAGGTCTAAATACATATAAGCCGACAACAGAGGAATGAATGACACATTCGTCGTGACATAACCTAATAGAGAATCGCTTTTCTAATTGGCTAGCTATAATCTAATAGCTTAGTCCTGTAATTATTTTTAAAACTTAAGCAATTATTTTGCAAGTTTTTACGAAATCAAATTGAATTTCGCTTACAAAAATTAATCGACTGTGTCATCTGGTGGGACTCGAACCCACGTCCCTTCGCTATCCGGGCGAGTGCTCTTACCAACTAAGCTACGGAGGACGTTAGTTAGCCGACGAATTTTTGCAAGTGCTTGCTACGCCAGTGAGCCGGCGTTCGATTTTATGAATACTTGGGGAATGTACCCGCATGTATCCGATAGAAATATTTTTACAAATATTTAACCATCAGTTAAGATGAAATCAGTCCTGGCTTCAAACCGGTACTTAGTTTTTGTAATAACGGGGTTATTGCTTTGTTGATACAATACGTATGTCTTGGACGCAAACGAGAGTTCGTCTACTCTTAGCCTTAATAAAAAAAACACCTTTAGGCAGACTTTTGGCCACAATCTCACCTGACTCTAAGCAACGATGCGGCTGACTGAGGTCATGTCAAGGCTCGTAACAACCTAATCACGCTTTTCTTAAAAGTATCTAGATCATTGTGTTGAAATATCTGTAGTGTAACGTCTAAACTAAAGGAAATCTACTGCATAGATTTATATTATGGCCAGTATTTGTCGTTACTATGAAAATTCTTTGAGACTTAAATTGCCTCATTATTTTGACGCAGTGCTCGGTATAGATTTCAATTGTTCATGTTGGACAGTTGGCATGTTGGTTTTACAAGTAGCCCGCATTAAATTTTCCTCTTGTTCTGCATTCTACCACGTAATAATATTGTTTTTGTTACACATAAAAGGTAACTGACAGCAATAGGGATAGGTTTTTATCTGTACTGCATTTAAACTAGTACTTACCAACGCAATAAGCACCGCAAGGAAGTTCGTATAATGATTTTAAAATTATTGGGTTGTCATGAGTTGTTCACAGAGGTGATCACAGATTACTATAGTAATAACAATGTCGTCCTAGCCGAATTTCGACTACAGTGGACAATCTTAACAGAGATTAGCCGACTGCGCGGGAGATATTATAGTGCACAAGTGTGTGCGCAATACACAGGTGCACTCTGTTTCTGCACTCTCATAATTCAGTGAGACGGCAGTCCGACATGACCGTAGACTACTATAGTATCCTTGGGCTAATAAGGAACACAGTAACGCCTAATTGCTTTTCAATGGCAAACAGTTACTTTCAGATGAACAATGATTAATTTTAAACTAACGTTTGAATAGCAACATTTGCTTACAAAATAAAGAAAAGGAAATTGTAATTGCACTCGCGACAGCTTTCAAGCTAAAGACAGTAGGTTGCAGCAAGCCAGAGTGGCTTCGACGGACCCGAGTCGCAGGCGCGCGCAGGTTTCAGCGCGCGCCTATGAGGCGATGCACGGGGTAATTTAACACCTTACTACCCCGTGCAGTAGACGAAGCCCGGACAGACCGGGCCAGCACTACTGTGGGGCTGCGGAAGAATTTGGATTCCCGCGGCCCCGCGCACACGTGTGTGGAGACACCGGGGTGGTTTTAGGCCAGAATGGCTTTCGAAATGATAATTAAAATACAATATTGGACACTATCATATACATTTCTCAGATCCCAAAGTAAGTAGCTAAAGCACTTGTGTTTCAAAAAATAGATATAACGGTATCACAACACCCAGACTGGAGACAATACAGAAAATATGATTTCTATATTGAACCGAACTCAACTATGGAGATCGTCTGGAAAGCTATGAGACTTCAGTTTCAAAGCCATTTTGAAGGTCATCGAGTTCGGCAGTAGGGGAGTACCTACATGAAGGTCTTGAATAGAGTAATAGCAAAATAAAACAAAACACTAAGCCATAAATAAATCGTAAAAACATTGTAACAATTCACGAAAAACTTCCAAAAGTATCATTTGACAACAAACGTTTTCAAATGACAGGAAATTATCTTTTCCAGTGATCTTGTGACATAAAGATTTCATAACAAAAGAGAGAGCCCGGTACAGTCAGCCTGATATTGCCTCTCGAGTTTGCTTTGAAAACCTAGCCCGGCTACTTGAGCTAAAATGCGAAAACTTGTGACGCAGAAGAGTCTTCGTATTTCTTACAATACTTGTACATTATCTTAAGGCGTGAAGTGTGATCCTAAACAATACAAACACACGCTTTGGTAGCGCAGAGAGTACACAATTATCAAAACGTAAGTCATCAGCGCATATAAAACGAGGTAAGGATAACCCTATGTGCGTTTGACTTATGGTTGACTGGTAGAGAATGCTTTTGACATTAAGTCCACCATTTGTACAATTTTTACCGTTTGTGCAGAAAGTATATTATTTACTTATACTTGGGTATGGACCCATGCGATAAACCTCCCTGCTTGCATTTTTCATTCGATGAATTATGTGGAAAGACAGGAATTCTTTCCAAATGACTTGTGAGATTACGAAAAATAAAATGCATACAAATACGATTTTATGTCATAGTAACAATGTCTCAAATCGAATGCGCCTGTATACTTATAAATGCTTGTGACTGATTTCGTTTCTTTGTAACTTACTTTACATGAAACATTTACCTCTAGCACAGAATACTAGTACTTCGTACAGAAGTATGACTTAGCAATTGTATTCAAAGAAATATCTACTCAATGTCGTCAACAATATGGCGTAATTTAGTTCGCCTCAGAGTCAAGCACATTTTCGTGTAGACACCTACAAAAATCCATTGCAAGATAATTTTATACTTATTGCTCTGGAATATGATTCATAATACACTAAACCTATTCAGTGACGTAATATCACGCGACGCGATAGGGTTGACTGCTACGAGAAGCTTCTAACGCCATCTAGCGCCTCTTTCTAGTACTTTATTCATTCTCGTCCAGCCAGCAACGTAGCCGCGCGGCCGCCGGTGAATAAAACACGCGAGCGTGTCACTGACCGGTAGCGACACGCAACTTGTTTTAGCTCCTAAGTAGGGGCACCGCGCGTAGGTACGTTTTTGCTACTTACGCGGGGAGATACACAGGCCTGCACTACAGAGGCATTACTCCGGTTGACGGTGTCCGTATTTTTGAATGAAGCCGTCCCTTTCACTCACGACAGTATGACAACGCGAACGAGCGTGATGTCTAGACTCGAAAATACGAACATCGTAAACAGGAGTAAACGTCAGGATACTGATTTACCCTTTACGCAGCAGTCCAAACATCCGTAAATCCAGTTTTCATTGCAACCTTTGTTTCAAAGGAAGATGAAAGTGACCTGAAAGCCAGCGCGTACCAGTCTAATTTTGAGCACAAAGACACTCATTGTGCTAGGTGTGAAGAGATTTGCTTGGCAATTTGGAAGGCCGAATGGGAGCTACGTAATCCGCTTACGATGGCTTTGCAGACGAGTTTCGGCCTAGAATACGCGGTGTTTTCAGCTAAATGTTAACGCGAACGCCCTGTATTTAGGAATTGGGGTGGAATAGTCTTGTTTCGGAATTTGCGTTTAGTTTGGTTAGTTTTAGTAATTTTGTAATAGTCGCTTTAATGACCAAAAATCTACATTTACCACCAATCTTAGTGTTTTTTATAATAATAACAATAAATCTTCAGTAAACAAAAATGCTTACACTTACATTAATCGGTTATTATTAACACAAATCTTAGGTGCTTATAATTAACATAAGTGGAGAGTAAAGGATCTTGACCAAAACTCTATAGAAACTCGGCCCACTTTGTGTCAACATGCGTCCTTACAAAATGTTCGAATAAAATATATAAATATTTGAGAGAATTCACACAAAAAATATTTTTGAAAATAATCAGGGGTTAACGAGGAATTCAACGGCAAATTTGGCATTTTGAGGTTATTTTTTATGATTGCAGAATTATTTATGTGATTAATTTAAGAATTTTGTGATAAAGTGTTACTTTTAAACCTAAATTAAATTATAATTCAAAACAAGATTTTTGAAATATAAACTACAAAGACGCAATCTGGGCCCGGCTTTGGTCAATATATTTTAACGTTGAACTCCACATAAAGCAGGCAAGCCTGTATCGTGGCCATTGAGGTTTTATTTATTTATTTATGTAAGCTTTATTGCACAACTGTAATTTTTGTACAAAAGGCGGACTTAATGCCAAGTGGCATTTTCTACCTGTCATACCTTTGGGCTAAGCAGAGATGAAAGGTTTTCATATTTAGTTAGGTACATTAAAAGAAATAATTTACTACAAAGACAAAAATTACTGCTGGGTTGTGTGTTAAATTACAACTAAAATAAAAACTTGTACATTCTATAAGCATAAAGAAGTGAGAAGTTTTCTTAAGAGTTATCCAGAGGAGGTAATATCACAACTATTTGCAGTATATTGTTTCTCGTCTTGCTATCTGCTAGATGACAAACGCACATAAAGCCTTGCACAGCAATATTTGTGCCAATTTAAGCGTATTCCTCTCTGGTACGGTAATAGCTTTGTGAATATTGCC
Organism: Pyrausta nigrata; assembly: GCA_949316185.1. Lineage (NCBI taxonomy): Eukaryota > Metazoa > Arthropoda > Insecta > Lepidoptera > Crambidae > Pyrausta > Pyrausta nigrata. The sequence goes on from OX438937.1 coordinate 4,618,661, forward strand.
AGAAAATTTTAAAGCGTGTTCTTAGTTTTATGCAAGACTGCAGAAACAGTGACGTCACCGGTGGCTCGGCTTTTGTAACACAACTACTTATAAATAAATTATATACTTACGTTATTTACAATTAAGCTTACTTCAAAACAACAGATTTATTTTTCCCAATGATATTATTAACTTGTGTGTAATTTTGCCACTAATAAAAAAGATTACCAATAATTTTTAATCTTGGTGAAAAAAGTATATAGCGAAGCATTGTAACTGTGTAATCCAATGCATATTGACAATATTGAGCGAGGTGTGTGTCAGCGCATTCTCAAATTCTCTTATTGGTGAATTGGAAACGTGATGCCATAATAAATACTTAATTACTATCAAGACACAATGTGTGTTCTTTGAGCCAATGCGTCATGTTCGCGTTTCCACTGTCAATGTCAGACCAGTTAAAAATGGTGGATGAACGTAGATATGTACTTGTGAAACTTACCCTTAAACTAGGTAGACTTTGTACTGGTATTTCGCTACACTGCTTTTTTATTTGAAAATTAGAAACTAGATAGGTTGCAAAACTAGGTTCTCCAAAAGGATGATATAGGTCGATTTTAAAAATATATGTTTATAACACGTTTAAATAGGATTAAATTTGAATAAAACTATAAGGACGCTACTTCTTCGACCAGCTCATATCAAGATTATTGTGAATAATATTCAAAATAATTATATAAAGGTAGTTGCAGCACTTTTTTAAATTTTATAATTGCTTCTTTTCTTACGCAAAAAAATAAAAAATATATATATAACATTTCTTTATACTAACACAGTGCATGTTTCTTTAAATTCAAAAGATTTGTTTTGAAGAAGAACATAGAGTTTTAGAGAAAAGTTCAGTACTTATAAGCAATACACAACAGACTAACATAATAAGCCTATTTTCAAGTACGAATTTCACTTTAGTAATTCCAAAGGTTACTTCTTAAAAGTCAGTTTCTATTTGCTTGGTGAATTGTAAACAATCTTCTATTGGCTTAAAATCAGTAAATAATCAGTGAAAAAAAACTATCACTTATTTAATCTCTAGTATCTTTAGTCTACAGATTTACCCGACTTGACATCGTAAATACCGGAACCGATAGCAGTCAGCGGCGAGATGCTCGAAGTTGTCCAGGAATACGTTTACCTCGGGCAAGCGTTGCAACTGGGTAAAGACAACTTCGACCGCGAAATCGCCAGAAGGGTGCAACTGGGTTGGGCAGCATTTGGGAAGTTGCGTCACATCTTCTCGTCGCCTCTACCGCAATGCCTGAAGAGCAGGGTATATAACCAGTGCGTCCTACCTGTCATGACCTACGGGGCCGAGACGTGGAACTTGACAGTCAAGCTGGCCCACCGACTGCATGTCGCTCAGCGAGCTATGGAACGGTCTATGCTGGGGATCTCGCTAAGGGATAGAATCCGGAACGAGATCATCCGCCAAAAGACGAAAGTCATAGATATCGTTCAGAGGTGCAGTAAGCTGAAGTGGCAGTGGGCTGGTCATGTCTGTCGCAGAACCGACGGGCGTTGGAGTAGGAAGGTTCTCGAATGGAGACCACGTTTCGGGAAACGTAGTGTTGGACGCCCCCCTGCTAGGTGGACCGATGACCTGAGGAAGGTGGCCGGTGGTGGCTGGATGCGAGAAGCGGAGGACCGTGAAAGTTGGCGCCGTCTTGGAGAGGCCTATGTCCAGCAGTGGACTGCAATAGGCTGATATATGACATCGTAAATGGAAACACACACACAGTACAATAGCAGGCATAGTGGCCACATTCAATTTGGTTGAGCACAGTAATCCGCTTACGCACACCAGCCTACTCCAAGCAGGATTAATTATGTAAATTAGTGTTTTTTTGTCTGATCCTATTTGTTTATAGACTTTAATGACAACTAGTTTGTCAGTTTATATCATATGAGTAGCGACAACGGGCTAAATATACCCACATCCTATAAGAATTTGTTTTTTTGTGTAGGAATAACATTCGATAAATCTTTAGTTCTAAAAGATCAGTAAAGGATTGGCCTATTCAAGAGTGTAATTATAATTTTATCGAAAAACTAACTACTTAACTTACTTTACTTATGCAAATAAAAATAATAATTGATATGAATATGTAATTTTTGTGGGACAACTTAACATTTGTTAAACTTTTTTTGACCGTATGAAAACGTATTAGTAAATTAAAATCAGTCTGCAATACTTTCCCAAGGAAATGAAATAAATCTCACAAGTGGAATACTCACCAAGATTCCAATTTACGATCCGCGAAAATTCCTTACACGCAACGAAACGGAGGTAAGGGAGTTTCCCAATAAAAGTACACAAAAACCAATTTAAGTACATCTAAGCATTTTTTCAACATTCAAGACCCGTCCAATATATTAAAACATCGTTACGCTCCCCTCTCTATTAGGTAAGGATTTCATTTAGTGGCCAACTCATGTAGACCACTTATCGTTTTAGACGCCGCACGTACAATTTTTTTTTTTAAATTAAAGCGCAGTTCTATGATCAAAGTGAGAATAAAATTTTGCGTAACGTAAGGAATAAACAATTAACGTGTTACAAGAAATAAGAAGTTAAGACATCATGTAAAATAGTTAAAAAGTCCAATACGACTGAAGTAACTTACTAGGTACTTGCGTAAATAAACAAAATATAACCGTATACGTTTACCTAACCACTGGTAACCTTTCAGTAAATATAGCTTTTAATAATTTGAAAATTTTTAATTAAAGCACGAATGAAAAACAGCTTACGCTATACTTACCTAAGCACTGGGATCCATGCCAAAACTTAGTGGGGTCATGGGAGATCTCACAACCCGACATGTTTCAAGCTTTTTGTGAAAATTATTTTTATTTGTAAAGAGAAGTCTAAGCACATATTTGTCTATAACAACTCCCCTAAATCGTTTAAGGTAACTCGGGATTTCTTCAGGCATTAAAGGTGCATTTGTGATACTAATTGAATTGGGGTGATATTGATTGGCAGATTTTTCCGGGATGTGCATTGATGTGTATTAAGTGCCGGAAGTTTTTTTAACATTTTGCAAATTTAGTGACCAAATTCAATAAGGAACTAAAATGGTAAATTGAGATTTGATATTGCTATAGTCATGTATAAATGAACAAAGTAATCATGATAAAAAATAGTACTATTTGACGATCTCCTTAGCCGAGAGGCTAGCATATCGGTTTTTAAGGTGTCGCCATCTCTAAGGTCCCAGGTTCAATCCCCAGTCGGATCAATATAGCAATTCATATTTTCTATATTGTCTGAGTGTTGCGGTACCACAGTTATTTCACATTTCCATAACACAAGTGCTTTAGCTACTTACTTTTGGATCTGAGCAATGTATGTGATGTTGTCCAACATTTATTATTTATTTAATGAGCAAAACTAACCAAAAACAAAGTTTTTTAAAACAATCATCTACAATCACTCGCTAAATTACAGTAGTTTGGTTTCTAACTCAGTTTGTATTTTATTGAAAATGAATTACGGTAACGGTAAATATTTACATAATTTTCCACGTCCAATATCTTTCCTAATAATAATTTAAATAAGAAATGGCAACTTTCTCAAAGTGATGAAATCGGCCCCTAATACTCGTAATAGTCAATGCAGAATACTTGGTCTATTTTTCCTCGGTCAGTCTACGGTAGGGATTATGTCTATTAGAAAATGTCAATATGTCCGCGCTGGCTGTCTAGGGATTATGTGAACGGGATTGTACAGGATTGCGGCCGTCTTTATTGTTTTCTACCGTACGTACTCTTTGTAATGTTGTTCTGGTATTTTTAAAACCAATTACTGGTTCGCGTCATTGGATTTAGTAGATGCTGTAACAATACTACAATAGTTAGTGATTTTAAGCAAAATACCTACATATTATAGCAGTTTTTTATATTTGTTGGTACAGAGCCGATCGTATCGTACGGCTCTGTGTGTTAACGAGAGTGGTATTTGCCGCGTCTAGAGACGTAAAATTAAATTGATTACAGATAAGCTTTTACATAATATAAACTTAGAATTGTGGTATTATCTGAACAAAAAATGGAGTCATTATAAGTCCTTTACATTGTGACAGTTATTTTTGTATTTGTGGGCTGGGTACAAAATCGTACGTCTGTGTGATAACGATACGTTTTTACCACTTCTAATTACGTAAAATTATATGGATTATAGTATAGATTTCATTGATAACCTCAGACTTTAGGTGTTACTTGAACAAAGAAACGGAGTAACCAAGTCCTTTGTTACTACTCGAACTTCCATAGATTCTGTAACTCGTCAGATTTTTTTATTTACACACTCAAAAACCCGGTCTCAGCGCTTTCCCTGAGCAAATTTTTCCTTGTAACTGATCTCCCCGTCTTGGTGTAAATAGACCCTCCTTTTTAATATTTCTTCGCCCCGGAGCCATTTATCTCCCGTTTTATTTACTAGTACTTTTAATGAGCTCTTTTTGTCACCTTGTTATATTCCTTACCTCGACGAAGGCAAATGATAAAAGCGTGAAAAATCTGATGTCTGATGGCAATTTAACACTTGTTAGGAGAATGAACGTGTTTTTTCGAGGCGGATTATCAAATATGTAATGATACCTACCACTTTGAATCTTAATTAATTCTTATCAGTACTCAAACCAAATGATTGCAGTCAGTTCCTATCATATATTTTGAGTTATTTTAGACTAAATAATAAAGGAACATGGTCGATAATTTTGCTCGTGGGTAGTGTTTTGACGAACCGTAAGCAGATAATTTCTTAGGATTTTTTATTACTTATATGCTATATATACTTGTCAAAACAAAATAAAGGCCACGAGGTATTTTTTCATTTTGGTGTAAATTATTAAATATTTTCATATTGAAAGTAGTAAAATATTGAGTATACAAGCTCTTTGATACCTAAACTTTTTAATATTGTAGTATTCATCTAATGCTGGCAACAATTTTAATTAAAATTTGATTTAAAATTCTTTTTGAAAATTTTGTTTGCATTTACTTTGACATTTTGCTTTCCTTAGCTTCTTGGTTTATTAGAAATTATCAGAGTTCATTGATATCTCGAGTCAGAAACATCTTTTGCAATATGCCACAAGCACGCAGGCGTCATATGGACTCGCTGACAGCAACCAGAGCCGTTACAATGATTGAAGAAGGTCATTCGCAGCGATCTGGGGGTTTGCGATTGGGATTTTCTCGAAGAGCTATTCAAAATCTATGGAATCGTTTCCAAGAGACCGGCAGTGTTAGAAGAAGACCTGGTTCGGGCAGAGTTTGCATTACAACAGCTCAAGAGGATCGTTACATTCGATTAAGTGCGCGCGGAGATCGCACAACGACGGCCCGCAAGCTGCAAAATCGTTTACGGCTCACAACGGGTACTCGTGTCAGTGACCAAACTATTCGGAATCGATTGCATGAAGACCAGCAGGCATCAAGAAGGCGAGTTGTCCGTGTTCCATTAACCAGAAATCATCGTAGAAATCGTTTAAGATTTTCGCGTCAACATTTGGACTGGGACATAAACCAATGGGGCATGGTGCTCTTCACAGACGAATGCAAAGTTTAATTTTTTAACGATGATCGGCGTATTAGAGTATGGAGAAGACGCGGCGAGAGATTTTCAGAAGCCTGCATCTATGAAGTCGATCGTTTTGGTGGTCCAAATGTAATGATATGGGGCGGGATAAGCTTACACGGCAAAACTGAGCTCGCTATTTTAAATGAGGGTACTGTTACTGCTCAGCGGTATATTGAGGAAGTTGCCAGACCACTTGTGATCCCATTTACCCAGCAAGCGGGTCCTGGATTCATCTTGATGCAAGACAATGCTCGTGCACACACGGCTAAAGCGACTCGGTTTGTACTGGAAGCCTCTCAAATTCAAGTCTTGCCGTGGCCGGCGAACAGTCTGGACTTAAATCTAATAGAGCACATGTGGGATCAGTTGAAACGAAAAGTTAGAGACGGTGATCTTGATCAAATCCACAACCAACAGCAACTCATCAACGCTGTTAAAAGGGCCTGGGAAGAGATTCCAATGGAAAATGTCAGGCATTTGATTGAGAGCATGCACTCCAGGCTTCAGGAGTGCGTTGCGAAACGAGGGGGGCATACCCGTTACTAAAAGATGAGCATGGAGTATTTTCTTTTGTTTTCAGTAACTTTACATTCTTTTTATTTTTAACCTTAAATGAGTTTTTTCTTTCAAAAGCAAATAAACTTTTTAATCATTATTTTTGAAATAAATTTATTGGTCTACACGTTAAAAACAACATTAGTTTTCGTTACGGAGACAAAAAAATTATATTGGTATTATTATTTTAATGGTACAGACAAAATACCTCGTTGCCCCTTATTTTGTTTTGAGTAGTATATATACTCATAATACCAACTTAACTTCTTCAATATTCGATGCTCATTTCATTCGTCTTCTCTTTATGTAAATAATAATTAATTGAAGTTTACTAGGATCCTTCAGTTTGGTCAGCGACCCTTTCCTGGAAATTGTTTATTCTTAAAAAAAATTTGTTTCTTAGGTTTTCATTTTGCCGGAAAAAGATGTAATTAGATCGTATTTATTATACAAATGAATCATAAAAACAAGATTGAATTGACTGTTTTGAACATGCGAGTTAGAAAATAAATGAACTGAAAACTTGATAAAGGGTGGATCATTATAATCAACCACATAGATCGAATTTTGTCTAAGATTAGGTTGACTAGATATTTACCCCCTTACTAATCTTGGATTTGCCACTGATTTAACATTTGTTTAAATAAAACGGCTAATTTGAAATGTTTGATACTACTATGTCATGTTTTTAATTATTAATTACTTGTCATTGATAACAAATAAGCCATCTTATATATGTATAAACAAGTGTCGTAGCAAGGCTTAGTTAAAAGCTGATGTAAAATTGCAGTTTAAAATATTTCTCGAAAGAAGCAAGATAACATTTTACTCGTGACTATACGTGTTACCGTACACGTAAAATTCAATTATTGTAGCAAACAATGTTAGCAACTTGTTCTTGCAATTAATGAACTTTCAGAGTAAAAATATAAAGGAAAATTTAATCCGCTTTCATTTAGAAAATAAATGCTAGACAAGTGTTCATAAAATATGAAATTGGAATTTTAGTACTTGTAAGCTTTCGACAGACACCATCTGGGTCGTTTACCATAACTCCCAGACCGAAGCCAATTTGTAAAATTGATTTAAATGGAAGTAAAATGAACATTCAAAAAGTATCGAAATAATAACCTTTATTCGTTATCACTCCAAATGCAGGTTATACATGTATTTCGAATTCACCGACCACCCATTCAAGTAAAAGAGAGTGAAAGTAAATTACTGTAATTTGAAGACTTGTAATATACCTAATCCCTACTAGTGTACCGTAGTAGTAAGCAAGCAGGCAGCTTGCTGTGTTCCGGTGGTGAGTAGGTGTATCAAAACCTTTTGGGTGAGCTCACTCTACCGACGACTCTGTCTACGCCGCGTCTGACTTGAAATGAAATGAAATATATTTATTTGGAACTATAACAAAATTACATATTATGATATGTGCGATAACAACTACGGTAGACTGATGACTGTGTTGCAGTTATTAACGCCAATTCTCCCACGACTTGAGACGAGTCCGTGTTTCTGTTATAAATCGGTTTTGAAGATAAACATTATTATTATTTTTATGAATAGCTTACCACTATGATTTTATGATGAAATAATTTTAGTAAGAGCAACATAGTAAAATTGGACAAATTAAAAATTTTAAAAACCCCCGACACAAAATAATAGATGCACATAAAAACCAAAAAATAAAACTGAAATTTTGACCCAGGTAATGACGTAGGTATACAATTTTTAATACTAATGTTGTCGCGTCGGGGGACCGCACTAATATAAGACTCACTATGTGTTAAAGTACACAGTTAAGTAACATTTTATTATTATAAAGTTTTTGTATAAGTCCTCAATCCATTTACTTAAATAGCTTTACTTCCCGAACGCACCTCGCGCAAATTTTGGTGGACGGCGCGCAAGGTCTAATACTAGTGCGTTACTTGGGTCTAAATTTCAGTTTAATTTTTTTGGTTTTTATGTGCATCTATTATTTTGTGTCAGGGGTTTTTAAATTTTGAATTTATTTTTTTATTTCAGGCTTTTTGTAGGGGACTTCTTATTAATTTTATGAAATAAAAAATTCAATTATTTTCTTGCGTTTTAAGATTCTAAGCAATTTGGTGTTTCAACAGGTTTTTTTATCAATAATAAATAATAATAATTATTATCAAATAGTTAAGGAAAAGTAAGTAGGTAAACTTTGAAATAAAATGCGATTCGCAATTTTGTGATAGCGACCATCTTAAATTTGAAGTTTAGCATAGTGTATAGTATTATAGTATTCTACTAGTCGGCCCTTTCATTGGATACCCATATTGAGGGAGTTCAAGAAAAATATGTAATCCGCTATTTTGTTAGGGCGGCCATCTTGGATTTGCAATTTGTCATAATGTATAGTATTCCACTAGTCAAGCCCTTTCATTTGATATCCATATTTAAGGAGTTTAAAAAATATATGTAATCCTATATTTGTTTCTTACGTTTACGCGAATTGTTGAACTCATTAAAACACAATTTTACGGATTACTTCGCGATTTATTTACATTTTATTTTAAACCTGACGTTTCGAACACTTTACAGCGATCGTGGTCACAGGGAGACTAAGGTATTATTTGTCATTACAAAGTTTTGAAAAATTAAACTACCGTCACTCAATAATATTAATTTACGTTCCTATTTACGCAGAAAGAGCTAACCGTGTATTGAGATCTTGCAGTGCTAGGTGTTGCTTTTGTTTTTGCTAGAATAGGATCCCATGCCGGTGTGACTTTCCAACCATCTTCTCTATTGAAATTTGGATGTTTTTTAATTTCAATGGCTTCACGTAGCATTCGAGGAATAAAACGCCGTTCTTTTGCCAGTATTTTAGGTTGGTCAAAACGAATGAAGTGGTTGGGTTTGTCTAAGGCATGTTCACACACTGCAGATTTCGTGTTCCGTCTATGTTTTACGTCAGCTATGTGTTCTTTTATCCGCACGCCTATACTTCGCTTTGTTTGCCCGATGTAGGAGAGGCCACAGTCACACTCCAGCTTGTACACCCCTGCATCTTGAAGAGGTATGTTGCACTTGACAGGTGGTAGGAATTGGTTAATCTTCTTTTGCGGCTTGAAGTAAGTTTTGATTGAAGCACGCTTCAAGATATTCCCAATCTTGTCAGTGACTCCCTTCATGTATGGTAATAAAATGTAAATAAATCGCGAAGTAATCCGTAAAATTGTGTTTTAATGAGTATATGTAATCCGCCATTTTGTTACGGCGGCCATCTTAGACCGATTTTCATCAAACATAGCTAAGAACACTCCAGACTAATTAATCATTCAAACAAAAAAAACTAAATCAAAATCGGTTCATCCGTTCGGGAGCTACGATGCCACAGACAGACACACACACACACAGACACGTCAAACTTATAACACCCCGTCGTTTTTGCGTCGGGGGTTAAAAATGAAGTAAAATAAATTAGTAATATTCTGAAGAGTGTGTGTGTGCGTACGTGGGTGCTTAGTCTAGGTAGAGTCAAGGACAAACCCATTTTAAATAATTATAAAAAATGGTAACAATGCAGCTATAAGAATTTTATAAAATAACCAAAAGATTACAACCCTAAAATCTTCAAAGTCAAAGTGAACAGGCTTCTTCCGGGTGAGCTCGCTCCACCATCGACTCTGTCAACGCCATGTCTGGCTTAGTTTAGGGTCAAGAGCAAACCCTAATAAAACAAAACTTAAGCATATAATAATCCTTCTAGCCGAATTTCGACTATAGCAGCCTATCTCAACAGAGATTAGCCAACTGCGCGGGACATATTATAGTGCACAAGTGTGTGCGCAATACCCTGTGTATTGTGCACTGTGCACTTCTGTTCCATCACTCTCATAATTCGGTGAGATGGCAGTCCGACATGACCGTGGAGAGAACAGGCGCAGAACCAACGGCTTAATGTGCTTTCCGAGGCGCGGTGGTGTTAACAACACCAACTTCCTGACTCCGGAGCTGTGTCTGAGTAATTTAAAGACAGAAAAACCAAATACTCGGCCTTACCCGGGATTCAAACCCGGGACCTCGTGGATAGTATCGTGATGACCATTAGACCAACGAGGTAGTCAATAGCATATATTATAACGGCGCCAACACTCTGCAACGGTGTCCATATTCTACTCTAGCCATCTTTCTGGCTCATATTAGGATACCACTTAGACCTCCTGGGACCTACCGCCTAACTTAAAAGCTATTGCGATTACGATTGCAATTCCAAAAACAATATATAAATTGTATTTTTTCTAGTTTTTTGTTTTGATAGCTATAATTGCTTTTTGACGTTAGTTTTAAAACTCTTTAAGCTTTTCTGAAAGCTATAACTATTACACGTTGAAAGCGATTGAATAAAGCGGTAGGTCTGCTGAACTAACCTCCCCCTACACCGCCATTATAATAAATGCAAAACTAACGGAAGCGGAAGCGGATGAATATATTCATAATCACGTTTCTATTCTGAAACTCAAATGAGTTGTTAAACAAGGCTGGAATAGCCGCTCGTTGTTGCTGAAACAGTTAATGGTTTAATTGCACATTAATAGAGATTTATTAATGTTGTAGGTACAAATAATAATATTATTTTATTTAAGACGAGCAGTTTCCCGCGACTTCGCGCCAAAAGTCGGATTTTCCATTCAAACTTTCATCCCTCATTTTATTCCACTGATGATTTTATATCGCGACAAAAATTAGCCTATGTCCTTCCCAAGACTCAAATTATCTCTGTACCTACTAAAATGATTTGAATCGGTCTAGTAGTTTTGGAGCCTATTCAATACAAACAATCAATTCTTTCTTCTTTATAATTGTAGACGAACAAAATGATTGAGATTCGCATTTGAAAATAGCACTTATCAATATTTGCGGACAAAATATGAAATGATTCATGGGCCATTCTACTTTTAAATGCCTAAAATATTTGCACAGTTTTAATTAGGTTATATATAATTAGGTTGTCGTTATCGAATACAAATCTATTCCAAATTGTAACTAAATAATACAATGAAGTTGTTTTATTCTGTCTCTTACCGCTGATGTTTTATTTTTGTCAAGTGACATTTAATTGTTTTTTAAGCTAAAAACAAAACTAGATGCCTTAAAATTATTTCTTTAAAATCACAAAAATGATTGAAAAGAAGATTGGCATGAATCGACCCAATAGATAGAGAAACCGTACTAAGTGAGACACATAAAATATAAATATCACTTTATTAGCGGGCTTTTGTATGATTTTATGGTAATTTAAAAAGCAGGGAATTAGAATTTAAAATATTTTCAGAATGTACAAATTATTAACAACTAAATGTCTTCAAGGATGCAAAAACAAAACAAACGACGTGAACTGTGACGTGTTAGTCAAACATGAAGTATATGTTTTATATCAAACGTCAATGTTGACCGGATCATACATTGTTTAAATGTCAGTCCGACATAATGCACCAAATGAAATGTCAGTATTATTTTTTCCTCTTTACAGTTTTAGGTCAGTACCTTTATTATACAGTATTATAGAGGTCAGTGGTTTTAAGCTTTTTACCAAATACTAAAACATACCAGCATTTGGGGGGTAAGGGGCTCCGAATACCATCTTACGAAGCCCAATTGTCAACCTCACCTGCACGTGGTACGCCCTGCCGACTAACAGATGAGGCTCTGGCGACCGAACCGATGGCGGTATAACCATCTAAAGGCTGAGCCAAATTGCTCTGGCCGGCGGCGGGCAGCAGCGTCGCCGGTACGAGTCTCGGACCTACGCTCACCAACCCGCCTGCCCAGCGTGGTGAGTATGGGCATTACCTTTGAGAACGGAGCCAAAAAGAAAACGGCCCCCAGTTCCCGACCGCCCTACTATCCCGGGCCACGGCAGCGGTTCCGGTAACGGTAGGGCAGGGGGTGCGAAGAATCCCCGGGCTACAGAAGGCTGCCACAATCTGACGCTGACGGCGTTTAATAGACGCATTCTACGGCAGGACGAAAGCCTTGTCCAACTCGAGGTTGAACTTAAAAACATTAAGTGGCATGTTCTGGGGTTGTCTGAAGTCCGTAGACAGGGAGAGGACACGATGACCCTAGAATCAGGCCACATTTCTACTTTCGGGAAGGCGACCAACTGTCACAAGGTGGCGTAGGCTTTCTGGTCAACAAGCTTCTTCGTGACAACGTGTTGGAGGTATCCAGTGTGTCGACCCGGGTAGCGTACCTTGTACTAAAACTGACCGAGAGATACACTCTCAAGGTCATACAGGTATATGCGCCGACATCGTCCCACCTGGATAATGAGGTTGAGGCCATGTACGAGGATATCTCGAGGGCCCTACACACCACCACCAAAACCCACTTCACTGTTATCATGGGGGACTTTAATGCCAAAGTGGGAGTGCGAGAATGCGACGAAACGCGAATCGGGCCACACGGAATCGGACACAGAAACGTTAGGGGCCAAATGCTGGTCAACTTCCTCGACATGCAGGGGCTGTTCTGCATGAACACGTTCTTTCAAAAGAAGCCCCATAGGAAGTGAACCTGGCGGAGTCCGGATGGTAAGACGAAGAACGAGATAGACTTCATCTTGACGGACAAAAGACGTATATTTAGGAATGTCTCAGTGATCAGCAGGTTTGACACTGGTAGCGATCACCGACTGGTAAGAGGCATCCTAATCGGATGGTCAAATCCGTTCTTCGTCCGACTGTGCTCCAAACCGAAATTGGCACCGAAAAGTTCCAGCTGGAACTTCACAATCGCTTCGCAGAACTAGCAACCACGGAGAGCGTTGACCGGGACCTTGAAAGCGTGACTAGGGTGATCCACGAAGTGAAAGCGAAGCGAAGGTAGCCAGAAGTCTAAATTATCGGGGGAAACTCTGGAATTGATGAAAATTCGACGTGAAATGCCGGAGGGAGCTTCGTCAGATACCCAGCGTCTCAGCAAAGAGATCCGACAGTCGCTGAGACGCGACCTCCGACGCTACAATACGCAGCTCATACGAGAAGCGATTGAGCAAAATCGGGGGTCAAAAGTCTTTACTAAAAGACTGGGCAAGAGCCATCTGACGAAACTCAAAACTTCGAACGGCGACATAGTCACTTCAATTCCAGAGATTCTCGCCGAAGTTGAAGGCTTCTACGGCCGACTATATGCCTCGCATGTCTCGAAGCCTCCTCCCGGTGCGACTGAACCAAGAGCCACGCTGACACGCCACTACACTAAAGACCTCCCAAACGTGGACGAAGACGAAGTTGCGGGGGCTCTTAAACAGCTTAGCAATGGGAAGGCTCCCGGTGAAGACGGCATTACATCCGAGCTCCTGAAGGCAGGAGGACCTCCAGTCATCAAGGAGCTCGTGAGGATATTTAATGCCGTCATTGCAAATGGGACTACCCCGGAGGCATGGAGTGGGAGCGTTGTAGCGTTGTTTTTCAAAAAAGGTGACAAGTCGCTCTTGAAAAACTACAGGCCAATTGCGCTCCTGAGCCACGTCTACAAGCTGTTCTCGAGAGTCCTCGCAAATCGCCTCGCTGCAAGATTGGACGCCTTCCAGCCACCGGAACAGGCCGGGTTTCGTAAAGGCTACAGTACCGTAGACCACATCCACACAGTCAGGCAGGTTATACAGAAGTCCGAAGAGTATAACTAGCCATTGTGTCTAGCTTTTGTGGACTACGAAAAAGCCTTCGACTCCGTCGAAACCTGGGCTGTTTTGGAATCCTTGCAGCGATGCCAAGTCGACTGGCGGTATGTGGAGGTGCTGAGAGGCCTGTATGATATGGCAACGATGTCCGTCCAAGTTCAAGGTCACAAGACAAGACCCATCCAGCTGCTCAGAGGTGTGAGACAGGGGGACGTTATTTCCCCGAAACTGTTCTCAAGTGCACTGGAGGATGTCTTCAAGACTCTTGACTGGGAGGGATTGGGCATCAATGTCAACGGCGAATATCTCACGCACCTCCGCTTTGCCGACGACATAGTTCTAATGGCAGAATCGCCGCGGGATCTGCAAAAAATGCTGCACAGCTTAGACTCTGCCTCGCGATGCGTTGGTCTCCGGATGAACTTGGACAAGACTAAGGTCATGTTCAACGAACATATTGTCCCGAAACCGATAGCAGTCAGCGGCGAGATGCTCGAAGTTGTCCAGGAATACGTTTACCTCGGGCAAGTGTTGCAACTGGGTAAAGACAACTTCGACCGCGAAATCGCCAGAAGGGTGCAACTAGGTTGGGCAGCATTTGGGAAGTTGCGTCACATCTTCTCGTCGCCTCTACCGCAATGCCTGCAGAGCAGGGTATATAACCAGTGCGTCCTACCTGTCATGACCTACGGGGCCGAGACGTGGAACTTGACAGTCAAGCTGGCCCACCGACTGCATGTCGCTCAGCGAGTTATGGAACGGTCTATGCTGGGGATCTCGCTAAGGGATAGAATCCGGAACGAGATCATCCGCCAAAAGACGAAAGTCATAGATATCGTTCAGAGGTGCAGTAAGCTGAAGTGGCAGTGGGCTGGTCATGTCTGTCGCAGAACCGACGGGCGTTGGAGTAGGAAGGTTCTCGAATGGAGACCACGTCTCGGGAAACGTAGTGTTGGACGCCCCCCTGCTAGGTGGACCGACGACCTGAGGAAGGTGGCCGGTGGTGGCTGGATGCGAGAAGCGGAGGAACGTGAAAGTTGGCGCCGTCTTGGAGAGGCCTATGTCCAGCAGTGGACTGCAATAGGCTGATATGAAACCAGCATTTGGGGCTCAGCGTCAAATAACTTTGCCGTTCTTCTTTCACAAATAGCGCATTGATAAGAATTCGCTTGCACGGTATAAAAAAAAAATCCAATTTTGGTGAAGTTTTATGCCCATAATTGATACAAGATCGTCTGTAGAATATAATGGTTAATACTCAAATCACTTATCAATTATAAAATGACCTTTGGTCTTCTGGAGACAAATAAATTTTTCGAATAACGACTGAATAACTATTATTTGTTGTAATGAGAGAGCGGTTAATAAGATATCAATAAGTTAAGAGTTTGTTGCTGCGTTAGCTCCTTTCAGCAAAACTATCGGAGGAAATAAAATATTTAAAGTGTAACTTAACAACATTTAAAAGTCAGTTTACAGCAACGAAATTCGTAGCGGCGCTGGTAACTTTTGTGCGCGTTGCTGCGGGAATTTAAAATTTTCGCTCGCTCGCTCAGCTCGACTATTTCAATTTAAATATTCAAAATAAACACGTCGCCGTTAACGTGTGTTGTAAACGGTTTTTTGTTTGCGCCGTTTTGTGCACGTTTAGTTTTATTATTTAAAATTGTCTCGTTTTATGAACTAGATAAGGTGAAAATATTTATTTTTTGAAATCAAGTAGTCTATACTAATATTATAAAGAGGAAAGATTTGTTTGTTTGTTTGTTTATTTACTTGCATCGAATAGGCTCCGAAACTACTGGACCGAATTAAGTGAAATTTGGAACAGAGATAGTTTGAGACACTGGGAAGGACATAGGCTACTTTTTGTCGCGATATAAAACTATCAGGGGGGTGAAATGGGGGATTAAAATTTGTATGGAAAATCCGACTTTTGGCGCGGGCGAAGTCGCGGTGAACTGCTAGTATTCTATAAACTTGTATAACTTTTAACAGAATTTGTCGGCCGGTTTGCAATTTTTTCAATTTGACATCTGCAAGATTACCGTCTAAATCGCTTTCAAATTGCAATACCGAAGCTTTCTAACTGACGTTTGTAAAATGATAAGAGCTTTCAAAAAAATTTAGAAAATTACAATTTATTTGTCACTTGTGACCCTCACAGTTACAGCAATCTATACACACGTGGCATGTTTCATGTGAAACAAACGGCAATGTAAACGGTAGAGAATGCAAATTTATTCAATTAATCCCGCCGGTCTGCACTGGGTGTCGCGGCCCGTGATTGGCGTCAAGTCGCGCAGTTTGCCGTCAACTGTAATACTCGTAGGGCTGCCTCGTGTAAGTTTTTAATTTTTCAAAATGATTTTCATTATTTTACTTAGGACCAATTTTCCCATACAAACATACCACCTCTTTTCATCCCCTCAGATGTTGAATTTGCTAAAATCTTGGCAACTTTGTTTTGATTTCTTGACCACATACGAGTAGTTTATTACCATTTTTTATCGATTTAAAGTTTTATACAATCATTCGCCCCCTGTTTTAACCCCTTAAGAAAATTTCCAAAAAATGTCTACTTTCTAATCGTTGTAGTTTAGGCTGTAGTAAGTCAGTTTTCCTAACAATATTTAGACTAAGTAGTGATTACGTAATCACGAGGTACTTGCGGGAAACTAAGGGATAATGTAATGATAAATTGAGTAAAGTACCGTTCAGGGCACACATAGTTTTATTCTTAAGTTTTTTTTTCTTTTTGACCATGAGAAAACTTGGCGTGTGAATAAACTGAAGTAAAACATTTTGCTAATTCTATAAGCTTTGCGTAGCGTATGTATTAGCTCCATCATGATTACTGACTGGCACATTCAGAAATTCTAAAAGCAAAATTTATTCTGCAATTACTATAGATTCGTGGACAACCCTAACGGCGGTCGTTATGTTGATGAGGTGCATTCAAAATTTTGTTTGCTTATTAGTTTGGTGGGTCCGCAAGAGCTGCACTTTGCGAGTTCACGTGAGCTATGGAGTAATTACTATCAGTTCATTATACACTTTAATTAATAAATTCTGCAGTTTAAAGCGAAAAAGGTATTGAATCAATCATCGATCGATTCGGGCATCTAGTTGTTTGACCAATTTAAAATATAAATAATTCAATCTATAGGTGATTATTAGATCTATAGGTGCACAGCCCTCTGGTACAGCACAGCAACCACATGTAATCGAAAAAAGAAGTCTAAAGCCAGGTTTTTTAGGTAATTTACGAATAGGTAAGGTATCTTAGACAAACAATTGTCAAAGTGTTTCAAAGTGATTAATAATTATTAATAAATTGATAGTAATCAAGAGTTTGGTTGCAAAAATATGCATTTTTTGTCAAATCAAAAATTACCTTGGAGACTAAGAGAAACTACTAAGTTAATAACATTCTTCACAGTGATAATACAAGTGCGTTTAAACTCAGCGCCACCACCTCAGCCGGAAATATGTAGGAGCTCATCTTTTCGGGACTATTAAATTATTATATTCACCTTCACTCCGGACGCTATGAATCGTAGACGTTGGTCCGAGTTTTAATTTAAAGCGGGGAAACGGCTTCGAATAAATATTCTAAGCGGATCAAATTATTTACTGTGTACTTAAGTTACTCCTTGCTGCGCGGCACAAGGTTGAATTTTGGAAAGAATACAAACAGAATTCGAATTTCAAAAGTTTAAAATTCAAATTACCCAATCAAATCATCATCGATGGCGTTTTCGTATCCCCCCACCCCTGTACCTCGCTGGCGTGGATTCAGTCAAGCGGTCAGGCTATAACAGTCGATTCAGCAGACGCGTTGTAGAGTGGAGACCACGAACAGGCAAACGCAGCGTAGGACGCCCAGCATATCTAGCGTAAACTAATTATTAACAAAAAATAATTTAGGCTAAATTTATTCGTAAAAGTGTAAAAAGTGTTCCTCTGAAGCTTATATCTTGGACAGCTCCTCACAACTCAGACGTCTGTGCAATTTATGACGTCTAACTCGGAGCGGACTTGTCCTTTTGTGGTGCGTATACTGGCTCATATTTGCTGTTTGCGCATCAGAGTCGCGCTGCCTGCATTAAATATATTTTGTAAGAGACAGACAGATAGTGATGTAGTTTTTATATAAGTAGCTATGTGTGTCTACGTGTTGTTGTGCTAGGCGACAGCTGCAGGGTTTTTAACGGGCGTTAAAGTATTCACCTTGGGTCTGACTTAATTTGACCGTAACGAAACGTTCTAAAGTATTTTTGTTTGAAGTTCGTCAAATTTTTGATACGGAGGATTTTTCTAGGGGTCAAAAGCATGCTATAATGTAAGTCAACTTTGTCTTACCACTATTCTAAATCACGGACCAAAATAAAAATAAAAAACTTAAATATACCTGGCACCATCTCTGAAGTCTTGCTGACAATACTTTCAAAAATATTGCTCATTGTTATTGTGCAACCGTAGATAAAATACCACGTCCAATGTTGGAAAAGATAATATTGCGTGGTTCGATATTTATCTTTATTTTGTAAAAACCTAAATCTTCCTAATTTAATTGGTACACTACTTGATTCCAGAAGGAATTTTGTTTACTGTCTTTTTCAATCTTTTACTGATTTATTTGTTGTCATACAAGCGCCAAATAGCGACTTGTTTCTGACTTTATCATAAACCAAAACTTCAAGCTGGCAGTGGCTCATTCAATTACTCTATTTTCCTTTTAAGACTAATTTATCATGTTGCTAAAAAAGCGACCTGTTGATCCCAAAATCCTGTAAACCCTAATATATTCAAATAAGAAGGGATGTCGGCCCAAATTCATTCTACTTTAAGCCGGTTGGTAGCTCTGCCCGTAATTTTCTCCGCAATGAACCCAAAGAAAAATCTTAGCGATAGACCAAATTATTTGAATGGCTGCCTCATAGCTGTTTTATAGCCGCTTACTGCGTGTAAACCGCTGAGTGCCTTACTTAGAGACGTCAATTAAAGTTAATCTTCCACATGCACATGCAGTCTTGCAGCGTCATGCAGCTTTATTGCACAACAAAAAAATTGTATAAAAGGCGGACTTAATGCCTAGTGGCATTCTCTAACAGTCATACCTATGGGCTAAGCAGAAATGAAAAGTTATATTTCATTGACAAAGAAAGTGTCGGAACGAGACTTAATGAAGGATTAATTTTAATTAACGTCTCTGAGTACGACAGTTAGGCGGAGAAATAACCGAGAATATTTTTTTTAAAGATGTACAAAACAGATCACAAACACAAAATTACAAATTAATTATGAAACATACTTCAGGACTAGTTTGCAACCCTTATAGCAATTTGCAATAGTTTGCAAACTATTATAAATAGCCTAGCAAGCGGAGATCGATTGAATCAGTCTGGATTATGAAAAGTATGAGAGTATTTGAACAATTTGTCGCTTCAATCTATGGGGGAATAAGTAAAAGGCAGTGAGGCTTGATCACACCAATATATTGAAGCGAACGCGCATACAAAAACACCTTGCTTATTTATGCGTAAGAAAAAAAATTCTAAGCTGGTAAGTGTTTGACTTTGACCGTATTCACAATTATCACAAATAATGTACACACGGTCTAGGGTGGCTCATATCTGCCTAGTAAAAACATATTCTCTCAGTAAAGAGACCCAGATTGTAATCTTATATCGTAGTGAGCTTTAGGGAAGATTAGTAAGCAGCGAGTTCCAGTCCCTAGCCGTTCACATCAGAAAAGTGTAGGCGTATATTTGTTTTATTTTATTCGTGAGTATATTTTTGATATTGATAATACTCTCTTATCTTTAAACCTTTTCTGAACCCAAACAGGGAAGACAGTATTAGTTTGTATTGTAACTCTATATATGTATGTCTTACCTTTAAACTTAGTTAGTTCAGGTACACAGACAAAAGCGTCACTCCACGCCACGGAGCGGTCTGCAGTTCGATATCTGCATGCAAATTGTGAGTGCATTGTGCGTGTCGACTGGGGCGTCAAAAACAACCGCCAGAGCAAGTTGAGGAACGGTTTCCTCTGAGATGAGAGGAGTGGAGATGTGTTATAAGCACTGACCTCTGTAGTACAAGTACGCTGGACTAAACATTCTCTAAGAAATGACATTGTGCCGAATCAAAGCGCCCCTGCCGACTGTACAGGGAACTAAAATAAAGTAACATCCATACCTGTTATTCCAAAAACTTAGTACCGGGTTTAAGACAGGACTAAGCTATTAGCTTGCTAATTAGAAAAGCGCTTCTCTATTAGGTTATGTCACGAATGTGTCATTCATTACTCTGTTGTCGGCTAATATGTAAAAACACTACGATTTGGATTGCTTTAAGAAAAGAGTGAATAGGCTGCTTCTAGACAGACATGTCCCATCGTCGGCCGCATCGTCGCTTACCATCAGGTGAGAATGCGGCCAAATGTCTGCCTATTAAATAAAATAAAAAATTAGACCCATTGTAAACGTGGTCTAATTTTTTTTAGTAATAACACCGCATATGTTTATGTCAATTCGCATTAGTTCCGTGGACGGGCACCACACGCTCACTATAGCCGTCAGCGCCAAAATGGCGATAATCAAATGGTTTCATTGTTAGGTTGACAGGATGCAGTCCAGCGTACTTGTACTATAAAGGTCAGTGGATATAAGCATAGAGTAACAATTGAACTTCGTAACTTTCGCATAAAGAAACATAGAGCTTCGTATTTTCACATTTCGTCTTCTACAATGGGGAAAATTGATCAAAGCGGAGAAGAAATATACGGAGTTACCATGCAACAAAAAATGGAATATAACGCTTTCACTTTGTTAATTTGCTGTAGGTCACACGTCAGACTACCCCATTTTGATCTTGGACCGCCTCTATTCCTTGTGTAATAAAATATGTAATAATGTTCTCTTAGCCGATTTCGACTACAGCGGCCTATCTCAACAGAGAATTTGTAAACTGCGCAGGACATATTATAGTGCACAAGTGTGTGCGCAATACACAGGTGCACTCTCTGTTCCTTCACTCTCATAATTGGGTGAGACGGCAGTCCGATATGGCCGTAGAGAGATCAGGCGCAGGACCAACGGCTTAACGTGCTTTTCGAGGCACGGAGGTGTTAACACCGTCATCTTCCTGACTCCGGAGCTGTGTCTGAGTAATTTCAAGACCGAAAAACCCAAACACTCTCGGCCCGACCCGGGATTCGAACCCCGGACCTCGTGAATGTTACCCAGCGTTCTGACCACTAGACCAACGAGGCAGTATAATATCTATTCGTAGTTTAAATGGAGCTTGCTTGCCCACGTTACGATTAATTTAAATTTCTAATTGTATAGTTGTAGCAAAGCTGATAAACTGTTTAGAAAAGCAGCAATCAAGTAATTTTGTTGATGGCAATCAAAAGAGAATGGAGCTCTTTTCAAACAACATAAATAAATGCCTTGTGACTTGTCTAACTGCCGCACTCAGAGTCGTCAATTAATTTTAATCTTTGATTAAGCCTCGTTCTGTCACTTTCTTTGCCAATGAAATAGAAAATGACAGCATGAGACTTAATGAAGGATTAACTTTAATAGACGTCTCTGAGTACGGCAGTAAGACAAATATAAATACTAATAATAAATTGTTTCGTCAAACACGTCAATTAACTAGCCCTAAAACTAAGCGTGAGCTTGTGCTAAGGCAACTAGGATAACGGATAAACATACATATATACGTTTATAAACATCCATGACTTAGGTACAAATGCTCGTGCTCATCACACAAACATTTGCCCCTTGCGGGAACCCGTAACCTCTGGTTTCGTAGTCCGGAGTGCGAACCACTATACCACGACGGTCGTCTTCCTTTGCTTTGTGATTATTGAAGCACACTAGAATCATAAAACACATTGACAAAACTGTTATTTATAATTGAAAATTTAGGCCAAGTACAGGCCAGCTCGACCAGTAATTGGTATATTGTGGCAGCCCTTTTGATTATAGCCACCACTCGGTGAATTCAGAAATCGCCAGATTTTTCGGGGAGTGTTCTGTAATCTTGTCTGAGTGCACTATAATATCAGCCTGTTGCAGTCCACTGCTGGACATAATCCTCTCCAAGACGGCGCCAACTTTCACGGTCCTACACTTCTCGCATCCACCACCGGCCACCTTCCTCAGGTCATCGGTCCATCTAGCAGGGGGGCGTCCAACACTACGTTTCCCGAGACGTGGTCTCCATTCACTATATGCTATCCGAGTGCACTATATGCTGCCCTAAATGGATACTTCTTCTGCTCATAAGCGGTCCGCATGAGCAGAGTATGTGTATAGTCGTTAATTCTGTTGAGTGGCAGAATCGGCACATTGCGCCCTCGGTCAAATTCATGGTTGCCATGTGTTTGTTGAGTTTGCAATGAACCTTCAATATTTTTGTCACAGCACATGTTTTGTATCTTTTGAGCTTTAGCAGTTCTTTAGATTCTGTCACCCATGTGTGCCTTCATGTAGGGGGCTCGAGAACAAATATGTTCAGTAATAGAACCCACCTGAGTAGCGACCCCTTTGCCCTTGGGAGCGCAGCGCAACCGGAAAACAGGTTGTTTCCACTTGGCACGTAGCGTATTTCCTACAAAAAATATAGGCAATATTGAATAAAGATTTTATTTAAACATCATTGGAAAGGGGAGATCCCACTTACTTCTATAATATTATAAATGCGAAGTTTGTGAGTGTGTGAGTGTGTATGTTTGTTACTTCTTCACGCAAAAACTACTGAACGGATATAGATGAAATTTAGCACAGAGATAGATTATAGTCTGGAATAACATATAGGCTACTTTTTATCCCGAAAAAAAAAACACAGTTCCTGTAGGATACAAAAATAGTAGTTTACGCGGGCGAAGTCGCGGGCAACAGCTAGTAAAAGATAAATACTAGGTAACAGCGGTTTTTAGATTACACATAGGTGGTTATTTGTTTTTTATTAGCTAGTATAGTGTATCATAGAGAAATTATGTTGTTATTAGTATCTACTTCCCGACTAAGCCAACTAGACGTATGTACATCGACTTCAGACCGCATTGAATATACGAATTGAAATTAAAAAGCGATTGTGATAAAATTAACTTAGGCATTTCATCTAAATTGTAACAATATTTTTCGGTATTTTCGTTGTAGGTATTCGTCGTTGTAAGTATTTACAACTGAACATACTACCAATGTGTTAGTATCAATCAAACTAAAGGCTAAAGGCATGCAGTTTATGCGTCAAGTGTTTACGTTACTCTTCCTCTTACAATTCAATAGTACGTAGCGGATACACAAACAAACAAATTATCCTATTGACAGAAGTCACCTAGGAAACAACCCCGCGCCCTTACCTTAGTAGTGGGGAACAGATCACGTGCACTTCGCACCTGGCGATTTGTCTCCTGTTTACACGTTTGAACAAAAACCGTGAGAAACTTTTAGCTATTTCACTAGAGGTTACGGATAGAAACGAATCGATGGCCTAATAAAGTTAAAATTAAAATGAAAAATTATACATCCAAAAAATTTTAAATATTAACCTATGAATTAAATACTAATTACTTGCAAGTACATAAGTGCATTTAATAATCATGCAACCTAATTTAAGTTATCACCGAAATAATTACAGCGTTTTAATTAAGTAGTTTTATTAAAATAGGAATTAAACAATTATTAAAAAGGTAACTTTAAATTTTATTTTACAATCTGGTAATTATTTTTATAAAAGAAATTTCTTTGCAAGTTTTTAAGTTCCACAGGACGACACGGTCAAACAATTGAGTGCAAAACAACTACTTTCTTATAATCTGGTACAAATCATGATTACACAAGTGGAGCATTCTCTTCCAGCTGCTCCGCAATCTACTAGATTAAACTGTGATTAAATGCGTTTTTAAACGCAAAATCGCGGTTGTTCCTCGCTGCAGTCAGCGTCTTTTGTTTTTCATAATTTCTCAGTTTCCACTCCGCAAATAAGAAGGTAAGCACTTTAGCAGTAGACCGTGAAGTCTAAGAAAATGTTTGGCATGAAAAATGACTGTATGCAGGATGCATAAGTTGTTTTCTTGGAGTGCTACTTACACGAGTCTTTATTTGCATTCAAAGATGCAAAAGAATTTAAGGTTTTCATTTATATTCTAGGTACTATACCACTACTTAAGTAATTTTAATATCATAAAACAAAGTCCCCCGCCACGTCTGTGTGTATGTATGTTTGCGATGATCTCAAATGCTAGTTACGTAATGATCTTCTTTAGCAGTATTCTTGAAGACAGCTTGGGTATACTTACCTATAATTGGCCAGGTTTTGTTGAAATTTAATTAAAATATGACGATGTTTGTTGGAGATGTCGGAAAAAATCAAGCCTAAATGGAGATTTCATCGAAAACGCTGTCTAATCAATTTGAGATATCAAAAATCAACGTATTGTGATACTTTTTGGTTACGCAAAAGTCCTTAAAGGCAGTATATCTTTTAAGGGTAGCTCTTTATACCCATTTTCACTTTACCTATGCGAATGTGACTAGTATTATAATATGAAGTGATTTCACCTATACCTTTAATAGGAAAACGAAAACTTAAACAAATGTACCTACTGTCAGAAATTGAAATCGTTGTAGTAACAAACATGCAATTATCTCACTAACAGTAAGACATCATTTTAGTTGGACACAATGAAATCTGCATTTTGCAAACTTGCAGATAACAAGTTTGAATATTATAATTTCTATTGTTACGCTTGTCTTTGTTTTAAGCTAACAATGGGGTTTCTCAGAAGAGGAATTAAAATTAAAATTGCACCCATTTCTAACGCAAGTTTTGATTCGGTGTTCAGTGTTATTTCATTAATAAAATAATTTTCATTTAATGGTCAGAGAAAAATATAGCAAACTTCTTATCATGCTACCAAGTATCTGAAAATATAATTTTATCAAGTTTTTAAAAAAGCTTTTCATAACTTTATTTTTAGTTATTTATTTATGAAATAAAATTAGTGGTAGTGTAGATCCGAGTACAAAACTAAGCTTAGTAATAAAATTTATTTAATAGTGCTGAGTATTCCAACACAATCTATATAAGTACTTAGAAAGGCACTTTTGTAATTTCAAAAAACTTTCTCATCGTCCCATACTAAGCCTGGACTTCACTAACACATCTGATTTTTTATCAGTTCGGTAATATAATTTGTATATGAGTTTTGTAACACTAACCGTCAATTGAAAGAAAGAAAGAAAATACATTTATTCAGGAATAGACATTAAAGTAAAGGGCACGGGTATAAAACAAAAAAACACAGTAAAATTACAATTTATGTGGGTAAACCAGTAGGACTGTGGAGTTTCGTAAAATGGTGGCTTATCAGCTGTTTAAAAATTAGTGAACTCGAGTTTTTCTCGCTACTTCTGATCATTTTCAACCAACTAAAAAAAAAGAGGAGTTTACGAGGAGTTGTTTGTCACCATTTTATTTTTTCGAACACACAGAACAGTGTTGAATATAATAAAATTATTACAAAGCGCAACGATAACTCAGCGAAGTTGCCAGAAGCAAATAAACTTCGACGTACCCTGCCCGACTCCACGTTATCATTTACGACTTTAATAATAAAATTAAATGGGAGTTGTTTGTTATTATCTATGACGATCATTCACATGGGAACGTAATTAGTGGTTTTGGCTACTGAAAGAGTTTAAATTAAGGAATAATAAAGTTAAATTATTTGTTTTTATGATGTTAATTTCTAAATACGATAAGTTTAAATAAGAAACCAAAAATTCGGACGAGGATAGGATTTGATCGACCATGTAACCATTTATATAGCAAAAGTAACTTAATAAAACATAGATTCATATGGTAATAAAGTTTATTCAAAATGACTCCTGCGATTTTGAATACAGGCCTTCAATCTGCGCGGCCAGTCGTCTACTGCAGCACGAACGAGGTCCATGTCAATATCGGCGGCTGCCTTAATCAAGGATGCCTTGAGTGACTCCAAATCAGAATGAGGCTTTGAGCAGGCCTTTTCCTCCAAGTGTTGCTATATCTTGTAATCTAACGGACTCAAATCTGGACTGGAGGAGGGCCAGTCTTCGTGCCGGATAAAGTCGATTTATATATAATAATGAAATATATTAAAAATTAATATTTAAAAATGAGAAAAATTCTAGAACGTACACATGAAAAATTCGAAATTGGAATTCAATAAACTTTTTTGTGGCCAGCATTCTAAATTCAAAAGTTTTTATTGTGTGACAAAATTTATGACCTGACTATGTGTGAAAGAACAATGTGAAAGTAAAAATATTGCTTTTATAATGTTAATTAATTAAAACAATATTTTTTTTATGAGTAAGTAATATTATGCAAGTTTTCCCTTGATTTTACCTTTTTTTTTAAATCTTGGTTTGTCTTTGTAAGCACTTTAGCTGTTTCTTTTATAATATTAGTGTATATACACAGAATAAATAATAATATAAATTGCGGAGTGAACCAGTCCTGGTATTAGCGCAATGTACTTCCGTTTGAGTGATTTCGAAGATATCCCTAAAATTTATGTTTGGAGAGTAGTTGCGTGTTTCATTTCACAAGTAATAAGGTATAATAAAAAACTGGAAATCTCTCTTAATTCGCGGCCAATGTTTGATTTTTAATTAAAAATAATTAAAGATTAGGAAGAAGCGAGCATGGCTTGAAAATAAATAATAATAATGTCCTCCTAGCTGAATTCCGACTTCGGCGGCCTATCTCAACAGAGATTAGCCAACTGCGCGGGACATATTATAGTGCACAAGTGTGTGCGCAATATACAGGTGCACTCTCTGTTCCTTCACTCTCATAATTCGGTAAGACGGCAGTCCGACATGAACGTAGAGAGATCAGGCGCAGGACCCTCGGCTTAACGTGCTTTCCGAGGCACGAGCACGAGCTGTGTCTGAGTAATTTTAAGACAGAAAAACTCTCGGCCCGACCCGGGATTCGTACCCGGGACCTCGTGGATAGTACTCAGCGTGCTGACCACTAGACCAACGAGGCAGTCGGTTTGAAAATACTGGTGCAAGTAGAATACTTAGTCTTGGTTGCTACATAGGTAATTTTCGATTTAATATCACGTTCTCAATTTCCAGCAACGTTGTTTTTTACGAGTTACGTCCTCGTGTGTACTACGACATTGTAAAGCAATGTGTGCAAGTGTTTATAGCTAACTCTAAGCCGTGATGGTGACTTAGTTTCTGCGTAATAAATTTTCCACCTTGTGAAGAATGTGGAACATGGCTTACAATGTTCCAGAAAATCTTTTGTCCCAAACTATAAAGGTTTAAGTCTATTATGGTGATAAAAGTTTTAGGTGTTTATAAGGTATATCGTGGGAACTTATTTACTTTTTAACGCAAGCTTGTGTTCGTTTTGCCCGTGTGTCTGTCCGTTTATAAATTCAAACAGTTTAAACCGCTGAACCAATTTTTACTAGTTTCGAAAATAAAACTGACGAAATAGGACGAGGGATTATGAAAATTAGGTAGAAACGAAGAGGTCTCGAGGAACCGTAGAATTACAATCTAAAGATAGCGAACTATGCAAAGATGTAATCCAATAACGCACAATTAATTTTAAAACCTGCCAAGTGCGAGTCGGACTCGAGCACGAAGGATTCCGTACCATTAACTTACAACATTAGACAGTATTGCCAAAAAAAACTTTTTAAGTAATTTTTTATTTTATTTATAATTTCAAAAGTATTCATCACAGTCTTTAAGTAATTACTTTTAGCATTAAGACCGCCAAAAAACTTCCTACAATTTCTACTTTGTTATTTTTTTTTCCTGTCTCTGGTTTTGGTTTTACCGCGCCGGGTAAAAATAAAAAGCCCTGTGAAAATAACATTGGTTCCAAGGTTTGATAGAATCTGCCCCAAATCGCAGACGTCATGTCTCTCGACGATTGAAGCGTTCGATCTAATCGCTTGGTTTTTTGTTCGTCAAATAACGAGCGCTTTGAGAATAGGGTCTCGGGCTTTATCAGAGCGGATTTGTCGGTGTCCGTGATGCTTTTCCTTTAAAAAAATTCTTCTCCGAAAAACATGGACCAAAAGAAATAGGTTGATAACTGTCTTATTGCCGAGTTCACCATTTTATAAACAGCTGGTAATCATAAATTGACGGTTTGTACATCACAATCACCGTACAAAATATGTCAAAAAATGTTATAACGACTGTTAAAAAAAATAACATGTCGGTTAATAACTAAACACTTAGCGTTGCATGTTTGTTAATTTTTGTGCGTTATAAACAAAAAATTTGGAAATTATTTAAAGATACAGACTTTATAATCCTTACCGTATTTGTTTTCAAGATTTTCACATTCAATATTTTTTGTTCTGTTAACTAGCACATATAATAAATTCAAGTCGACTAACTTAGCGATCATACACATAACAAAAATAACTTTGTAATTTTTCTATAGGTGACTCAACAACATAACCCTACATTTGGTCATGGCCTGATATGATATTAGCCAATTATTCTTCTCTCGTTTTACTAGTCGTATCAACATCGTAACATAAAACGAATAATTATTGTTTTTAAAAAAAAAATCAAAAATGACTCCTGCCTCAGGTGGTCATTTTGCGTTAGTGCAATATTAAATGAAACTGTTATTCTAATTACAAAATCTAAACCAAAAATACTTTTTTCTACTTCCTATCCCTAATATAAATTGTTTGTTATTTAAGTTCCTACCTATCTTATCCAGTAACGAAGGGATGAAACGAGATCGCAAAAACATCGGGAAACTCAATAAAGTGTAACCCAACTCTTGGATATCCAATAAACTGCTACCTGCAATGTCTTCCACCCTGAAATGTGTGGAATGCCGTTCATTACCGCCTCGCCAGTTCCAACTTGTTACCTCCCCAATTCGACCGGGTTGCACTTCCATTTTAAGATGCCACCGTAAAATTGCAATAGCCGTTAGTTCGTTAAGTTACGAAAGAAATTGAAAACTTGAAATAAAATATAAGTTATAGCTCGATTGCCTTATTAAATCTTCGCCTGCGAAGTACAGAGGTGCCCCGCACCCCTTGTGATTTGATTGGATGGTTTTTTTTCAAAATTCAAATGGTTGATGATTGGGTTAATTAAAATCGAAGCGCCCGCCGCTTACACCACTCACTGCCACCTTTCTTGTCTTCCCCCTGCACCCTTGTACCCCACAGGCGAGGACTCAGTTAGGATGTCGGACTATATGCATTTAAAAAGCACCTAAGGAGATCTAAGCCCGCGTCACCCTACATTCAATATCTTTAAAATTACATTGTAATAGAAAATAAAAATCGTGAGCTGTTTAAAACCTACTTGCAATTTAACGATTATTAGTAGCAAGACATGTTTTTAGGTATGTTAGCAAACAGATATTTCGTAGGTCTAGTATCATTAGACTTACGAAATATCTGTTTGCTAACAAAATTTTAAAGAAAAATAAAACAACAATAAAACAAAAATTTGAAAGAAAAATAAAACAACAATGTTTATGGCAGCCTTTCAAACTCCATAAGACCCGCGGGCGGGTCGATAACAATTAATTTTCTATTGTGTCTGGAAGCATGATACGTGAAGGTTTAACAAATTATCCTATGTACATAATTTTAACTACGAGTAGTAAGATCATAAACTAACTGTTTTCGCAATTGTACGGCAGCACAGCCATCAGGACGATTTATATGAAAGCTCAAGATGGGCCAATAGCAGGGATTCTTATTAACAAAAAGTTGAAGCTGACTCCGCTTTTGTCAGTCTCCGGAATGTGATTCAGTTCGATTGGAAGATTCCTCCTCTCCGAAGGGTAGAAGTTACTAGGGCCAGGAGAGGTGTACTTAGTATTCTAGGTAACGTTGTAGATTCTAAAGTGGCTAAGAATTTACTTACATTGCAGATATACTGCATAACAAATTACGCATCATATACAGACTACAGTATTTAAAGCAGTGTGGATCAGTTCGCACTAGTCTAGTACAATTTCTATATACAAACTTTTTTTTTAAAGAGTCTTTGACAATAGTGACTGGGTTTATTGCGCTGCTTCTTCTTAGCACTACCCAACAATTTGTCCCGAAGCAGTGGTAGGGCTTAAAAATATTTGTTGGAACGTGTTTAAGTGGTCCCTTCTGGGCCTACATACATAAATAAATGACTTTTATGACTTTTAAAATGTACACCATAGTAAGTATAGGTAGTTGCAATAGTTTTAATTTGGCAACAAAAATGTACAAATCTTAGTTGGTGGTAACTATTATGAAACCGATTTGCGTGTTTAGCGAAAACCTGTGGGTTTTTTATTTTCATTTATAAGCGCTTGTAGTTAAAATTAAAACCTAAGAATACGTAAGTGTTTTGTTGCTATTAAGATAAAATAGTATTACGTATTTTCCTACCACATAATTTTCCAACCAAAAATTTTATATTTTCATCAACTTCTTCATCTGCTTTAAACACTGCAATCAATACAATCGATGCAAAACGACAGAATATAACTGTACGAGTAGCAATCTAACCCGAGTGTATTGGTACCGCCGTAGTAGCTACGACGCGTAATCGTAGCAATGGCGTAGCGCTCTACGAGCTCGTAGCTACGAATGGAATACGGGATGACTACGAACCGTCTACTACTTAGTTAAACGGTTACGAATACGTTTTTGGATTTGGTTGAAGAGTGCAAAGTAGGAGTTATTTTTTAACTAGCGAGTTACCTTGTCAAATGATAATGACCAAAATGACAGATTACCCTAACTTTCGTTTCCTATGACCCTTTAGTTTTTTATTTCAGAATAAACAAAGTATTTTTTTTTTTAAAGTTTGTCTGTTTCTATACTTACTATTAATCCAGTTTAATCCGGTGTATCCGGATGATGTAAAGTCAGCCTATATAGATCCCACTGCTGGGAAAAGGCCTCACCTTAACTATGAGGAGGTACGAGCCATACTCCACCACGCGGGCTCAGTGTGAATTGGTGGAGGGGTGTCTGTAAGGCAAGTGACCAACCTTACTATCAGATGTTATCAAGCCGCCCTAAGGCCTCTGACTAGGCTTAACGACTAATACTAACAGATATTAGCCGGGACCAACTGCTTAACGTGCCTTCCGAAGCACGGAGATGATTGTCATGGACGTCACTTAAATGGTCGGAATGGTCACCCATCCAATCACGACCGCGCCGTGGATTGCTTAACTTTTGGTATCACTACCAAAGCGCTGCCGCCACTGCGCCACAAGCACCTTGATGATGATCCAGATGATGATGATGATTAAAACATTTGTAAAACCGCAATCGATTATCCGCAAAAGTATTAAATTAATGGATTTATTTAAATTTTAATGTGTTTGGATGCCTCAGAATAAACTGAGCTTTATGAGTATAAAATTAAGCTCATATGAACACATTCCTTTCTGAAAGTTTAAGATTTGTGACCCGATATGGGGCCATTGGGCCAGTCGGTCGGTAATCTTGTGCCAAAAAGGAAAAACCGGCCAAGTGCGAGTCGGACTCGCGTGCGAAGGGTTCCGCACCATTAACTTAAAACATTAGACAGTATAGGCAAAAAAAGTATATATTTTTATTTTATTTATAATTTCAAAAGTATTCATCACAGGATAACCGAAATAATTTTAAATATGAGTTTCCGCACCTGTTTTTTAACGTGAGTAATTTGAAGTTTATAGGTCCAAGACTTTAAAAATTACAGGGGGGGTGGGGAGACCGTGTAAACGACTTTGGCAGGCTATATCTCGCAAATGGTAAAGCTGATAAAAAAGTGTTGTATGAAAACCCTACCTTATTTTCATATTCCTTTTCAACGATACCCCACACAAGGGGGTGCACTCAAAAAAAATAATTCACCCCCCAAAGGGGTAATTTAAATTTTTTGTATTTAAAAAAATGAGATCTATATGTGAAGTATCCTCGAACCAAGTTACATGCAAATCAGTCCATAAACGTAGAAGATATTCTGCTGTGACATACTAGGACGGACGGACTGAAAGATCTTATAAGGGTTTCTTGCCGGACTACGGAACCCTAAAAATGCATTCGATTTTTATAATAGTGCCAGAAAAATTGCAACGTTGACTACACACAAATGAGGTAACTTCAATTCGGTGTCACGAACAAAGCTCAGTACCTAATCCAAGAGTTTAGAAACGCCAAACGCTAAACGACTCTTGTGAACAGTCTGTCTACAAGCCGAATTGTCTGTAATATGACTACGATCTGGAGCTCTATTTTTGAATCACTCGTATGATATACTGTTGGCGAATGCGACTTAATTTTCACTCGTCTACCAAGTCGCATGACGTATTTCATATTGACTGCCACAAAAAATTACAGTTCGAGCGCTTCAAAAATACAGATTTTTAGATGACGATTCAGTAGAAATCTGCACGCGAGTGATTCAAAAATAGAGCTCCTGGAGTGGGTATAGTCGGCCAAGAAAGTGGCCTATCACCCTAAGGTTCAAAATCATTCGCGCGCCATAGAAAAACAGGATTCATTTTCCCATGCAATATTCTGACAGCTACTACCACTGACAGTGTATTTATTTTAAAAAGAGGTAGACCTGTCATCTCGTACTGCGCGTGATTATAATTTGATACTCCGAGCACGTTCTTATACGTGTCAAACGTCAGATTTGAATGCAAAATTAAGAAAATTGTTCAATGTGAGGCAATCTTTCGCGCGCTAATGACCCATCTGCCTCTTTTTAAATGCACTATTATTGGCTACTACTAATAATGCGTCATGTGCATCTCTTTCATTGTTACAAAGGTAATAAGTCCAAGAATGAGTTCAACCTTATCGCTACTTTACTTACACATAAAATTTCGTCAAAACTGGTAGACAACTTTCTTGGCCAACCGTACGTGTAATGGGTTGATATGTATGCAAGTCTAGGGCGAAGCGAGAAGAGTTGTTATAACATGGACGTTTGCAAAATGTTTCAAGAGTTGATAATTTGGGCTTGCGTTTTTTAAAACTTTTTGCTGCATTTACATATTAGGCCGGCTAATTTGACACCACTCTATACAAGATGTAATCTATTCTACAGTAAATAGCGCTATCGCTAACAAAATTAGTCTCCATCGTAATATCATAAGTGAATTATTTGTTGGCGATAGCGAAGTTTGCCGTATATCGCATTTTATCTAGAGGCCCTGAGCACTAAAAACATCGGTATTGAGTTAAAAAACCGACTTCAAAACTGCCTACAGTGCTAATTAAAACTTAAAATATTATAAACAAATTGAAACTAAAAAGTACAAAAAAATATTTAAATTACCTAACTGTTCTACGAAATTATACAAGAAACCTATTTCCAATTTATTTTCTGTTATTTTCTGGAGTCGGTGCCAGAAATTCTAATTCTTTGTGCAAGTAAGGACAGGATTAAACCATCTCTTGGCTGCTTAGAGTTTGATAGAATATCTAGCTTGGTTGGCACCGACTCCAAAAAATAACAGATAATAAATAATAAATAAATAGGTAAATAGGATTCTTGTATAATTTCGTAGAACAGTTAGGTAATTTAAATATTATTTTGTACTTTTTAGTTTAAATTTGTTTATAATATTTTAAGTTTTAATTAGCACTGTAGGCAGTTTTGAAGTCGGTTTTTTTTTTTAAATAAATTTATTTTTCTATTTTTAGTTGAAATTTAATGTAAGGTGCAACGTGGGTAGACCTACTAAACGCGCCGTTCAAATGCGACAGCGTCATTTGGAAGAAAGTAGTAACGACGAAGGAAGACCGTTTGAAGAAGAACAGGAAAAGATTTGCCAATAGCATGTAAAGAGGGTGGAGGGGGGGGGGGGAAGGGAAAGAGTAGGGAGCTGCGCCTTTGACTTTGTTTTGTTAGCATCCTATACAGTACCGGACAAAACATCTGGTGTTTTAATTACTAAACTCCTAATTTTTAAGGAGTTCCACCATCAGCTCAGCTCCACATAATGACTATCAGACGTAACAACATGTCAACATTAAGTTACTAGTACGAAAACACTATACGTGCCTTTAAAATTTGAGGGTTTCCCTCGATTACACCAAGATCCCATCATCAGATCTCGACTGGGCCAAAATGGGACCAACTAGAAGGTATAGGCTCTAGGTAAACAATTTTTTTTTTCAAATTGGTCCACAACTGACTGAGATATGCGGTAACATAGCCACAAAAAAAAAACATACAGTCGAATTGATAACCTCCTCCTTTTTTGAAGTTTTATGTAGTCAAATAAATACCTAATAGTACAGAATTAATAGAAATTAAACTATTTATAATATAGTTAAACTTTACGGTACGTGAATCTGATGATCTTATTGTTTTTTTGCTACCAATTTAGTTATTAATATATTTTCCAATTTAGAAATTACTATTTTTAAAACCAAGGCAGCTATGCCCCAATAATGTTTGACCAGATAACAAAGTATTTTTGCATACATTTGGCGAACTAATATCGCACCATTCCTATGCGCCATATGCAGCCAATTGGCATTTTTTGCTACACACCTCTACGCAACCCGATATTGTACATCCAATTAAAATCCGCACAAGCTGTGGTATGCATTTTAGGGTTCCGTGCCCGAAAGGGTGACCAACAGGTTTACTATAAAAGCACCGCTGTCTATTTACATGTCCGTCTGTCTGTCTGTCAGTGGGTTGAATCTCACTATTTATAATTCTACTAGCGATTCCCCGCGAAATTAAATTTAATTTCGCTCACGAAAATTTATTGACCGTGTCATCCGGTGGGACTCGAACCCACGTCCCTTCGCTATCCGGGCCAATGCTCTTTCTTCCAACTAAGCTACGGAGGACGTTAGTTAGTCGACGAACTTTCCTCGGGAGTTCTCCCGCGCAAATATTGGATTTCCCAAAGAAACTTTTATCACCCATTACAGCCCCTTAAAGTTTTTAAATCTTGACAAACAGTAGCTTGACTTTTCCGGGTCAAACGATCCCTTTGCCTGTTCATATATAGCATTCATATTAACAGTATGAATGACCGCTGTAACAACAATAAAATTACACGAAAAACTATTAATTTGTCCAGTCTCTTGTACGATAGTGATTACGCACGGAACACATCATGAGCGATCCCAGCTGGCGCCTGGCCGTTTTTTAGAAATGCGACGTCGAACGAAACTTTTCTCATTAGGTGTCAGTGACCTCGGCTTGTTTGTTTTTATTTAGTAAAATATTGGATTGAGAGGTTAATTGGTATTTATGTTATTAAGGTTTGGAACTGTACTTGAAACTTGGTGAAGTCAGTAAACATTCGGTGTAACTTTGATGTATTGATAACGTTTATATTAATTACTGCAAAAGAGACTGATTATTACAGTCGTGTGCATAGAATTAAAAAGGCTTTATAAATATTCTTAACTTTAATTGTTTGTTTATTTTACTAAGAATATTTGAAATTCGTTTATTTTGTTGATGAGTACAAAGCAAGCAAAGTAATATTTTTTATCAAAATCAAATAAATTACAACTTTATTTACCAAAAATGTAATGAAACGTGAAGCAACATTCGCCAATTACTCAGCGCGCAAAAATGGAGTCGTCGAAAAAAAATGAAGTCGTCAGAGTAACGAAAATCGCGCGCCGACACAAATAATGCGGCGCAAACAACACGGCAATAAAGATTTATCGCTGGGATTTTTTACGAGAAACATCTGAGAGGTTAAGGGGTAAGATGTAGCGAATGTGGCGAGATGGGCTAAGGCTAAAAGTGCGGTAAGTTATACGAGTAAGGCTCCGCGCAGATGGACTGCCGACCACCGCCACCGGTGGCACGGAATAAGTACTAGTCCTCCGTACAGAAGTTTGGCTTTTTTTATCAAACTCAAATAAATGCAATTAAATTCAAAGAAATTTCTACTCAATGTTGTCAACTCCGCTTAGACTCGAGCACATTTTTGTGTAGACACAACTGAAATACATTGCAAGATAATTTCATTCTTATAACTCTGGAATATGATTCATAATACATTAAACCTATTCAGTGACGTAATATCACGCGACGCGAAAGGGTTGACTGCTACATGAAGTTACTAACGCCATCTAGCGACACTTTCTAGGACTTTATTCTTGCTCGTCCAGCCAGCAACGTAGCCGTGTGGCCGCCGGTGAATAAAACGCGCGAGCGTGTCGCTGGCCGGTAACGACACGCAACTTGTTTTAGCCCCTTACAAAGGGTCGCCGCGCGTAGGTACATTTTTGCTACATACGCGGGGAGATATCGGGTGGTTGTAGCGCGCCACGCCCTTTGTTCCCACGCAAACGATGGTGGTCGGTGGCCGCTACAATTGACACTCATCTGCTAGATCCTTTGACAGATGTTTTGTCAAAATGTCGAGTGGTCGCAACCCTTGGCGTGTCGCGAACACTGAGTCGCGAGTGGTCACTACTCGTTTCACGTATGCGGCGGGCGACGTATTAAAATAATGTAAACAGCTTGTCGCTAGGCACCGGTTGCTGTGATCGGTGGCCCATCTTCGCGGAGCCTTATATCTTTCTTCTAAACCATTCATCCAATATAGGAGAGAAATATCCTTATTGCCGTCAATAACAACAAATATTAGACCTTAAGGGTCCTTATTTACAAACTAACATAGCAAGTTTCCTTCTTTTTGGTGACGTTTTAATTATATTCTAAACGTTAGATGGTCAAAGCTTAGCGCAAAACTCGAGATCGGCTTTTTGCGAATTTGGAATTTTGCGCTTTTTCGCGAATTTTCGTATTCGGCTATTTTTGGGGTTCCGTACCTCAAAAGGAAAAACGGAACCCTTATAGGATCACTTTGTTGTCCGTCTGTCCGTCTGTCTATCAAGACCCTTTTACTCAGGAACGCGTTAACGCTGAAAAAAGAAACGGCTAATTTTGTCAAATTTTCTATCATTTTTCCCCATTTTTCAGGGGAATCAAAACCTATAGGGTACTTCCCATAGACCTAGAACCATGAAATTTGGCAAGAAGGAAGGTCTTACAGCATAAGTTAAGGAAAAAGTCCAAAAATCGTTAATTGTTGTTAAATCAAATACAAAAAGACCTTTTTGGATCGTCATCGCGAAGAGGACAAAACGCTGGTCCAAAAAAAATAAGTAGATGGCGCTAGCGCTATGCTTATTATACTGTTCTATAATTATGTTTAGGTAAATTTAAAAATAGACCACAAAACATCTTAATTCCTATTAAATATTGATATGGTTTTACAGAAACATTTTATCATTTACCAATAATTTTATAACATTCTCGTGCAACTGGGCGCACGGTGTATGCAAATAAACGGATATTAATATAAGTTAGTTTTGACAATCGTCACTAGATGGCGTCATTTGGCATTGTTGTTTTTTAAGTTCGCGCTAAAATTAGTTTTTTCTTGGAGTACGTAATTCTTATTACTTTTCGTTAGATAATCATAAGCACGCTTGGCCCAGTGGTTAAGATCGTGGGTATGATCGTAAGAATCTGGGATCATTCCCAGCTATATAATACTGATGTTTTCGAAATGTGCGCTTTTTTTTCGAGGTATATTTAAATGCACAGCAAAGACATAAAGCATCTATTAAATTTCATTTATTTTTACTTGAAATAAATTATTGCACTGCAAATATAAATATTGATTAACAAAACTAGTACTATAAACAATAAATTTGAAAATGTGCATAATTTTTTTTATCAAAAAAAAGCTGCTAAAAAGTTGTTTAGTCATGTATCTACAGAAATTTGATTTCCACATCGAATACCTATATTAATTGCACGTCAAATTTATCCAAAATTGGCCTTAGTTTTAGTCAGCGGATTGAATTTTTTTGCAATTTTAGTCTGTGTGTGTAGGACTTAAAATCTGTTACACTAATTTTGATGCTCATACTAATTCTTATTTAAAAAAGAAAAAAAGCTATGAACTTGAATAAATACAAAAAAAAATCACCTTAATTAATTAGGATTCGAATGCTCATCTTCTATAATTCAGAATTCTTAATAACGTCTTTCGCACTGCGCCAAGACACACATAAATACCGTGACGAAATCAGCACACTTAATGTGCGTCAATTGCTAAAGAAAAACGCATGTACTTCTTTTTGTTGTTTTACGCTTTCTATTGTAGGTTTCTCATGTATCATCTTGAGCTATGGTTCAATTTGTGTTCGATATGCATTGCGCGAAGCGCAGTAGTTAGTTTTTATAGCAGTATAACAGTTATCCGAGAGATGGCGCCAATTGTATGTAACAACAATAGTTATTTAATGGCAAAGTCTCTTTTAGAGATTAATTATTGTCTTTGTAATAAGTGTTATTGTCACCTACATAACTACTTCATAATTCATTAATTAGGGCATGGTTATCCATTACAAATAATTTAGACGACTTTTCTGATAATTTCATACTATAAACGGAGCGCAACAGCCGCGCGGTACCTATAGCTGTGCGACATTCGCATGCGCTCTCTGCATTCAATCAAGGCGCTGAGCTAGTGTTGTTTTATTATAGGACAATAATACTTAACCATTTTGGAGACACTTTTAAAAAGCTTCGACGACTGTATACGCCAAAGTCGCGCTGCTAAAGTCGCCTAAATCTAAAAGCGTTTTGAAGTGATTGTAGCCACTCTAGGGAATACGGAACCCTACGTGCGCGAGCCCGACTCGCACTTGGCCGGTTTTTTTTTATTTCAAATAGGCACTCGTTGAAATCCTAGGCAGGTTTTTTATAGAGAGAATAAGTACTCAACAGTGAGGAGAATAATTATAAAAAAATAAAATCTATTGCAAGGCGGTACGAAGTTCGCTGAGTCAGCTTGCATGGCTTAAAGACCAGTTTTTACCAGCCGCCTTTTCGTTATTTCCTGATTCCTGTCCATTGTTTTGAAAATGACTATTAGTTATGGGACCAATACCACGGCGTAGCAAAAGTACCCGTGAACCTACCCCTTGTAAAATACAGTTCCCGCTTGAAGCTTATAACTTGAAGCTCCGGAAGCACATGAGGAACTTAATGAACTAAAGACGGCACGGGCGTCACCATGGCAATGATTTGGGACAGATCGCCCAAATTGCCATATGTTTGATTGAAGTGTAGCGTCTACTGTCGGAAGGTCGTAAAAATGGGTAAAAATTAATATATTTGAAAGTAAATATGTTTGAGATGGAAATTAAGGAAGGATTGTATTGTCATTGTGGCTTTTCTTTGTTTTTGTGATAACTTCATCTATAGATAATGATTCGTGGTGAGCTATTCTATTCTATTTTACTTGTCTTATTTATAGATCCGAACATCTTACTTATGGATCCGAACCCAAGGGTAAAAGGGTTATAAAAATAATGTCTCCTAACCGAATTTCGACTACGGCGGTCAATCTCAACAGAGATCAGCCAACAGCACGGGAGATATTATAGTGCACAGGTGTGTGCACAACACACTGCACTCTCTGTTTCTTCACTCTCATAGTTCAGTGATACGGAAATCCGACCGGACCGGAGAGAAATCAGGCGCAGGCCCAACGGATTAAGATGTTTTCCGAGGCACGGGAATGTTGACACTACTAACTTCCTGACTCCAGAGCTGTTCCTGAGTCATTTTAAGATGGAAAAACCCAGAAAAAAAGTTTCGACCCGCCCCGGGATTCGAAACCTCGACCTCGTGCATCGTAGTCAGCGTGCTTAACAATAGACCAACGAGGCTGTCAAAGAGTGAAAGAATGAAGCCAAAAAGTAAGAAACGTTAGGACAAATAACAATGCCTCACAAGGAACTTTTTAAGTACTAACCAACAATTAGTCAACAGTGATAAAAAAATATATATACTTGTATTACTAAAAGTAACCGGAGTTTGTTAACTTATTTTATTTTAATAGATTTTGATATCACTTCAAATTGCAATCTGCAACCAGAGAGAGCTTTGCAAAATCAAAAATTAAGGAACTTCTATTTGACTATATTTCATCGGTCCACTTAGATCCATGTTAACGTATCTACATGAATTGCGCGATGCATGCACTACCCACCGATACAGTGAGTGGTCAATAAATCGTATCAGATAGAGAAATGTGAGGCCATTCGGCCTGTAGGATCCGATTCCTGTAGTAATTGTCGTTTATTACTGTAAGGTATGTGCGCACCTGGCATCTAAACTAGAGCTGGAACAAGCTAAAACGTGGACTGAAAAGGTGGTAATGGTTCTTATTTTACAGCTCCATTAACACTAAAGGGGGTGCAACGCGAAGCAAGTCGAGTAAGTCTAAACGATCTTCAAACAGAATCGAACTTATTAATATTAGTAATTAGATCCATTTGCTTTAAAGTTTTAGACTTGGTGATTAGAACAATAGTTTTATTCTGCACAATGCGCAAAACCATCAGACCTTTGTGTTAAAAACTGAAAAGTGTTCATATTTTCTTATTTATATTTTATTCGTGTATATTAAAAAGATGGGGACCTGCGGAATATTAATACAATACAAATTATTGTTTCTTGCGTAAAAATCACCAAGTTTTCGAAAAAAACTGCTCTTAGATATCATTGGCTACAAGTCATGTTTATTATATCATAAAGAATTTGTTTCAAATTTCAACAAGACCAGGATCTTGTGCAATGATTAGGCTAACATAAATAAGTTACTTTAATGTATTTAACTAATTCGGCTCATCGTACAAGTGATTTAGAAATACGTTAAATTTCTCAATTTTGTGCAGGACCGCCTTAAAAGATGTAGCCTGGGATAAAGGAGTTGAACTTTTAACAACGGGTTTCTACTGGAATATTTATGAAAAATCACGAATGTTCAAGTTATAAGAATGTACGGATAATAGCACGTCAAAGTAAATACTGCAGTTTATTCAGTTGTAATAGTATGGGATTATTTTAAGAACGAAAATGTGAAGTTTCCTGTGCTAGGAATTTGTCACAAATATTTATTGAAATATTTGAAACTTATTGTTACTAACAAAATAGATGTTTTTGTACTGAATTCCTGAATGGTTGAGTGATAGAGAATGCCTTGAACTAATTGTATTTACTACCACTTGAAATTTGTGCATTAAATAAACAGACACTGAAAAAAAGGTACAACCAAACTAGTTTTGTTAGTTGAAGGTTTCGTTGTAGGGAAGTAAATGTTTGTTAAATATAAACAATCTTTTGGCTATCAGTAACAAAACTTGTTTGTTACTAATAATACAGAAGTTCGCAAGTCACTGGGTTTGGCTACTAGTATGCCAAATTTTGGTTACTGTTAACCAATAATTTTTTTCAGTGGAGATTTCCAAAGTGCGCTTCTACTCATAATATATATAGCACTCTTAACTCTTTTTGATGCTATGTTTCATTGTATTTTTAATGCTAGTTTATATAATCAATATTTGTATTTGACTAATTGAGCTTATTTTAGCTTTTACTTGCTTGTATTTTTTATTTTATATAATTTAAGCAATTTATTTGCAAGTTTTGTGAAAGTAGAGATCAGTAAATTTTGGTGTGCAAAACAAATTTACTTTTACTTACTTATTTGTTTATATTATTAGTTATTTATTTAATCTAAAAGTACAAACATTTCATAATATCTCCAGTAATTTTTTACCGCAACATTAAATACGTCTTTTAAACCCAGTAGGTACCACGCCTCCATAGAAAGATATTATGTAAATCCACGTTTTCTTTGCACAATGACATGACGGATTGCATGTTTTGCGTTTTCAAATGTAGGCCGTACTATTGTAACTCATTATTGTGTAAGGCGATATCTAAATAAATAAATTGTTCCAACTGAATAAATAATTTATTGTTATTAAAAATAAAACCTAGCCCAAAACTAAGGGTGAGCTTGTGCTATGGCGAACAGGATAACGGATGGATATACTTACGTTTATAAACGTCCATGACTTGCATTTTATAAGCATCCCACCACTATGTGGGATATATAGCCAGGAAGAGAGAGAGAAACATCCATGACTTGCTTGATAGTTGTGTGATGAGAACAAATCTCATCACACAAATATTTGCCTCTCGCGGGATTCGAACCCGCAACCGCTAGTTCGGAGCGCGAACCACTACACCAAGACGGTCGTCAAATGTTTACCTCGAGAAATATTTCTTATTTCGGTATATGATGTTTATTCAAACGCCAATTACTTTATATAAAAAATATTCGCTTTACTGAAGTTCTTAATCGTCAGGCATCTAAGTACTTGGGCTTTTTTGAGATCGTTATTGATGACGGATATCCATGTTTGAAAGGCTCTTTCTCATTTTCTTAGTCCGAGATTACGATAGACATAGAATTTACAACAGTACACATAAAAATACCTATAATCATATGAAAAAATATTCAAAATACTGACTCTGCGAACTGTCGAACTTGCGAGGAAATCCAGTAGTAGGGTATTGCGTGTGATACACGGGCCACGTACGCGGTGTAATCCGTTAAAATTCCCGTCGCGCGCCCGTCACGTTTTGACGGCACCGTGTTTTGTCGTTTGACGCGACATCAAAGATGTAGAGACTACACATCAAGCTAAGCCTTGCAGCATCTTATGCGGTTGTGATAGAGGCCATTTTTAAACGAAAAAGTTTACGATGCTGGCCACTGTACCACCACGTTAATCTTCGGTGGCACGTTAATGTCGTTTTGCACGCTATTCGAAAATACGCGGCATTTAATTTAAGTTCCAGGATTAACCGATATTTAACATGTTTATGTAATAAATAAATACAACGGCTGGGCTCAAAAAAAGCAAGCACTAAAATTGTGGTTCAATTGATTCGGATTTACGGAATAACGTGATAAATCAAAAAGGTGTTACTTACTTAATATGACCTAAGTAAGTTTCAGACGATACTTCACACCAAGGTAGCTTCAACAACTTCACCAAACTCAGGTTCAATCTTGTATGGAGTACAGCTACAACCTTTGGCGTGGATCTGCTAAATACCAATAATTGCCTGCAGGAGTTAATGGAATAAAAGAACATACATTAATGAAGACACTGAACTTTGTGAAACTATCAATCCTCTTGCACGGCTAGAAAGTGGAATTCGTAGCCGGTCGAAGTGTTTCCTAAACACTACGATTTGAATTCCTTTAAAAGGAGAGTGAAAAGGCTGTTCCTAGACAGACATGTATCCTCGACCGCACCGTCGCTTACCACCAGGTAATGGATATACATGATATGGATTATACATATAAAAAAAAAACTATGCACTCGAACATAGGCGTAAGGTAGCACGCCTTTCAGAATTACACGAATTGATTTCACCAGCCCCTTTTTACTATCAGGACACAAGACGTAGTCAGAGTCTCTACCCTTATGTCGTTGATATACATACATTCCTCTTGTGTAGGTAGGTACGTCTAGAGAGTGAAGTTCGTTGCCGGCTGAAGTGTTCCCCAATCACTAAGATCTGGTTACTTTCAAGAAAAGATTGAATAGGCTGTCACTAGTCAGACAAGACCCATCCTCGGCCGCATCGTCATTTACCATCAAGTGAGTTTCCGGTCAAATATATGCATATTCATTAAAAATTAATTAAGAAAAACAACTTGGGTGGCAATTCATTCTGGTTTAGGTTTCCTTTAATGGTATCATGCAGCATGCATTTCCTGTAATAGTAGAGGCAGTTTTATTTAATTTGTAAGGTATATGCCAGTTATGGAGTTGTTACGTTTAAGGTATGTTTATTTTTGGGCTCTATCAAAACGAAACAAAACACTAATAAATAACTAACACTAACACTGAAGATAAATGTTCCTCAAGTTTGGGCGCGTCCCGCGTGGTCACTCATTCATTTCATGACTTGCGTCGATGTTACAAAGACAGTAAGTTCTGAATGCCTGTATCTAAACTACTCCATATCGCATCCAAAATAGTTGTAACCTAAACATAAGGCTCTAAAGGCGTCATCTCACGGCCAAATTAGCGCGCGCTTGGCACGCACCGCGCTGGCACCCGCTCGGCGATTTGGCATCTTGCGACGAGCAGACAACTTTGTGCTT
This sequence comes from Pyrausta nigrata, assembly GCA_949316185.1. Lineage (NCBI taxonomy): Eukaryota > Metazoa > Arthropoda > Insecta > Lepidoptera > Crambidae > Pyrausta > Pyrausta nigrata. Next base: position 4,662,574 of record OX438937.1, read on the forward strand.
TATTTTATGGTGTTGAGGATCGTGCAACTAAGCTTTATTTTATGGTGTTGAAGATATCTTCAGGTCCTGTGAAAGCTGGTTTTACATTTAGGGCCGTCAGACAGGCGTTATGTGAACAGCACAGGGCGTTCGCTTGCAGTTTGAACCCTGGGTATCTTTTTATCATCGGTCACAGTATTAAAAGTAGTCTTATAAAATTATATTAAGTACTAACCATTTCTTAGTTTTAAGTTTCCATGTAAGTGACATGAATTGTCTTAATGGAAATAAAGATTCTTTAAACACAAAAGTATAATTACCGACTAAAGTACGCAATTAATATTAATAACAGTTTATAACAACAATAAATTCAACTGATATGTACTTAGTAAACAATAATTTCGTATGAAGGTTTTTATAAAATAGCTAACTACATGAAGTTATGTAAACGTGTAACTTCATTTTGTGGTGATTCAGAGAGTAAAAAGTTCGTTAGGCGATACAGTACCAAATTATACTTAAGTAGAAAGTCACTGGCTCAGCTACTAAAAGTTCTTCTTTCCGAAATTAAAAGATACAAAAATAACTGCTTAAACCCCACATATTTATAAACTGCTACAAAATAATCTTTCACGTTACAGCATAACGTTTCACGCGTAATTTCCATAATATATGTACATATTTCCACACAATACGTAAGCAAATTAAGCTGACATTATTCACCCTTGGGATTGGCGCTAATAACCATCGGATCGAACCCCGGCCCTTTCACGATATAGTGATGCAAAACTATCGATAGTTTGACTGTCGATAGGTGTCCTTTATAGTAGCAATATCTGTATTTATTTTAACGATGACGAGAGATGTAGCGTAAAGGAATAATCTTACATAAAAAATAAATATCACAAATAAAATAAGTTTACTTGCGTTAGTAAAATTATTAACGTCAAGATGGCTACGTATTTAGGTTACGTTACGTTGCTAATTAAGTTAAAGACAAGCAGCCTAGCAATGTTGTCAGATCTGTTTCCAACACTATCGACATTATTGATGCTACTATTTGTGTTATACTTACTATTATGTTGATACTGATACATACTATCAATAGATACTCGATACTACAAATGGACAGTAAAAAAATGATCGAAAGTACAAATATAATAAACTAAAAAATTACAAGTAAAGCATTTTTAATTTGAGGCGTTGCATGCTCCAGGCGAATGCCGCGATGGATGCGGCGAGTGAAGCGGCAGGCAATGCCGCGGAAGATGAGGAGTTATATGCCCGTCGTATACCGTACGCCCCGCTCTTTCATTACCGACACCACTATTTACCACATGTTCCACATGTCAAATGCTGCACCGCCTCTCCACAGAAAGATAGATAGATAACTCTTTATTGCACACCATATCAGAAAAAAAAAGTACCAAGAACAGAGAAAACGCATGACGCCCCGCAGCCCGCGACGCGCACCGCGCCACCTGACACGCCGCATCTCTATGGAAGAGGCCTTAGTATCGATAGTCGAGTACCAATGAGCAACACTTTTATGCAGGGCTCGTATATTGAAAAAGGTAGATTCCCTTTTTACCTGTGAAAGAATTTGTGTACAAGGTGACGAGCTTCTTAAACGGCTTTCGATTGAAACGTTTCTAAAGGCGTGAAATTACTTTTTTGGTATATTTTTTTCTGTAAGTAATATTTTTCTGAACGCTACTATCTTACATTATATAAAATATTACATTACATAAGTTAAAAACATATAACGTAGAAAGTAAAAAAAATGTATTTTTACCCTTTTCTATAATCTTTAATAAATAATAATCGTATACAATAATCTTGAAATATTACAAATTCTTAAGTAACGTTTTTATCTGTCTGTAACTTTTCACGCCTTAGCTGCTCAACCGCATTTAAAGATATATACGCATTTAAACATATAAAGTATCATATAGGTCAACTTTAACGTAGGCCAATAAGATTTGAGCTACGTAAGTACCTACCTTACTTACTTTAGTCACGAGAAAAAGGCTCCTATAACCTATTCCACAAAAATTAGCATCTTTTGATTTGACATTTCTGACTATCGTAGTCTGTCTCTTTGCGTTTGTTTAGCAAAGAAAGAGAGAGGCTGAACCTAAATTTAATCTTAGACCTCAGATGTGCTCTACATTGGAATATCAAGGAATTGGTCCTATATCAAGGAAAATAAAAAACTTGATGAATAAACAAATAGGAACTTTTATAATATTTTAATAATTTTAAAAACGGAACTCTGCAAATACAACTGAATAAATCATACATTAATATCCACTGGGAAGTAACGAATAAAAAAGTTTGCTGTTTCAAGTGAGAATTTGAACGAATTGTAATTTCCTTGAGCACCTTAAATTAAAGGCGGGAGGTCGCAAATGAGAAACAAAGTTTTCTACTGTTTGCTTCGACAAACTTTACTTTAGGATATAGCACGCCGTAAAAAACAGTCTAAATATGGCACAAGTTTCGACTGTCTCTTCGAATGACAGCTAGTTCCATCCATTCCCGCTCAAAATCAAATCACAATTTATAAAGTTACTCCCTAACTAATAATGACTATGCAGTTGCCATAACCCTTAAATAAATACGACACGGCCAATTTAAAATGTTGTGTTTGTCGCCATTATGTCATGTAATGTAACCTATCTCTCATTAATTCCAAATTACCCATATCATATTTAAGGTGCTTGTGGCGCAGTGGTGGCAGCGCTTTGGTATTGATACCAAAAGTTAAGCAACCCATGGCGCAGTCGTGACTGGATGGGTTACCATTCCGACCATTTAAGTGACGTCCATAACAAGCATCTCCGTGCTTCGGAAGGCAAGTTAAGCAGTTGGTCCCGGCTAATATCTGTTGGTATTAGTCGTTAAGCCAAGTCAGAGGTCCTAGGGCGGCTTGATAACATCTTGACACTAAGGTTTGTCACCTGCCTTACAGACACCCCTCCACCAATCCGCACTGAGCCCGCGTGGTGGAGTATGGCTCGTACCTCCTCACAGTTGAGGTAGAGGTTTTCCTAGCAGTAGGATCTATATAGGCTTACTTTACTTTACATATCATATTTAAACAATTTTATAGCAGTGGCAAATGAATATTAGTAAGGGGGTTAAAGTTGTAGTGACATACAGCATATAGCCATAATGGATGCAAAGTCTACCAACACCCGTGTTTGGTGTACTTAAAAATATGCCGTGGCTGACAGTTCCATTTAACATCCTTAGGTATAGTTTATCAAAGACTGTTTCTATTAAAATCATAATTAATTGCAGAGAGGCAAATAACAACATCGGAAAAACAAAATTCTGCGTTTTTCATCTACAAATATTGTAGGATATTGTTCGCGTAAAAGTTAAAAGTGTACGACAATCAACGTATATATCGTTTTTATACGTATTTCTGTTTTGTTTTTAAACTAATAGTTTGTAAAGATGCAAGAGATTCAAAATAAAGAACATATTATATAAATTTAAGATTGATGAAATCTTTTAGACTGCTGAATTAACGGAACAAACTACCCAACGAATAAAATATTGCATATAAAAAACATATCTACATATATCTTTATATGAAAAATATATATTCGTTTCTTAAACAATAGAGAGCATTTATATATATATATATTATATGTATATAATATATACTTATTTTTATGTATTTTTATTATCTATTTATTATTATTTATTTGTTAATTACACCTATTCTATGATTTTGCACTAAACTCCCCCTTCCTGTGAATGAGTATGTTCCTTAACCTAAAGGTTGTCTGGAAGAGATCGCTTATAGCGATAAGACCACCTACATTGTACATTTTTCTGTGTAAATCGCTGTACTTACTGTATTTTCTGTTATGGTGTGCAATAAAGAGTTATTTATCTATCTATCTATCTATCATTTAGATAATGTACAGGGGCCACCGTAGCCAGCATAAATCAGGCCACTCGTTTTTCTTGCAAAATCGCTTTTATTACAATTACATAAAATACCGCATTCTTTAGCTTGTTATGTTATCCGTATATGGTTATCCAAATCTAAAATGTGTATGATAGATAATAATTATATTTCATCCGATATGCTCTAGAAAGGCCAAACCTCATCTGTTTCAAGTCTGTAGATGCCGGTTCTGAAATTAAAAACATAAACTGAACAATTGAGGGCCCCTACAGCACAATATGACTAGTTCTTGGTTTCTGGCTACAGCTTGGTGACTATCAGTGATTTTTGTCTTTCTGGCGGCTCGGTTGGTTTAACTTTACGAAATGATCTTTGGTATCAAACACTGCTAATCCCTCAAGTCGTGTTATCTGTAACTGTGTTAACTATTGCAGTTTTGCAAAGAACTATTTTAGACCTTTCGTAAACTCAAAACAGCTTTCTTTATATCTACCTACCTCTAGTTGACACACCATACAAGCACTGACTAAGCAACTATCAGCTGCTGCGCATACTTGTAAGTAATTATTTTATAGTAATAGATAAACTTAAAAATAGATAGTATGAAATTTTTGGTACATACCCAGACTTGGTCATAATTCCGTTGCCCATGTTGTAGGTCGAACCAGAACAGTGGTTCCACAATACCTCAGACATACTGGCGCACTCGTTTGCCAGGAAGTGGTTGTAACGGACGCTAGCGGCGAACAATTGGTACGACCTGCTATGAGAACAGGTGCTGACCAAGCAACCAGGCTGAGGGTTTGTGCCTCCATTAGGGTAGAAGTCAGCATGGCCAACACTGTGGTAAATGCCAAGAACACCACCATCTGTGTGGATGGCTTCTACGTAAAGACCTGATTCGGTGCTTAGAGCTTCTGAGTTGCCAATCCATAGCGGACCAGCGGGGTCCAAGCCTGGAGGGAAAACCGAAAATGTATTTATCGTTTTTTTAGATATTGTAGAAAAACAACATTATTTTGAGTACAGGTTTTTTGTAAGAATTGCGAATTTTAAAAGATAAAGCTACAGACAAATTAGTTGCGAAGGAACACTACAAAAAGCTGATCCAAAAAAAAATATTTAGAGTCAAAGTACTAGGGTGCAATTCCACTGACGTGAAGCTGGGCGGAATGGAGAAGAGCAAACCGTGAATTGGCAAATAACAGTGCTCGAAATCCCCACTCCGCATTAGAAGAAACAGTGTAAGTGGAGCAAAGCGGACTTTAAAATAAAATATACATATGAACACACGGTTCCGAGCCGTATAGAACGGAGTCGAGCAGACTGTTAATTGGCCAATCACAGTACTCAAAATATTCACTCCACTTCACTCCGCTTTAATGTTAACACTTGCCACTTTTCACTCTTCTCTACTCCGCATCAGTGGACCATTAATACGATATTAAGCATGAAATTGTTATAAGTTAGTGATCACGTTTAAAGCTTACCTGTAACGCGTCTGGCCACACCACCTATCCTGCGGCCAGTCACGCCAACAGCGTGAGCTCCTAAGCTGTGTCCAACTAGATGCAGATCATTCCAGTTCCCGCCAACAGCACTGAACAACCATATCAAGAAATCTCCCGCGTATTCCCCAACGCTTATGACGCCGTGCGCAGCAGTTATATAGTTGGAGCTGGCCAGGTCACTCCAGTCGACGACTATCACGTTGCAGTCTAATGTATCGAGGAAGGCATGCAAAATGTAAGTATTGACATCAGAGCTGAAGAGGTTGTTCCAGCCGTGGATGATAAGCTTTGTCGGTCGGTCCGGGCCGTAGCTGGAGTTGGTAATCGAGTTGATATCGCCATGCACGAGTGACTCGTGGGTGTTGGGGTTCTGCCTACAAAAAATAATGAAAATGTATAAATGCAATAACCACGCGTCTCTTCCTAAATACCATGGCATGGTACTATCAACACAAATAGGACATAGCAACTTCATAGTAGTATAATTGTTTTAATAATTAATCATGTTTTTTGTGACACACTTAAAAAAAATTCAACAGCTTATTAATAACCATTATTATAATGGTTATTAATAAGCTGTTGAATTTTTTTTAAGTGTGAACCTTACCTAGTGAACAACAAGTACTGGTTATTGACACCATCTCTGCTCAACGCTGCATAGTCCAGCGGCGCCTGGAGGTCCACTAGATGTGGTACATCATCCCCATCAGGCATCCATACATAGCGGCTCACCCCCTCCACATATCCGCTATTGTCCCCGGGAGTCAAGGGAACAGCACCACCAGTGCATACTGAACAAAAAAAAACAAAAGAACAAAAATATTATTCGATTTTCTAAATGTACAGAAAACAATGATGTAGACCAAATGTTGATGAACAATGTTGTTTTTTTTTAGAATCCATAACTTTAAAATACGTCAAGTGTGTTTTTTAATTAGGAACAAAGATAATCAACGTGATTTCATATCCGAAATTAGATGCAGTTTTTTTCCTAAAATATACTGACCAGCAATTAATGTGGCAACCACTACAAGAATGTTCATTATGAGGAATGGTATATAAGTCAATCGCAGAACTGTATTTATAATAATTTGTATTATCGGCAGTCATTTTTTGTAGAAAGAAAGATTACTTTTTCACTTTACAGATCAGATAACCGATAAGAATGCATAAATTAATTGGCTATCGTCACATTTAACGTATGTTGTAATGCTATGTGTATAACTATATAATATATGACTATTTATTGAGAAGAAACATAGCCCATGGCATCCACCGGACTATGCAAGTTCATGACGTATCTGCATTATTGTGCATCTAAATTTATTCAGCAGATTTCGACTTTAAGCAGTCTCCATAGTCAAGGATTTGAATATATTGGGGTGAAATGGTAGGTATTTTTATGGCCATATTCACTTCACTTAAATATGGAGACATTGTAAACTACCATTGTATGTATCTTTTTGTTTTTATTTCTTATTTTAACTATTGTTATATCAATCAAATTGGACAAGACTAAAGTCATGTTCAACGAACACATTCGTACATGGCGTGAACAAGTTGACAAGTCCAAAATGCTATACTGAAAAAAAAATCTTAGTTAACAGTAACCAAAATTTGGCTACTAATAGGCCGTAATCTAGTGACTTGCAAACTTTTGGTTATCAGTAACAAACTAGTTTTGTAACTGATAACCAGAAGATTGTTTATAATAATAATAATAATAATCGTCGAAATCGAAATTTGGTTAATTTTATCCCGTCTTTCAGATATTGTAAGAATAACAATAAATTATAGTCTTAATCTACAAGAAAAATGACTTGTCCAGTTGAGCACCGACGACTTGTCTACTTATTTACATGAAATTTGAGAATTATGATGAATTAGATTGAGCATGTAAAAATGAAATATAGGGAATTTATTTCACTACAATGGTTTTGAGTGCAACAATATAACAATAAAAAATTATATACAGCATGTCCCATAAGCATGGTCAAGCTGAAGTTGGGTGATAGGCCAAGAATTACCAAATTATGGGATAAATCTGGAAAAAATATATTTTTTATATGTTTCACTGACCTTAGATTCAGTATTTGTGTTACTAAATCACATATGGATTTCTAGTTATTCGAAATAAACACAATTTTTTATCATTATGTCGCGTATTGTATAAAATACAGACATATTATCAAAAGTCCAGTAAAGTGACACCCTCTGGTGCTATTCGTGGTACCATTACTACAAATCTAAACTTTTCATGTATATTTTTTTTCTGCAAGCTTTAATAATGCTTCTTTTAATTGTGCTTCAAAATTTAATGACAACTGTCATATTTTTATTTTATAATCGATTTTATAAGCATGGTCAAGCTAAAGTTTATAACTAAAGTTAGGAATATATAGTTCCTAATAGACCGAGGATTAGGAAAAAATAGTTTTACTAACCTTAGATTCAGTATGTGTGTTACTCACTCACAAATGGATTTCTAGTTACCTATTCGAAAAAGGGAATTTGATATTATTATGTCACGTATTTAAAAGAATATAGACATATTATCAAAAGTCCAGTAAAGTGACATCGTGTGGTGCTATTCGTGGTAAAATATATAGGTAGATACTTTTCAAATAATATTGGTTGGTAGTGTCATAAATCAAGTCTCGATCGACTATCGATTGCATCAAAATATAAACTATTAGTTTTAATATTAATTGTATTAGTCTATCTATTGTATTATTACAATTTGATTTAATAAGCACTATTCACAGTAATATTAATCAATAGTGTCGAAAACATTGACGTTGATTGATATTGCTCATTACTGCTATGATGTAGTTTAGTCCTCATACTGAAAAAATAACTTCTTTTTTATGTAGGTAGTACCCAAGAAAACTAAAAGCAATGTTTGTGCTGAATTTTATGAAAAAAAATAATGAATCACATAGCTCTAGTTTGGAAAATAAATCACTCTTATTAATAAAATATAATCTGGAAAGCATAATACCATTTTAGGACTCTGATTGCTTAGATACTAACTTACCAGGTTATTCACCGTTTTAGTACGGTGCTTCAAAGTTAGACTAAGTTACCATCTTGTAAACGTTGTTTGGTATAAAAATTGATTTAAAAATATGTGGCAGTTGTATTCAAACTTTGATATGCAATTAACTATTATTTAGAGGTACAACTCAAATAACATAAAAAAACCATTTGCAGTTGTTGAACTACAAATAGCACCACATAATGTCACTTTTCTAGACTTTATTAAAATGTCTATCATTTTTAAAAATGACGTGTAATTTTTTCCAATTTTTTCCCCATAAATGGTAACCCCTGGCCCATCACCTGATTTCAGTTAGAAATTGATCACAAATTATAATGAAATTGACTTATGATAATGAGACATCCTCAATAAGAAATGTTTATTGTCATATATAGAAATAAGCAATTTTAAGTCTTGTTTGCGGGCACAATTAAAACATAAGAAGAAAAATGAAATATATTTTATAAGAGATAGGCTTAATTTGGTAATAAACTTGATAACTCACCATATTCTACGACTTTCAAACTCTTACCATTGTAACTTATTTTGAGAACTACACATATTATGTTGTATTTTTCATACTTCAGTAGTTCATAACTTGATAACTGAATATATCAAATTATTATTCATGATTGCAAAAATCATTAATTTACATGTTGATATGTCAACTTACATAGGGTTCAACTACATAACACTAACTATTGAGTTACCACATGGTAACCATAAGTTGATAAATCGACTCATAAAAGTTGGTCCAAGTTAGGATGTAAATCTGTAAATGAATAAATATTTTTGTCCAATAACATACGCTTAAAATGTAGATGTTCACCTGTGAACGAGAGGTATTTCTTTGGGTATTTTGAGTTGAATATTTTTTGGCATATAGATCTGAGGTATAGGAAGCGAACAAGCAAATAAAAAAAAATCTGACATCTCGAGTTGTCAACGTATTCACGCCAGGAGCTCTATTTTTGAACCACTCGTATAAAACTCTGTTGGCGAGTCGCATTCGCCAACAGAATTTTATATTTTTACTCGTCTACCAAGTTTCATGACACTGAAATTCCATATTTTTGAATCGATCGCCCTCGGTGCTGACATTTATTCCATCTATGTGACAGCCGATTTGATGCCGCTGAGCTCAACAATTAAGTCGTTGACGTACAGATTGAATAGGGTTGGTGAGGATAAGCCTTACACCACATTGCAACCTATATGACTGCGACAGCGTGCCCGCCCATCGTACATTTTTAACCTGGTTTCCATACCAATACTTAAAAATATCGATAAGTTCCGTCGGTAATTCAACATTTTCTAGCTTTTTCCACAGGATATCATAGGAAACCAGGTAAAATGCCTTAGACAGGTCGAAAAAACAGGCGTGAACTGGCGTTTTACGATTTGTGTAATATTTAACAGCATGCTTAACACACAACACATCGCTTTCAGTTGACAGTTGAGCTCGAAACCCAATCTGGTTATCGTGGGGCTGTATAACGGTATTCAAATATGAGTTAAGCTTGCTATCAAAAACCTTGGAGATAACTGTTGCTAAAAAAATAGGTCTATAGTTACTGCTAACTGCAAGATCACCTGTTTTATTTTCAACTATAGGTACAACTACGGTTTAAATCATATCTACGGGTAGGTAGGAGTCACCAACGCAAACAATAAATAGCAATGCCAGCATCCTCGGCAAGTGAGGCCCCGCATGACTCAAATGCTCAATGCTGAGACCATCATGGCCAGGAGACTTACCTCTGGACATAGATCGGATAATTTTCTTTATATCTGTAGCAGTACATACAATTCCTAGCTTTTTTCCAGTCTCAACATTAAGCTCCGAACAGGGCGGTCCCAACGGTGATTTAAACTACTTACTTACGTACTTAGATTAAGATTTAGTGATTTAAAAACCGGTAACCACCGCAAGTAAAATGGAATGTAAATTGTACAATCTTTTGGCTGTTTAAGTAAGGAATGTTTGCCGTGTTGTCTTATTAAAACTATTAAATGCCACTATTGTCTGTCAAACATATCAGTTTGTCATCACAAAGAATGACATTTGCTTGACACATTACCACAATCAACATTATTTTGTCATTTTTGACGTACTCGTGGCGGTTTCAAGCGATTGAGTGCAGTCGAGTGATTCAAAAATAGAGCTCCAGGTATAGATATTGTCCCGGAACCGATAACAGTCAGCGGCGAGACCATCGAAGTTGTCCAGGAATACGTTTACCTTGGGCAAGTGTTGCAACTGGGTAAAGACAACTTGGAGCGCGAAATCGCCAGAAGGGTGCAGCTAGGTCGGGCAGCATTTGAGAAGTTACGTCACATCTTCTCGTCGCCATTACCGCAATGCCTGAAGAGCAGGGTGTATAACCAGTGCGTCCTACCTGTCATGACCTACGGGGCTGAGACGTGGAACTTGACAGTCAAGCTGGCCCACCGACTGCATGTCGCTCAGCTATTATGGAATTTAGCGAGGACCGTGAAAGTTGACGCATTCTTGGAGAGGTAATTCAGCAGTGGATCGCGATAGGCTGATATGATGATAAGATGAATATCAAGCAAACAACACATAACACCACTTCGTCGAGTGGATAAGAAATCAGCCAGTCACTAATGCACAATTACCTAATATCAATTTTTATTTATCATTAATCAATCTATTATAATAAGTCCTAATTAGTTATGTTCTATAAATGAAAGCAAGCAGTCTAAGGCTGTATTCTAACTGCAAAGATGTTAGTGAGTGTTTGCTTTCAGTTAAGAAATGGAGCGTCTTTACGATGCGTAACGTAGGTAAACACGACCGCAAGTCAGACAATCCCATTTTAACCCTTAGATCATCTCTATTTCCTACGAAATAAAAGTTGTTTTCGTTGTTTAAATGGATAACTTAACGTACTGTCGCCTGTACTTCGTTAGTCATTGAATTCGTGGCTGATTCGAAGCGAGCACGCAAGCGGTTTGTTCCCGTAGCCCTTTTAAGGAAAAAATTGGCAGCCCAATTATTTACTTCATTTAGGGGTTTTTAACTCAGGTTTTCACTAAAAAAGAGACAACAGCCATGTATGCCTAATTTAAACGTGTTAAAAGACACCAAAATATTTCTTCTTCTTTTTGATGGCGAGCTAACATAAGTTTCACGACCAAGGGTTTTTTGTATTTCATTAAGTTCATGATATTTTCGTCGATGTCTGTCAAAGTTGCCGAAGCGAGAATGAGATAAAGTACTTAGATAGATAGATACATACTCTTTATTGCACACCACACACAGTATCAATTTAAAAATTCAAAAATTCAAAATTCAAAATTGTTTATTTGGTACCTTTACATTTTCTTATTGTAGTTGAAGCCCCCTTTTAAGCATAGCATTGCCTGTGCTAGGGGACTCCGCTCCTTTTTATATATAATTACAATATTGTATGACATATAAAACAATATAAGTTATGTAACAGTTTTGCTAATCTACTAGAACAGAAACGAGTTACAATCAAATCTATTCCAGCAGAGCCTCAGTTTCATTGTAGCCTAAATTTTTCAACCAGTTTGTAACTATCAATTTACACTCACAAGAACATTTGTTGTATATAAGTAACTCTTTGTTTAATTTATTATACAATACAGCCGACCGTGTTTTATATTGCACAAATGAAAATTTTGTCTTCCAGTGTGGGACATTTACAACAATTTTAATTCTTCTACCTTCCATGCAGTTTTTTATGTATTTCTTTTTGTGTTGACTTAAAATTATATGCAATATGTAAAGTTTGCGTACTGACAATAATTTACAAATTTGATAAAGGTCATGAGTAGAGAAAGTTTTGTTTTTAAAATACATCACTTTTAGGAGAGTGCGCTGTGCTCTTTCCACCTCCAAAAAACGCGTCTTGAGAGCACCACCCCATACAGGGATACAGTAGGTGAGTACAGACTGTACCAGGGAGATGTAAACTCGATTTATTAGGTTTTTAGAAGAACTTGTGCTACCGGGCACGTCTCTAGGGGTGATATATCTTAATTGTTTAAAGATCCAGTTAAATTTACGTATTCTTGATATAATTTGTTCAATTTGAGGGTACCACGAGAGCCTTTGGTCTAACATCACACCTAGATATTTTACACTGTGCACTTTGTTCATTTGTGGACACTTACAATTTTGACTAATTGATCCGCAGGTGTGTATTTTTATGTCGAGGTCTTGGCTAAGTTGTGAGTTATTATAGATACTGAAACACATGTAGTTGATTTTGTTAGCGTTTAGTGTGAGGAGGTTATTTTTTAGCCAAAGCGCTACTAGGGTTAGGCCCTGTTCAGTGTTTTCCTTTACATTAGTCCAACTATTACCGGTAAAGACGATTGCTGTGTCGTCAGCATAAGAAAAAAATCTTGCGTTACTTAGCGACATATTGCACAAGTCATTTATATAAATGAGGAATCGGGTTGGGCCCAGAACACTTCCCTGAGGGACTCCACATGTTACTTCTATATCGTCACTTACACATTTTCCTAATTTGACTTTTTGTTTCATATTAGATAAGTAATCTCTAAATAATGATAATTGTATGTCCCTAACGCCAATTTTTTCCAATTTTTGTAGTAAAATATGGTTTGAAACTGTGTCAAAGGCTTTTTTTAGGTCAATAAAGACCGATAAGCACTTCGTACCTCCATCTAGTTGTTCAGTTAGCAGAGTACTTAATGATGTTACTGCATCCTCGGTTGATATTCCATGTCTGAAGCCATATTGATTAGGGGATAGTATATTATGCGCATCTAGGTAATTTAGCAATCTAGTGCTTAGTAGCTTTTCCAAAATATTTGCCAAAACGGGAAGAACTGAGATGGGCCTGTAATTGTTGATGTCAGTTTTATGCCCACCCTTGTGTACGGGCGTAATTATTGTTTGTTTAGGGAATTAGGAAAAATACCATTTGCAAAACACAAGTTACATAAATGTGTGATAATAGGTATGATTTCATTCTTGATGTACTTGAAATATTTGGTTGAAATGTTGTCCCATCCTGGGGCACTATCTGTTTTTAAGTGTGTAATAATGCTATTTATTTCGTCGTTATTGGTATCCAAGATAACTAATGAATTTGGCTGAGAGGGCAAATCACGAAGGTAATTATTTAAGGCATCCTCGTCTAGAGTGGCAGTTATATTTCGAGCAAGTTCATTACCTATATTAGAAAAAAAGCCATTTATAAAGTTCGCTGACTGGAGAGGTGTAGATTTTAAGTTAGCTAGTTTACGTTGGTAGGTTTACTCGTATAGGTCAGGGTTTTAATATTTTTCTAGAGTAATTTATTATCATTAATAGAGTTTATGATTAGATTTCTATCGTGTTGTCGTTTTAATTTCTTAATAAGGTTGTTACAGTAATTTCTGTACCGGACATAAGTATTTTTTTTAATTTCGTTATAAGGGTCATCACGAGACTGTTTTTGGAGCTTATTGCGAGTTTTGATACAACGTAGGATACCATTTGTTATCCAGGGTTTTATAGTACGCTGGCATTTAGGTATAGTTATTGTAATAGTATTATTTTCTATTGACTCTGTAAGGAATTGAATAAGGCGATCAGTGATTTGGTTTGGGTTATTGCACAAAAGTAGTTCTGAGATATTTTTACTTTGTTGGTATTTTAGAGCGTTGGAAAAGTCAATTTTGGTTGAAGTTTTAATGGGACTATATTCTTGTTTAGACTTATTTATAGATATGAAAGTTGTTAGGTGGTCTGTGATGGTAGTGTTTAAAATAGCGATGAAAGCAGAATATTTTTTATTTTATTTACTTTTACCATAAAATGGTCTAAGCATTTTTTTTCTTGTGTTATTAGAGTATGCCCTGGTAGAATACCGATATTTGATAGCATATCCAGGTATAAGTGTCAATTTTTAATATCAATGGGTTGTTCATCCTGAATAGGCAGTATATTTATATTAATATCGCCAGCTATGATTATATTTTGTTGAGGATTAATAGTAGTTACGTGATGAAACAGAGAGTCTACGAAAGAGTCTGCATTGTGGTGTGAAGGTGATCGGTAAATACCAAGTATAGTATGAGTGAGTATATCTATTTGCATTACCGACGCATGGGTTAGGTTAATTTCCGACACTTTTGATCTTATAGATTCCTTCACATAAACAACCACTCCATCATTTTGATTTAGTCTACGCGTAGTGGCATATGAGCTGTATTTTTTTATTGTTGGAATGGGCTTATCTTCGTGTAAACGATACTCCGTGAAGATCAGGACATCTGCTTCAAAGTTAAGGCTAGATATATTAACTAGGAAATCATCAAGGTTACGGTAAATACTTCTAATGTTCTGGGCGAATATTGTAAGACTTGACTTATTCTTCGTATAATGCATATGCATGTCAGTAATGTCACATGTGATTAATTTTGCAATATCTATACAGTCTATATTATTAATAGCTTGTATTCTATTACTCATTCTGAATGGTTAAAGTATGCACATGTATTTCAGTTTGTGTATTCTTTTTATTTTTCATTTTTAAGATGGTTATAATATTAAAGAACAAAGAACGCGTGTAAATTGTTTGGTTAAGTAAGATAAAATGGTGGTACCCGTTTGTCAATAGAGTATAGTTAAGTTTGCCAAGAAAGTATGTCTTGTTTTGTATAAGATTGCACTCAGGTAGAAAAGGTAAATGTATACATATGGAATTCAAACACTTTACGGAAGAAAGAATATTCGTAAGTAATATATTTTTATAGTTACTATAGTTAGTTACGGTCTTGTAAGATAAATCAAACGCACAAAGTATGAACCAACAAGAAGTGTAGATAACTAGGATTTTTAGTTTAAGGGACAGTCATATATTTTGTAGCAAGTTATGAACTTGAGTTTCATTTGTGATTTGAAGTATCCGTGAGTTATCATCCTGGCGACGAAATATCTTGCCAAAAGAAGTCCAGCACTACTTATATTTACCAGTCTTCACGAGGTCCCTGGCCAGGAATAATAAGCGTGCGAGTGAGGTGCTCGGATATAAACACAGGAGTATCTTCTTTAATTGTATGACCTAGGTGCTTGGCCTGTAGTTATGTTTTTTATATTAAATGACTTTGTCTTTTATAGCAATTCGCTATTTAGCAAGGTTGAGCCAAGTTTTACTATGATTGCTGGGTTCGAATTAACTTCCCCCTTTCTGGGCCGTAGACGGAAAATATCACGTATATCTCGAGATTCCATTTCTAATTTGATATTCTGGGAAAGACATAGCATCATTTTAATAAGGCCTTCACTTGTTTCGTCTGTTTTTCTTGGTACATTTTTTAATTCAATGCAGGTTTTACGTGACACTCGTTGCATGTCTTCCATTTTGTTCTCAAGAATCACCATATCATCGCGGTCTTTTTTGACCTGAGTCTCTAGTACATCAATTTTTTTGCGAAATTCCTCGTTTTGACTTATCAGCAATCCAAGTGACTGATTAATATTGGAGTTCGTTTGCTGGATCTCCCTGAGGTCTGCGACTATACTTTGCATTTGTAATTGTTGTGTAGACATAAAAGATGTCATTAGTTTTGTAATTTCTTCTCTAAACGTGTTAAATTTCGTCGGTAAGTCAGCATCCCTCTTTCTCTTAATGCGTTGCGAAATAAATCCCAGCGGGCTATTGTCCAAGTCAAGTTCGCTCAGATTTGCCTCCGACATAAATCTATTTGCATTACTCATTGTTTGATTCTGTCAGTTAGTAGGTAATGGTTGCAAACAAAACAAGTTTGGTGTTAGCGGCCGGCCGGCCTCCGTATTCAACAGACCTCACGTACAGGCGGGAGCGAGTCAAAAATAACAATTGTCTCTTTTACCCGAGGTGGAGTGCGGGGTTGCATGCGCGTTATCGGCTCAGCGTTCAGTTTAGTTTCAGTGTTTCTCCGTGGTTTGTTGAAGTAAAGATCGACTTAATTGCACGGGACCGTAGGCATAGATTTGTTAACACCGTAATTTTAAATTTCACGAAAAAGATAAGCAATACGTCTGCTCACAACTGTGTCTCGGACGAAAGAGCAAAATTACATAAATGTTCATAGAAAATGGTACAATTTAGGCGGTCTTATTGCTGAAAGCAATAAATAAATACTTTTATGGACATCTTTGTCATTTAATGCTAATAAAATTAATTGTCTAAGTTCGACAACGCTTTTGTCACTTGTCACATTTATAGATTATGTTTAAACTATTTAAATCCAATGTGGGCTGCATGTTTTGACATAAGAACTTGTAAACTGTAATACGTACAGAGATAAGGCACAATAGACAGAGGTGTGGTTTTTGTTGTAAATTTTTTTTGGTTAAGAATAATTGAGCAGTCAGCGAACCGTTAACCCAGTGAATTACGGCCTAAGCTAGACACGTTTGCTTTGCTTGATTATTATGCTCCTTCCAACGTGCCAGCGATAGGTGCTATCGTTGATGACTACTATCTTGTTGAAATATCTGTCGGCGACTAAACTAAGTGCAGTGATAACAATACTGCGATTTTTCATCATGACTGAATTCCTATTTATTTAGCATTTCAAAAATGTGTTGTTAGCATAGGATGGAATGGATTAGTTAGATGGAAAAAAAGGCCAATGAGGAAGTTTTAAAGATTGTTGGCGAGAAGAGATAAACCCTGCAAACCAACGAGAATAGTTGGGGAAAGATGTGAATGATTATATAGGGAAAGCGAAAAGAGGAAGACCAAGGTGGCATGGAACAAATAAAGGAAAAGTTAGGTGTCGTGTCGAACCAAGAAGTCAAGAAGATAGCTTGGAATAGAGAGGAATGGAGAAGACTCCATCGACAACGACCGCTGTAGTTCTTAAATTATAGACATATAAGATACTTAGGATTATAAATTATTTGATCGTTAATTCGCAACAGTTTTCCACTTTCAAACCATTTAGATTTTTAGCCGTCACCGTAATAATGTTTTGTGCTTTAATATTATTAAATATAGTTTTACTAAGGCAGTGTATTTTTGACGTTTTAATAGGTATCTGGCATTTTTATTAGAATAGTTTTTTACGGGATATCTACCATGTACTTAACTTTCTAATAATGATAAAAAAATGAAACACAATGAGTTTTTTGACAAATTTTGGCAACTTACTTATTTACGTATTGTTAGTTTTCTGATAGTTCAACCAATCCATCGTCCATAGTCTGTCTAATGACAGAACATGTTCGGTCACTAATTAGTAGACGCTGGAGCCATCCCGGCAGCTATAACACCCAATCAATTGAATACATTTGCATTCAATTCCATTTACATTTCAATTCAATTCAATTAGGACGTGTCGTGATACCACAGCGGGGGGTAGACGAAAACGTGTCCGTGTACTACGATGACATGTTACAGATAGCCTCCTAAAATCCTAATCGAAAGCTGTGGCTTAAAAAAAGGGTTTTTATTACTGAACACAAAAAGATAAACCTTTATGCAATGACTAAAACCTGCTTTTAAAAATATTAAAAAAATATACACATATAATGTATTTCGATATTTCATGTTTCCATTTCCATTCATTTGATTAACTGCAGCGTTTTGCAGTTACTTTGACTTTGAGATTCATTACCACAAAATAAATTTCCAATATATTTTTAACGTTTCTAATAGTCAGTTTGATAGTGTACATAAAAACTTAATGGTGATCTCTCATCAGCTTCACAAACAAATGATCTTCATCAGGAACTCAGGAGAATCAAACAAATAATACGGAACCATAAAAACTAGTGAAATGCCAGTCGACAAATTGTGCTATGCGATCAACAACCCGTTTATAACCCCATCCCGTCTTATTTCCGCTCCTATTACCTATAACATAGAACTTAATTTCCTTTAAAGGAAACTATTTTCAACAACTGCTTTCATGAAAGGTCGTCAAGGGTCTCAAGTTTAATTGAGTTGTGGATTACAGTCGCTAACTACTATTGGAAGGAAACTAACGAAATAAATTATAAAATTCCTCTGCTACTTGATACTTTGCAGATGTAGACAGCCACCTTATTAAATTACTGATTGAAAATGTTCCTCTACGTTAAGTCATACACCTTATCCATACTTAATATTATAAATGCGAAAGTGTGTCTGTCTGTCTGTTACCTCCTGACGCTTAAACCACTGAACCGATTGAGATGAAATTCGGTATGGAGACAGTTCGAGACCCTGGAAAGGACATAAGCTACATTTTGTCGCGATATAAAAACATTAAGGGGGTGAAATGGGGGATGAAAGTTTATATGGAAAATCCAACTCTTGCGGGCGAAGTCGCGGGGAACCACTAGTCTGTCTTAAACTCAAAATTTATTTTCTCTTACTGTGTGTTCTATTTCATACCCACAACATTTATTCTTCTGCTTAAGTGCAACAATTTTTTTATTGAACTATTATAGCGTGATATAAAAATTGAGATCCCCATACAAACCTTTTCCGTTTAAGTATTGGTCAATTAGGGGTAGTTATAATGGGGTTTAAGTATTTTTTACGCACTATGTTACTTCCATCGAACATTGCATTTAATCAGATGAACAAATATCAACTTTTTTTTTTGGATATCAAAAGGATATAAATACATTTTACTTGTAGATTATCTTTCTGTTATATATAGAAAGCTGTAAAAGTAATCAAGGGTCTCATAAAAGGCAGGTGCCTTCATAAAGGTTCCATCTAATCAAGTGTCTTCATTACACGTCATTATTTTGTGACAACGACGCGGAACAGAGCGCCCTTTAATTAACAAACAGGTAAGTACTATTAATAGTACTGGAATTGTATAATTAAGATTAATGAAATAACCCACAAGTTCCGTAGGGTAGAGGGTATGGAACCCTCTGTGCGCAACTTCGACTCGCACTTGCCCGGTATTTTTGTACAATGTAATCACCAAATTGGCGGTTTTCGTACATTTTCCTTTACTTTTACTGTTAGACCTTCCTTCTTGACAAAGTTCATGGTTCTAGGTATACATGGAAAGTACCTTATAGGTTTTGATTCCCCTGAAAAATGTTAGAAAAAATAGCCGTAACTTTTGATTGCGTTGACTTAAAAGCTTGATTTTTGTACAGCTTCAAGGGACTAAACACAAAAGTATTTGATGTTAATTTCAACTTTATACCTCCACGCGGTCCTGAGAAAAAGGTTCTTGACAGACAGACGGACACATGGACACACGGACAGACGGACACAGACAGACAACAAAGTGACTTTTGGTAACGGCCCACTCTGTACATATGTTACAGGTACGAATTGATTTCTTACATGTTTCTTTCACTTGGCGATAAAAGAGTTTTCCCAACTTTAACAATATTCTGGGACAGCCAAACTTTCGATAGTTCCTAATGATTGATTAAAACGTTTACTTGCAAAATTCTCAATAAAATAAAAATCTCGCTCGAAGTGAGAACACACTCTACTTTTGTCAAAACCATTTCTACCAATAAATTCGCGTAATTTGTCATTAATTTGCTCCGAATTTAATTACAGTACGGAACTGTTAGTATATTCAAGCTGGTAGTTTGTATGTGATTATAATATGGAGCAACCTCATTAGTGTGCGATGGATTTATAATTTCAGTGCCGAATCGATGAGGCCATTTAATTTGGTTTACAAATGCGAATATTATCTACTTAAAAAGTGTTGCGAAAGTGCAGTGTCATCGAGTTTTCACATTATATTATTAAACTGACGAAAAAGTGTTTATTTATTTTAGTAAGATTTACAGTTTCAATTATACATAAATAACAAACCGTCTTACACGTCTTAGTGTGACATTATCATGTTTTGTGTTTTTTTATTTCCTGTTTCTTTTAAATATACTGTAAAGTTATTTTTTTTTCTGCTAAGCACCGTCAATAAAAATCATGGCACGCGGTGTGCACCTATTAGTGATAATGCAATTAGTTTTTGAATATGGTTAGTCTTAAGTTAGCATCATTGTTATTATCGTTGGTGCACCATATAAATAAATAAATAAACAAATAAACAAACAGTATACTGTGGTTATACAAAGTGGTCTTAACAGTGACGTCCAAAAACTAATTCAAAATCTCTACATATAGGTAATCAGATGAATAAGGATAAACAAGTACGTATTATTATATATTTTTTTTCTACATAATAATACCAAATATAATAATTTTTGATAATTCTATGAAACACCATAACATCAACGACAAATTCAATTTTAGCAAAGTTTTTGTATAGGGAAGAGAATGCTTTTGTTTTTTAAGGAACAAACAATTCACTTCATCCTTAACGAATTTAGTTCCGTTTTTAAAAATGTTGTATAATGTGTTATAGTAAGAATCAGGGAAATAGTTTATTGTATACCTCATTCACCGAGCCAAGTCCAACAATGTAAACAAACCATTGACTAACCTATTAATCCTATTATCTAAAGATTCTTGGCACATACACAAGTGAATTTCTTTACAGAACTCACAAACACCTTCACCAATTACGCCGTAACAATATAAATACGATTATTGCATACAAACACACATAATTACACTCAAAAACGTAAATCATACGAAAAATATCATCATTTTGACAAAGACAAGAAGAGGACGGCAAACTTTATATTTTTTAATGTAGTGTTGGGAAACCAATTTTGTTCAATTGATCGATTCAATTGGTCATTCGAAACTCGCATGCTTAGTAATGTTTACCCTAAAAGGAATGATATTAAAATTATGTCGTTTTATTGTAGCATTTATTTAAAGGGTTACTGTTCATGAAATGATATGGTGTTAAAGATAAAAAGTACATATTTTTTTTAATATAAAAATATAATTAAAAATGGATTAATAATTTTAAAACTCTGCCTAAAATAAAGCTTTTCTAGTATGAATTAGTTATTTTAATATTACTAAACAAATGTTATCGACTTAAAAAAAGAGGTATGTATGTTTATCCGCGATTATCTCGCATGTGAATGAATTTTTCAGTAAAGTATTCCGACTTCGAAAAATCTCACTAAAAGGACTAAAATATCACTTTTAGCTTCTAATTAGTTGAGACCAATTAATTTGAAGTCAATGCATGATTTAGTTTACCCTTTTAAAATTACTTAATGCAATCAGTCGTCATCCGTACAAACATTTTATTAAATTATATTTAACTGCTAACATCAACAAAAACTCTGGGATGTCCCTCTTGCGAGAGAAACCTTTAATTCTTTACTTCAAAATTCTGTCAGTGATTGTTATCGTGCTAGGCTCTTGGCAGTTTCCTGCAAAGATTCAGGCCACTGGCTTCATGCTTTACCATCAAAAAATCTGGGCACCCTTTTTGATAGTGAGTCATTCCGGGTGTTTGTGGGTCTGCGCCTTGGTACCCCTATTTGTGAAGTTTTTACGTGTCCTTGTGGCAAGGAGGTCGACAAATATGGTCTCCACTGTCTTTGTTGCCAGCAAAGTGCTGGGCGTCTCGCCCGCCACGCTACTCTTAATGACGTCATCAGGAGAGCTCTTGCCAGCATCAATGTTCCTTCCACGTTGGAACCACGTGGTTTGGTCCGTGATGATGGCAAGAGACCCGATGGCCTTACGCTCATCCCTGGGAGCGGGGTCGGGCCTTATTTTGGGACGCAACTTGCGTCGATACTTTGGCTCCATGTCATCTCAGGTAGTCAGCCTTAAAAGCTGGAGCGGCGGCGGAGTTAGCTGAAAACGCCAAACGTCGCAAGTATGCATCACTTGCAAGTGATTATGTGTTTGCGCCGTTTGGCGTCGAAACTTTTGGACCGTGGGGACCATCCGCTAAATTACTTTTTGGAAAAATTGCACCTAAATTAAATTCTGTTTTGGCAAATAGTAAAGCTGGCTCGTTCCTCAAAGGATAAGTATAGCCAACGCAGTAACGCAGCCAGCATCCTCACCTCCTTGCCTAAAGGACACGGGTTTAATTTTGATTAAGTAGGTTTTAAGTTTATGTATTTTTATTTCATGCATGTCTTTGTTTTTCTTTTCTTTTATTAAAAAAACCCTGTTAGTAAAGACTACTGCTATAAACAAATAGAATAAATATTAATACATAAATAAAATGCACAAGCACACCCGCTTGATACCCGTAGTATGCGGTAACTATACCTAAGCGCGCACAGATCGGACGGAAATGTTCGATGCGCGGGCGGCGAACGCTCGCCAGTCGAGAGAACGCCGCCTGCAGCGTAACTCGTGTGTACCTACCGCGTGTGCAAAGGTTTTAATGTTAAATTATGTCATCCTATTGACTATTTTTGGTGTTTATTCATTTAACTTTAATTTCTTAATTTTCATGTGTGTTACCGTTGCTTTTTTTGTGTGGTTGTAAATCTTGTGTATAAACGTAAGATAATTATATTTATGGACATTTAACTTTAAAATTGTCTTCAAAACGAAAGTATCTTTAAATTCACTACAAAGTTTCCTACGTTCCATTTTCAGGTAAGACCGATAGTAAATATTTTTCAGTTCGTAACCCCTTTTTTTTTAAATCGTTTTGGTCAAATAAAGTTAAATCATGTCTTTTTTTCATTTATTGCATTCGATTGTATATTATTCAATTGACTAAATTCCTCTACTTTTTCCGAGCACTAAATATTGTCTATGGTATTCGAGCCGCCATGTTTGTTTACATTGTTGGACTTAGCCCGGTGAATGAGGTATATAGGCGAGTTCTATGAAATAATTTTACAAAAATCACTCCTTAGGGGGGTGAAAATAGGAAGGGCAGGGATCTCCATCAGTTTTGAAGCTGAATCGATAAAAAGTAGTAGGGATTTAGCTAATTGGTGGAAAACTAAGAATAAGGTATTTCAGGAATTTTGAAAATTGAGCACTTAGAAATAAGTTTACTTATTTTTATACGGTTAAACTCAAGTATTGTGACGTTTTGTTTGGGTTCCTCACACCGATAATTTCACATTACTGAAATTTATAAATAAATTGGAGGTTAAAATCAAAATTTGTTAGTGCAATTCTGATATCAGGTTACAGTCATTGTAATAGTACATTTCTGTGTATTGGTTTAAAAATTTATGCCGTATTTATGAACTATCGTTATGAGAGAATTAACTGATTACATTGTTATTATTTCCAATACCCTCTTATCGAATAAATCTACAGATAAGTTTATTTATCGTAAAAGGCGGCAGGGCTTTGGTAATAATTAGTAACCAAGTTCAGTTGCAACCAATAATAGTGCTGCAATAGTGTGATTGTTGTTATAGAAGGGATAACCATTTTGACTACATCATGTGATATCTAGTTAAATCCCCACGTTTGCCATCTCACACTATTGAAATATCCAAGTAGGTAATTAAAATAGTTACATTGTAGTTTCATAAACAATCAATCCTTCGACACTTGGTCAACAGGATGTGTTAATTGATACCATTCCCATTAAAGTTGTTATGCCTAGTAAGCGTCTGGTACTATTCCTCGAAGACGCTTCACGTCCCAGTCTCAACACGATTTGACGACTGAAATGCTTCAGTTCAGTTATTTTCCATGAGACGC
Source organism: Pyrausta nigrata (assembly GCA_949316185.1). Classification (NCBI taxonomy): domain Eukaryota; kingdom Metazoa; phylum Arthropoda; class Insecta; order Lepidoptera; family Crambidae; genus Pyrausta; species Pyrausta nigrata. The sequence goes on from OX438937.1 coordinate 4,686,568, forward strand.
CTCCCCGCGCAGCCGTCTCTACCGCGAGTATAAAAGCTCTAGTGGGCGATGGCAGAGCGTCTTTCACACTTCGAATCTCCACTTAGCAAGTAGTTCAGTCCATCGAGGACACCTAGTTTTTGTAACTTTATTAAAGTTTTTACAAGTTTAATTTAGTTTTCTTTTAAAGTCTGCCTGCCGTCCCAACTTGACTATCTACCACATATCTCAAAACTTCTGAGAGGGTGATATTGTTGCTACAAAACAACATTTTGTTTAGAACCAACATCGAAATGGCGTAGTAACTCCTACGATAATAAAGATTTTCAAAAGAAATAGAGCGTAGCCTAATGTTATTTAATAAGTTTTTTTTAATACAGACTATCTAGGTCAGAAATAAACCAAATAAAATAATAATCAAAACAAATAGAGAACTTACAGACGATTTTGACAAACGACCGACGACCATTTCCAGTGTAAAATATTTATGGGGTGAGTTCCTTAGATAACATATTATGCCAATGACAAATGTTTATATGCTTATCCAAGAACAGAATAGCATATTGTGACAAAAAGGTACTAACTAAGACAATAATTCACGCAAGCCTCTGTAAACCTTCACAATAATTTCATGGATGCGCATGGGGATTAATTATTAAGTGCCCATGTAAGGGAACATATAAATAATACCACCCTTGTCAAAAGGGCTTACAAGGGCCAGTGTCGCGTGACTATACTGAAAGTGAGAGGGACCGGAAAATATTTGTGAATAACTATAGATAGAAACAAAATATTATGTGATTAACAAATTAAGATTTTTTATTTTAAATGGGTTGGTCTTGACTGTACACTAAGCCAAACGTGGCGCATAATAGAGTCGGCGGTGGATCAAGCTCACCCAGAAGGTTTTGGCACTCCCACTCACCGACGGAACACAGCAAGCTGCTTGTTGCCGGGCTCCAGTTGTAGGGTGGTAGCTACCACGCGGCACCTAACGCAGTCTACCACTGTAAGGATCGTTCATCTGCTATCTCAAATTGGATTTTGTGATGTCGTTGCCACTTGTATCACTGATGATGATGTCCTCCTAGCCGATTTCGACTACGGCGGCCTATCTCAACAGAGATTAGCCAATTGCGCAGGACATATTATAGTGTACAAGTGTGTGCGCAATACACAGGTGCACTCTCTGTTCCTTAACTCTCATAATTCGGTGAAACGGCAGTCCGACATGACCGAAAAGAGATAAGGCGCAGGACCAACGGCTTAACGTGTGTTAACACCATCAACTTCCTGACTCCGGAGCTGTGTCTGAGTAATTTCAAGACAGTAAAACTCAAACACTCTCGGCCCGACCCGGGATTCGAACCCGGGACCTCGTGGATAGTACCCAGCGTGCTGACCACTAGACCAACGAGGCAGTCACTTGTACTACTATATCCTTTACCACCAAAAAAAAAATAGAATAGAATTTATTTTATTTTCTCTTCACAAATAGGTAATTACAAAGCAACTTTACATTAAGTTAAGGGTACACATGAAATTTTTTACCAGAAATTTGTGAGAGACTGGTGTCTGAAGTAGGTTTCTGAAAAACCTGTGATACAGATCAAATACACGAGCATACAATTTCAAATTTTATTTTCGTTTTATTTCCTATGATTTGACGTTTATTTATTTGTATTTAGGAATTACTTATTTTTTCCGAGGCAAGTCTAGAATCTAGAATACACCCCTTGCAATCAGCAAGTATATCACTTTTATTTGAGGATAAAAGCAACACTTGGACCGCTTCCAAATTAACTCTTACGTAGATAACCGCAATTATGTGCAACGGAATTATTATGACTGCGAAATAATTGCACTTTGCCCCTATTTTGGCGGGATTAAGACAATATGTGCCAGCAGAGATAATTAAAATAACAAACATTCAACTTTATCTGTTGGCATGTATAGAATCATTTATTTTAACGGTTAACGATATCCGACTATATAAATCTAAAAGTATTTAACGAATTGCTTTTCAATTTTTACACGCTTTTTTGAATCTATTTTTCTGTCTTAAAACACTTTTCTTTCGTCGTAAATAGACTTTTATTCGCTTTCTTCTAGAATTTTGATTTCAGAATCAAATCAAATGTATGAATTTTTCACACGTCTGAGGTAATTTTTGTATGCCTTTACTGTCCTATGGGTCATTGACAGCACCACCAGTGAGCATCTTGTGATATCATATTACCTATGGTAGAACTTAAGACATAATTTCCGTTTATTAGTGGACCGAATATTAATGTATTTTTTTTATGCCATGCCTTTGATTGGATGAGTGTCAAGTAGAACCTAATTATTCAGTGATCTAATTGATGAAACATTGTTCCTCCTCTGCATTGTTGAACAACAAACACTGTGATAAATCAAATCAACGAGCTTCGGACATTGTAATCAGTAGCCCTAAGTAACGAGAGATCTACTTATCTCGCACAACTTCAGTCAAGTTTCGTAGTTTCGTCATTCATTTGAATGAATCGCTACTCGCGTTTTTTCACTAAAATTGGTAAGTTCTTACGATCTTCTTACTTCTTCTTACGATCACTTTTTTTCTTCTCTTTTGATGATGCTAATACTACTCCTAGTTTAAAAAAAATATGAAAGACAATTTAAACAGGAAACTATGGATAGTAAAGGATCTACCTCTTAGTGGTCCACTTCGGGCAACGAAATTACAAACTCCAGTTTGTGATGACGGCTGAACAATCCTATCGGTTGCACATAGAGATGGGTTAATAGCCCGATAGTTTGGATTATTAGCAATTATAATCCATGAATCGCCATTACTAGCCATCCATTGGCTAATAACCCCGCTATTAATAGTTTCTGACAAGTTTTTCTTCCACCTTTGAAATTTAGCTCGATTTTAAAATTAAATATTAGTCAAAGAAAAAAAGGAACTAAAATATTAAACAACATCAATGTAATTTAAAAAAAAAAGATTGTAATTAAAAAAATAATAATAAATATATACATTGTCAACATTGTAAGTAGTATTATTTATAAAAAGTTCAAATATTATGAAAAATCCAGACTGATAGTGCATGCGTCCCGCACTCCGCTAGGCGCGATGCACACAAAGGGCACGTAGATCAAGGGTGTCGTCGGTGATCGGCGCGTGCGGCGAAAGGGGTAGTGCGGGCGGAAGGCGCTCGTGGCGGCTCTCGCCTTGACCAATGCCGAAAGGCGCCCCGAGTTCCGACAGCATGCATCCAATCCATTGATAAGAGTGGCAACAGCGCATAGACTACATTGACTTTGTAGCAACAAACAGCAAATTACTGCGGAAAAAGACTGTGCTACTCTTTCGATCTATACGCGCCAGGAAGAAAGGGCATGAGTTGCAAATGGCGTCTTCTGCGTATCGGAAAGTGATTGCACTAATGCGTCAGTTTGACGCTTGACGTGGTTCAGTGAGGAACTAAGAACCGTTATGTGCGTTCTAATATCTGGTGCGTTTTAAAAGTGATAAAATGGTGAGGCCAAAGAATAATCTCGTATGGAACAATTATGAAAGTTTGGATGATAAGTCGGTGAAATGTAAACACTGTGATATGATTTATAAACAAGCCAATTTAAAAAGAATGGCTCAACATTTGACTAAATGTTTTAAGTGTCCAGTTGAGATAAAATGTAATATACCTGGAAGTTCCTCAAGTTGCCAGACAACAAACCGAGAAAAAGAACAAAATTTAAGCCAATCAAGTATTTTAAGCGAAAACTCTGAAGTATCTAGAGCACGAACCACTCATTCTGATGTTTCTTGTGAAATGACAGCTGAACAAAAATCAAGATTAAACAGTAAATATGCAAAGGCAGTGTTCGTATCTCGCTGTCCGTTGTCTTTACATCACCACCCTCTTTGGCAAAGTTTTTTTGATGATTTAAACCCATTTTATAAAATACCAACTAGAAAAACACTTTCAACGACGCTTCTTGAAAGCTGTTACACGGACATGAAGCAGTCTATAACAGAAAAGGTAACCCTCAGCCAATACTTGCACTTACAATGCGATGGATGGAGCAACATTCACCACGAAGGAATTATAAATTTTGTTTTATCAACACCAGAACCTGTTTTTGTAGAATCTCTGCCTACCAAACAATCACGTCATACAGCAAAATATATTTCTTCCCAAATCATTCGAATTATGAAACAATTTGATGAGAAAAAGTTCATTGTTCTAATCGGAGATAACGCTAAGAATATGCAAAAGGCTTTTCAGCTCGTTAAATTGCAATATCCACATGTCACCAAGCTTGGATGTGCCGCTCATATTCTAAATTTGCTATGCCATGATTTCATCAAAGTTGATATTATAGATAAAATTATGACCACGGCAACTAAAGTTGTGAATTCAATAAAAAACCACCAAATTTTAAGTTCATTGCTTCAAGAAATAGTCAAATCCAAAGGATCAGGAGAAACACTTAAACTACCAGTGAAAACCAGATGGAGTAGTCATTTCACGTCGTTAAAAAGTTTACTTAACACAAAATCGGCATTAAAAACATTAGCTATAGACGAAAAAGCTGCACATCTTCCTTCAGACATTAAAAGTGATTTGCTCCAAGAATCGTTTTGGGACCTTTTGAAGCAAATTTCTCGCATTTTAGAGCCGTTCGCCGATGCTATTACTAAATTAGAAGGCGATAATGCAAAAATTGACAAAGTGTTTCTTACATTTAAAAATTTAAGGTCACAAATTAGTTTTGTTTTATCTGATGTTACAATTCTTGACAATGATGATAAGAAAACAATTATGACATTTATTGACAATAGAACTACAATGGCTATTGAACATTAATACATTTTGCAGCTTATTTGCTCAACCCTGCTTCACACGGAATAGAATTAGATCCTGACGAAGATATTAAAGCAATGCAATATATCTATGAACTGGGCCAACATTTTAAATTAAATATCATAAAAGAATTAGCCGATTATAAAGCAAAAGATAATTTTTGGAAGAATCGATTCCTCTGGTCACAAGTTGAAGAAACTGATACACTTAGCTGGTGGAAGGGGATCTGCAGCTCTACACAGCTACACAAAATCGCAGTAGCTATTTTATCAGCTCCTTGCACGTCAGCAGCCACTGAAAGGACATTTAGTGCTCAAGCTGATATACATACAAATAAAAGGAACAAACTGACTACTAAACGAGCAGGGAAAATAACCTACATATCACACAACTGGAATTTAGAAAACAAACCGTCATCAAGTAAGATTACAGAAAGGGACTTTCTGATAGATTGCTTATCGGAACCTTGCTCTCCAAACTTAGAAATTGAAGAAATCACCTGTGACAGTGATGAACATGATCAACTAAATACACAGGATAATGATTTGACGGAACCTTTACAGTCCGATCAAATGTCACATATAATAACAAATCTTAGAAATGATGATTCTAGTGAATCTAGCAGTAATTAGAATAAATATATTTTCTTATTTTGGTAATAATATTTTTGATAAAAATGAAAAAAAAAAACATAAAAACGCAAAAAAAAATATACCCCAAAATCGTCGCAAATGATTGACAATTAGAATAAAGGAAAATCGTTGTACATAGCTGATTAAAAATTTTTTAATGGGCCAGGTTAGTTTTAAATTACTTTCATAAATTTGTATTGACTAACTAATACCGACGATAATAAAAATAAACTAACCTGACAGTCCTAAGCCTGAAAACCATGAAGGGAAATTTTTAATCATTAGTATAACATTAATAGCAGGGTTACAATCCGAAATCGGCTATTATTGGCTATTAATGGCTATTAACTGATTTTAATCCATTATTAGCCAGATGATATTAATCAGATTATTAGCACTACCCATCTCTAGTTGCACAGAATAAGTACTAGTACTCCGTACAGAAATTTGACTTGGCAATGAAATTCAAAGAAATGTCTACTCAATGTTGTCAACGATATGGTGTAGGTAATTTAGTTCGCCTAAGACTTGAGCACATTTTGTGTAGACACCTACAGAAATACATTGCAAGATAATTTTATTCTTATAATTTTGGAATATGATTCATAATACACTTAACCTATTCAGTGACGTAATATCACGCGCGCGATAGGGTTGACTGCTACAAGAAGCTACTATCGCCATCTAGCGCATCTTTTTTCTATTATTCGTGCTCGTCCCGCCAGCAACGTAGCCGCGCGGCCGCCGGTGAATAAAACGCGCGAGCGTGTCGCTGGCCTGTAGCGACACGCAACTTGTTTTAGCCCCTTACAAAGGGTCGCCGCGCGTAGATACGTTTTTGCTACCTACGCGGGGAGATACACAGGCCTGTCGGTAGTAAGCTCCGTTAGGTGTCGCCTGGTAGCTTCTTCCCAACCGGAGCCCGGGGTCAAGCGGCTTATTGTATTCCGTCGGTGAGTGGAAGTGTTAGAACTATTTTTGCGTTGTTAGTAACTAGTAATTTCTGCTTATCCCAAAGGTATGACTTGGTGCTAAGTCCAGCTTTTGTTCAAAATTTTTGAGCTCGCTTCAACGTCGACTATCAATATCTACGCTACGTCTGACTCAGTCTAGAGTCAAGAGCAAACCCTTTTTAAAAAAAATACATTTTTTTAGTCTAATGACATGTTTCGTAACTCCACTTGATAGTCATCTTATGACTTACACCAGGCTACAACGTCACGCGTGCAGTAATCCCGGCATGGTGCGACAACCATTGATAGGATTATACGCGGTGCCGTCCCAACGTAACTGGCATTAGGAAGTAAATAAGAGGAATCTAATGCACAGGTCTGGACAGGCAATAATTGGTTTTAGTTTATTAGCATGGGGGGAATTTGCATATAAAGGAGGTTGCGAATGCAGTACTGTCTGTGAAAAAAGAATGTTGCGCAAATCAGATTGTGAAATAAAAAATCAGATTGTTGTTGTATCGATTCTTTAGATCTCTTATCAAATGTTGATGTAATTGAGATCATTGATAAGAGTAAAAGGAACTGAATAGTAAAAGGTACTCTAGTGCTGGACAGAAAATCGGCTCCGTAAAATATGAAAAAAAAATCCCGACCTTTTCAAGACCGGATGTGGACAATAGACATATTCTAGTCTTATTATAATACAACTTTAATTAGTTTTTAAAGCCCTAAGTCATTCAATCTAACGTAAAAATATTATCTTCGCAAGGTTTCTTCTGTTATGGCTAACCATAAACTAAAAAGGGCTTTACTAGATAAGACAGATCCTGTTCCTAACGCAGTGGTTTTATCTTGGAGTCGTAGCTTTAGAAAAATGGTTCCAAGACGTTCTTTCCCTGAAAAAGATTTATATCTAAGTAATTTCAGGCAATATCAATATCGGTCTCGATTTCCAGTAAAACGAAAGCCATTTTGCAAGTCCTTGGCGATTCCCTATACCTAAGAGGCGATTGCCATGTGATATTCGTGAAATCTCCCGATGGACAGCAAATCCCGTCCTGCCAGAAGGTGTACTCTGTATGACGTTCGTTACTTTGCATTAGTCGCCGCTCTCTCACGTCCTTCTAGCCGAATTTTGACTACAGCGGCCAATCTCAACAGAGATTAGCCAACTGCGCGTGAGATATTATAGTGCACTAGTGTGTGCGCAATACACAAGTGCAGTCTTTGTTCCTTCACTCTCATAATTCGGCAGTGCGACATGATCGTAGAAAGATCAAGTGCAGGACCAACGGCTTAACGTGCTTTTCGAGGCACGGTGGTGTTAGCACCACCAATTTCCTGACTTCGGAGCTGTGTCTGTGTTATTTCAAGACAGTAAAACTTTCGGCCCGACCCGGGATTAGAACCCGGGACCTCGTGGATAGTACCTAGCGTGCTGACCACTAGACCAACTAGGCAGTCAAGTCAAATTTCTCACGTATTGACAAGCTGGTAGGTTTGAAAAGGCTAGATAGAGTCGTAAATGTGGACAGATGCAGCGTTATTATAGAGTAGGGGCTCGGACGCCAGTAGATTATAGAAAATTGTGGGGTATAAGCTAACCGAAGTGGATGAACGTATGCGAATTTTGATTGTTGCAAAAAATGTGATCTCTTGCGACTTGTTATGTGAAATTAACCTCTGGCTTAGGAAGCAAAGCTATTAAACTAGCTTACCATTTATCTAGCTGCTAAGTAAGTATTTCAAATTGTTTTGTAAAATATTACTTACTGTAATGCACTTGATTACGAAATAAACGTTAATTAACACTTTAAATGTATGATTTTTGCGATTTTGCAAACTGCGAGACCAGTGTCCCTAAGTTTAATAATAAAAATTAGAAAACACCAAATCATTGCTCTGTCTGACCCCAAAGTGATTGCTATGTTATGAAATTAGAAATAACGGTGTGCCACAACACCCAAACATGAGATGTTTATACCCCAAGTGCTAATTCCTTAATTTTAATGCAAACAATGCTTTTAATTAAACAAAAGCTCTGTGTAATAAACTTAATGTGTCCATTGATACTGACAAATATGCTTCGATATTTCTTGATCCTAAAAAAATTGCGAATTACATCCGAAGCAAACAATCTACTCAAAAATTGTGTCAAAAAAATAACAAAAGCACATCCGTCAGTCAAGTATTCTCGAGTATTTTGATGTTGTAAAAAATACTTGCGAAACTAAGGTTAATCATAATAATACGTTTTTTCGTTGCCGAACTGAATAATCATGTTGTAAGAATATTTCATCAGAATATCCAAAGTTTACTAGGCAATGTATCTACATTAGAGGTTTGCCTTGATGAGTTTTCAGAAAATGGTTTCGATTTGGATATCTTATGTTTCTCTGAAACATTTGTAAAATCTGGTAGTGAAACTAACATAAAGTTAAAGCAATTTAAATTAGTATCCTCCTATTGCAGAAAAAACCAAAAGCGTGGTGGTGTGTGCATAATGATAAGGAAAACTGTTGACTTTAAACCAGTTAGTGTATGTGCAGAACTATCCAAGGATAGGGTTTTTGAAGCCTGTGCTGTAGAAATACCTATGTTTGATTGTATTGTTGTTTGTATCTATAGAGTTCCAGTCAAGACTAACCTATCCAGTTTTAGGAGTAGTTTAGACATACTCCTTTACAAACTCACCAGACGTAGTTAGAAGGAAATAATACTTGCTGGTGACCTAAATATAGACACATTGAAAGAAAATAACGCCGCCAAGGAATTAAATAACTTGTTAGCTAAGTATAATCTCGTCTTACATATAAACGTGCCCACGAGACTAAACTCATTAGTGAAGTCAAAGGAAGGGTTCACCCATAATTCCTCTCAGATCATGACACGGGGAAAACATTAGAGTTTCTGATACCTAAAACTAAAAAAAGCCAGCCAAACTACTGGTGTACCAGTAGTTTGGCTGGCTTTTTTTAGTTCTGTAGAATATAAGTAATATTCTGTAGAATAGTTAGGGATTTTAATGAGAATAACAAAAGGAAATTTATAGAATTAATATCCAGTTTAAGTTGGAGTGATGTGTTTAACGAAAGTGACTTAAATGTAGCGTTTAATAGTTTTCATCAAGACCTTTGTTTATATTATAATCTCTGCTTTCCGTATAAAAAAATAAAAGTCAATGTCAACAACTTAAGACCGAATGGATTGGTGGATTACCCCGGGTATTAAGAAATCAAGTTCATCAAAACTGAAAATAAGAGCGGAATACTATAAGCATAAAACGTTAGAAAATAAGAACAAATTCAAAAACTTTACCTAACTACTTAGAAGTTGTGTCAACAAGTCACAAAATATTTACAATACTGCAACAATCAAAAATGCTAAAAATAAATGCAAGGCATCGTGGAATATATTAAAAGATAAAACTGACAATTTGAATTTACATGACGAAATAGAAAATTTTGAAATAAATGTCATGGTAATTGATAACCCTTCTGACATTGCCTCAATATTTAATAATATTTTTTTAAATTTGACTAATCAATTAAAATATCCAACAATCAGACAAACCATAGTAGACATTCACCCGTTAAAAGATAGTTTATTTTTGACACCCTGTTCAGCACAGGAGGTTTGGTCTATTATTAAGTCTTTGCGAAATACAAATGCTGTAGGTATAGACGAACTACTAACCTTTATATTTAAATATTGTGCAAACTTCTTAGCACCAGTGTTAGCTTTTCTTATAAATTTATCTTTTACACAAGGTCAGTTTCTAGTGAATTTAAAACGTTCTAAAGTGTGCCTATTACACAAGAAAAATAATAGGGAAGAAATCAACAATTACCGTCCCATCGCGCTCATTTCAATACTTTCTAAGATATTTAAAAAAAGCCATGTTGAGTAGAATAACATGCTTTTTGATAGACATAAATTATAGCAAAAGAACAAAATGGATTTCAAAAAAACCCTTGCAATTTACTCTTTGATAAAAAGTATCCTGGAAAATGTCGATGGTAAAAGACCGGTTATATGAGTATTTTTTGATATAAGTCGTGCATTTGACTATGTAAATCATGATATACTTATGGAAAAATGTAAGAAATATGGCATTAGAGGACAAGCTGTAGATTGGTTGAAAAGTTATCTTTCAAACCGCTTACAATATGTAGAAATAAGAAAAAAGGATCCCCAGAATAATGAAGTAATATCATACAAATCATCATTCTTACATAATACATGCGGCGTGCCTCAGGGTAGTGTCATGGGAACTTTGCTCTTTCTTATATATTAATGACTTGCCTAAACGTATAAACTATCAGACTATATTATTTGCCGATGATATATCACTTGTCAACAGTGCAAATTATAACCAGGTCATAAATGAAACTATAGATGGTGTTGTTACATGGCTAAGGCAGAACGGCTTAAGTGTAAATTTATTAAAACCCAAATTTATTCGTCACATGTCAGAATCAAGCAATCGAAGAAGTTAGTGAGGCAAAGTTTCTAGGTATCATCCTCGACCAACACTGTAATTGGAAATCCCACATTGAGGACTTGTGTCATAAGTTGAGCAGTTTTGTTCACGCCTTAAAAAAATTACGATTTGTTGCAGGGCAAGATACGCGGTCATGCAGTTTCTTGCCCTGCAACCCACATTATGAGACATGTGTCATCAACATTAAGGTACGGTCTCATAATGTGGGGTAACTCAACTGACATTACGAAAGTATTTTTAATACAAAAAAAGTGCGTCAGGGCAATCGTGGTGTAGGGCCAATGGAATCATGTCATTTATTAAAATGTGTTAATGTCGGCCTTTATTTAAAAAGTTAAATCTTATTACGTTCATTGGGCTTTACATTATGGATACTAGAATTTTTGTTAAAAAAAATCCTGAGTTATTCGAGAAGTACATCCAGATCGATTTAAGGTTACGCCAAAGAGATATACATAAATTGCAAGTTCCGCTAAGTAAGACTGCATTTTTCGAGAAAAACTGCCACGCCATAACTGTTAAAATTTATAATAGAATACCGTATGAAATAAGACAGCTTCCTAGTAATTTATTTGTTAAAAAAATTCATAATTACGTTCTGAATAAATGTTTTTATAATCTGACTGAATTTTTGACATAATTAGATAGGTAAGAATACGTATTTAATTTAATATAAATGAATTTGTGACATGTTTAAATAATATGACTAATTGCTTGTAAAATATGAATAATTTAATAACTCAAGTTTGCATGCCGCCTGTGGCAAAACATGAGGTCAAACATGACATTTTGTTACCCATATTTACCATGTTTTACGCAAAAAAATTCTATTCTTTTCTATTCTATAAAATGGTTTTCTAAATTAACTCGACCGGAAACCGTAAATGGCGGCACCGACGTGCAAGCTGACCACAAAGGTCGTTATATGTTGGAATTTCATTTATTATTGGTTGAAAGGTTCGACTGTCGTTAGAATAAAGTATGTGACATTGAACCGCCTGGATGCCGAACTGCTGCATCAAGCTGCATGGACTTTATCATAGACAAATAATAAGCACCAGTTTAGTTTTTACCTAAATATTAGACATAACCAGTCGAAACACTGAAAAAAAAGGATCAACCAAACTAGTTTTGTTAGTTGAAGGTTTCGTTGTAGGGAAGTCAATTTTTGTTAAATACAAACAAACTAGTTTTGTTACTGATAACCAGAAGTTCAAGTCACTAGATTACGGCCGTCTAGTAGCCAAATTATGGTTACTATTAACCAATCTTTTTTTTAGTGAACGGGAATTTAAAATATGAGTATTAGAGTAGTGAGTAGTAGATACTGACTGCTCGACGTATTGCCTGGATTGCACCAGTTTATAGTCCAACTGTTTGTCTCGACTTTGCCTGTGGGGTACAGGGGGGTCCTGAGCGGTGCGGGCGGCGGGCGCTTGAGATTTAATTAGGTGATTTGAATTTTGAATTTCAAAATCCTTATTCTTTTCAGAAATCGCTGCTCTTGTCTACCCTTGCCCCGCAGGCGAGGTCTCAGATAATCGGTCGGACTATTTATTTATTTATTTTAGGAAGATTTACAGTTTCAATTATTCACTAAACAACGACAGTATTCTGTGGTTCTATACTAATAACAAATGATATATGAAATAAAAAAATACTATGATGACTATTGTATTGTAACACGAAAGTTTTAATCTTACTACAGTTTTTACTTTGCTAAATCTGTGGCCTTTTTCGTAGCGGGCTAGCGACCGACTAGATGCCTAACCGAGTGAGAGAGTACCTACGACATATGTCCACTATTAAACCGCGCTCCGTAAAATTCCGTGGCATCGTAAACATTTTTTAGGATTCCGTGTCGAATGAAGAACCATTTTGGACGTATCAATGAAGATGAGGAAGCGCTCGTTTTTTTCGTTGGAACAATTTTTCATCAATTTTACGTTAGGAAAACTAAGACCATGCATATTCGGCCTTCTTTTGTATTTGTATTTTTATTTGTAATACATATTAAATAGCCGATATTCATACTACTCGTAGCAACTTAAAAATATAATATACATCAAATCACCATTAGTAAAATAATATTTATAGGAGAATAGTCTCTAATTTGAGGATTCGATGCTATTTCGACATTCAAACTAGATAAGTATACAGTGTGTCCCGTCACCGATGTCGGAGCCTTTAAGAGGTGATAGATGAGTTCACTTTCAACATTTTTCTCTATTACATGAACCTCGAAAGCAGACCAAAATATATCACCTTTCCACACAAATCTACAAAGTTGATTTTCTAATTAGTATGGGAAAGTAATAAAATAATTTGGGCTATCAAAGTTGATCCTATTATGAAAGTAGTTGCAATTTTGCTTCTCAGTCACCACATGAAGGCTCCGACACCGGTGACGGGACTGTATAATAAGTACTAATTAATAACAACAAACATTACCCCCTGAAAAGGTTTATTTATTTGTGGTATACATTATATTTCTCAAACATAATCTACGGAACCATAGTCTGTTACGGCTTCACGCACTTTCCTGCTTTTAGAGCGTACCGCTTTATTTCTCTCCGCCCCAGTCACTGCAAAATGAATCCTTTACCACTAAACTTACGGCTTATATTCAGCAAACATACGTTGACCAGAGGACTTCGGAAGGCTTAATAATTTTGAAGGCGTGCGTAGTTGGCTGTGGCGGGGATTTTGAGATTTGTCGCTGATTTTTATTGCTGTTGTGGAATTATTATCGCCGCAGGCGGTAGACAAATAGTTTTTTTTTTTTCATATACTTTGTGTAGGTGGGATTAGAGTGAAGAAGTGGGCAGTTGCTTTGCGTTTTGTGGTCGGACAATATTGTAGAACTTTTACATAGATGTTAGGACTGACCTACATTCACATAATATCTGTGTCTACTACGTACACTATTGAAATATCATTGTGTAATGTTTACCTTGTGTAAGTAAAAGACTTCTAAAATAAGCAAAGTATTTTAATACTTCAAAAGTATTTTTGAAATTTTTACAGATGTATTCCTGTTGCCGTTATAACAACAAATACTAAATACAGAATAAAATAAATATTTAAGGGGGGCTCCCATACAAACGTGTTTTTTTGTCTATACTGTCTTATATCACAGAATAAATAATAGTAAGAATATTGTAAGTTAATGGTACAGAACCCTTCGTGTGCGAGTCCGACTCGCACTTGGCCGGTTTTTTATGAGCGACAAACGTAGAGCAAATTAAAAAAAGAAGTAAAAGTATTCTAATTGCATACCGCACTGTTGATAGAGGAACTACAGAAGAAATCAAACATCAAGTTGTGTGGCTTAACTACATCAAAAACAAGCACATAAAACTATATCAAAAAAGTAGGTATTTTTGATGTCAACTGCACCAGCTAGGAGAATTTTAATAACAATTCCTAGGAAATGAAACCGGGCTTCGGACCACAAACAAACCGCTGGCACAGAGAAAATAAAAAGTAACGGAGTTATTATTCTGACGTCTTCACTGTCCTAGAGTCCTAACTAGGAAATGCGTTTTAATCTGCTGTGTAATTCATGTAATTAAATAGAATAAAATGTTTTTTTATGGAATTCTGAGTTAGAGGTATACAGTCCACATGTTGTGTGATGTAGATTATATTAAAAGTTTAATCTTTTGTATACTTTATCGGTATACAAAAGATTAAACTTTGTTTACTAATATTTAAGGCTTAGAATATTTTATTGGATATAAAACTGACCAACAGAAACTATATTAAAATTAAAATTTAATTGATTTACAAGTAGACTATACATACTTTGCTTTTTAAAAGCTTTTACATGTAGTCATTTTACATAAAAGATAAACTTGTGTGTCATGTGTGTATAGTACGGTATGTAGATGGATCTTCGAGGCATTTTCTTCGAGTTTTGACATAAATACACAGTGTATATAAAATCGAAATAGGAAATTATCACTCCAAATATTTCCTTGATAAAACTAAGCATGTTGTTAAGTGTCCAAATAAGAATACAAACTAAATATTTCTACTAAAACAATAAAGAAGCAACTTCACTGCTGTTCAAACCAGTAAAATTTAAGCTAAGCTTACAAATCTTTTTTAAATGAATTTTACTGAGTTACAGAGGTTTTGCAGTATAAACTAATATTCAAATTATCCGCTGAGCAAACACCGAGGAGCGCAGCTGAATTAAAATTTCCATCAAGGGAACTTGCTTACGTAGAAAACTTAGTTCAGCAGTAGCTAAACTTACAGAGAGACGGTTCGTGATTTAAATATTTTTATACGAATTAGAACTAATAATTTAAAGTGATTGTTGTGGGGCAAAATCTTAGATCAACTAAATCTGTAGTAGAAGTAATCATCTAAGCGTTATCCCGAATGTGCACTTGTGCGCATGGGCCCAGGGTCCGCTTTGGACCATGATTCAGGATATGCCAGATCAGGAAATTACAGTGAAGCGACTGCCATACGACCTCTACGACCCCGTTAACAGGGGAACCTGACCAGCTTGGATCACGTTTACACATTCAGTCGTCTGAATGTGCAGGTTTCCTTACAATATTTTCCCTCGCCGTAAGAGCATTAAACAACGAATGTACATAAACACATTTAGAAGTAATTAATAAATGGCGACACGTGAGATCAAACCTGGTTCCTCCCACTAAATGGCAAACCCGGTTGCCACTGCGCCATCGACCGACGCTCCTGAGTATGTTGTAGTAATCTGAGGTGCAGAAAAATAACAGAAGCGGAAAATTTTAATGTTTGACAACACTTGAGGGACTTTAAATCCAATTTTAAGTATTCGTTGTGTGTAGAATACTCTAAATTATTATAAGTCAGCCTATTAGATCCCACTGCTGGGAAAAGGCCTCACCCCAACTATAAGGAGGAACGAGCCATACTTCACCACGCGGGCTCAGTGCGGATTGGTGGAGGGGTGTATGTAAGGCAAGTGACAAACCTTACTGTCAGAAGTTATCAAGCCGCCCTAGGGCCTCTGACGAGGCTTATCGACTAATACCACACATATTAGCCGCTTATTTTTGCGCTTTCCAAATAATTGTCGGGAAGTTCATTAAGCCTGGATTAAACCAACACATGTTTAATTTTTAATCAGCCGGTTTAATATCATTTGACATATTTTGTGGGAATTCTGTCAAATTAACCATCTATCGAGGTTTACCGGTTGTTTAATAATTGGTAAACTGGGGACTAAATTATATAGTTAAATAGAACATGATATAGTTGTATCATTGGTTATTTCTAACTTTGTTGCTTATTAACTGTATTTTTAACTACTATGTTTAAAAATACAGTTAATAAGCAACAAAGAAAGCATCATGTTGTTTATAAAAGCTCATGAATTCAAAGCGACAAAAGGCAATATATTTACTTGTTCTAAAATACAACAGTCGTCTTCCACAGCATCTCAGTAGTCCACTTTAACGTAAAATAATGCAACATTAGGGTTACACCACACCACGCACTAGACGGAAGTGATGATTGCAGAATTAAAACTTTCTTCTTTTTAGTCACCTGTTTTTTTATTTACTTACGAAATGTTTAGTACAGGATCTTTTCTAAGGACGCACGTTGTATTGTTTAGCTGGGAACTATCAGCAGAGTCAATTGGGTACTTGACACTATTCACAAATATTTCCGAAACCAATACATAAACCATATTTCTTGAAAATAACAGCATATTTTAAACACACGTTCATTTTTTGCAGTTTTTAATTTTAATAAGGCTAAACTCGAAAAAAATACGTTTGTTGAGTACAGTGAAATGTGACGTCATAGTTTTGTATTCCCATACAAAATCTATAAAAGAAGACTGTTTTGACAGTTTACTAAAAGTACGCCAACTATTGGTGGTATCAAATAGCCAAGCCTGGTATGGCTAGATAGATCGGCGTTATTGTGTAATTTAACAGTTATCACAATTTAAATTGTCTAACGCTATTGTAGACAATTTGTCTAAGATTGTCTGTCTCCTTCTCTAGAATATCTACTTATTATCGCTTCCGCTGTCTGCACGCTTTTAACAATACAACGGATTTTAATTTAGTTATCAGCAATAGATAGAGTGATTTAAGAGGAAGCTTTATATTCGGTATTATGTATAATACGAGCGTGCGTATCGTACCTGCGCGAAGCTGGGAAAATATTAAGACGCACTTACGCAAGTCCGGAATAGCTAATCTGGACTTGCGCGAGTAGGTCTATGTATGTGCAAATGGGCTTTCAACTCAGATCATAAGTCTTGCGCTCGATAATAGGCCTTAAACAAGTCCGGATTAGCTAACCCAGACACGCACTTGCGCAAGTGCATCTTAACAGACCAGTAATTAACCTACAGCTACGGCTGATACTACTGAATGCAAGACTACATCTTACATTACTCAGTAATCGAGAAGAACTCAGAGACAGTGAGGTTTAAACTTTATTCAAGCAAACGACTTGAATTAGCATGGTCCAACAAAAACTACATTTACATACATTCTTTTCGCGTCCACTAAAGTGTAGTCAAAGAATTAAGAAACACTGTAGAAAGTTATTTTCAGATTTTCACACCAATTAAATGAAAATCTTTTAGTACAATAAGTTTCATTTTTATAGTATGGGCTGGCTTTAATGTTTCCTAAACACTACGCTCTGGATTCCTTTAAGATAAGAGTGAATAGTCTGTTACTAGTCAGACATAGAATTATTGAATTTTATTTGCATGTAAGGTACATGCAAATAAAATTATAAGTAAAAAGTATTTTTTTACAGGTATTTTTTTTTAATAAGAAAATCTAAATGTAGGCAGGCAAATACATTTAGATTGTCCTATTTAAAAAAAAAGTCAGCCTATTAGATCCCACTGCTGGGAAAAGGTCTCACCTCAACTATGAGGAGGTACGAGCCATACTCCACCACGCGGACTCAGTGCGGATTAATGGAGGGGTGTGTGGAAGGCAGGTGACAAACCGTACTGTCAGAAGTTATCAAGCCGCCTTAGGGCCTCTGACTAAGCTTAACGGCTAATACCACAGATATCAGCCGGGACCAACTGCTTAACGTGCCTTCCGAAGCACGGAGATGCTTGTTATGGACGTCACTCAATGGTCGGAATGGTCACCTATCCAATCACGACCGCGCCGTGGGTTGCTTGACTTTTGGTATCACTACCAAAGCGCTACCGCCACTGCGCTACAAGCACCTCAATTGTCCTTGTTGTCTTGATTGACATATTTATGAGCTTACAAAATAACCTACATAGCGCGTAACTAAAGCAAAATCAGGTTAAAATTGCTACATTCTTAACATAAGCAAGCTAAAGCGCAGTATCTCGTTAATGAATTAAAAACCTTATTACAGCGTTCACTGTAATTTTCTCATTACAAAACCTGAAAGCGCTTAATTTGTGGCACTAACGAAGACGTCGCTGTCTAGGCATTGAGGGTTGACAACGCGACGCAATTTCCGGTTTTTAGTTTCAAAGAGCGCCGCGGCGTGGCGCCCCTCTTCCGGTACCTTCAACGTGGGGATACTAAGGGATTCGCTTTTTTTTCAGAACTGACAAAATAATAATAATTTTTATAACTTTGTAAACTTAACTCTAAGCAATTTGTCTGCAAGTTTTTACAAAATTAAAACAAATTTTGCTTACAAGAATTGTTCAACTGTGACCCACCGGATGACACAGACGATCTATTTTTGGGAGCAATATTTAATTTAATTTCGCACAGAATAAGTGTTATTTTGCCATAAATGTAAAATGACTAGACTTAAGCTTATAACCGAATAGTAAAAAAGCAAATTGCTCAACTCATATTAGAAAAAGTTCTGAGACTCATGGACATCATAGGACTTAAGTACGTCACTAACTCTTAATGCATTTTTTTTTATGGCTAAATTAACTTTATGATGATATCCTGTACGTGGTTAAAAATACCTACCTTATTTCATTCGCCTGTACTATTGTGCTGCTATGATCAGTGTGGTTATCAACTTTATTTGTGTTAAGCTTTCTGTTAGCACTTGCCGCTACTGTTGTTTTGGATCTCTGTGTCAGCCCCTTCGAAATGCTGGGAAACATTCGCAACATAAACGGCTTAGGCTATAAATATTTTCAACACCGATTATGCAATATTAGCAATATGTGATTTTGTCGCCGTAGCAGTTTTTGTTGCAAAAAGCTTGATCACATCTGGCATGACTTTCGATCGAGAGCTCATAGTAGCGCCCACGGAAGCACTTTGACAAACACGGATGAGCCTAGAATTGGTTCCGCTGTTTAGCTCCAGATCGTTCCTTATTTGCCTCACATAATTGGATGCGCGCACTTTGGGTCCCAATGACACACTGAGACTCTAATTACGTCTTGAATAGTGTGCTAGCACTTTAGGGATATTGTAGAAGCTTGTAGTGTAGAACGGTCCTAGTACTGACTGAAAATGTAGGTGTTAAAGAGTTTTTTTTTACCGAATCTTGAAGGTCTAATGGCAAGATATTGTCATCACAAGGTGTCAAAATTAATGTTTTAATGAAGTTAGTAAAACCTTTTTTATTACAATAACATTAAAAAATATATATTTAAGTTTCATTACACAACTAAAGCTTTGTATAAGAAGTGGAATAATTCCCTTTATTCCATTTCCAGGCTCATTTTCAGTCCAATAACATACAGATACAATTTTGTAAAACTTCCTTTTTGTACTCCACTGTTCTAAAATAAGGCGGAAAAACTTTTTTTTTATTTAATTGGCATCCTCTTGGCCGTAGACTAAGCCAGACGTGGCTTAGACAGAGTCGACTGCTTCTTCGACACCCATATTATATGTTAGTGTCTAAAGCGTTGAATGAGTTTTTACGCAAGGCAGTTTCCATAACAAAAATATCGACCACATCATTTCTTTCCTGTCGTCACGAAAGCAAAAGTTTGTGGTAGGCCTTCTAGCTTATATTTCGATCGAGAGCCCGTAATTATTTTAAATCAATGTAATAAATTGACTTTGTACCTTAGAGACTTAACAAGACTCAAAACAGACACCCTTTTAGAAACTTATTGAACCCGATAAAAATCAGGGCAGGCTAGCCTTTATTGGTAATAAGAGAAATGATGAAAAAATTGGCAATATCTCTTTGTTTTCCATTCCAATCTGGAAGGAAATCGATGGCCCGGGGCCCTGTCAAGATTACAAGCAGGGGCGATTGGGACACCCCTGTTTTTAATAAATGAAAGATCGCCTGTGGCTGTGTGGTACTGATTACTCAGTATCGCAGGATAAAAGGAAGGTGAAAAGATAAGTTTCTATCGCAAAATGTTGTGACTTTTAGACCCGAGTTCACCAAGTTTTAAACAGCGGGTAAACATCAACTGGTTAATTTGATAGAATTTAATAATCATTTTTATTTTAGAAGAAATTTTTCTCCCTTAGTTTAAAATATTTCATACATTTAAAAAAATTCTTATTCGAAATATGTCAAATAATGCTAAACCGGTTGATTAATAATAACATTAAACTTGTGTTGGTGAACTCTGGTCTAAACCGCTTAGACTTCAGAAATTAATTTATTAGAAGCCTCTTTAAAATACATGTAAACGTAATCAACGTTTACATGTATTTTAAAGAGGAATTTGGAAAAGCATCATCCACTAAAAGAAAATGTATGTATTGAATTGAAGTATTCATGAATAATTTGTAAAGTCTGTGTTTGTGTTGCGTGAATACTATAATAGTTTGCGATGAAAACCAATTTATGTCTGCCTAATAGCCAATTGGCACCTAAAACTTTTTTTTAATAACGGAATCTAACGGAAGAACTTACGTTGACATGGAATCTTCTTTCAATATGTGTATATTTAATATCAGCGTGAAGGCACTTAACACAATAATTACTTCAAAAGGTAAAATTAAATAATATAAACGTATTTTAATGGGGATATTAACAAATTATCAGTAACAGATATTGGGAAACGCGCCAGAAATATCCAAGGTTTATTGAATAAATTAACATTTATAATGTTTTTAATATTGGTCCGAGCCACTCAAAAAAGCAGACTGTACCCAAAATTTCATTAACCATTGAGTAAATGGAATGAAAGCGAATTTCACACTTGGAAAAATTTCAAAAGATTCAACTCTGAATTACTCGGTATTGCGTGAAAAAGAGAGACCGCGTAATAAAATTTAACTATTTACTGGGGTGCGTGGGTAAACAATGAATTTGATTAATTTTGGTAAATAAATGTGATATTTTCTTGTGAGAGAATAATTTCAGTGATCAAGTGATCAAAATACTAAGTCATTGGGTTTCATTCCAATGAGCCATGTATAAGATTCATTTAAAGTTCAGAATATTTATTTTTGTACTTAACAAAGAAAGAAAAAAAAGACAGGAAATGGTTTTACTTGATCTGAAGTTTCTAAATTATTAAAGTCGGACTATGAGTTAAAAATAAATAGACTGAACATAAAATTAATCTTAGTCGTAGGAGAAAAAATAGCAAACTAAGAACTTGTCCTTTTAGAAGTCACCAGACACCATTTTATTATGGCTAATCAATGATGACTAGGACGTCCGTCCGAGCGTTCCCCACGTGGTATTCCCAGATATAACTTAAAATAAATTTAAGAGGAAGTTTGTGAAACAAATGAAGATCAAAATAAGAAATCCTAACATAAAAGATAACTATTGAAAATACAAAACATCCGACTGCAAAAGGCATTATATTTTTTAAATGGTCTTTTTACTGGCTTTCATTTGATATTCGTATTGCTATGGTAAGGAAAATATCAATACCTCCTTTAATTCCATTTGCGGGCGCCATTTTCTAAAAGCCTATGTCACTATCACAATTTTGACGAATTCATCGACACCTCATATGTCAAAAACTGACCAGCTGTTTGGGCTGTAGGGCATGCCAAACAATTATACACACATACATACTCTCGAAAAACATATCCCTCCTTCTGCAGTCGGGTAAATACTACTACCTCTAAACAACAGATACATAAGTGTTAGCCTCGGTTAAACTTTTAAGACATTGTTTTGCTGTTAGCCGATTAGGAGTCTATCGTCCTCTTTTTGTGGTTGTATCTCAATTCCCTAGTTATAGTGGTCATTTGGCAGAAGAATTTTCTCGCTTTGTAATATTTTTAAGTTTGTGTAATATCACTTCAAGCGCATCAAATTCGAACGCTGTTTTACAGATTTAATAAAACATTTAAATAAACCTTTATATGAAACGATTTTGTTTCGATTTTGAAACTAAGTAGCTTACTTTTCATCAAAGTGTTATGGAAATTGTAAACACATATTTTTAAGAACGTTTTCAATTAGTATAATGCTGAAATCCATACTAATATTATAAATGCGAAAGTATTTGGAGCGAAATCGTCATTAATAATCAATTTAGGTACCTACATGCTTTAAAAAACATAATTTTTGATAAAAAAAACAACCGACTGCAAAAATTTATATATTTTTAAAATATTTTTTTTACTGGCTTTCATTTGATACCCATATTGCTATGGTACGAAAAAATACCACATCTTCCCTTTATTCCCATTTTTTAAAATGTATATAGCCTATGTGACTCTCACAATTTTGAAAAATTCAACGACATCTCATATATATTTATATAAGTATGTCTATCCGTTATCCTAGTCACCATAGCACAAGCTCACGCTTAGTTTGGGGCTAGGTAATTGGTGTGTTTGTTAAAACAATTTATTATTATTATTATATGTCAAAAAGTATCAAGCCGTTTGGGCTGTAGGGCGTGCCAAACAATTATACATACATACATACCCTCGAAAAACATAACATTCCTTCCTCAGTCGGGTAAAAATAGATCGAATCTCTTTATAAGTGGTCTTCGTGGTGGCGTTATTCAAATAAAACACATGCAGACAGATACGCTGGGGGACTTTATTTTATAACATGTAGGTCTCTCAAGTCAGCTTCAGTACTTAAATCCTCTTATTTCATTTTAGGCATACTTATCTACCACTATTTTATGTCAATGTGGTTAGTTTTCAATGATCTTACTATTGAAATAGTTTTTTTTTACTTCCAGCAGGCAGACATACCGCAATCTCAACTGATAATAAACAACAGTCATGTTTGACTAGTAACAGCCTATTTACTCTTTTCTAAAAGAAATCCAGATCATATAGTTTCTAAGAAACATTTCAGCCGGCAACGACTTTCACTAGGGCCGTGCGCAAGAGGAACAAAGTCATACATCATACTTCAGCATATAATTTCATTTTCAAGAATGTATTTACCAAAGGTTTGTTCCCAAGATTAATAATCCTCCATTGACAATTACTCCGCAACTATTCGGGCATCAGCACAAAATAACATGCAAATCGTGTCTCGATCGGGAATCAAGTCGCTCTCAATGATGGATAAAAGCGGTTTAAACCGGTTTAAGCCGGCCTAAACCGGATTACACGCTCCGAGGCGGAGGCGTTCATTTATTATGTAAATACGAGACAAATTAAATCCTATGGGAATTTCGTTTGACAAACGGGCGGGTCATTAAATGTGACGCCATGTTTAATAGTGTTTGTATACGTTTTTTGAGGAAAAACCGCGATGAATCACTCCTAATTTTCCGGACTTAAATGTAGTTAAAAAGTTTCTAAGAAATTGCAAAGATGTGTTAAACTTGTTTTGAGGCCTTGCTTGAATAATAAACAAGCTCGTTCGCTGGGACTTCTGGACCAGGTTGTCCCGGCATGTCTTTTATGTCATCGGACTATCTGGTTGGTTGGTTCTCTTTTCGGTTCTGGTTCTCCATTGCAAGACTGAATGGCACAATCTGCCATCACCGTCGTGGTAAATCATGAAAGTTAAAATATTGAAGTTGATTCAGGCCGTTACATATCTACTTAGTCCAACATTTTTTTTTTACTTTTTCGTTATGGAGGTTGGTGTCTAACTTGTTAATAGTAGTGATAACATTCGGTTAACATGCTAAATTCAATCGTATACAACTCGCTCAAGCCGTCCCATCACGTTTCCATGTCAACTGAACTTTAAACTCCAACTTAATGGACTTGTAGAGTTGTGTGACAGCGATTAAGGCGTCCTCTGACGGAATCAGGGCCCAAACTAAATTAATTACAACGATACGCGTTGACAACGTAGACAAATTAGTTCTGTAGATGTCACAAGACACTTAAACGAAGAATATAGTACCTGGGATATCCTACTTAAATATCTGTTACAATCTGTAAAAACGTTTTATCATTTGGGTGTAAGATACAGTTACTTATAACACCTAAAATTAGAAGATACTATTTTTTTTTTTACGAAAATACCGAGTATAATTTATCCTTCATATGCTTTCTAGACGCACCGAAAACCGACATAACTACTCTTAAGACGTTACTATTTGCATGTGTGAGAGTTTCCAATCGAGAAAAAAGTTTGCTAGCAAAGACAGTCCTGTAAATAAGAGAGAAAGTCATCATAGGCATGCTTATGATATCACTAATTACAAAATAACTACTAAATAAAAAGTCAAAATACTCAAATTACTTTCTTAATTTACTCTTTACTTCAAGAAAAAAATATGAATAGGGTAAAATATATTGTGTGATTAAACCTTTCATACCTACATTGAATAAACGTAATAATCTCAAAAGAAAACATGATTCTTTGCTAAGGTACTCTGAGGATATTACTACATACTTACTCTAGCAAACTACCATAAATATTGAATCACTTTGATTTTTTGCAGCCGAATAAACTTAAAATTCATGGAGCGTCTTGATGCTAAGTTGTCTATGGTTGACAAAGACAAAACGCTATGGTATTTGTCTATGACACTTGGGATATTAGCGCCGTTAAGTTTATGGTAATGTTAATTGGGTATTGGAAAAGTTTGATCAGGGGGAGTCTCCGCTAGGCCCACGCCGCAAGGTAGGGGTAGATATTTTTTCTTAAGTTAGAAAGATCTTTGGTTTAACACTGTGGTTTTGTTTAAACTTGTGGTTTGGTTTAAACTTTTGCACAATGTTATGTTTCTCATACAAACGTGGAAACCACGGCCCTTTAACATTAACACTAGGAAATATTTTTAGAGCAGTCTTTGGGGTAAATTAACACCATTTTAATTGTGAGCATGCTCTTTAAAGACTACTATAGCACTTCATCTGAGTAAGTCAACATGTAAAAAGTTTTAAAATACTGATTTGTTGTGTGATTGGGTCAGCAGAATCTCATCCAATCACAATATTTTACAGCAAGTACAGTAATCTGAATTAGGTACCTAAGTTTCATAAATCAACTTACGGTCAATCGGTCGTCAGTACCAAGTATCAAATTGATATCAATCGCAAAGAAACAATCCTATCTCCTAGACTAAATAAAGGCCACCTAACTTATCTAATTTGTATTCCCGTTTTCTTAGCAACGAAAATCGAAAGACTATTCGATTTGTCGATAGTTTTATTCATTTCAGTAGATTTCACGGGTGAGAGAGTCGCAAATTGCACAGCTCGCTCCCGACGCGGTCGTAATCGATTGTGCTGCCATCTGTTGGCAAAATAATGACTCCGTCTGGTATGCTTCTCCGTTATTCCGGCGCAGTAAACGCAAAACGAAGTCTTGGGAGATAAAAATGCATCGGCGATTGATTTGCAATTTTCGTTAGGGTTACATGATGTTGAGCGCCGTGACTACGCAACGACTCGTGCTCATCGATAGAGTTGGTGGTCGGTATTTTAGCTACAAGTATAAATGTACCTAAAGCCATCGCAGCAACAACTTATGAGCACAAAAACGCCAATCGTGCGTCAAAGCGATTGAAGGCTGTATTCATGTTAAGGTTTTTTGGTAGAATCAAAACATCATTGTTAAAAGTATTTCGTAGCGAACCAAATAATTTAACGAGTCCTAATTTTTAATTTAGTAAATTGAATCATCTTGCATGCGTAAATTTTCTGATGAAATATATAGCTTAACCTAGTTAAAAATGTATTTAGACGTTTCGCACCACGCGCTATTCGGACTGCAGTGCGAATCGCTCAAGTATTTTTTCTGAATGGGACCATTCGCACTGTAGAGCTTATAGCGGTGCGAATGTTTTAATTCATCTTTTGATATGGATTGATTTGGACCACGGGTTGTACAGACGCAAGCTACTTTTTTTATACGGCGTGGACTTATATCAAATTTAAATTCATTTATTTGCTATGAATAGGGTATGGATAAGTTGTCACAGTGCAGCGCAGTGGCGGCAGCGCTTTGGTAGTGATACCAAAAGTTAAGCAACCCACGGCGCGGTCGTGATTGGATGGGTGACCATTCCGACCATTTAAGTGACGTCCATGACAATCATCTCCGTGCTTCGGAAGGCACGTAAAGCAGTTGGTGCCGGCTAATATCTGTTGCTATTAGTCGTTAAGCCTAGTCAGAGGCCCTAGGGCGGCTTGATAACATCTGACAGTAAGGTGGTCACTTGCCTTACAGACATCCCTCCACCAATCCGCACTGAGCCCGCGTGGTGGAGTATGGCTCGTTCCTCCTCATAGTTGAGGTGAGGCCTTTTCCCAGCAGTGGGATCAAGTATATAGGCTGACTTTTTAAGTTGTCACAAGATGGAAGACAGTGATTAAATGTTTCTAAGAATTTAGCCATAAATATACAGCATGCAAACTTTTTTACCATAAAAAGTATTATCACTAAATTTATACAAAACAATAATGTCATTATTTAATTAGATGTCAAATTTAAATGAAAGCATATATCATAATAATAAAATGTCGAAAATAAAACTGCTACCAGTATAAAACTTTTCTAATTGTACATATTGGTAACATAACTCTTAAAGCATCTGTTTCTGTGTTACAAACTAAAAGCTTGAAATGTAAGTTAGAATTTTACAATAAAAGTTTGTCGCTTCGGAAAATTCAGCGTTTACCACATTTTCCACACGGAAGACCAAAACTCGGCCATAATGAAACTATTTATCTTTGGAACGCACGGATCGGGGCCTCTTCCCGATACAATTTAACGGAACAGACCGCGTCTGTATTGACACCCCTTGAGCGGTCTCCGAGGCATTGTTATTGGAAAAAAATTGAAATTTACCGCACCTTTAAATTAAAAGAGGTGAAAGAACCGTTGCTGAGCAGAAAATACTCACCAGCCCAGCCCAGTTGCAGGGGCTTGAGCCAAAATCTTATACTTTTAAACGAGCAATTCTTGTTTATTTATTTATATGTATATTTAATATGTAGGTATATATAATTATTTATATTTGTGATCTCGAAAACGGCTCAATCGATTTTGCTAAAATTTTGTATGTGGGAGTTACGGGGGGTGGAAAATCGACCTGTATTAATCTTACGTTTACGAAAACGCGTGCTTTCAAGTTTTCATGCGTTTTTCTTTCAGAATTATTCGACGCATAATATGGTTGCTAATTTCGTCCCGGTCAGCATGAGCGACGTGGCGGAGTCCATAAGACATCGGGCTTAAGGAATGTAGAAGATGTGAGTTCGAATCTCGCTCGGTGACAAAAAAAAAATTCCTTTTGTTATTTTTTATAGCTTTTATTTGTTTTGAATTATAAAGCTTTTATTATTAAATAGTAGTAAACAAGCAAAGCTAGGTCGCCGAGGTACTAGTATTAATAATTAGCGAGAGGTAGTGGGTTCGAGTCCCACCAGATGATACGGTCGATCCGTTGTTGTGTGCGAAAAAACTTGCGTAATTGATGCTGTACTTAATATTTGTATAGGAATTTACTCAAGGAGCGTTAAAAGTCTTCAGCTTAAAGAATGTCGTTACAAAACACTATACATCTTAATTCTGCGGCCGCAATTCTCCTGTATCTAATTAAGTAATGCCTTGTGTTCGCCCAACCGAGCTTTTACTTAATGACAATTTAATGCCAGGATAGACCCCTTAAAGTGTTTATCCTGACCCGGGTAACTCCGTGTCTTTCCAATCGTTGTAATTGGAAAGTGTTTTCCTTTTAGTTGCGCTGTTTTGTACGTTTTGCATCGGAGTTTGTAGGTTACAATATTGTATTACGATCTGGAGGGAAATCGCTAGAACCTGTTTCCGCAAAATATCGTAACAAGATAAAATTGTGTATGGAAACGTTAACATACCTATATTAATCAAAACTCTAAATTCTTGGAACTCTTTTGTAAACAATCGTTAGAGCCCGTTCACACGAGGACGTTTCGTGATTTTTAACGATTCGTCTTTTTTCACGATTCGTTCTTTTTTTTGACGGCAGCAATGCTTTTTGAATGCCCATGTTCACACAGATCACGAATCGTGAAAAATGACGATGAGTCTTAAATCTAGTATCGTGTTTTTAAAAATCACGAATCGTCAAAATACACGAATTTTTGACCAAATTCAACTAGGATATTTTGACGAATCGTAAAAAAAACAAGATTCCGTATGCAATGTAAACGTCCATCCGTCATGACGTATCCTGTATTTTGACGAATCGTCAATGACGGATCCCGTGTGAATGAGCCCTTAATAACAATTAAGGTTTGGGTATAAAGCACAGTCAATCATTGTATAAAATATATGGGGCCTTACAAAAAGTGGAGTAGAAGCAATTTTTACGTTATATTATTTTACGGGCCTACATAGGAGCGATATAAATCCAAGATTTTGACTTTATGGCATGTGGGCGTGCGTACTATTTAAAAAAATGCCATGTTCAATGGTCATGTTATTATTTTTGTGCTTTGTAGGATTTGATAACAATTACGACACCTTTTTAACTATTTCATCTTAGCCAAAGCATTAAGGTCATGGCACACTATACAGGCACGGCTGCAGCACGGCGTCGCGTCGAATTTACAAAATATATAGTACGATTAAAAACTTAATGCTCTAATTTGAATTGCAAGTTAATTGTTGGATTGAGGCGGTGCGGTTGCGGTGCTGGTATAGTCTGCCTTGATCTTTACAACTTCAGCAGCACCAGCCAGTGTACCACACAAAAAACGAACAAATTCCCCGTACCATGATAAATTTGTATTTGCATGAATTTGGGCTTTATATCTTATATTGTCTGCACTAAAGCTTCTTTTGATCATGCCTAAGCGTTACGTTTACTTTGATTATTACTAAGAATCGTCATTATTGCTAATGAACTACAAAAAAGATACACCTTAAGCATTATGAAATACGTCGCAAATTTTTCTTTCCAAATATCACTAATTATACAGGGTGGCGACTCGTTTGTGAAAATTTCAAACGGGATGAAGCAGGGTTCTCACGGTTCAATGACCTCTAATAACAACGGCCAGGGGAATGATTATGAAAACGTTTTTCACGGCGAGCCACCGTTTGATTCGAAATTTAAATTTGTAATTATTGAGTCGAAAAAAATACTGTACAATCTTGAGAAAACGTTACATTTATTTTAAGCTTTTCAGAAATTTTACTTTTCTTATTTAAGATTTTTTATTTACGATCCTAACTAGGTACTTAAACAAACTAAAGAAAGAAAGTAAATTAAGTAGTATACTATATTAGTTACTGCCATGGGGAGATACTGCTTAGTGCCTAATTCCACCAAAACAATCGATCACATAAATAAATCATAATGTGTTATTAAAGCACTTGATTTACTTAGTGGTGTCGAGTTTAGGAGCACAAATGTTAGTCCTACGACTGTACATTTATATTGTGCTGCATTTTTTGAAAAATGAAAATATCGAGTATTTCTAGGAAAGTTAATTTACATTACAAGGTTAAGTCCTCCTTTTAAGTATAGTGAAATCATTGTCAGGAGGACTCGCTCCTCTACAACAGCTAGTGGAACTATGACGTTTTTTTTTAAATATATTTTTTATAAAATAATATAAAATTTTAATGTAAGCTATTTTAAACAATATTTATAGTTTTTTTTATATTTTTTAAGTCTTATTTATACAAGTTTAGATAAGAAATAAAAAAATCACACACGGGTCGGGTTTGTTCAAAACCTACTAGTGTGCGAATTTTTGATTTCTTATAAAGTAATATTAATTAATATTTTTAGTTATATTCCTAACCATAGACAACATGCCTACGTAGACAACACCCCTGCTAAACGAAGCTGCTAACGCACACAATTATTGCATTAAGCTTTGCAGGTACCTATCAGATGACAGTGCAAACAGAGGTCCTTAGGGGACGTTATTAGGGGCCGGTGATTCATCACGTGATGATGTTACCTTTGACTGAGTGGTGATTGAGAGGATTGTTTGGTTAATGTGTGAATGAGAAGGGAAATATTAAGAGTAGGATTTTTTACATAATTGCGAATGATTGCGAATGCTCATACCAACTGTCCTACCGGATGACACAGTCGATTAATTTTTGTGAGCTAAATTTAATTTAATTTCGTAATAACTTGAAAAATTTGAATAGTTATTTACGGGATTGCTACCATGTACCTTTTTATTTTCGAGTTTCCGATATTTCGGCGCTGTTGCAAGCGCCATGATCACGGAATAACTAGAATAACGGAATAACATGAAAGAGTTATTCCGTGATCATGGCGCTTGCAACAGCGCCGAAATATCGGGAACTCAAAAATAAAAAGGTACATGGTAGCAATCCCGTAAATAACCATTCTAATGATAATGACCATGAAAGTTTAAAACAGTATAACTTGAAAAATAATTGCTAAAGTTATAAAATATTATATGGATACTTTCAGTCTTCGATATGTAAATCTCATATCTTAAGAGTATCGTGGCAACCATCGTAACGCTACAAATTATTTCCTAGACAGAGTACGAAAATTATCAGCTACTTTTGATGCTGACCGTACGAAGAAGAAACTTGAAACAAAGTGCAGTAGGTTGTAATCGGGCTCATACGAGTATGATTGCATCGCCCGCGGCCCGGCTAAGTGGATTAAAACCTGACTTCGGTAGTGAATGCGTAATGCCGATGAAAATGATCGATTCTATAATCTATACTGACTTTGTGATTCATGGAGTGAAGGTACCATGGAGTCACATTTGGGAACATTTATTATTTTAAGTACAGTGGCCAGCGCATCAAAGTATACATTTTTGTCGCAAAATCAGCCCTATCACAACTCTATATGATACTGCTGTGTTTACCTTGTGATTATAATTATTTGAAATCGTAGACGTAGCATAGATACAGTCGACGGTGGAACAAGCTCACCCATAATAAGCATGTTCACTCTGACTTTGAAGGGTTGTAATCCGTTGGAAACGCTGTGCTTGTCGTCCATGCTAGCAAATCCGTGTGTCTTTCTGCAAGCAAATATCAGTTTTTCCATACATCATTTATCCCCTTTTTACCTCTGTTTTTGGTATCAAAATCATATGTTTACTACCACTTTACTCTTCATATGATAAAGGACATCAAAATCTTCATTATATCATAATCAAAGCTGAACTGTGAAAGGGTTATACACACATAAATACAGAGTTAAAATTAGGAATGAATTATGTCATTCTACCCTTCGACTACAGCGGCCAATCTTAACCGAGATAAGCCATCTGCGCGGCAGATATTATAGTGCACAAGTGTGTGCGCAATACACTCTCTCTGCTCCTTCACCCTCATAGTTCGGATAGTACGAGTAGCTAGCGTGGTGACCTCTAGACCAACAAGGTAGTTACGTATGAACAAAACCTATGATAAAACTTAGAAACAGCTTGAAGTCAAAAAGTCGGTTGCGTTGATATCCCCGTGCATGGGAACGCACGTTAAGCTTCTCCGAATCCATCCTGAGTTTATCTGTCTCCGATTACGTCAGATTGCTGTTAGAACTATGTGAGTGAAGGACCGGAGTGCATGTGTATTACACATATACTTGTGCACCATAATATCTCCTGCTTAAGTAGTGCCATGGCTGAAATTCGGCTTGGAGAATATCGTTTTTAGGGTACTGTACCCAAATAGTAAAAACGGGACCCTATTACTATGCCTTCGCTGTCTGCTTGACTGTCACCATTCTGTATCTCATGAACCGTGATAGATAGATAGTTGAAATTTTCACAAATTATGTATTCTTGTTGCCGCTATATTTATTCATGATTGTTGTCGAAGCGATTATTTTCTTGGGGTTTTAAGTTTTATCTACGTGCAATCGCATCATATGGATTTTACTTAGAACAGTCAGAACGGATTTTATTAAGAGTTGTTCGATAGTTTCGCTCGAGTATAGTTAAGTGACTATCTAAACCTGAGTCTGGAGTGTTGTGGACCTTCAGTAATGATATTTACTCAGTGCTCTGGCTTCATGACAAAAACATCACACATTTACTCTACACTTTGAACGATATTAAACTTAGTGTCTCTTGAAATAAAGTTCATCTTTCCAAAATGCGTTGTTCAATAGTCTGAGTCACATTGCACTCTACGTGTACTTTAGAAGATTTCTTTAAGAAAGTGCTCACACAATTTGCTAGTTTAGAATTCATTCTGACGGCCAAACTTTTCAAGAAAATAATAGAAATCCTCAGAAAGAAGAAATTATTAAGATAGCAATTTCTTAGCAAGTTATTACGAATGTAAATTGCAAAAAAAAAACAAGTTGGAACAAAAATTACAACATGGATTTGTGTGCAAAAATTTTTCCGCAATCTCACCTGATGGTGAGCGACGATGCAGCCGAATGGGTCATGTTTGACTAGTGATGATGATGTCCTCCCAGACGTATCCGTCGACGGCGACACCCTTAACTGTTGTTAGCCTGGGCTCTTGCATGGGCGCGAGCGTGACTTGCATAGCCAAACTTTGTTTTGAAAGTCCGGTTGCAAGAGGTACAGCAAAGAGTCCCAGATTCATGTATTTGTACTCATAGGAGGGCTTAGGCCGACTCTTGCGGATTTGGCGTTTGGCGTCGAGATCTTCGAGCCGGGCTCGCTCATAATCTTCCAAACCCGACTTGACAGCAGTTCGCCATTCAATCCTCTGTGTCGCCAGCCTCTCCCACGAGTCATACGGTATATTGGCAGCATTCAGGTGGCGCTTTAACACGTCTTTGTAACGCAGGTACTGCCCGCCTGGTTTGCGTTTACCTGAACTAAGCTCAGAGTAAAATATTTGTTTTGGCAACCTGGTAGGCTTCATGCGCATGACGTGTCCGCACCAGCGGAGTTGGCCTTTCATTAGAAGGCACTCCATTCCTTTTAGGCTGGTTCGTCGTAAAACCTCCGAGTTTGGAACACGGTCCTGCCACTTTAGCCGGAGAATTGCTCGGAGACATTTAAGGTGGAAAATATCAAGGCGTTTGATGTCTTTCCTGTACAGACACCAAGTCTCCGAGGCATAGAGCAGCAAAGGTAATATTATTGCTCTATAAATGGCCAGTTTTGTGTTAAGCTTTAGGTCGTGCGACTTCCAGACCCGTTGGCTCAGACCACCGAAAGCAGCAGCGGCTTTACCGATCCGTGCAGAGATTTCTGACTCAAGACGATTATCACTGCGCACTAAACTCCCAAGGTACCGGGAGGTCCCTACTTCATCCAGTGGCTTGCCTTGGAGGTAAACAGCATTCTCATTTACAGATTTGCCTTTAGCAGGCTGTTTAAGAATCTGAGTTTTAGAAGCACTGATTACTAAGCCAAACTTGCGACAGGATTCGTCCAGACTGTCAAGGTAACTCTGCAGGTGTTCCAAATTGTCAGCCATAAGGCAAACATCATCGGCATAGAGGATTTCCGCTACCGGAACGGAGTATGCTCTGCATTTTGCTCTAAAGCGTGTGAGGTCGAAGACGCTTTTATCCATACGGACATTTATGGAGATTTGGTTATTACAGCGCTTAAGAGCATCATTCATCACTGCCGCGAAATAAATGGTGAAAAGGGTCGGAGCCATAACGCAGCCTTGTTTGACACCGCTATTGACAGGGAACTGTTCTGTAAAGTCGTTTTCGTGACGTACGCGGGCTGTCATACCTTCGTGACTGACGCACTAAATTGACAAACTTCACAGAACAACCATATTTCTCCAGAACAGCCCAGAGAGCAGTTCTAGGTACGCGGTCAAAGGCCTTCTCTAGGTCCACAAAACATAAATAGAGGTCACGGTGTTGTTCAAGACTTTTTTCTTGCATTTGCTTGACAACAAAGATGGCGTCAACCGTGCCCCTATTAGGTCGAAACCCACATTGAGTTTCGGGAAGGAAGCTCTCAGCTAGGGTACTTAGGCGTCTGTTCAGAATATGCGCCAAAATTTTCCCTGTCGTAGAAAGAAGGGATATGCCTCTGCAGGAGCTACAGTCGGAGAGTTCTCCTTTGCCCTTATATAATTTTGTTATTGAAGCATCCTTCCAGAAATATTTGACTAGTACTCTGACTCTGACTATTCACTCTTTTTTAGGGTTCAGTACCCGAAGGGTAAAACGGGACCCTATTACTAAGCCTCCGCTGCCTGTCTATCTGTCTGTCACCAGGATGTATCTCATAAACCGTGATAGATAGACAGTTGAAATTTTCTTAGATGATGTATTTCTGTTGCCGCTATAACAACAAATACTAAAAATAGAATATAATAAATATTTAAGGGGTGCTCCCATACAACAAACGTGATGTTTTTGCATTTTTTGTTCGCTATTAATAACGGCAACAGGTAGGTAAACTAGGTATTCACTTTAATAATAAATAATCAAATTAAAATAATATTAATATTTAAGAGAGGCTCCCATACAACAAAAACGTGATTTTTTTGCCATTTTCACTCGATATTTATAATGGCAACAGGAAGACATGTAAAATATTTACAGAATATTATTTTGTATTTCACCTTAAAAATAAATAATTAAATTAAAATAAAAAATACATTTAAGGGGGGCTCCCATACAAACCTATTTGTTGCCTATACTGTCTAATGTTGTAAGTTAACGGTACGGAGCCCTTGGCCGATTTTCAAAGAATATTATATTGAACATAAATCAATAAATAACATATCGACAATACTACGGAAAATTTCGAATATCTAAAACTTACTACTTATTACTTTTCTGACCATACCGCTTATTACTTTTCTGACCATAAACATACCTTTCGGAAATCTTACCTTCCTTATAGCATTTACTAAACCATTTACAACTAACTTACCCATTCACACTCCATCATAAAAGGCAATTCTTACATCAATTATAAAAACCTTAGCCATATCAGCCATTTCCCTTACCAGTTATTTATTTACAAAGCAAACTAGGCAGCCATCAAACAGCTATTATATCCCTAGTGCTGTTAACATCGAGCACGTAACCTATAGAGGCTAAAGTAAGCGTGATTTTTCTCCGACACTTATCCTCTCCGATACGAAAAGTGTCAATTTGAGCATATATTTTCAAATCGATATTAAGAAATATGAGATATTTCGGTTGTGATCGTATAAGTATGTCGGGGCTGGCGTCAGGATTTGGGCTCGAGCCTTCCAACATCGTGTGGGCAGGCATAGGGATAGGGCATAGGGTCCGCCGGTATCGCCACGACTCTGTCGAAGCGCGCCAAAACGTAGTTGCGCGGCCTACGCCGCTAGGGGGCGCGCTTGCGTTCCTTTTAGTGTCCCTTTCATGACCGGCTACGACAAGTATAACAATCTATAACAGCACCTTTATTTTGAAACATGTAAAGAAATAAGTGAATTTCTTTAACCAAATGCGTTGAAGAAAAAACAGAGGCATTAATTTCCAAGGAATTTTGACGGAATTTTTCTGAAACAAAATTAATGACATTTCGCCTCTATAGGTCATGTGCTCGGTGGCTGCTAACGACTTCAGTTGACGAACGACACATAAAATTACTAGTTACAGCACTAAACTGGCTAGCTAATGGCTAATGGTAGATTTTTAACGCTGTTTTCACGGTGGTTGTGATGGGGAAGCTATAGAAAAGTTTATATCGTACAGTGTTTATAGGAACACTTAGCTTTACTGTTTGTGGGAAAGAAGTAGGATTTTGTCTTAACAGAAGAAACATGATAATAATCAAATAATAATAAATTGTTACTACTAACATACCAATTATCTAGCCCCAAACTAAGCGTGAGCTTGTGCGACTAGGATAACGGATAGACATACTTACGAGTAAATTCGTTTATACATCCGTGACCTAAAAAAATTATAGAAAATTTGTATTAATTTACCTACTTATTTCTTAGATTAAAGTTTAAATAAAGTATTTATTTAAACTTGTTTTATTTGTATTCTACTTACTTAAACTTAAAATTCACGTTGGTGAAAACCAAACCTAAAAAAATTTGCATGAAAATCATGGATTTCAGTTTTATAATTAAAAGCATACAACTTTTATATAAGGGTAGATACCCTAACTGTAATAGATGCAAGTTACATTTAAACATAAATAATAATAATAAATTGTTTCAACAAACACACCAATTACCTAGCCCCAAACTAAGCACTAACTAACTAACTTATTCTTCTTAGCGTGACGATGGAACACGAGAAAATTACATCGTAGCAGCCCAGAATTCAGAAATAATAACACATAAAACTCGTTTATTATGAATTCAAAACAGTGTTTATTCTAACTTCACCCGACCGTATAAAAAATCTAAGGAGAACTGTATGCAAATAGTTGCCATCCACAAAGAGTTTTACTTAACTACATACTTTCTGTAAATTTACACGGAGACTTTATTTCCCGTATAATCCGCGTCTGTAATGGAGTTTTTAAAGTTTCATCTCCTTTCTTATCAAAGGTATTTGGTTAATGAGAAAAAACCTGCATATTTTTACCTAAAAAATTATGCAGAGAGAACGTTTGAAGTATTTACCTAAATATGTTTATGCTAGATTCTGATGCTTGAAAATTTTTACTGGTTCATGATCAGGGCTGCAAAGCCAGTGGTTGTGGAATAGAATTCCGCAAGAGGCACATTTTTGTGATTCATAATTATCATTATCCTAGCGTTATCCCGGTTGTGGTTGTGCACTCGAATGTAAGGGCTCAGGGTCCGCTTTGGATCATGATCCAGGATATAGCAGATCAGATGATTACAGTGGAGCAACTGCCAGTCTGACACCCTGTTAACAAGGGAACCTGACCAGTTTGGACCATGGTTACACATTCCTCGGGATGATTTTTCCCAACGCAGCGTAAGAGCATCG
This sequence comes from Pyrausta nigrata, assembly GCA_949316185.1. NCBI lineage: Eukaryota > Metazoa > Arthropoda > Insecta > Lepidoptera > Crambidae > Pyrausta > Pyrausta nigrata. Next base: position 4,723,611 of record OX438937.1, read on the forward strand.
GTTATTGAAACAACTAATATAAATAACTTAGAAAAAATAATTGGTACATGGTGGCACGTAGGATCGAACCCGGTACCTTCCGCATGAGAGGCAACGGAGCCACTACGCTATATATTGTTCATAACAATAACGTGACTATGTCGTAGCGCATCGTAGCATCGTCGTAGCATCGTAGCATCGAACGGCAAGTGAACAAAGATACTAATATCTGACACGGTACTAATATCTATGCCCTCTCCTAGTCGCCATACCACAAGCTCACCTTAGTTTGAAGTTAGGTTTTTGGTGTGATTGTTGGAGAACTTTATTTCTGCATTATTTAAAAGAACGACACTATCTTAACTGGGCTCTTAGTGACAAAAAGAAGTCTAGTTTTCCTCATCTCTTCTTCTTCTTAAATAATATGAAAAAGTATAGTACCTTGTCGGTTTTATAAAGAAAAAGTTTAAATTTATTTTCATCAAAATCATTTCACGTGTGCCATGTACGTGGCCACTAATAAAGGTGTAAAGGTGTATAGTAGCAGTCATGCCTAAGGCTCACGGCCTATTATCTGAGTTGTAAGCCCACTTGCGCAAGTCTTCATTTGCTAATCCGGCAGATAAACTTTCGCCACTCCGGATTAGCTAATCCTGACTAGCACAAGGCCTATGATCTGAGTTAAAAGACCATTTGCGCAAGTGGGCCGTGTAGTTCTGGACTTCCGATGCGCTTGACGTCACCTAGTGAACCAATGCAAAACTAACTTTTTTGAAAAACATAACTAACTTTTATTAAAAAATTAAAGTTAGGCTTTTATTACCATCATCCCTCAAATCTTCATAAAGAAGAAAGACGTGATAATGAAATCGCGTAGACGTGTAAACAACGTCCCCAAGGAAAGTCGTTAACTCGCCATCGAGTCTCGGTTCGCTTCCCGGCTCTATACACCCCGATTCAATTAAACTTTAACCAACTTCTCGTAAACAACACAATTATTCCCACCGCCAATTTAATTGGACTCTACGGTTGTTGCTTTAGAGCCCAAATTGGAGTGCATGCCAGAGTCGATGTCAATTATTGTGATAATTCCATTGTTTTGACCTACTATAAAAGCCATTTGAGTGTGGGCAGTAAGTAAAATCTGAGAACACGTGTCAGTGAGTTTGTATGTCCTAATAACTGTCATGAAAGTTACATTGGGGCGCTTTGATCTTACTCTATGGAAGTACAAGTTGTAATGAGGCATATTTTCAGGTGAATATGAAATATACATGGTGTTAAAAAGTACACGAGCCTTTATGGGAGTGGTTTAGAAGTGACTTTAAAACACAAAAAAATAACAACACCTATAACCATTGATCGGAGTAGGTAGAGATATTTTTTGTACTTGCGACACGTGGTTGTTATATGGAGACTATTTCTTAGTTAAAGTGTAAAGGTTTTTTTTACTTTTTAGTTTACTATATTGAAGGCAGTTTTATTTGTTTGTAAAAAATATATAGGTAACGTTAGTTTTAGTGTTCAAAAAAAGTCAGACTCAAACCTCCCTACCGCAATAGATGAATGCGGTTTAGAATTTATTTATTGTGTCCCTAGCCTACTCAAAGGTCGGATTGTAAGTTACTAATATCGTATAGATATTATTACTATTAGTAGCATGTCGTGTCCTACTGCAGGGCAAAGGCCTCCCTAACCTTTCTCCTATAACGTAAAGTAAGCAAGACTATTCTTATACTCGTAGTTCAATTTCCGTTAGTTAGTGATAAGTAGTATAAAAATATTGAAAATTTACTTTGATTTTTTTACAAATAATACAGTAATTCAACAAAATTTCGACAAACTATCTGTTGTGAAAGTATCGACGAACTACTTAACGTTAAGGTCAGCACGATCAAACTTTGACTCCTGAATGTAAGCGTTTACATTCAGGAGTCAAAGTTTGATCAAAATACCTAAATGAATGATGTAGCATATATGGTATACATGCCTATAAAATCCAAAGGATTCTTTCGATTTCTCCAGATTTGCGTCACCAGATCGTTACTTGGAGACAGTAGGAATACCTTGGGAGTTTGAAAATCAGTCTTAAGTAATTAGGCATAGCAGTTGCTCCAGACCTTAAATTTGTGTGCGTCAATAGAAAATGCTCATCACGCTGAACAATTTCCCCGTAGGCGCTTTATTTATATCTCTTATAGTTTAGCCGAGCTGCTAGAGTTCTATATCAGTTACTCCAGACCTTCAATTTGTGTACGTCAATAGAAAATGCTCATCACGCTGAACAATGTTCCCTAAGGCCCTCTTTTTATATCTCTTAAAGTTGAGCTGAGCTGCTAGGGTCCTATATCAGTTGCTCAAAACCTTCAATTTGTGTACGTCAATAGAAAATACTCATCACACTCAACAATGTTCCTTAAAGCACTCTATTCATATCTCTCATAGTTGAGCTGAACTGCTAGGGTTCTATATCAGTTGCTCCAAATCTTCAATTTGTGTACGTCAATAGATAGTGCTTATCACGCTTAACAATGTTCACTAAGGCGCTCTATTTATATATCTTATAGTTGAGCTGAGCTGCTAGGTTTCCATATCAGTTGCTTCAGACTTTCCATTTGTGTGCATTAATAGAAAATGCTTATCACGCTGAATAACTTTTCTTAAGGCGCTGCTTTCATATTATCTCTCTTAGTTTAAGTATACTGCTAAGGTTCCACGTCAGGTACTCCGATCTTCAAAATAAGTTATAGCCTAGACTCAATAGCTACAAAATAAAAAAAGTTTCATTCAAATCCGTTCAGTAATTCCGGAGATTAGCGTGTACAAACAGACAAACAGACATACAGACAAACATACAAACAGACAAAAAAATTAGAAGTTGTAGATTCCAATTCTGTTCCTATTTTAACTTCACCCTCAATTAGTTTTTGGTAAAAATACTCAATGTACAGACGCATCGGTTTTACAGTTTTATTATATGTATATATTAATTCGTAAGTATTATTATAACAAGAAATTTTAGTAACGATGTATAAATAATAACAACAAGTTCTTTTGTTCAGTCATTTTTCAACATCTTCGTTCTTCTGCTAAAATGCAACAACTTTTTCTATGGAACCCTTAAGTTAAATAATACCTGAAGTTAACACTTTTTTAGTCGTAATCGGTTTGCTTTCGACTCTAGACTAAGCCAGACGTAGCCTATACGTTTTGTAAACACACATTTACTGTAGCAAATATTACAGTATTCGTTGTCTAAATCAAAAGTCCCTCGCTCGCTCAGAAAATGTGTCACTGTGTCAACTTTCATCTAAATCATAATTTGAAGCGTAACGACAATTGAAGGTAGTCTGCATCCAATTTAATATTGCGAAACGTCGTCTATTGAATTACATACAAATAATACGGTAGAAACCGGAGAGCGTTGCGATTCGGTTCCGTTTGAAGACGTAGCAACGTTTGATCTCGATTGGAGGGTGATCGTAAGACAAGGGTGCGGCTGTGAAATGAGCGAGAAAGGGATGGCGAAAAAACACGTAATTTTAAATTGATGTTAAATGGCAGTTAAGGTTCGGTCAAAATAATTTTCTTGTTTAATTTCTACTTAGAGTTATTTTTAACTTAACTTAAATAAAAACTGGCCAAGTGCGAGTCGGACTGGCGCACGAAGGGTTCCGTACCATTAACTTACAATATTAGACAATATGGGCAAAAACACGTTTGTATGGAGTTTGTATGTATTGAATATTATTATTACTTTCATTTCATTATTTATTTTTAAAGTATGTATACAACTTAATATTCTGTGAATATTTCAAGCGTCTACCTGTTGCCGTTATTAATAGTGAGCAAAAAATGCTAAAAAAATCACGTTTGTTGTATAGAGGCCCCCCTTAAATATTTATTTTATATTGTTTTTTTTTGTATTTGTTGTTATAGCGGCAACAGAATTACATCATCTGTGAAAATTTCAACTGTCTACCTATCAAGGTTCATGAGATACAGCCTGGTGACAGAGACAGACAGATAGACAGCGGAGGCTTAGTTAATAGGGTCCCGTTTTTACCCTCCGGGTACGGAACCCTAAAAATTGGATCGTAGTTTTTTTTATGACAGCAAAGGAATTAATCGAATTCAGCCAAGTAGTGTGTACATGTGTTTAAATTAAATACTGCAAAATAGTTTTTGTGGCAGTGATTCTAGATTTTCTCAATTCTTTAGAAACCTCAATAAGTCAATACCTATAAACAAGTTTGAATTAACAATGTGACTCGATTTTTGATGAAAATCAAGCTAAATACTTGACGATTTACAAAGTTACGCAATCATTAGAGTAAGGTGCCAACTAAGCCTAGAGTTCGCTAGCACATGTTTAATTTTTAATCAGCTGGCTTAGCATTATCCCACTAATATTATAAATGCGAAAGTTTGTGAGTGTGTGAGTGTGTATGTTTGTTACTTCTTCACGCAAAAACTACTGAACGGATATTGATGAAATTTAGCACAGGGATAGATTATAGTCAAGAATAACATATAGGCTACTTTTTATTCTGAAAAAAAAAACACAGTTCCTGTAGGATACAGAAATAGTAGTTTACGCGGGCGAAGTCGCGTAACAGCTAGTTTGACATATTTTGTTTGGAAATACGTCAAATTAACCGTTTATCGAGGTTTACCGGCTGTTTGAAAGTTGGGGAACTACGGTCTTACTAAATTTACTAACCTAACAGAGCGGTTCCTCTGCGCCTACGCAATTTGTCGGCAAACTTCAATCCCCATTTCATCCCTTTTACATTTTTAGTATCGCAACAAAAAGTGAACTATGCCTAGGCTATAGGGTCCTAGGGTCTCTTAAGCTATCTCTATACTATCTAAATCGGTTCAGTGATTTAAGTGAACAGTTCAGATAGACTGGCACACTTTCGCATTCATAGTGTGAGTATGTATTGTCTATTTATTTCATGGCCTCAATCATCGTGTTATTGTCCGCCTAGCAACGCGAATTTGGAACATCAGTCAACCTGCTCGAGTCACCGGGAACATTGTGATCTGTCTGTAATTATATCTGATGAAAAGCTTATTTTGGCAGAGAATTATAATAAGATGTTATTTTGGGTGTGAGACAATTATTCTTACCGAAATATTGATACCTACATTTTAAATCTTTGTTTCGCTTGCCGCATCTTTGGATACAAAGTGAAATTTGCAGCCGGCTGAAGTATTCCCTAAATATTATGATGTGGATACTTTCAAGGAAAAAAATTGGCTGTTTCTAGTGTTATCATGACCTATCCTCGGCCATATTGTCGCTCACCATTTGGTGATGTAGCGGGCAAATGTCTGCCTATAATTAAATAAAATGTTTTATAATCTGAAGAGCAAAATACACCCACGGGAGGGTGAATCATGTGTAGGTTATTTGAATATTCATTGCTACTAAATGAAGTGGCATTCGTAAATTAAATTGGAGCACGTAATTAGAGCTGTTTTATTTGGCATCTGTTTTGAATATTGGGACCATTTGAGATAAGGTAAATAGCACAATGAAAAATAATTTACATTGCTACTTACACAAAAAATTTAAATACTTAGTAAGGTCAAAAAAGTTTCTAGGTAAAACTGAACAATCAGACAAGTGATTTAAAGGCTATTTGAACACCATATTTATGGCTTTCAAATATTCAGTTGAATGTATATTAAGTAGGTACCTACCTACTTCTAGAAGCATGTTGTTAAAGGCAGAGTAGCGACCACGTATAATATTAAAGTTTAATTGATGATCGAAAGTAATAGACGCATATTTTTTTCAAAGTAGGTACTCATTCATTTAACAAACACTGCCAATTCTCCTAAGTTAAAAATCCAAAAATCTAGCTACTTAGCGCTAGTTCAGACACAGCGGGAACCGCGCGATTTCAGAATCGCATGGAAATCGCGCGGGTCTTATTTGTATGAGTTATTAAGTAATCGTTCAGACGTACCCGCGCGGTTAACGTCTGAACGATTACCTAATAACTCATACAAATAAGACCCGCGCGATTTCCATGCGATTCTGAAATCGCGCGGTTCCCGCTGTGTCTGAACTAGCGCTTAAGCATCAACTCACTGGTCCGTGCTCCCATACATTCTAGGCTCAGTTACTACAAACTAAAGCCAACATTTACTTTATAGACCGGAAAAAACCCTGTTTACGTGTGTCGGGTGCCATTCGTTTCCATGCTCGAGTTGTGTCATATATTTCGCCATTGACTTTGTTTGTTGGGGGGACCATCAATTTTTAAAGTATTGGAGGAAAGACAAAAATGAGAATTAGATTTAATTACCTAATCTGCTACATCCTAAATCACGGTCAGCTGACCCTGGGTCAACCGGGATGACGCTAGGATGATGATAAGCCGTTGGTCCTGCGTCTGATCTCTCTACGGTCATGTCGGACTGCCGTCTCACCGAATTATGAGAGTGAAGGAACAGAGTGCACCTGTGTATTGCGCACACACTTGTGCACTATAATATGTCCCGCGCAATTGGCTAATCTTCCTCTGTTGAGATAGGCCGCTGTAGTCGAAATTCGGCTAGGAGGACATTATTATTTATTTATTAGGATGATGATGATGAGATATTTACAAGTATAAATTATTATCATTATTTTAATTAACAACTGTATTACCTAAATTTTCAAAACGTTGTCTGTTGTACTTTTTTATCAACCTTTTTGATACAACCCTCTTTCATTATACTCTCGTGTCTGTCTCATGTGTTTACACATAAGCGGGCCGCTGTAGTCGAAATTCGGCTAAGAGGAAAGAAAGCTATGTCACAATTTCTCAAAATGTGTTTACCCTATTCATACCAGCAGCTGTGTTGTTCAAATCAGAAGTTACAAGGGCTTCCTGGAAGTGGATTATACCAACTTTCAATATCTGTTGTAAGGAGATTAGTTTCGATTAGATGTTACGAGCATGCAAAATTAATCCTAAGATTAAGTTTGCTCGCGAATGATGGATTGATGATTCATGAAAATGTTTTGTAAGTTGTTTCAAATGAAATGAAACCTATAGCACAGAATACTAGTACTTCGTACAGAAGTATTACTTAGCAATTGTATTCAAAGAAATGTAAACTCAATGTCGTCAACAATATGGCGTAATTTAGTTCGCCTCAGAGTCAAGCACATTTTCGTGTAGACACCTACAAAAATCCATTGCAAGATAATTTTATACTTATTGCTCTGGAATATGATTCATAATACACTAAACCTATTCAGTGACGTAATATCACGCGACGCGATAGGGTTGACTGCTACGAGAAGCTTCTAACGCCATCTAGCGCCTCTTTCTAGTACTTTATTCATTCTCGTCCAGCCAGCAACGTAGCCGCGCGGCCGCCGGTGAATGAAACGCGCAAGCGTGACACTGACCGGTAGCGACACGCAACTTGTTTTAGCCCCTAAGTAGGGGCGCCGCGCGTAGGTACGTTTTTGCTACTTACGCGGGGAGATACAAGGCCTGCCTATAGAGTTGTTTTGGATAGCCAAATAAGTACAATCAAGGAATATAAAGGTACTACAAAAACAGCTTATAATACGTACCGAATAGTAGCGGTCTCAAGGTCAACATGGAAAGTCTGACTTGCCGTGTGAACGTACCCGTCATATTATCTGTAATGACTTACTTTTTAGTTATATGAGAATTAGCAACGTAAAAAGTATCGACTATCATTGAGTCCATAATCGAATTCATGCGAAAGCAGCAGCATACAAATATTATCGCTTCGAGCTTCAAACGATGAGTCGTGGGTTCTAGTCCCACCGGATGACACGGTTGATCAATTTTTGTATGTGAAATTTAATGTCATTTCCTTAAATAAAACCTTGCAAACAAAACGATCAAAATAAATATAAAAATAATTAGAAGTATACAATTTCAAAATAAAGTGCAAAAATGAATTTAGATTGCAAAGTGAATGCTTATCATTTAAAAACAATAATTTATTATACAATTTCATACCTAAAGAAAATGAGGATGAAAAATACCACGCTGCTACGGTATACAAAAAAATGCATCAATTTGTTCAAATTCCCAAGGAAGTGCTTTTCACACTATATCTTCATGTCACTCCTCCTCTGAACGTTAATAACCACCTTGAGGTGATAAATGCATTTTCTCTGCCTTACGTGCACCTTATTGGAAGCTGAGAGAGTTCAAATTTGAGCCACGTCATCATATTTGTGGTCAAATTTGAAAGCAGGTAAGAAGCAAATTCGCAAAAAATATTTACAATATTTTAGTATTATCCAGTGAGAATTATGTTGAAGTTTTCTAATTAAGATTTTGCTTTGAAACTTAATTAAAATTAAACGGAAATTTGTTTAACAAAAAATTTAGGGATATCTTATGATGTCCTGTCATCAACAAATACATTTTAATGGATATTATTTTGTAAAAGATAAGGTTTGAAAAATTTAACTAGATAAATAGCAAGGTTAAGCACAAAAAAAACGTAATTTCTGCGATAAGCATAAAACTTACGCAAAAAAAAAGATTTTTATAAAAATGCGAAAATATTTTACAATCGCAAGTTACCACGTTTTACACTGCAACCTTCGCTGGACCATAGACTATTAGATGCTAAACGGGATTGATGGGTTGTGACCGAGGTACACTCATAAATTTCACTGTTCCGTCCTAAGGGCAACGACCTAAGTGCAAGTTTTCAGCTCACTGAAGTGTCAGATTAAGTTGCACGATCTTGCTCAATCTAGTAAGTTTAAAGTGAAGATTGAACCAACTATCACGGCGCAAAGATAATTCAATAGTATCATGTTCTTGTATACACATGTAATTTTAAGTTTACAACTCCCATGCTTTGGTTGGCTAACTCTTAATTCTGTAGATGTTTTGTACCTACTAATAAAAGTTCATTTAAAATACCTACATATTATTTTTGTTCCATTTTTCAATTGCGTGACGTTATTGTAATAAAAGCTTAAATGGCCAACTAATATTATCTTTATCAGTCGCAAAAGACTACACAGAACATTGCCCTAATGATCTCTATATAGATTATTCGAATGATCGTATTGACATTAGATTACCACAACATTTTTATTTCAGTTATTCGAGTTTCAATGGGTCAACTCTCCCACAGTTCAAGTCTCCTAAACTCCCCCTACAAAATATAATGGCTTAACACAATTATTTTTTTACTAAAAAAGGAAATCTAAAACAAGCCTTTGTCATTTCCATTTAACTTTAATTAGCATTCAGAAAATATTTCGCCTATTTGTTTCTTACGTTTACGCGATTGTTGAACTCATTAAAACACAATTTTACAAATTACTTCGCGATTTATTTACATTTTATTTTAAACCTGACGTTTCGAACACTTTACAGCGATCGTGGTCACAGGTAGACTAAGGTATTATTTGTCATTACAAAGTTTTGAAAAATTTTAACTACCGTCACTCAATAATATTAATTTACGTTCCTATTCTTCACGTAGCATTCGAGGAATAAACGTGAAGCCATTGAAATTAAAAAACATCCAAATTTCAATAGAGAAGATGGTTGGAAAGTTCCACCGGCATGGGATCCTATTTTAGCTAAAACCAAAGCAACACCTAGCACTGCAAGATCTCAAGACACGGTTAGTTCTTTCTGCGTAAATAGGAACGTAAATTAATATTATTGAGTGACGGTAGTTAAAATTTTTCAAAACTTTGTAATGACAAATAATACCTTAGTCTCCCTGTGACCACGATCGCTGTAAAGTGTTCGAAACGTCAGGTTTAAAATAAAATGTAAATAAATCGCGAAGTAATCCGTAAAATTGCATTAGTTTCCCGCTCGCAAACTGCTAAAATAAAAGGGAACAAAGTTAGGCACTTTAAAATGCACGAGAAACTGTATGATCAAAAAAATGCTAACGTATTATTTCGGCCTGAAAGCTGCCGGATATGAAAGAGCAAAGCTTCAGAGCAGCTTCCGGTCGGCTCCACTAGTGCCTCTCAAAGGCTACGCGTGCATGCTTTTAGTTTCTTTGTTCTGCTGGATTTTTTACTGTACCTTTTTATAGGTCAGTTTTTAAAGCCTTCTTCTTCTGTACTGGGTAAATAACGCATTCTCTAGCATTACATTTTGAGTAATATAAGTTAATGAAACTTGACATTAAAATTAATTCACTTTTTAAAACCTTTTTTTTAAACCTGACGTTTTAAACCCTTAACAGCTTTCTTTACTAAGAAACAAATATGTAATCTGTACAAAAGTTGAGAGAGATAGATAACTCTTTATTGCACACCATAAAAGTAACAACAATACAATTTACAAAGAAACATGTACAAATTAGGCCGTCTTATCGCTAAGAGCGATCTCTTTCGGACAAACTTTGGGTATAGGAAATACTTAATCGCAGGAAGGGGGTGATTGGTGCAAAGACATATTATAAAGTAATAGGTACGAAACAGAAATACATACACATAATATATACTATCACTATCATATACTACACATACTATATACATAAAAATATCAATATACCTACACATAAATCATACATAATATACATATTATAAAACCAATATGACAAGTACTCAACCAACGGTTACTAACAGTACAGTACCCTAAGACTTGAAATAAGAATTTACAATAAGTCTATTGTCTAATAAAATGTCAAAATATCCCAAATTATTACATTTATCCAAGATTCTTAAACTGTACCTCAGCTATACTTAACAAATGAGAAGTCAACTTCATCGTTACGGAACTTAAATCCATTTTTACTCACTTACACATATGGATAGTTGACCGTAATAGTTTTATCTGGCACCGGAGTGCGATTATTGCAACTATACATCACACGCACACTGCTGCAAGTTAAAGATTTATAACCACTCATTACTGACCGCGGGAGTACTTTTGTTACCCAGTGTAAGAAAGATCAGTAGCTCATGGAGTTAATTTTAGGAATATAATAATAATAATGTCCTCCTAGCCGAATTTCGACTACGGCGGCCTATCTTAACAGAGATAAGCCAACTGCGCGTGTTATATTATAGTGCACAAGTGTGTGCACAATGCACAGGTTCACTCTCTGTTTCTTCACTACCAACGGCTTATCGTGCTTTCCGAGGCACGGGAGTGTTGTAACACCACCAACTACCTGACTCCGGAGCTGTGTCTGAGTAATTTCAAGACAGAAAAACCCAAACACTCTCGGCCCGACCCGGGACTCGAACCCGGGACCTCGTGCCAACTGTCTCCTAATTAAATCAAATTTGATGATTACCCAAGGGTTCTAGTTAATGTTCGTTTATTGTCATTTAAAATACAGCTTTAGGTAGGTAATGCGACAAAACTGTGAGCCATCCCGACCAACGCTTACAAATTAAAACTAGGATTCATGGAACAACTACTTACCTAGGTAAGTTCTTAAAAAATCATTAAGAAAAATCCACTAGTTGTATGAGAATAATAAAATTTGGTTTAAACGCTTACTAATTGCATAAAAACTATAACATCGTGAGTTTAAAGTGGTCACATCAGATCCTTCAAGTATCATGTTTCCAGACAGATTAAGCGATCAATCATAATTGGGCCCCGTCCTTATGATACTCAAAGCGTTAAAAACATTTTATTTGACGTACCAATATTTACTGCTCAAGGGATTAGACTACGCGATATTCAGACAGTCTTACTAAGACGTGAAAGAGCGAGATGGGGCAAACAGACTTACATACTAGCTTTTATTTATTCTGTGGTCTTAGTATGACTGTCTGAATATCGCGTCGTCTAATAAGTGTCTTACTGTTTAATACTTTGCACTGTGTCTTCTCGCAATCTCAGCACTTATCTCTGGAGCAATCTCAACATTCCTCTTCTCACCTTTGTTGTAACATGTGTCCTAAATGTTGCACATTAAGCCTGCAAAAACATCGTAACCGACACTCTGTCCGTTCAAAGTCCAACGCTATCACCAGGCATTAAGGTTTGGTTGAATAAAATACTGATTCGTCCAGGTTAGTCCACTTTTTGCGCTTATGCCATCTCGTATTTTCAGAGGACGTTGGTTGCTTTTACAAAAAGTGTTTTTGCTGACGTAAAAAAAATTATATAACTTTTCTTCTGTTTTAAAAAAGTGTTTACTACAGTTATTTCACAAGCGTTTAGTGTTATTAGAAATAAGATTTGAACTAAACATTTTTTCCTATATTTTCTGCTCAAATTAAACAACTGCAAAAACGGCGGAATGAATACCAAGGTATTCTCCTCCAACCAATTATACGTCAAACAGGGGTGGCGAAGCAGGTATTAGTTTTGTATTTATAATATTTTACATTGATATTACTCAGCAGAGAACTCAATACAAAATAATCAAATAATTGTAATCACTTACAACAATCATGGCGTTCTCTTCTCAATGTTTCAAAGATGTTTAAACTTCGTGTATTTCTTTTGAATAAAGTTGATACAGAACAAGAACAAACAAACAAATAGAACGAAAATTTACAGCGAGTCGTTGGCAACTTTGTCACAATTAATAACTTGGATAGCAATTAATTTCTCTTTTGTAGTCGACGAAAATGAATTTTCATCTACTAAAGTGTACGAGAATACGAGGTGCTTGTGGCGCAGTGGCGGCAGCGCTTTGGTAGTGATACCAAAAGTTAAGCAACCACGGCGCGGTCGTGATTGGATGGGTGACCATTCCGACCATTAAAGTGACGACCATGACAAGCATCTCCGTGCTTCGGAAGGCACGTCAAGCAGTTGGTCCCGGCTAATATCTCTTGGTATTAGTCGTTAAGCCTAGTCAGAGGCCCTAGGGCGGCTTGATAACATCTGACAGTAAGGTTTGTCACTTGCCTTACAGACACCCCTCCACCAATCCGCACTGAGCCCGCGTGGTGGAGTATGGCTCGTTCCTCCTCATAGTTGAGGTGAGGCCTTTTCCCAGCAGTGGGATCTAATAGGCTGACTTAAAGTGTACGAGTACTATTACTGCTTTGATATGCGACGAGAAACAGGGAGAATAATTATTTCCACTAAGTTTCTTTCACAGGTACACTTACAGTTGTTTTTATTAAATTTTCCGTAAAATAAATAGCTCCATTTTTTGGGTTCCATACCCAAAGGGTAAAAACGGGACACTAATAATAAGACTCCTCTGTCTGTATGTCTGCCACCAGGCTTTATCTCATGAATAGATAGCTAGACAGTTGAAATGTTCACAGGTGATGTATTCCTGTTGCCGCTCTAACAACAGATACTAAAACAGCAGCTTTAAGTGGGGCTTCTATACAACTCCAATGACTTAGGTTCGAATGCCCGTGCTCATCGCACAAACGTTCGTGCAGGATCGAATTCCGCAACCGATGGTTTCGTAGTCCAGAGAGTGCACCACTACACCAAGATGGCCGTCAAATGTTTTTTATTATGATCTTATGAGAAACTTAGAACTTTATACTAGTCTGGAAGAACCCAGGGTGCATGGTGACAATTATTCAGGATATGACAGATTAGAAAATCAATGGAGCGTCTGCTGTTTGACCTCCGCGATCCTGTTAACAGGGGTATATGACCAGGGTACCTACTGCCGAGCTCAATCGAATCGAAATCAGAATCGAGTCGAAATCGACGTAAAATATCGATCCGTTAAACATTAGCTCGAACTCGTTGACGTCAGTGGGAAGAATGCAACAGCGGTTTTGGATTGCAAGTAGTTCACTATTCGACTACAACTCGATTGGCGCTTTAATCATTTGCAGAGTGCCAAATCACTGATTTTCGACGTCGATTCGATTGTGATCGTAATTAGAACTCGTCAAGAGTAAGCCGCTTAGAATTATTATGATGATGAACTATTAAAGGTAATATTTGGTAATATTTATAACGTCAACCAATAGTCAAAGTAGTTATTAAAATAAAGACCTATTATTTTTATGGTCAGCCCTATTACAAAAATTAATCACGACTATCAAGAAACTAAAATAGTCCACGAAATAGTGCAATCGAAAATATTTTGAGTAAAAGTAAGCACTTTAAGTTATTATTTCTTTGACACAGGGTGGGCTATTATGCTACTTCCCAAATCGTCTTTGGTATTAAGACTGAAGTAGGCTCGCCTTGTTATAGTAAAATAAGAACAGTATAGGCATTGCTTAGAATTTAAGCCATTTTTCCATCGCCAGAAAATATCTGCAGGCATTGAAATCTTACAACTTCATTCAAACTCAGCAGCGACTTTTTCTAGTTTAGCCAAAAAATATGTGGGCCCAAAAAAATAGTACAGACGTGGGTCTGGCCCTTTATGAAAAGGCATATTTATTTCTTGTTTATTGGCGTTTATAAGTAGCATTTTTGTCCTAAATTAAATATAGTTTTATGAGTTAACTTGATTCTTCTTATTACATTGTGATATGGACTGACTATAGTCTTTCTTATATTTTTTTAAACGGTCTTTCTGTTCTGTATGAACTATGGTCTTGTGGCCATAAAGGCCACTGTTGGTGGGCCCATAACACCACTTTACGACGCGTATATGAGCAATTGTGTCAGCAAACTGGCGGGAATTACTTCATTTGTCCTCTTTACGGTTTCTTTAGTGAATAGTAACACTTTTACGGACTTTATTAAGACGTTGGCTCTGCACGAAGGAACAAAACTATCATTTGGGTCACGTTACGTTTTCTTCATATTCTTGAGTGAGGATTAAAATGTATTTGTTTTGTTTTCATAGTTTACTCTGGGGTGTAACTGCATGCGGTCATACGACGAAGAAAGGTGAAGTAAGAAGCTCTTATACAATAACGTATAGAATGCTTTCAGAATATTAAATGATTTTTACTTATTTGGTTGCTGTAAATATTTTATTAGTTTGATTATTTAGTACTTATTGACTCCTGGCGATACGGACGAAAATCTCAGAGGTTTCAAAACATGATTTACTACATAATTTAAAAAGAAATCCACTCGTTCCTAGTTAATAGGGATCGCTTAAAATTGAGATGTTTCTAAAAAATATTTGTTTGCACCTTCGGTATGTTATGCCAAAGGTACCAGCTTAATTGATAAATTAAGCTCAAACACCCACTTAAAACTCTACCTTCCTAAAATCGGTTAACCTAACCATTTTCTTTTTGAACTCAACGTTCACGTTCACTGTAATCCGTCAGGGGCACAAATAAAATAAACGCCCAAATCCCCATTTTGATTAATTGGAGTACTCGACATAATCAGATCACGGTCCGACCGAGCGAATGTCACAAACGAAAAATACCTTTGTCTATCGCAATTCAATTAAATTTCAATCCAAATTGGACGGGGTGAGTTTTATTCGGCATTCCCGTTACGGTTGTCTCGTGTTGGTATAATTTGTTTTTACGGGGTTTAACGATTACGTATTTTTACGGCTTTGGGTAGGTGTTGTATGACAGTTTAGGCAGTGGATTACACGTGGAGGGCGACAATGATAGGTGGAAAATCAGTCAGGTCTGAGCACTTATAGCTAGGTACTTGCCGCATCAGCTTTCAGGGTTCAGGTATCACTTCACAGGCCACAATCACTCGAAATGTCTGTAAGGAGCTTCAAAGGATACACACGCGAAGAAAGCACTCTGGTCAGTCTAGTACATGTGTCATAGGGAACATCTCGATGTCGACTCGATCTTCGGGGTTCTCACCGTACGTTTTAAACAAATAAAAATAAGGCAGGTATGCGTGTGAGTGTGCGCGGCGTAGTATCAATAGGGTACACAAACAAATCAAAATATTGTAGTAAACATATCGCCCGCCCTAAACACATCAAGTGTTTACGAGAAGGTTAGGAAGCTAACTCACTCAACACTCGAAATGTCTGTAAGGAGCTTCAAAGGATACACACGCGGCGAAAGCACTCTGGTCAGTCTAGTACATGTGTCATAGGGAACGTCTCGATGTCGACTCGATCTTCGGGGTTCTCACGGTACGTTTTAAACAAATAGAAATAAGGCAGGTATGCGTGTGAGTGTGCGGCGTAGTATCAATAGGGTACACAAACAAATCAAAATATTGTAGTAAACAGGTGTGAAAGAGGTTAGGAGTGGTTAGGTTGGTTTTGCAGTATTCTTATGACAATTTTTGTGATAGCTTACAGAATACTTATTAGGATTGTCGTATTTACTAAACTACTAAAAACTCTGCCAAGTCTAAAGTCTTTTATCATCCTTTTCGGTTTTGAAAAACAAATTCCGTATTTTGCTTTGAGTTCGGATGTTGTGGGTAGCAATAGTGTAGCTCTAATCTCATATAATGTTGTTTTTTATTAATTCATTTACTTTTTCTCGTTTTTATTATCAGTAAGTAGGTATAAGGTATTTATAGTGGCTATTTGGTTATTAAAAGTTTAGTTTTTCTAAAGATCGAAGATGGGCTTCGCAAAAGTGAGGGCTTTCCATTTATTATACTTATCTTTACGTAAGAAACTATTATCAAATCATATTTTTATGTTAAAAGTCTGAATTGGCTACAAAAGATAACATAAGTGGCAGATGATTTTTAAAGATTTGTAAGGACCATTCACGGAAAAATCATCCCCAAACCGCTAATACTCTCTTGTAACAAATACGCCTCTAACATCTTTATAAAAGCCTTCACGGTATAAAAAACCGTATCATTTTTTTCAGGGAGACATTATCAACAAGTCTGACCCTCCAAGCGTTGAGGTGAAAGTAATCGCCGTATCAAAGCGAAATTTGTCAAAAACACGACTCCTCTTGCACTTCCGTCAATTCTCTCCAATTAATAACTTGAAGCCGTCCCTTTCGCACCACCCTGTATACGGGCAATTGCGTCCCGCTCCTGTCCCCTTGTTTGAGAAGCCCCGTCGAGATAGAATATTGCCACTTTGTCGCGCCGACTCCCGGCGGCTGTTTATATACAGGGTGAAAATGCAATATTGTCTATATACTAGATTCGATTGAAAATTTTTGAAAGAAAAGGGAATGTCGTTTTCATAAGATTTTAATTACATTTAATTTAATAATTATTGATAACATACATATCAGTGGATATTTGGGGGTGTGACTGTGGATAGTAGTACAATATTAAACAAGACGCACAACAATTTAAAAGAATCGGAAAAGCAACCTGGGTATGGATTTTTTCAAAAACATTTGAAGCATTACATGTATATTAGTTCACCTTTAAATATCTTATGTGCTAATCATCATTATCGTGTTATCCCGGTTGTGAACTCGCACGTGAGGGTTCATCAGGGTCCGCTATCTTATATGCTCACTAATAAAACTAATTTATGTTTTCGGTTATTGCTGCAGCACTTTACAGATTTTGTATGCCAAAAAAAATTTTTATCATAAAACAAATCTTATCCTAAGTAAAACTCCTCTTTTAAATACATTTTGCCATAAAGCTTAGATAATAGTAATTCCACAAATGTTTTTGATATCCACCAAAATGAGAACTCAAGCTACGTGCAAATGAACGCAGCCCAGTACTCGTAACAGTTAGTTCCCCGCTGTTTAACGTCGAGTTGATATCAAAACATAGTTTACATTAGTGCTGCTATGTAACCACATACCTATCGACGAGGTATCGATAGGTTTAGGGAAAGATGCGAGTCATTGGTTGGAGTGTTGTGTAGCTACGTTCTACGATATTTGGCATATCAATTAATCATTGTAAAGTATTTCGTAGTTGCTAGATTTCGTTGTTAATCGAAATGTTCAAATTAGTAGACATCATGTATCACTTTCTCGATACGTAGTTAGGTGATATTGGTTGAGCGACTGTTGATACATTGAAGGGTCGGGTTCACCAATACATGTTTAATCTGCTGGTTTAGCATAATTTGGCATATTTTGTAAGAGAATGTTGTCAAATTAACCATCAAATAAAGATTACAGACTGTTTAAAAGTTGGTGAACTTGGGTCTAATGAGACCTATATATTAAATCATTATTAACAAATACGTGTCTGAATTAAGCTGTAATGAAATGGCAAAATCATATAAACCTCTCTGTATGCTAAACATTCTTATGGAAGCTTCCTTAATAAAAAAACTACTAATGTCACGTCACAAAATTACTATCCATGATAACTAGACTTCATTCACTTGCCCTTTTTCCCTTTATCTGATATCGGCGCAGAAGGTGGATTAAGTAGAGTCTAGTAATACATAACTAGTGCGTCGTCTAGTTAATAGACTATCACCAGCATCTTGTTCGATAAGTAAATGCAGATTTCGGAGCAATGTGGCTTGCGCCTTGGGTCAAGCCGCATGCGGCTCTGGTCCATGACGCTTCACGCGTAATGGGTTCCATATACATACACTCCCATAGTCCCATGATAGCCACGCGGCTCCGAGGGGCCGCATGTGGCGAGTCGCACCTGCAGGCCGCATTGCTCGGAAGTCTACTGTTATAGATAAGTACCTGGGCGACCGAGTTTTGCTCGGTTACAACTATTTAATGAAAACAAGCTTTATATAATACGTAAGTCTTGTTTAAAAAAAAACTTGTTTTAAAAGTTTTAAACATGAATAAATAAAAGAAAGGAAAGAAAAAAAGCCGTTTCCGAGATTACAAACAAAATATATGAATATATATACAAGGATTGCGTTGAAAGATATAAGTTGCATAACATCACTAGTTTTGTAAGTAGGTCGCCCGTAAAAAACAACGGTCACATTAAGGGGCTTCTGAAAACTTTCAGGCGGTCACGGACATTAAATCAGGCTTGGAATGGCCGCCACTCCTTTGAAACTGTTATTTTAATTTACATTGAAAACACAACGCTAGCAAACGTGTATTGCAATAGATGTGTAAACAAAAGAAATTATCAATCAGCTAAGAGCTGATTTTGTTATTTTAATAAGGTGAAATAAGCATTGCATTTGCTAAAATTAACCCCTATTAAAAGTCTAATAATAAGACCTACTTACGCAGGTCCGGATCAGCTAATCTGACATGCGCAAGTGGGCTTTTAACTCAGATCATAGGCCTTTAAATAGTCCGGATTAGCAAATCCGAAATGACGCGATCGTACCATCCGTGTCGCGGCGTCCAGCCTTCATGGTAAGACTGGCACGAACATGACATACAGACAGACAGACATGAAGCGACTTTTTTTTAGAATGGACTGACAGGGACAACACGGAACATCAACAGACGTTATTATAGTGTACTCGTATTTTGTGTAAATAAACTGCCTGCTTGACCTCAGACAATCTTTTCTTGAACAGACCGTTCAATCCGGATTACCTAATCTAGACTTGCGCAAGTGTGGGCTTTCAACTCAGATCATAGGCCTTCCAAAAGTCCGGGTAAACTAATCCGGAATTGCACAGTTGGCCTTAGGTTGCAAAGTGAGTTAGGAACTCACTTTGCAACCTAAGGCCAAGGTCAGGCCAGGCCTTTGCAAACTAATATTGTTAATTCCATTTGTTGTTTTTTTTGGTCGTCTGTGTCCAATTATATGGTTCTATTTCTATCAATATAAAAGCAAATATACATTAAATGTATTGAAGTCAACGTATTCACATCAAGTCGGATCAGCAGTCTGTCGCTTAACGATGACTTTCGATGTAGAGCTCGCCGTAACCGCTCTCGATGACTTTATTTATTTATATTTTTTGCACAGAATTAACAATTGTACGAAGAGCTTAGTGCCATAAGCTATGTCTACCAGTCAATCATAGGTATAAAATATCAGAAAAGCGATCTTGTTGTTATGACTCCTACAGGTGTTTACAGTCTATAATAGTGTTAATACATCTTTCATTCCCGGTTAGTTCATTAAGACATGTTTATTTTAGACCTGAATTCCCATACAAAATATGTCAAATGATGCTAAACCGGCTGATTAAAGAACATGTGTTAATGAACTCCAGCCTGAATTTTAATCAGCCGGTTTCACTTGAGATTAACCCGCTGTTTAAAGTTAATGAACTTAAAGTTATGACTTACCTAAGTATGTGCCTTTTTATTATGTCACAAATATTTTCCACAAAGTGTGGAAGGTCATTTATATAAATTTAAAACAACAAAGGTCCCAATATCGATCCCTGGGGCACACCCATGGTCAGAGAAGCCCATCCAGAAGACTCAACTCCATTGATGCATACTTTTTGCGTTCTACTTGTTAGGAAACCTGACGCTGAGCTGAGCTAATGATAAACAGACATAGCTCAGGAGGGGCGGCCGTTGACGCTGATTTAGTGCCATGACCGGCTGAAAGTTTCAGGCCCCTGTAACGTAACTGTTATACAACCGGTTTAGGGGACAGGTTGTAAAAACTTCAGTCTTTGAATTTGATTTGAGTGGAATGTATTTCTGGCAAAGTTTGAACCTAAGTATTAGAATTAGTGAATACAAAAACCACCCATTCGTTGTAGGAATCCTTGTTAAAATTTCTTTGCGACATTCTCTGTTACATTAGTTTACATTGTCATTATTACCTATTATCAATACATTTAATAAAACTGTAGAAGGTCGAATTCTGTACATTGACTAAAAAAAATAACTGCCAGGCCTTAAGGTCAGTAAAATACAGAAATGTAGTTATTTGTAAATTTTTGACTCTATTTTTGTATGTATGTTATATATGTACGTATGTATGTATGCATGAATCTTGAACGTTATATACTCGAAATTTACTAAACGAATCTTAATGTACCACCACAGTTTTAATAGGTATGTATATTCCTGGTAGTAATCAAGGGTGACAGAGTACCATTATCATGATGACTAGACGGCGATTAGGAGTATGAGTCATTTGCATCATCGAGTCCACGCAGGCAAAGTCGCGGGAAACCACTAGTTGCCTATAAACTTATAGATTTTTTTTAACCTCTATGTAGCCATTGCTACTACTTGTTAAACACCCTGTTCAGATTAATGTTTTGTTGTGTAGTCACCTAGAAATTAATTACAGGATTATTACGTTTTTTTGACACAAAGTTGAGTAAATTTAAATTAAATAAATTAAATTATAAATTGTTTCAACAAACACACCAATTACCTAGCCCCAAACTAAGCGTGAGCTTGTGCTATGGTGACTAGGATAACGGATAGAAATACTTAAATATCATCCATGACTTACTTACTTAAATATCAACATAAACATCCATGACTTAGGTACAAATGCTCGTGCTCATCACACAAACCTTTGCCCCTTGCGGGATTCGAACCCGAAACCGCCTGATTTAGAAGTCAGGTGCGCGAACGACAGGAGTATTACGTTTTTTTGACACAAACTTAAGTAAAACTATTTTTTGTCATTTTGGGATTGACACCAAGCAAATTACAAGAACACGATATTCATTCATTCGCTTAAACTACATTTTTATGAGGTTGTTTCCCTAAACTATGACCATGCTTATGTAATAGGTTATTGTACCTATAAACCATACCAGTTTGCATGCATGTTCCTCGATTCATAGTTTTACGACATTTTCATGAAATGTAAACACAGCTACACCGTTCTGATAAACCTACGAATGAAACTGAATTAACCTCATAAACTTGCTTATTTACTTTACTATCGAGCGTCGGTGGCGCAGTGGCTAGCGGTTTGCCTCTCACGCAGGAGGTACCGGTTCAAACCCACGTGCCGCCATGACAAAATGACTTTTTCTGAGTTATGTACATTAGTTGTTTCACTAACCGATTCTCTTATGGTGAGGAAAACATCGTGTGGAACCTGCACATTCAGGCGACTGCATGTGTAACTGGTCAAGTTCCCCTGCAATGGTCTTAGGGTCACGGAGGTCAGATAGCAGTCGCTCCACTGTAACTACCTGATTTGCCACATCCTGAATCATGGTGCAAAGCGGCCCCTGGGCCCTCACGTGCGTGTGCACAACCGGGAGAACGCTAGGAGGATGATGATTTACTTTACTATTACAAGTTAAGTCGTTCCGCGGTCCCTTCACTTTCGTACATCTTGCGTTCCTTTTCACGTCCACTCCCCACATGTTTTGAAATAAAACACATAAGTATTGTAAAATAACGTTGTATTTCGTTCCTTATAACCATCGAAGCCATACCGGGTACATACAGTGTTACGTACACAAACTTATGACTATTTAAAACATAAGTTACATTAACATTTATTACATTAAACACAGTTCAACATTTAACGTACAATCACATTGATCTGGCACTCAAAAGTATTATACGACAGTTTTTACAAAATTCACGCTTATTTTATATTTTCTTAGCTATTGGTAACATTAAGGTTTAATTTATTATATTTGTTAAAATAATAAAGACAGGTAAATAACTAAAGTTATTATTTGAATGTAACCAGTTCTTTAAAAAATATTATGACTTTATGCACAAATAAAATTAAATGTACCTGTAGATGCATATATAAAAAATGCAATTATAAAATGAACATCACTGGTATCATAGCCAAGTCTCATATTTTTTGTCAATAAATGTACAATCTTATATTTATTTACGTAAATTCGTTAAGATCATAGAATAAAATTCGGGCAAGCGACCAATTATACTCAAAGCAACACGATCATTGACTCATAATTTAGATACATATAATTTCTAATTTATTTTTAAAAGGTTCTCCTTTTTCATTGGTCATTATAGCGCTATAATTAATAAATGCATTTATGTAATAAATGTATTTTAGGGTGTTTTACAAAATTTTACTATAAACACCGAAGATTATACGAAGTTAGAATATAAGCTGACATAGACCTCCCTTCGTTACCATCCTCCCAACGGATGTGGGATGAGCCTCTCTGCTTGAGTGTTCAGAGGGAGCTTTTGGCTCACTCTGAGAACGCAACAGAGCGTGCTCGCTTGCTGGCAGCTTTTCGGATAGAGTCTGGCTATTGGTTACAGGCACGACCTGCAGCTAATATTGGGACTCTCTTCGATAGGGTTACTCTTTCCATTGCTGTGAGTTTAAGAATTGGCGCCAACACAAATCAGCCCCATCGCTGCCGATGCGGAGATCTTGTAAATGAATTGGGGCATCATGGTCTCTCTTGCCTATTTAGCGCTGGCAGGGTCTCCCGCCACGCGAGCATCAATGACGTCATCCGCAGAGCTCTTGTCGCCTCCAATGTGCCGGCTGTGCTAGAGCCACCTGGCATTTTTCGTGATGACGGCAAGAGACCTGACGGCATGACGCTCATTCCCTGGAAGCGGGGACTTTCCCTTGTATGGGATGCCACATGCGTGGATACGCTCGCGCCGTCCCATGTAAGTGGTACTTCTTCCGCTGCTGGCGCGGCGGCAGGCTCTGCAGAATCCTTAAAAAGGCGCAAATATGCAGCCCTCAATGATAGCTACATATTTGTGCCTTTTGGCGTAGAGACCATGGGCTCTTGGGGTCCCTGTGCCCTTAGTTTTTACAAAGATCTCTGCAAAAGGCTAACTGATTCTACTGGTGATCAAAAGGCTGGCAGCTACCTTGGGCAAAGAATCAGTATTGCTATCCAGAGGGGCAATGCTGCCAGCCTTTTGGGCACCATTCCTTTCGGCACTGCTGGGGCTGATGCTTTTTATATTTTGTAAATATATATATATTTTTACATTACTTTTAGTTAAGTTTTAGGTTATTGTATTAGTTTTAATATTTGTATAGTAATCATAATTAATTATTTTTAAACATAGCATAGGTTATGCATCTGTCTATTTAAGTAAAAATTAAACATAGCTGACATTAAAGCGAGTGCAAATTATGTTGAAACAAACTATTATTCACGTAATACACGATAAAAATGCAATTTTTTATAATGAATTTTATAGCTTCTTTACCATCAAATGGTCCACTATCAAATGGACCACATCAATGCACACTACCTACTCGGCAATGTTCAAATTACACATCAAGTAAACCTGACTCAAAGTGAGTCATTGCATCCCTAGGGACGTAATGTTGTATGAAATTTCATTACGCCCCTAGGGAGGCAAAGTGATTTGAATTTCGAATAAGAGTTCGAAGGCATGATCACGCTAGCCCGTCTCGCACCAAAGATAACATATTTGAAATTTGAACCTGGCAGACAAGAATTTTAGCACGAATATAATGAAAACAAAACGCGCGCTTCTAAAAAAAATAAAAAAACCCCTGTGTAATGGGGATCCACACGCAAAGCTTGAAGCAGATGGCGCTAGCATAGATACGCCTATGTCAAATATTTTGCTATTGTTTATGTCGGGCTTTTTCGTATCTTATTTACAGTTTGTCGTGACTATCTAATGTTATTTCATCACAATGTATTCGTCAATGAAGTTATCTGAACTAAAAGACGATCTTCGGGAACAAGGATGAAAAGTATCTGGTTAGAAAGCCGATCTTCTTGCGAGGTAAACATTTGGGTGTTTATACAGTTTTATTACTGTAAATGTTACATTTAATGCTTGTTGAAATTGTTTTTGTTGTATTTGTGTTACAAATTAACTACATAACAAGGTTTTTAATAAATATATCTAAAATAATAAAACACGTACATGTTTGTTTTTAGGTTAGAATTCTACAATCGGAACTGCGATGGTACCGGGAATTTTGGTGTCGTAGCTTCACAATCTAGTTATACGATGAATGTTCCCGATCCAGAAGCTTATCATGATGTAAATAGTTCCAGTAAACTACCTAAAATTAATTAATTTTCTTCTTATAGCTGTTTCGCACTTCTTTTTTAAAAGTGGCTCTTTTGGAAATAAATGAATACCATTATTGTAACACCTGGCACAGCACATACCGGCATTATGCTTTCGTAGATTGAACACGTAAAAAAAATACTTAAAAAAAACACAACTTCTTTACTGGAATGACAGATAGCTTTGGGCGCATCGACAATGCGCCACCTACAGGAAGAATTTGGCAGTGTGGATCCCCATTACTAACAATGTTTTCGTATTGTTAATGGAAATATTTTACTGCCAGAAAAGTCAAAGGATATTTACTTATAGATAAAATAAGCTTTTTGTAGTACATTTTTTTTATTGCGTCGTAGGAAGTGTGAAAAGCTGAGTATTCTCCTCGGGAATAAAGATGTCTTCGTCTTGGGCGTGCTTAAATCTATCGCCCCACTCGGGATCCTACTTTTAACTCCCTCGCTATGCTCGAGAGTAAACACTAAACTCCCTCGCTACGCTCGGGAGTTAACTCTCGAATCCTTCGTTACGCTCGAGATTTAAGATGACGCCCGTGACGTAAGACATCACTTTATCCCCTTGGTGAATAATCTACTATTATTTGTATTTAAAAAAAACATGGTGAAAGATTTTTTTTATTAAAATACTGAATTTATACCTAACCTACCTACAAACTGTTTCTATAGAACCAAAGGAGTTATGCTGACTTTTTTTAATATAGCCTCTTTATCGTGTATGACGCGCCAAAGACACGCAAACATGTCTAAGAGAAAACACCCTGTTTAATCCATAACGATTCATAGACACATTTATACATAGCAAGCTTTATAAATAGTTAGCCTAACAGAAAATGTGCGTAAAATCTAGGCATAATTATTATGATACGATGATACGAACATTTAAATACAAATAATAAATACAGTTTCCATTGTAACCATGAATACAAACTAAAAATACGGTCTCCTGTTTATTGCACTTGAGATTATTATTAGTGTAATTAACGAGTATAACAAAATATCTATTTGTTGAACGATAAATCAAAACTTGTTACATAAAATTTAAAACTTAACAATAGGGAAAGGAAAAGGAAAATAGGTACAAATCTAAAGAAAAATATAAAAAAAGGTAATGTAAACTTAAAAAAAACATGTAAGAATAACTTAGTTGTTAACTTTTCTGTACTTAGTCATTCTATGTCATGTAACAATAAGACTAATTGGTATAAATGAAAAACTAATTGGTATAAAATTGTTTTCGATCCACTTGTAACAAATACTCGAATATGCAATAATATTTATGTATACAATTTTCTATTAATAATTGTGGTATATACACAAATATTTCTCTTTCGTAGACGTCTGACGAAGTTTGGCTTTAAGGAAACATAATACAAAATTTTTAGTTTTGAACTTAATATTTATTACAAAAAAAACGGTTAAAATCTGTATTTATCTGTATCTTTATTATTGTGTCTTAAAGTTTGGCAGCGTATGGTTGATTGAATTTATTAATTACATATTTGAATGGATCTTTGGGTTCTCATTCAAATAATAAACTAAATAAATGAAAACTTTTTTAGACGTTAAGTTGATAGCATTAGCGTTGATGTTTCATCAAAGCCAACTCGTTGACAGTACCACGACTAACTACTGTTTTGGTGTTGATCCTTTTGCGGGCCTGGACGGACTGAATGTCCTCAGGAACTCTAACCTAGGTTAATACAGGATGTCCCAAAAAGCTTCGCTAATCAGAAGTCAAGATGTAGAGGAGCAAAGAGTTATTTGTATAACTTATTTATTTGAAAACAACTCTGGACTCTTTGACGACCGTCTTGGTCGTACGCGCGCCGGACTTCTAAACCAGGCGGTTGCGGGTTCGAATCCCCCAAGGGGCAAATGTTTGTGTGATGAGCACGAGCATTTGTACTTAAGTCATGGATGTTTATATGTATCTATGTATTTCTATCCCTTATCTTAGTCACCATAGCACAAGCTCAAGCTTAGTTTGGGGCTAGGTAATTGGTGTGTTTGTTGAAACAATTTATTATTTATTATTATTATTGTTATTTACTCTAGGAAATTATGATAAGTGAGGTAAAACGTTATAATACAATCACAGACCTCATGAATGAACTGGGCGAACTTGCTTACATAAAACTCCTACTGCCGTACTTAGCGACGTCGATTTTGGTTAATCATTCATTAAGTCTCATGCCATCCATTTCTATTTCGTTGATAAAGAAAGTGACAGAACAAGATTTAATTATAGGTTAAATTAAATTGACGTGTCTGAGTACGGCAGTTAGCTAACCTTTTCAATAAAAAGAAGTAATACACAGTTTATTAAGAGATTACTTCCTCTCAATAAAAGACGCAAAAAAATCACAATGCTACTTTACTGCAGACTTTAACATTATTATAATAATAATAATAACAAATACATTGTTTCAACAAATACACCAATTACCTAGCCCCAAACTAAGCGTGAGCTTGTGCTATGGCGGCTAGGATAACGGATAGACGACATACTTATATACGATTATACATCCATGACTTAGGTACAAATGTTCGTGCTCGTCACACAAACATTTGCCCCTTGCGGGATTCGAACCCGCAACTCCTGGTTTTGTAGTCCGGAGCGCGGACCACTACACCAAGGCGGTCGTCAAATGTTATACGTATTACGTTCTAATAGAGATTGGTATGAACACGATTCGGTTGTTACGTTTGCGATTGCGACCTTTTGCAAGGCATTTATAGACTCCTTTTAGGACACCTGTATAAAGTAATTTACATAGTTATATAGATACTTAAAGTTACTAACTGTAACTACAATGTAACTGGTTGACTTAAGAGTTAACGAGGAAAAATGGTAGTTAAATAATGTATTGTTTTAAAGTAATTGCATATTTACCCGACTGCGAAAGAAGGGTAATGTTTTTCGAGAGTATGTTTATATTATGTATAATTTTTTTTGTATGGCCTACAGCCCAAACGGCTTGACAGTTTTTGACATTTGAGGTGTCGTTGAATTTGTCGAAATTCTGGTAGTGACATAGACTTTGAACATTTTAAAATTGGCGCCCTCAATAAAAACAAAGGGTTTTTTGGGGTGGTTGCTTTTTTCCCTATCATAGCAATATGGGTATGAAGGACAGTTCCAAAATTATTATAATTTTTGTGTTTTTTTTCGCACTTCTAATTGAGCTCATAATGAGAATACATATGCAAATAATAATAATTTTGACTTAAAGCCAACTCTGTCGTCTTCTATTAAGCAGAAAACAAAACACAACGTTTCAAATACTAAAAATCTCTCAACCAACCAATCACATTGATTACGTTACGTTATAAAAAGCATTTTAGCTTTCCACTCAAAAAGTAAATTCCTTTTGCATCGACTTCGTATGTACAACTTACATTAATTTGGTTCTACGCTTCAATTTTTCTACTTATGTACAATATTCATTATACTTAATATATATTATGACACTCGAATCTTGACTTTAGTCGAATACTTTCAATATTTGACTTTCACATTCCTGTTATAATTTTACTAGATAATCTTGAATACTGAGAATTAAAAAGAATTCTAAGAATTCTTAGTATTTCACAAATATAATTACGTTCATCTAGCATCAATTCTATTTTCAATTACACTTACGAAATAAAATAATCTTACATGTAAATATATCACCATTCATTTATAAAATACAGCTTTCAATCCTATCCTTGTATGACTATGGAACTTTTCATTCAAAAATGTTTTACTAAAATAACAACCGACTATTACTTTGGTATTTTTTTATTGAAAATAACTAAAATGTAAAACATACTTTGTGTTCTTTAGTAGGCACTTTGGTATCATTAATTAAATATTAAAGAAAACAGTGCCAAGAAAATGTACGACATTTTAATAGTTTGAAGAAACAAGAAACTGCTTGAAATACGCTTTTGAGATTTATAAAGATATAATACCACTTACAATTTACTCTTAGAAGTTCCTCATTATAATTTGACATCTAATTTGAAGTTGAAAAAGGCTTTCACATTTATATTCGAATTTTCAATGCATCAACACTCGAAAACTTTGGTACCTTTCAATTATTGAAACATTTATTTGATTTACTTAACCTTTATTGCACAACTACTTTTTTACAAAAGGCGGGCATAACACCAAGTGGAGTTCTTTACCAAACCTTAAAAATTTGTTATCTCTGGTGCAAAATTTTATTGTGACCTTGTTAGGCATTCGACATAGATCAAATAAAAAAAATATATTTTTACAATGTGTTAGGGAACCGTCACAACAAACTTTATACGTTCAACATTGCGTGAACTATTCAAGGCTGATTTCCACTTACAACTGGATATTTAACTTTATGTAACCAGTTTAAGGATCAAAATCAACCAGCTGAATGCACTTGAAGATTCGGCCAAACCTGCCAAAGCCTTGAGCGTGAAGAGTCAAGATTAAGACTAAATGTACGTACTGAGAGCTTGTCTGAAGTCATGAAGAGCAGCCAAGAGTTGAGGAGCCGTAGGTCTGGATGACGGCGATGATGTCCAACACCAAGACATTAGACCGTACCTGGTGGATGAAATTTATGTTGACATCACGGGAAAGAAAAAAAGCCTAGTTCCAGAGCCCTAGCAATAGAAGGAAAAGCCCCAATCAATGTAACCAGGGGTGTAATTATATAAGAAAACTTGCATCCATCAGATTTAACATCGAAGATTCAAGAACAGAGTCTTCTTTTCAGTACTAGCCCACAAGTAGTAGTAGGGCCTGTATTATGTTACAATGTGTATAAGTGCCTCTTGTTGTACAAGCAAATCAAATGACTTTTATGTAATTCCTTAGTAACTCACTACTTCAATGCAAGTAGTTCTTATAAATAATTGGTCTGAACTATGCATTCTTAAATAACCTTCTATGGAAGAATAAACCTAATTATGAAGGTTGCAAATTGGTGATAAAAGCGTAACGTAAATACCTACATAATGCAAGCAGTGAAATAATACTCTTTCAGATTGCTAATAAAATCGTGTTTCACATTTTACTCAATCGTGATTGCCATAGGAGGTTAAAGACTAGAGTGACATTTAGGTATAGTTGCCAACTCACATTAACATTTATGTTTCAAAATTGCCCTCATTATAATTGTCTTGTAACTTATAAGATCCAGCAGTACGATGGTATGCTTTTGTCCTTATAAAAAATTTATACTCACAGTTCATCAGGACAGTTGTGCGGTTGAGACGGCCTGTACCCCCCACTTAGGAAGGCTCCCACATCGGCCGCATCCAGCTCTGCCAAAGGTGCGGCTCCCAGTGTTGCCAGCTCCCAAAGTGTTATTCCTAGTGACCACTGAGAAAAAAATACGATGAAGTATTTATTATCTGTGCTCATTAAACTAACACTATCCTTAATAAAAAACAAACTGTAATGTTCCAAATATCTTAGTACTTATTCTCATAAATAACCCTTGTAATAGCGTTGCCAATCCCTGCTTTTGCAAAGACTTGAAAGCTATCGCGTTTACAATTGCAATCCAAAGCAATGATGACATTGACCAGTCTCATATATATGAGTTGACATTTTTTCATTAATTTGAGCTATTTGCTCTCTTGAAGTCGGTTTAATCCAAAATGGGTCAGGTTCCCCTGTTAAGAGGGTCACGGAGGTCTGATTGGCTGTCGCTCCACTGTGATTACTTGATCTGTATCCCAGATCATAGTCCAAAGCGAACCATGGGCCCTTGCGTAAAAGTGCACAATCGGGATAAAGCTAAGATGATGATGAATCACACCTACCACATCAGTAGCAGTGCTGTACTGGTTTTGAAGCAGTGCCTCCGGTGCCATCCACTTGACTGGTCGGTTCTCGTTGTCACCAAGGCAGTGGTAATCGTCCGGGAACAAGTCGCGCGACAGACCGTTGTCTGTCACTTTCAGTCTCAGTTTCTCATCGACCCTGGTGAAGGGAATCGACAAAAATACAATCTGGTTATAGTTGTATATCAGTTACGCATGGAATACTTCGTATTTACTGCTGGAAGCATGATATACAAAAAATACTAACGGAACAACATTACAATGAATTCACGCACGCAGAATAAAAATTGATAATATTATGGTCATGGTCCTAGACTTGGTCGAGTGGCAATGCTACTTTTAAAATTAGTACTTTAGACTACTAGACTTCTAATTCAGCTATGCCGTGCTATATATGTGCCACCAAAAAAATGTTCAACGTGTTCAGGATGGTCTTGACGAGGGCAGCAACGCCTGTTTGCAGTTTGGTAATTAGGTTTCCTAGCTGCCACTATGCAAAGGCCGTCCTATTTGCCATAATTGTTCACATAAACAGACACGAAGCACTTACACACAATTCCTAGCCGCAACGTCTGCATGTATGAACCTCTGAACATGTAGGTACGCTAGGCCGCATGCCGCTTGAGCACCCAAGTCCACCAGCTCTCGTGTAGCTGGAGCTGCCTGTTGCCCTAGCCGACACGAAGTTAGGAACCTGTTGAAAGAAGAAACTCTAAAAATGTATCGCATTTTTTTTTAATATTAGGTAGACACTTGGCCACTATCTCAAACTGATGGTAAGCGACGGTGCGGTGGTACGTGAGGATGGGTCATGTTAAAAGTAATAGCCTATTCACCCTTTTCTTAAAATTATCAAGAGATACGTACATTCAAAACGTCTTGTGCGTATTGGCGATGTGTCAACGACATGCATGGAAACCCTGCCTCCGTTTTAATTGTAGATAGAAAATACCTCTTAAGATTAGAAGAGTGAGAAGCACAGCAGTAGACGAGCAGCGGTTTTCTCGCTTCTTCAGCGCACGCAGCCATAGGTGACAGAACGTTTGCATGAGCCAGCCCATACTGCCGGAGACCCTCGGCTACAAGCAACGCCGCTTGCATCGCAGATGCTGCTTCTATTTGACAAACGAAATTGATGTGTGGAGGACCTTCATAAATGCTTCCTCAAGAATCAGGGCCCCTAAACATGACGAAATCTATTGGACAGTGGAGTTCGTTATCGCCAAAAAAATGACAAAAAATGCCTATCTCAGTTTCAAAGATATTAATATCGGCTGTTTGCTATTAATAACATATTAATAGCAAACAGCGGCAATAGATTTCATCTTGTCTAGGGACTTACAGAAAAAGTTTTGCATAACACTATGGATTTAATATTTTAGAGTGTTTGAATGGACTATCATTTTAATATGCATCGATGCACTAATGCTAAAAGTTTGTAATATAATTCTAAATTTATTATGAAGCTAAACGAGTTCAAAAAGGCCAAATCACTATCAAAAGTGTCTTAACAAAATTAGTTCACTAAAACATCGCCTGTACCAAACATTCAACACCAATTTAAAATGGTACCTGAAACAGTCTTCACGATGACCTCTTCATACGTGTCTCCTTTCTTGAAGACCCCCTTGTATACCCTGCCGAAGGTTCCTTCATGCACAAGGATCTCCAAGCGTATATTGGCACGGGCCGTGGTCAGGAGCCGGAGCTGCTCCGCTGGGTCAGTCACCCGGTCTTTGTTGACCGTTTGCTGAAACAAATGACTGTTGTAAAGGTGCAATTCGGAGCCATGCTTCTGTTCCATACACACATTGTTTAAAGAACAGCCGCGTGGTCACCATGAATGCCGTTTTTTGCTTCATAAGCCACTTTTGAAACTTACGTTTAGTTTTACCTGAAATACACACCCTCTTACTACGACAGGTCAAATCAGTTTCTGATTTAACTCTTGACGTTTGACATTGTATTAGATTTTAATGCTGCTATCCTTCAAAAAGTAAGGTTGAAAGTTGATAATGCACTCTAGGTTTCTAACGACTTACGTTTAATTCTTAATCAGCCGGTTTAACACTATTTGACACATTTTGTATGAGAGTTCTTTCAAATTAACCGTCAATCGATGTTTACTGGCTGTTTAAAAAATAATGAACACGGGCCTTAGAATTAAGCCTTTTAATTGGATGTCAAACACACTCCACAAGTTTTAAAAGGCTTATAACAGTTTTATATAACGTACGGTGTACAGACCATGACTCCGCATATAAAACTCATTCATATTTTAACAGCTCTCACTTAAAACAGTAATTCTCAAACTCCATTTTCCGACGTCACTAAACTGAAGACATCTCATCCACTAACTAGCTCTAAAACTAACATTACCCAAGTTTTACTATATATTTTTAGGAGCAATTTAGTCCGCAGTATACCTGGGTTCATCTCAACACCTAATTTTGCAGCTCTCCTGCACACTTTATAACTAGTGTTCGTATACACGGCGCGTTGCCACAGTTCCGTCGTCAATTACCTACCACTGTAATTTTTTTTATACATCGCTGGTCACTTACGTCAGCTATTTTGTTGGCTAGCTAGCTAATATACAATAAGTGTGCATTTCATCTGCGCATGATACGAGCATGAAAATTGAGATAGCGTACGTTTTACGTGGTCAGTAAGCCTAAATAGTACACAAGGCCGTATATTCTCTATGTAATAAAAGCGGTGGTCGTAGTTCAAATGGGAACCCCGACGTTCTGCTGACTGTACTATTTAGACCTCCGGACCACCTATACCGTACGCTATCGCAATCTGCATGCTCGCATCATGCGCAGAAAAAATGCACACTTATTGTTTATTTACAACACATAAAGTTTACTAGAAATCATGACGTCATTCCCTATGTATATAAAATAAACGACCATGGCGTTCAAGAAGTAGAGGTAATAAAGGATCTAGGCGTATTCTTTGACAGAAAAATGTCATTTCAACCCCATTATGATAATGTAATAAAAAAAGCATCTAGACTTCTTGGTTTTGTCATTAGGAATACTAAAGGATTCAGCATAAGAACAAAAAAAATGTTATATATCGGTCTGGTTCGTAGTACACTCGACTACTGTTCCGTGGTGTGGCGACCTCACTATGCTGTGCACGATCTGCGCATGGAGCGGATACAAAAGCGGTTCTTATGGCATTTGGCGAGACTAATTGGGAAGGCAAAGAGAAGTTTTTCATATGTTGACAGACTAAAGAAATTTACTGCTGACAGACTTAGTTTTTCTACACAAAATTTTAAACGGTAAAATATGCTGTCTTGATTTACTGAACTCTTTTAGTTTCAATGCTCCATCGAGATGTCTTCGTCACCCGATATTACCATTAAAACCACCATTCAGAAGAACTGTTCTTGGATCTAACTCCCCTTTGCCGAGACTCTGCAAGCTACTTAATAGCTATAGCCACATAGTCGATGTTAACTTTGACTCCTTCTACAGTTTCCGAAAAAAGCTCATTAATTATATTATAAGTAAATAGTGCTGCTCGAACGAGAATATTATTGTATTACCTTATTTGTACCTACTCCTCTGTTTCTTCTTTTAGATTAATGTTATATTGCATGCTGTGTTTACTTGTAAGTAGTCACTACACTTAGCCTAAGTATTGGAAATGTAATTAACTTTGTTGTGTAAGTTGACTGTAAGTAAGCCAAATAATAAATAAATAAATTTAAATGTTGGCATTTAACATGAAGCCGTGAGCAGACTGCCTTAAAATGTACGGGCACGGCGTATTTCAAGCTTAAAGCTGCGACATCTTAATATAGTTGTAGAAGCGATTTTGCCATAAAACAAAAGTATAGTCTGATGTGCTGACAACATACACAAGCAGTGGCAGCACAACGTTTGGTAGTAGAGCAGGTGATAATACAGTGGTGCCATATACTTGAGTCCTTAAGGTGACCAGCTAAGCGAGGGCGGTTGTATCGCAAATCGAGTTAAAAGGACTTGCATACATAATGCACTTTGGTATTCATGATGATGCAGTCCTGTCCGGCTCGAAATTATATTACCTGAGGCATGTGCGGTTATGGAACTATGCAGGTGAGGTTTGTGGGAATACGCCTCGGGTAGGACATAACTGTTTTCAGAGTTCATTTTCTATATGGAAAAGACAAGGGTCCCTAATATAAAAGTTTAAACGCAAATACCGTGGATTTAAATTGAAAAAACTTTTTTCTAGCTATGTCAAGCGATTGATTGGGCCCTTAGACAAGATGCTATATATTCTAAAGCGAAGTTCGCTTTTGCTAACTAATTTAAACTGATACGAGTATAAACTTTTTATATTTTAATAACTTAAGCAATTATTTTGCAAGTTTTTACGAAATTAAATTAAATTTGACTTACAAAAATTAATCGACTGTGTCATCCGGTCAGTACTTGACCTTGACTTAGTCAGTCAAAGTATTGGATACATGCGGGTACATTCCCCAAGTATTGATGAAATCGAACGCCGGCTCACTGGTGTAGCAGGCACTTGCAAAAATTCGTCGACTGACTAACGTCCTCCGTAGCTTAGTTGGTAAGAGCACTCGCCCGGATAGCGAAGGGACGTGGGTTCGAGTCCCACCGGATGACACAGTCGATTAATTTTTGTAAGTGAAATTTGATTTAATTTCGAGTATAAACTATCAAAACATCACGTTCATTATATTTGTGCGAGTATTAACATATTTTGACAGTTCGTTGACGATAGCAAAGATCGCTGTAGAAAGATTGCATCTTAAATAAAAACCCTGACCAATTGAATAGTGTTTTTTAACCAATATAATAAGCACATATGTATGTACCTACATTACTTTAGTATTCCTTAATTTAATTATTCCTCGATTTGCACAATGTAATAAATTGGTTTTACTTCGTTAC
The DNA here is from genome assembly GCA_949316185.1 of Pyrausta nigrata. Lineage (NCBI taxonomy): Eukaryota > Metazoa > Arthropoda > Insecta > Lepidoptera > Crambidae > Pyrausta > Pyrausta nigrata. The sequence goes on from OX438937.1 coordinate 4,758,971, forward strand.
TCAGGAGTGAAAATTTTTACTTCAGATACCTATTTCTTGTCTTCATTTACAATTTGTAGTGTTCGTTAGCACCCTCCCTTCAGGCAGACTAATTCGTGATTTCTTCTAAGAATTTCACTGGGCTGCTTAATTTATGTACAAAAGGGGGTCGCAAATTAAAAAAATTCCCCACCTACAGCGCTCATAATGACGCGGATAGTAAAAATACTGGATGTTCACTCAATGTTCACACATTTTCTTTGCTTGGTTCTATAGTTTTATTCTTACTTCAAAACTCTGTATCTGAATTACATTTAAAGTATAATGATGTCATTTAGATACAAGAATATTTTTTTTCGTGTAGCATAACAAGTGAATATTGATTATCAAATATACTCATATTTTAATTTCGTGTTGAGACCCGTCATATCTATAACTTGTCATTTGGTAAATAATATGCAGTTTTATATTCGTAACTTACAATAAATATTTGGGAAATTATGAACTATGAAGACAAGGGATGAAACCGAAAAATTCGTTGTGGTATTTCCCAGACAAACTACTCGTAGCAAACAATTTCTACCTACAGAGAGAATGCCCAGCTATTTATTGTCTTAATTATTAATTTCGCATTAAACGCTTATTTTATCGTTTTGAAAATACAGTTACCAAATGTAATAGATAAAACGTTTATTTTAAGACCGATCTTGTTATTACAAATATAGATGACACATCTAGCAAATCTTATTCCCCGTAACACCAATATCTCCAAGCAAGGAGCAAGCATCGCTAATCACATTGCGTTTGTATCACCTGGAGGGAGGTAACTCGTTTTAAATTGAACCCTTAACGATGCAAAGGACTCGTTTATTGCGAAATTATATTTGCTAGAAATAATTTGCTTGGTTCATTAAATGCGAATTCATTTTTAGGGTTCCGTAGTCCGTAGTCCGACAAGGAACCCTTATAAGATCGTTCAGTCCGTTCGTCCTAGTCTGTCACAGCAGAATATCTTTTACGTTTATGGACTGATTTGCATGTAACTTGGTTCGAGGATACTTCACATATAGATCTCATTTTCAAAAATACAAAAAACTTAAATTACCCCTTTTTAAGGGTACCTCCCCATACATGAAAAGGGGGGGGGTGAATTATTTTTGTGTAGGGTACGTTGAAAAGGACTATGAAAATAAGACAGGGTTTCCATAACATACATTTTTATCAGCTTTAGCATTTGCGAGATATAGCCCGCCAAAGTTGTTTACACGGTGTCCCCCCCCCCCGCCCCTGTAATTTTTTAAGTCTTGGACCTATAAACTTCAAATCACTCACGTAAAAAAACAGCCGCGGAAACTCTTATTTAAAATTGTTTCGGGTATCCTGTAATGAATACTTTTGAAATTATAAATAAAATAAAAATATGTACTTTTTTGCCTATACTGTCTAATGTTTTAAATTAATGGTACGGAACCCTTCGCGCGCGAGTCCGACTCGCACTTGGACGGTTTTAGTTACCTACATATGTAGGTACCTAAATTCAATATTTTGAATTTCACTTAACTTATAAAGCACCCAGACGGTACAAAAGCTAAGATAAAGGTCATATACCTTTTTGTATGTGCCAAGAATCTAAATCTTTAAGCGAAGTGTAGCCTTTAACTTGCTACGGAACGAAATAAGCTTGATTAGCTTAAACTTATACGGTGTTATCACGAAAAAATTAGACCAGGTTTAAACTAGGTCTAAATATAAGCCGACAACAGAGGAATGAATGACACATTCTTGACCTAACCTAATAGAGAAAAGCTTTTCTAATTGGCTAGCTAATAGCTTAGTCCTGGCTTAAACACGGTACTAAGTTGCAGTATTTCGAATGCATAGACACATCACAATGATATCGCTACTACCCTTAACCCATTCACGGTTAGGTAACTCATGATGAGTTACATTAATAATTTGACTGAGAGACAAACTTAGAAGCCAAATGTAAATAATTTTAGACAGTGAACCGCACATATAGACACAAAACCACTATGTTGCGGCTTGTTCCACCAAAGATCAGCGGTGAACGCGTAATACCACACAATTTATTCGCGTCTAAAATGTGAGCTTGTTTGGTGCAAATGACTATTGAAAGTGATATTATATAAATTATAGAGCAAAGAGATTTTAACATATTTTAATTTTTTTCATTTTAACCTGTCCTCTATCTGACACGCGTAGAAACTGATAAGCTTTTAGGCGTAGAAATTCAGTTTCAATTTTGAACTTACTTTTATATGCTTAATGTAAATCCACATTTGACTATAGTATGAGTAATATTGCATATGCTAAAACATCAATCCCCATTCACACTTTCAAACAAATCCCCCGTTATTCCAAAAACTTAGTACCGGGTTTAAGCCGGGGCTAAGCTATCAGCTAGCCGATTAGAAAAGCGTTTCTTTATTAGGTTATGTCACGAATGTGCCCTTCATTCCTCTGTTGACGGCTAATATTTAGACCCTATTTAAAACTGGTATTTTTTTTTGTAATAACACCGATTAAGTTGTGAAATGTTTAATACTTTTTTCCCTATAAAAATACAAAACGCTCTACCTCCTAACTTCAACCCAGCAGTTAATTGTACCAAGCCAACATAAGTGCCTTAACCAACTATATTCTCTAACATGTAATTTATTACCTCCCGAGCAAAACACAATAGTTACGTACAAACTATACTCCCTAAATCCAAGAGTATATTCCGAAAGTGCTTAAGATTGTAAGCTAGATCCTTAGCAATTAGTGGCTAATAAATGGGCTACTAATGTCCAGCTGGACTTATTTGAGCGCAAATTAATGGAGATACATGAAAAGACATTTTTTGCGGAGGATTTTGGCGGATTTGGGTAATCGTAGTGAGTCTGTAGTAGTATTTTAAGGTAATTTAGGTTTTGGATTAGTATTTGTGGTATCTAAAATAGAAATTTTATAGTTTAACAACAATCTGAGAAAGTATATGGCCAGGCGCTTGCACAAATTTTACAGTATCAGCTGTAACAATTTTTGAAGCGGTGTGTTTTATTTTGTGTCCAAATAACATACCTCTTTTTATTATTTTTATAACTTAAGCAATTATTTTGCAAGTTTTTACGAAATTCAATTGAATTTCGCTTACAAAAATTAATCAACTGTGTCATTCCTCTTTTTTTCTTACATTATGGTAAATTTAAAGAGTATGCGTAACTTTACAAATGACATCTTTAGATGCTTGTGAGTAATGTCTCATTCACCTGAAATTAGTTCTGTCCTAAATTTAAATTCCAATCGTTAAATGCTGCTGACTCTTAGGGTCTTAAGCTAATGACAGTTGCGTTTTTGAGACTTATTTTGTGTTTTTAATTGCACTTACCTGTATTGTTGAAACCACTTGACTAGCAGGCCAACCACCTAATTGAATTGATTTCAAATATAAATGTTCATAGCCTTCAGGTAAGGAATGTAAGCTTTCAAACTGTCTCCATAAAAACATTGATTACTACGACATTTCATGTCATCACTTTGGAATAGCAATCATAAGGCTCCGCGCAAATGGGCCACCAATTACCGCCAACGGTAGCTGTCGCGGGTCACGCCCTTTGGTCCCGCGCAAATGAAGGTGGTCGGTGGCCGCTACAATTGACAGTCATCTACTAAACACTTTGACTGATGTTTTGTCATGATGGCGAGTGGCCACCACCGGTGGCGTGTCGCGGTGCTGAGTCCGGAGTAGCCGCCACACGCTTTACTGTGCGGCGACGTATTAAAAAATAATGTAAACAGCTTGTCGATAGTAGTAGGTGGCTATTTGTGGCCCATCAGCGTTAAGCCCAATCGCAATAGCCTTCCAGTAGGCGGTAGACGCTCATGAAAATCTGCACTTACCGTTGAAACGTGAGTGAGATTGGAAGCGGCGTAGTATGACACTCGTGATTCTGGTTTGGCGTAGATGTGCTCCCCGATGTGAGTGGTGGCGTATGGTGATGGCGATCTGCGACTGCCTGTTAGAGGAATAATAATACAATAACCCTATTTTTAAATACAAGTCTATTAGTCCTGTTTTTCAGTTGTGTTTGTTTGTGATGAAAAATACTTTTTATTTAAATTATTTATTTATTATTTATTAGTGTGAATAAATTGTGATGTTGTTTGATAACCCAAATAAACAAATAAAAATCACAAAAAATGTAAACGTAGTTTATTACGAATAAATTAAATAAATTGTTTCAACAAACACACCAATTCCCTAGCCCCAAACTAAGCGTGAGCTTGTGCTATGGCGACTAGGAAACGGATAGACATACTTAAATATACATTTATAAACATCCATGACTTAGGTACAAATGCTCGTGCTCATCACACAAACATTTGCCCCTTGCGGGATTCGAACCCGCAACCGCCTGGTTTAGAAGTCCGGGGCGCGAACCACTACACCAAGACGGTCGTCAAATTACGGGTGAGCTCGCTCCACCGTCGACTCTGTCTACTCTACGTCTGGTTTAGATCTAGAGTCAAGGGTAAACCATAAATAAAAAAAATCCACATCTTAGGCACTAAGTAAATGGTTAATAATTTATTAGTTGTTTACTTTGTCTAGGTTTATTTGAAAAAAAAAAAAACAATGCATCATGAACAATTTATAATGATGAAGTACTATGTGAAATATACCAAGGAAAAGAAAAAACCCTCTTCTAACATAATTTAAGGAAAAAACCAATGCGAACCAAAAAATTATCATTTTCGTGTACTGACTTTTACTATCTTTATTTACTACAGTACTTTTACTATATTTAAAAATACTTACATACTCGTGCTCAATAGTAACTTACGATGTATCAGTTACAATCGAATTCGGTATTAAGGCCGATACTGGTAGTTTTGTATGGACATGAACTAATGCACCACTTTTGTATGGTCACTAACTATGCGGTTAGTGCAAAACTTATGCCTAATGCAGGATTGGTACTTGTGATTTTTGTTAAAAAATATGCCAAAAACATACCAAAGGGAAACTTGTGGAGGCTGGCTATCGTGGCGTAGGAACCAGTCGAGCTAGGTGGTCTACCAAGGGTTTCCAGTCTGAGTAGCACGTTCTGATGGCTGCCATAAGCTGCTGTTGTGTATGATGTGCTAGAGGAAAAAACGCGAACACTGTTATATGTTTTCAAAGTATTTTTAAAAATTGACAAAGTGTAGCGTTAGAAAAATGAACTTGCGACCATTGCAATCGACCCGAGACCCACAAGTCAATTGCTTGACATATCAGTTACGAAAACGATGAATCTTTGTCAAAAGAGCTTATATCACAGCCAAATCTATACAGATCACCCTATGACAATATAGTAAGGTTACACTCTAGATAGATAGATACTCTTTATTGCAACTAGAAAACACATTACAAACATACAATAAAAATAAAACATGTTAGGTACAATGTAGGCGGTCTTATCGCTGGGAGCGATCTAGTTCTAAGTGTTATAGGCTGTAGTGTACCTACAAGATTTTTTGTTTGTTACCTGTTGTGTATAAATAAATGACAAAGTATCAGTATTTATTATGTTACTATGAACAAAACGATATTTTCAAGTGAAAAGTCCCAAGATATAATAAATATTCATCTTTTGATTGCAAATCGAATTAAAATAACGTATAGGTAATTATTGTATTATTATGACCACCAAACAGCATTTTGGCTAGCTGCATAGTAGGAAAAGGTGATAAGCAATAGTCACTTAAAAGCTTTGTCTACTAAAATTATCATAGTCAGTGATTTGTTGTCAAGTTCAGATTAAGTGCGCAAAATGTAACGTTTGAAAAGAAACGAAACAGAAAGCCTACCCAAGGCCGCTTCCTGACTTGGCGTTGCGGTATCGGTACGATTTCGTTTCGGTATACCTCATCGGTACCGAAAGCTTACCGAGCGCCTATATTTGAATGCACGCTTCCTGATTGGCGCGGGCTTCGCGGGAGCGGGGCGGTACGCGAGCGGCATACCGCGTCGCGGGCCGGACAGCCAGTAAAAGCCTGCATGCCGAGCGCACACCGCGTGTATTTGGTAAACAAAATGGCTTGTACATCGCCTAAAATTTTGCATCATCTATTGAAAGTTGTTGTGCCGCAACAAAAAGTCTGCAATTTATATTTTTTGGCAATGTAGGGATGTACCCAATACTTCTTTCTTTTTTTACGCAATCGCAAATACGCGTAACACACTAAAGCATCTTCTTTATCTGACGACGACATTATCGCGACTCGACGGCACAAACGATTCTGCCAAGATCCTACTGTTTTATACCGAAAGCATACCGACAGTATACCGCCTAGTGAGGAGATCTGAGTGACGTAAGTAAAGTCGCGGTATAATATAAATTACTGCATACCGATACCGCACCGCCAAGTCAGGAAGCGCCCTAAATACCTAAATTATTAACCACAAACTAGTATGAAAAGAATTCTATGCTAATTTATTTCAATAAACCAGCACAGCTTGCAGTGATCCATTATAAAGCAAGTAAAAGATAATCAGTTTGGTGTTGCAGCAAAAAATAAAACGCTTTTCTTGTCCATCGATATAACCTTTAGTTCTGATCATCCATCAAGCTTGTCAGAAAAGGGTTCCCGCCCTACTTGTTTTCCAGTTTGGGTTTGAGTTATAAGCGAATTTCTTATCGTTGGTGAAGTCAAACAACCCTGTATGAAGTGTATAATACTAAATCAAATTGTTTTTCGCTCACAAAAATTAATCGACTGTGTCATCCGGTGGGACTCAAATCCACGTCCCTTTGCTATCCGGGCGATGCTCTACCAACTAAGCTACGGAGGACGCTAGTCAGCCGACGATTTTTTGTAAGTGCTTGCTACGCCCAGTGAGGCGGCGTTCAATTTCATCAATACTTGGGGTATGTACCCGCATGTATCCAATGGAAATATTTTTACAAATATTTAACCATCAGTTAAGATGAAATTAGCTTAACTTATAATTATTTTTATAACTTAAGCAATTATTTTTATAACTTATGCAAATTTTTACGAAATAAAATTGAATTTCGGTCACAAAAATTAATCGACTGTGTCATCCGGTAGGACTCGAACCCTCGATCGAACTAAAGTGAATAATACTGTATGTAATGATAGTTTCTTGATGGTCACTTTTACATTTTATTCATTTTTTTTACACGATTTGTGAATTCAGGTCAAAATTACATACCTACCTTTCATGGGCCATGAACAAACCGTTTCTTATATGACGCACAAAAAATCCTTAGTACTAGTTTGCAAACAACTCGAATAATATGTTTTTTTATTTATTAATTGGCAGATATTTGACCGAAATTTCACCTGATGGTAAGCGACGATGCAATTTAAACATAGATACATTTGCAGTGTGTGAACATGCCTTAGACAAACCCAACCACTTCATTCGTTTTGACCAACCTAAAATACTTGCAAAAGAACGGCGTTTTATTCCTCGAATGCTACGTGAAGCCATTGAAATTAGAAAACATCCAAATTTCAATAGAGAAGATGGTTGGAAAGTTCCACCGGCATGGGATCCTATTCTAGCAAAAACCAAAGCAACACCTAGCACTGCAAGATCTCAAGACACGGTTAGCTCTTTCTGCGTAAATAGGAACGTAAATTAATATTATTGAGTGACGGTAGTTAAAATTTTTCAAAACTTTGTAATGACAAATAATACCTTAGTCTCCCTGTGACCACGATCGCTGTAAAGTGTTCGAAACGTCAGGTTTAAAAAAAAATGTAAATAAATCGCGAAGTAATCCGTAAAATTGTGTTTTAATGAGTTCACCAATTCGCGTAAACGTAAGAAACAAATATAGATACATTTACTATCGTCTGGGCGAATCCAAATCAAACTATGTGGCATCTTAGCAGTTGTAAGAAATATGATTTTATTAAAAAAATGTTGTACAGTCTGAAGTACTGGCAACTTGTACAGCAGCGGCACGTGAGGTTACCCATTTGAACTAGGAAAACAGCTTCTATTACGCAGAAAATAGAGGCGGTCTCGAGGTCAAAGTGGGGTAGTCTGACGTGCGTCTGGGTGTACTACAGTTATTGCACTTATTTCATGCTTCCTATGACTTAAACCAAGCCCGAAACCGGGTCGATGTAAGCGGCTCATATTGTGTGGAAATTGAGCTATTGTAAAAATTTTCATAATGATTTCGCCACCTTTAGGCTTTCAATGGAGCAAAAATGGCGAAATTTTATTTAAAATCGTGAAAAAAATTGTACGTTATTGACTCAAATATAATTTACGAGAGCTTGCATGGCACGGCGCTTTACGCTCAGCACAGTTACCTGAAGTACACAATTTCGTGTCCTCATGAACTTATATCATGGTGCCACAAGAACTAAGAGCTCTTACTAAATAACAACAAAGAATGAGTTATGCTCGCTCAGAGCGTCAACCTTATTAAAAACCTTGAAAGTATTTTCAAGCAGCATAGTAGGGAAATGCATTTTATAATAACATTGAAGTTAACTCAGTAAGTGACTTTGAAGTTTTACGCTCGCTAACTTAAGGGAAAGTTAAAAAGTGAAACATTATCTTGGTAAACTCGTTAGTCAATTTTGCTCCGTCTTTCTTTTAAGTTTGGAAGAGAATACCTATAGTTTGTAAGTTCGACAACATTTTTGTTTTGTCTAGGAGATAAATAGGATCTATTCATAGACTTAGATGTCAGAGGTCGTTGGATCTGTCATTATTTACTAAAGTTACTACGAACTCTACCGAAGTTATTCATATCCATACTTAATATTATAAATGCGAAAGTGTGTCTGTCTATCTGGTACGTCTTGACGCCTAAACTACTGGATCGATTTAAAAGAAATTTGGTACAGATATAGTTTGAGACCTTGGAAAGGACATAGGCTACTTTTTGTAGCGATATAAAATCATAAGGGGGTGAAATGGGAGATGAAAATTTGTATGAAAAATCCGTCTTTTGGCGCAGGCGAAGTCGCGGGGAACTGCTAGTAATATATAAATTTGCTCGTTTAAAGGTATAAGATATACACACTAATTGCAAATCGAAATTGTTTTTTTTTCTTTAATTTTCTGTGAATGAACAAGATTCTACACTTTAAATGTTTTGCTGATAGTAATCATTGAACTAGCTGTTTGGCAGAATAATCTTGTGACATAAAGGATTTTTTTATACTTGATACGTTTTGACTAAATAATCGAAAAACATTGTATTAACGAAAATCCGTTTTTGATTTAACTTTATCCTAGACAGTATCATACAATGGAAAAGAACGGATGTCCCGAAAAGGAACGCTTTTATTTGAATCACACACGAAAGGCCCCGAGATCAATTTCCGGTCGGCACAATTTGGGAAACAAACTTTTCCTAACTTTCGTTCGGTTCTATTCTAAAACAGTTTGTTTGAGTGAAGACAGCTAAGATGTGTTATTTTATTTGTGACTAGGTAACAATTGTAGAGGTGCTTGTGGCGCAGTGGCGGCAGCGCTTTGGTAGTGATACCAAAGTCAGGCAACTCACGGCGCGGTTGGATTGGATGGGACCATTCTGACTACTTAAGTGACGTCCATGGCAAACACCTCCGTGCTTCGGAAGGCACGTTAAGCAGTTGGTCCTGGCTGATATCAGTTGATATTAGCCGTTAAGCCTAGTCAGAGGCCCTAGGGTGGATTGATAACATCTGACAGTAATCTTGCCGTACAGCTGCCCCTCCACCAATTCGCACTAAGCCCGCGTAGTGGAGTATGGCTCGTACCTCTTCATGGTTTAGGCCTTTGCCCCCAGCAGCGGGATCTATATAGGCTAACTTTACTTTTATTTTTAGGTAACAATAAGTTAGCGTCTTGGTATCGGATGATAAGGTCTCCACTCTTGCAGACTAATTATTTACTGAAAGAGTGTACAAGACAAAATATGTGAACTTATTAAATAATTCCTAACACAAAACATTAATTAGAATGTATTGTACTAAGCTCTTGGTATTTGGTATCAAACTTTCTTTTCCTAAAGTTTGGTTTCGATAAGAATAACCTTAAGGTGAACATGACAATTAGATAATATCACTATATTATAAAACAAAGTCCTACACTGCATTTGTCTTGTCGTATATAAAAAACTAGGAAACGGATTTTCGGTTGCCGTTTTCATCTATCAACGAGTGATTGCTGCAGAGAAAAGTAAAAGTGTATAATCGAAGCTTTTTAGTCTCTAGGTAACTGATAAGAAAAGTACTTATTTAACGAAGAAATGAGACTACTATACCGCCAAAAAATGTTGTTTCATCATTCCTAAAACATTAAGTAAATCTATATTCCTCCTTTTTTATTGTGAATTGAAAGTAATTACCTAAGTATCCAAGGCGCCCATAAATTATATTCTCAAGGAAGCCGTCGACAAGTATCTAATTAAAAATTAAAACAAAGCGAGCGTGATTACTTTGTTATTAAGACAAAATACTTAATAAATTCCGCGTTCATTCCGTTGCTTTAATTATATGACATTAATTTTATGTTAATTTTATATTCATTCAAATTGAAAGTTCATAAAGTATCACAAATTGAATAGGTTTGAATGAAAACGTAGAGAAATTAAATTTTTTTTTAGAAATAATAAAATATTTATATTTTCAAGTCCACATTGACAAAATATGGGGACTTTAAATCTTGGCTAAATACTTCGTCGCTAAAAAAACATAGATAAAAATAGCATCTGTTGTCAGACAGACAGATCGATTACTTTTGGGCGAATGGATTACTATTTTTTTTTAATTTACCGTTTTACAAAGCATTACACAAAAATAGCATACTTAAACCAGGGGTTTGCGATGACACAATCTGAGTCGACGTAATGTTTTTCAAAGATTTGTAGGTAAGAACAATTTAAGAATTAAATATGATAGGATCTTGACCAAAACTCTATATAGAAACTGGGCCCACTTTCGGTAGGACCTGACTAAACGCTTGTCCACATTGGGCAAGTTACAAATGGTATCCATTACATATCTCCCAAAAAGTATATTTTAAGTTTTTGTATTAATGTTTTAATATTTATGTTATCACCCAATTTTATGTCATGTTCAGACGTTGTTTTTTATGGGCGCGGGCGTAGCGGATTTTTTGTAATTACATTGATTCATGTAAGATTTAAGCATTAATAAAAAAAAATATCTGCTACCCTTATCCCAGCATCCCTTTTACTTCTTTTGATGTCATAAAACATAAAAACATAAAACCAAAGCACCAAATTTGATGTCAAAAAAGAAAAAATTAAAGTACTTACTGAATAGAATCATGGTGCCTCGCCTTACTGCCTCTCTTGTACAACGTGCCAGCCGCTGCCGCCGCCGCCAGCAGAGCCAGCGCTGCCGCCGCGCAGCCCCCGGCCACGAAGAGCACGCCGCTTGTACCGCGAGACGCGTCCCCCGCCAGCCGAGCTGTCTCGTTGTGCGTCATCACTGCTGATAGACCTATTATACCGATAGAAGCTTAGTCTTCTGGATTTTAAAACTCATTTATAAAGTATTAATAAATTGAGAACTTATGTACTATTGGAACAAGCAAACATAATTATTAAAAAAACAATACCCGATTGCAAAAAATATCATAATTTTGAAATGGTTTTTTTGCTCCCCTTTTGTTTCCATTTGCGGGTGCCATTTTTTAATGCATATAGCCTATGTCACTTCAACAATTTTGACAAATATAACGACACCTCATATGTCAAAAACTGTCTAGCAGTTTGGGCTGTAGGGCGTGCCAAATAATTACACATACTCTCGAAAAATCCTATCATAACCCTCCTTTCACAGTCGAGTAAAAATAAACTCAAAATGTAATATTTTTTTATTACTACGACGTAAAGCCCTCTTTTTTCACCTGATAATATTGGATGAAAGCAGTTAAATGAAATATTAAGGGTTAATATCTCTTAAAGGCAGGGAAGTACGCGAACACCGCCGTACTAAGCCGAGGCTTTATATCGATATACAGGGTGTCTGGTTTTCAACTAGCGAGAATTTTAGGGCCTTTTATTTATTAAATTTAAGAGACATAATCCTAATAAAAAAAATATTTTTTTTAAATTAGAAAAAATGCGGTTTCGGGTTTAGTTTTGTAATAGGTTTTAAAAACTTTTTGAGTGTTTTAAATTTTAAGCAAGATTTTTTAAAAGAAGTCATAACCAGGACACACCGTATAACACGCCAGGGCGTACCTAGCGTAATAAATATATCAATATAAAGTTAATGATGTCCATCTGTCATGAGTTTTATCAAAGGGATTAAAATCGCTGAGGTTAACGATATTACCCTAATAATATCGTTAACCTCAGCGATTTTAATCATAGGCAAAAAAAATATTGAAATCGAAAGCTTACTAAAGCAAATGTGCTAAAATAATGCTCCACTGTCAAGTATATCGATAGTGCAATTATTTACAACCATTTAAATAAATACGAATCGATTATTTATACTCAACACTTGATGTTACCCCTTTAAAGCCTTCAAAAGATATTAGTTGAACGCAATTAGCATAGCAACGAATTATATTGATAACAAAAAAAGGAATGAAAATTCTTCTTTTGAAGTTTTCTTTGCTTCGTTAGCTTAATTGTATCAAAATTTTTTAAGCCTTATGATGATGATTTCCTCCTAGCCGATTTCGACTACGGCGGCCTATCTCAACAGAGATTAGCCAACTGCGCAGGACATATTATAGTGCACAAGTGTGTGCGCAATACACAGGTGCACTCTCTGTTCCTTCACTACCATAATTCGGTGAGACGGCAGTCCGACATGACCGTAGAGAGATCAGGCGCAGGACCATCGGCTTAACGTGCTTTCCGAGGCACGGGGGTGTTAACACCACCAACTTCCTGACTCCGGAGCTGTGTCTGAGTAATTTCAAGACAGAAAAACCCAAATACTCTCGGCCCGACCCGGGATTCGAACCCGGGACCTCGTGGATAGTATCCAGCGTGCTGACCACTAGACCAACGAGGCAGTCCTCCTTAAACCTTATAATTTGTACTTAAATAACAAAATTACAATGTGTCTTTCAACTATCTCTCAGGAATGCTTTAAAACATTAAACAAAACAAGCAACTTAACGACATCAATTAGTAACACACTGTTTAAACTATTGACTGGTTAACAGACTAAACATTTTGCTCAGAAGTACTAGATGCATATTTAGCGATGATATTTTTGCAGAGAGGCTGTATTTTATTTTCTAAATTTGTCCACGTATCTATTTTTCAGTTTGTAGGTAATGTTAGAAAAAATGAAAGTATCAACTGAACGGTTAGAATATAAATAAATAAAAAATGATTTTTCATTCATTTAAAAATACAGTTCACAGCTTCACAAAGAAGTTGACTTCATTTGTCATCGAACAAAGCATCAAAAAAACCATCCATTGGTCTTAAAAAGAGAAAACGCATAACAAAAACGCACTTAACGCTCAGAAGGGAAACAAGAAATTTCCAAGTCAAATAAAAGTACAATAGAACAATCGATACTTCCTTGTAAACACATTAAGATGAGGGGTGAGATTAGGGTTGGCAAAAATACAAAATAGCTTTTCTAGCATATCTCTGGAGACTTGCTAAAAACGGAAAAAATTATCGATTACGTAATTTGTCACGCAGCAGTAATAATTTATTTCTTTTGTTATTATCTGCTACCTATGCGGCCAAAATTTACCATTGTCCAGATAGTAAAATTTCGTTATGAACTTGATATGTTGTAGCTTAATTGTAGCTGCAGATTTTCTGCACTAATACAGTATTTCTTTCCCTTGTCCATGCTTATACCAAACTGTCCCCTTATACTAAGCTCTCGAGCCGTAATCAGTTCCAAATGAAAACAACAAAACACAACCCAAATATCAACGCATCTTGTGAAATCTTGAGTTAGAATTTTTGGCAACCCTAGCCAAAACCAACAGAGGCACCCTCCATACGTCTTTATCCCGAAATATCCTGTTGCGTCTGCATGCTAATTAAGAATTGCCGATGAAATTCATGGAGTGAGTCAACTAAAACTTTGTAGATACAGCGATTTAAAATTTACGACCTTGTTTTGACTTTTTGAATGTACTTTCCTAATCTGCATTAGGATGTTTTATGAGACACAATAAATTAAGTCAAAATGCTACAGTTTGTAAGTTTTAAATACAAAATAAGGCGTCTATATTATGTTTTCGTCGTATTTAAATAAAGCTTTTATACTCTTAATTTATAACCCATTCGCTGCCTCAGCATAGGCCGGTGGTGCGTGATAAAAATTACTTATTGATTTAGTATTGTGTCTAGAGATTAGCAGCGAATGGGTTGAGCTATAAAAATAATAGTCACTAAATCTTTTTGACGCAAGTTACGACCAGACCAAATGTCTTACTGAAGTTCTAGAAAGTTATTTACTAAAGCCCAATCAAAAATAAACAACATTATTACAAAGTGGTCAAAGTTTGTAACCAACAAACTTAATAAAAGCAACTAAATCTACCGCTACCGTTTCGCGGCCAATTCTGGAGTGTTTTAAATTTATTGTTATTATTATTGCCCCGACAAAGAAAGTGTGGTAACTTCGCTTTTATTGCTTTATACGCTTTGTAAGAGCGCCCATCGCTCGTTCTGAAATGATTTGTTGTAGGGGACAGAGTTCGGGCGTTCTCGTTTTTCAATTGCGTCGATATGGAAATGAATATATCAGAATAGGTAAGTTTTAAAGTTGTTTTCAATTTAAGTCACTCGGTAAGTGTCTAGCAGTCGTGCAGAACAGACGTGTGCTCCTCATTTATAAAATTATATCTGTGCATCGTAAAGGTGTAGAGCGATAATTACCAGCGCCTATTACTAACTCAGCGCGGATTAAAGCTTATAATCGTGTGCGTCGGGTGCATCAATCATTCGTGACAATCTCATCTGCGAGAAGCGCAAGTGACAGTTCGCGAACTATCTCTGCTTGCGGGGGGACCTCTCGCCTCACCGCTGTGATCTGAGACCTTTAAGCAATAATTGCCGTCTCTGTCTTACCTGACGATTCAACGCTAACAAGCAAGACAGCGTAAACATGAAGACCTGTTTAGCTTGCTCACTAAACATAAATAATGAAGACTATGTGGAGTGCATTAAACGCAACGGAGTTTATCATCTTCTCTGTTTAAACATCCAGTATGAAGACCTTAGTCCTGAAGCAATCGCTCAGTGGTTATGCCCTATGTGTTTGAGCAAGCAGCCAAAGGGAGATAATTCCACGAGCTTGGCCCGCCCGTCGACGCCGACATCGCAAGCCGAGATTTCATTTTTATGTAACGCGTAGAAAGGTCCAAACTTACAATAGGACGGACTGTGCACCATTGCCTACAGCTGATGATTACATTCGACGCTCTGAATTGTGTGAACTTTTGCGGGAGGAGATGTTGATTTTTATCAAGTCACAAAACACTGAATTTAAGTCGATCATCGACTCGTTCTCTGAGAAAATAACAAACTTGCATACATCTATTGAATTTATGAGTGAAAAGTTTGACAGATTAACTGAAGGTTTCCAGCAACAACAACATGACATAGTAGCCCTGAAGAAAGAAAATACTGCACTACGATCGGAGTTGAATAACCTTAACTTCAAAATGCATCAAATCGATCAACAATCGCGCGCCGCGACCTTGGAGATACAGTGCGTCCCCGAAAAGAAATCAGAAAATGTCCTACAGATTGTGAAGCAATTGGGGCGCGTTGTGAAGTATCCAGTTAACGACCACGACATTCATTATTGCTCTAGGGTTGCCAAAATGAACCCGAAAAGCACCAGACCGCGCACAATCATCGCCAAATTCAGCTCACCAAAAATACGTGATTCGGTGCTATCCGCAGTCATCCAATACAACAGAGAGAACTCTCATGACAGGTTGAATACCACTGACTTTGGGTTTGAACCTGAAAAGAAGTCACCTGTTTTTGTCGTGGAGAACTTGTCTCATGAAAATAAACAACTACATGCAGCGGCGCGTCAGCGCGGAAGAGAACTCAAGTATAAGTTTGTATGGGTACGAGCCGGAAGAGTTTATGTGAGAAAATCTGAAACAAGTGAAGCTATTTTTATTTGGGACTCTTCAGTGCTTGATGGGTTGTAGAAGTGTTTCTGGTGCGATGGTTTTTTGTTACTTTCACATGCTCGGTTTAGATATTATTCGCATTTTCCTTGCGGGTGCTGAGTATTGTAGTGTGCACGGTGCGGGATTTCAAAGGAGTAATTATATTCTGACCCCCATTTTCAATGTAAGTAGAAATATTTTATCATTAACCTATTCGATTGTAACTACACTGTACCTTATAACAATAAATTTAGGTCGAGTTTGTTCAAATAAAATGTCGCCGTACCATCTAAAATCTAGCATGACAGCATCTAAGTTCGGTGTTAACTGGGACTTTTATGTCTCGTTTTGTTCTCAAGTTATAGATTTTCCTAATCCCGTCCTTCGTTATCTCGCGTTGCATTTCCATTGTATTGTCGCACGCACTATAACGGTAAAGAGATGTCTAATCCGCCATAAACAAACGCAAATAGTATTTTCGCTCGGTATCACCCATACATTAGGTATTTCTATTGTTTGTTTCATCATGAATACATGTGTTACTGATGCCCTTCTTGTGATGCTATTTAGACTTATTCGATACATAAGACTGCACTTAGCACTCACCACAAAACATTGTCATATTGATAATATATTCTGTTGTAATTGCTCGATGATGCATCGTAACACTACCTATTGTTTACACTTAACGGCCGCATTTTCTAGCAGCGCGACAAGTCATTTCTTTTACGAACTGTTACTAGCGTTTATAACACATAATATCATGGCACTATTGTATATTGCATCACTGGTTAATGTATTGCTGGTAGGTATTTTTAAAATACATAAATTCGTTTGGTTCATAAGCCTGAGATATGAGTAATACTAAAGATGTTTTAGGTATTTATTACCAAAACGTTCGTGGTCTTCGAACCAAGTGTTTAGAAATTCACAACAGCATACTCTGTCGTGATTATGACGTAATATTATTAACTGAAACATGGCTTCAGGGTGATATTTTTGATGCCGAAATTTGTGATTCCCGTTACGATATTTTTCGTGTTGACCGCGACTTAGCCAAGGTAGATAAAAAGTCGGGTGGAGGTATAATGATATGCATAAAAACTAATCTGAGTGCACAAATCTGGCATAGATTTTCTTATTTAAACGCATACACAGAGTTACTCTGTGTCACAATACCTGCGCACTGTTTAGGCACGGAACGTAGGTTACATATTATCTTGGTGTACCTCCCGCCTAATTACAATAATATACCTGCCCAGCTAGAAGAAGTGAAGTCGTTTCTTGAGTGAAGTAAACTAATCGAGAGAACCAACACTATTAGGGACTTGGGCATTACTCTCGATTCCAAACTGCTTTTCTCAGAACACTTTGACCGAATTGTTAACAGCGCTTACCGTAATCTTGGATTTTTAATTAGAACATGCAAAGTTTTTAAGAATATACAAACTATTAAGACGCTGTATTTCGCATACTGTCGTAGCATTCTTGAACATTGTAGCCCAATATGGTCTCCCACTTATGCAATATATAAAAACAAATTAGAAAAAAATCAGATTAAATTAATTAAGTACCTAAACTTTAAAATGCGCAGACGCCATGGCAATTATCTTGAGGACTGCAATTACTACAATATTTTATCCCTTGAATCACGACGTGAGATACTAGACTTAAGCTTTCTACATGATATACTGCACAGTAAATTAGATGCACATAATTTACTGTCGCTAGTAAATTTTTGTACTCCTAAATATCGAACCAGGCATACTCCTTTATTTAGTGTACCTAGGAACCGCACCAAATATGCTGCTAATGCTGTCATGCCACGATTACCTCGCACATACAATGTCAATTATAAACATATAGATATAATTAACCTAAGTAAGGATGCACTAAAGAGACGATTGCGCACTGAAATAAAATCTCATTATGGAAAACCTAAAAGTTAGCTTTGTGTTTAAAGAAAAAATAAATAATATATATATTTTCTTATTGTATGAGCCGCCGATTTCGTGTGCGATACTGGTATGGGAGGAGGACTATTCAACAGTAGGGTATTAAAACGTTTATCTTATTATCATCTAGGCATCTTAATTAATATTTTTTTCTCCATCGATTTACCAACATTGCTGGTCTCGTGCATCTTATCGGCGAGCTATCACAAAGCACTAGTTGTTTGCTAAGCACGACATAATCAGAAATACATGTTATGGAACTCTTTAATTAGCTTAAGTGATAATGTGTAATTTATTTGTGTCATGAAAACTGTAAACAAGCTGTTGAGTTTAAGAATAAATAAATAAATAAATTTTAGAATCAGTAACTCATCTTCTTTTCGATTTATTCCGGTTATTGAATTCTCTTGGTGTCTGCCAGAATTCAATCCACCGAAATCCTGAATGGCTATTTAACATTTGTTATAACCACCTAAAACCGTGCTCTTCATCTGACCTATCTTGTCATGAGCGATGAACGAGCGTTTCTTTTTATTATTTGCCCTGTCAAACATTTGAATACACTATAAATATTCCGTGCTATCAGTATGTGAGTATCACTTTGCCGCCGACATAGTGTTACTGGCAGAATCGCCGCGGGATCTGCAAAAAATGCTGCACAGCCTAGACTCTGCTTTGCGACGCGTTTGTCTCCGGATGAACTTGGACAAGACTAAAGTCATGTTCAACGCACATATTGTCCCGGAACCGATAGCAGTCAGCGGCGAGACGCTCGAAGTTGTCCAGGAATACGTTTACCTCGGGCAAGTGTTGCAACTGGGTAGAGAGAACTTCGAGCGCGAAATCGCCAAAAGGGTGCAGCTAGGTTGGGCAGCATTTAGGAAGTTGCGTCATATCTTCTCGTCGCCACTACCGCAGTTCCTGAAGAGCAGGGTGTATAACCAGTGCGTCCTACCTGTCATGACCTACGGGGCCGAGACGTGGAACTTTACAGTCAAGCTGGCCCACCGACTGCATGTCGAATAGAATCCGGAATGAGATCATCCGCCAAAAGACGAAGGTCATAGATATCGTTCAGAGGTGCAGTAAGCTGAAGTGGCAGTGGGCTTGTCATGTCTGTCGCAGAACCGACAGGCGTTGGAGTAGGAAGGTTCTCGAATGGAGACCACGTCTCGGGAAACGTAGTGTTGGACGCCCCCCTGCTAGGTGGACCGACGACCTGAGGAAGGTGGCCGGTGGTGGCTGGATGCGAGAAGCGGAGGACCGTGAAAGTTGGCGCAGTCTTGGAGAGGCCTATGTCCAGCAGTGGACTGCAATAGGCTGATATGATAATCAGTATGTGAACAAAATTTAATAAAATTAAAAGCAAGTGCCTAATACCATGTCCTTTTATGAAGGCATAAAACTATGAACACGAGTTATGTAGTAAACATAACTCGTTTTTATCGTAAAATTTAGTACTATTACCAATGACAGTGCATTTAAAAAAGAGGTAGACATGTCATCTCCTACTGCGACGCGATTCGAATGTGATGCACTGAGAACCCGTTCGATTACGTGTCAAATGTCATATGTGTACGAAATTTGAGGCAATCAATTTCCGTGCGCTATTGACATATCTACCTCTTTTTTATTGCACTATCATTGATTATTACAGAATACCTACTATCTGAAGACATTAGAATGGAAAGTTCATTACCTTTCCAACATATTTTGTTTCTCTTGAACTGCAGTCTCACGTCTTTGTGCGCTCGATCAGGTGATGAGATGTTCAGCTGCATTGTCACCAGGATCTCTGCACTTCTGGTCCCAGTGCAAGGTAGCCGAACTCTGTTGTAAAATTGTAGTAATATTAGAAAAATGAAAAATGTTTATATATCAGTCGATATTAGTCGTTAAGCCTAGTCAGAGGCTCTAGGGCGGCTTGATAACATCTGACTGTATGGTTGGCCACTATTACTCCACCAACCCGTACTGAGCCCGCGTACTGGTGTGCGGCTCATACCTCCTCATAGTTAAGTTAAGGCCCTTGTCCAGCAGTGGATTTAATAAGCTAACCTTACTTTATTATAAAATTCACGAAAATCATAAGCGATATCAGTGGCCCAGCCCCGGATTATGATATCCGAATTCTCAAGTCTCATCACGCTTATCCGCGCTGTCGTGCTGACAAGAGTGACAAGGACGGTTACATCGTCATCTCGAGTAAAGCATCAGTAAGCAAAATTTCAATGTTTTGCAGTTTGGCTATTTGTACCAGCTACACTTCATGCATAAACGTAACATTATCTTAGCGCTATCCGTAGTCATTCCTAGCTACGAGTTGCTACGAATGTGTGTTAATAAATTGCGTCAATCATTGAAAGAAAAAGAATAATATCATAACGCTAAATATACTATGTAAGTATTAAAAACATACTTATATTACCTTTCGCGGTATACTAAAAATTACTCAAATATTGTTGTGCAGGTCTATAGTGCTATACTCTGGGACAGATATTGCAGATGGTGATAATGTCTGTGCAGATTTATCATAGCACGTATCGCACGGTTGGAATGTAAAAATGACTGGGATGGATGGACTATACATAGAACCATATGATTGTGAAAGGAGTAGATGATTCAATGACGGAAAAGATTGTATAGAAGAAGAAAACATACTGCGCCAAACTTAAGTGTACAGGTAAAAGCAAATCTACCGCCTTTTTAATTACTTTCAAATTGCAATTGTTTTCATCATAAAAATTTAATTAACTTTCGCTCACAAAAATTAATCGACTGTGTCATCCGGTGGGACTCGAACCCACGTCCCTTCGCTCTCCGGGCGAACACTTTTAAGCAATTATTTTAATTATTTAGCGAAATTTAATTCAACTTCGTAAAAACTTGCAAAATGATTGCTAAAGTTATAAAACTAATTATAAGTTAAGCTGATTTCATCTTAACTGGTGGTCAAATATTTGTAAAAATATTTCTATCGGATCTGCTAGGCAAGCAAATAATGGTAGGATGTGTGTGGCGTCTAAAATTACCAAGTCAGTATTCCCGAATAATCGTACAACTAGTACACGCTAATTAAGTAACGCTATTTAAGTAAGACACAGTTTTTTTAGGAAAATTTACAGTTTCAATTATTCAATAAATAACAGCAGTATACTGTGGTTCTATACTATTTACAAATCTTCACATATAGGTGATCAGATAGATAAGGATAAGTGGAACTGAGGTAACTACAAACAACATGATCTGAGGCAATACAATAGGTTGTTAGGCTATCGTCAAAATTCAAGAATCTCAAAACATGATTTAGTCATTTGTCGCTTTATTGAGGAAATGCCAATATAGTAAAGAATAGGTCAATATCAATAGATAGTTTGGAAAAACTACGACAACTTCGAATTAGAAATGAATTCTGTCTGTAGCTGGTATTTGCAGAAGGTACATTTAAAACAGGGCGTGATCGAAAACTAAGTAAGTTGGTTAGTTTTTAATATTTTTAATACTCACAGTGTTCTTTCCTATTTATATAAGTTTAAATAAGTAACCGGGCCAAAGGACGTGGGTTCAAATCCTACCTGTGTGCGAATTTTTGGTTTCTTATTTAAACTTATATAAGTAGGTTGGTGTTTAGTGAGATTTGTTGTTTACCTAAAAGTCTGCAACGTGGTAGGCACCAGCCCCCTCTCCGATATATTGACTTGCGGCGGCAGCATGGCGCCCCGGCCGTCGTAGTCAATACCCATCACGTACGGTAGCTGCATGGAATAATAAACAATGATATCATAACAGAATTATTAATGTGTGGGTTCGATGTTTGGTTTATGAAGTTGGGAAAGTTTCATGAGAGTGCGCGACTCTATTTTTTAGAGGGAGACAAATTTTCAACCGCTCGTGCTTAAAAACAACATAAGTCTTACTTATGTCTTCATAAACCGTACAATCTCTTTGAAATTCAATGTAAAATTAATTTGTGTTATGCATAATTAAAATGTGAAAATAAAATCAACAGCAAGTAGAGCCAATAGCCTCAGCTATGAATATATTTGTGTTTGAATTTATTTTAAAACCAATTCCAGTATTCAACAACCTATCAAACACAGAAAATGAAACAGCAGACTCGGTTTTAAAATAGATATTGCTATAAACATTTTTATATAAAAAAAAACTATTGTATTGGTAGGTTGAATCCGATCATGGGTCCGATTCAATAAATATGTTTTGCGAATGCAATAATACTTGTTGTATTTTTTTATTTTATCAAAACCGAGTATCCCATCATAGATACATTTGTGTATACACTTTAGCACTATTAGTCATATTTTAATAGACAAATCTCTGTTGAAATCGGCCGCTGTAGCCAGAATTTAGTGGAAGCATGTTACACTCTGAATCGTTTGTCGAAACCATTTCGAAAATTCAACCCAACTGCTTTCACAACACATTTTCATTTCGCAACGTCCAGTTATATGGAACGTAATAAACTTTACATCCACACAGTCCTAACTTCTTGTTAATTCCTGTTCCCGTATAATTGTCGCTCGTCGTTCGCTCGCTCCGCTTTCCAATTTTGTACGAATACGATTTAATTTCGGGCAACAAAAGGCCAGATTTGGTCTTCGTTTTTCGACGGGTCTAACGAATATTTATTGCTGTGTTCGGTTAAGCAACATTTTGACGCGAGGTAAATGAGCCAATTGTTTCGTGGTTTTAGTTTAGTTAAATGTGTCTCGTTTATTCTGTTTTCTGTTTGTGATAACTTTGTGATTATTATTTCACCTGTACACTATTCACATTATTTTTATTTGAGCACTCGTACACGTAAAAAGTACGAGTGTTTTGTTTCTGCAATTTATATTTTACTAAAGTCTTGCCCCGGATCCCGCAGGTGCAATTAAAAAAAAAATTGCTCATGCCACCCAGAAATAATGTAACATTCTGATGCTGAAAAAAATGTTTAAACCGATCCATTTTCGATAACAAATTTTCATTCGTTTTGAATCATATCATAAGAACATAAAGTGTCAATTGTGGTGGCAACATATTTGCCACGAAATGGTTAAGTTTTAGTGTCAAAGTTTAACAGTTAATATGTAAACTATCTTCGTAATAAGTCATGAAAAAGAACAGAGACTGCTAAATCATAAACCCTTCCTTCCAAATTGCTGTAGTCGGGTACAAAAACACTTACCGGCCGCCTCCCTAAAGCTTGCCACATGAACTCCAGGTCAGCTATATGCGCAGGAACAGGCACTATGAACCCAGTGGCGTAGTTGTTAACTACCCCATCCCGAACGTAGTATAGTTCTGCATCTAGACCTGAAACAAGGAAAGTATTTCTATGTAAGTTTTATACAACGGACTCAAATCTATAATCGATATGGCGGCAAGTGGGATCGAACCCGCAATGTATACATGTAATTATGTACAAAAATTTTAATGCCATGTAAGTATTTATGTACATGTGTAGCTATGATCATGTACATACTAAATATTGACATGACATTACCATCATATGTTACAAGACGTGTCTTATCACCTTTTTTAGCTTGGCTATGAGTAATTAAATTGGCGTGAGGTAGACCGACAAGACATAAGTTAATATTCGAGTGACCAAACATTCTTACAAATACTAAGTAGGTTCCTTCGTATGTACCTTTGTGACGGGTGGTAGGGTTCTATTTTATGTTGGGACGTGTATAAGTGCTCCTTGCGAGCCTATGTACAGAAATAAATGAACTTTATGAATTTTATTTTTATGACGTTAGTAGTGATGTAAGTAGTACCTATCTAATAATTATTTTCTAATGTCTTGAAAAAATAGTCACAGTAGCAGGAATTCGCTCAGAAGTGGTATTTTCGCAATTATTTAGTCAATACAATAATAGAAATTCAATACACTTACCTAATAGAATAAAAGTGACATACCATAGTAAAAAAGCATCACGTTCATTAAAATTTCATACGCATCGAGAAAAAAATCTTATTATTCTAATTCGAATGCCATTACGAGCGATTGCACTGTGCACTCTGGATGCGCTCCCCAGATGCGCGGGTTCGATTCTCCGGGGAAACGGCGCAAATTATCCAACTAACTCTATTTGCTTAGCCGAAAAGAAGAGTTCGGTTATAGTGCGACCAACCACTTTTGATAGTTTAATTTATTCTGAAATGACGTGACGCTATTACAGAGTTTATTTGAGAATGTCATTTAATATAGCAAGCAATTTTCATGTTAAATGAATATACTAAAAATATAAATTAAAAACTTAAAAAATTACAATAAAATGTTTTCAATTATTTTAATTGTTTTGCGTAAAAGAGGAAGTACCCTTATTGCTATGATATAAAAAAGAGCCAGTGTCCAAGCACCCAAAAGTATCCAATTCCAAGAATGGCAAAATATAAATTAAAAAAAAACGAATACCGAACCCAAACCCTTTTGCGTCATCAATAACGTCCAATCAAAGCCCGACTTTCCCGCTCCTTTATTTTTATGCTACAAAAGCTTTAACATTGGCCAAAGTATCAAGCCCTTTCAATCAACGTATATTTAGAGGCTAAGCGACAGGGAGGACGGAATATGAAGTGGCACTTTGCACAATTGATGAATCACTACCCTTGGTAGCTGTAGGTGTTGTGGACATAAATGCAACCAACCAACAGTTTATCTTCACCCTTATGTGCATGAAAATAAGGTTTGAACGACGACTGTATATTGCGAATGATTCCATGCGATAGACACCCTAATTCGCCTGGAGGTAGAGTGCGTTGAAAATGAAACACTATGTCTATCCTATACACTAATATTGTAACGCGAGAGTTTGTGATGGCTGCATGGCCTTTTCTTATAGAACCTAAAATAAGTAGACTTTATTTTATTTATTGTCTGCGAGTATAAATTAGATACAGTTAAAGGAAAACCTTTATCCATAAGGATACCCACGTCATATTCTCTGAATAAAAAACTAGGTAAATTCAATATTGATTATATTAAATATTGTGTAAATCATAAAATAAATGTTACAAATTACATGCATTTTGATATTTAGTGTTACTAAAGCAAGTAAGCTTTTTACAATTTTTCACCTCGTTGTAAAAAGCATTTTAAATAGCAGTTCAAGAGGTTGTTCGGTAAAACTTTGCTTAACTAAAACGTTCATAAATTTGATATTATTCCATACATATCAAAACAGTTATTACAATAACACTAATGACAGGAGACAGCCCTAGGGCGACCCTGTTATAGGTATCTCAAAGCTTCATACTCGCACGTCTTGTGTTCGGGATACAAGATAATTGGAACTATAGTTAGTTATATTTAGATAGGTGCGTGTAAATACGCTTCTCCTGGGCTAGCTCGCTCCACAGTAGACCTTATCTTTGTTCTCGAGCAGAGATGAAGATCAAGAGTTAGCCCATTACTTATAAAAAACCAGCTAAGTGCGAGCTGGACTTGACAACTTCCGTGACCCTGTTACCAGGGGAACCTGACCAGTTTTGGGTCATGGTTACACATACAGTCGCCTGTATGTGCAGGTTTCCACACGATGTTTTCCCTCACCGTAAAAGCATCGGTTAGTGAAACAACTTATGTTCGTAACTCAGAAAAAAATATTGGTACATGGCGGCACGAGAGGCAACCCGCTAACCACTGCGCTACCGACGCGACGCTCCTTTCCGTCATATTCTCTGAACACTAAATAATGCCTATGGTGGTGCCGCTAACTTCAATATCGATTATAAATTATATTGTGTAAATCATAAAAAAAATTAACCAAAACAAGAAAGGTTTTTTTCAATTTTCCACCTCGTTGTAAAAAATCATACTCACACGTCTTGTGTTCGGTACAAGATAATTGGAACTATGTCTAATTATACTCAGATAGGTGCGTGTAAATACGCTTCACTGTAGACCTTATCTTTGCTCTCGGGGAAAGATGAGGATCAAGAGTTGCCCATTACTTATAAAAAACTGGTTATATTTATATTGATATTCTGTAAAAATTTCAAGTGTACCCGGTGCCATTATTATGATATATATATTGGTGCCATTATTAACAAAAAAAGAGCAAAAACCACCAAAAAAAAACAGGTTTGTTGTATGGGACCTTAAATATTATTTTTATTCTGTTTTTAGTAGTATTTGTTGTTACAGCGGCAACCGAAATACATCACCTGTGATTTGACAAATTTCAACTGTCTAGCTATTACGGTTCATAAGATACAGCCAGACAAGTCAAACAGACAGACAGTGGAGGCTTTGTAATAGGGTCCCGTTTTTACCATTTGGGTACGGAATCCTAAAAAGGTACCCGTTACAAAGCTTTACTAACGGTATGTATTTACTCTATTCATAAAAACATTTTTATGCTACACTTAGTTTTCATACATCGCGAAGTAAAAGGTTTAGGGATGAGTTCGAACATAAACATAAGAAATTCATATTTGTATTCATTCCATTTTTAAGGTTCCGTAGTCCGACAAGGAATTATAAGATCGTTCAGTCCGTCCGTCCTAGTCTGTCACAGCAGAATATCTTCTACGTTTATGGACTGATTTGCTTGTAACTTGGTTCGAGGATACTTCACATAAAGATCTCATTTTTGACATACAAAAAATTAAAATTACCCCTTTTTAAGGGTACCTCCCCATACATGTAAAGGGGGGCGTGAATTATTTTTTTGAGTGCACCCCCTTGTGTGGGGTATCGTTGAAAAGTAGTTTTTGTATAACACTTTTTTATCAGCTTTACCATTTGCGAGATATAGCCCGCCACAGTCGTTTACACGGTGTCCCCCCCCCCGTATTTTCCAAAGTCTTGGACCTAAAAACTTCAAATCACTCACGTAAAGAAACAGGCGCGGAAACTCTTATTTAAAATTGTTTCAGGTATCCTGGGATTAATACTTTTGAAATTATAAATAAAATAAAAATATATACTTTTTTTGCCTATACTGTCTAATGTTTTAGGCTAATGGTACGGAATCCTTCGCGCGCGAGTCCGACTCGCACTTGGCCGGTTTTAAAATATACAAGCGATTTAATGACGAGTACAATGGCAGTTAAAGATCATACAATACAAAAATATGTTTTTTGTACTGTGCATAATTATTATATTTAAAAATAGCTATACTTATAGTATTATAAAGAGAAAAGATTTGATTGTTCGTTCGTTTGTATTGAATAGGCTCCGAAACTACTGGACCGATTCAATTCGATTTCAACCTTTGGTCTAGAAGTGCCCACTCTCTTTTGGTACACAGATAGTTTATTTAAGACACTGAGAATGAGATAGGCTTTTTATCGCGATATAATATCATCAGTATGGCTACGATGACCAACATCGATAAAGTGTCGTTAGACATGAAAATTTGTCATTGTGTCTTATTTTATCATTTTTCCTAACATGGCAACCACTTACGATAGAAATCCTTCCCACGAGAAGCCTTTATCCACACTACCACAGATTATTTAGACACAATAAGCGGATATAGCCATATTACAAAATTAAATCATTATTAGGGGTGGCAACATTTCGTTGATGTTCAATCATTCGTTAAATTTTACTACCGATTTGGCTTAAACACTTAATCCCAAGCATGACTATCGATTTAAAACTAAATTACTTTCATCTGTTTTTGACATGACATTGACAGTTTTGACAGCCATTGACAGACGAGTCCCTACTCCGGTTGACGATGTCCGTTAGCCATTTCGCTCGGTTGCGTTGTCATTCTGGCGTGAGTAACAGGGACGGCTACAGTCGACAATACTGACATCGTCAATCGGAGTAGGGCCTCTGTTTTATAATCAAAGTCAAAGGTGTACCTTTAAAAAAATTTAACAAATTGTATTATCGAACTAACAACAAATGGAAGAGAAACTAATATCATTATTTACTTTTAGAAAACTGTGATGTAATACAGGTACAGATTACTTATCATACATGAAAGCGCACCTGGGTTTTGCTACCTTCCTTATACTTACTCCTCAAGTAGCTGCTAAGGTGGAGCAACCAGTAGGAGTACCTTAGGCCTATATTGGTTGGGCAAACTGGGTCCATATCGCTCATTCGAGCAGTGAAAAACGGTAAGTATTGAAGCATTTAAGCAGACATGCAACATTTTGTCATAGAGTGTTTTCTTTGGTATTTGAATTGAAATTTGGTAGTAACTAAACAAACTATACCAACTAAACTACATACTTAGACGTCTAAGTATGCACAGAAAGAAAATACATATTAGTAAATTAAATAATAATATGTGTTTAAATTTTATTTCAGTAAATCTCATATTTTTTATGATTTTATTTTTTTCAACATTTTCCACCTCTAATGGATACCTTGAGTTACACTGTAACAAAATCGAAAGATATAATGAAAAACATAGTTTTAAAGAGTATGTATTATTTTTCAGAAAATGTCATTGAATTCAACGTTGACTTGTAAGAAGCAGTGGAGACTATGGTGATAAGACTTTTTATATTAAAATTTTAAGAAAAGGTTTATCGTTTTTAATACCTTATTATTATTCTGTAAAATTACATATTATTGTTTATTTGACTAAAGATTTTTCTACTCCAATTCATTTTACTTTTATCCACCTTTATGTATAATGAAGTATATCGTAGGTAGGTAATAGTAGGCTCCCCATAAGTTATTCAAAAGCAAGTTATGCGCAGATATTGACTGGAATACTTTTTAGTGCACAAAGCTACATTAAGGAAGTTTACATATCTAAGATATTTTAGTGTGCAAGTTTTCACAATTTCTTTCACCGATTTACATACACTTAATATATACTTCCTACCACTGGTCCTAGACTGAAGACACTGCTTACAGTAGTTTGGGCTTAGCACAGAGAGCGGTGTTGTCCAATTTGCTGTTGATTTCCATGGGTCAAAAGAAGGCAACATAGGTAGACCCTAATAAACAAAAATCATGATTACCTAACCTATCCTACCTATGTAAAATAACAAACATTCGAAAAGGTTAGGTTCTGTTTTCAATACAGTATTTTGTGAGTTTATAAAACACAACAATAACAGCTATTCTTTGCTTTTGTGTAGGTGAAAGAGCTCTTTGTGATGGATGATTTACATAAGTGTTTATTTTGGAGATTTCACCTTCAAATAGGATAGAAGGCTTATAGACTCTAGCTGGGGCCAAGCTAAGCCTGTCTATGATGTGAAATATCAGTATCCATGGGCTTAAATATTCGCCAAAGCGACCGAAATACACTCTCAGAAATCGATTTAATCGCAAATATCACCGATGCGTTTCTGTCGTGTTTCTTACACTGGTCGTTCGTCAAATGCGTTTTATACAAAATATATAACGGTAGGGACATATTTTTCGCGTTTTACACAGTTTTTCACCGACTTTAATGAAGTTTTTTCCTTTGTCGTTGGCACCAAGTGACCACGATAATAGGTCATGCGAAAATGTCAAAAAACGATTAAAATAGACAAATAAAAGAGGCTCATGTTAGAGTATGTAGACTTTTTTGTCATTTTTAATCATATTTCGTATTTTGACAGTTAGACATGACTTAATGGCATGACATGTTAGCAGCGGTAGACAAATGATATAACGCTGTCAAAATACGATAAACGGCCGCGATAATGATAAGTTAAATCCGAATTTTGTCGCGGGCGAAGTCACTGGTAACTGCTAGTAGTAAATAATTATGATTTAAATAATTTGCGTTGCATAAAAATACTTCCACTAGTGCAATTATAATTTTTGCCATGTTTTGTCTTAGCTCAACTTACATACAAAAGATAATTTCACACTTCGCGCGCATCCTTTGAAGCGAGGTCTTCCTCGTTTATAATTATTAAAACACTAATGACAGAATGCGGCCCTGCGGCCGTCCTTTGTATTAATGACTCAAAGGCGCTAATGCGGCCCTGGCTGTAATGAGGCGGTATTCTCATAAACTCGGAATACGCCTCTGGCGAGATGGGAGGTGTCGAAAATATTTTGCTCGTGTTTCGGGAACATAATAATTATTTAACATTTGCGTAATTTATTAAAATTAAATTATGTTTGTTTGTTTGAGAAAATCTGGGTCCCTGAAATGAAAGATTATGATTATGATATTATTAGTGAAAATATATGTATACTAAACTAATCCATCGTATAAATATATAGTAACTTACGAGAGTAAAGTAATAATAAGTATCTACAGGGTGTGGCGTAAATAGTGGTCCAAAGCAAAGGTGTGGATACACTGTACACTGAAGCACCACATACCAGTATTTAAAAAAAAAATATGTACAGGGTTTTTAAAAAAAAAATTTTTTTTTAATTTTTTTAGAAATCGTTACCTTGCCTTACAAATTTGGTTATAATTTCCAAAAATGACGGTTTTTTCTTATCCATTTTTTTTATTATTATTGCTGATCACCTGTACTTAGTACTCCATTCGTTTTTTTTTTTACAAACTGAATTTAATAAAAAAAATTAAGTTTCTTTCAAAATTCAATACTCACTGCTAGCAAATCGTTTGACTTTCAATGCTTTTGGTGCAAAAAAAATGTACCACACTGTCAGTGCCCATTGTTTAAAAAAAATGCCCATCTTTTGCAGATTCTAAAATGGTGCAACAATAAGTGTTACGACTTACAGAAAAAAAGTTATTGCTTTTCAAAACAAAAAGGAGCCCAATTCAGAAAAACAATTTATTTGAAGTTCAAGGGTTTACAAGGGGTGTAATTTTTTTCTGTGTGGTCCAAAGCAAAGGTGTGGATACACTGTACACTGAAGCACCACATACCAGTATTTAAAAAAAAATTATGTACAGGGTTTTCAAGAAAAAAATTTTTTTTTAATTTTTTTAGAAATCGTTACCTTGCCTTACAAATTTGGTTATAATTTCCAAAAATGACGGTTTTTTTCTATCCATTTTTTTTATTATTATTGCTGATCACTTGTACTTAGTACTCCATTCGTTTTATTTTTTTTACAAACTGAATTTAATAAAAAAAACCCTGAAAACCCTGAAAACCCTGTACATAATTTTTTTTTAAATACGGGTATGTGGTGCTTCAGTGTACAGTGTATCCACACCTTTGCTTTGGACCACACAGAAAAAAATTACAACCCTTGTAAACCCTTGAACTTCAGATAAATTGTTTTTCTGAATTGGGCTCCTTTTTGTTTCGAAAAGCAATAACTTTTTTCCTGTAAGTCGTAACACTTATTGTTGCACCATTTTAGAATCTGCAAAAGATGGGCATTTTTTTAAACAATGGGCACTGACAGTGTGGTACATTTTTTTTGCACCAAAAGCATTGAAAGTCAAACGATTTGCTAGCAGTGAGTATTGAATTTTGAAAGAAACTTAATTTTTTTTATTAAATTCAGTTTGTAAAAAAAAAACGAATGGAGTACTAAGTACAAGTGATCAGCAATAATAATAAAAAAAATGGATAGAAAAAAACCGTCATTTTTGGAAATTATAACCAAATTTGTAAGACAAGGTAACGATTTCTAAAAAAATTAAAAAAAATTTTTTTTTTTGAAAACCCTGTACATAATTTTTTTTAAATACTGGTATGTGGTGCTTCAGTGTACAGTGTATCCACACCTTTGCTTTGGACCACACAGAAAAAAATTACAACCCTTGTAAACCCTTAAACTTCAAATAAATTGTTTTTCTGAATTGGACTCCTTTTTGTTTCGAAAAGCAATAACTTTTTTCCTGTAAGTCGTAACACTTATTGTTGCACCATTTTAGAATCTGCAAAAGATGGGCATTTTTTTTAAACAATGGGTACTGACAGTGTGGTACATTTTTTTTGCACCAAAAGCATTGAAAGTCAAACGATTTGCTAGCAGTGAGTATTGAATTTTGAAAGAAACTTAATTTTTTTTATTAAATTCAGTTTGTAAAAAAAAAAAACGAATGGAGTACTAAGTACAAGTGATCAGCAATAATAATAAAAAAATGGATAAAAAAAAACCGTCATTTTTGGAAATTATAACCAAATTTGTAAGGCAAGGTAACGATTTCTAAAAAAATTAAAAAAAAATTTTTTTTTTGAAAACCCTGTACATATTTTTTTTTAAATACTGGTATGTGGTGCTTCAGTGTACAGTGTATCCACACCTTTGCTTTGGACCACTATTTACGCCACACCCTGTATATTTCAAATCCATCTAAAAAACGGTTATCTTTTTTTAACTCATATAATAGTGCCAAATATTAACTGGAATATAGAAATAGCTAAAGCTAGGAGACAAGGCTCTTTAGGCCGTCAATAGAGGATAACCGGCTGTTTAAAACTTAGTAAACTCGGGCCTTAGAGTGTTACAAATAAATAAGCTCAAAATCAAAACAAACGCATATTCTTTGAGGAATCTTGTAACAGAACTTCATTGAATCATTACCAAAGCCATCAAGCCCTTCGCGCATAATTAAGTCAGATCATAAACACTCTTTATTATTCTTTAAGTAATTTCAGATCGAATTTCAACACAGTCGCATTATCTTTAATGTTCGCTATTATCGCGTTGGCGACCGAAAAAGCAGAATTAAGACCTTTAAAAGTCATTCGGTTCGGCCGTTTTTAGGCAAAATGGTTCATTAAAGTGCCTGGAGTTGGTGTTCACCAGGGCTGAGTTTATTGACATTATGCTACCTGATATCTGATGTGCTAAATGGTGGTTTAGCTGGCGGTCGAATTAGCACAGAATATAAAATAGCCGTGAAAGGAGCCCACTGGGAACTACAAAACTGGGCGAAACAAGAAACATAAAAACCGGCCAAGTGCGAGTCGGACTCGCGTGCGAAGGGTTCCGTACCATTAACTTAAAACATTAGACAGTATAGGCAAAAAAAGTATATATTTTTATTTTATTTATAATTTCAAAAGTATTCATCACAGGATACCCGAAACAATTTTAAATAAGAGTTTTCGCGCCTGTTTCTTTACGTGAGTGATTTGAAGTTTATACATCCAAGACTTTAGCAATTACCGGGGGGGGGGGGGGGGGGGGACACCGTGTAAACAACTTTGGCGGGCTATATCTCGCAAATGGTAAAGCTGATAAAAAAGTGTTGCATGGATCGATAGATCTATATGTGTAGTATCCTCGAACCAAGTTACATGCAAATCAGTCCATTAACGTAGAAGATATTCTGCTATGACAGACTATAACGGACGGACTGAACGATCTTATAAGGGTTCCTTGTCGGACTACGGAACCCTAAAAAGTACTTATGCTACCTATTATCTGTTTCATAATCTCTTGCTCCCTTACTAATAATGACTTTGAAAAGAAAAAAAAATGGTGGCGCGCTAAACATTACGTCCGAACTTGTTTATCGTCTAAAAACAGTAAACGTTTGCTTCAGTTATAAAACTAATTGAAATCGTGTGTGGAACAGTACGAATAATGTGTACAAACGTTATCTTCAGACACTTCAACAGTGTTTGTGAGATATTTGCAAAAAAAGTGTGTGCATAGTGACTGAGTAACAACTTACTTAAATGCAACCAAATTGTACTGAGGACAGTATAATAACATTATAAACACTGTAGTATACAAAGTGGCACTAACTACCAAAGTGATTAATTGACTCAGTAATAATAATAATAATAATAATTTATTGCTGTATAAAACTCATTTGACTCAGTGAGATTAAAGTGTAAAAATTATTAATAATTTTGAAGTCGACGGTTAATTTTAATTAAAGGTGACCAAAGGAAAGACAGTGCTATAGTATTGAAAACCTTATGGCAAATGAACTAAGTGTCATTTATGCTTAATAGAAAGAAGACTTACGCCATCTATTGAAGATCCATTTAACTATCTTACACTTATAGCTACTGCAAATTGGACACTAGCGACATCTTATGTTTTTTTTTTTTCTTGGCGTACACGGCTTGTGTATTGCCAAAACGGAGAGGACATCTTATGTTGTAAACTTCAATCGTCATAATAAATACTCGATAATATTCGTCTTAATCTCACTAGTACTGTTGGTGCAGTGGCTAAGATTTCGACTTCCTCACAGGAGACGGCGGATCGAGTCACACTGGACTTTTTACAGATTTCCAAATTGGAACTGGTGTAATTTTTTCTGCTTGTTTTATCTTCATCAAAAAAAAAATGTCTTCAACAAAATCACTCAAGATGAAATGCGGAAAGTGTAAAAATATTATTCCAAGACGTGAATTCTTGACTTGTGTACATTGCAGACTTATACTTAAGCTGGGTTGTGCTAATGTACCGTTTGTAAGATATAATATTATGGATGCAGAAAGGAAAAAGAAATGGAGGTGTGATAAATGCATTATCAAAAATAAATCTGCGTTACCTACTACAACGCATGAACAAATACAAATACCAACAACCAGTAATGACATTACCCCATTGAATATGAATCAAGACATGGATCAAGATTATAATATTAACATATCTACACATAATTCATTCGAATCATTATCTGACGATGACTATACCGATATGCTGTCCTTAACCCAGGGTGATCGACTGAATAACAGCTGTCCCAACCTTCAAAAGATAAACATGCTTGAGTAAATAGAAAAACTGAAAAATGAAAACAAAAAACTAAAAGAAAAATTACAGATACCTGATAATGAAATATAAAATATGGTAACCGGAAACTATGAACTGAAACTACAGCTAGCTAATCTAGAAAAGAAAACTAAATTTTTGACGGAAATAAGTTCTAGCTCAGAAAAAAACGTTACACAGAGGAGAAAAAGAAAAAGTTTAAATAAAACAGCACTTGAGTTTTCATTAGAGGAAAAAGATCAGAGGCAGAATACACAGTGTTCCACGCCATCTATAACGGTGATAAAAAACCACACCGAACCATCAAGCACTCTATGCAACGATAGTATCGCTGAACCAACAATTTCACAAGAAGCTAATGAAAATGAGAAGGAAATAGTAAATGAACACAACAAACCCATGATATATTTACTTGGTGACGAACAAATAAGCGGTATGGCAGTAGACTTAATAAAAACGCGATGCGGAAAGTGGAATGACAATTATACTGTCTCTAGCTTGGTGAAACCTTTTGCGCCCAGCACGGAAATATTGAACAGCTTTAAATGTCTGCAGAAAACAATAAATAAAGATGACATATTAGTTTTATCTTTAGGCAGTAATGATGAGAACCCGTACACAACTATAAGTAATTTATGTAACATTTTATGTAATCTGCATGAATGTAAAATATTTGTATTAGGTATTCAACAAAACAACTGTTTAAACGTCCAGAAATTAAATTCAAAACTAAATCTGATTGTAAACCAATATGACAATTGTACTTTTATCAATATTGATTTATTGCACCATCAAATGTATAATCATAAAACATCAATTAGGAAGCAAATATGCTATAAACTTAATATTGAAATTGACTACATAAAATACAGCCAAGATTACATTAATAATACCTGCCAAATGATTAAAACATTTAAATATAATAATTTGCATAGCCTTAAAAATACAACAACCAGTAACTTAAATATAATCTCATATAAAAAAGGCACAATCCCTTACTATTTCCCCCCTAAAAGAATAATTGAAAATGCTAACAAATCCCCTAAACAAGTAAAAACAAAATGTTTCGTTGACAATAGTGAAACACACACACAGAACTTTGTTATCTTCCATCAGAATATTCAAGGCCTTATGTCTAAAAAAGAACTTATTGAATTGACAATTACGGACTCCAAAAAAAATGTATCTCCTGACGTTCTATGTTTTACAGAAACTTTCATAAAAAGTGGAGAAGAAAATAATATTAAAATAACTAACTACGAACTAGCATCCCACTACTCGAGAAACAAAAAAAGAGGGGGAGCCTGCATTATGGTCAAAAAAGGAATATCCTTTAAGAAAATATGTTTAAGTCATGACCTGGCAATCAATTTTCACTTTGAATGTTGCTCTATATTAGTACTGATATGTAATATTGTTATTCTATGTGTTTACCGTACTTCCACAGCCACAAAGAAGAGACATTTTGAGTACTTCTTTGATAAACTTGAACTTGCACTAAGGAAATATTTACAAAATTATTCAAACGATAGAATAGCTATTATAGGAGACATAAATATTAACACTTTAAAAAATAATAGTGTTTCTAAAAACCTATCAGACCTGTTACTTAATTATAATTTGACTCAGCATATAAAAGAACCCACTAGAGGACCGTCTTGTATTGACCATATATTTACCAACATAAGAAATGCGGCAGGTTCAACTCTACCGCTCGGTCTGTCTGACCACGATACAGCACAAGTGCTTACTTTTAAAATAAAAAAGAAAATTGAAATCCCAAAAACAATATTTATTTATAAAAGATCTTACTGCACTGAAAATATTGTAAAATTCAAAGCATACCTAGGTGAACTATCATTTGTGGAAGTGTACAATGGACCAAATCCAAATGAGGCCTTTAATATATTTTATAACTGGTTTTGTTTGCTATACAAGCTATGCTTTCCAATCTGTAAAGTAAGACTGAATACAAACTGCAAGCTGAATTGGATCACAAAAGGTATTAGGAAAAGCTGTGCCAGAAATAGCTGTGTCCGCCGGGACTTCTATAAAAAACGAAATATAAAAACATAATCAAAATATCTATCATATTCTAAGTTGTTAAAAAATGTATTTTGCTTGCTAAAAAGCTAAGTAACAATAATTATGTCCTTAGAAGTAAAAATACTTGTAAAGCTACTTGGAAAGTGATACAGACTGAAACAGACGGTGGATCGCGACTAAATAATTATATAAAATCTATTGAATATCGAAATAATATTATAAATAGTCCTGACCAAATCGCATCAACTTTTAATGACTACTTTATTGAACTGACAAATGTACCTAACTGTTCTAGTTATTTTATTGAAACTTCAAAGGACATTTTAAGTAACTCTATCTACATTTCTCCTATAGACGAACATTATGTGAAAAAAACTATTGACACTCTTAAAAATACTAATTCCGCAGGTTATGATGACATCTGCACAAATATTATAAAAACGTGTAAAGACCAAATAAGCCCCATCTTAGCGTACTTAATAAACCTATCGATAGTATCTGGAATATTCCCTGATAAGCTTAAATTCTCGATAGTAAAACCATTATTTAAAAAAGATGACAAAGCGAAAATTCACAACTACCGACCCATAACGCTTAACCCATCTTATCTAAAATATATGAGAAAGTTATGCATAATAAACTTACTTCCTTTTTTAACAAATATAAGATATTACAGCAAAAACAGTATGGGTTTCGGAAAAACAAATCCACAACTCATGCGGTAATTGACTTAGTCCATGAGGCAATGCTTGGTCTTAATGATAACAATTATACCACAGCTCTCTTCACCGACGTGTCGAAAGCATTCGATTTTGTGTGCCACGACTTGCTATTAAAAAACTAGAGCAATGTGGCGTCAGAGGCGTTGCCTTAAAATGGATCCAGACCTACCTACAGACCAGAAAGCAATCGGTTGAAATCTCTCAAATAGACCAAAATAATATCGTTCAAACCTATAAATCAGAATTCAAAGAAAATAAATTTGGTGTTCCACAAGGAAGTGTTTTGGGTCCGCTTTTGT
This sequence comes from Pyrausta nigrata, assembly GCA_949316185.1. Classification (NCBI taxonomy): domain Eukaryota; kingdom Metazoa; phylum Arthropoda; class Insecta; order Lepidoptera; family Crambidae; genus Pyrausta; species Pyrausta nigrata. The sequence goes on from OX438937.1 coordinate 4,796,647, forward strand.
TCTTGGTCTATATCAACAATCTCCCCAACGTGACTGAGCATCAATGTATTCTATTCGCTGATGACATATCAGTAGTAGTAAAAAGACAGTAGAGGAACATAAAAATGACATCGAAAATACAATTAAATCTATTATAATATGGCTTAAAAATAATAATTTGACTATAAATATTAACAAAACTTGCTTTATTAACTTTAATAACACGATTTCTCAGACATTAAATATAAATTAGCAAGGACAATTACTTAAAAATGCAAATACAACTACATTTCTCGGTGTGGAAATTGACCACAAACTTAATTGGAAAAAACAAGTCGAAATTATATGTAATAAAATTAGCCGATTTACGTTTGCTCTATATAAAATGACTAGGATAGCCTCAAGGAGTACTGCTCTTACCTAGCCTACTTTGCATATGTTGAGTCAGTTTTAAGGTACGGACTAATCATATGGGGCAATAGTACTGACGTAAACAAGGCTTTTGTTGCACAAAAGAAATGTATTAGAGCAATATGTGGTACTGCGCCTGACGAACCGTGCAAACCACTTTTCAAACGTTTACAAATTTTGTCACTACCGTGTCTATACATTTTTAAAATTGGTAAGTTTGTTAAGCTAAACACACATTATTTCAAACAAGCCAAAGACATATATCCTCGAAATACACGTAATGGTAATAGACCAGTAGCTTCTGTTATTCCTACAAGCGTGAAGTTCCAAAGAAATTGTTACTGGATGTGTATCAAGGTTTATAATAGGATACAAGAAAACATAAAGCAACTGCCATTTAACCAATTTAAGACTGCCCTATATGCTTGGCTTTATGACAGTATGTTTTACTCTGTGCATGAATATTTTATGTTGTAACTAGTAACTAAGGTTAGTTTTATAATGACAATTATTAAATATTTAAGTACCTATTTAAGTCCATTTTATGATCATCTTTGACATTTTATAATGTAATTAGTATGTTTAGATTCACACTTTGTTTAATGGTTAAGATTGACACTTATAATATAAAAATCTGACTGCAAAATGTATGAAATAGATATCTGGAATTTGAGCAATTTATTGATAAACATATTTGCATGCTTTTTTTTATGGCTAAATAGGCCGAACATCAAACCTATTGTAAGACCTTCAGTGTACCCTATTGAAACGCAAATAAACTATTCCATTCTATTCTATTCTATTCTATTTGACGTTGCTATAACACTTGATTATGTGACGACTAATTTGAAATTTTTGTCTCCACTATGTCATGTATCATATCAGTCTATTGCAGTCCACTGCTGGACATTGGCCTCTCCAAGACAGCGCTAACTTTCAAGTCTTCCGCTTCTCGCATCCAGGCACCACCGGCCACCTTCCTCAGGTCGTCGGTCCACCTAGCAGGGGGCCGTCCAACACTAGGTTTCCCGAGACGTGGTATCAATTCGAGAACCTTCCTTCTCTAACGCCCATCGGTTCTGCGACAGACATGACCAGCCCACTGCTACTTTAGCTTACTGCACCTCTGAACGATATCTATGACTTTTGTCTTTTGGCGGATGATCTCGTTCCGGATTCTATCCCTTAGCGAGATCCCCAGCATAGACCGTTCCATAGCTCGCTGAGTGACATGCAGTCGGTGGGCCAGCTTGACTGTCAAGTTCCACGTCTCGCCCCGTAGGTCATGACAGGTAGGACGCACTGGTTATATACCCTGCTCTTCAGGTATTGCGGTAGAGGCGACGGGAAGATGTGACGCAACTTCCAAAAATGTCATGTATATCTGTCATTAATTCCAAACTAGCCATCTCATATTTAATCAAGCGTGAAATAGCAATGTCAAATCCATTATTATTAAGGGGGTTAAAATCGACAGCCAATAAGATGTAGATGGTAGCAATATTTCCTTAAACAATAGGTATTCTCTGAAAGTCATACCAATTTTCACCGAAAACCTTTGCGATTATCTGCATGTAGAAGCCCCCATTATAAGACAGTGGTACGACAGTTCAGTGGTTTAAGCGTCAAGAGGTAACAGACAGACAGACAGACACACTTTCGCATTTATAATATTAGTATGGATATACCATTTTTCAATAAATATGAGACATCAGACTTTAATAATTTTGAAATGTTTGTCATCTTTACGTCCGTCATGTCACTCATTTGTCATTATATCCAAAATTGCTGTCTTTAAGTACCTATGTGGTGAAACAGTGGTATGGTTTATTATAAGCATAGACCATTGATTAATCCTATATAAATAAATCAATGTCATAGACGTACATAGACGTAACGCTGATATATATTTTATTATAGCCTGACCAGAAATATATGGGACCTGAATTAAGGGCGCTTTAAATCCACCTTATATGACAACATTCGGTATAATCATACCAGCGTAGATTGGCAACTGAACATAAAAAACATATTTTTAATATGCTTACGTCCATGTCAATTTTATAAGCCTGCTGCCTAATGATACACTACAGATTTTACGATTAAAAAAAACACGACAGAACACTCGCAAATTGAGTAGCTTATTAAATTCAGTAACTCTTTGTAATATGGGTCTTGAATTTTGGACCAAAACGTAATTATTTTAGCAAAACCACTAACGGGTAAAAGAAACATTAATCCATTGTTTTTCTAAATTATATTATTAAAATGTTATGATATACATAAAATGTTATTTTATATAATTTAATAGTAAATCTTTGAAAACTAAGAACTATTTTAGTTGTAATATCCAAGTAGGGTTAAAATAAAGAAAATTAAACTTAAAACAAGTATTTATTATGATATTTTTTCAAAATTGTTATTATAATATTCTCCGTTGCCATCAATAGTCATTTTTCACTATTCGCACTATATGACGTACCAAAAATTCGTGATGACCATCATATCAGTAAGTAATTTAAAGTAACCGCGGTAATCACATAGACTTTCTAGTCGAAAAATACTACAGCACATGTTAAACGACTTTTCTATTACGAAAACGAACAGTTCTCGGTATTTTTATCACATAAAAATTGCATTTGGTCGAAAATTAGATTACGCGTCCACTTTGACACTAACCATTATGACAATTGATGACATGACAATGACGATTTGTGGTTTCTTTTGCCAGTAAAAGAAATTAGTTCCAGTTGTTTTCCGCAATATGGCGAGGTCCCATATATTTCTGGTCAGGCTATACAATTCGTCCATGTTATTAGTACGGCAGTAACTGTTCTACTTGCCAAATACAAACTGCAATTTAACCTCACATAACTGACTTTGCTAAAATACGTACATAATTCTCAATCATCAAATAAATAAAAAAACATGTATCCACCCAATTTATCTCCCGAAGTTTTCAAATAAACGATGACAAACAGCGCATGCATACATAAACTGTTATACGTATTCATAAGCCTTCCTGTGTTTTGTCGAGCAAACATTCTTAGCCTTTTATTACTGGCTGGTTTATTCTAAGAAAGTTCCTTGCACATTTATTAAATGGTGATAAAGGTTTATTTATTGTCTGTGGGTAACACGCGAGTCAAATTCCGTTAGGTTTCTTTTTGTCGAGTTTGCGATAAGCTGAATAACGCTATCGGCCTATCAGAAGGCGTTGTTGTGGACAAAATGAGACTTTTTAAAGGACGCTGGCGCTATCAGGTGGGTAATGTGTTTGATAGTGAGTTTTGCGGTTTATTTTTTAGGTTATCTTGACGTCATTCACAAAGAACATGCCAAGAGGGTTAAATGACACTGCTGCTTCTTGTATCCTAATCTACGAGTAGATCTAATTTGGTACGTAATAGGTTTACAAACGTAAAAACAGGATATATTGATGTCACATTACAGACATACATTTCAGTTAGACACATTAGTACAATGTATGCGGTGCAATATAATTTTGTTAAATAAAAATGTTACCTGTGTTACAAAAATGGATCAAGAATACCTAACTAAAAAGAAAATTTCAAAAACTGTCATCCCCAAATGAGATGTCGTATAACATTCCTATCCCATTCTCCCTCTCAGTTTTAATCCATTTACCAGCACTAGTTTTACCATCCGCAAAAAGTTTTATGCTTTTTATATGCTTATTTTACCGTAATGTTGGCAATGTGGCCTCTCAAATTTCTGAATAGTGAAAGCGAGAGTACACTCGGCATAAAATTTATGCCGCCTTCGCGAAGTTGCGTTATCGGGGCAATAAATTTTAGTTTGTCCGCGAGGAGTTCGCGAGTATTTGCGTGAAGGCATTTACACGGACCTATTTCGAATCCTTGAAATGGGGCACACAGTTTTTACGGTGTATTGAACTGTTTTTTTTCTTAAAGTAACCATTCTTAAAGTATAAGCGTCAATTGTTTTTAGCATCTACAGATGAGAGCACTCGGATAACTACGATTTTAGATTTAGCACGTTCCTTGTCTGCAAACAAGACACAATAATTAAACAATGGGCATGTATGTACTTCATGTAGTCCACTGGACTGATAGTGTTAAAAAAACCGGGTAAGTGCAAGTTGGACTCGCGCACTTTTCGTACAAATTTTTTTTTTTTATCTATGATGTAACCAAAAATTTTTATTTTCCCTTACTCATGCTATCTTCCTTCTTGCCAAATTTTATGATTCTATGTATATGGAAAGTACTTTCTCGGTTTCGGTTCACCTGTTTCTCTTTCTCGGCAATTTTAATGAAGTGGTTTGCCTTTGAAATCGAAAATTATTTATGACCGGGAATGGCCAACATTAACAACAAAACTTTGATTGAAATAATTTCATTTAAAGTTACATAATCCACTACCAGGATGAGTAGTGAAGTTTTCTCTTGCGTGTATCGTCTTACAGTAGTTCCACTGCTTGGAATATATGTTTAGTGACTTATGTTTTGTTTGCTCTACTTTATATTTATAGTCGACGACCAACACTGAAAGAGTTGAAACAACTCCTACATAAATGTTCTTAAGCACAGCAAACAAAAATTATATAGAACGATAAAAATAGTATTAGAACAAAAAAATACACCTCAAAATTCGGCAATATGGCTCATTTAGAATAAAATTTTGCATAACACAAATATTTTCTTGATTTTTCCGGGTCGACTTTTCAGCTGAAATGAGATAGCCTTTCTACTCTGACACCTCATCAGCACAATCAGCTTCGTTAAAATTTACGTTTTTAATTATGTTTTTTCTGAAAATTCTTACATCATTATCGCGTTAGGGTTGCAGTGTATGACGCGGTGTTATTTTTTATTTATTTTGCAGACTGTTTATAATATACCAGTGCTATTGTGTGTCTGATTTTTGTAAATGAAAATGTTCTCAGTGAATAAAGTTTGAGTTTTATTGTATAACACAGTAGATGAAGAAGGCTCGGCGAAGTCAATGCAAAAACACAAATAGTTTTACTTGGTAAGTAAATAATGGCATTAGACTTCAAAAATTTAATATCATAATAAGTATCATCGTTTCGTTTACTACACACATTACCACAGATAACTTAAACTTTAAAGTTAATGTGTGCTTACGCGTATTTAATTATTTAGTTTTAGGTGCTATTCATGCATTAATATAGAGTGTAAGTGTGTGGTAGTTTATTATACAGTAAACAGTCGCAATCCTTAAGGGGGTGAATATGGCTATTAGCGATGGGCGATTATTACTACTAAATTATTCGGATTATTCGAATGGTCTCTGTAATCGAATGTATTCGATAAGCAACCGCAGTCATTCGATTATTCTTCGATTATGCGGCGAGCAATACCGGAGCGTGCGGTGCGCAGGCCGTACTACTAACTACTAACGAAAGAATCGTCATTCGTCGCGTCGATTAATCATTCGGTCGCTAGCTGTCTGGTGCGCACAGTCGTGGCAATTGGATCGAATGCATCGAAGGGCCCAGAATAGATTATCATTCGATTGTCGATTATTATTAGATTTTTTTTCGAATTACTAAATCGTCATTCGATAGTTCGAATGGTCGATAATCGATTCATTTGATTAATTGCTAATGGCAATTAATACCTTCAACTTTTACTATAGAGACATCACCAACGCGTGAAAAATAATGTAGCTCTCCATACATTTTCATCGAGGTAATAATAATTATTTGTATAAAGGACCTGATTTATTTTAGATTTCGATCATAACCCCATTGTAAAAGTCGTAGTAGGTATTGATGGTCATTTAACCCTTAAGGATAAGACTATCTACACTAACACCGTCATGTATACATGTATCTAGTCCCGCGTAATGAAATGTATACAGACGTGCTTTTCTAACTATCTATATAATAAGGTCTCAAATCGAACACGCTTTCAGCTTGTTCACATAATGTGACTGTATCGTTGCAACGCAAAGATTTCAACGCACTGAATGCTACATGAGCGATGCATTCAGTGTGATGCTACCACCCGTCCCCGAATTGTCTTCCTGACTACTTATACGTCACGTGCAGTTATTGACCAATCTGACGAACAAATTCGAAGTTACGAGTTACATGGTTATCGAGCTCATTACGCAAATCTTTTTTCGATAATCCCCAGATCAAATTACACATTGGTGTGAGCGTTAATTTTTGTCGGAAACCCGTCAAAAGTGTCGGCCGAAGCCCGTGTCATTATCCGAGGGGCGCCCTGGAGGAATGGACTGAGTCATCACGGTGGATGCTGTCCAATTTTTTACAATAATAGTAGAAAACTGCATACGTTTTTTTAGGTTATCTGCGCTAAAAGTTAGTCTAATTGAATTAAACTCTATTAAACAAATACAATTCAGTGATATAATTGTATTTTGAACGCACAACGAGGTTTTTAACTTTTTTAGGGTTTAAAGGGTAAGGACGGGAACCCTATTACCAAGCCTCTACTGCCCGTGTGTCTGTATGTCTGCCATCGGGCTGTAATATCATGAACTGTTAACGAATCTCTGTTGCCTTAAATAATTAAGTGGGGCTCCCATTCCCATACAACAAACGGTATTTTTAGACGTTTTTTAAACTAAAAAATACAATTTATTATCTAATGGTGTAAAGATTATGTAGTACGGAACTCTTCGTGTACGAATCTGAATCGCACTTGCTCGGTTATTTGTTTGCTTGTATAGTTCTACTCGAATAAGCAAAGTTATTCGAGTAGAACTATACAAGCAAACAAATAAAAAAATGCCTACCACTTTAGAGAGGAAAATCGCATTTGACAAAGCGACTATACTTAGCGCACTGAACAGTTTTTTTTGTTATGAAATGTATGGTATTTGTTATATATATGTATATCTACGGCTTATGGTTTTTTATTTGCTTGTGCTCATAGCTTTTGTCTAATTGCCGCACCTATGAATAATTCGAGTACCTTATATGAAATACACAGCAAAATCGCTTTGTATTGCGCTTTTCTCTTTTAAGTTTTCTAAAATAAATATTAGAAAGTATAAAGTACATTGGTTTACCTCCCATAAAAAAGGTAAATCGCTTTACCTTTGAAATAAAAAGTCCTTAAAAACACTAAAAGCACCGTCTTTCAAATCGTAACAAATTCGGGCTATAACTTTGCATGACAAACAAAAAGCTGATTGCTGAAACACAAAGCTACACTAGTCTTGCAAATAGCAATACTGCGTTAATGGAATAACACAGTGTCGCGTTTTTGCCGAAGATTTGACTAATGGCGAATTGTCAAGAACACGCGCGCCTTCCCACGGTACAGTTTGGATAAGCTAAAGTAATAATGTTAAGTACCTAACTGTGTTTTGGCTTTACGCAACCCGTAGATTATAAATATTTTGGAAGGAATTTAGAATTTTTAAGAGTAAGGTGGCTTTTAAATTTTATGCGAAAAGGTATTTGACCTTGACCTTAAACGTTGTGATCTCGTGAGGTTATATCGAGGTCAAATGCTTACAAGGCAGATTAAAAAAATATAGTGTTGTTAATTTAAGGATGATACAGAAGTTGAAGTTACTAGAAAACCAAGAAGCAATATTATTTTAAAATTATGAAATTTTCACACAGATTAAATAAACAGATATCGCCACATGGTTTAAACAAACCCTAGTTTTTTAATGCGTAACTACGAGTAAACAATTGTAACGCAAGATAAATACAATGTTCCCAAAAATATCCAACAGATTTGTATCACAAAAAATCACCCCGAAAACGTGCTCCCGGAAAACTCCCCTTTTGTACGGCATTTCCCGACCTTCACCCGCGGGATAATATTCTGGCAACATTGTCCCCAAACATTAGCTGGCAACAAAAATAATTTCCTTAACATTATTCTGGCCACTTGTTGCCGCGTCTATACAATGAAGTTGCAGCCTATTGTTGAAAAACGTCTGGAAATGAAGACATTTCAGATATAATACATTTTATTATAGCGATAAATAGTTTTCAGGTGTATGTTACGTTCTCTTTCAATCACAACTACTTTTTGCGTCTCTGGTTGAAAGATTTGTGAATTTTATAAATTCAATGAATCACATAGAAAATACAGCTGTTGTGCATGAAATGTACTTTCGTCTGACTAATTCAGAAGCTACACTAGTAATGCAGGGCCTTTTAGGGCCCAAAAGATGTTAAGACGTCATTCATGATCCAAAGGTCTCATAAATTCCTTTGACGTTCATTAGTGGCATATCCTAAATAAAATTTATTATTTTAAGTTAATTTTTCACACAAAACTTGATTGACCGTGTCGTCAAGTGTTCAATGAATTTTTGTGTGCAAATTTTACTTTCGTAAGAACTTGCAAAGAAATTGCTGAAATTATTATATTTTGAGATAAAATATAAGGAATTTGATTTTCGGGCAGCATCAGGCCTGGTTCACTCCGCAATTTAGCTAAAAGCTACAAAGTACATATGCAGATCGGACGGTCGGAGTTTGTTCGTAACGCCAGCCACAAGCCAGCTGCATTGTATGTAAGATTTGTTAAGATCGTATATACGAGTATCGCATTTGTCAAGTGAGATGAGGTTACGTGAGAAAAAGAGAGGCAAAGTAAGTGCTTACAGCGGTAGGCTATTGGCGTGCCGCGATTTCAATTTGCACTTTATTGTGTCGTAGCAAGAGTCGCTATTTACTTAAGTAACTTTGCGGAGTGGTCCTTCTGTACTTGTACTATTTATTTATTCATAAGAAAACCAACAGCGCAGCGTTAACATAAATATTAACCAAAGAACATTTGACATAAAATAAGGCCAATAACAGGCTTTTCTTAAGTAACAAAACCACATGTTGTTGGAAAGTTAGAAATTTAGAAATTAACTAATTTTATTCTTACATAATTATATCACTTTAATACCTACCTTGGATTAATTAAGTACCTACAGTATTAGGTAGTCGTCAGGTAGATTGTAAAGGTCGTAAAACTCGTAAAAACTAGTAAAACCTCGAAAAACTCGAACAATTGCTTACTCCGAAACTGTAGATCCATAAGAATACATGATACATCAAAATAAGTAAACAATTCCGACATAATATAGTACAAATAGATGGAAATATGAGAATATCTATTAATCCATTCTCGAAGATAATTATTACTACTATTACTTATTCTGTAGTAGCGTACCAAAAGTTGGTGCAATTGACCCACAGAGTTATTAGTTGCTCAACGTTATTATCGACAATTGAGTTACCAACATAGGTAGCCATGAACTAATGTCATTGTTGTCCCAAAGGCGACATGTTGTCGACCTTTGCTGCCGAATTTCCTGTCAATATTCTTGAGATGAAAGCGTCTTTATCACACTAACGGCTTCATTGTCATATTTATTGTATTTATTTTCGAAGACAGCTTAAGTGTCTATTCGGTGTTTTTCAGAAAACAGGAGAGAGACGACGCGATTTAAATATCAGTGTAGACAAAGCGGGCTTGTCCAAACGACTCGTGTTGACTCGTGCGATATCATAAGACAGTACAGAAATTGACTGCCTCGTTGGTCTAGCGGTCATCGCGCTGGGTACTATCCTCGAGGTTCCGGGCTCGAATCCCGGGTCAGGCTGTAAGAGTTGGGATTTTCGGTCTTGAAATAACTCAGACCCAGCTCCGGAGTCAGGAAGTTGGTGGTGTTAACTCCCCAGTTGCAGTGCCTCGGAAAGCCATTGGTCTTGCGCCTGATCTCTCTACAGTCATGTCGGACTGCCGTCTCACCGAATTACGAGAGGAAGGAACAGAAAGTGCACCTGTGTATCGCGCACACACTATAATACCTCCTGATCAGTCGGCTAATCTCTGTTGAGATTGGCCACTGTAGTCGAAATTCGGCTAGGAGGACATTATCATAAGAAAGATAACGCATTAGCGATTTGCAGCCCACTCGTAGGTAAATTGCGTGCTTAGCTTATTTGTATTTTTTTTATCACAACCTTATTTCAACTTCCTGCTTGGAAGTTGAAGACAACTTGTTCTAATTCTCACAATCGCCAATCCTGTTTACTACCATTGGCTCTCAGAACAAAAGCGAAGATAAACTCCTAAATATTTCAGCCACTTGTTGCGAATGTTCATCTGAGTAGCTGTGAACTAATGTCATTGTACCCGAAGGCTTCTGCCGACCTCCGTAACGAAATTAAACGGATATCGGATACAAAAGGATATTCCACTTTATCCCTTTTATCGTATGGTCTTAATCGTTTTATTGTTATGAGGATATGGATATGAAAGGCCCGTTTACGCTTTTGCACCACTTTTAGTAAAGGGAAGCTGTAACGCAAACAGTAATTACATTTTACAGTTGTTTGGATCATGTCAATTGAGTAAATATACCTATCTCCGTATTAAAATAAAATAATTTTGGCCCGTATAATAAATCACAATAAGCTTGGTCACTTGACAATCAGTAGTAAACTGAATCATAATAGAATAATTTGTACAGCATAATAGTTTACAATGTGGTATAGGTAAGTGTATAAACATTTCTTTTTGGGGTAATAATATGGCATTAATTTTCAGCCAAATAGTAGTAGGTAACTTAATAGGATAGTGGCTATACATAAAATGAGACAGCTAATTTAAAAATTTTGCCTCCACTTATGTCATGTTAATTATCTGTCACTAAATCCAAACTAGTCATCTCATACTCATAACTAAACTAGTGTTATAGCAGTGATGAATTCATTGCGAGTATTAGTAAGGAGGTTAAGTATATAATAAGTCAGCCTATTAGATCCCACTGCTGGGAAAAGGCCTCACCTCAACTATGAGGAGGAACGAGCCATACTTCACCACGCGGGCTCAGTGCGGATTGGTGGAGGGGTGTATGTAAGGCCAGTGACCTTACTGTCAGAAGTTATCAAGCCGCCCTAGGGCCTCTGACTAGGCTTAACGACTAATATAACAGATATTAGCCGGCACCAACTGCTTAACGTGCCTTCCGAAGCACGGAGATGCTTGTCATGGACGTCACTTAAATGGTCGGAATGGTCACCCATCCAATCACGACCGCGCCGTGGGTTGCTTAACTTTTGGTATCACTACCAAAGCGCTGCCGCCACTGCGCCACAAGCACCTCGTTAGGTTAAGTATATACCTACTTAAATACGAAAATATTGCCCAATTACGCTTAAAACAAACTTGCTTTCTATTAACATCTAAAACAATGCACATTCAACCCATTACTGCATCATCGCGTGTCTAAAATACCCTACATCTCCAAAAAAGCGAAAACTAAGCAAGCAATAATTCCATCACGCACGAGCACTCTCGACCGGGAGAAGGGAACACTTGGTACACTTGAGAGCACGTAAAGTAAACATCACTCGGTTCGTTTACTTTCGGAACTAAGTGTCCGAGGTTGGAGGGATACCCTTAATTTGGCCGAAAGTGGATACTGTGCGCAAACATTATTATGAAGTCGGTTGATCATGTCTGACTCATAATACGTGCCCGTTCTGGCAACTTTTGCTGGCATTATTTTGTTGTTTAAGGCCTTTGCCACACTTGACAGAAAATCCGCCGCCGAATTTCCGTCACGGAAATTCTTTCGAACGAATCGAACGACCGATCTTCCGCGTAGTGTGCCCGCTGTTTGTAATTTATATGCAATAATGTATTGGCGTTCCGTCGCGGAAGATCCGCAACGGACTTTCCGTCAAGTGTGGCAAAGGCCTAAGACTATGAAGATATATGACGATCATCGTTGTCTGTTCATAGCTTTATTCAGTATCATTTTTATCATGATTTAATGCCTGGAGAAACTCAAAGAACTTATTTAGATAAAATATTTCTAGCTCCTTTTATTATTATGTATAGTAAGTGAACTTGGATAACGATTGTTCGGATGACATCACATCGATCTAAATACTGCAATATATTACGTATATGTTATAAGGGCGCTTTTACAACGAAAATGTGTAATCTGATGTGCTATCCACAGTAGATCATTAAGTGTAAAAGCAATCAAACAACGTACTATCGGGGTCCATCGCGCCTTACCACATTGCAGATAAGTTTCAGACCATTTAAAATTTCCTACTTCAATACATCTATATAGTATACATAAAAAAATCATAACTGCAACCGAGTTTGAACAATAGCACAGTTTATATAATAGTTACTTCACAAGAATAACTATTTGATTTTAATTGTCCTTAGAAAACTACAGTCCTAAGGCTGGTAAGGCGCACTTGTCTTCTATACATGCACAATACGTTAGAAAGGTAAACATAAATCAAAGCTAACAAAAGCCATCCATTTCTTCGGCAGTCAGCAATTGTCGCAGCAACAACATTTGGTTCTTGCTCAACAATACGTAATAGCAAACCTGGAATTAAACTCTATTTATAATCACTGTTCATTACTTACCAAAACGCAGTGGACAGTTGGAGTGGACAGACGTAGGGTTAAATCTAAAAACCGGCCAAGTGCGAGTCGGACTCACTCACGAAGGTTCCGTGCCATTAGCTATTTTACATTATACATTACCTTTTTTTTGTTTTAAAAACGGCTAAAATCACTTTTGTTGATTGAGCACGGGAAATAAATATTTTATTTTAATTTCATTATTTATTTTCAATAATTAATTAATAGTTTATTCAATAGAAAAATGAAATGAAAAGACATGCATGAAATAAAAATAAACAAACTTAAAACCTACTTAACCAAAATTAAACCCGTCCTTGAGGCAAGGAGGCGAGGATGCTGGCTGCGTTACCGCGTTGGATAGCTATACTTATCCTTTGAGCTAGGAACGAGCCAGCTTTACTATTTGCCAAAACAGAATTTAATTTAGGTGCAATTTAAAAAAAAAATCAATTGAATAATATATTCTAGTGCAACTGAATATTTTGTGAATATTTCAAGCGTCTACTGTTGCTCGTATTAATATCGAGCAAAAAATGGCAATTTCTTTATGGGAGCCTTAGTTAAGTATATTTTTTATTCTGTTTTAGTTCTGTTGGAGTTGTTGTTATAGCGGCAACAGTAATGCATCAATTTCAACGATCTAGCTATCACGATTCATGGGATACAGCCTAGTGACAGGTACAGGTAGACAAGCAGACGGACAGTGGAACCTTTTTTTACCCTTTGGGTACGGAACCCTAAAAAATAACATAAGTAGACTGTCGTCGGTGCAGGCTGACATGAAAGGGTTGGCAAATGACAAATGAAACACGTTTTCTTTTGTTTTTTTAGTATTTGATAAATGTGAAAGCGAGTTGAAGAGAGAAAAGACAGAGTCCCGTTTGAGGCGAAGTACTATAATACTTATTCTGTGTTTGGCCCTACATTTTGTTAAAAACCAATTGGACGCGTCCAGTTTGTGAAAGAGTAAAATTATCATTCTTACAACTACTCATTCTTACTGAAAACGTTGCAGCATTTAAGTTCTCGCTCTTCAGTGAACCAATAAAGTGGATTAAGTCACAGAGTGTAATAGTTCGATTTTAGTCTAGTATAAGTGTACGTTAGGTTTTTTTGTAAAATAAAATAATATTAATATAGTTTACAATTTATATTTTTATTATAGAAGACCAAACAGCAAGCAATCAGTGTATCTTTTCTTTTATACATCGTCAATTTAAAAAAAACCTCTCTAGCCTTCTCCACAAATTTAAACAAAAATCTTTACCAATAAAGCATAAACTGTATCTCCATTAACGACCCAAAACGGCGTATAAAATCAGCTAACAAACCGTAAATCGTGGCCGCAGTAGCCAGTGATAGCCGCCCGATCGAATTGCGCCCGGTGGGCCGAGACGCGTAAATTGCGACCAAAAATGATAACTCAAAAAAATATTTGCATCCACACAATGGTTCGTTATGCCGTTAATTGGTGCTTTGATATTCAAAATTTTCGAAGTATTTGTGTGATGTGGCGGGTGTTTTGAGAATAGAAATGTCTATAGGTACTGTGTCGAATTTTAAAGTTTATGTAAACTGTGAAAAGGTCTTTTTTTCTAAATGTAATGAATGATTTGCTTATTTTGCAGTTTTCAACATTACTTAGCATGCGTATTTTGATCGAGCATTACTAACTTATAACGTACTATGAGTTTCGGTTTCGTGTTATAATAAATAGCTGTAGACAATAATTTGAACGTTATACACCACTAACAACGAATTATTACCAGCAATAGGTTCAAAACAAAGCCGACTAAATTGTCACCCAAAATTACAAGCTCTAAACAAAAGATAAGCGCTGGCAATTCCCGACCAATCAAACTATCCCCAGTGGGCCGTGCAGTTGAATTGTGGACAAAAATTATCGCGGTTGAAATATTCGTTTTGTGTAAAGTGGGTTCGGGATTATCAGCCCTCTGGGGCTGATATCAGATGGTGGGTGATTGCTGATGGCCCTTTGGGAGAGTTTATCAGATGTTGCTTGATTGCAACTCGAGCGTTGATGTAGGTGAGTAACCTTTTGTGAGCTTAATTACATTCAGAAATTGTTCGGTTTTTGCTTGGTCTTAGCAATTGCCGAGTTCTACAGAGATAAAATTCACACATATCTGAATAACTCAGCGATTCACCAATTTATGACCAAAAAATATTTTTTTAAGCATATACGCTGTTGGCGACGCGCACATTTGATATTATTAATTATTACATTGAATATTTGTTTGTATTTAAAAAAACATACTTCAGTGTGACGTAGCTTCGTAAATGGTAAATATTGGAAAAAATGTCGGTAGACTCATAGATTTTATTAAAAAATAAGAGGGTATGCGCGGGCGATGTGGCCGTTCGTACGCGTTCTTTTGTCGAGTCAGTCTGCTTCTAACCGACCGCGACATCGCACGCAAACCCTCTGCCAAAATTGTATTTTTGTCCGTGCGCTGAGTATTCGCAATAAATATTACGTTCCAAATCTTCAAGCGTTTCCTTCCTACGGGTGCTACTACAACGTCTTCTTCATACGCCTAAAATGATCCATATCCACTTGTGATAAGATAGATGTGGTCGCACCCTCATCATATAAACGTTAACTAAACGCCATAGATCAAGTCTCAAATTACGATGATTTATAGCTAACCACACGATCTTATGACACATTAATTTACTATCTCTGAAACAACTTATCGCTCGCTATGTCTAGGAGAAGTAATCCCGAAAAATATAATTATTTTTTAACTCGCGCACTGAGGGTTTTGTAAAAAAAAGCTTTTTTTTCTATGATGTTACCACTTTGCGGCTTCAGACTTTTATCTTTACGTGTGCTGACCTTTTCTATCTTGCCAAATTTAATGATTCTAGGTCATATCAGAGAAAGTACCCTACAGGTTTTGATTCCTCTGCCAAATGTTTGGAAAATACGGCTAAAATTACCGTTTCTTTAGATTTAGTTAACATAGTGGAAGCTTGAGTTTTTTACAGCTTCAAGGGACCGCTAGACGTTAGTATTTGATTAATATTTATTTAAACATGATAGCTAACAGATCAAAGCGTTTGTAAGGAGAAAGGTTCGTGACAGGCTGACGTTTCTTTATTTTATCGACAAAATAAAGTTTTCACGTAGGCAGATATGTGCATGGTTTGATTTTTTCTTACTTCGCACAATATTATTTATATTTCATATCATTCCATTCCCCTCTGACTACTTACCTGCCATATACAAAGTAGATAAAATTTGAATTATACACGACATGAAATCGCATATCTCTCACAAATATACTAGTTAAGATATATTTTGAGATATATTTTTTACTACCCTACAACTAACAAGCAAAACGATGCACCCAATTCGTCGTACGCGGTGATTTAGCACAGCTCACTGGTATGCCACATGAAAAATATCACAGTCTCTATCAAGCCAATTAAAAGGTAACGAAATACTAGTGACGTGATATTAGTAACTTGGACGGTGTATGGGTTAAGAAGGGTTGACTGATACACGGTGTCATTTAAATTAATAGCTGTTAGTTATTTTAATGACAGGTCGTAAATATGAAACACTTTTTAACGAATAAATCATGACAGTTATTTTGAAATTTAATACAGTTATACGTTAAAAGAATTTCGAAAAAAAAACAGTGAGGATATGGATACAAAATACATTTCTGTCATACTTTTTAGTGTCAATATTAATATTTAAAACCCCGAATTACATCGAAATTATGAAACTAAGTTACGAATCTAATTCCCTTACAACAATTTTTCACTTTTTAGAATTTCAAATCGGACCCTAAATATTATATTTTTATAATTAATCAATCAATACGAGGGTCAAACTGAAAGTTCTTAGAAAATCAAAAACTGATTACATTAGCCAGTTATTAGTTTTATTATATCTTTTCAAAATATTGTCCATTGACGTCAATACACCGCTGCATGCGATGGAACCACTGGGAAAAGCACTTTGCCCACTCGTCCTTAGGGGTCTCTTCAATGGCATCGCGATACGCAGCCACCGCTTCTTCAGCATTCATAAACCGCTTTCCTTTAAGTTTTTCTTTAATTTTTGGAAATAAATAAAAATCACAAGGCGCGAGGTCGGGGCTATACGGCGGGTGACCCAGTAATTCAACGTTTGATGTCGCCAAATAGTCGATCGTTCGCTTGGCGGTGTGCGACGAGGCGTTGTCGTGGTGAAGGAGGATCCTACTGCGAGGTCGTTTCTCTCGAACTTTTTCCAAGACAAGTGGCAAACAATTGGTAGTGTACCATTCTGCAGAAACTGTTTTTTGATCCTCTAACACAATTGTTGCGAAATGACCTATCCTTCCAAAGAACGAGGCCACCATTTTTTTTCCCGCACTTCGATCTCTCTTCACTTTAGTTGGCAACTCCTCGAAAGGAAACACCCACTGAGCAGATTGTCTTTTGGTTTCAGGATCATAACAGTAAATCCAGCTTTCGTCACCTGTTAGTATGTCGAACACAGCATTTGAGTCACCTCCGTTAAATCTTTCAATCATTTTACGGCACCAATCCACACGATGGAGTTTTTGAGCCTTAGTCAAATTATGAGGTATCCACCGGGCGCAAAGCTTCCTGACCGCTAAATGTTCGTGGAGGATTTTGTGCACTTGACTCATACCGATGCCTAAGCTTGTCCGAATCTGCTGATAGGTCACTCTTTTGTCAGTCTCTATCATACGCCGCACAACACAGATGTTATTTTCAGTCGTCGCCGTAGAAGGCCGTCCCTCACGTACATCATCAGTGAGATTAGTGCGACCACGTTTAAACTCATTAAACCAGTTGTAAACAGTCGCACGAGATGGGGCTTCATCGTGAAAGGCCAATCGTAGTCTATCATAACTTTCTTGTTGACTTAAATGACATCGAAAGTCATAAAAAATCATTGCACGAAAATTTTCTCGTGTTAAATTCATTTTGACGTGACACAGACAATTTTCAATTTGCCGCCAAGTCGTAAAACAAATGACAAATGAATGAAATATATACTCAGTAATATTGGCAAAGAGTTCTATTTTAAAATTTTAGAATATTTTTTTTATTATATTGTTTATAAGTGGCCAGTTCTAAGAACTTTCAGTTTGACCCTCGTATTTATAATACAATTTTTATCTGTTGTCAGATAGCGATGGAAAATATAAACCATACCTATACATCTCCATTTACATTACGTTTACGTAAAAATCGGCAACGGTGAATAATACAGTGGGCTTGATCACAATGTGCCCTGTCTAAGATTAATTTAAGTTCAGTCTCTCTTTTCCTTTGCCAAATAAACGAAACAAGACAGACTATATTAATTTAGGAGAACGTCAAATGAAGTATTTTTAGGAACGTCAGAAGAAGCATCTGTCAGTTGCTAAAGAAATTAGAGAATTAATAGACAATTTAGAAGGGATGTCATTCGATGACGACTAAAGTTAGACAAAAAAAACGCAAAAACTTGTAAAAATACGTAAACCGCATCACCTTATTTGACGTTTCTAAATTATATAATAATATTCATATTATATTGTCCCCTTGAGTTTGTTTAGCATAGAATAAGAAGACCTAAACTGAAATTTAATCTTAAACATTGGACTCGTGTCCAGAGTGACGTAACATGACTAAGACAGAGGGATAACACACTGTGACTCTGTGACCCCCCACGAGTAAATAGGATGTGAGCAACAGGGGTCGCCTCATTACCGGCCTCAACAAGTGGGTCATTTGTCGCGAAATGACCTGTCTTGGACAGGTTTACCCTATGGCAAACTGCCTTGTTATAGCGTCAATTTGACGATTGACTGCTTATGATAAAGCAAGACATACTTGAATTAAATAAGTCACATAGGATTGACTACTCATCTGCTGCTTATGATAAAATATAAAAAACATCATATTAATTAGGGTCGCATTATACTATTATTCAATTGCATTTTGTGCAATTTAGAATAGGACAAGTATCTAAATATTTTTTTTGGTAACACATTATTTGTACACACGGCTGTCGGTACGTTAGACTCGGTAGGTACCCCATTTTGACCTTGATACCGCCTCTATTCACTACGTAATAAAAGCTGTTTTCGTAGTTCAATATGTTACTTGACATGATGCCGTCCGCGCACTTTTTTTTTCGTAAGTTTTACTGTTAGATTATCTGTGGTGTGCTTATAAAAATCTAGTAAATGTATTGCAGACCATTTTGACTAAACAAAAAAAA
Source organism: Pyrausta nigrata (assembly GCA_949316185.1). Taxonomy (NCBI): domain Eukaryota; kingdom Metazoa; phylum Arthropoda; class Insecta; order Lepidoptera; family Crambidae; genus Pyrausta; species Pyrausta nigrata. The sequence continues at coordinate 4,815,700 of OX438937.1, forward strand.
ACTATCCTTGCAGCCGATAAGTACGAGACACTGCTTCAAATCATAAACTAAAAAGTGAACGTTACATTTCTACGGGATTAAGAACCCCCTTACTAGTAATGATTTGGCCATTGCTAAATATTGAGACGGCTAATTCGAAATATTTACTAAAAAAAAGGATCAACCAAACTAGTTTTGTTACTTGTAGGTTGCGTTGTAGGGAAGTCAATTTTTGTTAAATATAAATACCCAGAAGTTCGCAAGTCACTAGATTACGGCCTACTAGTAGCCAATTTTGGTTACTGTTAACCAATTTTTTTTCAGTGTTGTCTCCACTATGTCATGTCACCTATCTGTCATTAATTCCAAATAAGCCATCTCATATTATACATATCATGTTATAGCAGTGGCAAATCCATTATTTGTAAAGTGGGAAGGATATTTATTTTATTTATCCTACGGAACATATAATATTATGTGCGCATCGCAACAATATATTATTAAATAATTTAATAATGTAGTACTCAGGGAATACTAAATGTGATTTTTCCGAATTCTCGTAGGACGAGAGTAATGTCCTCGAATAAGGGCATTTCACCGTGAAGGAAGTATGGAGAAATAAGTATTATCTGATATGGTAGCTCAGCAACGATATTACAATATTCAATCTGGCTTCATTTTTATTTATAAGTACATGATTTTGAGAAAGTGTACCTACTATAGGATACTAATTTATTTTCTGGGTTCAGCTCAAAAAACAGAATTCATATCAAGTTCCAATTAATATCTAATGCTGCCATCTGGAGTTCCTTAACTGTCAAATAATAAAGCTAATAAGCTATTATAGCAAAGAAAAAAGAACCGTTTTAAAAAAAATAAAATATTAAAAAATATCGCACTAAAATTTAGATCTATGTAACTTTTAATCTAGCCAAATGATAGAAGCGTGACAGCAATTTAGTGCCAGCGTAGACGTAAATACCAAGATACATAGGTCACCCTTATGAATATTGAATAGTCTCAATTAACACCGACTTATTTATAAACTCAATCAAGCCTGTGTATCTCCCCGGGTAGGTAGCAAAAACGTACCTACGCGCGGCTACCCTTTGTAAGGGGCTAAACAAGTTGCGTGTCGCTACCGGCCAGCGACACGCTCGCGCGTTTTATTCACCGGCGGCTGCGCGGCTACGCTGCTGGCTGGACGAGAATGAATAAAGTACTAGAAAGAGGCGCTAGATGGCGTTAGAAGCTTCTCGTCTCCGCCATGTTTTTCGATAAATATCGTATGTGATATAATATCGAAGGCGTGAGAACTTGGCCCCTGTTTTTTTTAAATTTTGGCATAGAAATAGATGAGCGTTAAAAAGGACATTTTGTAACAATATTTTTAGTAGTAGAATGGAGGTGAATGTTTGTGTGCAAAAGCCGTCATTTGCGTGATAGATACATTTTCTCACGTGAACAAAGTAACGCTGAACAGTCCGGAAAGGTGTGGGTTGTGTACACAACGCAGGCGGTGTCTTGTGTTTGTTTAGGTTCTATTTTTGCCTCGTGACTGAAAGCTAAGGTCACCTTGTGTTTACTTATTCTTAGGTAGCCTTTCTTTTTATAGCAACGTTATTAATCTTCTTATTTTTTTAGTAGCAACCCGCCCTGGCTTGCACGGGATGTACATGCAATAAAAAATAACGTGTATGTAAATTTAAGCAAAGGAAACTCAATATGTCACTAAAGGCTTTCTTTTGTTATAACAATTTCCAAAATCGTTTTAGCAGCTTCAGAGATTACCAATCATACTTAGATACTTTCAAATTATATTACCTATTAACGCATTAAGCGCCATGGTGGTCACCGGTGACCCCTAAATATTATAATTATTTTCTATTGTGTTCAGTTTCGTGACAGTCAAAAAGAGTTAATAGATTAGAATTCTAGACAACTTGAGAATTCCCTGGGAGCGGGGTCGGGCCTTAGTTTGGGACGCAACTTGCGTCGATACTTTGGCCCCATGTCATCTCAGGGAGTCAGCCTTAAAAGCTGGAGCGGCGGCGGAGTTAGCTGAAAACGCCAAACGTCGCAAGTATGCATCACTTGCAAGTGATTATGTTTTTGCGCCGTTTGGCGTCGAAACTTTTGAACCGTGGGGACCATCCGCTAAATTACTTTTGGAAAAAATTGCACCTAAATTAAATTCTGTTTTGGCAAATAGTAAAGCTGGCTCGTTCCTCGCTCAAAGGATAAGTATAGCCATCCAACGCGGTAACGCAGCCAGCATCCTCGCCTCCTTGCCTAAAGGACACGGGTTTAATTTTGATTAAGTAGGTTTTAAGTTTATTTATTTTTACTTCATGCATGTCTTTGTTTTTCTTTTCTTTTATTAAATAAACTTGAGAATTTATCATTTCTTCTGATGACAAGGGTCGACTACAACAAAATTATTTTTAAGTACCTACCTATTCATGTTTGTAGTTCTACAGAGGACTGTAGTTTCTTTAAAAAGTAGATTACTCTTACACAAGACGTAAGTAATCCTAATAATAAATCATTGCAGAAGACTGATATTTCGTAATCAACCGCATCATGCTATTTATACGGAGTCCTTTTAAAAGAACACAATTATCACACCCACCCAACGTATGCTGGTGGGGAGCTATTAAGTCGACCATGCGAGGGACGATTCACAACCACAGACTCTTGAAATATATTTATCTGAATAGTCTACCCTAAAATTATAAAGAGGAAAGATTTGATTGTTTGTATTGAATAGGCTCCGAAACCACATGACCGATTCAAATGACTGGTACAAAAGGTACAAAGATAGTTTGAGATCCTGGGTGGAATAGTGGATGATAGTTTGTATGGTAATCTGACTTTTGGCGCGGGCGAAGTCGCGGGGAACTGCTAGTGTAATATAAAAACAAACGCCTCGTGCGAAAAATAGCTTGTGTTAATATTATGAAAATTATTTCCAATATTTTCAATGAAATTATTTTCTTAAGTGAATAAAAAATCCCTGGAAATATTTAGGTAATCGTTTTATTCAAAATCATTTACCTTCATTCAAAGCTATATACATTTTAACAATTGTTTCAAAGAATCGATTTTAGGTTAAAACTGAGTTGGTTAGTTCTATGAGTAGATATGGTCCTTTTAAAAGTCCTTTATAATAACAGTTAATGCAATTTTTTTTCATTCAAAAAGCTGCTTGTTAGTGGGTAGTAGGTAACAGATCTAAATGCCGACTGCACTGATCAGTAGCTGTTACTTTTGTCGAAGAGAGTTTCGATAATGAGTTAAAAAACTAAACCCAGAACAAAAACATGGTGAAACCTGCCCTAAGTGTGTCTTGCACTATAAACAATCCTTAAGTAACCCCCACGCTGCCGCTAGCCGATAAGGTCCGTCCAAATTGATGTTTGAACTGTCATTAATTCCCCCCGACCGACAGATGTCACTTTTCTCTATTACTTTCGACACATACGACTGTCATTTGTCATTAGTGATGTGTAATCGAATGAAGAATTGTGTTGGTCCGTCTTAAATGATTGATTTAGTCTTAAAATCTTTTACTGGCGTATTTAAATTGACATCTGTTGAGTAAACCACTTTACATTTTTATCATTGTATTACATCATCCTCAAATTTAAAAGAAGATTTATTGAGGATTTTTGATGATTTAAACACAAGGATCTTATGTCACTAAGGTTTTATGAATTTCCATATAGATGACGAACGCGACCAACGTACACACTGACGGTGGATCTAGCACTGTACCTTAATAAAAGAACTTTAAAAGAACACTTTTTCTCCTTGGACATACAATTTCCTTTATGGAAATACATCAAAAAGCGGTTGAACTTTTAATCCAAAACCTTTTAAAACTTTTTTACAAAATGTTTGAGTTAGTGCCCAGAAGCAGATGAGCCCTGAAACAGATAAGCCTTTCCTTTTTTGTTTATGATTGATTAGAAACATCGTAAACTTTTAAAAGTAATTACTCTTCCTAAATGCTTCTCAACTACGGAATACTGTTACATTATGTAACATCTGGGAAGATTAATAATATTATTATTGAAGTCAATATCAGTAGTATTGCTACATAACTTAATTTGTAACTTCAATTATTTTTTGTGAGCAGTGGGAAGTACGTATGATATTCAGTTTTTTAGCCTTAATCTTATACATACGTTATTTTATTTCAAAATATCATGGGTATTCTCTTTTGTTTATACCTAATTTACCTATAGAAAAAAATATATAAATGGAAATAATTAATTTAAATAACGTACATGTTAAATCGACCAACTGTGATTCAACAGCTTATCAACAAAAATGTTAAATTCATGTATTCTTTCGGAACTGTTTGTCTTTTACCTAAAATTAATATTGTTTTGTAGTATTGTTTTTTATGACTGTATGTGTCATAATATATTTAAAAAAAATAAGTGGTCGAGCTCCCGTGGTGGAGTGTTTAGCTATATAGTGCTTAAGATACTTGCTTTAGGGGAGCAATTAATACGTGATGTTGTATTTTTTTATACGTGTACAGTCGGAAGTACATAGACTTGCCCAATTCCGTCAACGTAACTCAAAAGATATTGAACTCTATCAACCTACAAAACATTTTCACCTAGGGTTACTTTAAATAATCAAGGTAGGTTGGCGTGCTGCCTAGATTTCACTTTGTTGAAAAATAAATAGTATACATACATTATTACATGTATAGTTTTACTAGTGGTTCCCCGCGACTTCGCCCGCAAGAGTTGGATTTTCCATATAAACTTTCATCCCCCATTTCACCCCCTTAATGTTTTTATATGGCGACAAAATGTAGCCTATGTCTTTTCCAGGGTTTCGAACTGTCTCCATACCAAATTTCATCTCAATCAATTCAGTGGTTTAAGCGTGAAGAGGTAACAGACAGACAGACACACTTTCGCATTTATAATATTAGCATGGATTATGAGTCGTTTTGTCAGACGATTTATACCTTTTATACACAGAATACCTAACAGTACGAGTACAGAAGGAATCACAAAAATTGAGTAAGTATCACATGAGACTTAAACTGTGGAGTGAGACAGACCTAGTTTTAACAAAAAGCTAGAAATACCGCTTAAAAGAGATATTGATAAGGTTCAGGTAAGAAAAAAAAGAGAGAAAAGATACAAGCGCGTCTACTGAATGACTCTGTGTTCTAATAATATTGTTTTATCAAAGTTAGAAAAGGCTATGTATCTTGTTCGGTGAGGCGTGTGCGTTGAAATTGTTAATTAAGAAACTTCTCTATTGAATTCTGACTTCCAAGTTTGCTTAGTAACTAGTATTGTTCGAAATTTATAACGAACTTAGCCTTATTAGAATATTTGCGTCAGGTTTTCAAGCGCATTCTTAATTAAAAAGGTATATGACATTATATTAATTAGCATACGTTTAAATTAATCAGAAATATCTTCAGGCACACTTAGTCTTTCGATGAAATAATAATTATAATGTCCTCCTAGCCGAATTTCGACCACGGCGGCCTATCTCGACAGAGATTAGCCAACTGCGCAGGACATATTATAGTGCACAAGTGTGTGCGCAATACATAGGTGCACTCTCTGTTTCTTTACTCTCATAATTCGGTGAGACGGCAGTCCGACATGACCGTAGAGAGATCAGGCGCAGGGCCAACGGTTTAACGTGCTTTCCAAGGCACAGGGGTGTTAACACCACCAACTTGCTGACTTCGGAGCTGTGTCTGAGTAATTTCAAAACAGAAAAACTCAAACACTCTCGGCCCGACTCGGGATTCGAACCCGGGACCTCGTGGATAGTACCCAGCGTGCTGACCACTAGACCAACGAGGCAGCCGTTTATATTATTCTAAATCTATTCAATGGAATAAATTTAGAATAAAATAAACCTTTGTTCTTCTTTATCGGTTATTACACATCTAGCCATCATCCACTAGTGTACAGGTTTTGTTACGATGTTTTCCTTCCCTGGACATCGAACTGGTAATAACGGACACTAAACAATTGAATATCAATATGTAATAATTAATAGAATAAAATCTACTTGTGCTACTACTACTAACAACCACAAATTACATTTGTACAATAAGGCATATAGAATAACTGTGCTGGGATACAATCTTATCAACATTGCAATGCAAGATAAGCACTGTGATACGTACTAGCAATTGTCATATAAGGTGGCCCATGCTTTCATGATATTTATTCCCATAGTTGTCATTTATCTCGACAGCTTGGTTTACGACTCAATCCAATGTCACGTATTTCGTATGCATTGCACGATGTCAAGTTTCTTTTGTCTCTAATAAGATTCCAATTCGGATATTCTGACGGTCGCTCCCTAAAGTAATAAAGTAGTAGTAGTTCGGATGCGTGTTTCCATTGTTTAGAGTGCACCGTGCACCGTGGGCAAAGTGCACACGTTAGCCTGTTGCTTGCGAAACGATTTTATCATAAAGTGATATCTTTGTTCTAGTTCGAAAGTAATTTTATGGCTTTTTTTAGTATATTCGATATGCTGCACTAAGAATTATACAATATAAATAAATAAATAAAAATAAACTAACCGTGATCTTGTGCTTTGGCGACTAGGATAACAATATGCCATTGGTAAGCATTGAATTTGATTTTGACTTTTTATTTATGTATAGTTTTTGAAAATTAATTGGTCATCATCCGTTATCGAACGCCCAACATTTTATTTCAGCTTAGCTTAAAGTTTTACATCTGTTTTGTAGAAGTTTGTTACAAAAATTAAATAAACCTAACCCCGATTTTTATTACGTCCGCGTAAGATTTAAAACCAACAAAAAAAATAATGAATTTTCACAGAAAAAATAAACGAAACCAAATCGTGTCGTCTTAGACACTGGACACAGTACCAATTGCGTATACGGAATACGTCGAATTTGTAGAACAAATATAAATGGTTGAGGGTAGATCAGGGGAGATAATTACATTTTTTGATCTCCCGACGGGGGATGCCGGTGGTCTTTGTGTTATGGGCCTGATAGTGTCACTGATAGACAGGGAAACGGTTTTGCTGTTAAGAGTAAGAGGTGTTTGGGGTAAACATTCGTGTGTGATATAACAGTTCATTTTGTTTACCTCGGGAGCATAAATTCCCGGTTTCAAAGGACTTATTTTGTCAGTGCTTATCAATGTCATTGTACATAAAAAAATCAGGCCTAGTAAATTGAATTGCCTGATTTGGATTTTATTACAGTATAATCCTTTTACTCTGTACACATACAAAAATTAATTGTATACAGGGTGGCAAGTTTTAATTGAATCATATTACTTTTATTTCCTTTGATACAGCTCAACTAATAGCCATTTTGTAGCTACAATATCCGGATATGCCTAGAATTAATAAGTGGTCTTACTAGAACGTGTAATACGTAATATTATACTTACTTAGATCCTGATGAAGGTTTTTTAATAGTAAAACAATTGTACTAAGTGCCTTCTCCAATAGTTTGCCCCGAGCCAGGAATAAAACCTTGGATATTTTGCGTGTGCCTTTGCATTACGTTCTTTAAGAAAGTGTAGAAAAAGATTGTTAAAACAAATGAAATACTGACATAACTTGTTTATTACAAAGACCCGGAAAGCTATTAATAAAAATTTTTGTACTTTTTGTTTTATAATATCTGTAAGTTGCCTGTAAATACTTAGTAACCATGTGAAATTAAATTTCTTGTACTACTTGCATATTAATTCACAAAAATTACCAAAAAAACTCATGAAAAATCAAATCATATCTTCATTTCTTTTGATTCACCTTTGCGATTCCGCTATAGAATTTATTCATCTAGTTGATACCTATTACATCAACTGGATAATAAACGATCTATGTAAACCCGAACTTTGGCGATCACTTCATAGATCACAGAAACTTGTTTAAGAAAATTGTTTTGCCTCAGGCCTGAATAAAGTTATAAAGCTAAGGGTGGGCTTAAGATGATTTTGTTTTGGCTTCGGATCCAATAAATGTTGATTACTTCGAGTAGGTATTTTGTTTAGGAGGTAGATAGCCTTATTGTTTTCCAAGAATCGCGATATGAAGGTTCTTGGGAGGCTTCAATTTGTGTATTGCGTGTTGTGTACATTTTTAAAATTGCTTAAGAGATAAGTTACCTAAGTTGAGTATACTACAATTGAATACGACTACTGTCATTATAAAAAACACTATCAGTTCCCCGCGACTTCGCCCGCCCCAAAAGTCATATTTCCATACTTTCATCCCCCATTTCAACCCCCTGATGATTTAATATCGGAACAAAAAGTAGCCCATGTCCTTCCCAGAGTCACAAACTATCGCTCTACCAAATTTTATTTGAATCGGTCTAGTAGTTGCGGAGTCTATTCAATACAAACAAACAATAAAATCTTTCCTCTTTATAATACTAGTGTAGAAGTGTAGTTAATTGTGTAAAATATAGTTATCAAAACTATAATATGTAGTTTGGGCAAAAACGTAACAATAATAGTTTGAAACGTACCTACCTACTCTTACTCAATTAAAATATTGTCTTTTTTTTTACTATTGTTACTAACATAGTATCTAAGGTTAATTGTTACTAACACACTATGGACTACGTTGTCTGCAAATAAATGATTTTTTAAAAATGCTATTGGGATGAGGGTTGCATGAAAAACTTTGCAGGCCAAAATTAATAATAATGTAGATACCGAGTTTACAAGATAAAAGTAGAAAAAATAAAGTTCTCCTAAGCCTGCTAGATCTCACTGCTGGCCAAAGGCCTCACCTCAACTATGAGGAGGTACGAGCCATACTCCACCACGCGGGCGTCCGGATAGGTAGAGGGGTCTGTAAGGCAAGTGACCAACCTTACTGTCAGATGTTATCAAGTCGCCCTAGGGCCTCTGACTATAGGCTTAAAGACTTATACCAACAGATATTAGCCGGCACCAGAAGCACGGAGATGATTGTCATGGACGTCACTTATATGATCGGAAAGGTCACCCATCCAACATTACAAAATAATAGTTGTTTGTTTTTTAAATTGTGAGTTACTGTTGAGAACTGTCCTACTGGGCTAGCCATTGAAAAGTATTTTATTCATGGGTTTATGTGTTGTATTCTTTTAGGTATTATAAGTATTTTATTTTCCTTACTCAATTATAGAGTTAATTTTTATAAACATATTGTACAGTCTTCTTTTTCCTCGTATCGTTAAAAGTGTCAAAATTTTCAAATATCAAATAACTTATTGTACCTGTATAAAAGCTTATAATTAATTCAAGCTAATATCTAGTCATGTAAAGTTTCATAAAAACCTGTACAGTGCTTTTGCATGCAAAAAAAACATCTATCCATTCTCATATGATTTACTAACATACTTTTTTTACATACTAACATACTTACTTCTATTTTTTTTTAAAATTAATACTCCATTTGACTACTTAATTATTTGCTAGAATACTGAATTTCATTAATTGAAAACATGTCATTTTACATTTAAGCACAGATTTATTCCCAACTTATAATGTGTTTCAAGCGCCAATAAAAAGATGTTTATTTATTTTAGTACCGAAAATGTAAAATGTTTGGTAGTTTAAGGGTTTGTCAAAGGAGCGCTTCGCAAAAAATACGAAATAGTACGGTTTTTAGTTGCGTTTCGTTCACTTCAATTCCTAGAAGCGCACCGTTTAACTTGAATGCAATTCAAATGCAATCTCTTACCTAACAGCTTCATTACTTCAGCTTTGCTGATGAGCACGTTGAGATGGCCCGTTGCCAATGGCAACGCCAGCCACACCGCCCAGGCGATAATAAGTCTTTTTGCCGCCATCTCACTCACTTTTCAGTCATTTCAGCTTCACTTTACAATTCATTTTTCACACTTAAAAAACTTTTTTACGTCCCATCCATAGGTTTGTGCAACTGCAAAACGTCCAACAATTAAAAAAAAAAGTACGAAATGCAATACTTTTTTTTTACTACGTAAGGATACGTGCCGTGAATTTTAAGGGTGATTCTCACGCGCGTCAGTCGGCCGCGATCTCGCGTCGCACTGCCGTTTGAGTGTTCAGTTGGCCAACAAGTTACTTTGGGGCATGCGCACTGGATGCACCACTATCATAGTGTGGATGCCGGCTATTTTCGTTTTTTAAATAGGTTTTCCTTTAGTAGTCGATGAGGATGGTGAAAAAGTTTAGTTGCCGTACCATTTTTAACAATTTTTAAAATATATTTTTTGCGTGGTTCGAAATCATCAGACAAAGTCTTCTGCACATTTTTTCATGACTGTAAAAAAAAATGTAACTTACACCACTGAATACGTAGACAAAATGGTAACCCCTATCCGAGAATACATACAGTCACCAGAAGATTTGAAAATAAAAAAATATCAGTGACTCTGTTATAACTTATAAAAAACTACCTACCTAGGTCAAATTATAGCTATACAAATAAAAATGAATTACTAAATGTGTTGCTTAGCGCAAAACTCAAGAAAATTTCATACCAACTGATTTAAATTTTACTATTCTTCTCGCAAATATACATTTTTTCTCTCCATAAAAATCTTTTTCGGGGCACAAAACAAATAATAGAACCTTGGAATTTACCTACCTTAGTAAATATTAATACATCTGCCGGTACAAAGTTCGCCGAGCCACCTAGAAAATTTTTATTTCCTTTTTATATCGATCTAAATATTAAGATAAAAAATATTTGCTTTCAAATTATTATCCTCTCATAAATCGGACGAAACCTAATTTTTCGGGGAGTAAACTTACAGAATACTCCGAAATTTTAGCACCTTTCGCTTAAAAGGGTTCGGAACGTAACAAAGTTACGATATCGAAAAGTTCTTTCCGTCGGAGTCAAAATGTGTTTAAATTTTAAAAGGCTTCCATTGAGAGAGTCCTGTGTTTTAAAGGGAATTAATTGAATTTGTCTCAGGGGGCGGCGTTTCCGTTTTGCATTAGGCCCGAAGTCACAGCCGAATGAGAACGGCCCAACTTATAAGACCTAATTTCAGTAATATAATTAGTTATTTCATACCAATTATTGTTCAAAAGAAAAACTTAGCGTTGGCCTACTATTTTAGCAGTTACTTTGAAATTAGTATAAGTTGTGGTAACATTATTAGAATTCGGGCACGAACGTTCGGGCAAAGTAAGTATTCTTATAATATTAGGCATTAACAATGCAACTAGGAAGTTTATGAGTTATTGTAGACTTTTTAAATAAAGAATTAATATAATAATAATAGAGACCACGTCTCGGAAAACGTAGTATTGGACGCCCCCTGCTCAGGTGGACCGAGGACCTGAGGAAGGTGGCCGGTGGTGGCTAGATGCGAGAAGCGGAGGACTGTAAAAGTTGGCGCAGTCTTGGTCGAGGCCTATTTCCAGCAGTAAATTGCAATAGGCTGATATGATGATGATGATGATAATAATATTCTGTTTAGAAACTATAACTCTTTAAAACCTTGATACTGATTTTTTGAATTACACACTCGACATTGACTCTTTCTTTTGTAGTAGTACAAGTTCTGCTCTATTCAAAGCTTGGAAGAGATTGCTCTTAACAACGATGTTTTATATGATACAATTTAGAATCAAAATTACATGTATTTCTTTAGTATTTTTTCTTGTTGCAATATAAAATAATATTATATTTTATATCTATCTACAAGTAACTATCTGGTTTCAAATTTTGCGTATTTATAACGAATAGGCCGGCTTATACCAACCGCAGTTGAGTGGCTGACTTATTTGAGCCATCCGTAGTTGTAATGAAATTACACTCTCTTTCATAGATGGAGCGCGTTTTGCTATGCAGTCAATATTTATGACGTTAGAGTAAACCTTAGTGGGGAAATAAGGTTATCCTGCTACGTTCAGACAACTTCGTTTTACACAATACAAGCTTTTAATGACTTTATCTGAATGGGTGCAGTGTTAACTCGATTTGTAAGTAAGCTAGTTAAATATGAAAATATCGTTAGCAAATACAAGCAAAGCAAAGTTTCAGCTTTAATATCAGGTAAGTATACTGTACTAGGCGAGCTTAGATCTCTTTATATCAGGCACTACTTAGATCAACCATAGTTCGTTATAGGCTTTGATTAAGCGAATTGATAACCTGGTTATAGAGTTGATCTTACATGATTAGATTATTCTAGGATAGCAGATCCCCGCGATTGGCCCGCGCCAAATGTCTGATTTCCCATAAAAACTTTCATCCCCCATTTCTGATGATTTAATCTGATGATTTAATGTCTCGACTAAAAGTAGCCTATGTCCTACCTGGGGTTTCAAACTATGTCTGTACCAAATTTTATTTGAATCCGTCCAGTAATTTCAGAGCCTATTCAATACAAACAACAAATCTTTCCTCTAATATTATCGTGTAGATAGTTATGATATATGACTATGATAATTATACTAGGTATTTTGTTATTAATAGGCAGCCATCTTACTGCAACTTATCATTTGCCCGTTGCGGGGTTTGAACCCAAACCGCTGGTTCTGTAGTCCATAGCGCAAACCACTACGCAATTGCCGTCGTCAACTAATAGGATATACTACTGACCTAGTGTTCTTATTCATCTAAGATGACTAACCTCACTGTCAGGTTATCAAACTAGCCAATACGAATGCAACTTGACGACTTCCGCAGCTAAGTGTCTAGCACACCCATTTTCATGGTGTCGTATCTTTGAGGACCCGGGTTCGACACCCGGTCAGGTAAATATTTTCTATAATATTTCATATATATTACAATTCATATTTTCTGAATTGTCTTGGGTCTGTGTGTTGTGTTGTGGTACCACCGTTGTTACAGATTTCCATAACACAAGTGCTTTAACTATTGCATTGGGATCGGAGCAATGTATGTGATAAATAAATAAATTGTTTCAAAAAACACACCAATTACCTAGCCCCAAACTAAGCGTGAGCTTGTGCTATAGTGATTAGGATAACGGATAGACATACTTATATACATTTATAAACATCCATGACTTAGGTACAAATGCTCGTGCTCATCACACAAACATTTGCCCCTTCCGGGATTCGAACCCGCACCCGCTGGTTTTGTCGTCCGGGGCACAAACCACTACACCAATTTATTTATTTAACGTATTTTAGAACGCTTTCTTGCCTATTCGTAGGTATGGTCTGAATACCCCATATATTGTATCCACTGATTTTGAAAATACGTTGTGACTGTTACCTTTTCATCATGAATAATGGAACACCTTCTTCTTCAGTGATCATTATGTGGAAAAAAACACACACGCACCGACTTTCGTGGAATACCAAAACCATGCTGGAAAAAACACACGCACCGACTTTTGTGGAATACCAAAATCATGTCAGTCTTTTCTTAAAATAATGCGTTGTTTTGCTTCGGAAATAGAGGTCAATTATCAAGGGTTTTGAATGACATTTTTGAACTATTTAGCTAGTGACGTTTTCGAATTAGTCGTATTTTTTATCCAACGGCAATTTCTACTCTGACTTGTATAAAAACCGCCCCTAGTAACTTATTTTTGAAGTATATACCTCGTAATTTGTAACCAATAAAGAACATTTACATTTGCATTTTCAATAACAGCAAGTGCATAAGTAAGTTACGCTTAATTTCCCACCTAAGCGAGCCTAATTAGTGAATCAGCTGCTTAATACTCCACCACAGAACGATCCATCAGTGCCATGCAATTACTTATACATTCGCCAGCAAACACACGGCTTTCTTTCTTGTTTGTTGTGTTACACTGACTTAGGTATATACTAGTAGTTACGTCTAAGTAAGTACCTTCATACTAGTCACTTTTAACGATTCGCGATTTTCACACATAACACATACATACAGGTCTTAAGGCGATTACGAAACGGTTTGAAGGTAAAACTGTTTATCTCCAAATTCAGCCCGACGTAGTAGTAGTAGACACCTACCCGTGACCACAGACGCTGCAACGCGTTCGAAACGTCGGGCTGAATTTGGAGGTAAACATTTTTACCTTCAAACTGTTTCGTAATCGCGTTAAGACCTGTATGTATGTGTACTTTCATACTTCATACCTTATGTACATAGTATTTTCCGTGATAGTTTCGAACTGTTTCCGTGGTAGCACAAGAGCTGCTAGCAATTCAAAATCTTTAAATTAATCCGAGTTAAAGTATCTGATCTCTCTCAGTCATCTCGTTTGCCTACCTAAATATTTATTTATTTCATAACGTTTATCAACAAGTTAGATTCTCATCATAGAATTAACATACCTACTTATTGATGTTTTTTATGTAATGAACAGTTACGACTGTGTTGTATGAATTGGTAAAATTTCAAATTAAACAATAATCACATATGTTTTTTGACATTCACCAAATACGAGTTGGCAAATCTTAAGTTCAATTGAGAAAGTTTAGGATTTACAGTTTGGGCATTCACAGTAATAAATACAATGCCAAAGGCCTCACCTTATGTGGTGTGAGATATTTTAGCGCGCAGACCTGATGCGGATCGTTAGTTACTTATTTCGACACAAAATGTAACGAAATATCATCATCATTAAAATCCTCTTTGTCAGTCACTGATAACCTAATGCATCAAAATCTGAGGTGGTGCAGCCACATCGGTTTTGATCGAAGTAGACAGAGCCCAATGAGCGGTGCTGAAAGTGCTGCAAAAACCGATTAGATTCTGTACCGACCACAGAATGATCCAAGAGAGCAAGTTTCTTCGTATCCGTCAGCTCTTCATATCTCATGCTGTCAAGACCATGCATAGCCGAGCTCTCAAATCCAAGGATTACGAGCAGCTTCTCAAGAAACGGGTCTTCAAAGTCTCAGTGCGGTGCGCACCGCCTTTGCGCAACGTCACCCGCTATTTCTTAACATAATAATAATGTAGGTATTTATAGAATTGTTTTTGTTTGAATTAATTTATTAATAATTATCTTCTTTAATTTGTAACTTACGTTTTCGCTTATCGAAAGCGAAAACTTAATTGTGTCAGCCTGGTGTAAAACTGTAGGCAATTCTAAAAGGGCCATTCTTCTTTACAAGCAACACGCTAAGTGCTGAGACCGCCAGCTTAATGTTGTATGTGACACTCTCTTTCGAAAATATATATATTTTTTTTTAATTTCAGACAGGGCTCTTGTCGGCTAAGCTATTCCTCTTTTTAGTTTGCCTGTTTTTTTATTTCTTGATACGTGACGTTTCTTCCTTTATTTCTTTATTATCAAAATAACTTCTAAAAAAGGTTCGATTAGGAAAAAATAATCGAGAGTCCTTTCATAAACTCCTAAATGTTCACTATTCTTTGGAACAACAAAATAGGCTAAGTTTTTATTTCTCTATTTCGCAGCTCCCAGTATTGTATGAAACGTGAGGTCGTTAGAAACACGCTGCGCTATTCATATTTTCCAATTAAGATCTTTCGAGTGAGAAAAATGTGTATATTGAACAAAAAACCGCAGACCAGCGCAATTTGCTCCAGCAAACGCTGTGCTAACAATATCGAGGGTGTGTTTTTAGGGTTTCGTAGTTCTGACAAGGAACCCTTATAGTTTCATTCTGTCCGACTGTCTGTCTGTCTGAGGTTTTGCAAAGTAACCGATAGTACTACTAGAAAGCCGTAAGTAAATTTTGTAGGTGTGTGTATACCAACTACGCCGACAAAGTGGTAGAACCTAAAAGCTTGAAAAATCTAAATGCACTATGCATTTCATAAGCTCTAAAGAAAAACTTCAGCGGTTAAGATCACTTTATAAATTTAGCAGTTACAGTCGTTGAACTAAATACGAAGAATAATACTTTAAGTGACTAAGTTGAAGTAGTTGCTTGTTTAAACTGAAAAAGGTCATAATATATGCATAGTGTCTAATGTTGTATATAGATAATGATACGGAACCCTTCGCCAGCAAGTCCGACTCGCACTTGGCCGGTTTTTACGTTTTAAAGATCAGTCGAATAAAAAAAAGCAGTAAATTACTACTAATCCAGTATGATATTTTTTTGAGAATTTGCTGCATCACTACAGTTGAGTTACTAGGTTTTTTAATATAAATTCGAAACTTTGTAACAGACATTTTTGTTTGTTAGGCAGTTTTTTCGACTCCCACAGGAAATGTAATAATAAATAAAAATATCTTCACCATACTTTTGGCTTTTTAATAGGAACTACAAATGAAAGCAACACCAAGGTTGTTCGCACAGACTACCTGTAAATCATTTAAATGACGACCGTCTTGGTGTAATGGTTCGCGCCACGGACTTCAAAACCAGGAGGTTGCGGGTTCGAATCAAGCAAGGGGCAAATGTTATGTGATGAGCACGAGCATTTGTACCTAAGTCATGGATGTTTATAAATGTATATAAGTATGTCTATCCGTTATCCTAGTCACCATAGCACAAGCTCACGCTTAGTTTGAGGCTAGGTGATTGGTGTGTTTTTTGAAACAATTTATTTATTTTGAGTTACAGCTAGTCTGTGCGGTATCGTATAGCTTTTTATTTGTACCTCAGCATAGTAAATGCAGATGGCAGATGTAATTTTTTTTTTAGAATCGACATTACCAATAAACTAATGAATGCTACTCCAAAACCGTCGCTTACACAGTCATTCATCATCACTTATCAAGCTATCATCGAATAAGTTAAATGTCATCATACTTGACCAACATCGTTGAGCCTAGTGATATTGCCTATGGTGATACATGCAACAGTGTTGAATATTCAACTTGAACTTTTCAAGCCGGATTTTATTTTTCACACGAATTTGTGCGGATGACGTGTTTTCGCCAACCTTTTTTTACCCGACGAAGCGGCGAACAATTTTTCAAAATCAGTTTCAAAGCTGCAAAAAGTTTGAAACAGCTGCGTGAATGGACATTGTCTTTGGGCAGTTAAATTTTCCATTTTCGCGAAATTCTGGTTGAGCCTGGACTCTCTGACTCATAAGTTTTAGTCTATCTCAGGATAGGCCTGTTTTGTTTTAATAAAGAAAGAATGAAAGAAAGAAAGAAAAATGCTTTACTAACTTAATTGTCATAATACTTAATTAATACAAACAGCACACAAAAAAATCTATTAAATGAAACAAAAAATAATAAAATGAAACAAAAAAAAAGTCTATGCCAACTGTGCCGCTGTATGTCGGTGTATAGTAATCAGCTATCCAAGAAGTCCCGGGTTCGAATCCCGGGTCGGGCTGGAATTTGTTTCTCGGTTTTTATATCTTGATATATATGTCCAAATCAGCTCTGAGTTCGCAGTCAAGACTTCGGTGGTGTTAACACACTCTTCTGATCTGAGGTCTTATAAAAATTATTCAATACTAAAACTCGAAGTTAAAGATCCACAAAAAGATAAATCCTCCGCCTGGCCACGCATTAAATCAAAAAAGATCTATTTCCACAATTACTTTTATAGGAACACCATTATCAATTCCTTAAATTCAACTCACGATTTGTTTGCTCTGACCCGGTTACCGGATAAAATATCCGGATAATATAAGATATCCGGATAGATTTAAGGCTTCAACGTCCAATGTTTACAGCGGGCTTCACTCGAAATATGAGATAATGTGTTTGGATTGCAATTTCAGCGTGATCCGGTATAATATTTACGTTGTTCGGCCATTTTGATGCGAATTTTGGAGTTCCTGTTTCTGCAAACCGCGAACCTAAACCAATTCCTTGTCTTTTAAGTATTTTTATAGAATTTAATTATATCAATCGAATTACTTTGTCCCTTTATTCTAATAAATATCTGGATATAAAGATAAAGACGGTTTTTTGAAGGGAGGAGTCCTAACTACTTGTAAAGTAATGCAATGTAATTAAATTTTGCACACAAAAATCGAACGAACGTTCGAGGTGAGAATTGATTTTTGTGTGCGAAATTTAATTTAATGTCGTAATAACTTGCAAACAAATTGATTAAATTATAAAAATAATTGCAATGCAGATTTGTTACTCCGGAATAATCTTATTATGATTGTGATTAAGAAATGTACCCCTATAAAGACACCATTTCATCATATTTTTATCGAAATTTACAAATATCATCAATGTACAGTGAGCCACGCATCAACCTACCCTGATTTGTCAATTTTCGGCGATAAGTTAATAACATAGAGTTTCATATCATTTGTGATATTTTGACAGATTTGGGTAATTTGATGTAAGGCCCATTGTACCTACGAGTATGTACTTCAAACCTAATTTTCAATTAGAAATAGAAAGAAATAGAATTTATTTGAGCCAAAAACACATTTTACTGGATAAAAAATGACATAGATTACATTATAATAACAACATCCTAACTCGCGGAGCTCGTTCCCAAACTAGACGTCAGTCTGAATCTTGGGAGACGGGTCCTACAGAGTGGAGGCTACAATATGTTTAAAGATAAATTATTTATTTTATTTCCCAAACTAGACAATGTCTGATATTTGGGAATTTTTAAATTAACCTACACCAGTTACAAGTTCGAAGCGCAGTTACAACGTTCAATTCCACTTATAAAACTCATTGCAGATTCCGTTTAGGCGCCGCCGCAAAATGCAATCAGAATTAGGAACTGCCACTGACGGCTGCACCGCTTTCCGGTAATTGCACCAACGAGCTCTCCACACTACGTTAAATAGGAACAAATACGCTATCTTTCACCCGACTGCGGAAGGAGGGTTATGTTTTCCGAGAGTATGTATGTATAATTGTTTGGCACCACGCTGGATGCCCAAACGGCTGGACAGATTTTGACGTGTGAGGAGTCTTTGAATTTGTCAAAATTGTGAAAGTGACAAAGGCTATATTTATTTTAAAATGGCGTCTGCAAATGGAAATAAAGGGGGGAGGGGGGATTGATTTTTTTCTTACAACAGCAATATGGGTATCAAATGAAAGCCAGTCAAAAGATCATTCTAAAAATATTAAAAAAATATAAAAAAATATATTTAAAAAAATATTTAAATATTTTTGAAGTCGGGTGTTTTGTTTTTTCAATAATTATGTTCACTTGTTTATTGGTTTATTGTTTATTATGTGGTGTAAGAATAATACTTTCATCAATTTAAATAAATACTAATCAAACTTTAAAAATAAACCTCAATTTATAAGCCTGGCCATCCAACGGGGTAATGTGGCCAGCCTTATGGGTACCTTCTCGAAGGACAGCTACCTTAGTGAGGTATTTTGTTTATAGGTTATTTCTTATTTATAAAATACCTGACATGGCGTGTAAATAGTTTGGTTTAAAGTTTTTTTTTTTTAATTTGTGTGTTCTATAAATTTTGGTGTGACCTGAGTCATTTAGACCAGTGTTTCTCCGGGTTGCGACCGGGTTCCTATCGGGCCTCATTCCTATCTGTTTTCGAAATAAAACATTTAATTTGTATTATTTTACCTATCTCATGGAATCGGCTTGGACTTAAAATAGATCACGAAGGGGCAGTGTGAAAATTATGCCATGGCAGAACGATGTTTGGGAAACACTGATTTTGACCTATGTTAGTGAATTAGAGGCAACAGTAGTAGTAAGAAAGATTTAGCCCCCGTTTTTCTGAATCTGAACCCGGTGCTGGTTGGAACAACAAATACTCTTAATAAAGGAGTCGATAGCACATAAATAATATTAGCTGTAAAATGGGTGCGAACTTGTGAAAATGAGTCATGTGTTGGTGAGCAGGTTAATAGTCGCTTCAAATTACTACGATTAACTTTTACAAATACATGTTTCTCTAAATACAAATAAATTCTACGTTTTACCTCAAGAGCTCTCGTCAGTCTTTAGGTACTACTTTCTTAAATAAACATAAAAGTCATTTATGTATGTACTAGTGGTTCTCCTCGACTTCGCCCGCAAGAGTTGGATTTTCCATATAAACATGCATCCCCCATTTCACCCCCTTAATGTTTTTATATCGCGACAAATGTAGCCTATGTCCTTTCCAGGGTCTCGAACTGTCTCCATAGCAAATTTCATTTCAATTGGTTGTGGTTTAAGCGTCAAGAGCTAACAGACAGACAGACATACACACTTTCGCATTTATAATATTAGTATGGATGCAGGCCAACAGGGGGCACTTACACACGTCTTAACATAAACATTACTTAACATATAACAATATATCAGTACACTATATAAACTAATTCATATATGACTCAGAGATCCGACAAGTTTGCCTTCAGGAAAAGTGTATTTGTACAGTCTGCACAAACATTTAGCGATCTCTTACAATATTGGAGGGTGTTTGCATTCTTGTTTTATGATAATCCGGACACGGAGCGGATGTTACACCCGGGCTGCGGTTTAATCAATTCTGTAGAGCTATGTTATTATTATCATAATGTGGAGTTTTGATTAAAACTGTAAATATATATTGTATAGCTAAGTTCAGTGGGCCTCGCAGCAACCTTCTCAAATCTGACAAAATATCTCAAATGATATAGAACTATATATATATATATATATATATAGAACTCTATATATATATATATATATATATATATATATAGAGTTCTATACTCTATGTCTATAGTAATATTATAAAGAGGAAATATTTGTTTGTTTGTTTGTTTATTTGCAACGAATAGGCTCCGAAACTACTGAACCGATTTGAAAAATTCTTTCACCATTAGAATCCTGCATTATCTGCGATGGACATAGGCTATATTACATTGTCAAAAAAGTTAGGGTCCCGTATGAAAATTTCGATTATGTAACCAAAGGTGTAAAAGGAAAACCATTAAATTGCGAACGCTGCGAAAAATATTGACAATAGAGCAAAGTAATGTTCTACAGTTTTGTAGAAGACATCATTATCTACATTAAAGTCTGCGATAACATATGTCTAACTATAACAGTTAAGTCACAATAACTCCTTTTTTCAGTAAAAATATGAAATTTTTGCGGCGGCAAAAAGAAAGCCAAAGTTTCAGTATGTCGTTATTAATCCTTATCCAAATAAATCACGTCATATTCAAGGCTATATTAGTACCTGTAAATTACTTTTTGAATTATATAAATCGGACATACCATTAAAAAATTATCACGAGTAATATAATATTGTATCGAAGTTAGGACGGCAGCAAAGTTGGCCTTTTGCTATATCGTCAATAGATTTATTTTTTTTATTTAAAAACCTTATTGCACTTAGAACAGTGTACAAAAGGTGGACTCAATGCTAAAAGTATTCTCCCCCAGTCATACCGATAAGTCATGCAGAAAAATTGTAATGGGTGCAGGATAATGTAGTCGAATAGAAATTAAAAGACGCAACAAAATATTATAATGTAGATATAGATGGCGCTGTACGTCTGTAAAACCGATGCGTCTGTACATTGAGTATTTTTACCAAAAACTAATTGAGGGTAATGTTAAAATAGCAACAGAATAGGATTTTTTTTGTCTGTTTGTATGTTTGTACACGCTAATCTCCGGAACTACTGTACGGATTTGAATGAAACTTTTTTTATTGTGTAGCTATTGAATCTGGGCAAATACTAGGCTATAACGGGTACGTATTACAATACCGAATTTCATAAGCCCTACGAACGGAAGGCCGAATTTTAGAATGCCGAATGTTTATATGATCGAAAGTTCTAAATACCGAAAGTTTGAAATCCCGAAATTTCAAAATACCGAATCTTATAGGACAATTACATTAGGTTAGGTTATGTTAGAAGTGTTGACCACAACGCCGCGCGAGCTGAGCGAGCGAAGCGAGCGGTGCTGCGGCAGCGGCCGGCGAAGCGCCAAAATATAGTTAGGTTAGGTACTCAGTAAATAAGAAATATATTAGGTTTGATTATTAGGACTGTAGGTATATGAATCTTCGGGATTTTAAACATTCGGGATATGAACCTTCGGTATTTCAAACTTTCGGGATTTTAAACTTTCGGTTATTTGAAATTCGGCTTCGGTATATCGGGTAGATATAGGTATTTCATTCCTTCGGTATTTTGATTTTCGACGTTTCAAGCGTAGGTATTTCATTTGTAGGTATTATGAACTTTCGGTATTATAATACGTACCCGCTATAACTTATTTTGAAGATTGGAGTACCTGACGTGGAACTTTAGCAGTACACTTAAACTAAGAGAGATATGAAAGCAGCGTCTTAAGAAAAGTTAGTTAGCGTGATAAGCATTTTCTATTGACATACACAAAATGAAGGTCTGGAGTAACTGATATGAAACCCTTGCAGCTCAGCTTAACTATAAGAGATATGAATAGAGCGCCTTAAGGAATATTTTTCAGCGTGATGAGCACTTTCTATTGACGTACACAAATTGAAGGTCTGGAGCAACTGATATAGAACCCTAGCAGCTCGGCTCAACTATAAGAGATATAAATAGAGCGCCTTAGGAAACATTGTTCAGGGTGATGAGCATTTTCTATTAACGTACACAAATCAAAGGTCTAGGGCAACTGATAAAGAACCCTAGCAGCTCAGCTCAACTATAAGAGATATGAATAGAGCGCCATAGGGAACATTGTTCAACGTGATGAGCATTTTCTATTGACTTACACAAATTGAAAGTCTGGAGCAATTGATATGCTAAATTACTTTAGACTGATTTTTAAACTCCCAAAGTAATCCTACTGTCTCCAAGGTACGATCTGGTGACGGAAACCTGGAGAAATCGAGAGAGTCCTTCAGATTTTATAGGCATGTATACCATATATGCTACAGCATTAATTTAGGTATTTAAGCGTTTACATTCAGGAGTCATAATTTCAAGGTGCTGACCTTAACGCTAAGTAGTTCGTGGATACTTTCACCACAGGCAGTCTGTCGAAATTTTGTTGAATTACTGTATTATTAATGAAAGATCAAAGTCAATTGGCACTATTTTTTATACTACTTATCATTAAGGAAAGGGTAGGGAGGCTTTTGCCCTGCAGTGGGACACGACAGGCTCCACAATAATAACTTTGCGAGAGTAGTAACTCACAAACCGACAGGGACACAATAAATGATTGCTAAACCGCATTCATCTTTTGGGGTAGGGAGGTTTGAGTCAGACTTTTTTCTGAACACTAAAACTAAAGTTACCTATATTTTTTTACAAACGAATAAAACTGCCCTTAATAAAGTAAACTAAAAGGTAAAAAAATCCTTTACACTTTTACTAAGACATAAATTTTCTCGTACATATCTTATGTACGAGAAAATTTAGTTTTGTAGTCGGTGTCACTGCCATGCGAAATTTTCTTACCAGAGGAGGATGGCCAGGTAATAGTTACCTATTGAAAAAAGAGTGCCTATGGACCTCGATTTTTCATTCTTCTCTTCTCCTTACGACATGGTAGACTAAGAGATCATAATAGCTGGATGGCGACGAAAGTATAATATATTTTGTATCATCGAGTCCACGCGTACGAAGTCGCGGGCAACAGCTAGTAATCAATATAAGGTTGAAATATAGTTGCGGCAATTTGACAGATCAGGGTAGGTGATGTGGAGCCCACTGTACTCATTCCGGGTTAATTAGTAACGTTCAAGATAAAATTAGGTAATAGTAGATTCGGTCGAAAAATGTTGCAAAAAAATATATTTTATTTTATTTTACATTTTTGGGAAACTTACAGCTAGTACATGATTGATTAAATAATAAGGACTTTGAGTGGTTGCATGTTTTACATGTATGTTTCAAGATACAATGTAATTCAATTGTATTATTCGATAATAGATGCTATCTTATACCTGCAATATTTTTTCTTTTGTGTATACATATTACACATTACACCTAATATTCGGGACATTTACCCCCTTACCAATACTGATTTTGACGTTGCTTTGATACTTAAATATATATGAGACATTTAATTTAAAATGATTCTCACCACTATGTTTTTGTCACCTATCTGCCATTCTCATATTTAAACAAGTGATATAGCAGTAGCAAATTCATTATTAGAAACGGGTTCAGAGTCAAATTAACTACATATTATTTTTACCGCGTTACTTTAATATTTTGGTTGCTTATATCTGCGTATTTTAACTACAGTTTAAGATTTAATATGCACACCGCTGCATTGTGTTTTGCTTACCAGGCCCGGACTAAGGGTGAAGTTGACGCGTCCTGCAAGTTTATCGAACTTCGCCTAATCCGCCCCTGTGATGCTGAGACTGTATCAAGAACTTACTTCATCTTGCTTAAAGGGAAGCGAGCTATTAAAATCTAAGTGGAGTTAAGCAATAGCGCTCTAAGTTTTAACTGGGATAGTTTAGAAACTGAATTCTTGTAATGCTTATTAGAAATCGGACTTACATTGAATTTCATTAATATTAATAAATGGCTGATAAGATTGCTACTGATTTGCATATAAGAAAAGGTAAAATAAAAATATTGCTTTCCAAGTAAATGTTACCAACGCTCTAAAATAAACGTTTACCGTTTACATGTTAGTATGTTGTCCAATAGATAGTACCCAAAAAAGAAGCTTCAAAGAAAAAAAAATGTACTTGATTTTCTTCACAAAGCTTCTCAAAAAACTTCATGATTTTCGTTGACCTCAAATAACTAACATAACTCCCTATTTCTTCTAATCCCATGATTAAAAAACATAACCCATTAAAGTGTTATACACACACGACGACGTGTACATTATACATAAGGCTATGTACACACGTACATATTTTATTTTTAGGAAAAAAATACAGAGACACAATATATCTTTTTATTTTAATATATAGGTAGGTTTTTTATTAATTTTCATATTTATTTCATATTTTTATATAATTTACGGTTAGTCTTTTAAATCATACTACTTCCAAGTGTAAACACATGATTATGGTATCTATAGTTATTTGCTGTCAAATTGACAACAAACTTCAGATTCTGGATCATTTTAAACAAGCCTTTTCATACCAAAGAGGAAAAGTAAGAAAAAAAAATCGATACAAATGATTGCCTCTCTGGTTGCAAGCATTTTCTTACTGATAATTTACCAAAGCCCCTATGTTTCGTTTTAGTCATATTCGAATGTTTCGTACTGATTTGTGCCTAAGTAACTCCACAGAGGTAAGAGCGGTGCCGTGGTCTGTGCTTTGGTAAAGAAACATTCTGAGGCTGTATTGTTCCGTCAACACCCGAAGACCAAGGTGTTTAATCAGTGTGTCCTGCCGGTCTTAGTGTATGGGATGGAAACCACGACGCTGACCGAAAAGTCTGCTGAGAGACTTCGCGTTGCACAGCGAGCAATGGAGAGACAGATGCTAGGCGTTTTTCTGCAAGATCACAAAAGAAACGAGTGGATCAGAGAAAGAACAGGGGTCATCGACGTGGTCGAAGAGATTGAGAGCCGTAAATGGAGATGGGCAGGACACATTGCACGGATGAACCACGATCCATGGGTTAGAAAGATCCTAGAGTGGAGATGCCGCAATGACACCCGCGGCAGAGGAAGACTGGAGGACGCCTAAAAGAAGGTTAGATGACATCCGGCAACAGGCTGGAATTAACTGGATGCAGGTAGCCAGCGACAGAAGTCTGTGGAAGGTTGAAGAGAAGGCCTATGTTCGAAGACGAACCCAAAGGCTGATATAGATAGAGATAGATTGTTCTGCAATTTCGTAATTTTTAAACTCTTCTACATTGTTGCAGGTACTCTGCTGCTGCGATGATGATTCTGTATGTGAATAGAGCTTTAGCGGCTATCACTCACGCTGAGCTGTCCCATGTTCCGGTGTTTAGCGCGTCGTTATAAAGTCGTAAACCTAGAAACCCGGACTCCTTTGAGCTTTGAATGGGCCAAGTAATAAAAATGTGCTTTATTTTGGGTTCCGTTGAAATTTAACGAATTAATTTTAACCCTGAAATCTTAATAACTTCTAACATGAAAGCACTTACTTGATTTTGGGTTATGGGTAAAAGTAACATGGTGCAACAGACCCTTAGTAGGAATATTTTTTTTAATTAAAAATATATCTTACGCTGAGGCGTTACACAGTCATAACATACGTAGTTGCAGTTTGGGATCCACACTCGATGGCTTTCAAAATAGCTTTCGAATTGATGTCTCACTCTTCGTCGAGCATATCTACCGTCTACACAGAAAGCTATCACGGATAAGAAATCGCGGTGATTACGGCTATCTTGCGTACTCCATTAAGATTGTTTGACATCTTCTTTTGTTTTATCTAAACTCCACGTTGACAGAATCCCATAATCGATTCGCTTTTGAATTGGGCCACAAAACTAGGCATTGTATCAAACGGCTGATGGTCATGCAAAGGCTGTGGCATGTTGTCCAAACATAACCCTGGCCACAGGTCAGTCATAGTGCCGTTATCGGGATTATTTCCACATTTATAGGTCGTGTTGCCTTGTATTTCAACACTGTAAAAATAGTAAAGCTTATAACGTGACCCCTTTTTATGGTTTTCAAATGGTTCTATGAATTTTGATTTACTACTACAAGCTTCATTTTTAATTAAATATATAAGAATGTTTTTATATTACGAATACCAAGCATTTTGTATACAATACTACCAACTGTAGCAGAAAAATATTTTTTGATATAAAATAATTATGAATACATTTATATACATATGTATATAAATATCACATTTTAATAACCAATACTTTTCAAATTGCTTTTAAAAGATTTTCTAAAGCACGGGCAATTTTGTATAGTCACACGTTCATATTATCACAATTAAATGTGATTTATTTTCGACAAAAAAAAGGTTTTACAAGAATCTTTATTAGGCTTTCCTCGCAGTTTCAAATTCGTCAATACTGTATTATCCTCGGATAAAATCCGCTGCCAAAGTTTCAAGCCAATGCGACATATTGAGTGGGAATGCAATATTGCTTTACCTGAGGTAATAGCCCCGCTTCACCGCTCTTTTTCATTGTCATTTACCTCATAACTGAGTGCCGTGATTATATGTAAAATAAAACGCACACAACGACTGTCTTAGAAATTTTAATGGAGTGGTTTGCCATTGCCTTTTTCATTTTACACACTAGCCGACATCCAACTTATTACTGTGCAGGATTTCTCACGATGTTTCTGACTTCAATGACATGTTTTTTAATGAAAACCTTCGCTTTCCGATTTCAAAAACTCTGTTACCAGTCCCTCACAAGTTTATGAAAGAGCGTTTTAAGTTTCTACGCGATAATTTAATCAGACGCTTTACTAGCTGCCGCCTCACCTTCAATACTAGACGGAACAAAGTCACCCAATCCTGAAGTTTTCCGCGCGGGCGAGTCGAAACTAAAATAATTGTCGGCGCTCGGACGCATCGCTGCACTTTCATAGCCTTAGTTGCTGATAGTCACACCGATATCTGTAACCAAAATTTGGGGCGATAACAAAAACGAATTAACACTTGAACTCTATATTCGGGACCAAAATACCACTATTGAACGCCAAAAAGGAAATAATGTATACTCTGTATACGACTCTTACTCTCTATATTTTGACCATAAAATTGTTATTGGGATTTGAACACATCCAGATAACTAACTGGACTTATTAATATAACATTAAACCTATTGTTTAACTTGCACCATAATGTGTTAAATACCACTGAACACTATTTCTATGTATAAATAACCTCCGTATGAATTTTCCAACCTACTTGATAGCGTATTTTCTATCTGCACTCGCAAGCTTACCCAACCGTGGCATATTTTGTAAACACAAATGTTTTCTCACAAGCATCGTCTTACACCCGTCTTGTTACACCTCGGTGTCAAAGTAGAATGTTGGTATTTTAAAATGTGACAAAGAGAAGGGGTCTAAGTGGCTGGAATAGAGAGCAACTACCCTTTGTTACGTGCAAAGTGACATGGCCTCCCCTGTTCCTCTAATTGGAAAGTGCGAGGATGGCCAGGGAAGACTACTGGCCGTATCTTTGAAGTGGTGCAATAAATTTCTTTGACTATTTGTATACTTGGATGGATAGATAACTACTCGTGTGGCTAAAGACAAAACAAATATCGCTACTACAAAAAACATGCAAATAAAAAAATTGTGAAAATGCACTTTTTCATGGTTCAACCTGCAGTCTTGTATTTGTATTAATAGCACATTTTATGAGCTCTTCAATAGCCAACGAAATTTAAACAAAAGAAAGCAGAATACCGATTGAAGCACTACTTTACGGTCCAATTTCCAATTAATGGCACAACAAAGAAATCAGAGAAACAGCATTTAAATGGATTTTATTTCCACTCGTTTAATTTCTACGATACAGAGACAGCGTTTTATCAAAGCTTCATTGCACTTCACAGTTGAAAACGTCCAACTTGAAGCTAAGATACAAACTTTCTTCGAATAAAAACATAACTTTTCCCGATGAGGATACAAATTTTAAAATTCGAATGCTCGACTGGCTGCACGATTTCTTTTTAAGTTTCCCGTATATATTCATGGTGTTCTGTTCATCGATGCAGAAAAGTGAAACTATTTTGGTGCCATTCCAGGTTCTGCGAGGCTGGGTCGAGAACGATTTAGAGACTTCTAGCGGTTTAGTTATCTTTTCTACGCAGGTAAGGACGACAAAACGTCAAGATAAACACCATGGTATCTTATGCAGTTGTAAGATGTAATTTGGGCACAAAAATGTATAGTCTGATTAGTTAACCACTGTACTTTACCATACATATCTAATCCAGTTGTAAAAGGGGAGATTTTCCCACAAAAATATATAGTACCTATTGACCACTTTACTTAGCTATATTCAACGCTACAATAATCAACTTGATGAATATAGTTACGAGAATGAAACCCCACCTATGGGGCTATGGGATAAACTGTCATGTTTTACTCTACTGAACCTCTTTGATGATACTTTAAAATGCTTTCACGTAGGTACTGAATTAATGACTGCAGTGAAAAAGTTGAATAAATGCTGCAATAAGGGACCTATCCTGTCTACAATATTAATTAAGATATACCACGTCACGGTTAAACGTCAAAAATAATTTCAAAATAAATGAAAATAATAATACGCTCAAAGAATTATTACATACCTACGTGTAATACTCATAGCCTGACAAAGTTAGACACGAGAATATTAATCAATATTTATTCGAAATGTCTCTTACAATCTGACAATAGAAAGTTTGTACACAAACACAAGTATCACATGTCCAACGCCCGTGACATGCCCCAGAGCCGTATCGCCAAACGTCTTAGGTTCAGCAAATATTCCATCGGATACGTTGTTTGATCGCCATGTTTACCGTCAATATAGGGCGGGAAACGTTTTTGCCGAGACAGAGGCACTACTTTGCAAGTATTAAAAAAAGGCTCCAAAATCTTACTATTTCATAGCGTAGGAAATAAATATATTTAAAGAAGAACTGAGTCTCTTACCGCAGGCTTTATATGCTTAAAAAAAGTCTCCAAATACTATGAAATTGTAAACCTCTTAAAATTTCTTGTTGCATTCTTCTACTTCTTTTCGTGTCGACACTGGCGTTATATTTTCGAGGACCAGTACTCGGCGACTAGCAAAGCATTATCAGTAGCATTGTACAGGTCCTCACGTGTGCAGGTGAAGGGGCAAGTAGGTTATAACAGTAGGTGTGCCATTGTCTGGGGAGAGACACTACACATCTATTTGATTCGCTGTCCGCAGCGTAACCCCATCGGTGCATGTTCTCCTTGCTTCGTCTGACTTGTGCCCGCAGTCTATTTAAGACTTCCACATTTGCCCAAGTAGATCATGCCCAGGAAAGAGCTGCTCTGCCAGTGGAATGGGAGATATATTGAGATATCTCTGTTTTCAGAGTCTTATAAAGGTTTAATCAGCTTCGCCATCAAGGGGGGACACCTCTTTGATGAGGCTATGCCGACTCTTTAATCTCTGGACTACCGAGCGTCTGTCTCTTTTGTTAGGCGCTCCAAAGAGCTGGTCACGTCTCTGCAGACGTCTAGGGAAGCAACACCAGCCAGCGGGTACATCATACTAACAGGAGTTGGTTTCAGACAGCCCGTGATGATTCGGCATGTGTCATTTAGTGCTGTATTCACCAGGCGCGTGTGTGCATATCGGCTCCGGACCGGGCTTGTGTATTCACCAGCCGAAAAGTAAAGGGCTAGTCCGTGGTTCGCAAGACTTGTGGCGATGCTGTCCACTTATTGCATTATCAGTGTTATAGTATTATTATCATGTTTCAAAGGTCGATTGGGTGAAGGTGGGCTGTCCTAATATAGGAATATTAGGTCGTAGCAAGAGTCGCTATTCATTATACATATAACGATAAAAATGACGTTGCGGAGTGATTCTTCTAAACTTCTAGTATAAGGGATTCTGTGGCTCTAGTTGTCTCTCTCTCGAGCTGTCATGCTGGCATGGATGACAGAGACGACTATAATCGAAGCCACGAGCATCGCCTTACAGAGTAGGGACCTCAGACTTGTAATGCTTGGCTTTGTGACACGAATGTATTTCTTTGGGAAATATGAAAAGTTGTTGGGACGTTCTTGGGAACGTATTTCGGTTTTGCGAGTTGCTTTTGTTTTTGACAAAGCTTTGAAGAGAGCTAGGTTAAGTGGTTTAAAAAGACTGGAATTTTGACTGAATAGCTCGTAGGCTATAGTAAATTTTTTCAGTCTATTCTATACGAGCTATTCAGACAAAACTCTAGCTAGTCTAAATAAATATCGCTCACAAAAGCTGATTTTATTCTTACTTAGTTTGGAGCTAAGTAATTAGTGTGTTTGTTGAAAACAATTTATTGATTAAAAATAAAATTATACTATTTTGCGTCCCCCATTTCACCCCTTTAAAAATAATGTATCACAAATGAAATAAGCCTTTCCCAGTGTCTCAAACTAAAACATACCACGTCCAAATCAATTCAACGGTTTAAGCTTGAACAGGTAACAGACAGACATAAACACTTTCACGTTTATAACATTAGTATGGATGGAGCCAAAAGTCAATGAAAAGCCGCACTATCAAAAAAATATTGCTCCAAGGCAAACTTTCTCCAGTTTTTGTTTGCCACAAAAGAACCAAAACCTGCTGCCGCAGCCTCTTGGCCTATATACGGCTGCGAGTCTATATTCTCAACTGCGAGTGCTCTGGCACTGGATCAAACTGTCCCTGGGGTTTTACCCCGTCGGCCATACTGGGTGTTTAGAAGTGATTACTTTAAAAAGCTAGCATAGACCGCTTCGAACCATTGGAGCCATACTCGTCTTAGACGGAGCCTGACCAATTTTTTCATTTAAACCAAAAATTCAACTGAAATCTATTTTTTCCATGTTCAAAATATTCGCCAAGATTACAAAATCAAAAATAATCAAGTAGGTATTATTCAAATTAATCTTTATTTGCAACTAATAGGGTAATATTGCGTTTAATAATAGGTAAACGAAAATCGACAGACTTAGTACCTTAGACTTAGTACTTCCGGCTCAAATGGTTCTAATGGTCTATCCCAGCTTTTCCTTAAAGCTTTGATAACACCCATCATCCAAACAACCTGTAAATTTACAAGGGGTTAGTTTAAGCAGTCTCTATAATCTTGGGGTTAATATGGCCATTAATACCTACAACTCTTAATATGGGGCCATGAACAAAAAACAGATGCTCTATACAAATAATTGCTACCCGATGACAACTATTGACAATATTGTATCGAGAGCCAATTTTGTTTTCACGATTTCGGTGATGACTTCAGAGTAAAAGTTGTGGGTATTGATGGCCCTATTTATGCTTTTTAATGTAGAAAATGTTTAATTAACACCTTGTGTATGTATTTGGCTTTAGTCATTGCGTTCATACTTATTATCAAGCTGGCATGAGAAACGGGAAGGATTCGGGAAGGAGTCGAAAATATGGACACACGTCTTACAAGGTAGGACCTCTTACCGAAGCAAAGACATTGTGTCATACCTTTAATAATAGGTATTGAGATTGAACTCATTACTAGCAGATTGGTGTTCTTGACAGCTTATGATCACGATATTGGCTTTCCCATGGCTATTCACTTTTAATTTTGAAAGAAGATCAGCAAAGTTCTTTGTTTATTCATGTTTGTCAAAAAAACTGACATTGAACGACATTTTATTCGGTGCATTATGTCGGACTGACATTTAAACAATGTATTCTTATTCCCTGTTTTTTAATTACCATAAAATCATACAAAATACCGCTAATTAAGTGATATTTTTATTTTATGTGTCTCACTTAGTATAGTGTCTCTATCTATTGGGTCCATTTATGCCAATCTTCTTTGCTGCGGGCCCTTGAAGCTGTTAAAAAATTAAGCCTCTAAATTAATGCAATATAGCCATTAGAGCCGTATGTTCTAAAATTCGCAGCGGAATCGAAACCTTTTTGCGTTCCTATAGACCTAGAATCATAAAATTTGGCAATAAGGAAGATCCTACAGAACAGGGCAAGAAAAAAGTCCAAAAACCGCTTTGTGGTTACATCGTAAAATCTTTGTTTGTACGAAACTTGCCCTTCATCATAGTTTTTCCGTAGAACCCTACCAACACATATTAAATTTTGAATGAGCCGGTTTAGCATTATTTGACATATTTTGTATGGAAATTCTGTCAAATTAACCGTCAAATGAGGTTCTTCCGCTGTTTACAAATTAGTGATCTCCACTACAATAATGTCATACTTAGATCCCGTTATTATAAGCTCAAGGCAACAACCGTGTTTTGCCTAAAACTGTGCCAGTATTTTTAAAGAGATGTTAATATCGTGTTCGTTAGCTTATCTAAGTTTGTGTGAAGACTTCTTTTATAGAGTCTACTGATAATGCAGCTTATGCAGCGTTCGTAGATACTTTTTACGACTCTTTCTTATCTAGCAAGTAATGGCGAGAGTTTTCCAGTTTACGTTGTTTGTAGCTGCATGTAGCGTAGTGGCAGCGCTCTGGTTGTGGTTACTAAAGATAAGCAACAAACTGTGCGGTCGAGATTGGATGGGTGACCACATTTACCTCAAGCATCTCAGTGCTTCAGAAGCTAATAATAATAAATAATGTCCTCCTAGCCGAATTTCGACTACAGTAACCAATCTCAACAGAGATTAGCCGAGTGCGTGGGAGATATTATAGTGCACAAGTGTGTGCGCATTGCACAGGTGCAATTTCTGTTCCTTCTTTCTCATAATTCGATGAGACGGAAGTTCGACATGACGGTAGAGAGATTAGGCACAGGACCAACGGCTTAACGCTCTTTCCGCGGCACGGGGGTGTTAACACCACCAACTTCCTGACTCCGGAGCTGTGTCTGAGTTATTTCAAGAAAAAAACTCAACACTCTCGGCTCGACCCGGGACCTCGTGGATAGAACTTAGCGTGCTGACCACTAGAACAACGAGGCAATCAGGTTTCAGAAGCTATTGATCTTGGTTAAATCCACTGCATAATTGGCAATAAATCTTATTTCTCTCCTAGTGCCTGAGCCTCGGTAGTCTAATAAAAGTATGAATATGAATACCCAAAAGTGTACAACAAGCCCTCAATATGTCTTACATCACTTTATAGTTGAGGTAAGAACTGCAAGCCTACCGCCTAATTTAAAAGCTATCCTGATTACGATTGCAATTCCAAAGCAATGGCATTATGCCTTAACATTTTTCATTTCTTTGAAAGCTCACATTGCTTTCAAAACGCCATCGGTTTCAAAGGTATTATTACTTTCCTAAGAGTTAAAACTATTTTAGTTCAACAGTGGCATAGGTCTTCTACTCTACAATTGAGCTTTTATAAGGCTTCTTTACTTTACGTCTAGATCTCAGTTAGCAGTTTCATAGGCTTAGTCCACTTAGTTCGACATTCTCCTACATCTTACAAGTTTGTCGACTCCATTTGTAAGCAGTTCTGATAGTTGGAACTTAATATTCGGACGATGTGAGAAAATTACACGTTGTAGATAGCCAATCCTGAAACTTTTTGACCCCAACTCGGAAGGCTGCCAACTATGAATAGTGTTGTAAAGATATATTGATACGAGATATCGATATATTGAATTCGTATCGATTTGAAGTTGTGAATGAAAATAAATAAATATTGGACATCATCATATACATTACTCTGATCCTAAAGTAAGTAGTTGAAGCACTCGTATCATGCAAATCAGTAAAGAGTAGTATCACGACAGCCTGACCCGGGATAATATAAAAATATGGATTTCTTTATTGACCCGACACACTTCTGCCTCACAAGCGTCTGAATTGTGCCCCGCGCGTAAAGATAGCCTCTAGGTTATTGGTACATGCCTTGCGTTTCGACTAAAACTGCGTTGGTTTTAAGTCGGTATATTTCCAATCCATCACTAGCCAAGAGTTTTGCCAAGTTGGTCGGGTCACTCCTTCGCGGGTTCTGCTAACAAGCAGCCGACCCAACAAATTGGCAGAGCGAGTGTTCTCGGCCTATTCGAGTTATTTAAGAAATTCAACTTTTCAAGGGTTTCAAGGCTCACGATTGTTAACTTTGCTAAGTTGTTTCTTAAATGTTTCGGCTATTTGCATTTTGCTAGGCTCTTAGTAAATTAGAGCTAATTGGTCCTTACATTTGTCTCTAAAACGTAATAGAACTTTGATGCGATGGGATGGGATTTACTTTGTATCAAAAGTATATTACTTTTAATACATAAAATGTATGGGGCAGATCTTAGTAACAATGATAGTAGTTTCAAGATAGTAAAAGTACATCTATCGAATATTTTATTTAAATACTAATGGTTCCCCGCGACTTCGCCCGCAAGAGTTGGATTTTCCATATAAAATTTCATCTCACATTTCACCCCCTTAATATTTTTATATCGCGACAAAATGTAGCCTATGTCCATTTTAGGGTCTCGAACTGTCTCAATTCCAAATTTCATCTCAATCGGTTCAGTGGTTTAAGCGTCAAGGGGTTACAGACAGACAGACACACTTTCGCATTTATAATATTAGTATAGATTGATGTGTCGGTCTATAAATACAAACCATCATTTTCATTAGTTATTAACTTTTATAAGTAGATAGGTACATAAATACAAACATGATTAATTTTCCCGCCAACTACAATTTTCTTTTCTCAGTGATTTCCGTCACTAGAATTTCTAAATCTCAATCACACCATAAGAAAGGAATCATCCAAATATTCCAATCACCCCACCAGTGACAAGCATAGGGTTGCATCCCCCGGGGCTGCAATTTGAAACCATCGATAAGGCCTAATGGGAGTTTCTTGCATCGCAATTACGTTAATGTGATTAGAAAACTTTTCGTGACATGATGTGAGGTGGGTTGAAGGAAGACTTTTCAAGTGTGTTTTTAAAATATGACGGCACTATTGTCTGACAAGTTCATATGCGACCTTCTTTGCAACCCGAAAGGCGAGGAAGCGCCAATCACACGCGATTGTCACCCGCTGATATTTGGCGTGACTCGCCCTCCGCACCTCTGGCAAACTCAGAAAAGATTTATATAGGTCTTATGTATTTTAGGGGCATTACACTGAGGTAATATTCGTATCTGTATACCCATTGTTTATAACATTAAAGTACACAGTCAATTGCAATACTGAAATCCTTACAAAAAAACAGATGTTTGTTCAGTACGATGGTATTTACTTACTAATATTGATGTTACCACTACAAAATAACTTATAATAGGTATAATCAATAGATGAATGTAAAGTATCTATTTTATAGGCTGAGTAGTCCTTTTCAAACACCGATGACCGATTACGGGAATGGCTTGCAGCATCTACTGACGACATACTCGTATGTACCGATTATGTAACTTATACACTTGTATTAGGGACGATATTGCAACTAAAATTTGTACACTGAACTGTCAAATATCCGCAACCATATTTCAACCTAATGTTGATTACATAGAGTTACATATCATTTGAGATATTTCGTCAGATTTGGGTAAGTTGATGCAGGGCCCACTGTACTCGTACTTTGATGAACTGGTCACTGCACGACACTGACCTCTACAATAAAAGTACGCTGGACTGTATACTGTCAACCTAA
Source organism: Pyrausta nigrata (assembly GCA_949316185.1). Classification (NCBI taxonomy): domain Eukaryota; kingdom Metazoa; phylum Arthropoda; class Insecta; order Lepidoptera; family Crambidae; genus Pyrausta; species Pyrausta nigrata. Next base: position 4,851,669 of record OX438937.1, read on the forward strand.
AGATGAAGCCATTTGATTATCGCCATTTTGGCACTGACGGCTATAGTGAGCGTTTGGTGACCGCCCACGAAACTAATGATAATTGACATAAACATATATAAATTACTCTATTTTAGTTCTCTGGACACTCGGTGGGGGGCGCTTTGAGTCTGCTCAAAAATTATCTGTCATTCCTTAGAGAATGTTTAGTTCAGCGTACTCGTATTATAGAGGTCAGTGCTGCACGACCAATAACTGTGACCTCGCTTGCTCATCAAACTATATGCTCGTATGTGGCAATATCCCGTCCCTGTGAGATGCGGTTGCAATTTCAATGTCACGTGGCAGCACTTTCGCAAATGGAAAAGTTATAGTTCAAAAGTTATCCGGCAGCATCCCGCAACGGAATCAGGATTGATGGAGTTTAAATTGGATCAGTATGCGATTAGGGACGTAATTATTACCGAAAGCTCTGTTTTTTAGCCGGCGAAGGAAAATCTAATAATTTCATTCAATCTTGGGAGTGGTTCTGCGGTGAAATTCAATTAGAATTAGCGTATGTTAACTAAATTTAACCATGAAATTTAAATTAATTTGATAATATTTGCTGTGTATTACTTTTACCTCAAACATATATTTCGTAGCTGAAAAAGAGAATCAAACTAGTTTAAGAACTGAAATGTTCTCTCTTCAGTTGCAAATAAAAATATTTCATGTCATTTCATCTTGAGCAACTATTAAAAGATAAAGTACCGTCGACTTCTCATTTTCATAGGATTTCTTTGGAGTTTGCGCCTAATAAAACTGCGTATATGCTGATATCGTTCAGAGGTGCAGTAAGCTGAAGTGGCAGTGGGCTGGTGGTCATGTCTGTCGTAGAACCGACGGGCGGTGGAGTAGGAAGGTTCTCGAATGGAGACCACGTCTCGGGAAACGTAGTGTTGGACGCCCCACTGCTAGATGGACCGATGACCTGAGGAAGGTGGCCGGTGGTGTTTGGATGCGAGAAGCGGAGGACCGTGAAAGTTGGCGCCGTCTTGGAGAGGCCTATGTCGAGCAGTGGACTGCAATAGGCTGACATGAAAACTGCGTACGAATGCTGTCACTGTCACCAACTCAAAACTGCGATGTGCAAACTTTTGTTTGACCTATTTCTTGGTCCGTAATTTACAAAGACGATGACTTGGCACGGACGCGAAGAATTATAAATGTTTCATGCATCCCTCAATAGTACATTTGTTCTATTTCCCCTTTTAAAACCTTGTCTTTAACTCCTTTACCAGATACAAATTTCATTAGCGAAACAAGATCCTCAAGATTCCAATTACTCCAAACTTCAAAGTGAGATAAAATCAATCAGTTAGCGCCTACGTCTTTATTGTTCTAGATCCCTTCATCTCAATTGAATACTTGAAATTACACGTCGAGTTCATACAATCAACCTGTTTCAATATCTTGGAGTTTGAATAGACGGTCCAATGTTAATCACCAAACACTACAATAACGAAACGCTTATAATAATTAACTGTGGAGTTACGAAACGCGGGTAGAGCCACGAGCGGGTAGTGATGTTACTTATTGATTATTGATATCGAGTTCTTTTGATAAACTAAGTAATAATATGTGAGCATAGTACAACGATCGCTCCGTGAAGGTATAATTAACGTAGTTACTTAAAAAAACATTTATAAAAAGACTGTAAGAAAAGGATAAGGCTTAGTTCAGGCTTAAATTTTATTTTCAAGTGACTTGTTAAAAGTAATTAAAATATGAAAAGCTGAAATAAGCACTTATTTGTCTGTATGCAGTTATGAGATCCCGACAAAAAACAAATGAACATACAAATGTATCCAAAAAAAATATATTTTGTTAACACACCCCGCCAATATTTGTCAACTCTCTTGATTACTTCGACGTGTGACGTCGCAGTAAGTTAATATCGCAATAAAAACATCGACAAACAAGACCCTACCCTATTAACAATAAGATATTAAATTGCGACCCGCCCCAGCGCAAACAGAAATCAATCATCTCTCCATCAGGAGGGTTAACTCTATTCAAATAACTCCCGATCGGCGAAATATTTGCTAGGAAATTATTACGGGACGTTCTGTCCCGGCTTTTGTTCTTAACCCGGAGCGGGTCTTGGTGTTTACTTGTAATGTCTTCGATTTAAACTAAAATTAATCGGTGTTATTTTTTTATAATATAATAGACAATATATTTGAAATAAGTAAAATAAAAAACTTAATAAATCATATGCGTATTACATGTGTACAAAAATCATTTATGCCATAATATAGGAGATAATTGATAAAATGATTTTTGGAACTAGGTAGCCATTGTTTAATTATCTTTAAATAGTACAAATTCGCGCATGTTCTTTTAGATCTTTTAAACTATTTTAATTCAGTTTTCAGCAATAGATAGAGTGATTTGAAGGAAAGGTTTATTTGTATAATACCATGCATATTGCACCCGTGTGACGCCAGGGCGGGTCGCTAGTATGTAAATCAAATTCGCCCACGACAATTTGAGTCATTTTACTGTTATTAGTGCATTTCGTATCCGTACATTGCTTCCCTAGCAAACTCCGAAACGTATGTCTTACCTTATTTAAATCTCATACAAACTGTGTAAGTGGTGATGCTACACTTGAAGGGAGTCTCGTTTCATACAAGAGGGACCATGATTTCAAATTTCATAATAAGCGGCGCGGGACTTTGATCATTTTTGTTTCATAGCATGATTATTACGTTGTCACTTGCAGAATTTAAGCACCAACACAACTTAAGATAAGTTTACTAACAATTTATGGATCCATACGCTGTAGAAAACCGTACTCAAATTAACAACTGAAGCAGTCTATTCACAATGGATAAAATTACATTAAGTGATGTAACATGACATGATATATTTAGAAAATGTAGAAAACCGTATTCCTTTCTATAAGAATACCGTAGGTTTTTGCAATAATACCTTTGAATGCTTTGTATTTTTAGATATGTTACGCCGGAACCTACCTTTTAAACTCCTGTATCTATCGTAAAATATTTAAGAAGTGTCCACAACACTTTTTTGTAAAAGTCCTGGAAAATTGGTTTCACGTGTGGTTACCCTATCTTTAAACTCGGTAATTACTCGAAGAAGAACTTGGGGCTCAAGTTTGAGCTCAGATACTTAGGTCTTATTAGTGTTCACGTGTAATTACCAATTTCACGTGGGTCCTAATTTGCGGTAATATGAGATGAGTGTTTCATTTTACCGATGGTTTAAGTACCTAGTTTTGTAGTAATATCTGTTTACTTTGCTACGTACTACTAGGACTACAAAGTTTGATATAAGTAGTGTACTAATCACGTCAACAAATCTGGACAAAAAAACCTTGAAAAATATACTTATAGGGTACCTTCTCTCTATAAGTTTTAAGACTCGTTATGCTACTTACTACGTACTTACTGCAATAAGTCGTTTTGGAAAGTATAAATATAAAATATTCCTAGCCGAATTTCGACTACAGTGGCCAATCTCAACAGAGATTAGCCGTCTGCGTGGGAGGTATTATATTGCACAATTGTGTGCGCAATACGCAGGTGCACTCTCTGTTCCTTCACTCTCCTGACCGTGACCTGACTCATGACCGTAGAGACATCAGGCGCAGGACCAATGGCTTAACGTGCCTTCCGAGGCACGGGGGTGTTAATACCACCAACTTTCTGATTTCGGAGCTGTGTCTGAGTTATTTCAAGACAGAAAAACCCAACACTTTCGGCCCGATCCGGAATTTGAACCCGGGACCTCGTGGATAATACCCAACGTGCTGACCACTAGTCCAAAGAAGCAATGAAGTTGGAACGTACGAGTAATACAGCCACAGCTTATACAGCTACATACATAAGCAGATAAGCATCATGCACTATCGTTAACATGAAGCAAGTTCAAGTCTTAAATAAAAAAAAATATACAGCCTGTTTCAGATCTCACTTCGATCACACACGCTCTATACTTCCAGCTCTTAAGTATTCAGCCCATTCTATCGGCCCACAAATATTAATTTGAATGGGACACGCAACCACCACGCAGTGCATTGGCATGTCCAATGCACTGCAACTGTGGTTTTGGGCCTGGTTGGTTATAAATTGATTAGGAGATAGAGCAGATAACGTGAATAAAGATCAAATAGATGAGACTACGCAGGATTGAACATAGTGCGAAATGATGACCTCATAAGAATGATCATATTATTACATATCGGAAAAGCGGAAAACGAAGAAGGCATAAACCAAACAAAGAAAAAGTTGGGGGCAAAATGGGTATCGGGTGTCATACTCAGAGTTCAAGGAGATGGCATGAAAAAGAGAAGAATAGAGAAGACTCCAACAACAAAAGCATAAAAAACGCAGGATGCGCATTACATTTGGCAGTGAGATCTAAAACATTTCTCCATCTTTTAAACCCTTTGAGGATCGGAAGACCGCCGGCGGTCTCTTATCAATTGATTTTCTATTGTGTCTGAAAACACAATTACTGAAGTATTGATACTTAAACAGTGTAATTATTTGTGAATGATTATCCAAAGTTGGACGATCGTTTACAAAAACTGATAAGTTCGACATTTCAAATGGTTGAACTTAGATTCTAATGAAAAATTCACAAAATTTAGTGACCAAGCAATGTAGCATGATTGTACTAAAGGAATAAAAGATGTTCAATTGAAAAAACCGTCCAAGTGCGAGTCGGACTCGCGCACGAAGGGTTCCGTACCTATTCAACATTAGACACTATAAGATGACCTTTTTTAGTTTTAAAACGGTAAAAAAAACACGTTTGTATGGAAGCCTCCCTTAAATATATATTTTTTTAATTTAATTTTTTTTTTAAATGTTAATATATATCGAGGAAAAAACTGTTAAAAAAACACGTTTGTTGTATGGGAGCCTCCCTTTAATATTATTATTATTTAAATAAAATATTTTATTTTTAAAGTTTACATATTTATATTGATATTCTGTGAAAATTTCAAGCGTCAACCTGTAGCCGTTATTAATGTAGAGCAAAAACCACCCAAAAATCACGTTTGTTGTATGGGAGCCCCCCTTAAATAATATGTTTATTCTGTTTTTAGTATTTGTTGTTATAGCGGCAACAGAAATACATAATCTGTGCAAATTTCAACTGCCTAGCTATTACGGTTCATGAGATACAGCCTGGTGACAGACAGACAGACAGCGGAGGCTTAGTAATAGGGTCCCGTTTTTACCCTTTGGGAACGGAACCCTAAAACAGCCTACTTTTATTAATGTGATTTACGGTTTTTATAAACAGGACTTACAAACACCACACAAGCAAGCTTATGCTTATGCTTATGTAACAAGATTTTTAAGCATTCAGATTATTTGGAATTTTCTGAGAGCTTGTAGCTGCGACAACAGTTTACATGTTTATTTGAATTTAACTGGCACCCATATTACACACAGCCGCAAATGTCTGGTGTGTCAGTCGCATGCACGTGGTTGGGCAGGTTTCCAGGTATCTCCATTTAATATGCAGAATATCCTGCAGTTACCATGGTGAGAGTGAAAGAGACAAAAATAGAGAAACTGGTGATTTAAACGGTACATATAGGCCTTAGTACAAATAGAGGAAAATAGCTTGTGGTCATGGTTTCATCAATAAATAATCAAAATTTACTAGGAAGATATCCAGAGCGTATTTTATCGAAGACTTCACCAGCACCAATTTATAATTAAAGCAATACCTTTGCAAGTTTTTAAGAAAGTAAATATGAATAAATTTTCGTCGAATGATTAACGTCCTACCTAGGTATGTCAGTTGGTAGAGTATTGACCCGAAGTGCGAAGGGACGTGTGGGTTCGAATCCCACCGTGTATGAATTTCTACGTGCAATATTAACTTCCATCATTACTTACGTTTAAAAGTTGAGGTCAACTCCTTTGATTCTGGTGGTAAGTCTTTACTTGCTTGAGAGTTTATCATGACAAACGTTTCAGGAAAGCAGTTTAATTTAAACTAACCCATAAAATATATTAATTACTTCCAAAATAATGAAAGCAACTGCCACGACTAATGTCTAATGAGCGCGTTTGGTGGATCACATAATTGTGCCTGTGCATAACCTTTTAAAATACTGCCAAAAAATTTATTTCTTTCTATTTTATGCTCAAACTTTTGTGGGCCAATATATACAAATTTGCCTGCAACACACAGTTTCAGCAAATCCCAACAACACAGCCACGAGTATGGTAATTCGCATTTTAATTTCGCTCTCTCAAACAAACGAATCGTTGCGAACAAAATCCAACCGGGTGATGAGGCAGTGCTAAGCGCTTAACCGATTTGAGCCAAAGGATTTCACGGCCCACGGATTTCAGCAATCCACACTGGACACTGACTGGGGCGGTTATTACGTGTGATGATGGAGATAGAAATGGAAATGGCTGGAGCGTCTGTGGCGTAGTGGCTAACGGGTTGCCTCTCATGGGGCAGTTACCGGTCTCACGCGACTGTGACCTTCGGAATTCAGTCGCCTAAATGTGCAGGTTTTCTCACGATGTTTTCCCTTAACGTAAGAGTACCGGTTAGGGAAACAACTAACTGTACATTACTAAGAAAAAGTCATTGATACATGGGCCATGGGCATGCATAAGTAATGTACATTAGGTGTTTCACTAACCGATGTTCTTACGGTGAGGAAGAATGTACAGCTTGGCTTTAAAGATAATCAAAATTGCCTAGTTGAGACTGGAATAACCCAAGCCACCTTTTTTAGGTAGCTGGAAAGAAAATTGTGTAGGTACTAAGGTAGGTAATATATTTTTCGCTTTTTTATTGAGTTTTTTTTAATAGTTCGATATTATTCATTTATGAAGATCGATGAGGCCTAGTTTTGTGTCGGATAAGCCACCACCACTGCCACAATAATCTATACCATTTTTGTTTTTGGTAAGTACCATCATCGAATAGTCGCAATAGCTAGTAAATGTTACAATCCGATGAAATTTTCAAATATAATTAATAGAATCAGGCGTTACTTTGCGGAAATCCATTATTAGATGGGAAAAATAAAATACAATTATTTTGCTTTAAATTTCCGCTAAGACACGCTAGCGCAGGCACCAAAACCACACCAACCACAACCGCGTTGAGTACCAGTTCAAGCAAATGCAGAATGCACCGCCCTCCCTCCCTCAATACGCATGCACTTACAGCTAATGCAGTTGTTCAGGAATTTCAGGAATTTTCAAATACTGACCACTGGCAGTATATGGATTGGTTCTGAACCAAAGAACTCTGCCACTCTCTGCATCGGGGAGTACTCTCAATCAATCCACGAAGCCTCGAAAGTGTTTTTTATTTATATTTGGTATACTGTAGAAACTGACTGACTGCCTCATTGGTCTAGTGGTCAGCACGCTGGGTACTATCCACGAGGTCCAGGGTTCGGAATCCCGGATCGGACTGAAAGTTTTGGGGTTTTCTGTCTTGAAATAACTCAGGCACAGCTCCGGGGTCAGAAAGTTGGTAGTGTTAACACCCCCGAGCCTCGGAAAGCGCGTTAAGCCGTTGGTTCTGTGCCTGATCTCTCCACGGGCATGTCGGACTGCCGTCTCTCCGAATTACGAGAGTGAAGTCACAGAGAGTGCAGCTGTGTATGGCGCACACTTGTGCACTATAATACCACCCGCGCAGTCGCCTTATCACTGTTGAGATTGACTACTGTAGTCGAAATTCGGCTAGGAGGACAGTAATTATTGACTGCAGAAACAAGCGTATGTAATAGGCGCCATGTCGTCGCCCGCGGACAGCGCGGACTGTTCGGCCGAAATTGCAAAACCGCGTGCGGTGGCCGGCGCGCTCAGCCCGCTGGCCGCTCGCTGGTGCCAATATTGAGCAAAGCGATACAAATACCGTGGAAACGGTAACACTTTATATTTTTTTTAATATACATACTTACATGGTACTAGTTTCAACCATCTTATTTAAGAGGTTTATTATGGCTTTTCTTACGTCTTTGCTGAAGAAAAGACGCCTGCGGTGGCAGGGGTATGTCAGCTAAATAGACCACTCTCGTCTACCGCGACGGGTCTAGCTTGGTGCTATAACATTTGGAAGTAGAGGCGCCAAGAGAGACAGTTATCTTTTGGGATCCACTACTTAGCATTAGACTGGCAAGTGACCGGGATAAGTGGAAGGAATGTGTGCTCGGCGGTTTAAAAGCACGTGACAAAACCTGGCTTCAGACTCATTGGTATCACAGTCGCAATAGCTAGTAAAAATTCAAATGTGATTTTATATTCAAACACTGATAACTGACAGTTTTTGGGTTGGTTCTCTCAATCAATTCGCGAAGCCTCGAAAGTGTTTTATTAATATTTTGAATACTGTAGAAGCCCGCGTGGTGGAGTATGGCTCGTACCTTCTTATAGTTGAGGTGAGGCCTTTGCCCAGCAGTGGGATCTTTATAGCCTAACTTTACTGTATACTGTAGGAACAAGCGTATGTAATAGGCGCCAAGTCGTCGCCTGCGGACAGTGCGGACTGTTCGGCCGAAATTGCAAAACCGCGTGCGGTGGCCGACGCGCTCAGCCTGCTCGCCGCTCGCTGGTGCCAATATTGATCACAGCGATACAATTACTGTGGAAGCGGTAACACTAACCAGGTTTTTAAATAAAAATAATAAATTTTATTGACCATTTACACAGTATAATGTTATAGTACAATCCTTGGTAACAGCTTAATGTTTAATGCTAAAGAAATTATTCTCTGCCTCCTAGTTGAGGTACGTCCTGTATTCTAGGAGACAGCACCTTCCGTTGATTAGTGTAGTGCATTTTTTTTTTGGTTTTTTGACACACCAATTACCCTAGCCCCAAACTAAGCTTGAAAGCTTGTGCTATGGTGACTAGGATAACGGATAGACATACTTATATACATTTATAAACATCCATGACTTAGGTACAAATGCTCGTGCTCATCACAAACATTTGCCCCTTGCGGGATTCGAACCCGCAACCGGCTGGTTTAGAAGTTCGGGGTGCGAACCACTACACCTAGACGGTCGTCGCATTAGCACTTATACACTTTTATGAACTTATTTTTATTACATTTTTAGAGAGCAATTGGACGTAGTGATAGAGATTTTTAAATATAATAATAATGTATTAGTTTCAACAGTCTTCCTGTATAAGATGTTTATTATGGCCATTAATGTCACCACTACTACTTTCACTATGGACGTATGGCGCATAGGCAGATCTGTCTCACTTTTTTTAGAATATTGAACTAAAATACTTTTGAATGATAGCCGGATATTTTTTTGACAATATTTTCATAACGATCAGAGCATACCTTAAAAAAACTTTTCAAAACCTTATAAGAGAGTTAAAAAACACTTTATTTAGTATCAAGTTTTCATGGAACTACTTCCTGACACATCCAGTCATGACTTTAAGCTTTATACCGCCAGCCAACCCTGCGAGATACAAATAAGATATTTTGCATAAGAGCTGGGGACACCCTTTGAGGGAACCTATTAGTTTGTTCAGAGCGGACATTTAGCTGTGAATGCCCCTAGACGCATAATAAGGCGACATCTCGACAAACACAATGCTGTGCCTAACCAAAGTGTCTAGACAGACTAAAGTTTCGATGATATCGACGCTGGAATTTGGAGCCAATTGTCTCGAGATGCGCTTCAATGTTTGATATTGATAACGCTATGATTTTAGGGGTCTTTTATATGCACTGAAAAAAAGGATCAACCAACTAGTTTTGTTAGTTTAAGGTTTTGTTGTAGGGAACTTGATTTTTGTTAAAAATAAACAATCTTCTGGTTATAATCTTATGGATATTGGTTATAAGTTCGCAAGTCACTAGATTACGGCCTACTAAATAGAAGCCAAATTTTGGTTACTGTAAACCAATATTTTTTTTCAGTGTGAGCCCCTTAGCTGAAATGTTTACTGCGAACCAGGCGATACCTCCACAATAAAACAGAAGACATAATACAGGCGTTTACTTATTCCCCAAATACAGCCATAGAATTTAAATGTAAATAGTTCTAGGAGATATTCACGTAAATATAAGTAGAAATTTTAAAACTAGGAAAACAGTAGGAAAAAACTTTGAGATTCATATTTTTTTTTCAAGTTCAGTTTAACAGGTTAAGAGAATAAAGTTGCCAAAAGAAAACGTTAGTTACATGACTTCTCTGAAACCGATAAAATAATCAATTAATTTAATAACACGTCATTTTCTCTACATATCTGCTCGTTAGCAACCTGTCATAAAAATACGTATACAGCTTCCATTAAGTATCATTTTATCCACGAAACAATTTAATTCATTATTTTGCGTAGAATGCAAGCATCGTCCAAATTGTATCCGACCATAAAAATTCAACCAATTCATTAAAAAGCCACAATTCAAAAGCACACCTTGACGGGTGTGGGGGTGTAAAATTCACCCTGCTAACACCCCTCTGATGCCACGTTTATACTGTGTAAAGCGAGCTAAGTGAATCAAACTGTCATTCTAGCCGCATTACATAGGAACTAGCGAAAGAATCGTGTGGATACGACTTACTTAAATTACATCTACACCTACAATCCTATTACGATTTTTTCTAAATTCAATATTTTTATTGTTTTTAAGTAATAAGCATTCATTTTGCAATCTAAATATATTATTGCACTTGAAAAAATGACCACCAGAGGCGGGAATCGAACGCGGCATTACAGCGAAAAGAAGCACTTGAATTTCGGCAATCGCCCGGTATGTGAGGAACGCGGGCTCGATTCCCGCCTCTGGTAGTCATTTTTTTAAGTGCAATAATATACTTACGAAATTAATAACGCCTGGGACTACAATGCGTAAAAGTTGGGCATCCCTGGTGCCCCGGCCGGGCCAGCACCAAAGCATCCTGAGCAAGATTGCGGACAGGATGAACTGTGCGTAAATTGCGAATATAACATTGAGACTTTGGAATTGTTTGTCGGACTACATTTTAGTAACCATGCCAACCATTTTTTCTTATAGTAAGCACTTTTGCTTTATTTGTTTTGGTTTATTATTTCATTAACTCATAGGTGAATTTTATTTCATCATCTCATTATTATTCTTCTTCTTATTTTATTTGACCGCTCATTGAGTTTCATTTTTTACGTTTTGCTATTTACTTATTATTTAAGTAAATATTACTTGATGTCTCATTAAAAAGCTTGACAATTTATTGTCATCAATTGTTATTTACTGTCAAGAACAAAAAGCTTACAAAGTTGCAAGCAAAATGTCTTATCCCCACTGCGATTTCCTAAGCCGTGCTCACTTTTCGCTCAACATCATCCCTTGAACAAGGGTGCAGCAAGCCCTCGCGCCCTCTTTGCACAAGCGAAATCACTTCTACTGTGAAAACATACCTTCAATTTTAATATTTTTTCGCAATGAGAGGGAAACATCCTTGTCGTTGGACAGTTATTACTTTTTTAAAATAAAGTTTGTTGGGAAACAAGCGGTGCATTGCTGTTTTACAAAAGCATGAAATGTTTATAGTTACATTTTGATGACTCAACCAAGAAACTTTAACGAAAAAAAGTAACAGTTAACTAAGATATCAGCTAACACAAGAAAACTAAGGACAATAGTAGGTACACATCACAAAATTAAAAAAAAATGTTATTTAAGTCAAAAGGACCTTACCTGGCGCTTGCGGCGATTTAGTTGTTGATATAATGGTTTAGTATATTTTTTTGCATGATTAGATGCATTCGAAATACACGAACTCCCATAATTAAAAGATCTGCTTCTGTATGTTGCATTCTTGGCAAATAAACGTTCGATTTGATTTGATTTGAATGGGAACGATATAAGTGTATGATAGAGCTTATGCCATAAATTATATCATGAATATATTAATTTGTACCTTTGTAAAAAAGAAATAAATGGCAGAATACAATTACAACATCCCATTTGTATTTAAATTTTAAATTGTGTATTAAAGTAATTAATTCAATTACATACTTATCGGCAAGTAACTGCAAACTAGCAGTTGTCCAACCAGTCGATCCATAAAACCTATTTATTAGTTTCCCAATAAACTAATGCAAGTGAAACCGATGGTCGCAGGTTCGAGGTCGGCGTGGCCTCTGCATCCGTCTTCCGAGCTTCATCAATCACTGACCAACTGCTACGTGGTAATGCCCAGTCGCCTTCCTAACGAGACATCCTGTATATTAAGTAGCGAGTTGTGGAATTGATGATTGAACCACCCTGTGTTTAGTAAGTTTGGGAATGATAGTAACCATTAAATTGTCGGTTTGTGTCTCTCTGGTTTAGTTTTGGATGGTGCAGTTGAATTCTGGATACAACTTATTAATAAAAATTAAGATAAATTACTTAATACAACACAAAAACAAAAATTATAAAAAGGGTCCTTGTGGTAAGGTTCCTAGGATGCTGGCAGCATTACCGCGCTGGATAGCGATGCTTATACGCTGAGCAAGGTAGCTGCCAGCTCTTAGGCCACCACTGATGTCAACTAGCCTCTTGGAAATCTCTTAGATTCTTTCTGGATTAGATTTAATGTATTTCGTCTTTATTACTTATTTAACTCACCTATCCGTACTAGTACGTATAGTCGTATACGTAGTTGAGTATCAGAGGATTCATTAAGTCACACTGCCATTAAGACGGTCCTGCACGAAATTGAGAAAATTAACGTATTTCTAAATCACTTGTACGATGAGCTGAATTAGTTAAATACATTAAAACAACTTATTTACGTTAGCCTAATCACTGCACAAGGTCCTGGTCTTGTTGAAATTTGAAACAAATTCTTTATGATATACATGACTTGTAGCTAATGATATCTAAGAGCCTTTTTTTCGAAAACTTGGTGATTTTTACGCATGAAACAATAATTTTTACATGAAAATGATTGTATTGATATTCCGCAGGTCTCCACACATCTTTTTAATATGAACGAATAAAATTTAATTAAGTAAATATAAACACTTTTTAGTTTTTAACACAAATGTCGAAACTATTGTTCTAATTTAATCATCATGTCTCAAACTTTAAAGCAAATGGATCTAATTAGTAATATTAATAAGTTCGATTCTATTTGAAAATCGTTTAGACTTACTCGACTTGCTTCGCGCTGCACCCATTATTATCGTTATATCACATGTTTTGTGAAAAATCACTATGTGTCTAAATCCAAGAAAGCCCCCCACCAAATATCTACTTATATTGATCGCTTAGAATGTTCGTTTCTATCGCGTAATTACTTATTACTATCAGGAATTGTGTGGTAATATCGGCCAAAATTTTGAAATTGCTTAAACCATAATATTAAGTAACATGATTTCAACAATTACACGGATAAGGATTAATTAAGTGTCATCTTATCTTGTAATAGTTATGGTGGCTAGGTTAATGAAGACATACATACACCCGTGTTCATCAATCGTTAAACAGGTGATAAACCTCGATTGAGGGTTAATTTCACATAATTCCTATTCAAAATGTCTAATTATGCTAAATCGGCTGATTTAAAATTAAAGATGTGTTGGTGAACTCCAGGCTTATACTATACACGTTAATAAACATTAATGACTTAGGTAAAAATACTCGAGTGCTCATAACACGAACATTTGCCCCATTTGCCACAACTGCTCGCAATAAAGTCCGCAGCCCGGACAACTAGACCAAGACGGTCGTCGTGCTGTAATCATAATATGATTACACAAAACTTTTTTTCCACGATCAAACACTCAATCTCGTTCGCCAGGGTCGTTGTGGCATCGCAACGCGATTACCTATTCATAAAACGGAAAGTTATAGCTCCGGGGATCCAGTTAGCGACCGACTGAGCCAAGGAAATTTATGCATTTTAAATTACTACTGAAACGTTGGAGGCGTTTTAGAGTCTACAATACGACTGCGATCCGATTGCTGGTCTAGGTGAAAATTTATTCAAAGACGAAGATAAATCTTTCAAGTCAGTCAAGTCCCACCAATATTTTCACTGAAATTGTATTTTTTCGTTTTATTTTAATTGGGACAATAAACAGTTTACACAATTAAGCAAAGTAATCATAATAAAAATGATATAGGTCACATCTACGTGTTGTACCGCGTTACTCAAAGCATAAGTATTTATCGGAACTATATACCTATATATAGTTTTCTTAAACAAGTGAGCACTATTTCTGCGTTACAAACTTTTTAAGGCTTTTTTAGCTGTGTTACAAAGGAGTTTATATTTTTAAATTTCGGTGACAAACTGATGTAATTTATGATCATTCAGATCCTGTAGTGTCTCACTATAGAGCAAAGGCTCCCTAACCGGTTTCCACTCTTCATGATTTTGGCAGCACTTTCTCAGTATTTTTAGGATTCAGAACCTTAAAAATGAAAAACGGAACACAAGGATCACTTTGTTGTTTATTTGTCTGTCAAGACCCTTTTTCCCAGGAACGCGTGGAGGTTTCAACTTCTGCTGCTGAGGCCCCTTGGAGTTGAAAAAAAATCAAGCTTCTAGCTTAAATTTAGCCGTATTTTATAACATCAAATGAATGGGGAATCAAAATCTATAGGGTAGGTACTTCCCATAGGCCTAGAATCATGAAATTTGGCAAGGAGGAAGGTAAGTGAAGCACAAGTAAAAGTACTGTGTCTGCCGCGTGGCCGTTTTCCATGTTTTGGGTGCAGTGGGTGCTTATTTTGCACTGTGTCCGTTTGACATGCGGTTGACATGTCCAGCCCAGTCCCATTTTAACTGGGCGGCTTTCTGAGAGATGTCAGTAATGAGAGCTCGAGAGCGCAGTAGGGTATTTCGGTTCAACTCGTTTCGGAACTCGTTAATGAGTTAATGTATTACCTAACTGCGGAAGTAGGGTTATGTTTTTCGAGACCTATATACCTATTTATTTATGTGTAATTGTTTATGTCCGTATGTGATAACACCTCATATGTATAAAACTGTTCTGTTGTGACTATAGGGTGTTCACCCTATAGCCCAAACAGTTGAACAGTTTTTGACATATGAGGTGTTGTTGAATTTTTCAGAATAAAATTGTAGTAGTGACATAGGCATGTTAAAATGGCGCCCGCAAACACTCCCATAATTATTGCAGTGGGGTGTTTTGTTTTTTCAAAAATTATGTTTGTTTTAATTAAAGTTCCACGCTCTAAATATCCTCATGTTCAACGGTCAAAGGTCCAATCTTAATAGGATGACGATTAACCGAGACTGGTTTGAGGCTTGTCTCTGGAAGGACCCATATTAAAGTACCAATTTAGGTGCTTATACCTGCGGGAACGATCACGGAATTAGATTTGCGAATATACTAGACTTTTTGATATAAAGCTTTCGGGGCAGTTTAAATTAAAAAAATTGAAAAGTTGTTTCGAAGACGGGTTTTAAAATCTAAATATATTAAGATAGCAAATTTGATTTGGCTTTTTAGGTAGTTAACTTTTTGATGATGATTTGGTAATGAAAATGGCAAAAAAAACCTGTCTTATTTTTAGAGATAGTAAAAGCAAAAGGAAATAAAGCAATAACTGTATAGAGAGGTAAAGTTTGTGAGTATGTTTGTATAAAGTAATCTCTAGAACTTCTGAAATGTTTTAACAAAAATACCGGTAGGTATTGTTTTAGAGGCAATGATTTATTTTTTTATTGGCACCCATGCCAAGCCGGGGCGTGTCGCTATATAAAAATTCACAAACTTTTTAAAAAACCGGTCGTTTCAAACATGGGGACAGAGTTCAGTTAAACCCTCAAAAATAAGCCCCAGCGTAATTTTCTCGAAGATTTGTTTATTAAACTGTAAATCTCAGCCCGCCCTCTCATATTCAAGATGGCTGCAAGCAAACAAATGGGAAAACTGCAAAAAGAAATTGACTGGCACCTATCCGACCCCCATTCGTCACGGCGTGTCAACAATCGTGTGAATCAGCCCCTATTTTACATTTAATTGCATTTCTTTGTCGATCTGCCCGTTAATCTGGATGCACCCTTACCCTGAGCATTATCCAAATACGTTTGACCTCCCCTTCCTCCTGTGGTGCGCCAACTATTTATGAAGTGAGAGGTTTCGTATGAGAGGACAGGGGTCTTGATAAGCTGGACATGTCTAGACTTGTTTGATGTCGAAGAAAAGTGAGTGTTAAAGGCAATATTTGCAGACGCACTCCTCTCGATTATGTGTGCACTAGTACTATGTATAGCGCTGGAATTACGTTTTGGGTTCCTATTGTGATTTTTCTTTAACTTACTGGCAAGGATACTTATACACTAATAATATCATGAAGAGGTAAAAGCTACCTAAGGTCAAAGACTGCATGAAATTGACAGCCACAGGACATTTGGTGCCACTTTGACAACGTTTTTTGGGGACTATAAATTCAATTGTGCGTATATATTATCGCTAAAACTTTGATGTTAATAGCATCTATTTTTAACCTGTATTGAATGAATTATTGTCACTTGAAGTGTCAGGTATCATGATTCTGTTTTGTATTTGTAAGGCGTAATATCCTAGCTAGTGTGATTGAGCTAGAGCTATTTATAATATCCTAGCTAGAGAATCAAATTAAAATGAAAATAATTCCAAAATTCGGTTTTGCCCGAAAGCGATGAACCATTCAAACATCCAAACGCCCATTGAAAATGTTATCGGTTGACCAACACGTTGCACAGATTGTCACTTTGACCCCTGCAGCGTCCAGCCAGCTTATTGCCATAGTCAAACTATTAACAGTACTCGTAGGTAAAAGAAGTGAATAAATGTACGATTTCTCAGGCCTAGTGCCGCTATGAGCAGTCACTCAATAAATTGAACTAAAAACTGCCTTTGCAATTTGTAATCATTTTTTTTTTTTTGTTTACATTTTCCGTGGCGTACCCATACTAGGCACACGAGGGCTCCAGGCTACGCAAGTCTAACTCACTACAAATTTATTTATTTATTTTATAATTTATTGCATTTTTTAAATGGACACATGGATTTCAGACTAAACCAAAGGTGGCGTAGACAGAGTCGACGATGCAGCGAGCTCACCCAGAAGGTTGTGGCACTCTCACTCACTGACAGCTGCTTGGCGCCGGGCTACGGTTAGACGGAATTTACCACCGCTGTTAAGGATCATTCAGCGGCTATGACAAACTGACTGTACATACAATTAGGTTGGGCTGAATTAAAACTATCAGAACGAAATAGCTGGCTCATGATTTATACAGCGATCTATTTAGCCTGGAGTTCATCAATTCGTTTATTTTTTTAAACTGCCGGTTTTGAATTTATTTGACATATTTTGTATGGGAATACTGTAAAATTAACCGTCAATTGACGTCTACCGGTTGGATGGCCGGAAGGATTGGTGAACTTGGGTCTTAAAATGACATTCAAAAAGAGATATAACTAACGAATCAATGACATTTTTAAATCATTCGTATTCGTATTGTATTTGACGAATATTTCTGAACTGACTATTGTAAAATTACCAATATATTAAATTCTTTCCAATGACTGGACAAGTGGCTGAACAAAGGGTGGGTTTATCTCGATTTCGCACTGTTGCACCGGTCACAATAGACGGATAGCGAAAAGGTCTGCTATGGTAAAGTGAAAGTTACGAGTAAAAGCCAACTAGAAACAGCCGTGAAACAAAAATGCTATAGGAATTGGCAAATCTACAGTTTTACGTATAGTAGGTTTAAGAAACCGATGCAAAAATGTCGTTGTGGTAATTAAAAGTATCACTAAGTATATTTACAATACTGAATTTAGCTTCCGTTTTCACATTTATTTTTTGGATTAAAGGGTAAATCGATGCAGCGATAAGAACACTTTTTACGGAGACTTCTATTAGGTTAGTCCTAAGTATCTTTTTGACTGCCTCGTTGGTCTAGTGGTCAGCACGCTGGGTACTATCCACGAGGTCCCGGGTCGAGAGTGTTTGTTGAGTTTTTCTGTCTTGTAATTAATCAGACAAAGCTCCGGAGTCAGAAAGTTGGTGGTGTTAACACTCCCGTGCCTCGGAAAGCACGTTAAGCCGTTGTTCCTGCGCCTGATCTCTCTACGCTACGGTCATGTCGGACTGCCGTCTCACCGAATTATGAGAATGAAGGAACAGAGAGTGCACCTGTGTATTGCGCACACACTTGTGCACTATAATATGTCCCGCGCAGTTGGCTAATCTCTATTGAGATAGGCCGCCGTAGTCGAAATTTGGCTAGAAGGACATTATTATTAAGTATCTTTTTATTTTTAATCCTATACTCATCGAAGTACATCTTTTGAAATGATATTGTAAAAGAAATGTGTTACCTGAGATTTATTGTGCCTGAACACAAGTTCTTAAATTGTAGTTTGATAAATAGCACTAATCAAGGAAAATGCAATAATTTTATTATAATCTATTACACAAACACCATAACTACTCCAATTGGCTACAACTAGTCCTAACCATCATGAAGCATTAAGACAGCAGTTATTAAGACCTAGAAATAGCTCGGCACTTAGCCTGTTTCCATTAAAGACGTAGAACCTTCCTCGACAAGACGTTTTCAGATTAAATATTCACACTAAACATACCGCTCTGACGTAAGTTGACAGAGAAACATCGTTCTGTGACACAGATAAACGAAAGCCGCCTGTTCAAGAAAGGTACAGGGCCCGTAGCCAAATGGCAATCGTTTAAGAGCGAACTTAGCTATCGCCAACGAAATGTCAAAATATGTAGGTATGCAAAATTCACGTGATGCTTCGATGGCTTATGTCAGTTTCATAAATTATATGAGCGATAACGAATTTCGCTTGAGAATAAATTGCCACTTGGCTACGGGTCCTGTGGGTATTCCAAAAGATATTCTATTCATCATATTTTTAAATGCGCACAGCCAAACAAGAATGCCCTGCTTGCGTCAGTTTTTCAGAGTGCGTATAACTCGAACTTATTAAGGTGCGTGTAAATAGGCTACTCGTGGGCAAGCTCGTTCCATTGTAGACCTTATCTTTTCTCTCGGGCTAAGATGAAGATCAAGAGTTAGCCCATTGTATTTGCTACCGGCTAATGCCAACAGAAATCGACCAGATAGTTCACAACACAAGTGTATGCGCAATAACACAGCTGCACTATGTTTCTTCACTCTTATGGTTCGGTAAACGGCAATTCGATATGAGAGAGAGAGATATATATATATATATATATATATATATATATATAAGGCGCAGCAGGACCAACTGTTTAACGTAGTTTCCAGACACGGAGATGTATACCAGCACCAATTTCCTGGCTCCGAGTTATTTCAAAGCAGAAAAACCCAGAATCAAAACTCGATCTGACACCGAAACACATAGCCGCATGTCAGGCTAAGCATGTTGACCTTGAGACCGCCTCTATTCCCTACAAAATAAAAGCTGTTTTCGTTGTTCAAATGTATAACGTGACGTACTTCCGACTTAAATGTGAAGTGACTTTTCTGGTATTTTCAGGCTGTGTCAGTATTACTAACATCAAGTTATTTAGTTAATTGCTCATAAAATTACACATTTCATATGGATGCCGGGTCGATATGTCTTTGCCTGTCTTTCACTGTTTGCATAGATAATAGTAATGTGTTTCATTGTAAAATGCCGTTTCCGATTCAACTGCGAGTTAAAAGAGGTAATTTTCAAAGGCTTGCTTGTTACGCAACGAATAGCGTATATTTATAGGTTTGATTTATATAAATCATGTTTCTATAACTTTATATTCAGTACACAAAAAAAGTTGGATTAAAGAGATTCAAATTCAATTCAAATCTATTTTATTTCGGACTACTAAGGTCCAGTTGTGAGTAAGTCAGAATCAAAAAATCTTAAGAAATAGGGAAACATCTTAAATTTCGCACCCGTTGTTCTTATAAACACTTAGAAAAATTGCAACAAATACTCCATATTGGAAGTTTTCTTGAAGTAATTATTTACACACTTAGCCTAGAGTTCACAAACACATGTTTAATTTTAATCAGCCAGTTTAGCATTATTTGTCATATTTTGTATGGCACTACAAATGTTATTAAAACAGTTTTTTTTTGGAAATTTAACATATGTCTTGGTGAACTCTACCCTTACTTTGAGTAGGTGGTGAGGTTTTTATGCACCAAAAAAACAAAGGGGCTCCTACCAAACGTAAAATTTTCAATTTTCGACGGCAGCCTTACCTGACGTATATATCCACGTACGAAGAAAATAATTACTCAAGTACACACGGCGCCACATCATCCTACCTGATCTGTCAAATTTCCGCAGCCATATTTCAACCTTATGTTGATCACATAGAGTTCCATATCATTTGAGATATCTTGACAGATTTGGGTAAGTTGATGAGGGGCACACTTTACCTACACAATTTGTTCCTTTACGCTATACGACAACTGTCGAACGACTTGCGACGATGAATATAACGAAAATTACAAATGGAAATTAAAAAACAATGGTATAAAAATAAACTTACGGATATGCACATACTCTGCTCATGCGGACCGCTTATGAACAAAAGAAGTATCCATTTGGGGCAGCATATAATGCACCCAGACGAGATAACAGAACTCACTCCCCGAAAAATCTGGCGGTTTCTGGATTCAACGGGCATAAGTAGTGAACTATAATCAAAATGGCTGCCGCAATAGACCAATCACTGGTCGAGCTGACTTGTACTTGGCCCAAAGTTTCAATAATAAATAATAATCCATACTAATATTATAAATGTGAAAGTGTGTCTGTCTGTCTGTTACCTCTTGACGCTTAAACCACAGAACCGATTGAAATGAAATTTGGTGTGAAGACAGTTCGAGACCCTGAAAAGGACATATGCTACATTTTGTTGCGATATAAAAACATTAAGGGGGTGAAATGGGGGATGAAAGTTTATATAGAAATCCAACTCTTGCGGGTGAAGTCGCAGGGAACTACTAGTAATAAAATACACTTAGGCAATTCATCTAAATTGTAACAATATTGCCCTCGGTAATTTCGTTATATTCGTTGTCGTAAGTCGTTTGACAGTTGTCAGTTGGCTTGGTCGGACTTGGTCGTTGACTCCTTCGTACATACAATTAATTGTTTAATTGTATGTACGAATAACCGTACAATTAATCTTAATTGCACCGTTTAAAGCAAGTCACCGCCATTTTGAAATGATGAAAACCTATGAATTATGTAAATATAGGTCAGTGTAATATCGTGCGAGCCGAGTCATTAATGTAATTATGGAATATTTAATCCAAAGTAACGATTTAATAGCTTAATTACTGTGAAAATGGCCGTGGAACAATTAATATTTATCGTTTATTAGATTTTTGGCTGTTTTCGATTTTTTCTAAATATAATTCATAAGGCATATCGATTTTTGCTAAATGGACTTTAGGCCTTAGTGTGTAGATTAAATGATCCTATGACAAATGCAAGAGGTGTCAAACGCTCAAGTCTTGACGTGCTGGTTGTCCGTAATTCATAAAAATACTCTCATGAGCACTCCATCTCAAGCATCGATCTCCGTGCTTCGGAAGGCACGTTTAGCAGTTGGTCCCGGCTAATATCTGTTCTTCTTCTTCTTAGCGTGTCGATGGAACACGAGAAAATTACATTCAGCCACGGATCGGATATTGCGGAGCGCGCTGGCGTGCATCTGTTGATATTGGTCGTTAAGCCTAGTCAGAGGCCCTAGGGAGGCTTGATAACATCTGACAATAAGGTGGTCACTTGCCTTACAGACACCCCTACACCAATCCGCACTGAGCCCGCGTGATGGAGTATGGCTCATGCAGGTTCTTCTGTACTTCATCTGTCAAATGATATCTGGGACGTCCGAAGAGTTCCCTACTTAGTCATTCCAGATATGCTCTCTTCACGGCACGATCTTCCCCCATTCTTTACACGTGACCAAGCCATCGGAGTCTACAAGATTTCACCTCGCTGATTATGTTAGGCTCAGACACCTAGGTTCAATTTTGACGTTATAACTAACTCTATAGGGTCCGTCTTACTGTTGCGTGGTTACCAGGACTTTTCTGAAAATCTTTAAAGATGTCGTCAAAACTATGGTTACCATGCTAGACACAGAAGGAAGAAAAATGTGTCTAAGGATTATTTTTTTGTATGGGATTAGATTTTTTTTCATGTGTGTTATTAAATGAGAGGGCCTTCAGTAAATACGTGTACAGTGACACATCAGACTAAACATTTTTGTTGCAGATTCACCCTTATTGGAACCACATAAGATGCAGTATTCACCTTGACGTGCATACCAAAGTTACCATAGGACGGACGCTACACATCAGCATGAACTAACAAGATAATAAATTGAGGACCGAGACACACGGTAGCAAAGATAATATTTGTTACCATAATAATAACACATGCCCTAAAACGCATGTCAGACGACCCACTAATAATAAACACGTTGGGTGAACTACACCTTCGATCAAATTAATCGGACCATTTTACCTTTATATACTTTCTCGTTATTGTCACTCAATTTGTTAAAAAAAAAAACGATCCGTATTATTTATTCTGAATCCCCCGATAGCAAATTATTGATACTTTTTTTTCGCGGTTTATAGAGTGCTCGCCATAAAGAAGAAGACGAAGAAGGATTTAAACAGGATTATTGTAAATTTTTACCTAATGTAGGTACAAAATTAATAAACTTTACCTGATCCCTAAAGTATTTTGAACGCTAGAGGTAGTGTACCTCAAAAACCGGGCATCTCGAAATTTATTACAAAACGTGATGAATACTTTATTTTTATTGCATGACATTTAGTTCCTTTCCTTGCTTCCAAGTGTTTCCCAACGCCGTGCTTCTAAACTATTATCCAAATAACTCGACCGGGTTGTCAATTGGTATGAAAACCGAAATATTGATCAGACGCGGGTTCAATAACCGATGATTACCTTCATTGACGAGGTGTTGGCCGAATTTGAACCAGTATATGTATAAGTATTGGTAGGTATGTATGGGGTAGAAAGGACAATGCGTGAGGGGTGATTGGCAGTTCAATGTGTCAGGTGAAGCGTGGGTGTAGGTATGCGTGATGGGTACCTACCCGTAGATGTAGCTAGCAGCGGGGAAAATACAATTGCATGATAGACTGAATGTTGTTATAAGATACAGGTTTCCATGTTTTCATAAACATGTTGCCTGCGTGTACCATTTTACGAGCCATCCTGTTATACGAAGAAGCTTACAAAACTTTAGAAAAAGTTTATACTTGGCAGATCTGGCTTTAAATTTTATATGCAAATTAACTCCTCTTAGAACTTCATACCATTATGAATTATGTTACCATAGTGTTTACTTATCTTGTCCGTATTAGTAATGTTACATTACCTTTATTTTTACAAACATTTTTGCTTATAACAAATTTGAAATTTCTTAGACACTTCATGATTGCCTCATAAACGATATCCTCTTGACTCTTATATATCCAAAAACTTTTTAAGTAAATAAATACATTGAACTTATATACAACTTATCAATAAAAAATAAGATAAATTATTTAATACAAAAGAAAAACAAAAATAATAAGAAGGGTCCTTGTGGTAAGGTTATCCAAATAGATTGTAAATTGTCTGACTGCTAATTCCAATATGGACCGGCCAGCCAGCCCAAAACCTTCAAATACAATCAATCCATAGATGACGCAATATTACCCCAAGAGGGATTAGATTTAACAAGCAATAAACATGTAAGTAAAGAAATAATCCATGTCCGATTCGTGACGGTCAAATACGGCCTCCTCCGAGTCCGCCCAAGGGCCTTTGTTGCGGAAATTGCATTCTGCCCCTTACAAGAGTCCCGAAGAACTGAATTTGTACAATAGGTGACGCCACAAACACTACGAATCGTTGTGCAAAACTTCAAGTCCACTCTGAAGTTGTACCATAAAAATTTTTAGTCAAAATAATTTATTAAAGTAATAATTATTTATTTTAAAAAAATCATTAAAGTAACAATAATTAATGTAAGTTCTAAAAATTTTAATAAATTCATAAACATGAAATATTACGCCTCTTTTTATTTTCAGATAAAAAATTGTATGCAACAACTTCAGAGCTGACTAGAATTTTGGTGTAAACTGTACCAATAGAGAATTTCTTCTAGCTTACCATGTCATGACAAAGAAACACCGAGAAGATTTTGGAGATGAAATGTTTGGAGGAGATTAAAGGGATGCGCTGGATGAAACGGAGAACGAACGCAGAAATGTTGGGAATTGTTGAGGAAAAGAGAAGCTCATAGTCCGACAAGGTTATGCGCGACCCTCCTGCAGTCGCGAGAGGTGCGAGGGGCAAGGCACGATAAATGTCAGCGGGGCGTGCAATATCTGATGAAAAGGGTACGTATTACATCACCTAATTTTAAATACCGAATTTCATAAGCCCTACGAACGGAAGGCCGAATTTTAGAATGCCGAATGTTTATATGATCGAAAGTTCTAAATACCGAAAGTTTGAAATCCCGAAAATTCAAAATACCGAATCTTATAAGACCTATAATCGGTATGCCGAATACTAAAATGCCGAATTTTAAAATACCGACTGTTTATATGACCGAAAGTAGCCAACGCCTACTAAAGGTTTGATTACATTAGGTTAGGTTAGAAGTGTTGATCACAACGCCCAAAAAATAGTTAGGTTAGGTACTCAGTAAATAAGAAAAATATTAGGTTTGATTACCTTCGGTATTACAAACTTTCGGGATTTCGAACTTTCGGGATTTTGAACTTTCGGTTTTTTGAAATTCGGCATATTGAGCTTCGGTATATCGGGTATAGGTATTTCATTCGTTCGGTATTTTGATTTTCGATCGTATTGTATCATGTATTATGAACTTTCGGTATTATAATAAATGAAAAAAAAAATTTAAGGTAAAAGCTTATCACAAAAAAAATAATTGTAGGATTTTATTCATTATGTACAGGACAGTTATGCCGTGGTTGAAAAATTGTTATTTTTGGGGAAGATTATAATTATAGGAACTGCATTTGTACTATGGTTCAACGTTTTCGTAGTCACACTTTCCCTTAAGCCTTTCTCCACTCTATCTACATACATTTTGGTCCCTAAATAATCGAAGGACCGATTTACCGCGGGCACTCAATGGGGCTAACTACCCACTTGCCAAATATTAAATACATTTAAATATAAGCTTAATTTTAATATTTGATCTATTGCGGAACTACTTTACTAGTAAATTTCATCAGATGGTATATATTAATAAGGAATTAAGAAAATTGTCACGAAGATTATGTGATAAAAATGTAGGTGCTGATAATGTATTTTTTTAAACCTGAGGGTTTAGTTTCTATACGTATCTACTTTGTACCTACTGTGTAAATATTTCTGAGTAAATAATGTGTTTTTTTAAAGTGTGCATTAATGGGTTATCTATCTATATTGTCTTCAAAATGGGCAATTATTGAACATTTTGCCATAATAATAATAATGTCCTCCTAGCCGACTTTCGACTACGGCGGCTTATCTTAACAGAGATTAGCTAACTGCGCGGGACATATTACAGTGCACAAGTGTGTGCGCAATATACAGGTGCACTCTCTATTCCTTTACTCTCATAATTCGGTGAGACGGCAGTCCGACATGACCGTAGAGAGATCAGGCGCAGGACCAACGGCTTAACGTGCTTTCCGAGGCACGGGGGTATAACACCACCAACTTCCTGACTCCGGAGCTGTGTCTGAGTTATTTCAAGACAGAAAAACCCAAACAATCTCGGCCCGACCCGGGATTCGAACCCGGGACCTCGTGGATAGTACCCAGCGTGCTGACCACTAGACCAACGAGGCAGTCAATAACAATAATTTTGCCATAATAACTAATTAGCGAAAACATTTAATTGGCTGTTTTTTTCTCGAGAATAACATTATTAAGTATCAGTTTAATAAAAAGATTTCATTTAGTTATTTTGTTTACTGAAATATTTACTCGTACTAGTACCTCAAACAACCGCATCCACAAAAATATAAAATCTTCAGCTTAAGTATGACTTTTTATTTTACTTTTCATTTCTTATTGGTTATATTTCAGTGATCTTATACTTATTCTTCCACGCAAAGACATAATTCACTCCTTCAAAAATATACGCAAAAGGAGGAAATATGTGCCGGATTTGTGAATACAATTTTCTACGCTGTGAGCGCAGGAGCAGCGATCAACCGTTCTAAATTGGATTTAGTTTGACAGGAGCATTTCACATCGAAATAAAATTGATTCTATGGAGTATTATTGTGACAGACTCGGTTTAGAATAATAAAGTCACTGTTTTAGCATGGAGCTGCCTGTTTTTTCATATGTAGTTCAGTTAGTTTTAGCAAAAAAGTTTTATTTTTAGTCTTAGATGAATTACACTAGGAAAAACTACTCGTCGTTTACTTTCATCTGTCATTCAAGTGATAGTTACTCAGTAAACATTTTTAAAAGCAGACTATTCTACAGATCCGACGAACTGTTTCAGTATCTCGATGTCAGCCACGGTAATGTTATTATCCCACCAAAAACATTCTGTAAAAAACTAGCCAAGTCTCGATGGAGCTAAGCAGTTCCATCAGCTTATTTTTAGAGATCAACAAGCGTTTATCTAAAAAGTAATGAAATCTAAAGAAAGTCGTGCTAAGTCTAAGGTTCCTTACTGAGATTTCTTTGTTATTATAGTTAATGTTGTGTGACTTTGTGGGCACGGCAGTGCCCCCCGATTATACCGCGATTAGGCTTGGAAAAAGCAACGTTTTAGCGACTAAGGAAGTTTGTTACTTCCTTAGCGCAGGCAGATCATTTACCGTAACTAAATACTAAATATGTCGACTGCGATTATGTCGATATCAGAGAAAACTGCTAATGCTTGTTACAAAGTGCTTTTTCTCCAATATTCCAATGAACAATGTCTTAGCGGTAGTTTTAGATGATTAAAACTTGTAAATTTATTCATAAAATTCAATTTCCCGGCAAAGTTAGCACATAATATTAAAGCTATGCAAAAGTTTCCAACTTCAGGTGACGATATTCCCACACTACACAGAACAACTAACGACGTAGATTTACAAAAATATTCGGACATGATACTTCGTATCGTATTACCGAGATCCACCTAAAATAATTAGAAAGTATACTCGTATGTGCCAAAATATCAAAAGTAATTAGTAGAAAAGATTATTTAATCAACCGCTTTTATTAACTAAAGTTTTATTTTTATTTTTGCCTAGGTATTTCAAAATGTAAGCCGTTTGCGTACGAATGGATACGTTTGATCACTATTTATTTATATTTTAACTAATAACATTTTTTTTACTACGAGTAAAACAGCCATATCCATAATTTGCTCGCTTTGATGTCAATGAGGAGTTTCAGTGCATTATTTAATTAAGTTAGTTTATTAGTAGTCGCCTAGCCGCGTTTTAGTCTTCAAACTATGCCCGCCGTAAATAATGGACAGGCGAGAGATACCTTCATGATACTAAGTTAGATGCTAGATAGTTAAACTATTAGTACAAAAAAGACACCAAGCCTGGAGTTCCCAACAAATGTTTAATTTTTTATCACCCAATTTCTCATTATTTTACTTATCTTGTAAGAGAATATGTCAAATTAACCGACAATCGGAGTTTACAGGCAGTTTAAACATTGATGAACTCGGGTCTAAGTATGTAGTATGACAAAAAACTGCATTTACTTTTTCTTCAACTAAAGGAAAACTACGGTGGGTACCTTATTGACGACTCTCCAAATTATGAAATATATATATCGGAATATGTATGTAGTACCTAAGTATATTAGAATATTTTTGTATTTGTAATTAAATAATAACAATTGTAATAAAAAAACAACCTGTCTGAAAATATTATATCTTAATAATAATTGTATGTTTCATAATCTTCAGTGATATTTACCATTGAAATGCTACAACCATCTTATAATGTCACACATAAGTTAAAGGTAGGTAACAAAACAGAAACAAACACAGTTATTCTTTTTTGTCTTCTGCAATCTAATTGAGAAACACAATCCTTCTAAATGAGCACGAGAAATTCTTGTTTGTGGCACTGATATCCTTGTTCTCAGCAAAAAATGGTGTTCGATATCACTTAGTAGGTCTACACCATCTTCTCAAGACCCCGAAGGTTCCTTTTCTCTGTCATACAAATTGAGCCCAGCCTAATAAAGAGAGACAGTACACCTATACTAAACAGCCAAATCAATGACGTTTTGTAGCTTCTTTTATCATCTGACTTCTATCATTTGTCTGCCTCGTTGGTCTAGTGGTAAGCACGCTGGGCTGGGGCATTATCCACGAGGTCCCGGGTTCGAAACCCAGATCGGGCCGAAAATGTTGTGTTTTTTCGTCTTGAAATAACTTGGACACAGCTCCGGAATCAGGAAGTCGGTGGTGTTAACACCCCTGCCTCGGAAAGCATGTTAAGCCGTTAGTCCTGGGCCTGAACTCTTTACGGTCATGTCGGACTGCCGACTCACAGATTTATGACCGAGAAGGAACAGTTAGGGCACCTGTGTATTGCGCACTCACTTCTACACAATAATATCTCCCGCGCAGTCGGCTAATCTCTGTAGATATTGCCACTGTATTCGAAATCCGGCTAGGAGGACATTATTATCATCTGAAATGTCTTTATCACTTCAGTAACATAGTTTAGATACACAGTACACGCACATATTCAGTAAATTTAATTTTGTATATCTTCTGCGTACGACATGCAATAAAAAATAAGTATCTATCTATCTATCTGTCCAGAGTCCGGCAACAGCAATACGATTGCATGCTGTGGTGGTGCGACTTGGTATTCTCTCCCATTGTCTTGCACGAGTCCACCGGATGTTGTGGATGCCTTAAGATTCCTAAGTCATCCTTTAGACACAAGGGCTGCACTGGTTGGTCCAGATTACCATTGGGTCAATCGAGCGCATACCATAGCAGGAGGGAATTGGCGGGATTGAGGGAATTCGCGGAGGTTTTTAGTGAGTATACTTGACAGGTTTGCAGTGATTTCATTGCCCTCCGTCTGTGTAGTTCTACATAACCAGCTGCCATCTTCAGGGCAGAAACCATGCGTAACACATTTCAGCCGTGTAAAAAAGGCCCTGGATTACTAAATGGCTTATACTCCAAAGCAATCAGCCGTAATTACTGTTCTTTAAAGGCTCTACATAATATGCAAAGTTTGTGTTCATCGATTTAGCTGTTATATTTTAGCTGTGCCCCGAAAGACGGTCAGAGTGTCTAGAAAAACTGGTCGGTGATCACCCGCAGAGGTTTTACTCGAAAAATATGAAGATGAAACTTGGGTGTTTCGTTTTTGTCGGCTCGAAGGGATTGTTAGGCGTGTTTGGCTGTGAAAGAGTGCAATATTTTTTGTAGGAATGATGGATCTGCCGTGGGACGACAGATGACGGTTTTCTGAATTGACCTGTTTCGGAGACGAGGAATGATAATGCAAATTTTACCGCAATATAAAAATTGCTTTACACCAACCACCTTCTCGTATTATTAATTACCATAAGCGAAGTACCTATCTTAACTATATCTTTATTTCTCATTTATTATGACATTAGTATGGCCTACAACTGGCAGGCCTAACGCCAAAAGCGATCAGTACCTTAACTAAATGTAGGTCTTAATTTCGTGTTCCTTTGTTAGTGTGATTTACGATTACCTGGATATGGGGCAAAATAAGATGAAAACCATCGAAGCTGTGCTTATTTTTAACTGACTTCAAAAACGTAGGAGATTTTCAAGTCGCGTATGTATATTGTTACAGAGTACCTAAGTACTTTTTTAATTCTAAGGTTGCGGCCGGGGTGTGATAGTAAAATCACCGATTAATAATATATACTAGGCAAAAGATGTCACGATGCGTTCCAATATTGAATTATTATTAAAGCTTATTATGCTACAGGTTACATAATATGGTGTGGGTTATGCATAGAGGCATAACCCACACCATCTTAGATCATTTTTTTTGTTTGTTATCCACGTAAAGCTGTAATAATTTAACATCCAGTTCTCAAATGCTGCATTTTCATAAAACAGATTTTTTAATCCGTTCAAAATTTAATATCTTATCGTTTATTTGTAAAGACCACTCACAGCCCCTGTCCTGGGGCAATCTTAGTGCCCCCTATCGTGAGGCGTTCGAGAGCCCTTGAGAGCTGTTGCCCTCCCTTTGTGGGCGCTTCACTGATTTTTAGTTTTTGTCTTTTTTCGATTCCAGTGATTTCATTTCGGTTGCATAATATTTTGGGATTTTAGGAGGTTGTCTGGAAAAATTGCTTTCAGCAATAAGACCGCCTGAATTGCGCCATTCTCTGTGAGCATTTATGTGTACTGTGTGTGGTGTGTAATAAAGAGTATCTACTCGTATCTATCTACCTTGTGATTTAAATGTTGGGCCGCTTGACT
Organism: Pyrausta nigrata; assembly: GCA_949316185.1. Lineage (NCBI taxonomy): Eukaryota > Metazoa > Arthropoda > Insecta > Lepidoptera > Crambidae > Pyrausta > Pyrausta nigrata. The sequence goes on from OX438937.1 coordinate 4,882,152, forward strand.
TTTCATTTTGTGACTGTTTTTTTGAAATGGTGATCTTCTTGTTGTTTGAATTTCAGTCAGTCAATCACTTTGGCTATCTAAATATCAAAATGAAAACTGACTTAATTACTGATTGATTGAGTGACTGACTGGCATATCAACGCACAGCCCAAACCGCTAGGTCTACAGACTCCAAATTTGGCACATTGTTCCTTGAGACCTAAGGGTGCACTGAGGAAGGATTTTTGGAAAATCATCTCCTAAGGGGAGAAAAAAGGGAGCAAGTTTTTACACAAAACTCCGTCAGTTTTCTAGCTAAATCGTTATTTATTAAGAATAACGTATTTAACGGTTTTTGGAAACTTAACCTCTGAGGTGAAAAGAGGGTGGCAAACTTCCACCTCCCTTTTCACCTCCTAAGAGGTGGGAAATGAGACATTTGCACAGACGAAGTCGCGGACAACCGCTACCTAGTAAATAAATAAAATTAGTTCCAACAATCACACCAATAATCTAGCCCTAAACTAAGAGTAAGCTGTTATGGCTTCAAAGACATACTTAAATATTTAAGCAAATAAATGCATTCATTCATTAAATATTTAGTATACTTTTTGAGATGGCTTAGGTATGCTCGCGTTCATTACACAAATATTTGGCTTTTTGACTAGTAGTTATCATATTACACTATTTAAAGGCTACATATAAAATCGATCAAATTATGTGTCTAAATAAAGTCCCATTCCAATACTTCAAAATATAAAACAGGAAATAATGCTGTTTCAGTTCTGCGTTTATCAGTTTAGCGAACCACTAAAATATCGGAATTACCCACAATTCCCTTTACAAAATTTTACTCCAATATAGGTATGGGAAAATGAACTCTATCACATTGAAATATGTAAAACTGGAGTGAAACGAGTCACTGGATTTTGTGAGCGAAAATATAAATTCAGCATGCGAATGATTTCGCCGCATATTTGACCGCTAATTTGGTACATTTTCAATGTAGGTGGACCGCCTTTTATATAGAAAAGAGCACATCTATATATACAGTTCGTTTTATTTTATATAAGTAAAAATATGCATAGTTACATTAGTATTAACTGTGATATAGCATTCAATGAGGTGTACTTTTTATATAATGCTTCTAATGGGTCTTTTAATGGAATCAAAATTGACAACGAAATTTTAAGAAAAATCCGTTTTTATTATTTTAATAAAATACATTTACGTGATAAAACATTTTTTTTTCCATATTTGTTTCTTACGTTTACGCGAATTGTTGAACTCATTAAAACACAACATTTTACGGATTACTTCGCGATTTATTTACATTTTATTTAAAACCTGACGTTTCGAACACTTTACAGCGTACGTGGTCACAGGGAGACTAAGGTATTATTTGTCATTACCAAGTTTTGAAAAACTAAACTACCGTCAATCATTAATATTAATTTACGTTCCTATTTAATAGCTAACTGTGTCTTGAGACCTTGCAGTGCGAGGTGTTGCTTTGGTATTTGCTAGAATATGATCCCATGTCGGTGGAACTTTCCAACCATCTTCTCTATTGAAATTTGGATGTTTTCTAATTTCAATGGCTTCACGTAGCATACGAGGAATAAAACGCCGTTCTTTAGCAAGTATTTTAGGTTGGTCAAAACGAATGAAGTGGTGGAAATGTTCACACACTTCAAATAAAGTCAGGTTTTAAATAAAATGTAAATAAATCGCGAAGTAATCCGTAAAATTGTGTTTTAATGACATTTTTTTACGTTCATATTTCTAAAAACCTTAGGTATAATGTACTCATTTGTAGTTTATAAATAAATATCTAAATTTACATAGTTGTAATAACATTGGTACTCACATTAGTACTTAGTTAATCATGGATTAGCCAAAACAGTTTTTCAGTGTCATACACACATGGAGCGGGGAAGTATTTACCTCCTAGTGGTGCACCGTGGGCAACGATCACAAACTCCAGTTTGTGATGGCAACTGAACTATCCTAATGGCGGTGGTAGACTCCGTTAGATGCCGCCCTGGTAGCTACATACCACCCTCCCACCAGAGCCCGGCGCGAAGCAGCTTGCTGTGTTCCTGAGCAACCTGGGTGAGCTCGCTCCACCGTCCACTCTGTATACGCCACGTCTTGCTTAGGTTAGAGTCAAGAGCAAACCTTTTGCAAATAAAAACAAGTAAACATAATTATTGAAAATACAAAAAAATAAAAAATAAGCGGTCTTTTTACTGAAACCTATATCATTTGATACCCATATTGCTATAATAAGAAAAAAATCAGTCCCGCTTCCCCCCTCTATTTCCATTCTAGACGACCGTCTTGGTGTAGTCGTTCGCGCACCGGACTTCTAAACCAGGCGGTTGCGGGTTCGAATCCCGCAAGGGGCAAATGTTTGTGTGATGAGCACGAGCATTTGTACCTAAGTCATGGATGTTTATATTTATTTAAGTATTTCTATCCGTTATTCTAGTCGCCATAGCACAAGCTCACGCTTAGTTTGTGGCTAAGTAATTGGTGTGTTTGTTGAAACAATTTATTTATTATTATTTGTGGGCGCTATTTTTTATATACATATAGCCTATGTCACTCTGTCAATTTTGACAACTCTCACAATGTGTTAAAAGCTTTTGGGCTGTATGGCGTGCAAAACAATTAAACATACATACATATGTGTGTATAATACATACTTTCGAAAAACATAACCCTCCTTCCGCAGTCGGGTAAAAATATACACATTCAGTTCGGTGTGACCGCCGCCCGCCATGTCGAGAGCTGCAAAGGAAATTGTCGAGTTTCCCGCCCTGTTTTGTGCCGTTTAATTTCATAGCCGAGGACCGTCTTATGATTTATTGCCACGTTTGTTTTGCTTAACAATTAGCCGTGGAGTGAGGTTTCAGAGTAATACGAAAAAGTTGTTTTTTGAGGAAAATGTTGTTTGGCGCTCTTGAAATGTGATAATAATAATATTGTATCATTTAATTCAGGCAAAAATACACAGCAAGTTTTGACTCATATATCTAAATATAAAAAGAAAAACTTACTTAATGATAACTGTATGACTGACTAACATAATATCAACCCACGGCCCAGAAACTTGAAATTTAGCACCATAGATAGATAGATACTCTCTATTGCACACCACACACAGTATCAATTTACATAAATGTTCATAGAGAATGGTACAATTCTTCAATTCTTCAATTTCTAATGATTTTTCATATATTGTATATGTATATATATTGTTGTTGAATTTCCAAAAATCCTTTCATTCAACCTTAAAGTTGAAACTCCGTCAGTTTTGAAGGTCTTTGGCTATTTGGATAAAATAAGAATAATAATGTTTTTGAAGATTTTTGAAAATTCGTCCTCTCCATGGATGAAAAGGGGGATAAAAGTTGTATAGAAAATTCGACATCCGCGCGGACGACGTCGCAGGCATCGGCTAGTTTAATATAATTACCGCTGCACGTCAGACTACCTGACTTTGACCTTGAGAGCGCCTCTATTCCCAACGTAATAAAAGCTATTTTCATCCAACCAAAGCAACACCTAGCACTGCAAGATCTCAAGACACGGTTAGCTCTTTCTGCGTAAATAGGAACGTAAATTAATATTATTGAGTGACGGTAGTTAAAATTTTTCAAAACTTTGTAATGACAAATAATACCTTAGTCTCCCTGTGACCACGATCGCTGTAAAGTGTTCGAAACGTCAGGTTTAAAATAAAATGTAAATAAATCGCGAAGTAATCCGTAAAATTGTGTTTTAATGAGTTCAACAATTCGCGTAAACGTAAGAAACAAATATATTTTCATCGTTCAAATAGGTAACCTGACGTGCTGCCGATTGTTCTTATTTTCGATATCGTCAGTTTCCAAATGTGTCGTCGCCATTGATGTATGGAGCAGCCGATAAATTATCTTCCAACGTTTTTACGTTATTATTAGTTCCGATAAGACGAACCACTTGTCGAAAGTTTCTAGTTTGTGATCGAGTTTGTCATGTTTGGAAATAGTTCGATAGCAACTAGATAGTTTATTTATTTTCCTGGTTGCCATCGGTAGGCTAAGAATTAGAACATACGAGTAGTTTGGACTAGAAATGAGAGAACTTTAATTGAATACGTCATAATAGAGTAGCTTATAGATTTAAGATTTTTAACACCCACAGTGATATTTATTAAAAAATTCGCACACGGGCAAGATTTGAACCAAAGCCAAAGGTGGGTTCAAATGCTGCCAGAGTGCGTTTTTTTTTTCTGTTAAAACTTGTAATGGGAATAAACTTTCAAAACGTCTGTGATCTTTCATGTCAACTGATTATAATATATCGGCAGTTTTCATTAAACAAATTTGCATTTAAATTCACAAAATAATGCATGACAAACTACCACCGTTATCAATAATTGATAATGGTTTTTTACTTTCAACTTCAGTCTGAACTCTAAACAATCAAGCTGTGTCCATCAGAGTCAGTTGGTTACGAAAACAACAAAGATATTTGCAACTTGCAAAACCATTTTTTTTGTATCATAAAAAAGTCATGACGCGGCTTTCTTACTTCAGAACCCACGGACGTACACACGTAGGCAATTCCACAACACTAAAAATATCTTTACCAATAAATAAAAAAGAAAAAGCAGCTAAAAATAACATGATGTCGGACATTGTGTCCATCGCAATAAAAAAGTCCTGTCCATTACACTTTATGCTTATGAAAGCCATTAATAGCTTTTACGAGTTCGTTTAAGGGACAGTAAAAATTGCACGTCAGCATTTAATTAAGGTTGAGCTATTACGGCGCTATCCATAACCCATGTACGCACATCAACCTACCCTGATCTGTCAAACTTCTGCAACCATATTTCAACCTTATTATTGATGACATAGAGTTACATATCATTTTAGATATTTGACAGATTCGGGTATGTTGATGCGTGGCCCACTGTTCGTTTGGTTTGATTACATTTTATATAAGCTCCTAATCTACCTTTTGCCCCTGATTAGTATAATATAGGTTTTTTAGAATTATGTTTACTATGGGAGCATTTTTAATCTTTAATCAATTTGTCCATTAGAATTATATTTCATGTTTTGGTCCCGAATTTCGTCCCATTAGCAATTAAGTTTAAAATAAACGACGATCTTAATCTAAGTGAGCTTAACTTTAGTAAAACAGAACCTACTATACTAGAGTATTTTTATGGCAAAAGCATTTAAAAATACTTCAACCGACGTCTTTTTAACATTGAAGCTTAGCTATATACAATTTATGATGTATACTACTATTATATAGTCCGACAAATTCGTACGCACCCTTTTGCGTTCGACTGTCATATATTCCTTTTCCCCAGAGTTGTGCCGAGTCGGACTGATTCGCATACCTAGCCACGTTCTCGAGTTCATAAAATTCTGTATTCGGATCCACAATACTCGAATACAGGTTTCGAATACTGACGGTACTTATTCGAATCCTGAGTCATGTACTTCATAGAAACGTGAGTGATTTTATGATTCAATTACTGTTTATATTCTGTAATTATTTACTTACTTTCCGAAAGAAACAAATAGACTCGTACTCCCATCACCAACCAGTAATCATAACTTCTTGTTTGTACTATGTCGTATGGTGAAGAGAGATCACCTGTACTTATTAATGTACTTATAATAATTGACTGCCTCGTTGGTCTAGTGGTCAGCACGCTGTGTACTATCCACGAGGTCCCGGGTTCGAATCCCGGGTCGGGCCGAAAGTGTTGGGTTTTTCTGTCTTGAAATAACTCAGACACAGCTCCGGAGTCAGGAAGTAAGTGGTGTTAACACCCCCATGCTACGGAAAGCACGTTAGCCGTTGGTCCTGCGCCTGATCTCTCTACGGTCATGTCGGACTGCCGTCTCACCGAATTATGAGAGTGAAGGAACAGAGAGTGCACCTGTGTATTGCGCACACACTTGTGCACTATAATATCTTTCTGTGTAGTCGGCTAATCTCTGTTGAGATTGGCCACTGTAGTCGAAACTTGGCTAGGAGAGGACATTACATTAATGTACTTATCCCTTTCTTATCTTTTTTATTGTGATTAATTATTTTTTGAAATGATCAGTTCTATTTAATGCAATAAGAGTCAATGTAATGAACTCCTACGGACGCAAATCATAAAGTCGAATTGCCACATCATAAGATTCTTGCAACCTCACACGTATGAACTCATTTCATTTCAGAGCCTAAAATGTTAGTTACTTTAATATGCCGCAGTCATATCTTCCAACATAATTATGTAAAGGTCTCTTTCACTCATTACATTCGCAATTGCAATTTTAGAGCGAGAACACAGAATACCCTTACCACAAAGTTGGAATATTATCCAAAACATTTTTGGAACAAAATGTGGTGTATGCTAGTCAGCTAAAATTTGATGACCTTTCATCGTTATTATAAAAAAAACGCTCACAAAAATTGATTGACCGTGTCATGCAGTAGAACTCGAGCTCACGACCCTTCGCTATCTGAAAATTTTCCTAAATTTTATTAATTTCGTAAAAACTTGCTAACAAACTGCTTAAATTATAATAAATATTACTCATGTCTAGATGCCTAGATGCATTAGAAATGAATAATTCCGTTAAAAAGGGATGTATAGGTTACAATGACATTATATATTAACAGCTTTTAATGTATCATTTTTACGCTGTAACGATTTGTTAGTCCTCAAGAGTTTATTATCAGACACGCACTTGCTGCTTGGATATTAACTTGATACTTATGATTTATGACGTCAGGCGACTTCATCTTAATCTTCTTATGTTCTACAAATAGTAAGGGACCTGGGTCGGAATAGTGCTGCCGACTTCCCTGAACAATAACTCCGCAACTCGCGCGGCAACTCTCACAGTTCCACTTTCAAATAACCTCCTTTTATTACAAGTCTTCTTTATTCGTTTGGAACATACGGCACGTTTGCTTATTTGTTTGCCGATAGTTTTTAGGATACCGTATCAATAGAAAAAAAAAACATGATCATTGAGGGTGACAAATATTAGCTGGGGCTACGTACGTAACGTAAGTAGTAGTGGAAAGAAACACACGCGTGTAAGCATTTAAAGATTTATTCGCAGACTGGCGCAGCGCACAAACTTGGATGCCTACGTTAAATGTATTTATAATTTGTATGCCTACATTACATCAAGGGAGACCTAGAAGGTCATTCATGGACCAAGTGAAGGCAAAGTTGGGCGTCGTGGCGTATCAAGAGGCCAAAAGAATGTAGGAGTATAGGTAAATATGGAAAAAACTTCACCGGCAAGAGAATTTAACTCTTGCATGTGATGATGACTATCAGTCTATAAAGTGCTAAAGCAGTAGAATACCGTCCAAACGTTCTTCTGTCTGTCAGTTTCTCATGACTCGTGTTATGTGAAGTTGAAATTTTTAACTTAAATTCTATTGCCGCTATAACAAAAATAAAAACAAGTATCTTACCGTTTACAATGTTTTCTATTGATGGTGGTACGGAACCATATATGTGTGAGTCCGTTTCGCTCATGGTCGGTTTTTATTCACTCTGTCTTTCTATACGTACTTCATCTCATAAGTCTCATCGTTAGCTAAAATGAAGCGCTATCTGAAAAAGGAGTCGTCTGAAAATTTAAAAGCCAAGCGTTCATTTTCACAACGAAACTACCCCCAGTACCCCACTTTAGCGCTAACGTTGCATAAACGACCATTTTTCCGTACTATGAATACAGCTAAAGTTAAATTTCTATTTTAGTGACAAAGAATATGAAGTACTAACTCATAAGTATAAAAAGCAAAGCAAAAAAATCTGTGATATAACCTGTGTCTATACTTTCATGCAGAGGACAGTATCAGCTTTTTTTGTAAGCCAAAACTGCATTGTCTAATTAAATATTTGCTCATATTGTTTGTTCATTCACTAACACTACAGTCTATGGTTAACATGGGTAGTCGTAAAACTAAGGTAACGGACATGGCCCTGCGGATCAGTAAGCTTAAGCGGCAGTGGGCAGGGCACATTGCGCGAAGAACTGACGGCCGTTGGGGCAGAAATGTTTTTTATTGGAGACCATTTTATCAAAAGCGTGGCGTAGGGCGTCCACCGGCAAGATGAACAGTATGCAGGCCGCTTTTAACAGGTCACTTTGGAAATCTATGAGGGCATAGCGGAGCTAACAGTACATAATATTTCGAAATTCTTGCACATTTGTTGAACTTACTTGATTATCTAACCACACGTTGTTCTGAACAAAATTACGTTACATTTTTAAAATACCCAGGAATCATAAATAATAAAAATATTTTTTAAGCGTTCCTGTTAGATTTCAAAGGTTAATTTAATCAATTTACACACTCTTTCATAATTCCTAACACACGTCAGGTCCAATGTAGCAGTAAATAAGTTTAGCTCGTGAATAATTTATAATTGAATAATAAATATTAATCAGACTAATACACAGTGTTTAAGGTACAATTTGGTGAAACACGCGTTTTCTCCATAAATATCAAGCGATGTAAGTAGGTTATTTATCTGACACAGTTTGCTTTGCAAATAATTTTGAAGTTAGGGCCAATTAATTAAGCAATTTGTATGGAAAACAAGAATGAACGAAACGAGGGTAGCACGATACCTTAACATGAAATACAAAATGTTATGAGTCTGTGTCTCTTATATCTGTCTGTGTTCTTTATATGACCTAAAAGCGGACTGGTTGAAAACCGATGCTTTGATTCCGCCATCTTATTTCGTCGTCAGAATTCCGTGAAGTGATGCAGCGTAAAACGTTCATCCATGATTTCGCAATGAAGTAGGTTTGCAAGATTGTGATACTTACTAACATTTTTTGGAAATATTTTGGTAATATTCGTAAGGTGCAACACTATAGTGCAATGTAAACTTGCACCACTGCAATTACTTGTAAAGTTTTTAGTAACCCGATAATAATATTTTCACATAAATATTCTAAAATATTGCTGAAACCAAGCGCCAGCTCACTGACGCAGCAAGCAGTAACAAAAATTCGTCGAGTGGCTTATTGGGAGAGGGTCCACCCAGATAGCGGAGGATCGTGGGTTCGGGTCCGATCTGAAGACAGTCGATGAATTTTTGAGTCCAATTTTACTTTTGTAAAAAACTTGCGACTAATACTTTAATTAATTAAAGCCTCTAGCAGTTAGCACCAGCTACGAGTAAGTACCCCGGCATGACTGTAGCCCACGCTAAAAGTAACTTTACCCTGACAATTCTACCTTATCTTTTCTTTTCAAGTGCATGAAACATATCACGACTTGTAACTCACTCCTGACTCTGAACATGTTTACTGTTTAGGTGTATTTGTATTGTATAATCTTACTCTGTACATATCGAAACTCCGCAGACTGAGAGCGGCACGCAAATAATGAAAGTTCGTCGCCGTCACTACCAATCGACACCCTCTGTTAAGGGGAAGCTGCTTCAATACTGGCCCTGGTTCATTTCACGAACGAAATTTCTTTAAAAACCCCTTGTGGATCATAAGACCGCCAGCGGTTGGATAACTATTCATTAAATTTATTGTGTCTGGAAACGTGCTACCCTAATGATAACCAGTAACCAGGGTCCTTAGACAAGATGCAATGTATTCTATAGCGAACTTTACTTCGCCAAAGAAAAGTAAAAATATGTATGCAAAAGTGTTTTGATGTTTTGCTTTGCTTTTGAGTAGACTTCATCTTGTATACGAGCTCAGGGCCGTTTAGTACTAAGTTCTTAACTTAGTACAGCTTGTTCTTGATATGGACGAAGTAAAACGGTTGTGACGTTACATCGTTGTGGCAGTGGTGATATTTTGAATTGAATCAAGGTTCGGGCTTGATACGTCACAAAAAATAGACCCGCTCATCCTAAATTCCTAAAAACATCCTTTAATTTAGTTTTTATTCTAATTCTAAATAACAATAATTTATTAAATTATATTATGTTTACAAAAAATATAAGTATAAAATTTTCACTCTAATAAAATAAGAAAAAATCTACCTACATCGTGTAAAAAGAAATACTCGTACTTCAATATGCATCACCTATTAATAATTTCTGTTTCAAATGTAAGTTTCCTTCTAAGCGCTTTAGAGGCTTCTGCAACTTGGCTTAGTTTTAGTATTTTGCTATGCAGCATGAAGTGTTACGCCTTAATGTACCAGTAGGGTTTCCGCCGACTGGCTAATTAAACTTTGCAACACACGGTGCCACTCCCGCCACTGAGATTTGATTGTCAACTAGACGCACACAATGGCTAGGCTTCCCTGGCATGGTCTGCAAAGAGATCAGGGTAAAGGCGTGACTTTTGGTTTGACTTTTTTGCCAGGTGATTTCTAGTGATGTCTTTTTCGAAAATACTTTATACCTTTAAACGAGCAATTCTATATCGAGCGTATATATGATCTCGGAAACGGCTCCACGGTTTTCAGGATTGAAAATCGATCTATCAAAAGACGCAGATTTAGATCGCTAATTTCGTCCCGGTGACCATAGGCGTCGTGGTGTAATGCGTAAGACGTCGGACTGAAGAAACGTAACGAAACTAGACTTACAAATTATCAAGCTTTTTTATTAAATAGTAGTAATCGAGCGAAGTTCGGTCGCCCAGGTACTTAATTTTACATTAGGATACAATTTTACTTACCGCAACCGTTTTTTTTTAAAGCAGCCTCCTCTTAAATGCAATCTTAGTAAGTAACTGCTATTTAAACTTTAAGTAGAGCTAGACACTGACCAACAGAACTATAACTGGGACTTCCATAATTGATTTCTGATAAAAAAAAGCACAAAAGTAGTCTCAAGTAAGAAATAAAACTACTGAGACTGAAATTGTAAAGGGACACTTCTTGATATTACTTACCTGAAACTCAAATAAATCTGACGTACTAACTTTTACTAATACAAGAGGTTGAGTCAGTGTCAGTCTGGCATGCTCTTTTTGGGACACCCTTCATATGTAAAATTTCTCCTAGAATTTATACAAAACTCTCTTGAATACACAAGCGTTACTTATTTATTTTATCGACACACATAATATTTTTATCATTTGTGATTAAAATATTCAATAAAATAATATAAGTAATGCTTGTGCATTTCATTTGTAATTTACTAACTTCTACGGTTAGATTATCCGTCAAAAGATTGAATAATACTTTACCTGTATTTGACGAACAAATAATAAGAATAATGTCCTCCTAGCCGAATTTCGACTACAGTGGCCAATCTCAACAGAGATTAGCCGACTGCGCGGGAGATATTATAATGCGCAATACACAGGTACACTCCTTCACTCTCATAATTCGGTGAGACGGCATTCCGACATGACCGTAGAGAGATCAGGCGCAGGACCAACGGCTTACCGTGTTTTCCGAGGCACGGGGGTGTTAACTTCCTGACTGCGGAGCTGTGTCAGAGTTTCAAGGCAGAAAAACCCAACACTAAACAAATAATAATCTAACAAAACGTCACGTTATTTATTAACAATTGCAACAAACATTAGATAGCGCCATACATCAGGGGTGGTCACCATAACTCTCGCGACCACAGCCGCAAACGATCTGGGCCAGAGACGGTGAACGTTTGGCAATTTTTCACTGTGCCAACCGCCGACATCGAAACAATCCAATTATGAGCCAGCGAATAATTAATAAGGCAATCAAGGCATTTTGTTTACTGTATTACGCTTATTGGTTATACGGGCTGATCTGATCTGATGGATTGGGTGCTGGATTACATTTTTCCTTTTTTCTTTGATTGATATTTTTCCTAAACAGATAAAATGTTTCCTTTTAGTTATTGATATTTTGAAAGCATAGAAAAAGAATTGTCGATATTGAATAAATTCATGTGACAATTTATTTTGATGTTTTTTTTAAACCATAATAATTGTCGTGAATTACAAGTTATATTATTGCATAATATGGGGACAATACTATTGCTTCGTGGTTTCAGCTTCACTAGTAATTTTAATTACTATTTTTTCAAATAATGAAATAATACAAACAATGTTTTTTACGTAAACGGAAAACATAGTATTGGACGCCCCCCTGCTTGGTGGACCGATGATCTGAGGAAGGTGGCCGGTGATGGCTGGATGCGAGAAGCGGAGGACCGTAAAAGTTGGCGCAGTCTTAGAGAGGCCTTTATCCAGCAGTGGACTGCAATAGGCTGATATGATGAATGTTTTTTGAATTGTTTAAATATTTTTTATTATTTCAACTATTAAAATGACAGCAAAAATAATTTAATTTTGCTTTTATTCACTATGAGTACGTTCACCCCATCGTCAGCTCTAGACATCCACAAATAAGCTGAGGGAAGTTGTTTTGCTCAAGCACCTTGCATTTTGAAAACAAAAATCAAATTGGCGTAGGTATTCAGGTTATGCCACCTAAACGAATGCCACCTGCAGTATTCCGATATTTCAATACGCCACCTAGCTGTATTTTACTCGGGTGACATTCGAGGAGTTTTTTAAAAATTATTAAATATTATTCACCTACGAATATTATGCACGCCTATGCCAGCCGTGAAAAATACATAAAGGTAGAAAGGTGGAATATAGCAGGTGGCATACGATCAGGTGGCGTAACTGGAATACGTGCACAAAACCCCCGGGCCGGTTGTCACTTGCAGGGTAACGAGGGTGGACGGATTCTGCACCGACGCCTCCGAACTTCCAAATCCTCTTAAAATCCTGCTCTGGAGAAGGGTAAATTTTGAAATAATCACGTTATTGGGACCGGATTATTATTTCGGTGTGTGCAGCAAGCATTGTGATATTGAGAAAATTTTGGAGGATTAGAATTATAAATAGGGTGTAGTTAGGGCTGTATGTGAAGTGGAAGTTGTGAAATTGCGGATAAATACCACTGAACAAAATCACCGATAAAAAAACTTACAATATCTAGAGATACGAGAGCTTAAAAATTACGTTTTTTCTTAATCTGTCATTTGGATTAAAATTACCCTACCACGATTTATGATAAAAGCACTATGACCACAAATGGTCTTTTAACTCAGATCAAAGGCCGTGAACAAGTCCGGATTAACTAATCCGGACTGGCACAAAATAGCTAGCTCTCGGAATCTAGGTGCCAACCAATTCGTAATTGAAGATTCAAATCAATCCTGGCTCTTTGCGTATCTGATGAATGATCCACAGTAGCCACTGCTGCCAGTGTCAAAATAAATGTTCAATCACAGAATAAGTAGTACAATACAATCATTATTGGTTCAATGGATACGCTAGCAACCGAGATTGGCTTAAATCTTCGTTTTCGAATGAATTTCGGGCGAAAGAAACGACTGGACTTATTAACATTGGAAACATGTACGTCTATTTTGGCTGACTCGTGTAATTTTCCTTCCGTAACGACCTTATAGTTGCAGACACGTATTTTTTAGTTAAAATAAATGAGGCAATTCAAAAACACAAAAAACAATTTGTCAAGTTCCGCAAATCCTTCGAAACTATCGCCATTTGTTCAGCTTGCATTAACAAACAATGCGTGGGAATAGCAATTTATAAACCATCAATAACGATAATCGAGGAACTTGCGGTGCATTGGTGACACGAATTAATATGATGGCGGCTTATCTCGCGTTTGAAAGGTTAATTAATCATGATGATGGAAATGAGAGAACGAATTAATGTCCGCTCGGAGTACACACTGCCGCACGTCAGACTACCCCACTCTGACCTTGAGACCGCCTCTATTCCCTACGTAATAAAAACTGTTTTCGTAGCTCAAATGGGTAACCGTGCTGCCGACTGTACGACGGTGACGAGTATGGAAAGCTAGAGCAATTGACAACATTTCAAAAAATTACATACACATTTTTATTTTTTTCCTAATAGTACATCAATAAAGATACGTATTTTTACTTTTTCATTTCTTTCTATTACTTCCCCTTGAATTAAATTCTTAAAAACTCTCAATTCTAAAAGAGCGTAAGTACAAGAGTAAGGATGTGATAATATGTTGTAGAAGTAAGATATCGATATCGACACGTATATCAAAATACAATAATACGTTTAAATGAAGAAGTAGATAAATAATCTTAGTGCGTCTGTTTAGGTATCCAAACACAATCTTATTAAGAACATATATCATAATACAAAAGTCTAAATAAAGAAGTAGATAAATAATCTTTCAATTAACCAAACATAACTTCACTAACAATAGCTAACGTTGCCATTCTCAAATTTGTATGGTTTCTAAAATCAAATAAAACATCGATAATATGAGTTTTTTCAAATATCACTGAATTTATGTCGTAGAAAAATATTAAAATATTTTTTAACGTGTCGCCAAATGTCGAAATGGTTTTTGAATTTTAGTATTTTTATAAAAATTAAATGTTGTCAATTGCAGTTGTAAATGATTTCATGATGATAATAAAAGAGCCTACGATCAATCACCCAGGATAGCACGCTTTACTTTCACGCCTGAATATGGCACAAGATTGAAGATAGTTTGCTATCCATTACTGCTTAGCAATATATAACAATTAATAAAGTTGAAGTTTTACCGACAATGTAGGTCATGTAATGCATACTTACACTATGCTAACTAACGGACTAACTGACAGATACTTATCTACACGTTTAGTGTATCAAATTCTATCGCTCAAAAAATACAGCACGAATGAAAAATAGAGAAAGAAAGAAATAATTTGGCATGGCGAATTGATTCAAACAAAAACGTTTGCTGAAGTGGCGTTTAAACGTAGGACCCAAAGAAGAATCTAATTTTAAAAGAAACAGGGTGAATCTGGGTATTCGTGTGCTCTTTGGAACTTGGTCCAAAGGTATAATAAAAGCGTCCAATATCAATTAGTAGGAAATTAAACTTAGTAAATATGTCATTTTATAGACTTAACTGCTAATGAAATGATTTAATCAGTTTAGATTTACTATAAGTCTCATGTGCTGGGGTTTGTCCAGAGGTTTCAGGTTCGAATTCCGGTTGTGCCCGGGTTGTTTCTAGGTTTTACTGTCTTGAAATAACTCATCTGCGCACGTACTTCACCAAGACGGTCGTCAAGGACGTACCGTGCTTTCAAACATCCATGGTGTTTTTAATATTATTTGACAACCGTCTTGGTGTAGTGGTTCGCGCCATGGACTTCTGAACCAGGCGGTTGCGGGTTCGAATCCCGCAAGGGGCAAATGTTTGTGTGATGAGCACGAGCATTTGTACCTAAGTCATGGATGTTTATAAATGTATATAAGTATGTATATCCGTTATCCTAGTCACCATAGCACAAGCTCACGCTTAGTTTAGGGCTAGGTAATTGGTGTGTTTGTTGAAACAATAAAAAAAAAATGCTGAGTTTGTAAAATGTTTCCTTACTTGCACCACTTGTGTTTATGATCCCACTTATGCGCCCTTTTCCCCGGATCAACCGCGATTCAGGCCAGTAATTCGATCATATTGTAACATGATTACTGAGGTCCAAAGCACTCCGCAGGATGCTTTTATCTATAATGGCGCGTAATACTTGTGTACTCGCCTGTACATCAAGCTATTATACAAAAAAAATTACCGAATTTGAAGTCTATTGTGTGAAGGTTTAAGACGAAAATTGGTGAAGGACATTAGTTGCTTTGAGATAGGTTGATCTGCTCTTAACATTGACAACTGAGGGTTGGGAAATATTGTTTTTACTGAAGTGAGCTGGATTTGAAAGGGATAGGTCCATAATATTATCGTAGAAAAAGTATAAAAATAAAATGATCTAGAGGTTATCTTATTATGATTTATAATAAGACTTATATTTATTTAAAGTTCTGAATGAGAAGAATATACTTCAAATTATTAAATATAAAGCCTCCAAAGGTTAAGAAATAATCCAAACAGCTTTTCGGACACTATCGGGTCGTATTTTTTTACTTATAAGCGGGCTTTATCGGAAAGATAAAGATAAGAATGCGCCCACCAAATAAAAAAAGAAGCAACGAAACCAAAAAACACGAATGCTTACTGAATTGTGCCAAATTGTTCACTGAAAGGAAAGAATAAATAACAGCTCTTGTAACATTCCGAACTAAAAACCGTTATTTTGAAAGTGGAGGAAGTTGGGACCGGATGCAGCAGTCTGCTGTAGGGGGCGCTGCGAGCGTCGCGTCGAGATATTCAGCACTTCCGGTGTGCGAGTGAGACAGGTGGAGGAAATGAATACGTCTGCCGATTGAAAAGTGCAATTGAACAATCTTTGGAAATAGTGAATAGTGTAGTTTAGTTCAACTTTTTATCAGAGGTTCATACGTGACTGAACTTTGCCTTTCCATGAAATCGATTGTGTAAACGTATTTTTGTAAAAAAACCGGCCAAGTGCGACATTTTTTTAAAAGTATTTGTTGTAATAGCGGCAATTGAAATACATTACCTGTGAAAATTTCAACTGTCAAATCACAGCCTGGTAGTGGTAACAGATAGACGGAGAGTGGTCGTCTTTCTTTTATTGGGTACGATACCCTAAAAATGATTTCGATAAGTCTTTTAACTGTCTTAACTATACTTTTTTGTAATTTTCGTCGAGTAAAACACTACGTAACAAATCCATATGCTGCATAGTTAATCCGTTTCGTAAAGGGAATAAGTATAATTATTAGATTAAACGAACTTACATGTACTCGTTAGTGAAGTTCAATCTTAATTATACGAAGTTCCCTTTACGAAACGGTACTCCCACCCTATTTACCCTCCCTGTTCATTGAAATTGTAGAGTAGTTCATGATTGTACTTTAAACTTAATGAGATTGACAGGTACGTCCGGAAATGGGCGCAAGTTTCTTTTTTTTAGGGATCTTTAAAGCTGTGAAGGCAACGGAATAAATCCATATGCTGCTAATCCTATCACTATCATTTTAAGCGCTAGACTTTTGTAGGTGAAGTAACTGCCATTCTTATCTTTTGTTTGCCTGTGCTTTTATTTCAATTATCATATATTGATAAATTCGATTCTACAACACCTAGACCCGACACAGTATTGAAAATATTGTTATCTACAATATTTTCAATATTTTCAATACTATCTTTCCTGATGGACACCGTGAAAACCGGCCGTGTGAATCCGACGACCACGAAGTCTTTCTATAAATATAATTATATTGAAAGTACCTACCGAACCGATGTACCGGTAATAATAAGGTAAGGTATTATAGAATGTCGCTATATTTTTTTAAACATAATTTGCTTAGCATATTTTTTATGCGATCACATGTAGTGATTCACAATAGGAGATTGATTGATGGTATACTTACCTCTTACTAATCAGTGTGCTTATCTGCTAGCTTGTGTAACAGAAGGTAAGTCAGGGAGGCCAAATTACACTACGAAGAATAGATAAGATATAAGATAAGTATTTGTTCGGGCAGAGCTTTGCCATACACAACTCTTAACGTGAAAATAACAGAAGGATTCAACGGCATCTTGCTTTTATATAAAATTCTACGAATAACTTAGACAGTCAAAGTAGTAACTTCTAAGCATTACAATATAAAATAAACTAAATAAAGTGGCGCTAGTGTCGAGTGGAGTTTCCGGTAGCGTTGTTTATAAACAAAGTATATTCAATGGTTGTGACGTAACGGTGCCTGAAGCAGATGTAACACTTGCTTAAAAATTCAAAACAATTGGATTTGAACACACATAAAGTTGGCTATACCTCTACACTACCAAAAAGATATAGCTCTGTTCTTTGAACTTTTCATCATATTATTATCAACCTATCCTTGAAAATTGCATTTTGATCAAATCTCTAGGGAGTATTGGACTTTACTCGTATTTCTTAGTATAACTACGCGTCACGTATATCGTCTGAGCTGGACATTGAAACCAATATCACGTCTGGCATTTTCTACAATAAGTGTCACCGGCAAAAATGATATTTTGTATATTTTAAAATCAGAGTCAACTTAGCTCTTCTGTACATAAGGCTACGTGAGTCTGTGACACTCAAAGATATCAGTGAAATCATTAGTGAAACTACACTTCTAGACACATCTATTGGCCCACCTTAGAGTCTAGGTTTCGATGGCCCCTACCGAAATATGATTGCTAGATTGAACAAAAACTGTTGATGCAGTTTTAAACCTGATACATTTTACCATCTTTTTCGATCGTATTGTTTTAAATTTGAATTCAGAATACCATACGACATGGAGCTACGCCTAACAAGTCGGATATGCGCCTTGTTAAAGGCAATTGATTTTTAAATAAAAAACATGTTTTATCAAATAAAGGTTTAATTTAATAACGCGTCCATGGGCATCTACCACAGCTCTCATACGATTAGGCATAGAGTTTATCAACCGCTCTATGAAATTTTGCGGGATCATCTCCCATTCCTCTTCTATGGCAGTTTTCAACTCCTGCATCGTATGGGCAACTGGCTGACGAGCCCTAACACGTCTTTTTAGCTCGTCCCACATGTGCTCAATGGGGTTCATGTCTGGGCTTCTGGCTGGCCAGTCCATAACTGTGATGTTCACATCCCGAAGATATTCCCTGACGATGCCGGCCGCATGGGCTCTTGCATTATCATGCATAAAAAGGAAATTTGGGCCCACATAGTCCGCGTCCATACGCGGACTATGTGGGCCCAAATTTGATACCATTATCACATGGGGTCCTAAGCACTCACGAATGTACCTTTCAGCATTTAATGTTGGCAGCCGTGGTCCTGTAACAACCTCAAGTTGAGTTTTGCCGCTCGCGGATATACCGCCCCAGACAGTCCATGAGCCACCGCCATAAGCAACCCTCTCTTCAAAGCAGCATTGTGCGAAACGCTCTCCCTTACGTCGGTAGACCTTCTTCCTTCCATCGTTGCCATGTAACACAATTTTAGGCTCATCAGAAAAGAGAACACGGCTCCAATCTTGTTGTGTCAAATTTAAATGACTGCGTGCGAAATGAAGGCGCGCTGTTCGGTGGGCTCGCGTTAGTTTGGGTCCATTAGCTGGCTTATGTGGTACCATATCGCGTTCTTTTAACCTTCTTCGAACAGTTCGAACGCTCACAGATACTCCGTGGAACTCATTAAAACACAATTTTACGGATTACTTCGCGATTTATTGACATTTTATTTTAAACCTGACGTTTCGAACACTTTACAGCGATCGTGGTCACAGGGAGACTAAGGTATTATTTGTCATTACAAAGTTTTGAAAAATTTTAACTACCGTCACTCAATAATATTAATTTACGTTCCTATTTACGCAGAAAGAGCTAACCGTGTCTTGAGATCTTGCAGTGCTAGGTGTTGCTTTGGTTTTTGCTAGAATAGGATCCCATGCCGGTGGAACTTTCCAACCATCTTCTCTATTGAAATTTGGATGTTTTCTAATTTCAATGCCTTCACGTAGCATTCGAGGAATAAAACGCCGTTCTTTTGCAAGTATTTTAGGTTGGTCAAAACGAATGAAGTGGTTGGGTTTGTCTAAGGCATGTTCACACACTGTAGATTTCATGTTCCGTCTATGTTTTACGTCAGCTATGTGTTCTTTTATCCGCACGCCTATACTTCGCTTTGTTTGCCCGATGTAGGAGAGGCCACAGTCACACTCCAGCTTGTACACCCCTGCATCTTGAAGAGGTATGTTGCACTTGACAGGTGGTAGGAATTGGTTAATCTTCTTTTGTGGCTTGAAGTAAGTTTTGATTGAAGCACGCTTCAAGATATTCCCAATCTTGTCAGTGACTCCCTTCATGTATGGTAGTATTGCAGGTTGGCGTTCAACTGTCGTAGGCTTGGCACGGGGTCTGCAACGACGTGGTACTGGAAGCTGGTTGTCCCGTAGTACCTTCCTTACATGCTGAAGCTCAGCAGCCAGGTGTCGGTCGTCACAGATACCCCTCGCTCTCTGAAACAAAGTTTTGCCCACGGTAGCTAACTGTGAAGGATGATGGTGAGACGCACCATTGAGATATTTATCGGTATGGGTGGCTTTTCTAAAGACTGTGTGGCTAAGGGTATGATCCGAATTCCTAGTTAGTAAAATATCTAAGAAAGCTAGTTTACTGTCTGCCTCAATTTCCATAGTAAATTTAATTTTTGGATGTATTGAATTAAGATGATTAAGAAAAGCAGAAACACTATTGGTGGGTAAAATTGTGAAAGTGTCATCTACATACCGCTTATAAAACCTTGGTGATATAGGTGATGTGCTCAGAGCTCGATCCTCAAAATCCTCCATGAATATATCAGCAACAACTGGGGATACCGGAGAGCCCATTGCTACACCATCGGTTTGCAGGTAGAACTCATTATCCCACAGTAAATAGCCAGATGTAAGGCAATGTTCCAATAGCGAAATTTTTTTTTTTTCATTTCATCAGCGAAATTAAGAACTTACAATTAGCAGATGATGAAACTATGGTTAG
Organism: Pyrausta nigrata; assembly: GCA_949316185.1. NCBI lineage: Eukaryota > Metazoa > Arthropoda > Insecta > Lepidoptera > Crambidae > Pyrausta > Pyrausta nigrata. The sequence continues at coordinate 4,902,582 of OX438937.1, forward strand.
TTTTGATGTACAGTCCCTATTCACAAGCTTACCAGTACAGGACTGCATTGAAATTACTAAAAGGAAGCTGGTTCAACTCGACATGCCAATAGAATATGCGGAACTATTGGAACATTGCCTTACATCTGGCTATTTACTGTGGGATAATGAGTTCTACCTGCAAACCGATGGTGTAGCAATGGGCTCTCCGGTATCCCCAGTTGTTGCTGATATATTCATGGAGGATTTTGAGGATCGAGCTCTGAGCACATCACCTATATCACCAAGGTTTTATAAGCGGTATGTAGATGACACTTTCACAATTTTACCCACCAATAGTGTTTCTGCTTTTCTTAATCATCTTAATTCAATACATCCAAAAATTAAATTTACTATGGAAATTGAGGCAGACAGTAAACTAGCTTTCTTAGATATTTTACTAACTAGGAATTCGGATCATACCCTTAGCCACACAGTCTTTAGAAAAGCCACCCATACCGATAAATATCTCAATGGTGCGTCTCACCATCATCCTTCACAGTTAGCTACCGTGGGCAAAACTTTGTTTCAGAGAGCGAGGGGTATCTGTGACGACCGACACCTGGCTGCTGAGCTTCAGCATGTAAGGAAGGTACTACGGGACAACCAGCTTCCAGTACCACGTCGTTGCAGACCCCGTGCCAAGCCTACGACAGTTGAACGCCAACCTGCAATACTACCATACATGAAGGGAGTCACTGACAAGATTGGGAATATCTTGAAGCGTGCTTCAATCAAAACTTACTTCAAGCCACAAAAGAAGATTAACCAATTCCTACCACCTGTCAAGTGCAACATACCTCTTCAAGATGCAGGGGTGTACAAGCTGGAGTGTGACTGTGGCCTCTCCTACATCGGGCAAACAAAGCGAAGTATAGGCGTGCGGATAAAAGAACACATAGCTGACGTAAAACATAGACGGAACATGAAATCTACAGTGTGTGAACATGCCTTAGACAAACCCAACCACTTCATTCGTTTTGACCAACCTAAAATACTTGCAAAAGAACGGCGTTTTATTCCTCGAATGCTACGTGAAGGCATTGAAATTAGAAAACATCCAAATTTCAATAGAGAAGATGGTTGGAAAGTTCCACCGGCATGGGATCCTATTCTAGCAAAAACCAAAGCAACACCTAGCACTGCAAGATCTCAAGACACGGTTAGCTCTTTCTGCGTAAATAGGAACGTAAATTAATATTATTGAGTGACGGTAGTTAAAATTTTTCAAAACTTTGTAATGACAAATAATACCTTAGTCTCCCTGTGACCACGATCGCTGTAAAGTGTTCGAAACGTCAGGTTTAAAATAAAATGTAAATAAATCGCGAAGTAATCCGTAAAATTGTGTTTTAATGAGTTCAACAATTCGCGTAAACGTAAGAAACAAATATACTCCGTGGAAGTCGCGAAGTTGGTTTTGTATCTCAATGGAGGTAAGGTGACGATTTCTCAAGCTGGTCGTCACGATGAATCGATCCTGCCTTTCAGTTGTGACCCGAGATCGTGGCCTTCCTTGGCGACGAACAAAGCCGCCAGTCTCTAGGTACCTCCGATAAACAGTTCGGACAGCAGATCGACTTAAATTAAGTTGAGCACTGTTTCTTTAGCTGTGTCCGGCCTGAATAAGTGCCACAGCTTGGGCGTCGACTTCAGGTGAAGTATCCATAGATTATTGATAGAACCTCACCTTAATGTTAAGAATAAGTAATGTTTGTTGCAAAACCAAAGATATCAATCACTATTTCAAGAATTAAATCCAAGTAAACCAATAAAACCAAGTTTTATTAGTATTCGATTGTTTGATATCAACAAACAGGCGCCAAATTGTCATTTGTTTCTTTAAATTCTGTGTTCGAAATTCAAAAAAATACTATTGAATGAAATTGTGAATGTACCAGGTTCAAAACTGCATAAAAACTTTTTGCTCGATCTAATATAAAATTTTAGCTAGGACCAAACGAAACTAAAAATACAAGGTGGGCCAATAGATGTGTCCAGAAGTGTATTATTGTATTCCGTTGATTTTTTTTTAAAGAAACAGATTTGTCGATCCGTGACCGATAAGAACTTTAGGATTAACTTGTTTTTAATTTTTATTCACATTCAGAGGCTTAAGCATTTTCTAAAGTCAGATTTGAAGTTCCTACTTTAGTGATTGCTCCATGGCGACTAAAGACTTGGCTGTAAAGTGTGGACTCGATTCCTTCACCAACTAAAATAAGTAAATAAAAAAAAAGTAACATTTCTGTAAGAGCGTTACATTGTCTGCAAACCACCCACGTCAGTGTTTTTGAGCCCTGCGGTTTCACTTTTTATACTTCTCATGTAAAAATACTAATATAAGGTAATCGGTGTTCCTAATCAGTTCATATTTAAGTATATGTGTTTGGGATCAAGTTGAAAGTTAACCAATCATCCGGTAACAGCCGGATTATACCCTCGTTATTTGCCTGTCAGTGCCGGGCACAACTAAAGATCAACTTTGAACAATTTATGAACGTTTAACTAACCAATACTTGATGTTTCACTAGCTAAACCTTGTGTATTTTGGGCATTTAGCCCGAAACAAGCCTCAATTCTCAGAACACATAACACTATACAGTTCGATTTCACTAATGAATAATGACGACCGTCTTAGTGTAGTTGTGCGCGCCCCGGACTTCTAAACCAGGCGGTTGCGGGTTCGAATCCCGCAAGGGGCAAATGCTTGTGTGATGAGCACGAGCATTTTTACCTAAGTCATGGATGTTTCTAAATGTATATAAGTATGTCTATCCGTTATCCTAGTCACCATAGCACAAGCACACGCATAGTTTGGGGCTAGGTAATTTGTGTGTTTGTTGAAACAATTTATTAAAAAAAAATGCTGCAATAAGCGAAGGCGAATGTTATAAACCCCTAAATGCAATTTACTCTTTTTTGCTGCAGCTCGCTCATTCTAAAAAAATAAGCTTATTTAAAAAAAACATAGGTATCGAGACTGTAAGAGATGCTTATAGGTGCCTAAATAAAACCTACGATGATGTAGAGGCTCTAGTCATTATTCAATAGTAACAATCTAATACATACACACACATATACATAAGATTGTACTCGTCTAAGAAGTTGGCTTGGTCGGGTAGTAAGTTGAATATCCATGAATAAAATTAGTTAACGTTCTGCAATTATTATTGATGATCAATATTATGCTATAAATACAGTTAGTGATACAGTGTGATCTCTCTTCGCCATACGCCACAGTAGAAATGAAAGATCACGTTTACTGGACGGCGATAGGACTATGAGTGAATTTTTATCATCACGTGCACGGACACACACAGACGAAGTCGCGGGCAACCACTAAATTGTACTATAATAGGACAAAAATATTAATACACCATTCGTTGATCATTTGATTTCGTAATGTGAAAGTGCCCGGCGCAATGCCAAATGCTCTAGTTTCGTATTGTGACCGGCAAATGTATCGCTGTCATATAAGTTTCCGTGGTGTAGCGGTTATCACATCTGCCTAACACGCAGAAGGCCCCCGGTTCGATCCCGGGCGGAAACATTTTTGTTTTAGGCAATTTGTTTATTAACTGGTGATACCGTACCGTACAGAAGTTACTATCAAAACTTTTATGACTCCTCTTTTTATCACTAGACTATAAAAATATGTCAAAAACATTTTATAGGTATGTTATATAACTACTCGTATTTTCTTACTTTGGCCTCTGTAAAATATAAGATTACGCGATGACCGTGTAAATTAATACTGATAAAGTGGGGTCTACTAAATAATCGGCGCTAACAAGCTCCCGTGGCACACCCTCGTCAAACGCGCCTGTCATGGCCGAACCATGGTAGGCGCCTCGAGCTGAGCGGTGAGCGAAGCGAGCGAAGTTGAAGATTTATTTAAATTATCAGCTATTGCCCGCGAATTCGTCTGCGTAGACTTAACAATACCAAGAAAATCATGAATTAAACTGCCTATTCTCATACCTAACAAATACAAAAACACTTATGTGCGACCATTAAACACCGAGGCACGAGATTTTTGTAGGTATTTAAGATTTAGGTACAGATGAAACAAAGACTACTTACTACCCGACTAAGCCAGCAGACGAATGTCAAATGACTGACGACATCGAAATAAAAAAAAATACCAATGGAAATTAAAAAGCAATGGTATCAAAATAAACTTAGGCATTTCATCTAAATTGTCAACAAAATTACTTTTGAATTGTCTTTGCTATTTACGATGTATTTGTCTTCGTAAGTCGTTTGACATTTGACTGATAGCTTTGTCGAGTAGTAGTGAGGATCGTTAGAGAAAAGTAAAGTATTTTAACAATAATTTAAAATAGGAAGGTAAATATGCTGGGATACTTGATGCTACACGAAACCCTTATAAAGATTGAGGAAAAAATTAAAGAGAAAGGCAATGGTGGACCTAGAAGGTTATTAAATGGACCAAGTGAAGGAAAATTTGGGCGTCGTGTCGTATCCGGATGTTAAAAGCATGGCAGACGAAAGGGGTAAATGGAAAACCTTACTGAAAAAAGAGAGTAACTTATAATTATTTTTATGATAGGTAAGTTTCAGTTTCAAAATATCTTTATTTCATAATAATAAGTATAACAATAATAAAACAAATTAATAATTGTTATTTATGTAGGTTGCATTGTAATGTGTGTAATTGATTAAAGGAACCAATTGCTTAGGATTAAGATATTTGTACGCCAAATGGCAGATCGCAGAGCGCTACCATAATATATGTTTTAACATCTGTATATACCTGTGAATCACAAATAAACAATTTTGATTTTGATTTTGAACAGTTCCAGTGTACATTTAAATCCTAGAATGTTATAATCTTACCTATGAAGGACGTTTATTAAGCTATTGCGCTTGTTAAAACGTATTGAGATATACATGACAACTAATAACGAATTTTTATGATAAGATATTGGCAGAATTAAATTTGTTTTGCTCACAAAAATTTATCGTCCGTGTCGTCCGGAAGCACGTTCGAACAATTTTTGTGTGCAAAACAACATCCGTAAAAATTTGAAAAGAAACTGGTTAAATTTTAAAAATAATTATATTGACAGAATGTTCGTGTGACTCATTGTGTGACTATTTAAAATCTAAATTTTGTTAATATTAAAATTGTTTCACATTTTTTTCCTATGTGTAGTTTCAGGCCTTTTACAATACCTCTTTCAAACACAGCCTCGATCGTTACTTTGTGTTTATCAATAAAACGTCAACATTATAGTTGTGTGCTTTCCCCAAGATCGGGGACTTTCAGCCGCAAATCTTCATAACCTCCTTCATCCTTGCAATAAAAAGGGAGGAAAATCCCGAAACTAAAACCGTTTCTTCGGAACAAACTGTTTATTATCTGTAATCGTACGAACAATACAATTTATATCCGTATTGCACAGTGGTGAGTTCCTAAGGCCTTTGTGGGTACAATTGGTGGTGAACACCCAAATCTAGCAAAATATTCCAAATGATATTGAACTCTAACTGATCAGGGTAAGGTTGAAATTTGGTTGTGGAAATTGGACAGATCAGGGTAGGTTGATGTGTTGCCATGTACAAAAAGGGGCGAAGGCTTATATCGCTCGCGCAGTTGCCCGTCATTCAATATCCACTGATATCTCATTTTGCCACGCGAATAGGAGCAAGCAGAATGGGTAGCGATTCGGCGACCGGAAGGTTTTGGCGCAAAGAAGAAAAACGCGCGAGGACCAATGTTTTTTTTGGCTTACGAAAGGTCGGGCATTATTTTTTGTGTCAATAACTATTTATTTATTGTTAAAGGTGTAAAATAGGTAGGTACATACCACGTTTTTAAATCCCATAACAAAAAACATACATACATTGCGGTCGGGCAAAAAAGTTTTTGATTTTAAGTGACCGATTAACTTTCTATGGGGACTCGGATCTTTATTGAACGGCAATACTAAAACTTAATGTATTTAATCAGAATAAAACTAATGTCTTATGCTATGACAAGTCAGAAGGAACACTTTATATTTAGAATGACAGAAGTAGGTATCCAATTTACTAGTCATTAAACCTGCTTACATCAAAATTAATTTACGGCTTTCGAATTTTTCCAGAAATTTCCTCTTTAATAAACGCTGATATTAAATTTTATTTTCTGGTTAGCAGTTACTAAGAAGATTTTAATAAATATACATAACAATCTTCACAAGGTAAGAAGGTACTATTAAGTTAAAGCTTCGAGCCTTTATTAGCAGTTTGAAAATGTTTTAAGATAATTTCTCTTTACATCTGCCTTGTGCCCTTGTGCACAAACAAGTGATTCCGAAAATATGATTTTACAATGTCTTACTTTGCAAACGTGGACGTGCGCTATCTCTATCAAGCTCAAATCGAATCTACAAATGGGGAGGACCCCACATACCTCCCATTTCCCCTGGCTTGGGTCCAAGATCATCGTCTTGTGAGACAGCGGTCTCTGCGCGTGAACATTGAATTTCGTGTCGCGACACATTTTTTTGGGGTTCCTTGTAAGGAAAAAGTAAGAAAAATCCCATTAAAACACAATTTTACAGATTACTTCGCGATTTTAACGAAGAAAAAAAACCGTACTTAGGAGTTTCGTCGTTTACGTTTATCTGTTTATGCCATTAAGACCATTTTAATCACAGACGCATGAAGGTAAGTACAGTGGTGAGTTCCTGGTGAGTACTTTAGTGTATATCAGAGATATACACTAAAGTACACGCGTCAGCAACATGTAGCAATGCACGTGGTGTCAACCGGCAGCCATCCTCGGAACTTCTGAAACACGACTCCCTGCGGCCAAAAGTCCTCCTTCGTGAAGGTCGCAAGATAGGTCGGTACTCTCACCACTAACGAACTACAATACAATTTACTTTGTGACGAAATTTCAACCGTTTGACCCTAAGAGTGAAGTTCGACTTCTTTCGAACATGGTCTACAACGTCCTCGACCTTCCTTATGACCTACATTTTGACATGTGCAAAGGAATACGAGGTAAGACCTACCTACTTACTTTCCTATGAAATCACTGGTTGACTGGAATCATGATACATGAGGAACATCTTCATATATGCAAGAGCAATGTAGGTAAAAATCCGTAATCGTAACTAGTAAAGTTTGTACCTACTGAACCCGGGGTGAGAGATCGACTTGCACTTGGCCGGTTTTTGTGCAAAATATCATTTTGAGGACGCGTATTAAGCTCCTATGAGCCGGGATTATGACGTTACAGAATATTGTATAGACACTGTTTCGGGGTAAAATGAGACGTGTTGCGCCGATCAGGATTTTTTCCTGATTAAAAATGCGCATGGAATCTTTACTGCAACCTATGAAAGAAAATTGGTTTCTTTTCCAATCCATAATAACTTCCGTATAATGTATAAATACTACCTACATACGAGTATGTACATAGTTTAATCAGTTTGAATGTTAACGGAATTTTGTATGTAACGTCATCTGAGCCTTGAAATTAAATAATTTCCTACACATATGAAGTTATCACTGACGTCAGTATGCCAAGGTGAACACTACGGCATCTTTTGAAGTTGCAATGGGGCTATTTTAAAACTAAAATGTCCGATCTGATGTGCTAGCCACTGTAAACACGGCTACACGTCAGACTACACGTGTTGTCCTTGAGACCGCCTCTAATCCCTACGCAATAAAAGCTGTTTTCGAAGATAACAAGGGTAACCTTGCTTCCGACTGTACGTACATTTTCTTTAATCCTTCATATTTTTTTCGGTTCTGCTCTCACCGGTTCAGTTAGATTAAGATACTCAATAAAAGGATAGAATACTGATTGTTACTATCTCATGAGTATCTGCACGAAAGCCCTTTTAATTACTACTTACAGTCAACAACGACATCCATACTAATATTATAAATGCGAAAGTGTGTCTGTCTGTCTGTCTGTTACCTATTGACGCTTAAACCACTGAACCGATTGAGATAAAATTTTGTATGGAGACAGTTCGAGACCCTGGAAAGGACATAGGCTACATTTTGTTTTGCGATATAAAAATATTAGGGGGGTGAAACGGGGGATGAAAGTTTATATGGAAAATCCAACTCTTGCGGGCGAAGTCGCGGGGAACCACTAGTCCAGTATAAATTAAAGGTTTAACAATCACAACCTACAACAAATGCCTTTGATGCTATTGAAAAAGTGGCCAAGGGTGCATGAGACCCATTGTCTTGAGGGTTGCGCACATAAGTTTATTTTTTGTTTTTTCGCTCTCTGTACTACTTGTACACTCGCCACGACCGGAGTTTAAAGGTGGGTAAACGATCTAATAGGAGAAAATAAATACACACTAGTTGCAAACATCTTTTAAATGTGCAGCAAGTCGCGTAAAAATCACTTCTCTCCTTTTGTTCTCCCCCAAAAACACAACAAGCATTTAAATGAACTAGGTTCATTCCATAGGTCAAGGAAGACAAGTCCGACTACATGTGTTATAATTGAGACCGCCTTTACCTACTCCCTTCGTAATAAAAACTGTACTGTAAATATACCTTGACGTGCTGCTGATGGTTGGTACCACCTTCTTTTACAGTCAAACTATCTAATGCATAGGAGCGGTCTTAACTAAATTTTGTAAAGTCAGCCTATATATATCCCACTGCTGGGAAAAGGCCTCACCTCAACTATGAGGAGGTACGAGCCATACTCCACCACGCGGGCTCAGTGCGGATTGGTGGAGGGGTGTCTGTAAGGCAAGTGGCAAACCTTACTGTCAGAAGGTATCAAGCCGCCCTAGGGCTAGGCTTGACGACTAATACCAACAGATATTAGCCGGGACCAACTGCTTAACGTGCCTTCCGAAGCACGGAGATGCTTGTCATGGACCTTAAATGGTCGGAATGGTCACCCATCCAATCACGACCGCGCCCTGCGGTGCTTACTTTGGTATTGGTATTGGCAAAGCGCTCCCGCCACTGCGCCACAAGCACCTCAACTAATTAAATTCTAGCTTGAACTTAAAAAGAAGCCCAAAATAGGCGAAAGGGTTATAATTACTTATACTCGTAATATAAAAACAAATTAAAATTTTGCTAAAACCATAGCAACTGTCCACTTGCGGAACCTTAAAAAATATAAAGCCCGTTCTACACTGTCACCTCCAATCCACTTTCAATTAACGTGTCCAGAGGAGCGTTAACACCCAACCTACACGCCTGAGGTTAGGCCCGGTGCACACAGGCGGCAAGCAAATAGCCCGACAAAATTGGAAATAGATTTTTTAGGCACCTTTTGGGGATAGGGGAAAACGCTGAAGGTTTTTCAGTTTTAAGTGGGTAAAAAGATTAGATAAAATGGTTAGTAGTTTTAAAGGTGGTTTTAAAAGTATTATCAATGTTGATGTTGTGAATACATTTCACGATACCTAGATGTTTACGTCGCAACAACCACCCCTCTGAAAACTCATCTGGTGTTGGATGTTGTGTTAGGCTCGATAATAATATAATAATGATGATAATAATCTTGTCTACTTTGTTCACGGCTTACAAAGACTATATTTATATAAACTAATAGCACGAAGTTGACGAGACAACTAACACTTATTAATTCATTCATTTTTTGCCTCCATATTTTGCATCTATTTTATTTTTCAGAATAATGCTCCTTCATCTTTCTTCGTCTTAAAAAATACAAAAGCTCATTCCTGATTGTAGCATCTGTGCTATCGTCGCCGCCTACAAATCTAATTGCCATGTTTTGGGTCTCTTCCCGTCACGCGTCTAATACGTCTATTGAGCCCTCGGCTTTACAATCGCCCTTACTCAAACACATAGCGCGGATGCTAATTACAGCCAGGGAGACAGACTACTGACTGCCAACATCATTACTAAGTGTTGAGTGGGGATACAAACTCTATCCCTGTTATTCCAAAAACTTAGTACCGGGTTTAAGCCAGGACTATTAGCTAGCCAATTAAAAAAGCGTTTTTTTATTAGGTTATGTCACGAATGTGTCATTCATTCCTCTGTTGTCGGCTAATATTTAGACCTAGTTTAAACCTGGTCTAATTTTTTTGTAATAACACCGTATCTGTTTAGAAAGGAGGCTGTACAAAAGACTTGGGATTCAGCCTTTTAAACAGTTACAAATAACCATTCTTTGCCAAGTTGGCAATAAATCTTATGCACTCGGTCACAACACAACGCTCATGCTTATATTCTGCGTGGAACAATATGAAAGAAAAGCGGATGAAAACTCGAAAACACAAGTGTTTTCCAAAACATAAGACTCATCTAGATCGATTTTTCACCCCGCATAATCTCCACATACTCAGCAAAATCGTTAGAGCCGTTCCCGAGATCACAAACATATACAAAAAATCTTCGTTTAAAAGTATAAGGTATAATAAAATATAAAGAATCATTATTAATTAAAAATTAAAAACTAAATAAGTTAGGAGTAGCGTTGGGTTTACTCCCCGAAATATTTCCAACTGTTGGGTTTTGTCGGGAAAATAGGGAAAATACTCAAAAGTGTACTTAAAGTAATAAAATGCGAGAATTTTGCTATTTTGACAATGGTTTTACGACTGTAGCACACCTTCACATAAAACCATAACAGCGGGACCACGCTAGTTTTGCCTTTTTGTCAGTTTTATTACACCGAACGTAAACGGCATGTTCTAATGCTTAGGTTTCTGAGTCTCTCTTTCTTTGAGATTCGACGATCCTGTAGTATACTTCCTTCTACTGAACGATTTTTACAAATATTTAACCATCAGTTAGATGGTTAAATATTTGTAAAAATATTTCCATTGGATACATGCGGGTACATTCCCCAAGTATTGATGAAATCGAACGCCGGCTCACTGGCGTAGCAAGCACTTGCAAAAATTCGTCGACTAACTAACGTCCTCCGTAGCTTAGTTGGTAAGAGCACTCGCCCGGATACCGAAGGGACGTGGGTTCGAGTCCCACCGGATGACACAGTCGATTAATTTTTGTAAGTGAAATTTGATTTAATTTCGTAAAAACTTGCAAAATAATTGCTTAAGTTATAAAAATAAAAATAAAAAATTGTTGTGTGTTTTCTTTAAATAGAAAAATCCTTTGAAATTAAGAAATAGAGCTAATTTTAACTTTCAAATAACAAAAATTGAGTAATTAACCATAATGTAATTGTAAGAGAAATTTGATATAAAAGAAAATTCTGTTTAACCAAACTTAACAACAATTTATAACGACGACATATATAAACAAAATGTTTTTATTCAATATAATATAACTCCTCCCCTAGCTCGAACACATGCGGAGATCCTCCTGGGCATGCTAAGGTTTAAGTTATCCAGCATTTCTTGGGGGTAACCTGTCCCATTCTTGAATAGCGGCTTCCCTGAGGTCTGGCACTGTCTGAGGACGTGGCTGACGGTTCCAAACAGCTCGCTTAAGAGCATCCCACGCGTGCTCTATTGGGTTTAAGTCAGGCGAGCCGGTAGGCTAGTCTAACCTTGTTATGTCGTATTTTCGGAGAGCAGCATTGACTCGTTGAGCTCGATGTGTGGGCGCATTATTATCGACCAGTACAAATTGGTGCCCATTGTTTACTCGGAATGGTCTGACAATTCCATCAATAGCAACAGCTTTATACATGTCTGCTGTCAGGAAGCCTCAATACGGGATCAAAGGTGTTCTAGCTCCAATCATAATACCATCCTCAAAAGGAAACCGATTTCCCGCCTTGCTGAACTGTTCCTGTGGCAGTTCTTTGCCTTTCACGGTATCCTGGTCTTCTCCAGACACGGACGCGTCGGTTATCTGGATGAGTACTGATTCGCGATTCGTCAATGAAGAGACAGTTTTGCCAACTGTTTTCTTCTTCATCTTCTTCATTCTGCCGAAGCCTAGCCCACTCCAATCTCTGTCGTTGACGTTGCCGGGAATTCAGAGGCGCTCACCAAGACCACCGTGCTCGTAATCCAGCCTGGTGCAAGCAATTTTGAATGGTCTGAGTACTTCAAGCCCAGAGGCGGCCCGAACTTCTGCTTTTATTTTAGTAGCGTTGATTGTTGGGTCACGGGCTGCCAGCAATCTAATATAGCGCTTTTGGGCAGCAGTCCAAACAGTTGGGCGACCACTGCAGGGTCGGTCAGCTAAATTACCCATCCCGTGGTACCTCTGCAACGTGATCACGACACAGGATTGGGATATAGCAAGTCTGCGTGCTATATCTCTCGTGCTGTATCCTTCTTCACTCGAAGTTACTATTCACGTAAAACGTCTGATAATCCTCTTGGCATTTTTTCAATCACAACTTGCGAAAAAATATTCAAAATCCTTCAAAATTGACTAAATCAGATTTCTGAGTGAGTGTTAGCTATGACCGACTGCCTTTTAATATGGAAGAACAATTGAACTGTTCTATTGTTTTGTATTCTAATTGTATATTTTTAAATAAAGAATCTTAAAAGAAGAAGAAATCATAATATAATCTACCGTAACAAAAAAGATTTCGATTTTTCAGTGATCGTAAACTTTTTTTGATGTGTGTGTATTTAAAAACTATACTGAATTTATCAATTTAGTTTTTTTTTTACATTTTTAAGTAAGATATCTTACCACTTTAGCTTTATCAAAAAATTTGTATTGCGAGATTTGTCCGCAGTTGGAATTAAGTTTTTGAACTTGTTATCAAATCAGATACTGTGTATTATCTTGTTAACTTTTGGACCTATAGAAAAAATTTAAATGAATGTGTCTTAAAATAAAATAAGCAGTTTTCGAGTTTACAAGAAAAAAAATATAAACAAAAGAGGCGCCTTTCTTTCACTATTCCGTTGATAGCTTACTGCGAAGCCAAACTGTCGTTTCTAATGTAGAGATTTTACTATGATCCTGTTACTTTACGTCGAGATTTCCCCAATCCTTCTCAAACGTCTTCATTTCTGCACCCATTCGCGACGTCGTGGGTACAGTAATAGGAAGTATACTACAGGATCGTCGAATCTCAACGAAAAAAAGACTCAGATAAATAGAACATGCAGTTTACGTTTGGTGTAATAAAACTGACAAACAGGCAAAACTAGCGTGGTCCCGCTGTTATGGTTTTATATTATTTATGTAAGGGTGTGCTACAGGCGTAAAACCATTGTTACAGTAGCTTAATTCTCGCATTTTATTAATTTAAGTCCACTTTTGAGTATTTTCCCGCCGAATTGGAATATTTCCCAATCTTTCCGTTTTTTCCCATACTTTCCCGTATTTTTCTTTTCCATCCCAATTTTTTCTTTCCCTTACCCATCGCTAGTTAGGAGTAATTCGGTGGCTAGAGTCATGGCTAGAGCCACAGAATACTAGTACTTCGTACAGAAGTATGACTTAGCAATTGTATTCAAAGAAATGTCTACTCAATGTCTTCAACAATATGGCGTAATTTAGTTCGCCTCAGAGTCAAGCACATTTTCGTGTAGACACCTACAAAAATACATTGCAAGATAATTTCATACTTATTGCTCTGGAATATGATTCATAATACACTAAACCTATTCAGTGACGTAATATCACGCGACGCGATAGGGTTGACTGCTACGAGAAGCTTCTAACGCCATCTAGCGCCTCTTTCTAGTACTTTATTCATTCTCGTCCAGCCAGCAACGTAGCCGCGCGGCCGCCGGTGAATAAAACGCGCGAGCGTGGCTCTGGCCGGTAGCGACACGCAACTTGTTTTAGCACCTACGTAGGTGCGCCGCGCGTAGGTACATTTTTGCTACCTCCGCGGGGAGATACACAGGCCTGCTAGAGCTAACTTACTAGCAAGTTAATAGCCTACATATTTGTGGGATAAGTTATTTGGTTGAAGACTTGATGGAAGAACGTGTGCGGGCGAGACAGATGATTTAAATTTGTTTGGAACGCGAGATGATTATGATAGATTTTTGTTCTGCGATGGCTGCCTAAGAAGTAAAATGTGTTTTAAGATGAAGATGTTTTAAGTAAGAAGTTTTATAAATAGTACAAGAGTTTACCCAATCCTGCGTTTCCCTCCTTCCCGCAACCCCGACTCCCATATACATTAGGTATTGTCAAAACAACTCTAATAGACACCCCTAACCACATCCCTTATGAAACGGCAGTTGGCTTCGCTCGAACATGTCTGGAGATGCTAATTATGCAGCTCTGGGGAGGGTTTCGGTTCGACAACACCCAGCTACAAGGTAAGCTTTTACTATTAGACCAGGGGAAATTAACATTAAAATCGCAAAGCTGGATGTAGTTAGGGTAGCGGTTTTTTTTCGGTACTTATAAGGTAACTAGTGGTTCCCCGCGACTTCGCCCGCAAGAGTTGGATTTTCTAAATAAACTCTCATCCCCCATTTAACCCCCTTAATGTTTTTATATCGCGACAAAATGTAGCCTATGTCCTTTCCAGGGTCTCGAACTATCTCCATACCAAATTTCATCTCAATCGGTTTAGTGGTTTAAGCGTCAAGAGGTAGACAGACAGACAGACACACTTTTGCATTTATAATATTAGTATGGATGTGAATTTAAATTATTAAATACGAAAGTAACTCTTTCATCCTGATTGTGGTTTAAAAATAGATAGACCCTTAGAAAAGAACATTGCTTCTTTGTTGAACGTGAAGGGGGGTGAAATAAAGTTTGTTCGGGAAATCTGACATACATGAACGAGGTTATGGGAAACCAACTTCTTGTAAATACTTAGACAAGTACAGTCATACCACACCATCATAATGAGAACTTTGTCTAACAGGTTCGCCGGTCGAAATAACAGTCCCTTAAAACTGGGAATGGTCACATAACTGTTTGAGTTGTACTCAAACTCTATTAGGATACTTTTAACGTATTGCTACATCCTATCACCTTTATTTTATGTACGGTCGCCAGCACATCAAACTCCATGTTTTCGTTGCAAAATCACCCCTACTACAACTGCAGAAGACAGGAAAATGTAAAGCTTGAAGTGTGTGTGTATTCTGTGTATACTAAAGTTGCGTCCCTTTTAGAGGGAAGGTATCAACGCAAATTCAATTGGACGGGCCAAAATTGACGCTCCCTTAAAATTTAAGCCTTCCACAAATCGGTACAAAAATCAAACTTAGTATAAACAACGTTGTTTATGTAATGCGTAGTACACATACGTGTACCAATTCAAATAGATTAGTACTTACATCGTATTTATAGATCTCGTGTTTGTAACAAGCCTTATATGTCATGTCATGTCGATTTTAAGAAAATAAACTTTCATACAAAAACATTTTTTTTTCTTTCTTATTCTCAAACTTTTGTCTTAACATCAGGTGAGGTTGCGGTCATATTTTATTAATGAAAAAAAAGAACAAACATTTCTGCAATCCTTATTTTTTTAAATATTTATTGATTGATATTTGACGCTCATAAGTGGCATTTAGGTGTCGTAAATTGAATAAATAGTTTTTGACTTTTACTTGTTTTACTACTTTTTTACTAGTGTGCCGTCGTTTAAGTTTTTTCTAAGTTTACACCTACGCATGCGCATTTTGAGAAACATTGTTCTATACTGTGGTGGTTACCGGGCAGTATTGTATAATACATCTGGCTGTAAATGCTTTCAAAACATATTTAATTATGATTTACATCGTCAAACTTGAAAATGGTAAATATTTACGTGTATACAACCCGCTAGATGATCTCCGGCGAATTAATATAATTACCCGGGGCGGGCGCGGCTAAAAGCCGTGTAACAACATTACTCTCGTTTTTGAACGTGGCTAAATCAATTATGAGCGGGCCGCTTAGTTCCGAGCCGCGTACCGGATCGAATTTCAAAGGCTGTGTCGTTGTCGTTCTCGTCTCTCGAAAAGTGATATTTTAAGGCTTGTTGGATTTTACTGATACCACTTTTTTCTGTTCATTCAGCTTAACCACTTTGGGGTTGTGTTACTCCGAGTTAGTAACATTAGTTACGCAATATACAATAATTATTGTAAAAGGAAATAAAGTTCGAACAATTTCGAGTATTAAGAGTTTTTGAGACGGTTTTAGGAAAAATGTGTGTCTGCTCAAATATAACACGCATTATGTAACCTACCCCTTAATATAAATCATATCATGTCGGTAATAATAAAACGGAATTAACGCATTTTATGCAGCGCAGTCGAAACGTCAGGAAAAATAAAGGTAAATGTTTTTTTTATAACTGTCAGTCGCGTTGTCGACATTTTAATGTGTTTTTAATAATGCATCGTGAAAGTTTTAAGAGTGATAAGTGCAAACTTCTCAAGTCGGTGCCAGTTTTGGGGATTTGATAACGTATTGCTTTTTTAAAACTCTTTACAATTACTAACACTATAATAATACGGAAATTCATGCAACGTACCTATCTAAGCTACTTTGCATTTTATCCCGACATTTTTTCCCTATTGCATAGATCGTTGCCTGAAATAAAGGTTATTATTATTTAAAGAATATACTCATTTGCAGCCGCTGTACCCAGCGAGTACAGTGTTCAAAATCATATTTTTTTGTAAATTTCTTAATAAATGTAGGTTGATTATCTTGTAATTTGGTAAAAATGTGAATATCAAGAGCTAAATAAAGGGTAATTACTGTTTTCTACCCTTCGATTGCCAGAATTTTAATAAAATACTGATTTGTGTTAAAATATAGTACTTCATAAAAGCATCTTTTTGTTTTATAATTAAGCTCTCTGTCTTAATTTTAAGTTCGAGTCTCAGTGCATTGTTATTAGTTTCGCGTTGGCTGTTAATGGGTTGTATATCGTTTATGTAAGTATAATAAGTCAGCCTATTAGATCCCACTGCTGGGAAAAGGCCTCACCTCAACTATGAGGAGGAACGAGCCATACTTCACCACGCGGGCTCAGTGCGGATTGGTGGAGGGGTGTATGTAAGGCAAGTGACAAACCTTACTGTCAGAAGTTATCAAGCCGCCCTAGGGCCTCTGACTAGGCTTAACGACTAATACCACAGATATTAGCCGGGACCAACTGCTTAACGTGCCTTCCGAAGCACGGAGATGCTTGTCATGGACGTCACTTAAATGGTCGGAATGGTCACCCATCCAATCACGACCGCGCCGTGGGTTGCTTAATTTTTGGTATCACTACCAAAGCGCTGCCGCCACTGCACCACAAGCACCTCACTTATGTAAGTATATTTATCTTTAATCTCGCCGATTTCTTCCCCTAAAACTCCAGAAATAGAGATAACTCCGTAAAACCACAGTATGTTAGAGTAATTTACACTAACGCAGTTTTGGATGAAGTCCGAAAAGTTTTTCTCTGTTTTGCCATTAACTTTATAGTCGCCTATAAATCCTTAACACGACGTTCTTTTGTCTTTTTGTACGTTTTCCCTCTTTATTTGTTTTGGAACGTGAGACAGAGGTCACTCGGAAAGTGGGTCATTTTTATCAGACTGAGTGAGCGGATTGTCACATTGCATAATATTTATTTTGTGTTTACTTTGTTATTTTTGCCAAAGTGACATCACATCACATGCACATAAAATCACTGACACTGAGTCAGTTGAAAATTGAGCCGTAAATACATTTGATTTTGATTTTATGTGCATGTGATGTGATGTCACTTTGGCAAAAATAACAAAATGCGACAGTTAGTTCGCATCTAAGGCCGAAGTTGACCAAGTTTTAAACAGTCTGTAATCTTTGACGGTTAATTTGACAGAATTCCCATACAAATGAAATAATGCTAAACCAGCTGATTTAAAATTAAACGTGTTGGTGAACTCTACGATAAGTAATACTAGTTGTTAAAAGCAGATGATAACTTATAATTGTAAAGTTGAAGTTGAAGACAAAGTACGCATAATTGGATTTAAATTTAATTAAATTGGATTTAAGTCACCCAATTTTTGTTAAAGGGAAATATTCAGCCTATCCTGGGATTCGAGCCCGGGATCTGGTGGATAGAGACACTTTATTTAAAAAAAACCTCCCCCTATAGACTATAGACTAGGTATGATATAATACTATTGACGTACATACTAGCAAAGGAATTGCACGAATTGATTCCACCGGCCCCTTTCTACTATCGGGACATAAGACGCAGGCGGGGGTTCCACCCTTATGTCGTTGACATACCACTAATACGCACCAAACGTTTTAAATCTTCGTTCCTCTTGCGTACGGCTAGAGAGTGGAATTCGTTGCCAGCTAAAGTGTTCCCTAAACACTACGATTCGGATTCCTTTAAGAAAAGAGTGAATAGGCTGCTTCTAGACAGACATGTCCCATCATCGGCCGCATCGTCGCTTACCATCAGGTGAGATTGCGGCCAAATGTCTGCCTATTAAATAATAAAAAAAAACTAAATCTAAAGCATTTATTTGTTCGTACAATATTGATTTAAAAAAATGTTTCCGCCCGGGATCGAACCGGGGGCCTTCTGGGTGTTAGGCAGATGTGATAACCGCTACACCACGGAAACTTATTTGTTAATTACTTATTTGCCAACTGCAAGCGCAGAACTAACTTATACTTACTTTTACTTCACCTTATCAAGTTAATTCATAACACCTTGACGACATTCTCATTTAATAAACAAATTGTAGGTAGTTTGATCCAGGTATATTGATCACTAGTGGTTCCCCGCGACTTCGCCCGCAAGAGTTGGATTTTCCATATAAACTTTCATCCCCCATTTCACTCCCTTAATATTTTTATATCGCTACAAAATGTAGCCTATGTCCTTTCCAGGGTCTCGAACTGTCTTCATACCAAATTTCATCTCAATCGGTTCAGTGGTTTAAGCGTCAAGAGGTTACAGGCAGACAGACAGACAGACACACTTTCGCATTTATAATATTAGTATGGATATTGTGACAATGACACGTAGTATTTATCGTTTTTCGCTGATGTTCACGTTGGGTTTACCTAAAAGCTTACGTACGCTGTTCATACTGCATTTTACGAAAAAAAAAAATTTGACGCGAACGTTTATGTTAAAATAGTGAATATTACGAGTCCCTACGTACCAAAGTAGTAATCTTCTTCTGCATATACAAGTGCAGTAATTGAAGGATAATCCTTTACATCATGTTCTACAATTATAAGACGACCTCCGTAGCGGAGTGGCTCGTACACCGGTTTTCAAGATGTCGCCATCTCTGAGGTCCCGGGTTCGATTCCCGGTCGGGTCAATATAGAAATTCTCATTTTCTATATTGTTTCGGGTCTGGGTGTTGTGGTACCACCGTTGTTTCAGATTTCCATATCACAAGTGCTTGCTTAAGCTACTTACTTTCGGATCTGAGCAATGAATGTAATGTTATCCAATATTTATTAAATATATGTATAAATATAAATATATATATATATACATATATGCCAATTTGCATTTTACAGATAAAAGTAGTACTCTCAAATATCACAGACACCAAATCAATATTCTCTTCTCTTTTTACTTAAAAATTTAATATAGCCATCTCCATTAAGGTGATACTTTTACTTGTTTTATTTTGCTATATAGTAGAGCATGATATAACTAATCTGTATAACAGAATACTACATACGTTAAGTATACTTAAAATATTATCCTTCAATAATAATAATGTCCTCCTAGCCGATTTTCGACTACGGCGGCCTATCTTAACAGAGATTAGCCAACTGCGCGGGACATATTATAGTGCACAAGTGTGTGCGCAATACACAGGGTGCACTCTCTGTTCCTTCACTCTCATAATTCGGTGAGACGATAGTCCGACATGACCGTAGAGAGATCAGGCGCAGGACCAACGGGCTTAACGTGCTTTCCGAGGCACGGGGGTTGTTAACACCATCAACTTCCTGACTCCGGAGCTGTGTTTGAGTAATTTCAAGACAGAAAAACCCAAACACTCTCGGCCCGACCCGGGGTTCGAACCCGGGACCTCGTAGATAGTACCCAGCGCGCTGACCACTAGACCAACGAGGCAGTCCGTTATCCTTTAATAACGGCACACGGTGTATAAATGTTTATCTGCAATTATAAAATACGTAACAGTAATCACAACAATATTCGGTGATTGCTTAACGTATCGATAAACGGGGTACCTATAAGTAGGTATTATAAAATTAACAATTTATTAATGATAACATTATGACAGGTTTTAGAATTCAGAAATGTTGTTTCTCTTCATATTTTTTACGAATTCATTCAAAAGACATGACCAAAGTAAAGACGATGAATGTTCTCAGAAGTTTGCGTTCTATTTCAATATTTTATCAAAACAATCCATTTTCGAGAAGCCAAAAATACCCCAAAACTCCTAAAAATACACTGGAAAATGAAACAATAATTACTCTCTCTCGGAGAATGCAAATGATTTGCTGGTTCAAATATTTGATCTGCTAGAATTAAATTTGGCGTAAAAAATAAACAACTGAGCACTCCGCAAAGGAAGGTTTGCATGGAGGTCCCTTCCGGTCCGATAGATTTTCCATATTGTGCTCTAGCCCATGACATAGCACATATTGAAGAGCCATCACACTCCACGTTTGATGGCGATACATTCGAAACCGGAATAAGGCCTCTACTACGAAATTAGTAACCATTCTATAATTCTAAGCTTCAAATAATTGCTGGCTTTCTGTGTATCTGTGTTGAACAGTTCAGTTATGGCTGCCCAGTGTCAAAATACGTTTTCAATAAATAGCCCAAACCACCTAAGCATTACGTTACTAAGGATACGTCCATGAAACACAATATAGTCCAGTACGGTACATACAGTTTGATATTTTTTTTCGATAATTCTGAATCTCAAACTTTTTGATAAAGAAAATTATATTTAATATATTGATATTTTTTTAAATCGCCAATATAATAATAATTTTAATATAAATAATTTTAATTGAGGTTAGATATGAGTATATGAAGAAACATTTGGCGTATGGCAAAATAATATTAAGCCTTCTCCTACCTGAAAAAGTCAAAACTTGGTATGTTTTGAAAATATTAATTGGAATTTAAAAAAATGTGGCCTAAACGTATAGTATATTTCTAGAACCTTGTAGTGCAGTATATTTTTAGAACCGGCTTACCGGCATTTATTGCTACACACGATATGTTTCTAAATAAAAAAAAACAAATCCCATACAAAAAAAGTATGACGTCATTACTGCCCCTCATGGGAATATTTTTAAAAACTACCAAATTTAAATTCTGTACATCGATTTGCGGTTTCCTAAAAATTTTTTTGCTCTACAGATCTTCCAGCATAAAGCTTCGTTCTGGAGACGGTTATTATTATCTGTGGTTAGTCAGTCAGGCTCTTACAACAATGTTTTGAGATCATACTTTCACGCACTATAGCCTGTCAACATCTCCTCTATCTCCTTCCTGGCGGATTTGTATTCTGCGTGGCGGAAGACTTCATTACTTGATTGGAACCTTTGGCATATCCCAATTTGTTCCCCGGATCAGTTTGTTCACCTTATGCTACTGCGACTTCGTGACATTTTCCATGCACTCTCATTCTCTATAACATAAGCAATTTCTCAGGTTATTTTGAAATTGAAAATAGAGTGTATGTATAGCCAAGATTCATTATTGCCTCTTCGTCTACCTTTATAAATGTGACACAAGCATTTGGGACCAAAATTATCACGGACCATATTTTAGCATACTGATAAGAATTATTTTTGAGGAAATTATATGTATAATGTATCTCGCAATCAAAGGGTGTTACATAGTAGTTATACGAGTACTGATCTCATGCGGCTATGTATGTAGTCCGGTCCTAATTTCAGATTTGTTTGCTTTACCGCCCGATTGGCTTGTTTTGATAGAAGTTTCTGTATTGTTGTGATGTTTATTGTTGGATGAACCGCCGCTATTGATCCCTATTTAATGTACTGTGCCAGTTTGGAGTATGTGAGACCCATTGGCCAGAGGGTTACATCATTATCTGTTTATTTTTGACAATGTTAAATGAAGCTTAACAGCAAGTTGTTTGATATCGTATAAATGACGATTCCACTATAGAGATATCATGTCACGTCTACTCACAAAGTTGCATTCTATGAACTTAACATCACCATCATGGATATCAGCCTTAAGACGTCCACTGCTGAACATAGGCCTCCCCCACTGATTTCCACAACGGCCCAGTGGCAGCTAACGACAAGCGGCCTGCATCCAGCGTGATCCTGCGATCTTTAAAAGGTCGTATGTCCATCTTGCCGGTGGCCTTCTTACGCCTCCAATCTAGATTTTTCCTGATCCAAGGGTCATCAGCTATAAGCTTATAACTCATATTGCATAATAAATGGGATGGATAATGAGGTTACGAATGGTGCATATTACTAACACAAAGTCACATAGATAACATTTATCATTGGTAAAACATTAAGATAATGAAAAAATGCAATTAAACTGTTATGACCATTTTCCACGAGACCTTATCGTAGTCATAAGCTGAAAACAATTAAGTATAGTTCCTCAAATACAAAAGCGCGCGCGGGCGGCATATATATTTTTTTATTTTCACGACGCACTTATCTCTTTGTTCAATGTCCGAATTTGTCAAGCGTCCACCAAAATGGAGCAGTTAACCTACTGACCCTCTATTTGCCAGTTAAGCCACGATGACATATGTTTTGACGGCAAAAATTGCCCTATGACACGCGAAGCTCTGCCACTATAATGCCCAACCAACATTAAAACATCACAACACAGACAAAAAATATATTTCTGAGGCATAGCTCTAAAAGTTACAGATGGAAAAAAAAATTGTAAAACTTTTTTAGGCTGTGGCGCCCGGATTCCAGTGGTGTGACCTTGCGTGACAAATTCAATAAACAAAAATGATTGTATTAAAAAAGTTTTTTACCTCATTAATTTCCTCTTTGTTTCAGTGTCATTGATACTTCTGTTTACTATAATCTCGTAGTAAATAAAACAATGTAAACTATTGTTATTAACAGGGTTATTTAGGGAAATTGCACAACGTTTCATTTTTTTTAAGCCATCTAACTGATTTCTTAAGATTTCACTGCATGCATATAGAGAACAAATCCACGGGTCACGGCTACAAAACCTTGTTTGGAAGGTTTCTGGATGA
Organism: Pyrausta nigrata; assembly: GCA_949316185.1. Taxonomy (NCBI): domain Eukaryota; kingdom Metazoa; phylum Arthropoda; class Insecta; order Lepidoptera; family Crambidae; genus Pyrausta; species Pyrausta nigrata. The sequence goes on from OX438937.1 coordinate 4,925,672, forward strand.
GGATCTGCAGTTCGTTTTCGTGCAAGATCCATATGTTAGAAGCTTTCACCAGGTAATAAATACCTACTCATAGTTTATTTACATGTTTTGTATACTGAAATTCTCACAATTTGTTGCTTTTTCCCAATTTCAGATTTTTTTTCGGCTATGTGAACTGCTCGTAGGTACTGTCATGAAGTATCGTTAGAACGTAATACTTAATGGAGTTTTCAACATTTATGTTACGTGTCAATATCGGCAGACCTAACGCCTATTTTAACAGCTAAGTATTTATTGGTTCTCTGTAAGCTATAACTATTACAATTTGAAAACAATCGTCTTTGAGAAGCAGCAGAAAAAAACAGATAAAGAATAAAAAAATGAATACGAACAACGTCTTACAAAGAAGGGCTTCTGAGTTCTGTCCCGGTCCAATTTCTTGGCGTTCACTTTATTGATAAAAAGCGAATTGTGCGTATCGCGCCATCCGCTAGGGTGCAACACGATTGCAATTCGGTGATACGTGGGGTATTCCGAGATACCTACGTGTTTTGTTGGTCGGTATTTTGATTTTTTCCGCGTGACTTGTGGGGGAGGGTTGGTGTGTGGTAGAAGTTATAGAATTTGTGAGGAAAAGAGACATGATAATATGCTTTTAGTATTCACGGATCATAGGTCTAGGATAATCTTACGGTGGCGGTAGGATAGTAGAATTATTAGGCCTTTTTGCGTTTTGTATCATTATTAATAGATTGCTAATCATCATATTCCTAGCGTTATCCCAGTTGTGCACTTGCACGCGAGGGCCCAGGGTCCGCATCAGTGACCATGATCCAGGATGTAGCAGATTGTGGTTTGATATTCTTGTGTAAATTTTTGCTAGAAGTTACAAGAAATAAAATCCTACTACTATTTTGGGACAGTAAAAAAACTATTGTATCCGCGGTTATTTGTAACTCGACCCTATATCCAAGTATTAGGGAGTTTTATAGCCTTGGGGAAATGGCAGAAATTTTACCATCCATTTAATACGACTGCCAATAAATAGCTCGTTCGTTTTCAGTATTCCGATTTACACTAATAAATACTCTGAACGAAGATGTTTCACGGTAATTCAGGCTCTGACAAATAGATAAACAAAGTTTGAAAAAATAAAAGTTAATGTAGTGTTTATTCTATTCGTTAGGCCATCTGATTCAAAAAACGTAATATAGGTAGACTTAGAATTGGTATTAAAATTAGATTAATTAGAAATAATTATGCAGCAGCCATTATAAGTAGGTACAGCTGTTGTTTTTAACAAAATGACGTGATGATACAAACCAAGCCGCGGCTTGGGGTATTCAAGTAGGTTGAAACTCATGGGTTAGTAATGGTAAGGTACGTAGGTACCATCCTTTCTAATTCAATTCAAAAACATTTACAACATCATAAGTTCGTCGGCCAAAATTGCAAACTTAAAAAGTGGACCATGACTTTTTTGCATGAAAGATCGTGCGAAATCAACGCAGTCCCCACAAGTTCTTTAGTTAAGCTAAGCCGATGGAGGTTCGATACTTTTTGTGGCTGAAACATCGCAAATGTTTCCCCAAACTGCCATGCCCTATTCACCTAGCAACCTAGTAGGGCTGTCAATTCTAAAAACCTGTAGAGATTATTGGTGCTGTGATAATTCATTTTATTGCTTAACAAGAACAGTGAACCTTACAATTTAACCCTTGGAGGTTACCGATCCGAAAAATAGACCTTCTATATTTGTTTCTTACGTTTACACGAATTGTTGAACTCATTAAAACACAATTTTACGGATTACTTCGCGATTTATTTACATTTTATTTTAAACCTGACGTTTCGAACACTTTACAGCGTGGTCACAGGGAGACTTGTCTCCCTGTGACCACGCTGTAAAGTGTAAATAAATCGCGAAGTAATCCGTAAAATTGTGTTTTAATGATTAGACCTTCTATTTATAATAATATTGAAAAACAGGACAGTGTAAAACTGTAGTAGAGTAACTGCGTAGTGCGTGATCTGACAAATAAATGGTTTTACGCCTGATTCAGGACCAATGTTTTCACAGTAGCTGGGGCCTGGGCATCTTCCTTCAGTGCCTTGTAGCCCTTCTCTTTAAGGTGATGTCCAATAGACAGCTTAATTTTTTATCGACACGGAATCTGACATCTATACTTTGGTTCTTATTCGTTTCTTCGATAGCTAATCGCTTACTCCTCGGCTGAGGGTCTTACCCATGCCATTCTCAGAGACGTCAATTGAGTTGAGGGTCTTGCCATTAGTCGAGGAAAATTAAAAGCTAACGTTATTACTTACCATGTGATGTACACATGTACTTGTAGATTCTACAGCAGGCAGTCTGGCACTGGATAGGAATCGTCGAATACGTTTGGGGGGCCTTTGCCCACCAGTGTAATGACTCGGGTAAAAAAAATACAAGCATTGTCTTCTGACAACCCTGATCGAGTAACTGGTTCCAAGGTCGCACGTGAACGTATCAGACGTGATGTACGAGTCGATACACGCGCGTGATTTGTGTGCAAACGGCATTAGGTCACAGAATAAATGGAGGGAGAAATGTCAATTCTTTGGAATTTTTGCCAAACGTATCCCGTTTCTGTTGGTTAAAAATAAAGTAGTATAGCGGTGGATTTTATGGCTTATAACACAACGAAACTACATTTTATCGAAATTGATAACCATGTTTGTTTTAAAACCTAAACTAGTTAAATAAATGAATATTTACCCCCTTACTAATAATAAACTTTCCACTGCCTTAACACTTGTATAAATATGGGACGGGTTTTTTTTTTGATAATTTTAATTAAATCAAAATTAGCCGTCATGACAAAGTGGAGACCAACATCTAAAAAACAGTGCCTATTGACCTTTGACCTTAATTATTCATTCCTCTTTCTCGATCATGACAACTGGATGGCGACGGGAGTATAAAATAATTTGTATCATCGAAGATTTGTCCACGCGTACGAAGGCGCGGGCAACAGCTAGTTTCAAATAAAGCGTCTTATATTAATTTATTTAAGTTTTATACAATGGCAAATGCATTATTTATTAGTAAGGGGGTTCATTATTAATATTTTTCTTTCGCAAAACTATGTATTTTAGCGGTCCGCGAATAAATACGCTCAAGTTTGGTCCGCAACTTTCAAAAGGCACATACCTGCACTATATTGACCATATCGATAAACGCGTACCTTCCTACAATGTTTTTCCCGCAGTATTTTTCTCTAACAGCACAGCATATAACTGGTTAATGAACCTTCTGTTCTTTTATCATTTCTTTGACCGTAAAGGGTATTCTTATTGCAACTGGACGTAAAATAATGTCATTCCATATTTCTTTCCTCCCTACAGTGAAAGGTAAAATTGGTTCTGGCGTGTTTCCTTGGGGTTGGTAGGTACCTTTTCATTATTTTGTTTACTCGAACTTTAAGTACCTACCTTTGGACCTAGAAAGGTCAATCTTATCTAATTCCGCGATGGCATGTGTCTATCTTTCTAAATTCTCCCTAGTCAGAGCGCGTCGCGAGTTTAATACAGGGCTACTCTTCGGTAAGGTCATCAGGTGCCATTTTCAAGAGTGATTCAGAATCAGTAAATTTATCGATCTATACAAAGGAAAAAAGACACATTTAATTATTCATAAGTAACTTATTTCCAGAAATATACCCATGCACAACATTTGCGTAATTAACAACTGAAAAATACTTATTAAATTTGCATTGTCTCTTATTTACTATATTTTCGGATATTATAAAGTTACTGTAGGTACTGTAAGGGAGCTCAGTTAAAACACATTTTAATTAATAAATCACATTAATTCACAAGAAATATGACGACGCGTACAGAGAGAATCGTGCGAGAGAGAGAGAAGATACATGTCAAACATTTGGCGGGAACGCGCGCGCACAGCAGCAATGGATTGCGTTCGGAAATCCCTTACAGTACCTATTCGAAATATACGATGGTTAAAATAATTGCGATAGAGTGTTTATTTATATTGTTCCGTAGATCTTATTTTGAAAGGGCACCTGACTGAAAAGATTTTTAGTAAGCCACAGGTTATTTAAAATGCCCTATGTCGAATGACAAAATATCCTTGAATTAAATAATTCGAAATTAGTTAGGTACCTACCTAAAAATATACTTTCCTAACACGACTGTTCCATTCACGCCAAAATCTAAGATAATCTTGCAAAGATGTACTTGCTGTTGCTGACACGTAGGTAGGTAGAATTAACCGACCCTATATAAATAAATTAATCAATCGTAAATGTCTCTCTACTGATAGCATAATCAATTTGGCGATTACTGTGATCCAATATTGCGTAGGTAATACATTTTATCCATAGCTGCATGATGCTGCTGTACCAATCGAAATTTCGGCTCATAATCAAAATGATAGTAGGTTATTTCTCTTCTTTCTCTGCACTATTTTTATCTTACCTACTACTTATGTTCTTTACTAAAATAACAAATTACGTTCCTGCATAGGTACTGCTGCATACATCACTGCATGCACTAAATAAAACAATGAAATTTACAAACCGCGTGTTGCTAGAGGTCTAATAGAGTTGAGCAAAAACAAACTCGCTGATTTTGGTCATTTTGAAATCATTCAAAAAATTATATAAAAATGAAAAATTCTTTGATTCAAATTATTTGATTCAAATCAAAAAAAGTTATTTGAAATTACGCAGTATCACAGATTATAGTAAAACCTTGTAAAACTGTAAAGTAAGTAGCGCTGTCTAACGGTTTCTTTTATAAAGCTATTACAAAAATCAAGCACGTTAAACCACGACATCTATTAAAATATTATGGAACTAAGTGCTATCTAGTTACGCTTGCAATGCCAGAGGGCTAAGTGAAAGTTTTTTGAGCTCTCACCTTCGTCCGTGAGACGAAAATTTGTACGGAATTTAGTCAGAGCCTCTAGTGGCACGTTAGAGAAACCTGTTTTCTTCTATAGAAATTTCCGTCATCGGGTCTATCGTGAGCGCGTGTAGCTGTCAAATGAAAACTCGCACTAAGCCCTCTGATCTTTTGGAACGAATACTTTGATTGATTTGACATTTTCTATTTCCGAACGGTATTGTAATACCAGCATCTAATTTTATTCTTCCCAAAATGCATTGACTTCCATGATTATGTATGCAGGTAGATACGTGTTTTTTAAATACTTTTTTATACTTATTTACTTTTATGTAAAATTTTTATAAACGTTTTTTATTTATTTCATTTAATTGGTTGAAAGTTAACTCTTGCTACGCTTTACCATTACAAAGGAAAATAAACTAGCTAGACTCAAACTCAAGTATGAACAATGTCATTGAACTAAAGTCTACAAGTACGCGCATGGTGTTCGTTTGGAAAAAATGTGGCAGCTCGTTCTTCTTTGTTCCTCTTTGTGTCGGGAGTTTTTTGAACGTTGACAACCCACAAATGACGTTCGTCCAAGGTATCGATCGATTGGCTTCAGCCGAGTGAGTGATAAAAAATACGTAAACACTCTTCTCAAGCGTAAATCAATGTATATAAGCTACTAGCTAGTGATAAGTTTCATTTACCGCTTAGTACAATTATCACTTACGTGCTGAACGCGTACATTTTACGGTGGGAAGTCCCGCAAAGTGCTAGTGCTTCAGACTAGAATTTTAACATAAAACATGAATTTCTTGGGTTTTCCTATCGTCCTGTGTGCATATTTTACTTATGTGTCCTCTTTTGAAGTTGATACGTATGATTTTCTCATGCCGAATGTCTGGCCACATCGAGTAAGTACCTAGAAATAGAATTCACTATTTTTCCAAGTTTCTTATCCCTGTAAAGCAAAGTTAGATGAAAGTTGTATAAATATACATTAAAATAGCTGGTTGTACCAGCTATTTTAATAGCGCCTTTACCGAAAAATAATTTAAAATATTTTTAGATTCATGCTTACTTGTTGAGGTGCTATTATTTGTGTGTAATTATTTATTTATTGATTTCACTTTATATAAAACTTTGAATTGCACATTTCAAATGAAGTACGCTTAAATATTTAAATCTAAGTTCTTATTAAAACAATATTCTATCAATATGTAATTAAAAATCCCACTTGACTTTCTTTCATTAGGCTTATTGATAATAAGTTTGAAGTGTTTTTATCATTTATTTGTCATTTACTGAGATAGTGATGTGGGATTACCTCATATTAAAAATTAGTGGTGAGTGTGGGTATAATCCCAATGTATTAGTTAACTATGAGGTAGCAAGAAAAATGTCAAAGTCAGCAGTTAGTAAACAGAAACACCTATTTAATAAAATATTAAAATTTTGTTTGTTGTTGGAATGGAAGGCGTTAGAGGAGGCCTATGCCAAGAGGCACACTGAAATCAGGGATATCCTATAAATAATTAAGAAAATACTCTGTATTGTTTTTTTTTTAATTAAATAGGTAGACATTTGACCGCAATCTCACCTAATGTTGCTTGTATTGTAATCCTTGTTATCAGAATAAAGGCTTATTATAATTATTATTATGTTGTCATACAGGATGAGCTATATCTCTGCACACCAATCCGAATTTCCCCACGGAACAACTATTACATAGGTAAGTATTTGAAATATCCCCTTTGGAGAATCTTTTGAGAAGTCCCCTATCTGATTATAGTTTAATTTAATTTATTTATGCAATCCTGGTCACACATCATGTCACTCCAAATATAATTAGTTTAACTGAAGTTCTTCCATTGTTCTTCATACCTAGAAACTGCTTCATTTGGGTGTGCAGTGTGTTTGAATTCATCCTCACATCTTTTCGATGGTCTACCTCTGAAGGAGTAAAGGGAAGTTTTTGCCATGGGGCACACTGAACTGAAAGACTTAGATTATACTAAAAGATATTACTTCTGTCATAGTCCTGTAAAATAAATAAAATGTATTTATTTTAAACTATTGTCCATATTTGGGAAGATGCGTCACATCTTCTCGTCGCCTCTACTGCAATGCCTGAAGAGCAGGGTATATAACCAGTGCGTCCTAACTGTCATGACCTATGGGGCCGAGACGTGGAACTTGACAGTCAAGCTGGTCCACCGTCTGCATGTCGTTCGGCGAGCTATGGAACGGTCTATGCTTGGAATCTCGCTAAGGGATAGAATCCGGAACGAGATCATCCGCCAAAAGACAAAAGACAAAAGTCATAGATATCCTTCAGAGGTGCAGTAAGCTGAAGTGGCAGTGGTCTGGTCATGTCTGTCGCAGAACCGACGGGCGTTGGAGTAGGAAGGTTCTCGAATGGAGACCACGTCTCGGGAAACGTAGTGTTCGACGCCCCCCTGCTAGGTGGACCGATGACCTGAGGAAGGTGGCCGGTGGTGGCTGGATGCGAGAAGCGGCGGACCGTGAAAGTTGGCGCCGTCTTGGGAGGCCTATGTCCAGCAGTGGACTGCAATAGGCTGATATGATATGATATTGTCCATATTCTATTGTTAGTAACAAATAGAAAACTTAACTGGTACCATGCCACAGCACACACAGGTGCGAGATAACTATTGATTTTTTATTGTGTCTTGAAATTGGCAGTGAATGGGATAAAAACTTTGTTTGCATAATTATTATACAAATTTAAGAGTTCATTCTGTTGTCGGTGGAGTTTTTTCATCCTTCTCTACCCTTCACTATTCTCTTAAGCTCCTGATACAACACAACTTCACACCAACACCTAACTTTTCCTTTACTTAGTCCATGAATGACCTTCTAGGTAACCCCCTCTGTCCTTTTACCTTCTATCTTCCCCTCAATAAATGTGTTTATAAGGTCAGGTCATCTTCCCTCCTATCCTCAATTATATCAAGTATTTTTCTTTCTCTAACTATGCTATGAAATAAGATTGTTAAAACTACAAATCAAAGTTCAGGATATAAGGCTGTGTATTTATTTAGAATCGTAGAGTGTAATGAAATTTTATTTTCAGTGGGTTTCCAACCTAATGCTACGATGCACACAGCACATCACATGCTACTGTACGGTTGTTCGGAACCCGGTTCTGATGATCCTGTTTGGTGAGTCTCCTGCGCTTTAATTTCAACTTAAAAAGTCACAACATTGATTGATTTAGTTCATAGATAAATGAAGACCAGTTGCTTGTATGAATGACAGCACATCAAGCTTCAACACTGCGGCATCTTATGCAGTTGTTCATTGCAGATCATTTTTTTGCGAAACTGTAGTATAGTAATAAAGATTTTTTTGACAAAAATGTAGTAAAGTAATGAAGGTAGTCTGAAGTCTGAAGTGTAGCCTAATGTACAAGTTTTTATTAATGCATGCTACAGTATCAAGCTAGTCGTTGTTAAAAAACAGTAGCTTTGACAAATTAGGTAATGTGATGTGTTCATAAATTGTTATAAATTGTGCATCTTGTGAATCTACACTAATATTATAAAGAGGAAAGATTTCATCGTTTGTATTGAATAGGCTCCGAAACTACTGGACCGAATCAAATGAAATTTCGTTCAGATATAGTTTGACACACTGGGAAGGACATAGGCTCCTTTTTGTCGCGATATAAAATAATCAGGGGGTTGAAATGGGGGATGAAAGTTTGTATGGAAAATCCGACTTTTTGCGCGGCCGAAGTCGCGGGGATTGCTAGTCAGTCAGTTATAATGTTATTCGAGCTCCTATGTTTACATCAGATATTCTTTATTCAATATTTTTATTTGTGCAACTGTTTGAATAATTTATTATAATACCACTTGTTGAGCTGCACACCTTACCTATTGTGAATTAAAATTAATATTGTACTGGTGGTTTGAAAGAACATTTTTGTCGATTCACTGTGAAATTTTTCATTTATTGTTGATGTCAAGTTCATTGGTAGTAAAACAACAATGCCTAATCGATTTTGTTATCAACACATTGTTAAGTGAAACCTGCATTGTGTGTATCTATACTCAGATGGGAAAAATAAAATACAATTATTTTGCTTTAAATTTTCGCTAAGAGATTTAAAGCAAAATATTGTTTCTCTTAGTGGAAATTTAAAGCAAAATAATTGTATTTTATTTTTCCCATCTGATAATGGATTTCCGCAAAGTAACGCCTGATTCTATTAATTGTATCTATACTTCTAATATGACTAAAAGTGGCACTGTTTGACCTAAGCTTACATGTTCAAAAGAAGTTTTGTTTGCATTATAAGTCAGCCTATTAGATCCCACTGCTGGGAAAAAGCCTCACCTCAACTATGAGGAGGAACGAGCCATACTTCACCACGCGGGCTCAGTGCGGATTGGTGGAGGGGTGTATGTAAGGCAAGTGACAAACCTTACTGTCAGAAGTTATCAAGCCGCCCTAGGGCCTCTGACTAGGCCTAACGACTAATACCACAGATATTAGCCGGGACCAACTGCTTAACGTGCCTTCCGAAGCACGGAGATGCTTGTCATGGACGTCACTTAAATGGTCGGAATGGTCACCCATCCAATCACGACCGCGCCGTGGGTTGCTTAACTTTTGGTATCACTACCAAAGCGCTGCCGCCACTGCGCCACAAGCACCTCCACATTGTTTGCATTGCATGACGTAAAAATTTGCAAAGGAATACTCTATAAAAAGGTAGCACATTTATCAATGAAGGTAATCAAAGCCATGGTTTTTGATTAATTTATGCTCTAGGGTTTCCACAGCATACTAAAGTTCGATTCCACAGGCTTTCTGATATTATAAAATATTTATCCACCTATTTATTTGTATTTGAGACAACAACTGCGTATAACTAGATATTATTTTACATGGGACAGTTGATTTGCCATGGGCATGGAGATTGTAGTATTGTAAGCAGTCCAGCTAGAAATATATTTTAACAGTATGAGCCGTATGATACTAATAAAATAAATAGGTACCTACAAGTGTACTTTGAAGGGCCCGCTGCATTGCGCTTAGTTAGTCCGATTGCGTCATTCATTATGTTAGACAAATAAATAGACAGCAATAGGAAGATATAACTCTACTCCTAGTTTGCTGAGTCACATATTAATTATGCTGCCAGCATCCTAATTAATAATTTTAATTTTGTACATAATCATGTTTCATAATATCTGTATGTAAGTTGCCTGTTAAATTGTCTAAGGTTGCCTGATCTAATAGTCACATGTTTGTTTCTTACGTTTACGTGAATTGTTGAACTCATTAAAACACCGTTTAACGGATTACTTCGAGATGTATTTAATGAGTTTGATCAGTCATTCTGTCATTAGTAGAAAGGACGACTGGACACAGTCAGTATTTGTACACAATTCAGTTTTAACCTCGTGTTAAATTCTTCTTTCTTGATTCGGATTTGTATGTTTTCTTTTATTTCTTTTTGGCAAGTTGCTTTAACATCATCGACCATTTTTTGACAATACGTCCACAAAGTTTGGAGTAGCGTAGTATTAATGTTATTGCTATTTTAGGAGCTGTGGTGAAATGCAGAGCAACGATATAGACGATCAGTACAATACGGCCAGTCCTTGCCGAGAAGGGTCTCAGGTAAATTAGCTGTTTTTCACCTAAGTCTCTTATCTTAACAGTCCCATAGACTAGTGTAACCAACGGGTTGGCGACGTAGCTTTACCAATAACCGATCCATTCTATAGTGCGACAATTTCGAAGTCGCACCTACTTTGTCCGCTACTCCTGCGCATCCACAAGACATGCGGGGAGTGCGACAGCTAGGGTTGCCAATAATTCTTGACGAATTTGACGACCTCCGTGGCTGAGTGGCTCGCACACGGGTTTTCAAGGTGTCGCCATCTCTGAGGCCCCGGGTTCGAGCCCCGGTCGGGTCAAAATAGAATTCCATATTTTCTATATTGTCTCGGGTCTGAGTGTTGTGATACCACAGTTGTTTCTGATTTCCATAACAAAAGTGCTTTAGCAACTTACTTTGGGATCAGAGCAATGTATGGTGACATCCAATATGTATTATTATTTAAATAGTACGCAGACACGAAATACAGTACAATACTATATTTATAGTAATGAAATGAAATGAAATGAAATATTGTTTATTTGCGTCTGTATAGGGTGTACAGAAAATGCCAGTGTAGTGAATGAGCGTCTATCCAGCCATTGTCAATAGCATGCAAATACTAAACCTATTTATTATTGTCTACAATCAACAATTTTTTGAAAAATGAAAATTTTATTTATTATTATTAAGAGATTAATTATAATTATACATAAATTATTTAAATGTCATTGATTTTTAATCTTTGTGATTTAAAAATTCTTGAACCGAATAGAATCCACGAATTATTAACCATTCATGTAATATTTTCTTAAATTGATTAAACGACTGATCCTTTATAAACTGAGGTATCTTATTATAAATTATTACACACATACAAAAACGGTACAGTACGGTTGGCAACCCTAGTGACAGCGCCTATCACACGTGACTGTCATAGGAAACCCCCTACCCCGCGACGACACCCGTCCCCGCTGACTTCTAGCATGCCTAGTTCCCGCCCGCCTGTCGAGTCGCCACAGGAGGGTCGCGCACGAACTTATCGAACTATAAAATGTCACCTTCTAAGCCGCAAGATTCATCATTACCACAAAGCCCTACACTGGCCGTGTCGGTCCTGAGGCCCTTCTCCTGTTGACGATGTCCGTATTTTCAAGTCTAACCATCACGCTCTTTCGCGTTGTCACTCTCTCGTAAGTGAAAGGGACGGCTATATTAGAAAATACGGACATCGTCGACCGGAGTTAGGCCTCTGGGTTCCAACTTCTAGACTAGGTATTCGCTCAAGTATCTGTCCTGAGTGAATAGTGTGGCGGAAGTAGCAATAGTTATTATGACAATATATGTTTTACCCCAGAATTAGTCACGTCTTTACTGACTTCTATCAACTTATTACAAAAAACTTAGTACCTACTAGATTTAAACAAGGACTAAATATTAGCAGACAAATTGAATGAATGACACAGTCATAACAATATTACATATTAAAAAACGCTTTTCTGATTTTTCAGCGAATATTTTAGTCCTGGTTTAAACTTGGTATTAAGTTTTTGTAATAAGGGGGCTTATGTGGACTGCTAAATAAACTAATAGTTTTCTGAGTTTTGACTCAAAACCAGTTTATTGGTAAAAAGAATCGCAAAGCGGCCTCTGTTGTGTCAAAATAAAGATATTTAGATATGACCTTGACGAGATTACAAACTGCATGACATTTTAGCTATGTATATGTCATGGTCTGTGTGCAAGCATTTAATTTTTAATTAATTCTATACAACTTTTTTGTAGCTTTGGCTGGGTAGAAAAAATATACATCCATACTAATATTATACATGCGAAAGTGTGTCTGTCTGTCTGTCTGTTACCTCTTGACGCTTAAACCACTGAACCGATTGAGATGAAATTTGATATGGAGACAGTTCGAGACCCTGGAAAGGACATAGGCTACATTTTGTTGCGATATAAAAACATTAAGGGGGTGAAATGGGGGATAAAATTTATATGGAAAATCCAACTCTTGCGGGCAAAGTCGCGGGGAACCACTAGTATTTTATAAATAAAAACCGAATCTCTAATGCTTTATTACTCTTTGATAGTGGCTAAAAGCAATTTTAACGCGCCTTTAATGTTAGTTTAACTTGTTTAATTAGCTTGTTAAATCACCGTAAAGAGTTTCTAATCATGCAATTAGCAATAGAAATGCAATGTTTGATTTTGGTGTGTCTGATAAAAAAAATATAATTCCTTAATAGTTTCATGATCCTAACTATTTTATTAAGGCCTTCCCTACCCTCCTGCCTCCTCCTCCTTATTATTGGCTTTGTTTATATTTAACTTTGTTTATATTCTCCGTGCTTCGGAAGGCACGTTAAGCAGTTGGTCCCGGCTAATATCTGTGGTATTAGTCGTTAAGCCTAGTCAGAGGCCCTAGGGCGGCTTCATAACTTCTGACAGTAAGGTTTGTCACTTGCCTTACATACACCCCTCCACCAATCCGCACTGAGCCCGCGTGGTGAAGTATGGCTCGTTCCTCCTCATAGTTGAGGTGAGGCCTTTTCCCAGCAGTGGGATCTAATAGGCTGACTTATATTTTTATATTATTATATTTAACAATCACATCTGCTATTCTCATACTTCGGAAAGCAAGTTATGGTTTTGGCCGAACCAAGTATAGTCCGGCAATTCGTACCAGACTCTCCTGCGGGGCGGGAAAGACGTGTGGGAGGCAAGGAAGCGCCAATCGCATGCGACTGTCATAGAAAATATCCTTCCCCTCAACACCGTCCATCCCCGCTGATATCTAGCATGCCTCTTCCACCGCACATAAACACTGTCTAGGGATATGTCTATGAATGGCGCCACTTATTCTATCAGCGTAGAATGTAGCTACAAGTTTTGGGTTATCAGGAAATCCCTCATTAATATATATTCTTCGATTTTTTGTTTTATTTTTATTCTTTTCGGTTTTTTGTTTTATTTTTGTACTTTGTGTTTTATTTTCTTCTTCTGTGCTGTGTTGTGTAAACTCGTTGCCCAAGGCATCCGCTGAAAATCAGTTTCGAGGCATGCCGTTTACTCGGATACCACGAATAATGCTGAGCGAATGCCTTTTCGACACTCACCATTGTAATACCTAGTCCTTTAATCTCTGTTTGTAAACTTTCTGTGTGTGGATGCCGAATAAATGTCTTTTCTTTCATATAGAAAACTAGTATTATTATATCCAAAATATCCCTAGACAGTGTTGATTAGTATATTTCGCTCCGTAAGATCACACACAATCTTGTCGGACTATCTTACTAATATTATAAACGCGAAAGTTTATGAGTATGTATGTTTGTAACCTACTCTTTCACGCACAAACTGCTGAACGGATTTGAAAGAAATTTCGCACACAGGTACTTTATTACCTGGATTAACACATAGGTTATGATAAGTCGCTAGTCAGACCTTAAAGTGGAATTATTTCCGTACCGAAAAACACAATCAAATTGCTTTATCAAAATGTCATAGATATCAAAAATAGTATTTCCCTCTCATTCTCGCGCGTTAGTAAATTTGACAAATGGAACGTTAATAAATTGCAATGATACCAAGAATTGAAAATAGACACCCATTGTACTCTTAAACCCGACTGTCTTAACAAACCTCCACCAGGTGGAGGTTTGTTAAGACAGTCCGCGGTGAAAATGTGACTTTACGGCTAACTCAAACATTTACCTCTTACTAATAATGACTTTGCCACTGCTATAACACTTGTTTAAATATGAGACGACTTATTTGGAACTAGTGGGTCACCGCGACTTCGCCCGCAAGAGTTGGATTTTGCATATAAACTTTCATTCCCCATTTCATCCCCTTAATGTTTTTATATCGCGACAAAATGTAGCCTATGTATTTCTCGAACTGTCTCCATACCAAATTGCATCTCAATCGGTATAGTGGTTTAAGCGTCAAGAGGTTACAGACAGACAGACACACTTTCGCATTTATAATATTAGTATGGATTACTGACAGATAGGTGACCTGACATATTGGAGACAGAATTTAAATTATCCGTCTCATATTAAAAGTGTTATAGCAATGGCAGAATCTTTAATAGTAAGGGGGTTATAGTTTAATGAATACACTGCATCATCATCATCATAGCGTTATCCCGATTGTGCACCCGCACGCGAGGACCCAGGGTCCTTTACAGTGGAGCGACTGCCATCTGACCTCCGTGACTATTAACAGGAGAACCTGGCCAGCTTGGATCATGGTTACACATTCAGTCGCCTGAATGTGCAGGTTTTCTCACGATGTTTTCCCTCACCGTAAGAGCATCGGTTATTGTAATAGTTTAATAAATACGCTTAAGATATTTATATTATCCCCAGATCGTATACGCCTGGGCGCGCGACGCACCGAGCCTGCTGCTACCTAAAGATGTTGGCTTCCTCATCGGCAAAGACTCTAGCATAAAGTATCTGGTGCTGCAGATCCACTACATGCACAAATTCCCAGGTTAGTTTTCCAATGATTCAATGGTTCAATCGATACTGATACTACAAATGCGAAAATGTGTCTGTCTTACTGTTATCTCTTCACGCTTAAACTGCTAAACCGATTGAGATGTGATTTGGTATATAGTTTGAAAACCTAGAGAGGTTATTAGCTACGCGAACTTGTCAACAGGGTAACCGGAGCTTGGACCACGGTTACACATTCAGTCGCCTGAATGTGCAGGTTTCCTCACGATATTTTCCCTCGCCGTAAGAGCATCGGTTAGTGAAAAAACTAATGAACATAACTAAGAAAAAGTCATTGTTACATGGCGGCACGTATGATCGAAGCCGGTACAACCCGCATGAGAGGCAAACCGTATAGTATATAGTAAATATTAAATCGTCTGTGGCGTAGTGTCTAGCTACTCCACAGACGATTTAATATTCAATAATCGTCTAAGATTTGTAATAACCAATTAAGCCAATTTAAAACATAATATACAAAGCCTCTATGCGTGTGTAATATTGTATTTCTTGTCCCGAATGACATCAATAGGTACTTTACTGTCAAAAGTATGTGCGCAGGAGTTTTTGTGCCCATTGTTCTGGGTTTTTTTGATCGATTTTAACATTTTAAATGCGATAATTTTTTTCTACTTCAAGAGAAATTATTCAGTTTGTAAATTTCTTTCTTCTTATTGGCATATCGTCTGGCGAAGGTAAATAAAATCAATAATATTTACACATGCCATTCATGTTATGTATACTGTCTTGCTTATGATTGCAGCTTGTCATTCCATTCTCCTGATATATGTTATTGTGTGGACTATTTTCATCTGATTCAAAATATAAGCAATGCATACTCGTATTTAATAAATATCTGTTAAACATTAATAAGAAATGCTATCACCATAAACAAAGGTCGACGCGACGCAAGTCCGAATTAAGTCATATTTTTAATATTTTTAGAAATGGATTTACTTTTGAGAGCGTGGATCGAGCTCACATAGAAGGTTCTGGCACTCCCACTCATCGACGGAACACAGCAAGCTGCTTTGCGCTGGGCTCCCGGCAGCTAAATACCAGGCGGCATCTAACGGAGCCTACCGCTGCTGACAGGATCGTTTAGCCGCCATCACTCCAGTTTGTGATGACAACGACATCACAAACTCCAGTTTTTGATGTAGCAAACTGGCATTGTCGAAATGTCACTTGCGCATTTGTAACTTCATAAAATGGGTGTTAGGGCTCGTTTCTACGAACCGCTTGATGTCAAATTGATTCTATGCTAATTATAATATGCGGTCGTTGATCGGAGAGTGCTGACTGTTAGGCAAATAAGCGGTAGCGGTGCGCAAAACAATATCAAAGTCGCTTTATAATAGGTAGAGGTACATATTAGTACTAATTAAAAATGATCATCGTTAGATACATAAGACTGCTACAACCCGATTCCGAAGCGGGATATCGGCGAAACTAAACGCGTTAGTGGAAACGCGTCTCTACGAGGTCCAACGACATTTCAAACGAAATGGGTCGGGAATTATATTCATTGGCATGGCTACTATGGCTTACTTGCGCCAGTCCGGATTAGCTATACCGGACTTTAGTGGGTTTTCATTTCAGGTCATTGGCCTTGCGCTAGTCTGGATTATCTAATCCAGACTAGCGCAAGTGGGCTTTCAACTTAGGTAATAGGCCTTGAACAAGTCCGGATTAGCAGATAATCCGCAAACTAGCTGCTTATTTGGACGTTGGCAACTTGGCCTTACATCGATGGCCTTACACGATCAACCCATCGAAGATTATGTACTATTTATACTTAATATTCTCTCTGTTTCATACTTATTCGTTTAACATTTCCAGAGAACAAAAAAGACAACTCCGGAGTCTTCATCAAGTACACGAAGGAACCGTGAGTATATTGTTTGTTTTCAATTGTTTATTTACTGATTCACATGTTTCCGTATTGTAGCGACGCGGTTACGTTGTTTTTCTCTTTCAAGTGCGTTGCACGTCAGCTTTACAGCTGACCTTACGGTCGAGTTGCACCACATAATCAGTGATTACTGTTTACTACCGTAAAATGTCGAAAATGTCATGAAAATTTTTTTTTGTTGATCTCCAGTCATCGTTATTAGTTTTACGTTGGCTGTTAATGGGTTAAAACGTTACTATACCCATAACCAGTATTTTTCGTAAAGAGTTTGACATACTGACGTTTGGTATAAGTAGTTAAAGTAAGATGATCCAACCCAGCATAAGTGACATAAGCGCATTGATGAACTACTTTTGACGCGTTAGAGCGATATAATATTAGTTTTAGGTTCTACATCAAGATTAGACTCTTTCTATATCGATCTTGATTCTTCTTTATTTGATCAATTCTTGACTCGTCTTTATTTACAAAAATCTGGTGAACCGCATTCAAAAATTCAAAACTGCCGGTCCGTTTGCAAGGTAATTAACCGCCCTCTTTTAGTCTTTACACTGAACTACAAGCCTTTTTTATATTTGTTTTTTATTTCGATTTAAGTATGGCTAGTCTGTTAAGTATTAGTGGGAGAAGTAAAGATTCTATGATTCTATTTCTCTTTAATTCCAGTAGCTCAGCAACGCGTACGATACAGTTAGTAGGCTGCGAAGTCCCATCTCAACAATCCAACGCTGCCCATGACCCTTTAAAACATTTGACCAAAAACTAATCCAATGTTGATCTTGACCATTGTTTCCAACAAACAAAGTTTGACTTGATCCATTGTTGCCAGCATGCGCCGGCAAGCAGGCGTTCTACTCCTGGGCACGGGTGGCGCGATCCCACCGAACAAAGTCGAGCATATGGAAACAGCGTGCACCATTCGCGAGGAGAAGATCATCCACCCGTTCGCGTTCCGTACGCACACACATGCGCTTGGTTAGTGTTATACTTATAGTTGTCTAGTGCCCAGCGGTAAATATTGCACATCGATCTTTGGAAAGAGACATCGGCTATAGTCCGACAAGTTCTTGCCCGACACGCAAGACGTGTTGGGAAAGAGGAAGCGCCAATCGCACGCGACTGTCTCGTACTTGACACTTTTTACAAATTCCGAAACTCTATTTCTTGTTTGGCGCAACTGGGTTAGGAAGGCAAAGGGAAGCGCTTCCTACCGGCCGGTTGTTATGGTCGGGGACCAAGGTCCGATGGTCACCATCTTGGTTTATCTATATGTAGTCAAGTTCGTGCTAAATCGTACATATCGCGGTTTGTGTTGTATGGAGCGGGCTATCAGCGTCATCTAGCCTGTAGGAGCCGAGTCAAGGCGTTGCGTCTTGAAGTTGCTTGCTAGTGTGGGCGACAGTGGTAAGATGTCGCCACACTTGAAAATAACATCATATTTTAAACACACTTCCATGGATATTTTTTAAATATCTGCAGTATTTGATTTTTAATTAAGATAAACTCGATAAAAAGTATAGTAGTTGGGTATAGTGAAATGTGACGTCATAGTTTACTTTTCCCATACAAAATCTATGAAAGAAGAGCGTTTTGACAGTTCATTGAAAGTACGTCAACGATTGGTGGTGTCAAGTAGCCAATTCCTTTCCCCGCAACACCGCAGTAGGAGGCTCGCGTTTGAACGTATCGGCCTATAGTTTCGGCACCATAGTGCGTTTCGTTCGGTACGCATAAGCACTTGCGCTTGGTAAGTGTGATACAGTGCCAAAAAGACATCGGCTATAGTCCGACAATACAGCTCGGGTAGATGTCGCTGACGTCACGCAATGACGTATTCAAAAGAGACTAAGAATTTCACACGAAGTAAATGGAATGCACGGTAGCTCAGTTGGTAAGAGCGTTCGCCCAAAGGTCGTGGGTTCAAATCCTACTTGTGTGCGAATTTTGTTTCTTATTCAAACTCATATAAATAAACAACACTACAACTAAAAATATCTAAAATAACTAAAAACTAAAAAATATCTACGTATATTTTAGGCACAGCAGTCTCAGGATACCGAGTGCGCCAAGAGGCGAGCGGTGACGTGTGGCAGCTGATCGGCAAGAGGAACCCCCAACTGCCCCAGATGTTTTACCCCGTGGCCGACGATTCCCCCATCAGGCAAGGCGACGTGGTGGCGGCGAGGTGCACCATGAACAATACTAACAGCTTCACCGTTAAGATTGGGTAAGGTTTTGGTGGCTGTAAAAAATGTTATAAATATAAATAAATGAATGTAATTGCTGTTGATAGATTAAAATACCATTGTTCATCATCATCATTTATCTAAAGGTTCGTACTGGATGACCGTAAGAAAATACCTCATACCTTACAAGAACTGTTTTAACTAGGTCTTATTTATAAATGTCCAAAAGGTCGTTTTATCGGATTTGACACTAAGCCTGGACAGCGCGACAGCCCGCTGTATCAACCGACCGATCGATCCGCGCATGTACTTGTAGCTTCAGTCGCAGAACGTGCGCTGCTGAACAAAGGCTTCTCCTATAATTCATTTACACACAGACCGGTTATATACGCGACCCTGCGACCTATCCGAGGTCATCCGACCACCCTGTTACTGTAAAAAGTTACCCATAATACGTCTTACTGCTTGGCACAGGCCTCACCTCAACTATGAGGTGGTATTAATGGAAGAGTATATGTAAAACCAACCTTTGTGAGTGACCAATTGTGTGAGTGAGTGAACAAGTGACCAACATTTATAATAAAGTTTATCAAAAATTATATCTATTTTATCTAGCTATGTAACGTATTAAGGTGCCCTAGGGAATCTGGCTAGGCTTGACTTGATATCAACCGATATTAGCCGGGACTCTCTTTTCCGGGTCTTTGCTCATTAACCGAGTTTGCTCTTGTCTTTGTGATCTTGACTCTTGAAACCGGACGTGGCGTAGACTGAGTCAATGGTAAATCGAGCTCACTCAGAATGTTCTGAGGCCTTACTCCGGTTGACGAGGTCCGTATTTTCGAATGAAGTCGTCCCTTTCTCTTACGACAGAATAACAACGCGAATGAGCGTAATGGCTAGACTCGAAAATAAGGACATCGTTAACAGGAGTAGGGCCTCTGGCACTTCCACTCACCGTCGGAACACAACAACCTGCTTGGTTCCGGATTCCGGTGGAAGGGTACTACCAAGCGGCACCCTCTCACCGGAGTGCCTATCACCGCTGATAGGTTCTTTCAGCCGCCATCACAAACTGGAGTTTGTGATGTCGTTGCCCGGGGTGGACCACAAGAGGTACATCCTTCACCACCCGCATTGTTGTTTGATTGTTTGTGGGCTATGTCGGAATGTTCAGCCATTCATCACAACCGCACCGTTTTCTTGACTTTTTTCTAATTTGTATGTTTTTATTCCAGCGCCACAAACAAAGACGAGATGTGCAACTTCTACCTAATGTACTGGGTTGAGAACACCTCCCCCCTGGAGCAGAAGTACTGCTTCAGTCCCGGCCCTCCCTACTACTACTGGTCACGCGCTCCTCAAAGCTTCAACCGAATCCCGGACCTTGAGGCGAGCACCTTGTAAATGTACTATTGACAGGACGTAGCTGAAGAATGGGAATTGGATGTCTACGTAGTAATGTGTGTATGTAGACTAACCCCCCTATGTACTAATAAGGAATTTGCCACTGCTACACATAATAAATACTAGTACTACGTACAGACGTATCACTCTGCAATGGAATTCAAAGAAACGTCTACTCAATGTCGTAGAAAATATGTAATTTAGCTCGCCTCCGAGTCTAGCACCTTTTTGTGTAGACGTTTACCGAAATACATTGCAAGCTAATTTCATTCTTATAACTTTGGATAATGATTGATAATACTAACTTGAAATCTGTTATCAATTCTAAAGCAGCCGTTTCATATTTTTACAAGTTTAAAGCAGTGGAAAATTCATTATTTTAGTCTAAATAATTTAACACGTTCAATTTGAAAGTCGACATAGGTTCGGGTGTTTACGAATCGATAGGTAGAATAATCGATTCAGACATCAAATCGATTTACGATCGATTCAAAACATGGTTAATCATTACAAAATATTTTACGTTCTATAAACCACAAATAAAAATAAGTCTTCAACCTCGAAATTGCAAACTGAAATCTTTATTTGTTCAATATCAACCGATCATCATCATCCTCCTAGCGTTATCCGGGTTGTGCACTCGCACGCGAGGGCCCAGGGTCCGCTGGCCATGATCCAGGATGTGGCAGTTCAATATCAACCGATGAATCCACAAATCTGTACCTCCGTAACGAGTAAAAAGGTGACTACACTAAAATTAAGAAAAAAACTGAATAGAACATGGCCGTTTAAGACGTCTCAGTCAGCAGTAAAGAATTTCGATTTATTTTACACTTTATGTAGCAAATATTAACTAAAATGCGTCGCATTATGAACTTAAGTCAGCGCTATCCATTTTTTCTTGCTTTAAAATCTATTTAATTTATTTTTTTATGTGTTGTCTATGAAATCCCTCCGCATACACGGCTACGTTCTGTGATAACTCTGAGCTATCAGATTGAACCTATCAAATTATTCAGACTGAAGTAAAGTAGTAAATGTATATATAAGACCCCGGTAAAGTTCCACCAAAAGTCTAAGATAGGTTTTACGTCGAACCTAAAAAACAATTGGCAAAAAATATTAGATGTAGTCTTAAATTGTGAGATACTTTGAGGTTTTTGGGGTTCTTATTTTCACGTACGTTCGCGTCGATAGGGTGCAAAAAATAATCCCATTCTTTAACTAAACGATAACGACTTACATTCAGAGTTTGTACCGATTACATCATTATTTATACGTGGCTGTCATAAAATCTCACGGCTCATCTCGCTATGTGCGTTTTAGGCAATTTATTTTAACCCTAGCTTAGAGTTTCAAGCGTTTAACAAGATGGTGAAATCGTTTAATTTACACTCGATAAATGTGGTTTTGCGCGCGACGTAAGACCAAGCTATTGTGTGCTTCCTTTAAAGTATAAACATACGATAATACAGCTATGGTTCGGCAGGTCATATCATAATGTCAAATTTATGACACGTAGGCACTGACCTCTGTAATACAAGTACGCTGGACTAAAGGTTCTCTAAGATATGTCGGAGAATTTTGTCCCCCACCGAGTGTCCAGGGAACTAAAATGGAGTATTTACATATGTTTATGTCAACTCATTTAGTTCCTTGGGCGCTCACCACACGCTCACTATAGCCGTCAGCGCCAAAATGGCGATATTCAAATGGCTTAATTTTTAGGTACACAGTATGCAGCCCAGCGTACTTGTATTATAGAGGTCAGTGCAAGTAGGCAAAATTAAGCCGTATTTAATTGAAGCACTCATTGAGGTTAGACCACACAAACAAAAAGTCGAAAGATGCTGTAGGCAACTGATTGCGCGCTTGTGGGTTTATTATACCAAGTCAGAGACATTCTTAGAATATTCACAGAATCTTCGGGAGCATAGGTTCCATAGTAAATAGAATTCTATAGAATGAGGCTAGGTGCATTCGCTTGTTTGGGTCTTACCGCACTGAGTGAGTAAAATAGTTGAAAACGCAAGTAATTTTTTTGTTGATCTTAGAATGGCATAATAATTAATTACAAAAAATATATACTGTATTTTAGAAAATAAAACAACAATCTATGTTAAATATATTTTTAATATAATTTGTGTTTTATATGTATATTTATTTTTTCTATTACGTTTTAAGGATTAACTACAAAACTAAAGTGTGAAATTATTTATACTTATAACTATTTAATGTAATATCTTTTTTACTTCTAGTCAAACTATAACTCAGTGAAAATTCAAAGACTTTGCTAAAAGATATTTTAAGAACTCTAAATACATCACATGAATGAGTAACTATAGTATCGTTGTGAAATCACCAAAAATAAAATTTAAATTAGATCTGATTAATGAACGTTTTTAAAATAATATTTTTATTTGACTATTTTAAAGCGTATTTTTTTTATTGGAAATAAGATCTGTATAAGAGTGTATTTTATTTATGATTATTATTATTCGAAAATGCTATGTGTACTTATCTCTCCCAAATAATTTACAGAAAGCACTCGTCTGTTTTTCTTTGGAAGAAAGAGATATCGCTGTACTAGCTTCGTAGTTCTTAAGCGGTGTCCCTATCTATCCAACGAGCACCGTAGGAATGTAATTTCACATGTTAATTAGGATATAGGCCTATAGATACTGAACGTTCTTAGGCCATATTTTAGTATATTTTTAAAATAACAACCTTGGCATGAATCTTGGACTCTGATATAATATGTTATGAAAATGATGTTACAAAACAAAAATATAGTTGTAAGGCCTGTATTATAGCTGCAAGCAAATTATAAACCCGAGGTAATATATATTAGGCCCACTTGCGCCATGTCGCTAACCCCGTTTTAACCCGTTAACCCTGTCATTTTTGTATGAACTATTCTCGGGTTAGAAATTAACCCGTGTTTGTGCAAGTCGGGCTTATTAGTAAATTTATGTTTTTTATGCTCTTGCGCAGTTTATAAAGCCCCCGGAAAAAATATACGTGTTTGTAGCAAATTCTTCTTCTTCTTCTTGTCGTGTCGACACTGGCGTTATATTTTTGAGCACCAATACTCGGCGACTAACAAAGCATTTTTATTTATTATATTATCAGTAACCTTATCAGTACGAGTATGTACTCTTAGTAATATTTTTTTTAGTAATAAAGTTTCTGGGTGATAAGAATTTTATATAGGTCTTAAATGATGATCATCAGTATTTTATATATTAGGTTGTTTTAATAACGTGCAATGTTTCTTTTAAAATATTTTTATCAACATCCCAACATAAAGTTTGTTTTATTTTTAGCACAAAAATACTAGGTATATTGATTTATTATTATAGTACATATTTATAATGTTGAAGAGTATTGACGTTATTGTCGCTTAGGTGTATTTTTTGTGTCGTTGAACAATATGCTAAAAGAAAAGAAAATAAACGCAATCAAATCATAGATTTACTAAATCACAAATGTTTGTTTAAAAGTATTTTTGTTTTAAAAATAAAATACAAATGCGTAACGATATATAAATATTCTTTATTGCACCAAAAACACACATTTCAGAGCATATTAGTGCAATGTAGGCGGTCTATCGCTGGCAGCGATCTCTTCCAGGCAATCTTTGTGTAAAGAAGAATACTTATTATAACATACATATATTTATTAATAAGCGTGTATTGGTAATTGTATGTAAAATCGCTGTTTGCCTTCTAAACAGCTAGCACGAGCTAGTTCCCAAACATTCCTAATTGTTATACAATCTATAGACCATTTTGGTCGCCTCGTCGAATTTTCTAGACTTAAATGTCTATTCAGGCTTTAAAGTTTGTACCTTAAACTATACGTCAGTGTGATCTTTAAAAGATAACCTGTATGCCAATTTGCACTGTACAAGATTTTATGTAAGTAATGTTACTTTAGCTACAACCAAACCAGTGATTTTTGGACTAATTGTTTTTACACTAAAGAAGGCTTCCCACTTCCTATACATGCTCTGACCTGTCAATTTTTTTTTCTTATGTTGGTGTACAACAATAATACAATTATATTTAAAGGGCTATAGTACCCTTGAAACAACATTATAAATATGATTACATTTGGCAGTCAGGAAAATAAGTAATAATGCAAAAAACATTTTTAGCTCACATACCTACGTTATGTATTTTTTTGAAAATCGTTTTATTTTTTTCCAAACTGACGTTTTATATTAAAGTGTTTTCATTTTGAATAGTATTCATTTTGCCATCATAAGTACAATAAAACATCACTGTACACACGAACCTAATTTTTAAAATTTTGACAGGTCATGGCTTCTTTGCGAAATGTCAATTTCATGACACATGCAGCTTTTTTATTGGCTTGCACGATTTGTGCATTGCTACGACGGTAAAACTATTGTTTTTTTTTCAAGCGGAATCGGGTTTGCTGTCGGACTTTTGACAAATCGTTATTGGCACTTAATCTATGATGTGAAATACCTATGTCTTTAATTAAAAGACACAATATTATTATTTTCTGCGAAAGAATCACGATTTGACTGCCATTTCAGATTTCAGATAATAGGATTAAAATATAAAATCGCACGTTTGGTCCTAGCGTTATTTTTAATAATATAGTATATAATGTGTATACTGGGTGTCAAACACTGCTACAGTCCGAATATACATGTTTTTATATATCAAACGTTAAATCACGTCTTGTAGGCTAATTGATGTATCAAATCATATCGATGTTTTAGCTCTGATTGGATGTTATTATTAAAATGTATAAAAAATTATTTATAAAAAAATATTTTCTGGTTACAGTCATGTATATTTTTATAAAGGCGAATTCTGAATTACTAATTTCTAAATTGTACATGACTGTTATTTTAATTTCGCATTTGTTAATGCGGCACCTTTTAACAAACTTGACATTCCATTTACGTGTGACAAAGCAAAATTATTCTCATAAAATAAATAAATAAACATAATCTGAGTTGTAAAGAAATAAAATATGATATATTTTACCACCAGTCTATTATTTTACTTCTTTCGTGACTATGTAAAACGTTTTTTTTAATTACCGGCTGAGTAGAGTTCAATCACTTTACTATCTCAGTTTATTTTGGCGTTTGGCGAAAAAAAAAGCGCAGCGAATTAGTTAGAATAAGGAAGACGGCACGGGTTTTTTTTTTACATAACATTTTTTCACCAGTCTACAGCTTGGCCTCTATAATAACGCAGACTAGCCTGTTAGCCAGAAGACATCTAAGAGATGAGATGAGATTTTTACCCGACTGCGAAAGGAGGGTTATGTTTTTTCAAGTGTATGTATGTATGTATAATTGTTTGGCACGCCCTATAGCCCAAACGGCTGGACAGTTATTGACATATGTGTCGTTGAATTTGTCAAAATTTTGAGTGACATAGGCTATATACATTCAAAAATTGGCGCCCGCAAATGGAAATTATTGGGAGAGGGGGATTGATTTTTTCTTTACCTATATGGGTATCAAATAAAAGCCAGTAAAAAGACCATTTTAAAAATATTTTATTTTTGCAGTCGGGTGTTTTGTTTTTTCAATAATTATTTTAGGTTTTTTTATAAATCATTTAAGACTCCCCAAAAAATGAATAAAAAGAGGTAGAGACGTCAACGTTATTGCGACAATTTGTTGCAAAATAACCACGTTCCTTTTAATTCCATTTGTAGCATTTGAGTAACACGATTCAAATATGCCGTGTAACGTATAGGTACTTGTCATTAAACCTAATTGTCATCATCATCATCATCATCATTCGCGTACATAGATTGGGGCAGTAAATTTTTCTGTTACAATCCCATCACTCGTCATTGAATCATTCCCTTCCTTTAAAATCATATTTTGCTTTATTTAGTGCACCCATCCGTTCTCGGTCGGCCTCTTTCCTTCCATCTACTTTTTATTTTAGGAAGATTTATAGTTTCAATTATACACTTACCAACAACAGTACACTTTGGTTCTATACCTACTAATTAAAGGCCTTTAACATTCAAACTACCTACTAAAACTAATAAAAACAGAAATTAATTGATCTCTGCGTTGCTTTGACAGACACAAACGAATTCGATCGTTACCTATTCGTAGTTTTATTCGCCTATCTATCGTTCATTCATTAGCCTAACAAAGCAGTTAATTAAAAAATAAAAACTGAATATTAACTTCCCCGCAAACTTTTTAATTATTTAATTATTTCAACCGGCCACGGACGGCAGATGGATTTTTCAGTCGTTTCAACAGGAGCGTTTATAATTCAGACGGCATATCGGCCGGACACGGGATCGCTCTCACAGCTTAATTTGATTAGTTAAGCGCACTGAATGCAGAAACGTAGGTACTAGGATATACTGAATCAGGTATGGAAATGATGGTGAGATAGATTGGTAGAATTAAGGTCGGTGAGGTTGAACCTACTTAGCAGCATACTTTTGAGCGACTTTTAAAGTCACGACTCCAAAATAAAAGGTCTTACGCTTAAAGTAAGGCATCCTGTAGTATAATAGGTAGGTACGTAGGTACATACATCCCTCGTCTTATTTTACCGAAATAATCTCATACACTCGCAATTTTGCATGAATCAAGCCCCCAAAAACATTTCAAAACTATATTAAATAATAATGGTAAACAAACATAACGTGTCCTTACAATAATTTACACGTTAATATTTTTAAACGCCTCCAACGATAAAATCCTAGCGATGATAAATGGTACCCATCACGGTAAGTAACCTATGCCAGCACCGAGAAAAATAATTTCAGATGTTAGGTAATATTCTTTGATTGAAGGTGCGCGTAGTGGGACTGTAGAGATAAAATAAAATAAACAATCAATCAGTATCTTTTGCAAAATCTAGTGAACAAAATCTAGAAAAAAATGCAAACAAATGAGTCCACCCACTAAAGATTATCAAAGCTGCCTTTCTTTGATCACTAAGCGTTACGAAATCTTAACGATCTTATTACTTCTGTTTATTATTTTTTAAAGGTATATTTTGTGTTGTCTTTCAGAAGAAAATGAGGCAGAGCCGCAGAGCAACGGACGATAGCACATCAACCTAGACACACGGCTCGATGTTAATACCAAGTCGGTTTCTAAATTATTATTGTATCTCTATCTGTTCACTTAGTAGATAAAGAGATAGAATTAACTTAAAGTACTTAAAGTTATAGAATCGGTCCCACAGCATCTTATGCAACTGCATCGTCACAACTGTGACTGATGGTGTCTAGTCTGATACTTGCATAGAAGGAAATAAGGGGTGAGTAAGTTCGTTGTATTAATCTGCCTATTTTTAATGTTTCTCATTCTTTTGACTCGATTAATCCATTAGGTAGAAGCAGGGCATCATGTCTGTTATCTGTATTCTACGGGTACGTATTACAATACCGAATTTCATAAGCCCTACGAACGGAAGGCCGAATTTTAGAATGCCGAATGTTTATATGATCGAAAGTTCTAAGTACTGAAAGTTTGAAATCCCGAAAATTTAAAATCTTATAAGACCTATAATTGGAATGCCGAATACTAAAATTCCGAATTTTAAAATACCGACTGTTTATATGACCGAAAGTACCCGACGTCTACTAAAGGTAAGGTTTGATTACATTAGGTTAGAAGTGTTGACCACAACGCCGCGCGAGCCGAGCGAGCGAAGCGAGCGGTGCCGCGGCAGCGGCCGGCGAAGCGCCAAAAAATAGTTAGGTTAGGTACTCAGTAAATAAGAAATATATTAGGTTTGATTATTAGGACTGTAGACTATTTATAACTATATTACGTGTTTAGCATTTGTTTATAGTAATAACTATAAACAAATGCTAAACACGTTTATGATTGCTACTAGCTTAGACAATTAAATGGTCACGTATGGCTTTGCCTCTCAACTAACAATTGTCATATTTTTCCCTCTAAACAACAGAATAATTCAAAACACGAGTAGAACTTGGTAATTTCCGAAGGATCCTTGATTTTCACGGTCATACCTCTTCTATCGACAATTGTACAGTTAGCCTTATAAATGTATGATGACAAAAATACGTCAAAAGATGCACTGCACAGAAGTCGACTCGATACTTGCATTCGAACTTCTTTACGCTAAGGGATTAATATTTCTTTGCGGAATCCAAAACAATTTAGCTGTCTTCAGGGACATCCTTCACTATAGTCTTACCACTTATCTGAGACCTCGCCTGCGGGGTACAGGGCTGCGGATAAACGAGAACAGAGATTTGAGTAGATGATTTGAATTTTTAAAAGAACGCGAATTTTGAATTTCAAAATTAAACATTTAAATAACCCAATCAATTTACAAGCTGCCGCTGCACATACCACTCAGGATCCCCGTTCTCGGTCGGACTACAGTTGGGGATATAATTCTAGGGTCGGCAGACTAAAGAACATAAGTCAAAAATGGCAACTTTACAGGAATAAAAAAATTCCTCAGTCTTCAGTCCTTAAAATAAGAAGGTGAAAAAGTACAAACATTCTTCAAGCGATATACGCTTCTGTATGACTTATGTTATTAAGTCAGGCTACGCATCGTTCTTCAAAAAATTGTGACTTATGTGCTTTAGTCTGCCGGCCCTAGAATTGCTGTCGTCGAGCATGAAGCATGGTCATGTAAATCCTGGTAAAATAGGACTAGCAGTGGTAGAAAAAAATCCCTTGAACATATTATTGAGGTTGACTGTACCAAACAAGGGGACTAGTACAGGGGTGGGGGTGTCACACGTTTTCCCCCCTGCTGCGCTGCTCCGTGCCCTGTGAGCCGTGCGTGGGACTTAGTGCGCTAAAAAGTATGGTAGCTGCTTTTTTAATCTGTTACATTTGAGTAAATAAATAAATAAATTGTTTAAACAAACACACCAATTACCTAGCCCTAACATAGCGTGAGATTGTGCTATGGCGACTAAGGTAACGGATAGACGTACTTATATACGTTTATACATCCATGACTTAGGTACAAATGCTCGTGCTCAGCACACAAACATTTGACGCTTGCGGGATTCGAACCCGCAACCACTGGTTTTGTAGTCCGGAGCGCGGACCACTACACCAAGACGGTGATAAATCTGTGTTATCGCAGTACTTTGCATCCACATCGTTATGTTGATTACAGGCCACGTCGATGTTACAGGCAGGTACAGGTAATCGCCTGATAAAATTTAAAGTTAACGGTTTTGATTGATTAACGGTAGCCTACTAACCAGTTACAATTTTAAATGGCACCCAGCTAAAGTGATGGCAGCAGATCGAATATACCAATAACATATATTATTGGTACCTACGTGATAAGCTGATGCTTGTGCCTTAAAATTAAAAAAAAACACATATTGTAGGTACTTAAAAAAAAGGCTGAGGCTGGAATTGAACCCGAGTTCCTCACATACCGGGTGATTGCCTAACCACTAGCCCACCCAGACGTTGGCATAGCCTGTCGAAAATTTTAAGTGCTTCTTAACGCGGTAATGCCGCGTTGATCTCATTAATGTTTTGAGAACAGTCGAAAGAAATACAAATACGATAAATTCGGATAAATCTAAAGATTAGACTCAGCGTTAATTTTTCAATCTATCTAATTATATCCGAAACAAGATCATCCGCCAAAAGACGAAGATCATAGATATCGTTGAGAGGTGCAGTAAGCTGAAGTGGCAGTGAGCTGGTCATGTCTGTCGCAGAACCGACGGGCGTTGGAGTAGGAAGGTTCTCGAGTGGAGACCACGTCTCGGGAAACGTAGTGTTGGACGCCCCCTGCTAGATGGACCGATGACCTGAGGAAAGTGGCCTATGGTGGCTGGATGCGAGAAGCGGAGGACCGTGAAAGTTGGCGCCGTCTTGGAGAGGCCTATGTCCAGCAGTGGACTGCAATAGGCTGATATGATGATGATGGTCTAATTATATAAATTAATAATAAATTAGGCCTCAAAGCACGAATCTACCTTAATTAATCTTTAAACTACAAAAGCCTACTCCATTTAAATCAGCGCTTTCACAAGTTTTATTGACGCAAAGCACTATAATTACGTACGTCCGAACACAGCAGAGCTTTTCATTTTCTATTCGTGTGCATGTTTTTGTGTACAACGGAACGTATTTCAATCTCATTGTGTTGGATTTGTAAAGTTTTTGTAAAATAGGAATCCTTTGAAATTATCCGTTTGAAAGTTAATTTCAAGCGGATTTTGGTAAAATGGTTTTGAACACAATAAAAATGTGTTACTTGTATCGCTAATTAATGGTGTAGAGTAGATGACCATTTTTTTGTATGACTGTGATGGAGTAAGGGTTCAGATACCAATTCAGGTTATTTTAATACAGGAACAGAGGTGTTTGTTTGTAGGTATTATAATAATATACGTGCGTAAAATTATAAAGCCTTTAGATAACCTTTCTCGATAAATGGACTATCCAACACAAAAAACTTTTTCAATTTGAACCAGGGCCCGTAGCCAAGGGGCAATTTATTCTCAAGCGAAGTTCGTTATCGCTAACAAAAACCATGAAACTGACATAAGCCATCGAAAAATCATGTGACTTTTGCATACATATTTTGACATTTCATTGGCGATAGCGAAGTTCGCTCCAAAACGATTACCATTTGGCTACGGGCCCAGTAGTTCCAGCGACAAGCGCGTTCGACCAAATAAACAAAGACTTCAGCTTTATAATATTAGTATAGAACCTTCTGGGTGAAACTCGCTCCAGTGTCGTCGAATCTGTTTACGCCACGTCTGGTTTATAACAAATTGTTATTCTAATGTATTTAATTTAAAAAATTATTAACAATAAAAATTACCTACTATGTGTTGTAGAATTGTTTCTCTTTTCAGGATACCTACCTACCCGTTCTAACTTTTACCCTTGCGAAGCTAGGCCTTAATTAATTAGTAAATATTCAGTGGTGTGAAGTATTACTAAGCAGAAGAATAAATAAATAAAATTCTTTCATCTTCGTCTATCCGTTATCCTAGTTACCATAGCACAAGCTCGCGCTTTATTATTTTTATTTATTAATTTTATTTAAAAAAAGATCCATTGAAAAAAAGATCGAAGTCATTGCAGTCGATTACCAACCGATAACATATGACGTGTTGATTCCATACAAAATTATAACGTCACAGCGCATCACATAACCCTTGTCTTTTTAACCGACTTCAAAAAAGGAGGAGGTTATCAATTCGACTGTATGTTTTTTATTTTTTTGTGGCTATGTTACCGCATATCTCAGTCACTTGTTGACCGATTTGAAAAAAAAATATGTTAACCTAGAGGCTATACCTTCTAGTTGGCCCCATTTTGTTCCAGTCGAGATCTGATGATGGGATCTTGGTGTAATCGAGGGAAACCCTCAAATTTTGAAGGCACATATAGTGTTCTCGTACTAGTATCTTAATGTTGACATGTTGTTACGTCTGATGGTCATTATGTGGAGCTGAGCTGATGGTGGAACTCCTTAAAAATTAGGAGTTTAGTAATTAAAACACCAGATGTTTTGTCAGGTACTGTATAGGATGCTAACAAAACAAAGTCAAAAGCGCAGCTCCCTCCTCTTCCCCCCCCTCCCTTCCACCTCCTACTAACCCCTCCCGCCCGAAATATATAATTACTGCAAAAAATCAATTAACTCTTACCGCTGAAACGATGGATTTGATAGTTTGAGTACCGAGAAAGGACATAGAAGACATAGAAACAGTTTTTATCCCCAAAATCATTTGTATAGGGAATCCGACAAACTAAATTTAAAATGCTATTGGCAAAAAAGGAGTTACGAGAAGGAAGACCGTTTAAAAAAGAACAGGGAAAGCTGTTCTTTTTTAAACGGTCTTCCTTCTCGTTACTCCTTTTTCCGAATGACGCTATCGCATTTGAACAGCGCGTTTAGTAAGTCTACTCATGTTGCAACTTACACTAAATTCCAACTAAAAATAAAAAAATAAATTCCTTTAAAAAAAAACCGACTTCAAAACTGACTACAGTGTTAATTAAAACTTAAAATTTTATAAACAATTTTAAACTAAAAAGTACAAAATAATATTTAAATTACCTAACTGTTCTACGAAATTATACAAGAAACCTATTTCCAATTTATTATCTGTTATTTTTTGGAGTCGGTGCCAGAAATTCTAATTCTAATGTTTTTTTGCAAGTAAGGACAGGTATAAACCATCTCTTGGCTGCTTAGAGTAGATAGAATATCTAGCTTGGTTGGCACCGACTCCAAAAAATAACAGATAATAAATTGGAAATAGGTTTCTTGTATAATTTCGTAGAACAGTTAGGTAATTTAAATACTATTTTGTACTTATTAGTTTAAAATTGTTTATAAAATTTTAAGTTTTAATTAACACTGTAGTCAGTTTTGAAGTCGGTTTTTTTTTAAATATCTTCTTAACATAGGTCTTCAATGCGTTTCTTATCCAACGTTTTACCCAACGGGTATTAAAAGTAGTAAGATTAGGTAAATATAAGTGTTACACCGCTTCAGCCACTGTTACGTCACAACCGGGGAATATCTAGTATACAAGCAACTAGTATACAAGCTCTGTCTTGAAATTACTCACAGACACAGCTCCGGAGTCAGGAAGTTGGTGGTGTTAATACCCCCGTGCCTCGGAAAGCACGTTAAGCCATTGGTCCTGCGCCTGATCCCTCTACGGTCATTTCGGACTGCCGTCAGAGTGAAGGAACAGAGAGTGCACCTGTGTATTGCGCACACACTTGTGTACTATAATATGTCCTGCGCAGTTGGCTAATCTCTGTTAAGATAGGCCGCCGTAGTCGAAATCGGCTTGGATGATATTATTATTATCTACCTACCTATGATATCTATTTAAATCAGTTTTAAAATCAGGTCACAGTGAATAAATACGGGTAGCAAGCAAGCAATATAAGAAGCAGAATAACTGCAATCACAAATTTAGCTGTCTGACGTTATTTTTTGGATTTTGAGGCCTATGGTTACATGCACTTGGCACTTATTATATCACTATTGACAATTTATTATTGAATGGCAGTAAGTATAGATTTACAAATAGTGATTAGCTAGAATTGGCTAACATTTGATAAATCAAACGAACATGAGCTTAGTTACTTTTGCGACATCAGTAACTTTTGTGCATACCCACTGTTTATTTTAAAATATTTCGTTCTTAAAAAAATACACTGTTTTTCCAAAGCAAAGCTATTGTACCTAACTACATCGAAGTTTTTATAGACTGCAATAATTTGGATAAGATTGAGCACACATTTTTGACGCGTGTGGTATGGTATGTTTCGAGCTAGGAGCAACCGTTATTTGATTCCACAAACAGTAATTCACCCTGATCATTGCTTTTTGAAGGTTAATTTTAATCTAGTTTCATAAAACATTACATGACCAGCAAATCGGCTAACGGCGAGAGCAGGGTTAACCTTTTTAATGCAGAATGATATTTCATGTAGTAATGGATCGCGATGATTTCCAAATAACTCTTTCTTGAGATTGGAGGATTAAGATGAGAATCCCGAGTTGTGTAGGTTGTTAAATACACAGCGGACTTAGGGTGTACTGACTTAATCAGGATGCGTATACAGACTACGCCCGTTTATTGTAAGCCGTACCTAAAGACTTATTTTAAAGCAAATAAGACTGTGTGCGAGTAAATCTATTACCTTTTGAATGCGAGTATTATTATTAATTATTTAATTTAGTTACTTAAAAACACAGCTTGGTTTACATACGACGTTAGCGCAGGGCCTGGACAAACAAGTCTATTCGGTAGCATTGTAGTGACCCTGTTACGTTTACGAAATCAGGTAATTTCATGATTTGACTTCCTACATTTGTAAGTTCATTTAAAATTTAGATCGTAGTCTAACCATCAGTTGCTTGGAATCCGTAGTATATCGAGAAGGTATTATACTTACAAATAAGGGACCAATAAAAAAATGAGAATAGATAGAAACACATGACTAATGAAGAGCATTATATTATTTGGTTTGAAGTATTGGCCAGTCCTGTGGGAGGGTGGAATTGCCAAAGTAACGACGGCGAATGTTATAAAAAAAACTTGATGGTTTGTTAGTTGTTGGTCCATACATTGCATGTAAACTGGAATGAGGATCATACACTGGTCTGTTACACAATACTTAGCATAGGAAGGGATATATGCGCAGATAGTACTGTAGTGTCAGAGGTGCTGTGACGATATTATAGTAGACCCGCTTTATCAGATGATTTTAGTCATAGGTCATTAGGGATTTCGACAGAGACGGTTTTAATAGATTCATTCTGTGTATTATATCTGTTATTGCAACAAAATAATACATAAACAAGAAATGTGCTACAGGGCGGCTTCGCTAAGTCATAGTAGGTAAATAAATGTGGATCACATTCCAGGTATCCAATTTAACATTTCGTTGGTAAAAAAAACCTATAATACATGTGTGAAACCTGTACAATTTGTGTATTACATACACATACAATATATTATTTGTGTATTACATACACATTCACTGTGTACTATTAAAACTGGATGATGAAAATATTACTGTTTGACATACAACTGGGTGTTAATATATCTAGGTGATATACATGTGGGTGGTATTGATATAGAACTTAGTGGTATTATATCTGGGTTATATTATCTCTGTGATACAAACTGGGTTATACTAGTATACAAGCTGTGTGATAGATTATAACAATGTGATACGATACGGAAATGTATGAAACGTAGCTGTGTGAAACTTAGCTGTGTGAAACGTAGCTGTGTGAAACGTAGCTGTGTGAAACTTAGCTGTGTGAAACTTAGCCGTGTGAAACTTAGCTGTGTGAAACTTAGCTGTAAGAAACGTAGCTTTGTGATAAAGGGCTGTATGATATGCGGCTATGTAAGCAGCTAAGTGATAAACATGACTATGTGATGAACATGACTATGTGATGAACATGACTATGTGATGAACATGACTATGTCATGAACATGACTATGTGATGAACATGACTATGTGATGAACATGACTATGTGATGAACATGACTATGTGATGAACATGACTATGTGATGAACATGACTATGTGATGAACATGACTATGTGATGAACATGACTATGTGATGAACATGACTATGTGATGAACATGACTATGTGATGAACATGACTATGTGATGAACATGACTTTGTGATGAACATGACTATGTGATGAACATGACTATGTGATGAACATGACTATGTGATGAACATGACTATGTGATGAACATGACTATGTGATGAACATGACTATGTGATGAACATGACTATGTGATGAACATGACTATGTGATGAACATGACTATGTGATGAACATGACTATGTGATGAACATGACTATGTGATGAACATGACTATGTGATGAACATAACTATGTAATGAACGAATGAATACGAAGTTGTGTAATATTCGGCTATGTGCGCAGCTATGTGAAGACCCTTCCTTAGTTTATTTGATTGCACCAAAGCCAGCCAAAGCCAGCACAGCCAGCCAATACCAAACCACCGCTTGCCACCTTTCCCCGCCGCCAATGAGCCTTTACTGGAGGGGGAAAGCCCTTACCTTTATAAGCAGACAGTTCAGTCTAGCCAACTTGTTACACACAGCAGCCACTGAATAAGCTGAAACTATACCAGTTTGAGTAACCAAAATCATTAAATCTGTGTGCTTAAGCTATTGTAAGTTTTTATTTATGCCACTCGTTTACAATAGTGTGATCAATTACTTTTACCCCTTAGTAACGGTAATTCTAATGAAATAAAACACTTAGTGCAAATTACTCGTAAATTTATTGTCTATTTCAGATCGTGGATTCCTGAGGAAAAGACTGAGATTGCCGTGGGACACGGCATATGCAGGATGGCCGAGTGTTACACCGCTTCAGCCACTGTTACGTCACAACCGGGGAATATCGTTTATTAACAACGCTACCGGAAACTCCACTCGACACTAGCGCCACCTTTATCATTTATTTATTTTATTTCAAATTGTAATGGTTAGAAGTTACTATTTTGACTGTCTTAGTTGTGCGTAGAATTTGATATAAAAGTAAGATGCCCGTTGATTCCTTCTGTTATTTTCACGTTGAGAGTTATGTATGGCTAAGCTCTGCCCGAATAAATACTTATCAAGTTCTTCAGACTATGATTTGGCCTCCCCGACCCACCTTCTGTTACATAAGTGAATAAATAGTGGAAAAGTAGGGACACGCCCGCGGAAGCCCATAAATAGATGTTACGAGACGTACATAAGCCTATTTCTTGTGTTACGTCTATGTACTAACCGCACATGGAGCTACGAAAGTGAGGATGAAAAACTTTGTCGCAATAATGTAGTTTTTTTTATATTAATAGGCAAACATTTGAATGCAATCTCATCTGCTGGTAAACGACGTTGCGGCCGAGGTGGGTTATGTCTGACTAGGTAACTGTCTATTATTATTATTTTTCTTTAAAGGAATCCAGATAATAATGTTGCACTAGCGAAGAAACATGAAAGGTACTGTACCTTTATATATACGGGTACGGGCTATATATACGGGTTAAATTGGATGCACTGAAAATATGTGGTAGCCACTGGGAACACGATTTTCATAGTAGGTAATATCTATGGAGTTTTTGGTTTGGTTTTTGGCTTGTACAGAAGTTTCTTGCTTGATCTTAAAGGTTCTATATAAGAAATGTAGGTACCTAGTAGCACATTACTTATCTAATAGTATTCTAGTACATACTCGTATTTGCATATATTTATAACACTTTGTATAGATAAGAAGTACCTACTTCATCGCGCACATAAGAATGCGACCGCCATATTTCGGGCTATTAAGAGGCGCAATACCAGTAAATTGTCACGTGGCCTAACGTGACCACAGATTTCTGATACAAACTGCCGCACTCAGAGAAGTCAATTAAATTTAATCTGTAATTAACTCTCGTTCTGTCACTTTCTTTGTCAACGAAATAGAAAAGGACGTCATGAGACTTAATGAAGTATTAACTTTAATTGACGTCTCTGAGTACGGCAGTAAGAAACTTAAAAGTTAAAGGTACGAGTAAACCGCTTATTCGAGGTGTCGCCTTGGTCAGGGGCGCAGAGTTAGGGCGAGAGCGAGGTCTGGGAGAGGTGCATTCTTGTCAAAACTCAAATCGAATTAGCCCCCGTTCTCGTCTTACCCCCGGACCCTGCAGGCGATAACTCAATTTAGCCTATCTCAAACAGACGCGGCCTAAGGTGGCCTGAAAGTCTGTAGCACTAATCAAACCCACGCGGCTTGCATTGCATACTACACAACAGGCTGCGGTCGCGGCCGTTACCAAGGCTGCGTCTGACTGGGAGAGACTTGAAATGGTGTAAATATAAAAGTAAATTAGCCTACAAAGATCCTACTGCTGGACAAAGGCCTCACCTCAACTTTGACGACGTACGAGCCAAACTCCACCACGCGGGCTCAGCGCGGATTGGTGGAGAGTGTCTGTAAGGCAAGTGACAAACCTTACTATCAGATGTCATCAAGCCGCCCTAAGGCCTCTGACTAGGCTTAACGACTAATATCAACAGATATTAGCCGGGACCAACTGTTTAACGTGCCTACCGAAGCACGGAGATGCTTGTCATGGGTGTCACTTAAATGGTCGGAATGGTCTGGGTGACCATTCCGATAACACGACGAACTAAAATATTACTACCAAAGCGCTGCCGCCACTGCGCCACAAGCACTGCATGGTGCTCTCAAGGTGTACATACTAAGGTATTTTTTTTAACCCGTCAAAGGGTAAATCTTCATGCATCGCGTACTAAACTCATGTCAGAAGACATCGCGTGCAGCAGCAGTCGCGTGGCCCGGCGCGTGTGCCATTATTGGCTTCACACGGATTATGTGTGAAAGTGTTGTGCTAGAGCGATTTGCTAACATACTGACGCAATTGTATGGCGACTTTTGACGGTAATTTAAGGGTGAGTGATTAGCTAATGCTGTTATATCTATGCTAACGTTAACGTCCAAGCTAGCATTAATTTTTGTTCGAAAATTTTCTTTTTTATCATTTTTGGGGTAGTGAAGTTCAGTATGATGGCGGCTGAACGATCCTATCAGCAGAGGTAGGCTCTGTAAGGTGCCGCCTGGTAGCCTCCAACCGGAGAGCCCGGCGCCAAGCAGCTTGCTGTGTTCCGTCGGTGAGTGCCAGAATCTTCTGGGGGAGCTAGTTCCACCGTCGACTCTGTCTGGCTCAGTCAAGAGCAAACCTACTTCAAGTTAAAAAAATCCGTTGACCGGTAATTTCAGAGCAATTGATTATCTGCTATGTTGTTTCGCTTGTGTCACAGAATAAATTGTTTATGTTAACGTTGATGCTAATGTTAACGATTAACCAAAGGTGCAACTTCTGTGTAGTTTCCTGTATAACGCAATTATATACA
Source organism: Pyrausta nigrata (assembly GCA_949316185.1). Taxonomy (NCBI): domain Eukaryota; kingdom Metazoa; phylum Arthropoda; class Insecta; order Lepidoptera; family Crambidae; genus Pyrausta; species Pyrausta nigrata. The sequence continues at coordinate 4,964,654 of OX438937.1, forward strand.
CGTTGTGAAAAACACAGGTAGATCAGTAGCATTAGGTACCCATTTACCGAGTGGAAAAGAATGTGTTGCAATCAAATATGTATTGTTATTTTTAATGTTTGGCATATCAGTCCGTGACCTCACTCGGCTAGGGTCTACTGAAAACCAGCGTCGGGGCCCCTAGCGGGTCACGACTTAAGCTGAGTGGGGCCCTTTTAATATGGACATCACAGACGCACAACTGCACAGTCCGACTGGCTTACCCACATAAATTGTAATTTTGTTTTGTTTCTTGTTTTATAACCGTGCCCGTTACGTTGTTTGTTTTCGTGTGTTATGTGATGTCCATTCATTAATAAATGTATTTTCTTTCTTTCTTTTCTTTCAATCAACCAATAAAATTAGATAAGATATTCTTCTTTTCACAAATAAAACAAACAATATAAAAGACGAAATATTATCACAATTATTAGAATTCCATAATTAAGCCCCTTTTAGAGACCTTTCGGCCTAAAAAAACACTGACCTGCATTATTTATGGTGGATCTCTGCAGTTATTGTTCTACTATCAAAAATAGTTCTTAAAGGTTCTACAACATTTTTGTATATAAGTAATGTTTCCCCAGTGAATTGTTTGTAAAATCAATATCCATTTCACCCACGTAGAAATACAAATCAGTTTAAGACGACTTTCCAGTTTTATGTGAATATTGAGTATTTTAAGGGTAGTCAGTATCATTATATCAAAGTTCATGATTTCCGGTTAGGTTTTTCCCCTAAACGAACTAAAATACTTTAGCCATTACTTACCCTTATTTTTTTATTATTTTAATTTTAACTGAGAGGTAGGTAAATTAATAAAATATATTTTCCCAAATTAGTTCAAGATGATACAAACTCGCAAAAGGTTCTAAGCACAACTCGTGTTCAGAAGATTAGTTATAACCTTGCACGAATCAACCAAGTTATAGCCTTCGTATGGCTGCAGTGGAATAAAAAATGTGGTGGAGCACCTACAAATTAGAACTCGGTAATAAAAATTCTGAGCGGAGAAAAACTTGCCCCAATAAATGTAGAAACTTTGGAGTTTACCGGTTTTCCTGAAGTTTCTCGTGAGCGGTGACGAACGTCTGATGAAGAAATGAAATAATTACAGACGTCATTAGTTCTTGTGCTTTTGCGACAAAGATCGTTGCCGTACATACGGCCGCCTCTATTCCCTACGTAATAAAAGCTGTTTTTGTAGTTCACATGCATAACCTTACATAACCTGCTGCCGCTTCTACATACAATTTTGCCACCTTGTTATACGTAAACAGATGTATTTCTGAGAGAATAACAAAGCACTTTTTTCTGTACAGATTGATAGATACCTCAGGAACGACAATTAATCCATAACATAGTAATATATTTAAAAAAAACATTTTTTATCTATCCATCCGTGATTAGCATCATCAAAATTCCACTAACTCAAAAATACAGTATTGGAGATAAAACGTCGTCGTTTCAAAAATATTCAAGTTAAAATCGTCTTAAATCTTCGGCTTAGCCGGAGATAAGAAGCAAATTACCGACGAGAAAATATTTGATTTCATTTGAAAATCATTTTCCCTTCTACTTTGGGGCTTGCTCTGAAATACAAATTAGGCTCATATAGAACAGTTAGCTTTATTGGTTCAGGCTGGTAAAAATGCTCAACGTCAGGCTCCAAACAACAATTTAATTGCTTGTTTGAATAAATCCGAAATATTCATTGATAACAAAACTTCGATGTAAAAAATACTATGAAATTTCGATAGATTTATTTGATAAGTTGGAGAAAAAAAAATATACGGCCTAAAAAAGTTTGCTTTTGTATCCAAAATAACGCTCGAAAACAACTCGTCCGTAGCCTAACAAAATCCATTATAATTGGAATATTTTTTGTTCTTTGTAACACATCTTTTCCTCCTCAAAAGCTTTCATAAGCTTTCGTCCACACGAGGCCAATTAAACCTTATTTCCGTGATCCCTTAAGCACCGGGATCCTTTCAAATATCCGTGAAGAGAGCGCCAGTAACATTATTTGTGTTGATAGCTTAAATGTTTATTCCATAATTAATGTACACTGCTGCACGTTAGACTAAACCACTTTTGATTTGCCCTAACACTATGACATAACGAATTGCCACTTGCCCAATCCGGGTAAGTCTGAGTCTATGATCTGGCCGGAAATGAGAATGATTGGCCGACACATATTTTCACGTGTTCTATATTGTCTCTGTCGCTACGACTCGGCATGGCCGATTGATTGCAATTATAACAAAAGTGTGTAAGCTTGGTTTATTGTAGTAATGATTGCGCGTGTTCAAGAATACAAAATTTGAATCTACACTGCGCGCATCTCATTCAAGCCACACCCTTGCACTGCCCGCAGAGAGACTAAATCTGCATTTGAATAAAGAGATAGCGTTGGAACATTTTGAAACCCTACGGACCCAGTGTCTCGACTCCAAACGGTATGAAGTCGTACCAGGAGTCGATACACCTGTACTTATTTTTTTTATTCTAGGATAATAATCTAAGTACATAGTACGACAGTACACCGTAACGTACTAACTACTGCTTCGGACGCCAAATACACATGATCACGTTGTGTTTTATTGTTTAACGAAAATAAGGATGCGAGTGACGGGGGCTGCGTGTCTATTGAATTGGAGATTGACGTCACTCCAGTATGTACAGTCGGCAGCACGTCAGGTTACACATTTTTACTACGAAAATAGCTTTTTTTACGTAGGGAATAGAGGCGGTCCCAAGACCAACATGTTCATCTTTTGTGCGGCCGTGTTTACTTTTAAGAGAGGTGCGCTGCAGATATCCATACTAATATTATACCTAAATGCGAAAGTGTGTCTGTCTGTCTGTTACCTCTTGACGCTTACACCACTGAACCGATTAAGATGAAATTTAGTGTGGAGACAGTTTGAGACCCTGAAAAGGACAAAGGCTACATTTTGTCGCGATATAAAAACATTAAGGAGGCGAAATGGGGATGAAAGTTTATATGGAAAATCCAACTCTTGCGGGCAAAGTCGTGGGAAACCACTAATAATGGAATTAGTTGAAAAATTGCTATATAATTATATAACTGATTTTAACATTAATTTGAAATGCTAATATAGATATTCAAATCAAATCAAATGTGTATTCTGTATACTAAGTGTTACAATGCCAACCCCATTCTCACGCCTTCCAATATCACAACGATATTTATCGAAAAAACATGGCGGATTTCTTGGTATCCTATTTACCATTAGGTATTTCTTTGCCACGCGTTACACGAAATACCATTGTTTCAACTTTGCGACGTTTGAATATGAATCGAGTTAATTGGTAATAAGGTAGTAAGTAATCGAGTAGCCAGACAACGTTATGTAAAAGGAAAATACTGCTTGATCTCGCAATTTCCTCAAGTAAGTGTTGAAATACCACAGTGAAGCAAAAGGAAATATAATTGAGATTACAAATTGTTTTAACTTTGTTTTCTTTCGTGCCGGATACACACGTGTTATTTGTAAGAATTATCGTTCCTGTAATTTCGAAAGGTTTCTTTCGTAACGACTATTTAGTATTCGAATCTTGCTAATTTTTAACGTACTAAGTACTTCCAGTGTACTACTAACATGTGTGTACACATACTATTACAATTATATGGTTTTGTTTTATGCTTTATTATTTCGACGCAATATTTGTATAACTTAGAAAATTACTCCATCTATTAACATACAATGAAACTAAAATTTTGAGTTGTCAGAAAATCCCTCATTAGGAAAAAACATTTATTATTATCAAATTAATTGTATAATTCAGAATATTTGCATTTTATCACTAAAATTATAATTTTGCTGTAGGCTGTATGGCTATACTTATAAGTAATCAATCATCAACCACCATACCTTTTGACACAAGAAAAAAAACTTGCGCGCCATTTGTTACTGTGTGGTCTTGTGTAGGTACCATTGCATTGTAGGTACATATAATTGTGAAAAGTTTTTGGACAGAAGATGAACAATCGATAGATTTAATCCCGCCAGAAATACTAAATGCAGCCCAAAATGCAAACGTAAGCCAAATCTAGTGAAAACCAACGATTCAATATCGTTTTGAAAATTGTATCTACATTCACCAATTGTTTTAATAATTAAAAGATTTATAAACTAAAGTATGGTTGCGTGTTTTTACGTCCCAGGACAAACAAACGAATGATATTTTATTGATAACAAAAAAAAACCATAACACCAGCAGTGTTTTCTGTGGTTTTCTTTGTTATCAATAAAATATCATTCGTTTGTTTGTCTCTGTCACTATTTGTTTTACTCAAGGTTTTATTTAAGAAACGTGTAGGTACAAAATGTTTCGTCACCAAGTATCTATATTTGACACGTTGGTCAATAACTCGGTTAATAGCAATCCCTACTTAGCTGTAATAGTGTTATTTTTAATTTCATTTTTGTGACACTCAGACTCAACAAACAATCATTAACCGACAGGGGCTTTAGCATTTTAATTTGTAAGAATTCAATGTCCTACACATTGGATTCTTAAAAATTAAAAATTATATTTCACGAAAGTGGTAGTGGGTAATTGATTGTTCCGCCACCGAACAACACCACATTATTTATTTATATTAGTAAGTGTGTCCACGATATTCTGTCTTAAGAAAGATCTACCTAAAATGGCGATCCATTAAACATTAGCCCGAACTCGAACGTGATGGCGTCTGTGGTAACTTGGTAAGGATGAAACGGGGGTTTTCGATTTTAAATACCTACCTAGTTCACTATTTGACCACAACTCGATTGGCGATATAATTTGCAGATTACCTCATCACTCATTCTCGACGTCGATTCAATTGTGATTGTAACTCGAACTCTTCAACAGTAACACACCACGGTGCTTGCTGGAATACAACGATTGATTCTCGAAAGAACTTTCCGCGCACACAAGTAGTAAGTAACAAACATACATTTTAATAAAATCCACTGCAGCACTGCAACCCAAAATATTAACTAATAAACGTTTTGATTTGATTTAAGTAGGTACACACTAGTCACAAGCTTTGCCAAGCGCTCCCAACGAGTACAACAGGAATACAAAAAAAGTGCGAGTCAGACTCGCGCACGAAGAGTTCCGTACCATTATCTTTATCTAACATTGGACACTATATTATGACCTATTTTCAGTTTTAACAGGCTACTTCATGTCAGTCAATAAAAATAATTTATTCTAAGGTTTTATATTTAGTACAAAATTATCCAAAACCCAACTGTGGACAGTTAGACAGACGGACATAACGAAACTATGAGGGTTCCTTGTCAGAATTACGGAACCCTAAAAACATTGTTGACCTCAGCGCCAAACTCAATCACACTAGAATACAATGAAAATCAATCCTCACTACAGGTTTTGAAAACTGTGAAGGTCTTGGAGCTTCGTAAACAAACTATGAATATGACGCAGGACTGTGAAGGCTCTTTCATTTTATTAAAACACTTTTATTATTTTTACTTTATTAACCTACTGACTGCTGTTATTGCAAATAAATATACTTATTTTTATAACTTAAGCAATTCTTTTGCAAGTTTTTTACGAAACTTTATAAAATATATGAATTATATTACCTTTTTTATCTTCCAACAAAGTATATATCAGGTAACAATAAAAGACCATTTTCGTGAAAATATAAAATTCTGCAAACTATGAATAAAAAGTTATTTTATTTTGACAATATTTTTTATTTTTTTGTAAGGCAAAGCCATTGTTAAAATTTAGGATACCTGTATTGCGTTACCAATTAATTTCAGAATTAAACCAAAGGATAGGTCGTTATGAATAATTTTCCAATAAATATTAGATAAAAAAACCTTAGAGCACATGGCAGGATATCGTGGTCTAAATCAAGGTTTCAAAGGCTTTGTATGTGATATCATCAGTCAGTCATTGATCTCAGAGCGTAATACATATTTTCATTTAATATTACTACAAAACCTTTACGAAAACCTGCAGTTAAAAATCTAAAAATTTACTACAATATGGCGAAGTCTAATATTCAAGGCACTAGGGAATACAAGCCTGCGACTACGGATTTCGTAGCACGTAGCTACGAGGTCCCGCTACGCACCTATATGCAACTTTCTACGCAATAAAACATGTAAAATCAAGCCTTAGACTACGAATTCCGTAGCTCGTAGCGTCTACAAGGTCTCGCTACGAACTTCTACCCAATATAAAATGTCAGACGTCGCAAGATTTCGAACAGCTGTCTGTCTCGTCTCCCAGATAATCGTCAAGCACGATCCGTTTCGTGGTACCGGTATCACACGCGCCGTGCAGGTCAAGGCTTCCCAGGTCAATGCTGGCCCGGCGGGGGGTGCAAGGGGCGCGTGGGCGCTACCATGGCAACCGGCCCACGCCTCCCACGCCACCAGGTACTCAATCAATTACCAGCCAGCGAGAATACATTACTTGTACTACAATATACGGCGGCGCAGAAATTCCTTATGTCATTAGTTTGCGTCATAGTACAGGAGCTGTACTATGATGGTTGTAATTTTTGTGTCGGTAAAAGCATCCCGTGGTGAATTACGTCTTATCCAGAAGCTGGTAGTCAGGGTCTAAGGTGATTTATTTCAGCCTAAATCAAATGCTTAAGTAAATGTATTCATAGAAAGTCTTCACAGTAAATGTATGTACAAGTTTTTTCTACAGGAAACTTCGCTATCGGCGACAAAATGTTTAAATATGACGCAAATGTCACATGATGTTAGATGGCTTATATAAGTTTCATACATTTGGTAAGCGATAGCGAACTTCGCTGTAGAATAGGTTGCATCTTGTCTAGGCGCCCTGAGTCTAACCAGTGTTTCCAAGCAGTTTGCTGATTGACTCGTTGATATCACTAGAGTCTGAAGCCACGGCCGCCAATAGATCGCCAAAAATGGTATGAGAATTATTTTAATTAAGTACTCGGAATCATTTCGGAGTCAGGAAGTGTGAGATGTTGTTCTAGGCTCGAGAAAGGACGTTAACCGATTGGTCTTAAGCATGTTCTATCTCACGTCAGAATCATGGTTTCTACTGTTTGGTCTATCACTTTATTTTATAACTGGATGAGAAAGTCTACTGCCTTTCTTTTTATTGCTCTGCTACCACGTTACGCTTCACATAAAATATTGCCGTCTCAATTGTAAGGAGTAATCTTATTTCGCTACAGTGGAAACGTTTCTTGTAATTTGGAAGTAATGAGTTGGGATTCGATTTCGGGGTTAATTGTTTGTGTTTGAATGCGCTAAGTCGGGGTCTGATGAAGAGGCGATTTACTTGATCTGTACAATGATTTCTTTTGTAAATTAAACACTTTAAAGATAAAGTTACGTAGATTAAGTACATCAGCCTTCAGCTTTATTAAAAAGCACTCATAATAATTTAGATTGTAATAAAAATCTGTCATTGTTTCATAAAAGTTATTTTTCCCTTTTTTTTCGCTTGTTATATCAGGAAAGCTTTTTAAACCTTCACGACGTACTATTATGTTTCCAGACACAATAGCTATTTAATTGTTATAAACCCGCCCGCGGGTCTTATGGAATTTGACAGGTTAAAGGTTTATTTTGGAATTTGAAACTTATTTATTTCTCGATAACATCCTGTGATATTTTATATGAGGTTTAATAGAAAGATATATTATACATATATTATATGCAGCCAGCCCCATCTCACGCGCGCTGAACACTGAGCGGCACGCTTTGACCCGTGCGTCAAGCGCTCGCTTCAGAGCCTACGGGTATTAATAGGTTAACATTAATTACTATTGTTTTTTATTCTGTGCTTATACGAAGGGAGCGCTCGAACTCTTCGCACTATGCACCTTTCGAGGTTAGAAAAATAAGGGTACATTTTTCTAACCTCGAAAGGTGCATAGTGCGAAGAGTTCGAGCGCTCCCTTCGTATAAGCACAGAATAAAAAACAGAAGATAAGAAGAACAACAGATAACAGAAGGATAGTTACCGACGCCCGCTGGGATGACACAAAAAGAAGAAGACGAAAAAACAGTACAAGTGCAGAAGGACCACTCCGTCAAATTATTTAAGTAAATAGCGACTCTAAGTGCAAATTGAGATCGCGGCACGCCAATAACCTACCGCTATGAGCACCTAGATATTTGCCTCTCTTTCTCTCGCTTAAACTCATCTCACCTGACAGCGTAGGGTCGACAAAAGTGACTCTAAACGCGCGCGTCAGTCGTAGATCTTACTTCAACATGCGATTCGGCTGGTTTGTGAGATCCATTACAACCAAACGTCGACCGGTCGATGCTTGCATACAATGTACTTGTAGGTTTAAGCGAAATGGCGGAGTGAACCGGGCCTGGCGATTGATTAATTAATACGCTAGGTACTTGCTACATAATAAGGATACTTCTGGCTAATTCTCAGCAAGCAGGAAAGGGTCCTTCCATTTCCTGCATTACGCAAGCAGGAAAAGGAAGTGCCCTTTCCTGCTGTTAATATACTCCTCAAGAGTGGAATACTTTGACTGTTAAAGATGTACCAATGAAACTTCAAAATTGAATCTATTTGACACATTCTACATAAGCAAGTTATTCTTCAAACAAAGGCCTGGCGCATTTTTTATTAATCTATGTTGAAAATAAACATTACAATAAAAATAAGGAAAAAACCACTTTGAATTCTTCCCGTAATTTGTTTCCTTGTTTTTTCAACATAACAAAATACGTACGTTTATTAAATTTAGGTACCTAGATAAATTAAAAAAAATTTATCTAGGTACCTAAATTTAATTTCCTGCAAAATAAATAGCACTAGGTTCTCCTAATTTACTGAGTTATCCCCGTCCGAGTATGGACTAACCTCCGCACGTGTTTGGTAGCGCCTAGAGATATGTGATTGTGACAGCCAGAAAATGGAATTTGAGGATCTGTTTATAGCACGGTTCTTTCTGTATGTCTCTTAGATGCACAAGATTTTTGCTAATTTAGTTAATATTTAAAAAAAATACTTTTTTAGTTAATATTAGTGGTAATTCGAACAAACGAAATACTTACAGCATGTTTTGACTGTGAATTTTACAACTTTTTTTAATAAAAAAGGACATCGAAAGGTAATAAAATATCCTTTACACATTTTTAAGTAAAGTTTTCGTGAAAATATCATTTTTGACCAGCCTATTATTTATTCTGTAATTAATCTATGTAATTATTATATTCTGTAATTATTTGAAAATAATATTGTTATCGGAATTCCGTGAAAGATAATACGCCTTTTAATAAATTTATATATCATTCTCCTTTTGTGTTTTGAAACAAAGCGACATTATGTTTCTATATTGTTTTCCACTTGACGGTTTTTTATATCGTTCAAAACAGAAATAATTGGGAAGCTAATTATGATGTTACTTAGAATGTTTAAGGCACGTGGAATATTTTATTAAATACGAAAATTTACAATACGAAGGCAGCACAATACTTTCTCGGTGATAACAACCAGCTTATAACAGCGATATCGGAAATTATAATACCTACTCCAGTAAGTAGCACAATTAAAGTAATATACAGCAGACTTAAGTTAAAAAAATATTTATAATTATATGAAAACTATTTTGATTGATTGGATTAATACTTACTTTAATTAAATTTCCACCAACTTTGAAATTCCAGGCATATTTTATTCTGTGGCCTGGGGCAAATTTTTTTTGTTGCGCTATTATTATTTTCATGCAACTTGATTTAGGACTGAAAATCACCAAAAAAAATGAGCATTTTGCTGTGATTCCTTGGTCCACAAGGTCCTGGGTTCAACCCAGGTCGGGCCGAATTTTGTTTCTGTTTTTTTCGTCTTGAAATAACAGAGTAAACATTTTGGTGATGTTAACACCCCCGTGCCTCGGCAAGCACGTTAAGCTGTTAGTCTTGCGCACAGTCTTGCGCCTGAACTCTCTCTGTCGTATAGCCGTTACTACTTATACTAATATTTTATTCTGTGCCTGTGTATTTAACTATGAGAGTGAAGGAATAGAGAAGGCAAATAGTGCACTAAAGTATTGGTCGCCGTAGCCGAATATTCCGTAGGAGAATGTTATTTTTATTTTTGTTACTATCACATTTGTTTTTGTATTCGTTGCGGGAGCAAACAAAAAATTCACGCGCTACGCTGCGTGGTACGTGGCAGTGTGTTAATCGCCTTACTACCAGATATGCTGAACCTTATAAACTTATTGCTTATCATTTTATTATTTTTTTAAAACTAAAAGATTGAGCTTACTGCTTCATCTACATTTTGCTTAGTAGTGTGGGCGATTCGATTGATCGAGTACCTACCTACTTTTCGCAATTATTGGTTCTTCCTACGTGAAAAGCGGATGGAGTACTTTTCAAAGGAAGTCTAAAGTACTGATATTATTTATTTTCTCAAGAAAATGAAAGGTCTCCCAATAAAATTACGAAAATTCAGTTTGAATATTTTTGCAAAATTCGTCAAACGTTAATCGATTTTGGAAAAATAAAATTTCCAATCCAAAGAGTAAAAACTATGAGTTTCTTCAATAAACGTCACTCATATTCGAAACGGTCGGCATTATTAAGAATTAGTAAGAACGGTCACCCATCCAATCACGACCGCACTGTGGCTCTTCACTTCAATCACGACTGTACTTAAAAAGACCTTACCTACCTTTTGCCGCTATTATCTTTGAATACTTTGACAAACCGAGCGAACATCACATCATGGCCCTTCGTATTAGCATTTCTTATTCAGTATCCATCTGAAAAACCATAACCTAAGCTCTCAAAATCTCATAAAAGTACGAGACACTCAAGACTCAAACACGCCGACTGCAACTTACACCTGAAGCTCTTGAGTCAACTACCACTTACTGATGACTGTGTGCTGTGGATTAGGCACTGGCTCCACCGTGTTATCAATTTTAAGAGTGTATGTGGAAGCAGATATGTATGAGAGTAGGATTATAGCACCGAGGTGGGTGACCGCTATACATTTTTTGTTTCGATATTTCATGCGTTGTAAAATGGACACCAAACTCTTGCATTATGAAGGAATATTTTTTCAGGATGTCTACCATTCATGAATTTTGATATTATAGCACTGCTGCAAACGTTTTGGTTGCATATCAGTTGCCTATTTCTTGTTCACAACGCTTGCGACTGTGATGAAATGTCGAATTATTTAGTTAAAACTAAGTTGGTAGCAAACCCCGTAAAAAAATAAATAAAAAAATGAGTATCTACCTAACTATTAAACATGAGACACTTTATTATGGCAATTTATTAGAACCTTAGAAGACGATTTTATTTTATTGAAGAGGATTTACCCAGCTTAAGAAAACAGAGGAAATTTGAAAAATATTTCAAAATCATATCAAAAATTTCCCCCTCAATTCAATTTGTTCAAGTGATACACCATCAAAGTATTGTAGCTTATAAAATAATATGATTTGTATACGAAAAAGCTTGTTTGTTTCATGTTAAACATCTCAATTACTGAATAATGCGTATCATTAAGCTGTTTGTAGGAGAAAGCACTTGATTGCGTGTGGGCGCTGCTAAGAGGTTGGGCTGGGGCTTCACTGCGAGCGGAGAACGATTGGCTATAAAGTAGGTACAGTAGCCACCACATCAGACTATACTTTTTTGTCGCCAACATCCCTATTACAACTGCATAAGTTGCCATTGTGATTACCATTGGTGTGATGTGGTCCGTACTTCAAGATCTGAGATAATGGTGGCTGTTTTGACATTTTGATTTTTTTTTTGCAAGTTTTGAATTGAATTGAACACTGTATCAAAACTAGCAGATCTGGACCCTATTTCACCAAACCGACATAAATATGTCACTGACATAATGTCGGTAAAAGTCTGTATGAAAATTGTCAAGCGACATATGTCAAGCGACAATTCTATTTATAAATTGTAAACATTCCTAGCATTTGTGTGGCCATAATATTATTGACAATTGTGTTGTGAAACAGGAATATTTTTTATAACACGACATATTCGTAGAGCTGTCGGGAATTCTTGACATGAGGTCGGAGCTGTGTCTGTTTTGCGTGACAATTGTAGTATTTTTGCCGTGCAATCAAAAGGCACGGCTGATAGCAATTTAGTCGAGTTATCATACAGAAGAAAAAATAGAGAATGGATAAGTATTTTAATTGAAATCGGTAACTTTGTATTTAAAGAAAAATACAGGATAATTAAACCATAGTAAAATATATCAAAATAAAATAACTTAAAAAAATGATTTGATAACTTTTGTAGCAATTGTCGCGCCTGTCACGTTTGGTAAAATAGGGCCCTGGAGAACCCTGCAATATTGTTTACGCAAATGTCGGATCGGAAATGTCCACGTAATTTTAATTTCCTTCTTTTGAGAATTTAACTAACAAGAAGTAATTTTTAGAAATTTTATTATTGTTTTTAGAATTGTTGAATAGTAGGGTAGGGTAGTTTGTTTTACGCCGCTACGATTATTTCTGCTTGGCCCAAGGTTGACTGGTTGAGTCCGAATTTGTATTTATTGCGAAAAATAAGAAAAAAGTATTAGTGCATTGGGAACTGGCTATCTTCTACTAATAATCCGCTTGAACTGAGACCACGTCTCATTCGCTATCAAATGAAGTATTGTGCTACTAAAATCATTTAAAATGCTTCTGCTACCCAAGCTATTGAGACAGGCAATTAGCCGGCTTATGTTAATGTTAAAATTTAAAAAATATTCAACAACGATCACTTAGTACGTACCTACGTACGTGATTTCAAGACAAAATCTGGCTCTTATGCCTTAATTAAGAAGCAAATTATTTTATGTAGTGTAGCACCTACCTTGCGAATGACATTTACAGTTAAGCCCAAGAAAAAAGGCTTTATTATTTAATTTTTATAATGCACACATAGTTTACATTATTCGAAAAAAAAATTCAATAATACTTAACTAATTTATACAAAATATTAAGACATAATAATAAGATAACCTACCCCCGAATCACAACCCTTCAACAGAGTAACTGGTGACAAGAAGGCTGGTAGCGTTACCCCACATTATATGGCCAAATTATTGCGTTGGCCGAGGTAGCTACCAGCCCTCAAGTCACCAGTCACACTAATTATTATAGTTATATTATAGTTTTATTCACATAATTTTATAAGCATGCTCAGATTGTGACCTGTCTGTATTCCTTAAATAAATAAATTAATTAATAAATCGAGTGGACAACTCGGCGAATAATTTCTTAGCCTCTGGTGCGATGCTTAATGCCAACAATTTTAGTTTTGCCACCTAGTTGAGATTATTATGTCGTGTATTCTAGGAGACAGAACCTTCCCTTAGATAGTGTACACTGATACTATTTAATAATTAAAAAATACCGTTCAGTGCCTTAAGAATAGTATCATAATGTATTCTTTCTGCGATAATTAGCGTCAAATTATAATGAGTAGCTTCCACGGATTCTTGCACCTATTCTTTATTAGATTAATTATCTCGCCCGTCGTTCCGTGATTCCCCTACTTAGTATGAATGTCATAGGTGGCGAAAATGCCAACAGGACGCTCCAACAAAGTACAGTCGCCATTAGATATTTTTACACATTTTGTCTACACGTGCAAGCAGATCTTGGCGTGATGTCAGAAATTAAAAAAAAGTATAATTTAAAGATATGGTATTAGAAAAAAACATAACGACATTCAATATTTTTTTTCAGAAATGGGATGCCACGGTAAATCCAGTTAAATATCGCAAAAATTCTTCACAACGAAAATAAAGTTTACGATGCCAACAATGTATAATACTTAGCAGGTCAACATTTTCCCAACTCCAATATAACATAAAATGCTCCTTATTGTAAACATCTACAGAAGTAACTACTTATAAGAAAAACCTTTTAATTTCTATGCAAATCCGTGTCTTTTTTCAATCGTGTCTTAAAAAAAGTACTTGGCCATTATTTCAAAAGAAAAGTAAATAAAATAATTTTTTATCCGTGAGTGTACGATTAAGTGTGCTCGGGTGAAATCAAATGCGTGGGCAGCGTCTCCTTTGCGCACAGGGCCGGAGCAGGTCATACGGGGTAAAGAAAATAGGTTAACCCCAGAAGGTTGATTGTGGCAGCACTAGTTAATATGGTAGGACTTTTCCTTTGTCTCTGGTTAGGTAGGGTATTATTCTCGAGTGAAGTGTAGTAGAAGTGTCGTAAGAAATATGCCTAAGCCAAAATTAAATCAAAATATTCTTAATCAAAGAATCGTGTAATCATTTTGTTCATTTCGTTTAACTGTATCAATAGTCAAAGAAGGGTAGTTTGAACTTTTTTGCAATCGGTTATCATTTTTATCAGTTCGCCTCAAGCTCTCATGTAAAGCGCACGCATTGAAGTGTGCGGTTCATAATTAGTTTTTATAATTTAAGTATTTTCCTTGCAAGGTTTTACAATAGAAAGTTTTGCTCACCAGAAGACGAGCTACGTTAATATTTAGCAAAGTGTGTTTTGTGTACTGACTAAAAAAATACCTGCATGTACCATGGACTTTGAGGTCAAGTGTTAGTTCTAGACTTCTGACTTCTGTACTGGCGGTCTTCATAAGATACTGTTTCTGAATTTGTCCAAGGTGAGTGGGTTGTAATTTTAATTTATGTGATATAATTTTATGATGCCTGTTATGATTTTGATTGGTGATCTAGCCTGCCTTTAGTCGTCCCTTTTTAACCGACTTCAAAAAAGGAGGAGGTTATCAATTCGACTGTATGTTTTTTTTTGTGGCTATGTTACCGCATATCTCAGTCAGTTGTGGACCGATTTGGAAAAAAAATATGTTTACCTAGAGGCTATACATTCTAGTTGGTCCCATTTTGGCCCAGTCGAGATCTGATGATGGGATCTTGGTGTAATCGAGGAAAACCCTCAAATTTTGAAGGCACGTATAGTGTTTTCGTACTAGTATCTTAATGTTGTCATGTTGTTACGTCTGATAGTAATTATGTGGAGCTGAGCTTATGGTGGAACTTCTTTAAAATTAGGAGTTTAGTAATTAAAACACCAGATGTTTTGTCAGGCACTGCATAGGATGCTAACTAACAAAGTCAAAGGCGCAGCTCCCTCCTCTTTCCCTCCCCCCCCCCCCCCTCCTCCCTCTTAAAATGCTATTGGCAAATCTTTTCCTGTTCTTCTTTAAACGGTCTTCCTTCTCGTTACTACTTTCTTCCAAATGACGCTGTCGCATTTGAACAGCGCGTTTAGTAAGTCTACCCATGTTGCACCTTACACTAAATTTCAACTAAAAATAGAAAAATAAATTTGTTTTAAAAAAAAAAAAATTCGTCTTTAAAACTGCCTACAGTGCTAATTAAAACTTGAAATTTTATATACAAATTTTAACTAAAAAGTACAAAATAATATTTAAATTACCTAACTGTTCTACGAAATTATACAAGAAACCTATTTCCAATTTATTATCTGTTATTTTTTGGAGTCGGTGCCAACCAAGCTAGATATTCTATCTACTATAGCAGCCAAGAGATGGTTTAATCCTGTCCTTACTTGCAAAAAAACATTAGAATTAGAATTTCTGGCACCGACTCCAAAAAATAACAGATAATAAATTGGAAATAGGTTCGATTCCCGCCTCTGGTGGTCGTTTTTTTCAAGTGCAATAATATATTTAGGTTTCTTGTATAATTTCGTAGAACAGTTAGGTAATTTAAATATTATTTTGTACTTTTTAGTTTAAATTTGTTTATAAAATTTTAAGTTTTAATTAGCACTGTAGGCAGTTTTGAAGTCGGTTTTTTTGTTTTTAAAATAAAAAATCTTCTTACACAAGTTGTGCCTTTGATAGAGTGTCTAAAAAGAAAATATATTTTTGCTTAAAGGGTACTGATCAGATTACAGTCATTCGTTATGTCAAAAACACGTATTGAGTACTACACAAAATAACTTTTGGTCATTCCTAATCCATATCTGGCCAAATCAGTACTTACCCAATCTCTAGAAATTTTGGAAACAAAGACAAGGTAGGTATATAGCTTGTATTGCGTTCGGTATTAATTAGTTATTTGTAAATGATGGAGCTAGGTAGAAGTTAAGGTTTTTACTAACGGGATATTGCTGTTGATGATTGCTATAAAGCAATCATCAGCAGCAATATCCATGCTGAAATATTTGAATAGTATAATACTATTCAAATATTTCAGCATAGATTCACATTAACAATTTGTTTTATTAGTTTTTTTTTTTAATTTAATAGGCAGACATTTGACCGCAATCTCACCTGATGGTAAGCGACGATGCAGCAGATGATGGGACATGTCTGTCAAGAAGCAGTCTATTCACTCTTTTCTTCGAAATCTGTGATTATATCGAATCCAAATCGTAGTGTTTAGGGAACACTTCAGCTGGCAACGAATTCCACTCTCTAGCTGTACGTAGTTTTAAGAGGTACTTGATATAACGCCAAATTAATAACTTTAAGCATTTCTGTTGGTGCCCAACTAACATGACAGCGTCAAAATAGCCTACATATCACTGTTATAATGCTCTCATTTGAGAACTAAGAGTGTTAAGAATACCTGTAGTAGGTTGGTAGAGGACTCTATATCATCCTTATATCTACGAATCAGGCCCCATTTTTTACAGGTAAAGGTGTCAGGAAGCCTATACAACAGTATTACTTAAGGGTTAGTAGTACTTAGAAGGGAGTTAATTCACCCTCAGCTATTACTTTAGCCGGTTCTACGTTCTCATAGAAGCATTAGCTAACACAATAGGTGGGAGACAACCCTCAGTTAAGAATTTTAAACTTGTTAAACCTATAAGAGAGAGTGGGTTAAAGCTTTAACGCGTACTAGATATCTAAAACATTCTCAATTAAGTATATGCCCGCTTTTTGAGAACTCTTTTTGCACTGTTTTTATGTATAAGCTTCAAAGAAATCCAAAACAAATGACACAAAGAAAATAAAACTTATCACAGCAACATTTAATGGCGATCTGCTCGCAATGCAAGTTTTTATTAGAAGAAGAAAAAGAAGTGAAAAGTGAAAAAGTGCTGCACCTGCGATTTTACTATAAGTGTATACCATGTTTTCCATCTTAATTTTAACGCGCTCCGAATTTATTAAAGATTTAAAGTAAAACTTATGCATAATAAAATAGATGCCTCAAAACTTTATCAGCAACTTGTTCTTTTTGTCGGCCATTGGCAAGTTAAGTTACGTAGCATCGTTAGAATGATAAAATAAACATTATTAATGAAGTATTGATCAACGTACAAGTCAATTTTTAGGTTACTTCACTAAAACAATGGCGAACTTGCCATTACAACTTTAGCTCTTCCTTAACGCATCTATTACACTTTTTAAGATACAGCATCTTTAGTCGAGAGTATTGTGCAGTCTTTAGTATACTTAAACTTCATAAGTGAGTTATGGAACGCTTTTAATATCTGGTGTTACGACACACTTGACTAAAACTGTTATGCAACCCATGCCTGCAGCTTAAAGTTATCACAACACCTAAAGATATATAAGATACTTTACAGCAACCATTAAGTAACAATAAACATCAGTAAATGTCAGCGGGCGCTGTTGTAAAGATTTAAGTGTTACAAACAGGTTAAAGCTATACATTTTGACTCCACTAGCTGTAATTAACACTACTATTACTCTCAATACTGCATAACAACATCCATTATAGCCCTAGAATCACTATCGGAGTGGATTTTATTTCTTAACTCCTCTATAACGTTCCAAGCTATAACTGAGATTATTATAACGCCGTTCAAAAGATTAAAGTTTTAAAGAAGCCTGTAACTGACGGTATAATGTTTGTTGGGTGGGTACTAGTATTTTAATGTGAATTAAAAACGATAAGTTAAAAAAAATGCCTTTATGTCACTATGTCACTTGTCTTTAAAAGCATATCGGTCAATTAGTCGGGGGTCTCAAAAAATTTAGGAGTGTACCATATTGGTTCCCTAGACGATGTTGTTGTCTATAGTTGAAGAACATGTAGGTATGTAGGTATTAAGCTATAATAAGCTATGAGATAACAAAAAGAACAGTTTGTATATTTAATATTATTTTATATTGGTCAAACGAAGAAGTCTAAAGGAATAGATGTGGGTATAAATCATTTAACTGATTTAAAAATCACTTTGCAAACGGCATATGTGTCAAGAACTCAAGCAAGACAAAGGGTTTACGTACTTCACAAATCGTGTAATAACACATTATTTGCATATTAAAACATACAGTACAAAATATCCGCAAAATGACATTTCATTTGCCTTGAAACGTTTTCTAGGTTCCTTTGAGTAAAATATACATGTGAGTATAATTATATCAATCAAATGACGGTACATTATTATTTGTTGTTGTCATTCAGTACAAACTTACTCGTATAGTGATAGTTATTGTAACAAGTAAGTTTTATATTAATCGAAACATCACGTGACTTTTGCATACATATTTTGAAATTTCGTAGGCGATAGCGAAGTTCGCCTCTGAAAGAATGCCATTTGGCTACGGGCTCTGTATGTACCATAGAATGTAGTGATACTGAAAGACAGGTTCTTTTCTTAAAATATAACTATATCTGCGCTAAGACATACGTAGGCTACTTTATCGTACTTATAAAAACTTAGCATTGATAAAATGACGTGGGTAATTAGATGATCAAACGAACTTACCTTAAGTGAAGTTTGATCTTAATTTTCCTGGCTTCGTCGAAGAGATTTACGAGATAACGAGTAGGAAGCTCCAGCGACGCAACCAGCAACCGCACACAGGTTTAGCGCAAGAAAAGAGAGAGAAAGAACATCCCCCTCTCTGTCCTACGCCTCACAGCACTGTCCCAGTCGCCTGCTGCTCATTCATTTCAGAGCAAAAAGACGAGTTATGGATAAACAACATTGATTAAGACTTATTGGGTGATTACTATTTATTCATAAATACAGCATAATAGGGAGGGACGGGATCTTAAATCTCTTCGACGAAGCCAGGACAATTAAGATCGAACTTCACTTAAGGTAAGTTCGTTTGATCATCTAATTGTCCTGTCTTCGACTTACGAGATAACGAGTAGGAAGATGTTTAGAGAAAATCGATTTTGTTTGAACCATAAATAAAATATGAATATATATATATATATATATATATATATATAATAAATAAATGGTTTCAACAAACACACCAATTACCTAGCCCCAAACTAAGCGTGAGCTTGTGCTATGGTGACTAGGATAACGGATAGAAATACTTAAATACATATAAACATCCACGACTTAGGTACAAATGCTCGTGCTCATCACACAAACATTTGCCCCTTGCGGGATTCGAACCCGCAACCGCCTGGTTTAGAAGTCCGGTGCATATATATATTATTTGGAATAAACACTATCTATTATAATTTATATTATGAGTTTGTTTAAAACACAATCAATAAGTAACATAAATTCTTAACGAAAACATGTGAATTACTTCGGAAATATTCAGGTACTTAGACAAAACAACCACTGCTATTCAATTATTATCTTGTAACTTTAGGTCTATTATAGAAATTCACAAACACTGGATTGCCAAATTCAACCTGCGATTATGCGAATATTATATATCAACACTAATTGCGACACGGCCACTGGCAGATGTTGCCGCATAGCGTGTATTGGAAGCACGGAATGTACTGGTAAAAGGTAAAAAAGTGCCTACGCTCTATTATTTGGAAATATACGGCGTGGTAAGGATTTTTCAACGTTAAAATCAGTCTTTTCCACATATCTCGGTTAAATCTGTTAGCAGGAGAAGTATTTGGATCACTAAAAAATGGTAAATCTTAACCAAGGCTGAGATTTTCAGTTAAAAGCAAAACAATTGAAGAAAAAAAAAACATTGTACCAACGGATAGTAAAAGCATCACTTAGTAGGGCGTGAATAGATCTAGTTCCCTTATTAATCTAGTTCACTTTTATGTTTATTGAGCAAAAAAATTAAACTGTACAAATACCAAGCCGGCCCTTTTTGTTATTATAAGATACGGCGGTAGGATTATCTGCCAAAAAACACAAGCTGCCCTCAAACCGGTGCGGTGTTTGACGCATCGGTAAAAAATCTCTAATTTCAAATCAAACGATGTAATTGTATTTAAAGACAAACTAAAGTGCGTTTTGTTCATTTAAAATCAAAAGATAAATACTAAAGCCATTATTGGAATAGAGAACTAAAAATGTTGCTATGTCAGATGACTTTGTATGGGCCCAGCCTGGACAAGACATACTGCTATAAATAGCTTGACAAAAGTCATGAACAGAAATTCTAGTTTTCAAATTTGTGGGTCTGCAAAGGATTCAGTTTTTTTGTGTATCGATTTCGAGGTTGTTTTTGACATAGATATTTTTCAGAATCGAACAGGAATCCGTTATTTACTAAGTATTAAATTGTTCATCTTGATTTAAACTTTCATGGTTACCAACACACTAAATACCGGAAACTCCGAAATAAAAGAGTAACAATCCCATAAATAACTTTTCTACTATTCTTTTTTTTATTTAAAAAAATCCTATCTTTTGTGGTCATAACTTGTATTTCGGGTAGTTTTTATGACAACATAAGAAGAACACATCTCTTATAATGTCACCGACAAAAGACCCTCTGATCTGGGAACAGCTGTTGCCGGTTTTAGAGTTTCGTGGAAATATACGGGACCATACAAAGACCGGGTAGAAAAGGTATTGGTCACAAATTTGATTATCAAAAAAAACCCTAAATATTCATTTGTGGTAGTCATTTGTAGCGAGTTGGTCCTACTCGCAAAAGAAGAAGAATTGGCATGAAAATTTTGTATGGAAGAAGCGGTACACAAAAGTCTACGCCGTGGCGACTCTGCGAATTCTAGCTTGCATATTTTCAATAAGCTCAGAGTCGTCAAATACAGAAAAAGAGCAAGAAATCTGTGCGAAAATAACATGCAAGATTTTTAAAATATCTAAATCTCAAGATTCTCAGGTAGCGCAGGTGGCGTCACAAATTGGAAGCATTTTGGTGGCGGTGGAAGTGGGAAACGAACGGTGCGTGGTAGTTTTCTGCGCATGACGTGTCTGCGTGCGCATCACGGTCACCCTTCAATCATCATTTGAAACCAACGGACGCCATTTTTATAGCGAATTTTTGTGCTGCAAGTTTGTGTTGTGACTCTAAGTTTTATTTTAACTAAAGATAATTCATTCTACGAGTAGCAATGGTAGTGAAAGTGATTTTAAAATGGCCGAGGAGTATAATATAAGAGAATTAATAGTTTCTCGGGGTTATACAAAGGCAAGCATATCTCGCCTGCAAAATTTCGTAACCCAAACTAATTTATCCTCTGTTAGTATTCACAATTACGTAAAAGAAAGAGCAAATTGCAATCTTCTTTTCTCGAGTATGAAAATTTGAACAAAAAAATATTTTATTTAGACTCTAATGACAGTGAAGACACAAATGAAGTTGAAAATAAGTACTTCCAATTGATGTCTTGCTTCGAGGAAGAAATACATAATCGCAAAGAGGAGCCTGAGCCTAAGTACACTCCGGCTTCTGCCTCCAAAACAAAGCTTCCGACAGTTAACATCCCTCTATTTTCAAGTAAATACACCGACTATGTCACTTTTATTAATCTTTTTAAGTCTGTTATTCACCATGAAACAACCTTAGACAATGTGCAAAAGCTACATTATCTACGTTCGTTCGTAAAGGAAGAGCCTTACAATTTAATAAAAAACTTACCTTTGATTGGCTCGAGTTATGATGAGGCACTAATATTGTTAGATAACAGGTATTTTAATAAGTCTAGAATTATATCTGAACATAAACGAGTTGTTGGACATGCCAAACATGCCCAAGTCTACGTCTCAGTCTATCAGAGAATTTATCTCGTGTATCAGGCAAAATTTAGCTGCAATAAGAAACCTCAAAGTGAATGTAGATAGTTGGGATCCAATTTTAATCAATATTGTCACCCGGAAACTAGATGCATACACCAGTCGAGCTTACCAACTGGATACAAAGCCAACCATGCAACAGCTGCTTAAATTTATGGAACAGCGGGCTTTGGCTATGGAAAACTCCCAACCTCCAGCTAAGGATACTAAACCTAAGGCAGTTCACCTCACCTTAGAAGAAGCAGAAGGTAAGATAAATTCATGTTTTTACTGTGACAGTACTGAACACAAACTTCATTTGTGTCATAACTTTAAACTGCTTCCGGCAACACAAAGGGTTGCATTTGTAAATAACAAAAGGTTATGCAAAATTTGTTTAAACTTGCACAAAAACAAATGTAGATTTTGTTTCAAGTGTGTAGTCTGCAAACAGCGTCATAACATAATACTTCACACTAATGAACGTAAGGCCGGACCTGTCACTCTGTTATCGGAGAACAGTTTTAATTAATGGTTAAACAAACTTACCTGAAGTGAAGTTTGACCGTAATTATACAAGACGTTACATCCGAAGGGATTTATAATAACTATGTAGTTTCACTTCTGAATGTACTAGGCATCACACAAAATTTTCAGAGATATAGATTCAAAAAAAAAAAAGAAAACTAGCGCCATCTGCCGATGACACTTCATGGCGGTCGGCTCGCGCGTACCTCATTTATTTTAGAGAACCTTTTATTTGCTTATTTCGTTCCTAGGAGGGTTTGGTCGGCTAGACCTAGGGTTGGGAGGGTCTATAAATCCCTTCAGATGTAACGTCTTGTATAATTACGATCAAACTTCACTTCAGTTAAGTTTGTTTAACCATTAATTATACTTACGACGTTACATCCTCGAAATTTATAATAACTATGTTTATGTTTAGCGCAACGAAATAAGTAAATGATATTCCGTTTTAACTTCTCATAGTGATTTTTATTAATAGGATAATAATCAATACTAATTAGCACTAGTTAACAATAAGCATTATTGTAGTACGTATTTTAATTCACATAAGAACCGCGTCCGCAAATCCAGTGTCGATCCAAACTGGCTACGGGGCGGTTATAGAATTTGGCAAAAGTCAGTGAATTGCCGGACTGGCTGTTCGTTTAATTATGTCAATGGAAGCCCTTTTCCTCTTAGCCGCAGACGTAGATGCTATGTGCGCTGAACACGTCTGTATCCACGCCACTGTCCGCAAGGATGCTTTAAATCTATCTTCCTATGGTGAAAGAGCTGGCATTGTGATAGGGCTTGTTTGTGGTAAGAACCAGTTTTTTAGTTTGCGGAAATTTCCTATAATCCTTAGTGGCATTTATGTACGGTACTATAGTCGAACCCGTACGTATTTCTATTCTTGGGTGAAAAAAAGGTATATTTAAAGGAGAAATTCTACGATTTGGTGCAGAGGTTTTGGTTAAGTTGGTTATAGTAAATACTATTTTGTCTATAATGTCTTTATGTCTGATAGTTCAATTAATGATAACGTCTTGGTCTGTTGTGCAGTCGACAACGCGAGCAGAGTTACTAGTTTTTTTGCTAAGGGTCTCAAGAGGTTGACTTTCATTCGGGTAGAATTTTGAAAGATAATTTAGAACTTGAACTTATTCGGGTCCCAGGTTGATTTGTATCTGGGAAAAACAAGGTCTTGTCTTGTAAACTCCTTTAATAAATCGGAGAACTCAGTTATCCTGTGAAAACTGTTTGCTCGAAATGACCGAGAGAGCGGAGCGCGTAGTGTTTATGGTCGAGTAGTTCGACCCGAATTCATATTGTTCAGTTAGAATATCTAATATTTTAGGTATATTTAAGCAACAGAGATCTAAGTTATGTGTTCTACAAAACTCCTACAACTTTTTAGAAGCGCAATTGTATTGTTTAAGAGAACTCGGAGCTAGAGATGAAATCATAATTTCTGAAGTCTTTATGGGTAATGGTTGTCTTGAGAATGCCCGCTTGATAATACTGAAGACACCAGGGTAAGTCGTTTCCACAGCGGGTGTGGAGTCTTAAAAGGTGATAATAGAAGTTCAGATCACGGCTACAGAAATAACATTTCGCTGCGGCATAATGACACAAACAATGGATACCATGGTTGGCTTGGCCAATATGGTACTACCATTATACCTACGGCTTTATCGTTCATTATCAAATGCTGACGGGTCTCGTTTCCAGGAAACGTATAAGTCACACTTGGTATTCTGATAGGTAGAAAAAAAACTCATTTTTGCGACAACCGAAGGTCTCGACGATATTATTAAAGGCCGTCGGAGCTAGGCTTCATTCTGTATCTACGTTAGGCCGTCTAGATTCTAAGTCTTTGATTGAATATATGCCGTGACAACGAATAACTGTCTCGCCTCACACCACTGCTACAGTGCTTTTGTTATACTATGCAAGTGAGGGTGCTGTATACCGCCATAATTATTAATGTAAGCAATGGCGGTAGTGTTGTCGATTCGAAGAAGGATTTCTTTATTCGATAAATTTTTCGGGAAACAGTTTGATCTTATAAAAGCCGCTTTTAGTTCGAGTAAGTTTATATGATCACCAGCCTCTGCTGTGCCCCACAGACCGTTGGCACGCTCTCCGTTACAAAACTGTTAATGACGTGTCCGAAAATATTTCCAAACAGAATCTATTAGTTCGAATAGGACTTCGTTGAGTCATGATATTTTTAGTTCACCATAGCAAATCAGTTTTTAATGTAAGGGGGATATTCGCATAGTCTTTTCGTAGTCGTCGTTATTATTTTTTAAGGCTTAAAACTTCTCTCTTTCGAGTTCTTTTGTAAATAACCACCCAAAAGAAAATCCAGGGCAAGCTGAGCACAGTGACCCGATGAAACTCGCAAATTCTCTTTGTTGTTCGCAAGTTCTTTGTTTTAAGAAAAATTGTTTTTTTGTTGTAATGTTAGTCGTTTTGTATGAGGTAACTGTAAAACCAAATTATGAGAGTCTAGTTTAAATCCTAAAAACGATTGAACTTGGGTTGATATGAAATTACTCTTATTTGTATTTATTACAAATCCAAGCACGTATCATACGACCTATTGATCAATAATATGCCATCTAAGTAAATAACCATAAAGAAACCTTTGTTTCTGAGGAATGAAACCACGGGTTTCATAAGCTTAGGAAATACGAGAGGGGCCAGTGATAAACCGAAAAGAAGACATTAAAATTCATAAATCTGGCCTTGCAATTTGAACCGCAAATACTTTTTGCTGACGTCATGGATAGGTACCAAAAATATGCCTCTTGAGGGCCAAAAAGTCTATAAAGTCGTCTTTATTGAATAACCATTTTAAAATGGTAGGTATCAATAAACATGTAAAGTTTCTTAAGATTGAGAATAAACCTAAATATATCGTCGCTTTTTGAGATCAAAAATATTTTGGATAGAAATTTGCCAGGTGTATCATTGCATTTAATTATGGCGCCAGAACTTAATAATTAGGAAATAGCTATGTTAATATGCTATGACTCGGATTCAGTAAGATTTTTACTGTTATCCGGCTGAGAGTTCTGCGACGGTGGTTCAGTAAATGGAATACGAAAGCCTGTGGCATAACTAAGTACGACAGGGCCAGGGGTAACATGTTTCCAGTTGTCAAAGAAGTTACGTATTCGGCCAGCGTGCTTAAATACCTTGATTATATCCTGCGGTTCCGTGGATGGTTCGATTTCGGCTGCTGAGCTTTCCGATTCGTTGTTGCTGGTGGCCTGCGTGATGACCACGGTTGGTAGGGCTAAAAACGGTTTTTCTGTCCACCCTGCCTGGGTGCCTTAGCTGGTGCTTGGTTCCCGGGTGGGCCACGCCAGTTTTCCTGGGTGGTATTAGTAGGTCGCGCAGGGTATCGACTCGCTTGATTTGAAAACTAGATCGTTCAGCTGTTTTAGTCGCCTTTATCTTTTCGCCTAAATTAGCGCCAAAAAGGAACTCGTCTCGCTTTACATCCGAAATCATGCCATATAACTTCTTGTCGAATAAAGTGGCTACTAGCTTCCTTCTAGACTTCGTGTTCTCAAAGTCAAGATCGAGGAATATTTGACTGATTTCCGAAAGCTTCCTAAGAATGCTTATTTTGTCCAAATCTTGGGTGATGAGATCAGAGGCTAAGTTTGTTAGACCCGCGATGCCCAGGCCAAGATAGTTCTGTGACTTTTAAAGGACTTTGCCACTGTTTTTTACAGTCCCGCTTAAAACGGCGACTATTTCCAAATTCAGCTTAGGGGCCTTAGTAAGTGTTTACTACAATATTTTGATTTGTTTGTGTACCCTATTGATACTACGCCGCGCGCACTCGCGCGCCTGCCTGCCTTATTTTTATTTGTTTAAAACGTACCGTGAGAACCCCGGAGCCCCCAGTTGCCACCGAGACGTTACCTATGGCACATGTACTAGACCGAGCAGAGCGCTTTCGCCGCGTGTGTATCCTGTGAAGCTCCTTACAGACATTTCGAGTGATTGTGGCCTGTGAAGTGATACCTGAACCCTCGAAAGCTGATGTGGCAAGTACCTAGCTATAAGTGCTCAGACCTGACTGATTTTCCACCTATCATTGTCGCCCTCCACGTGTAATCCACTGCCTAAACTCTCAAACATTTTGGTAGCAGAGCGTAGTTTTTTATTAGGACTTGGACTGGCAATCGGTTCTTCAGCCGCGGGTTTCTCGTTCGTGTTAGGTGACAAATCAGAACCCGATGAGTCCAAGATAATATCTGGCCCTGTTTTAGGCGTTGCAGACGGTCATTTTCTGAAATATCAGAAAAGAGGACTGTCGAAAAAGGCGCAAATGTACCTTACAGTTAGTAGGTAATTTAAGTTTAAAGTCGTTGATCGTAATCACGTTACGACACGGGACTGTTCGTTATCAACTATGATCGCATCACAGAGAATAACTTACTTTATTAGCTATCAGCCGTGATCACGTCAGGGAGAATAGCCTATAAGTTTAAAGTCGTTGATCGTAATCACGTTACGACACTGGACTGTTCGTTATCAACTATGATAGCATCACAGAGAATAACTTATTATATACTAACCTTCATAATAGCTAGAAGAAGAACGTCGTAGACGTTTTTCCAAGCGTCTATTTTTTCTTTGTTATTGGGAATTACTACGCTTCCTTTTTTCCATGATTGGCAAAATTCACAATAACTAACAGAATTTTTGAATGCCCGCACACACAAAAGGAATGAGGTGCGCGCGAGCCGACCGCCATGAAGTGTCATCGGCAGATGGCGCTAGTTTTCTTTTTTTTTAAATCTAAAGCTCTGAAAATTTTGTGTGATGCCTAGTACATTCAGACGTGAAACTACATAGTTATTATAAAACTCGAGGATGTAACGTCGTAAGTATAATAATGTTTTACTCCCTACAGCCAGAGTAAAATTATTTGGGAAAGGTGGCAAGGAAGTGCATGTAAAGGCAATCCTAGATTCGGCATCACAAATCTCACTTGTGACTAGCAAGGTGGTCGAGGTACTGGGTAGGACACCCACGCAAGCAAATATAAATATTGTAGGCATCTCAAACTCAAAAAATAATGCCATATTCAATTTCACCAGAAGTTTTCTCTTTGAAGTCTCCATTTAAAACTTCTATTAACTTTTGTGTGGTAGACAATATTACTTATAACCTGCCTCAGTCTAGAATTGACCCTACTGCCATAACAATTCCTCCTAACATTGAATTAGCTGACAATGAATTTTTTGTGCCATAAATATGCTTATTGGGGCCGACATATTTTTTCAGCTGCTTCTGCCATCGAGCAACTTAGCGTCGAGTGGGCAGGTGCAGTCAGCGCATTCCAGTCTGTCACTGCAGCCCAGCCTCGCGCAGGCTGACCCGGACACTCAGGCACCCTATTTAGTTAATACCAAGCTAGGTGTGGTGGTAGCAGGGAATTTGTCCATAAGAAATAACTCGGACCCTATATCTCTACACTGCATACAGTGCGAATCTGTCATTAGTGAAACAATAAAAAACTTTTATGAGACTGAAAAGGTACCTCGATTCTTGTGTGAAACGTCTAGTGAGCAAGATCTCACTGAAGAATTATTTCAGTCAACGGTAAAATTCAATAATAATAAGTTTCAAGTGGATTTGCCTCTGAAATTACCATTAGATGATGTCAAAAACACTTTAGGTAATTCTTTTGATTTAGCATTGTGCAGATTTTTTTGTTTAGAAAAACGCTTAATAAAAAATACCAACTTGCTTGCTGAATATGACAAATTCATTAATGAGTACTTAGATCTAGGGCATGGGCATTATGTGGACATTGGTTCATCAAATTCAAATACTGAGCCAGTGTATTATTTACCACATCATGCAGTTATTAATGAAAATAGCTCAACCACTCGTACTCGAGTCGTCTTTGATGGCTCCATGAAAACAATCAAAGGGCTTTCTCTTAATGATGTCCTTATGAATGGACCTGTTGTCCAAAGAAATCTCTTTGATATTATTCTTTTATATATAATATTCATTATAAAGAGGAAAAGGAGTCACTTTTAAAAGGCGACAGTGTGAAAGGTAATTTAAAACCCCTCAATCCTTTTCTTGACGAGAATAAAATAATAAGAGTTGGTGGACGCTTGCAGAACTCTGATTTACCTTTTGATCAGAAATATCCCATTATTCTACCTACACAATCTAAGGTAACAAGCTTTATCATAGCTCGAGAACATCTCAGGTTAATGCATGCAGGACCTTAGCTACTTTTAGCTAGTTTAAATGAAAGGTTCTGGCTCATCAATGGAATTATGGAATGGCGACCTAAGTGGCGTGATTCGTTACCTAATATAGCTGTAGGTAACTTGGTTATCCTAAAGGAACCTAACCTTGCTCCTTTGTATTGGCCTGTGGCCCGAATAGAGAAAGTTTTCCCTGGTAGAGACGGGAAGGTTAGAGCTTTCGAGGTCCTTGCTCCTAATGGTAAAACTTACATAAGATCACTGTCGGGCATTTGTCCCTTACCTTTGTCAGACTCTTAAATTATACTACTCATGTCCAGCCATTTTACTTTTAGGTTTGGTATGTAGAAACTTTAATTATGTACTTTGTTTGTACAATTTGTTATTTTTATTCTGAAGTTTTCTGTTTTTATATCCCTAAACTATTGATGTTTATTTCGTACTATGTAATTGTTCTAACATAAATATTTAATGTATATCCCTAAAGATTAAATACCTATCGCTAACATAGCTTATCTAGTTTAAATGCCTTTGTAACAGTCTTTGTTATTTAATTTTACTTAAGGCTAGATTGATAAGTACAAACTTACATACTTACTTAACATACTTGTTAAGTTTTGTTGAATTAGTTTTAGTTCATTTGTAATGTAACTTACCTAATTATGCGGCGGCGCAGCATGTTGCAACCCCAATATTTGTCCTTGCAACACTAAGTTTTACTTTTTTATCTTTGACGTCGCTCTCTCTCTCCGCCATCTTCGGCTTGTGTACGTGTTTTCAAAACTGAATAAATTCAAGAATAAGTTCCAAGCAGTATTTTCATTTGCAACCAATTTCTACGAGATCCAGCGACCTTACCATCATAATATTAAATACAGTCCGCAACATTTGTAACTATTAAGCCTGCTTCCGGGTTTAGCACGGGCATTGAATCCCGCAAAACTA
Organism: Pyrausta nigrata; assembly: GCA_949316185.1. NCBI lineage: Eukaryota > Metazoa > Arthropoda > Insecta > Lepidoptera > Crambidae > Pyrausta > Pyrausta nigrata. Next base: position 4,994,306 of record OX438937.1, read on the forward strand.
CGTGGGTGGCATGCATAACGGTGTATTTTTGGGTATAAGTATTTTTACACAACCTTTCTTAATGCTTCGAGTTTCATAAGAACGCCGGCGTCCAGATCACAAAATGATTGTCTATTGTGTTTCGGAGACATGATACTTGAAGGATTAATTTTCTTCTTCATAGATAGGTTCATATCTCTCTGATAAATATATTAGTAGGTACTCACCCTACTCATGTATCATTCATAAGACATGTAAACAAAATCCAACATCGGGCCCAGGAATATCACAGGGCGGGGTATCGCACGACGAAATATCAACGGGCGAAACTTCAACGGAAGGAACGTTGCAGGATGATACGGGGTACTTCATAGGAAAGTTCCTCGTAGTATTGAATAGTACCCTGGTTCTGTAAGTGGATAAAAAAATATTGAGGGTAGGTTGAACAATAAAGCAACATACTATATTTAACATCTCGTGTTAGATTTCCTCAGCAAGTCTAGGACATACAAAAAGCAGACTGGCTAGTATCTCGTATTAGTTTGGCAAAAAGGTAGACTGGCTAATATCTCGTATTAGCGTGGCAAAAAAAAATAGCTACAGATCAATATCACGTATTGATTTGGAGCAAAAAATGCACTGCTCAACCTCTCGCATTGAGTCTGGCATAAAAAAGTAGGCAGTAATGAGTTGTAGAAGTAATATTTTTACTTTATAAAAATATAGGTTAATATCACGTATTGATTCAAAGCATAAATAAAGTACAGCGCAGTTGCGCGGGTTACGTTTGTTTCAGTATCACAGGCACTATTTTATAAGCAATACACTGCACTTACCTTGTATTTCAAATAAGATTTACGTATATTATTTTTTTCTATTTTACTCCTGAGTGTAACCGTAATGCCGTTTTAGCATAACGATAACGAAAGCCTAAAGCTTTTGGCTGTAATTGAACACTGCGTTCATTCGGTGTGCGCGCACGGACACGAATGAGCAGCAGGCGACTGGGACAGTGCTGTGAGGCGTAGGACAGAGAGGGGGGATGTTCTTTCTCTCTCTTTTCTTGCGCTAAACCTGTGTGCGGTTGCTGGTTGCGTCGCTGGAGCTTCCTACTCGTTATCTCGTAAATCTCGGAGACGAAGACAGGACTATTAATGTACTTTGACACTTGTATGTAACGTAACTTTTAATCATGGCATACCAAGCAGCAGAATGTCGAACGAAATATCATTCAACATAAACCTTACTCTTTCAAATCTTTTCTTATGATGAATACCTTTATGAATACCTTTACATGCTAAAAAGTAATCATTCAATATAGCATTAAGCGCTAAGTGTCAGCTTAATTTTTACGTCCACACCAAACCACTCTTATCTGCGCCAATAAGGCAAACGAAGCAATATACTTACTCTCAGTTCATTACAACCTTTCTTCGTAAACTTTATCCGTATTTTAGATGAGGCATTTCTTTTTTACTTCATTTGGGTGTTCGCTTTACCCCTTGAGGATCGGAAGACCTTCGGCCGTCTCATAACATTTGATTATCTTTTGTGTCTGAAAACTGATAAATTCATAACTAAGAATATCAGAATAAGGCCGCAAAGCATCAGGAAGATTCTAAAAAAATAAGATCGCCTCACAGAATAGGGCCACTGAGCAGAACTTAATCCGACTTGAAATATTGAACAACGCAAGGTCGGTGTTGTTGACGCGATATCGATTACTCGATTCGTTTAACGTCATCGTGTAACGGAGTAAGCTTCTTCTGTTACTAGCTTGATGGAAGAAAACTCTTCGACCACTTCTAATTGTAGTAGATATCTTGATTTCCTAGGATACATCCAAACTGTAAGACCACATATAGCATTTTCAATGTGACATTTCTTAGCATCAATTTATTGCTGCCGATACTAGTTAACCATAATTATTTTTCCTTAAATTTATATTGCCATGTATAAGCTTAGTTCAAGCTGATTTTTTCGGACTCTAATAATATTTTTACTTATTTTTATTAGCTTATCCTATTTTTAATATGTCGAATAATCTCTAATAACCAACATATGTTTTGCTGTTCATTTCAGTCAAAGAATTTATATTTTGGATTAACTCTGGAAGTTATCTAACAGAAGTGGTAAAATCGCCATTTAGTAAGTATAGTTATTCCGACAATGATTGATTGATATGGCCGGTACTTTACCTTTACTCAAAGTAAGAAATAACGAATGATAGAGGTAGTTAAGTAAAGGAACAACTTGGAAAGAAACGTACTTTAAATATGTAGAAGCAAGACAAGTAGTGTCAATCAAACAAAAGCCAGGAAAAATAACCATTAATGTAAAGCTATTACTACATTGTCATAATGATACCAATCCTATGTTATGCGATATTGAACCGTAAGCTTTGTAAACTGAACATAAGAGTAACCTCTAAATAGTAGATTGTTATACAAGGGCCGAAAGTGAATATTCCACTCGTGAGAGCGCCAATAGCTCGAGAGTGGAATGGGTGCTTTCAACCGAGTTAAGCATACTATTTTTCATTTCGACTGTGAGGATAGAAATAGTGTATCGATAGACTCGATTAGTTGAGGCAAAAGCAATAGTATTCATAGAATATCGATAGTATCGATAGAATTTCGATAGTTGAGGCAAAAGCAATAGTATCGATAAAATATCGATAGACTATCGATAGTTGATACAAAAGCAATAGTATCGATAAAATATCGATAATGACGATAGACTATCGATAGTTGAGGCAAAAGCAATAGTATCGATAAAATATCGATAATATCTATAGACTATCGATAGCCTAGGCAAAAGCAATGGTATCGATATAATATCGATAGACTATCGATAGTTGAGGTAAAAGCAATAGTATCGCTAGAATATCAATAGTATCGATAGTCTACCGATAGTAATGATAGTATCGATAGCTCCGTTAATATAAATAATATTGACACATAACAATACTATCAATAGTATTAAAGTTCAATATTAAAATCACTATCGATAGCTCTGACTATTGAAATAACTATCGATACTCTCGATAGTGGCCTTTAATTCAATAGTAGGAGTATAAAGTAGAAGGGAAAAACTATTTCCCACCCGGCTATCTACACATGAAAGTTCAACTTTACGAACAGGTAAGATGAAAAAATATTATATCGTCGCTTAACACCGGATGTATAAATTTTCCGCACTTTAGATTGTTCAAAACAAATACCAAGCAAGTGTTTACCTTTCCATTTTCTCGCAAATCCGGACTCCGATCAACAAGTGGTATGTCTGCTCTGAGATACTACTCTGTGAGCCTACGTCCATATGATCAAATCTTGCTCTCTCTTACACACATAGAGATATGCTGGCAGGATAAAAGGGACAAGTAGTGTCGAAACGTCAAATATTGGCTTACAGAGTACTCTCTGGCCCTGGCTGAGCTCCCGGAGGATCGGGTGGGTAGAATGGGGTGAAAGAAAGGTAAAACAGGGGGGAGGGTGCATCCACGCGCCACGCATTAAGCCGCTTCGAACTGACATTGACCGGTTCAAACCAGCTGATGTCTGGTTTTATCCAGTTTTACTTGCAAATAAATTCAACTGATTTATACATTTGTTTGTAGTAAGTGATTGACTATGAATTCACTGGGACTACAGACGATTGTTAGAAAAGAAAATGGTCAAGTCTATTGAGATATTTCTCTTTCTCGCGGTAATGCAAGAATGCTTTTATCTCAAATGGAAGAGCTTTATTTTCTTATCGTTTCTTTCTTTTGTTTCCACGATTTTTAAATACAGTCTCTTATAACCTGTAATTATTCTTACCACAATACTAATATTTATAATCAAGTGTTATTCAATTTATTATTTGTGTTCATTCAATTTAAAATAAATTATTAATGTACTTAAATACAGTTACATACACATAAATTTAAAATATTTATAGTTTTGAAGTAGTGTCATGTTTATACAGGGTGTCCGGGTTTCGACTAGCGATAGTTTAAGAAATCAGGTCTTAAATGCAAATAAAGTAAATGTATTCAGCCTGCAAGCAGACGTGCAAATATTACCAATAATTGATAAATAAATAATTAATTAGTCTTATAATCTAGGAACTCTTTAACACTACAAAAACAATGCAACATTAGCCATTCGGTTAGTTTTCTTTTATATGCCAGACCCTCTTACACTTTTATAGTTTCAGGTAGGTGGTAAAATATTAAAATGCACATGTTAACCATATTATCCTTGTATATCACCTTGCAACAGGGAAAATTATACAACAAGTTCTTAAATTTTGCCCCTTTTTGCCGAGGTATAATTTCACTACGTTTTTAAACAAATCGGGGTGCGTTTTAGTGAAAAGACAAATTTATTTTATGTACATACAAGGCAATGGAAGAACATTTGATTTTTAAATAGGGGTTTACAGCTGTTTAATAACCATGCCTTTTTTATAACCCGAATACATCGCTTCTGCAATTTAAACAGTCTATCCACATCTACAGAGTTTCCCCACATTATAAGTCCGTAGTTGAGTGTTGAAGATACGTAGCCGTGGTAGGTTTAGCAGCCTCAGTGGAACCGTCAGTAAGGGGCTTTTATTTATCAATTTTAAAAGACATAATCCTAATATTTTTTTTGCCATTTTTTTTTCTTTTAACAATTTTTTTTTAAAAAAATTGCATTTTTGGCTTTAGTTTTGTAAAAGGTTTAAAAAACTATTAAACTGTTTTAAATTTTTAGCAAGATTTATTTAAAAAACTTGTTTTTCCTCTATGACGGTTAATAATTTTGAATTGATCTTTATGTCACTTGCTAGGCCATAGCGTTATCTTCCAAGAGAATAATTTTCATAACTTTTTGGACCTACAGACCCATAAAAATAGCATTTAAAAAAAAATAAATGGCTGCTATTTCAAGAGAGGGTTAGACCCCCAGCATTGAGGTTCTTTGTCGATAAATTCATGATCTAATAGCCCACAAATTTACGCCAGTCGAAATCCGGACACACTGTATATGATGGGTGCTAGACAGATATAGATAGAATTGTACATTTGCCACGTTCTAGGGCGTGTAACGATTCGTTACATAACTAACTCAATAAATAAGATTTTATGGCTAAAATGTCTTACATAAACTTAAGCGTTAAATTAAATATAATTAACTACAACTATAAATAACTAAAACTAATTATTATTATATACAACCTAAATCTAAAACTTAATCTTATAATTACGAAATTACTAACACGCAAACTCAGGCGCAATTACTAGTTTCAATTTATCTGTCTACGCGCACGAATATGAGTGAACACTGCGTTGAAACTGGTTCGGCCGAATGTGTGACGTCGCCTTCGGAACACACATCGCGGAGTCCGAGCGGAGCTATCCGAACGCGAGGACGTACTGCGGTCGCTAAAAACTGCCTACTCACGGCGATCTACTAATTTCTTCAATCAAGGATTGATTGATATTTTTCATACCTTTACAAATTTAATTCACTTCAGTGTTGCCCCGATATCGGGTGAGTGTTGTAAATGATTATTTTATATAGTTTTAGTGCTTACCTAGTGCTTAGTAGTATTTACCAACTTAGTGTTTTAGATTTGTGCATGCATGAGTAGTGCTTAAGTATCTGTATTACTAGCAATAGTGTTTGTGCGTGCTTTATAAAATCCAAATCATGTACATTAGTTGTTCCAATTGTCTACGCACACAAAAGGTCCAACGGTCATGACATTGCCATGACCTTCATTGCCGTTAACGGTCAAAATATTTTGTCATGTTTCTCTAGTTATCCTTCTTCTATCATCTCAATATAATATTAAGTCCTTATTTCTACAACCTTCAGCCATTTCATAAGTAAAAATGTAACTAAGTAATTATTTTTCTAATATGTCACCAAAATGGCTAAAATGATTTATGCTTAGTGCTTAGCTTAGTTCTAGTTTAAGGATAATATTGTTGTATGACTGCCCCATCATTAATTACTATTTCTTGCAATAATCACTCCATTTGATCCGCTTATCACCGCTTCCGGTCTGATGTCGCAGTCATACATATGAAATCGGACTTTGCTAAAATTGTCCAATTTCCGGAATTCCAGGGTCCCGGTTTCCGGTTGGAATACTACGCCACCGTGGAAGCCTGGCCATTTCTGATACTGCCCGAATTACTCCCCTTGCTGTAACTACCAACGCTACGACTGCTGAGTCATCGCGGAGCCACCGGACATCGGTGAACCAGGACAGTGGTGTTGATTATTAGAGACGCGTACCGTTCGGTTGCCAATTATGAACCTACTCCCTGTTAATTAAATTTAGATATATACTTATTAAGTTAGTATTAAATAAGTAAACTTGTAATTTAATCTTTTCTTTTATCTAGATAAGTTACCTCCTCACTAAAAGGGTACGGTACAGGCGACAACGTCAAATTCGAGAACAAACATATAGGTATATTGTTTGATACTTTCTTGTTATCATATGTAGCAATGTATGACACATACTTAGCTTAGTGTTGCAATATCAAACCATAGTTTAATTAAATTAGAATAACTAAAGGCCTTAAATACTCGACATTTTAATCTTAAGCACAAACATCCGATCGCTTTATTCTAGCTTTTAGTTATTTACATAATATACAGAGTAGAGATTTGAATCATGATTGCGCAACGATCGGGGCGGGAATCCCCTCTGCGATTGGTCGGCTGCGCATAACCGCCGTATATGGAATGCTATCAGGTTTCGCTGCGCAGGCGCATGCTCTAGTTATTGGATAGGGCTGGCAGATACGCGAAAGATTTTTAATAAATAATATTAGCAATAATTTCTTGTACCTAATACTATTGAGCAAACAGTTTATTAATTTTTTTTTTTTATTAGCAATTACACACTAACTACTACCACTACTACCCATGCTACTAATTACTTGTAGAAATTCCCTTCTCCTTTTTGCCTACCTTCGTAGTGCAAAATGTATGTTAGGTATAATTAAAAATGGTGGCTGAACAAGATTTTATTAAGAACCTGTGCAGTTTAATGAGTAAATTACTATCATTATGTATTCTGTGTCACCGTTATTAATTTTACTAAATCATGGTTAAATGTCAACAAGAATCTTTAAAATTAATTTAACGCTTTGCAATAAGTTTGTATTGCAAAAAGTTCATTGTTTTTTTGTGTTTTTTTTATATCTTGTTTTAACCATTGAGATAGTTAAATCCTACTTACTAACATTTAGGTATAATAAGTCAATGTACGTTATTAGCCTAGCTAGCTTTTACTTAATGTACAGTCGGCCGCACGTCAGGTTACCCATTTGAACTACGAAAACTGCTTTTATTACGTAGGGAATAGAGGCGGTCTCAAAGTGGGGCAGTCTGACTTGCCGTGTGTACATGCGTATTAATGACACACGTGAGCAAACAAAATGGCTGCTCGCAATAACATAAATGAACTGATTATTAACTACTTAAGCCTTTAATAGGTCAGTCATACAATACAGAATAATGTGCTTCCCGAAACCACGTAAGCATAAACAGTCGAGCCAACGGAAGCAGCAACGATTAACGAGAGCGTAAACGATAAACAACGAAGTCAAGTTTACGTTAGTTTCCATTCTTCAACGATTAGCGCGGGCGGGCTTCGATTGCGATCGAGTTTTAGAAAAAAGGGGCGAATGTATAAAATATTTTTACTCCTATTAACCGCGCCAAAAAGGCAAACAAAGCAATTCGAGTATACACTTAGTTAATAATTCCAGCCTTTTATTGTAAACTTTTTCCGTATTTTAGACGAGGCGTCTCTTTTTTACTCCAGTTGGATGCTAGCTTAACGGTTAGTCATAAGACCACCGGCGGTCTCATAAAAAATGATTTTCTATTGTGTCTGGAATGAAGTAGATCCGATTCACCAGTGTTCTAAAATGTTACCGATGTGGCCGACTTACTAATTTCATCAGATCATTCATAAAGAGCTATATGCCATTTTTTTTACTTTTTGTTTCAATATAACCCCTTTTTTATTGCGCAGGGACAATGCAAAAATAAGTCAATCCTTGCCAATCTGTTTGAGAATCAGCTTAGTAATTATGATATAAAACTTTAGATTGAGTATCTTCAGACAAATACTTGAATGACAAATATAACATTTGTTAATTTCTGTAATTATAAATTATTTAAAAATTGTTTTCGGAACGAAACAGTTCAGCTCCAGAACGTAATTAATGCGTCTTATGAGCTCTTCTCTCAAATCGCCTCGATTTGTCCTATGAAATGATTGGGGCCACTAATTCCAAAGCTCAATATAAACTTAGCATAAAAACTGCTTAATAGATGTAGCTACACTTAGTAAGAAAAAAAAAGAAATTAGGTAAAAAACCTCTTTTGAGCCACACATTGCGCGTGAGTTACTCTTTGACGAAACGTGAGCCAAGTATCGTAACTATGTTGCGATAGAGGGAGCGTCTAGCCCCGTATATGGTAGCATTGGCCTATTTAATATCCGTTGTAAAGTCCGTTCATATTTATTTTTTTAGTGAATGTTCGTTCATCGTGTATTAAAATAAAACGGATTTAAAACCAAAAGATTTTGTTGTACTAAATGGGCTAATGGAAATGAGACGAATTCATTTTATGCATAATACGACTAAAGACGATATGTACTTTAAAACTTCCTACTTACCATATTTTCATGAAATAAATAGAGGGTGGATGTGTTTGTTGTTCATTGGTCAGCAAATCAGATTATACATTTGCATTGCAGAATCGCTCCTATTACAGCAATACTTTCATGAAGATTGCGACTTTATTCGGTAAAATAAAATATTTACAATTTCCATACAACAAAAAATAATAACGTGCATTTTAATGTCCACTTCTAATCGAAATCTAGGGAGTGAACGCACATCACTATAAATCTCGTACATTACAATTTATCGCTGAGTGTACCGGCGCCTGGGTGCGCGTGCGTCGCCCCGCCCACCTATGTTTGTGTTAGTGAGTGTACAGACAGGCTCACACAGCGTACTTGACAGTTTCAGGAAAACTGTGACTGTGACAGACACAGCTTTGAAACGTCAATCGACTTTTCAACAGTTGGTGGACTAATGCGGTATGTTTTGAGTTTCCACAGCATTTTTTGTAACACATAAAAATAGGCTTGCCAGATACCTTCAATAATAGCATATATTATCTCCACTTGTTATCCTCCCTGTATTCCCATGCGGTTGACTGGTAGAGAATGTCTTAAGGCATTAAGTCCCCAAATTGTATTTTCTTTTTTGGTGCAATAAAGTATAAATAAATAAAAATCTCGTGACAAAATTATCAATCTGAAACATGTAAAGATCTCACAATAAAATATTCAAATCAAAATGCAAATGTCGCTTAGATAAAAAATCTACATAAAAAAGTAATCATAATAAAATCAGCATTTTCCTTTTGATTCAAAAAAATTGTAACTTCGCAGATATTTAGTGCTTTACATTGCTAATTTGTATAACGTCGTAAAAAAGGTATCCCGTAAATTCGGTTTGGTGTAATACAGAAATGAAGAAAATGTATGGTAAAAAAAACTAATCGCCTACACATTTTCCAAATATTGCGTCAACATTTAAAATTGATAAACAAATCTTTTCATGATTTTGCGGACAATCTGTTGACCTAAGTACCCTAGTTTCGTAACTCTAACTCCTTTCACCTTATAGAGTTGTTATTGTGGTAACCCATTTACTCGTAGTTGCTCGATGGTGGTAGTAGGAAGACGGCTAGTAACTAGGTCGAGTTGCTGGCGAGATGCCAGTGTTAGTCACCCGGACTGTGGCCAACGGTGACGATGCTTCTAAAGGTTACGTCTGAAGACACGCATACGTTACGTGTGTTGGAATGAAAGTCACCATTCGTTAGGAGTGCTTCAAGCTGTTAAGAGGTACGCGTGAGAGGATTGCTGAAACTTACAACACTGAGAATCAGTCTTCTATGAGCGGATGATTTTTTGAATATCTTGAAGGGAATGCGAAAAGTCATAAGACTTTTTAATATTTCACTCAGAGAAGGAAAAAAAAGTAAACATAAAGTTGCTCTACTACACTTCATACGTTAATAGACTACAGGGGTCTTTCTAATTACTATAATTAGCCATCATCAGTCAGTATACAGTTGAAATGACTGCCAAGCATGGGGTCACAGAATGAATCCAAAAAAATAAGATAAGAATAGGAGATCTTCATGGTCGAGTGGCTCATATACCGGTTTCTGGGTGTTGAGATACCACCGTTGTTTCTGATTTCCATAAAACAAGTTCTTCAGCTACTTACTTTCGGATCAGAGCATTGTAATGTGATATTGTCCGAGACGACCGTCTTTATGTAGTGGTTCGCGCCCCGGACTACAAAACCGGCGGTTGCGGGTTCGAAAACCGCAAAAAACAAATGTTTGTGTGATGAGTCTATCCGTTATCCTAATAGTCAGCATAGTACAAGCTCACGCTTAGTTTGGGGCTAGGTAAGTAATTGGTGTATTTGTTAAAATCAATTTATTTATTGTTATTAAATACAGTTGATACAATTCTCTCATTCAGAAATCGGGTAAGTAAACAAGACCGACAAAGATTCGGGTCAAAATGCGCCTGCGCCTCGTCCATCGAAGAGAAATGCTTTAACAAAATATTTGTAAGGCCTGCCCTAGTCATGTCGATGTTTCACGTTTGCTGAGAGGCATTCGAACTGTCCATTGATGTTTGTTGGCTGATTCCACTGAAAAATATAACTAGCGGTCTTCCGCGAGTTTCTTCATGCAAATACTGGAACTCCCGTACAAACTTCTTCTCCACTTTTTCACCTGAAAAGGGAAAAACAAGTATATTGTCTATACTAAGTAAATTATCGTGTTGCAGGCGGGGACAAAAATTACTTTTACTTATTTAATCTGTGCTTTTACGTTCATATCGGGTTTTTTGTTTTTAAAGTGATCATTGTTGAAGTTAATCATTTAGGTATGTCTCTTGTTGATATAAAAAAATATGACTTTTTAGTTCCTATTTGCTTTTACACCTACAGTTTGTAATCCTTGTAGGGATATGCGTTGATATGTCAGTTAATCATAAGGTCAGTTTTTATATATATTTAGATGACAGGTTTTGTATTGGAACTACTAAACAATTCGGTATCACCCAGGCCAACCGAACTGCAACTTATGTATTAGTACTCTGTGGCCATAATGAAAATTCAAACCGGTGAAAAATATACTTAATATTTTTCCATACCCGGATATTTCACCTAGATTTTAGAGTGATCTTCATTTCATTTCAATCTGTGACACCACGGCTGTCGACGCTTCTAAAAATAGTGGTTCGAATTATATTCACCTTGGGCTGACATCGTCTCCATGTTTTAAGAGCATCGATGGAGTTCCGTGTTCAAAAACCGTTTAGAGAAAATTTCTTTTTAAACAAAAACAAAAACCGACTTCAAAACTGACTACAGTGCTAATTAAAACTTAAAATTTTATAAACAATTTTAAACTAAAAAGTACAAAATAATATTTAAATTATCTAACTGTTCTACGAAATTATACAAGAAACCTATTTCCATTTTATTATCTGTTATTTTTTGGAGTCGGTGCCAACCAAGCTAGATATTCTATCTACTCTCAGCAGAGTAGAGAGAGAGAGAAGAGATGGTTTAATCCTGTCCTTACTTGCAAAAAAACATTAGAATTAGAATTTCTGGCACCGACTCCAAAAAATAACAGATAATAAATTAGAAATAGGTTTCTTGTATAATTTCGTAGAACAGTTAGATAATTTAAATATTATTTTGTACTTTTTAGTTTAAATTTGTTTATAAAATTTTAAGTTTTAATTAGCACTGTAGTCAGTTTTGAAGCCGGTTTTTGTTTTTTTTTTAAAAAGAAATTTATTTTTCTATTTTTAGTTGAAATTTAGTGTAAGGTGCAACATGGGTAGACCTACTAAACGCGCTGTTCAAATGCGACAGCGTCATTTGGAAGAAAGTAGTAAAGAGAAGGAAGACCGTTTAAAGAAGAACAGGGAAAGATTTGCCAATAGCATTTTAAATTTAGTTTGTTGTATATTGTATCATCGGATTCCCTATACAAATGATTTTGGGGATAAAAACTGTTCTATGTCCTTTCTCGGTACTCAAACTATCAAATCCATCGTTTCAGCGGTAAGAGTTAATTGATTTCTTGCAGTAATTATATATTTTTATTGTTGGGGGTGGGTGGGAGGGTGTAGGAGGGGGGGGGGGGGGAAAGGAGGGAGCTGCGCTGTTTTGTTAGCATCCTATACAGTACCCGACAAAACATCTGGTGTTTTAATTACTAAACTCCTAATTTTTAAGGAGTTCCACCATCAGCTCAGCTCAACATAGTGACTATCAGACGTAACAACATGTCAACATTAAGATACTTGTATGAAAACACTATACGTGCCTTCAAAATTTAAGGGGTTTCCCTTGATTACACCAAGATCCCATCATCAGATCTCGACTGGGCCAAAATGGGACCAACTAGAAGGTATAGCCTCTAGGTAAACACATTTTTTTTTCTAATCGGTCCCCAACTGACTGAGATATGTATATCCTCCTTTTTTGAAGTCGGTTAAAAAGTAGAGAAAAGAGATAATTTTACTCGTACATTATATACTCTATGCCATATTTATGCGTAATTTTACTCTATGATTTTAATTTGCAATCTGTGAGTTAACTCTATGCCAGCCGTTTCATTTGACAACCGTGCCTTTCTTCCGCTGCCTTTCCTTAGCACTAGCCCACAATTTGCCCAGAAGCAGAAGTGGTAGTGCCAATACTAAATTGGGATAAGGTGAAGACTTGTATACTATAATGATGTTGGGATAAGTTTAGGACTTATATACCTAAGTGCCTTCGGCTTAAGGGTCTACATGCATTAAAAATGTTTCTTTCTTCAGTCTTGAAACTCACAATAATAGATCTAAATACTCGATCTCACCTATGAAATACATTTTTAAGTACTTTCTACGGTAGTGTGATATCATATCGTCAACAAAACTTAATCTTTAATGATTCCTTGTTACTACGATTAACAAAGTTGTTAAATCTAAGTATCATTGCTTATAATGACTTACTTTAATACTTAGGTTGATTAAACGTTAGCCTTGACATTTCAGTTCAAGGATCTCGCAATTGAGAAAATCAAGATATTTTTATGATTTGAGTTTTAACTTTTACCTTCAAATTATAATTACCAAAGTTAGGAGGAAACTTTCGGCTAACTTTTAAGTTCTCATTCCAAATTGAGTTTAGACTTCAGAGCTTCAAAAATACGGAACCAGTCGCTATGCGGTAATGACGCACTTGATTGTTTCTTAATATTCATGTCGTGGTGGTGACTTCGACATTAATGCTTGCTTGCTTGTAGTAGTGCTCGGTCTACCATCCGGGTGTAGGGTGACAAGAGCTTGCATAGGACAGTTTAAAAATAAGAAATGCAGTGCTTTTGCGGATTTCATAATTTTTTTCGTAATGTTATCAGCAATGATAACCTACTAAGACCCGAGTTCACCAATTTTTAAACAGCCAGTAAACAAAACAAAATATGTTAAATAATATACAATAATGTATGTTTAAAAATTAAACGTGTGTTAGTGAACTCGCGTCTTAATGCTAAATCTGACTGATTAAAAATAAAATAGGTATGTGTTGGTGAATTCCAGGCTAACTTGGATATAACACACGGTTGAGATTTAGCTCACCGACACTGTGTATACAAACAAGGCATTTTCAATAGAATGCTTATGCATTGACTATTTTACACACAAAAAAATCCTCATATACAGGTTTTCTTTATAGTAGCGAATAGTAAAACAGTTTGTCAATGAAATTATTATAGTACTAAATTGACATCGTGGGTGATTAAACTAATTTGAATTTTTCACGTTACCATCGACGTAACCCAACAGAGAAAATCGCCAGGCAACTTTACGACAGCGATTAACCAAGGTGCGAGAATGTCCATTAAAAACGTAACTAATGGCCACACTAACGCCGCCCACGGGATCGGGGCTTGGCAAAGGAAACATAAATATTGCTGAAACAGTCATAGGTGTGTCAGATTATTGTCGTTTATGAGGAAATCTTGGCTAGTTTTTTGTATCGTGACCATCGTCTACGGTAGTAATAGATAGTTAGCAAATTTTAATGCAAGTGGTTAAAATCTTCCCACTTCGCATCGGTTTTATCCTGGTGTTTTGCACCAGGATTGTCACCCAAAATAAGACAAAATTCGAACACCTATCTGGGCATATTATTATATTCAAGTAGTTAAGTGCAACTTTTCTCGATTATTTTTAAATGTTCACAGAGCACTGTGTCGTTTTCGTATAATCTTTTCATGTTTCGTGTAGTCTTATATTGTGTATTTTGTGATGTTATTCCATTTTGTGTTCCTGGATAATAAAAAAAAAAATTTACTCAAATTTATGTTAATTATTTTTTATGATTTGAGATGATATTATTTTTTCTTTGTTTAATGTAGGGGTTTTAGGGCTTTAGTTATATTTTTTCTGATTTATTCCTGAATTTAATTTGTTTTGTGTCTTTATTTAATAAATAAATAACCACTCCCACTAACTACTGACTAATTTCACTAAAGCAGTATTGTATATGTACTACTAAGTTCTTATTTTGTTGGAGGAAAAAATATTAAAAAATCTCTTGCCGTTTTATCACTGGTTTTGTTCAGAACTGTGGATGTGCCATCATTATGTAGTACATAACCCTGTTTATTTGTTCAAGAGTTGGGACCGGAGATCGGCATGCCGACATTTGGCTAGACGGCCGTTCGAGGTCATCGTCTCTTAACGCGGTACACTCGCCGAGAAAATTCTACGAATATTTTAAGTAAACGTTGGAAAATGCTACTGGATAATGCGTCTGGAAAAGTAATAAAGCTGACAATATGTATGCTAAAGAGGTATCAACGTTATTTTGTGTTAACACCAGACAATACAAACAGTGACAGACCAAAAACTAGTTTTTTTTTCTTGCACATGTTTTGTTTTGTTGCACCACTTACTTTGAATTTTTGGTAAGTAAAAGCATGTAAAATTATATGAAGTATTGCAATGCCAAAATCTATTCAGTGTAAGACAGTTGACTAGAATTTAAGTTTTTTAAAACAAAAAGCTCAACTAACTAACCAAGATAATTAAAGTGACGGACCAACAATGAATTAAACTGTTATATTTTGCGTAAACACAAGTATTACAAAGTTAAAAAACTAGAAAGGTTTACAAAATCCTCCATGAAACTATTGCTATATTTTATTAAAGCAATAGTTCTTGTTACCAGCCACAGAGCATAAGTAATCGTATAATGCGTCAGACAGGCCTAACAAATGATTCACAGTGTCATAGCTGTAAAAATGACTCAAGTCACTGAAAGGGTGGTTGGTATCCCAAGGTTAACAACGTGTTAAATTAGTAATTTCTTAAAATTGTATTATTTTTCTTGAAAGCAGCTGTAACATAAACTGTAACCTTAGGGAAAATCGGTCAAGTGCGAGTCGGACTTGCGCACTGAGGGTTTTGTACAACAAACAAAGGATTTTTTGTACGATGAACCACAAATTTGTGGTTTTCGGACTTTTTTCTTTACTTGTGTGCAAAACCTTCCAGTTTACCAAAGGTCCTATAGGATTTGATTCCCTTAAGAAATAAAAAGATAATAGGGCTAAAATGACCGTATCTTTGGATTGCGTTAACTTAAAAGCTTGATTTTGTTACATCTTCAAGGAACCGCAGCGTATGATAGTCATGTACACATGATCAAACTTATCGTTCTTTGTTCAGACTCTTCCCACCACCGACACTCGTGTTTTGCGACAATCTACCAATTGACCTCATGCTTGCTTCGATAGCCTAGTGAAAATAATTGTGTTATTCCAGGAGGTTTTTTTTGTTTGGTTCTCGCAATGTAATGATTCAAAAATAAAACGGAAGTAATTCTGCAGTAAACATTAACCTAAGCACTTTTGCTGGCGATGACCCATCACATAGTATATGCATGCAGATAAATTTTCACCACAGCTTTCAGAGCTGGCCGCTTGCCAAGTCTCCAGTACTTAGCTCTGATGCGTTTCTTATAATCCAAATCATATCTTTTTTGTATTTCCATTGAGAACGAAAACTAATACCGCTTTATCGTTAACTTGTTAAGATAAGATATTCAATGTAAATTACTATTTTTTCTCATAAAAGAGCTTGAAACCCTAAAAAAACTGCCACAACATCACATATGCCACATAATCAATCTCAAATACAATAATAAATGAAAAATAATTGTATTTTAGTTCACTAGAACTTTTTTTGGCTTTACTAGAAAGCAAAGTTTTTGGTTCATCATTTCACCCTTTTTCATTTTAAGTAGTTGTTTCCGACAAAGTATTGCCCGAATGTAATAATTTTTAAGGATTCAACTACATTTTTCTACGTACCATATTAAGATCACTTCATCAGCATTTTTTTTTCAAAAACCAATTGAGAATGAGAATTGTTCACATCATAATATATAAACAACAAGCCTACCGCGTCTGTGTGTATCACACCACGTGACCGTTGCTTGTTGCTTCTGGACAAATGCCAGGTTTGGTCAAGCCGCAGATTGCCCAAGCCGATCAGTGGACCGCAACACAGCCCGGGCGGCCTCTCGGTCGGTGACTTTCGGACATTACTACAAATGGCCAAAGTAGGTAGGTTTATTACTGCTTCACTTAGAACGAAAAGGAATTGGTTGGTACTTTTTAGGGACTTGACCCAAATGGTAAAAACGGAAAACTATTACTAAGACGGTCAGTCTGCTGCCGCTGTCACAACAAACACTAAAAACAGAATAAAATAATATTAAAGTACAATCCACAGTACCATATCACAATCGTGATTTTTTGGCGGTTTTTCTCGATATTAATATTTAGAGAATATTTATTTGTATATTCATTTTATTAAAAATAATTTCGTGTACAAAAAATATAAAACTAAAAAAAGTTATAATATAGAACGTCTAATATATATAGAAAATGCGCAAGACAAATATTTATTTACTTAGGATATTGTGGCGAGACAGAACAAATTGAGTTACAAACAACACATCTTATAATAACAAAAGAAGAAACGATAAAAATATTTTTATGAAGTGAAGTGCCTACCTAATTAATATTTTTGAGTGCGTAATACAACATCTATAGAGAATTTCTGAGTATTATACCTATCAATTGGCATTAACGTCGTTCGTAAAAATAAGAAGATGTTTATTCAGATTTTTTTATTCGGTGTCCAGTTCTGTGCCTTCTTCTATATTGTAACACCATCATCTTCCTAACGTTATCCCGGTTGTGCACTCGCGCGCGAGGGCCCAGGGTCCGCTGATCATGGTTACCATACATTATTTTGATAGATTAATATTGATAGATTATTATACATAAATCCTTAAAAATATTTCCCGTTCTACTCACTCATAGCCCTTGCGTCATTATTACCATCTAATAACCTTAGCGTCACTTACGGATACTTTTAACACGGTACGTAGATGGAGATATTTGTTTTCGTAAAAATCCCGATTACGGAGTAATTTTCCGTAATAATAAAAACAACCGCTTGGCCTGAGCCATTGCTTTATTATTAACTTACAATTAATCAAAAAAATTAAAAATATAAAGACCTTAATTTCTTTTATTTTACGAAACATTAAGAGTTCTGCTGAAATAAGGAGGTACTAACTTATTTTCTTTCACATCTTCAATGTCCCTTAACCAAAAACACCAGGTGTGGTCACAAAGTCGTCTGTAACCCTACGCGAGTGCGTACTCAGGTTCCCCACTCTGTGCGACGATTTCCGCATTTTCGACTGCAGCCGTCTCTGTCTTCCATGCCAAGGTAACCGTAAAAATGAGCGCGATCGCTAGATCTAAGAATACAGGCAGCATCTTCCAGATTAGCGTGTCTGACGCATATGAAAGATGCGCGACGGTCATTTTTTCCACTGTGCGTCGCTTGGCGCGCAGCCAAAGACGCCGCCTGGCGAGGTGCCAAGCACAGTACACTATACACACAACACCCCTTGGCTTTGGGCGGTATAATCTCGATATCGATGGGCGATTGATGCTTTTCATGTTTTTGTTTCATTTGGCTTAGGTGTTAAAATGTAATTGATATCCGAAAGGACTGCGTATTGTGTTGTAAGAAAATAAATTTAATGCTATGCTCCTTGTATTGAATTTGAAATATACTTTTCGTATTACATGGGAAGGGGAAAGATTTGCGCTGTAATTTTCAGCAGCTTGCAAACATTGTGAAACCTGCAGACTCATAAAAACTGAAAAGACTCAAATGTATTACTATTTCAACCCTGTACCACTTATTTTTTATATTGAGATTAAATAGCCTATATTGTGCACAGGAATAAAAATGCTCAAACTATAATGTTTGCATTAGAATAAGTTCGTAAAAATCCATAGGTAGCATACATAGACAAAAACTAAAAAACAATTTTTTTATACCATAATGTCCTAAGCTAAGGTTTAGGTGGAACATTTTTAAATCAATGTAAGTACAGGAACTAATTATGGTAGGACTATCCTATGGTTATCATCATAAACATGAATACTAAATTATGTACAAAACCAAGCTATTTGGAAAATCAAATTTCGACTTAATCCATATTGAAATCATCTCGAAATTTAGACTGTCGATATAAAAGTTTTCTACACACTCTCCTAGCCGACCGCTAACCCGCTGAGCTAAGGGCGTTGTTGAAATATTCCTAGCTTATTGGTACAGTTTACGGCTGCGCAGGAGTGGATCCAACAGACTACAGTTATCATAATGGATTTAGTGCCCGTCTGTGTTTCTTGCTATGATTATGCGCTTACGTTTATGACTGGCTAGGGTGTAACCATAATATTAAGCTTTTTGCAAAATGATTTGAGTGATTTTCTAAAATTAGGTTAAAACATTTCGCAATTCTTCCTTTTGGCGAAGAAGTAGATCAGTAAAAATTTGTAAAAAATGGCCCTTAAATAGGCACAGAGTTACATACTTGTGCTATACCTGTGCTTAGGAAAAAAAATAAAAAAAATCTTTGATGTCAACATTTTGATATTAAAAAACTATTTTCATAGACTGTACTTTATTACATTTTTTCTGAACTAAACGAACAAAATTTTCGCTGAGGAATATTTTATTTAGTTTGAAATTTCGATACCTTTGTACTTTATTACATTTTTTTTTTAAACTAAACGAACAACATTTTCGTTGAGGAATATTTTATTAAGTTTGAAATTTCGATACCTAGTACACACTCCAATTTTCAGCAATCAAATAGCTCTCAAGGCCTAGTCGTTTCAATCACGAATACTTGTTTCAGGTGATTCGCGTTTTTATGTTAGGTTTTTGACATTCCTTTCCATGAGCAAATAACCAATAATAACCAATAATAATAGAAAATTATTACTCAGAGGAAAACTTTGAATATATGAGACAGGTATAGTCATTTTCTGGTTAATGGATAAAAATATTGTCTAAAAAGACGTAATTCGACCAGATTTTTTTTAACAAAAAATAAAACCGCTTTCACAAAAGGCACTAATAGTTAGAAATAACTTTTTTATCGCAAAGTGCAAGAAACGTGGAAGAAAGTCGGTGGAAGCATCGACGTAACGTGACATAGGTCACTCGTATGAATACTCACATTGCCCCGGACTACCACTAGTAATAAAAAAAGTTATCTCCAACATTCTGGCGCGTTTTTTTTGTTGTAATTTTGTTAAAAAAAACTTTTTAATTAAAACATCGTTAATGGTTTCTACAATACAACAAAAAATCTTGTTTTGATTACAAAAAAATGGCCAAGTGCGCGTCACGTTACAACCAAGCGCAGTAGGGTTCTGTAGTTTTTCTCGTCTCTATGACTGACTTATAGTAAAACTACAAAGTTAATAATGCAGTTAGTTATCTATGAAACTATTACGAAATTTTCAAATCTTTAGCTAGGTACATTTTGTAAGTTACTTAGAAAACATTACCTAGTTACTCGGTTCAGCGAAACTTTAGTGGTCACTTGTTGACTATTGAGCCCAAAGCTTATGAATTTGTTTTCCTTGGCTTTATTTTTGAATAATACAAATGCCTAACTTTTTGCATTAACTACCTACCTAAATGCATCAACGAAACGCATATTATTATGGAAAATTTTCATGTTGATGAAAAGAAAATCTGGTGGTGAATGCATGGATTAAATTTAAAATTGTGAGTAAAGAATGACGATAAATAAATGTTATGCCATGCCATGTGTTTACAAAGCAGTGTTTTAATTTTTTTTTATTTGAAATGGGTTTGCTCTTGACACAAGACTAAGCCAGACGTGGTACAGACAGAGTCGATGATGGAGCGAGCTCACCCAGAAGAAGCCTGTTCACTCTGAGTTCGAAGGTCTTTGGGTTGTAATCCGTTGGAAACACTGAAGCGGGTAGTGAGTTCCACATTTATTTATTTATGTTTTAATAAATGAAATATTCTCCAAATTAAACTTACGTTCGACTAATTTTAAATCGTATCACCTCATCTGTGACACTTTTAATTAAATGACATTGTAAATAGGTCGCTGTGTAGTTTTCGCAACGATCACTTTTTATGATAGTTAAAAACCGGTCCTTAAACAAGCCGTGGTTGCTTATTTGGATGATTCAATAAATATTGTTTTAGGTAATAAGCATTTGCTTTGCACTAAAGATTAGATATTGCACTTAAAAATATTAATAGCTGAGACGGGAACCGAACCCATGTTCCTCGCATATTGGGTAATTGCCTAGCGACTCGGCCACACAGACATTGGTAAAGACTCTCAATCTAGTGCTTCTTGACGCTGCCTAAAATGTCGGCGGTAATTTTTCGAATGCGTATCTTATCTTTAGATTGCAAAGTACTAAAATGCTTATCACTGGAGTTGAATCTTTTATTCAAAGGATGCTAAAATAATTTTGATGCGCATACTACAGTTTGAGTATGTATGTCTCCAGTGCACAAACTAGGCTATGTTTTATTTGAATTGGGAAATCTCCCTTAAACAACAGTGAAGGAAAACATCGTGAGGAACCCTGCACAGTAATTGCTTAGTGTGTGAAATGGAGAAGGTAATGGCAAACAACTTTTTTGGCAATTTTAAGTCGTCGCGTGTGTTTCATTTCACATAATACGACCCTCAGTCTTTGAGGTATACGACTGTGAATAAGAAGAAGATCTCCCTTCATCAAACTTGGTACAACTCAGTGGTCATGGTTTCTGGACGGTGATGGGAGTATGGGTTATTTACGCAGACGAAGTCGCGGGCAACAGCTAGTATTGCATAAATTAACTGTAACCTACAAGTACCAACTGAGTCACGCCGCATCACAATTAAGGCGCAGCTGCCAAAGGATCTCAGCTTACTCTACGCTTGCGCACGTGTCGCCATTACCGTTTCACTCCACAAAACAACATAAACAACACTAAAACTTCACCCTAATTTGAGTTCTCCAACCTAAAGAATAAGATGTATTTTTGTGTGAGCAATAAAAGATGGCGGTTTCCAATTTCTGGCTCCAAACGGACCGGTGTTTACTTGCGGGAGATTGAGTTTTATGCTATTGGCGTTTGTTTTTATGAGTTGCACAAAATAAAGCGAAAGGTGTGAGCTGTTTGAGAAATTAAAATGTAATAGCTAATAGGTACAGTAGCCAGCACCTCAGACTGCAACATATTATCGTAAAACCGCCACTGTTACCACAGCATAAGGTACCAACGGCAGTATTTACCTTGATTTTCTGTCGTCCCTACATAGTTAATCTCTTTCTGGCCTTAACAAGTTTGAGTCGTATTCCGGTACTTATTTTATTTCAATCAAGTCTCGACATTAATGCAATTTTTGACGTTCTCTCTCTGCCAAAACCAAAAAAAGATTATAATCAGATTTCGATTTCCGATTGAAAAATTGGTGAACATGTGTTTAAGAGGGAAGTAAAATTTTTAAAATCTTTGTTATTTCATATTTATATTATAAAATCTAACTGTGCTGGTCCTAGGGGTTCCTTAATCTAACTGTGCTGGTGAAGCTTTTTTTCTAATTCTAGCACATAATTTCGGGATTTAGACTCCTGAATTTCACCTATCTTCAAGTTGCACTTAACTATCTAGGTATAATTTTTATCAACGAACTTCGTACCGCATCAGGACAGGTTTTTATTTTTTACTATATTCCTCGCAAATTTTTAATTATTTTTATTGATAAAAACCTTTCTTGGTTTAAAAAAAAATTGACCATGCTTCCTTGAATACTGAGTAAAAAATGTCTGAATTATTACAGCTGTAATTGAGGAAAGCCGTATTGTGAAAAAGTTTGTATAATTACATATACTAAATACTTAAAGCTATATAGCTTTCTGTTTTACAATAGCTCAAACATCAGAATCACACACATCAAAATCAGATGCATGAAATCAAAGGCAACTGCATCAAAGTCGTCCTAATGTCCGTGGGTTAATTAAATACTCATTAGGTACTCCCCTCACTTGAAGTGATACTTATTTACGACCAACATGTTCAGGCGCAGCTGCCGAGACGTCGCGACAGCTGCTTTGTCTAAACAGTGCGAGTGGAAAGGCATAAATTTGTAAGAGAATGGAGATATCAGTGGGAAATGATTTGATGAAGAGATGAGGGATGAGCTTGCAAAATCCAGGTTATGCAAAACCTAAAAAATATATTATATTAATGACAATGTGTTAAAAATCGTAACCAAGACCTACGCATTGTGCCTATCCTATTGAGTAATATTGCAATTTATTATTGCTGAGTAATGACTGTTAGTTTTTTACCCGACTGCGTCAGTTACCCTCCGGTAATTACTATGAGAGTGAAGAAACAGCGAGTCACCTGTGTACTTGTGCACTATAATATCTCCCGCGCAGCCAACTGCTCTGTGTTGAGAAAGGCTGAGTCGAAATTCGACTAGGAGGCCATTATTATAATTTTTTTCGAGCTTATGTCTATGTATTATGCCCATTTCTTTCGCACGCCTTACAGCTGAACGGCTGAACGGTTTTCGACAAATGAGATGTAGTTGAATTTGTGAAAATTGTGTTAGTAACAAAGGCTAAAAATCTTTTGAAAATTACTCCCGCAAATAAAGTGAAAAGGGGTGGGTTGATTTTTTACCATAGTAATATATGGGTATGAAATGAAAGCTAGTAAAAGACCATTTAAAAAAATGCAACCAGGTTTTTTGATTTTATAATAATTATTTTATTACTTGTTAAGTATTTTGAAAAATCGCGATCATGCAAACTAAAATAATAATAATCACATTTATTATTATTTTAGTTTGCATGATCGCGACAAAACTTCCTTATCTCTTTCAGCTAAAAGTGAAAAGATTATCACAGACGAAATCCATATCAATAATGGCATTTTTCAGGGTGATTCTCTAAGTCCTTTATGGTTCTGCCTTGCCCTCAACCCCCTTTCTAACCTCCTTAGTCAGTCAACGAACGGCTACAGACTAACAAATAATTGTACAGTGTCACATCTATAATATATGGATGACATCAAGTTATATGGTAAATCGGTTAAAGATATGGAAAGCCTAGTAAAAGTTTAGTAAAGACATACATATGAATTTTGGATTAGAAAAATGCAAAACACTACATATACATAGGGTAAAATACAAGCAGGTGATTATAGCTTAGACGATGACATAAATATTAAAGCAATGGACGTAAACGATACATACAAATACCTAGGTATAAAACAAAACAAACATATTATTCATACACTAATTAAACAAGAATTAAGGATGGAATATCTTAGGAGAGTAAATTTAATATGTAAAAGACATTTAAACTCAAAGAATTTATTCAAAGCTTTAAATACATATGCCGTTCCTGTACTAACCTATACATTTGGTGGTATTAAGTGGACAAATACTGATATTTCTAATTTACAAATAAAAACTTGGACTACTTTGACTCAACATAAATACTTGCACCCATAATCAGTTACAGAAAGAATGACTATTAAAATAGAAAAATGAGGAAGGGGTTTAATTGATTTCAAAGCACTATGGGAAAGACAAGTTACAAGCATCAGACAGTTTTTTCATAGCAAAACACAAAACTGTAGTAGAATTAGATGACAACCTCACACCGTTAAATTTAAAGCAAAGAGACACAGCAAATAATAGTTCCCAACAAATAATAGAAAAAGAAAAGTTAGATGCATGGCGAAGAAAACAGTTACACGGAAGACATAAACAGGATTTGGAAGAGCCGCATATAGACCTCGAAGCTTCAAATAAATGGTTGAAACTAGGCTACCTGTTTCCTGAAACTGAAGGCTTCTTGATTTCTATTCAAGATCAAATAGTCAACACTAAAAACTACAGAAAGTTTATTATAAAAAACCCTAATGCTTTAGACGACAGATGTAGAAAGTGCCATAGAAATCCGGAAACTATCCAACATATAATCAACGCATGCCCCGTATTGACTCAAAACGATTATACACACCGACACAACCAAATAGTACACTACGTCCATCAAAAACTTGCTTGTCCAACATAAATTGTTACCACCAAAAGTAGAGCCGTACTACCAATACACTCCCAAAGCAGTCTTGGAGAGCCCCAGTCACAGAATGTACTTTGACAGAGCCATCCTAACTGACAAAACCATTCATTGCAATAGACCAGATGTAACATTACTTGACAAAACACACAAAACTGCTTATTTAATAGATATAGCTGTACCTAACACCCATAATATCAAAAAAACTATAGCAGACAAAATACACAAATATTCAGAGTTAAAAGAAGAGATAGTTAGGATTTGGAACTTAGAAAAAGTGTACAGTCGACCAAATTGAATCATGACCCACCTAATGGTCATTTTTCTACTGTCATTTTATACAAGTAAGTTGAAATTCGCTTGAGCATACATTTCCTAGAAACGAACGTGTCATCATTTTATTAGACACTGACAGTCACTGACAAGGCAATGGTCGCTATCTGTACGAATAAGTTTGTATGAAAATCGGCGAGAACTTCATTTCATGTGGGTAAGGGTTGCAATGCAACACACAAGTAGGTAGGTAGATATTTGGGATTCGGCACGGCCGGGCGCCAAGTCTGTATTGGGAACCAGTTTCTTTTATAAAAGTTCCACTGGAACTTGTGTTTGCCATGATGAAATAAAACAGTATACTTAGTTAAAGAAAATAATAATTATTTTAAGTATATATTTAACAAGTGGCATTAAATTGGTAAAGTGAAAAGTAACCCGATTAGACGACAAATGTCACTTCCCCAATCCAAACACCACAAATTTTCATCTGGGGACCTAGACGGCCATGGAATAAGAGTGAATGCATCTTCATGCTGGGTAAACCAATTCGAGACAATTCTGGCAGTATGCACTGGACAGTTATCATGAACAAAGGAGACTACTGGCACTTCTTCACGCAAGTAAACTGTTCGCAAAGTCGGTAACATTGATTCTTCCATTAAATTGACATAGTTTATAGCGTTATGACGAGGAGAAATTTGAACAAGTTTTCCGACACTTCCGGCATCCATCCAGGCACACATGTTAGCTGAAATTCAGTTGGATAATTGGTTGGGCACAACGTGATCCTCTGTCCTATCGCGTGTTATCGTAACGCCACGAAGTTAAGCGACCATGTTGAGACGAGCGAAATGATTTCTCGTCTGTAAATATGTTATCCGTAATAGTGTTGCATTTCCGTTCTCTTCCGTTCCGTTCTTGATTCGACGAACGCCATGATTATGTCGTCGTCTGTCTTCGAGGGTACCCTCTTTAGCATGCCGGCTGATCCAGGTTCTGACTGTGTTCCGACTTATTCTTAGCTGTTTGTTCTGCCAAATTGGCCATTATAAGATTTGTTTGTAGATATTGACTTAGGTTTTTATAAAATTTCTGACTTACTAGTAGGTATACTTGACATTTGACACACGACGTTTTTTATTTTTTAAATTATAATACATTTTCCTTCGTAGTGAAAAGAGTTTGGATTATGGACTTATTTTAAATTCATATTAAGACTGGTTTATCTAAAACATGTCTAGTGCAGTGATAATAAAGGTTAAAAATAATAAAGGTAAACTTGCATAAATCTCTGACCCGTTATGACGCATTGTTATTCATATTTAAAACGTACTATGTGCAACATGCATGACAGCGAAGAAAACCTTACTACATTTATAAATGCAAAGGAATAATCGGCAAAGTGGGTCATGATTCAATTTGCTCGACTGTACATTGTACCTCTGGTGCTCTCCAGTACTGGTATTATACCCAAACACCTGCATCAGAGCCTCAAACTCCTAGAGCTACTACCACACACCTACATTACAATGCAAAAAGCAGACATCCTAAACACTTACTAGACGACCGTCTTGGTGTAGTGGTTCGCGCCACGGACTTCTAAACCAGGCGGTTGCGGGTTCGAATCCCGCAAGGGGCAAATGTTTGTGTGATGAGCACGAGCATTTGTACCTAAGTCATGGATGTTTATAAAAGTATTTAAGTATGTCTATCCGTTATCCTAGTCACCATAGCACAAGCTCACGCTTAATATGAGGCTAGGTAATTGGTGTGTTTGTTGGAACAATTTATTTATTTATTTATTTACTTGCCGCATAGTACGTCGTTTCCTTCAAGATGAACCTGCCATACTTACCGACCAAATACAAACTACATGACTAGATCATCTTACTTGGCAATGCCCGTAAATGATCTTTTAAAACACCAGCCCCTGAGCTGAGAAAAAACAAAGAAACATAAAAATAATAATAATATTTATTTCTCTCCTCCACAAACAAGGGGGTTTCTTAACGACTATAAGCAAAAATTACGTACTAACTTACAGCCAAAGTTTGTGGGAGCTGATGCTTGTACTAGGTTTTCATACCTGTGTTACAAGTCACCAAACTAAAGCGCTCTATAGACTGCTTGTGCATTCGAATGAACTTTATAGAGACATAGTTTGTAAAAAAAAAATACGTAGCTACTACAAACTTCCAAAGAATTGCACAATTTCATACTCAACCTGTTTATTATATCTTCATACTTCGTTCAGTTTAGTCATAGTTTCAAGAGCACCTTCCGTTTTACGTGTTTGTTTTTACGATGCACATGTGTTGATTGAATTGTTTTTGGGTCAAGCGTGTTTTAATATAAATTTTATACCTATGTACTTATATGAAATATTAAACAAAATACGTGGTACGTGGTGGTAGGTGAAGTGAAAGATAGGTTGCAAGAGCTAAAAAATGAATTCAGACATAGTTGAGGAAGATTAAAACTTTGTGGAGTTAGTTTTTTTTTACTCTTAATTATTTTATGAAACCCCGTAAAATCTTCTTCTTAGTCAGGCACTCTTGGCAGAGTGGTCGTGGCAATTGATGGACAGGGTTGCGTAAAATGTATTAATTAAAAACAGTACCTAAATGATTTTGTTGTTTTTTTCTTATTGGCAGCAGTTTATTTTCAATTTGTACGGTAGCATAGAATAAAGACGTAGAGGTAATGAAATACAGCAATGACACTTTGCAAATGTCTCTGTCCGCAAAAATCTTGGATTTTTTTTCGTAGTACAAAATCACTTTCCATTACAATCGACGATGTCGTCTCTTATGAACACGACCACCACCAACTGAAAATTCAAAAATGTATGAAAATAACTACACAAATTGTGCAATAACACGCCTTGCATTTCCATCGCCCTCGCGTTACCATGCAAAACAAAAAAGCGTTACCCAAAGCAAAACAATGACGAAGAATCTTGGAAATCTCCAGGCAGCTCGACGGGAGGCGGCTATATTTAGCTGCGCCCGCGCCGCGACGCGTGCTGGCACGGCGCGATGGCGGCCGGTAGCTGAAAGCTGGTAAGTCACGATTTAAAAAAACATTTGGCTTTTTAACTTTGCAATGATTATTACCTGTAAGCCTACCGCCTGACTTAAAAGTTATAGCGATTGTGATTGCTATTACAAAGCAATAACATATAAATCATATTTTTGGTTATTTTAAAAGATATCATTGTTTTTCAGACTTAAGTTTAACTTGATTACTTAACTTGACTTTATGTTAGTTAGCTTAATGGCTTTTCAAGGCTTTGCTTGCTGGCTTTAAAGCCATAACTATTGCAATTTGAAACCGTGTTGAGCCGCTTTACATCGTCTGACAGTTAAAGCTAATGTTGCTTACTTTTATGCACATAGCTGCTAGCTAGCTGAGTGCATCAGATAATTATTGACTTCATCGAATTAGTCTAAAATGCATGATACAGAACAATCCATTTATAACTTGGGAAACGCATCTTGCCAAGCCTTTCCTGTAGGGTCTACCCGAAAATTAAGGTTAATGACTTAAGCATTTTTTCCGCCCACCACCTGCGCGGGAGACAGAGGTGTGTGCGTGGGCTCTGCGTAAAGTATGCGCGCCTGGTACTCTTGTTACACCTATGTACCTGAGATCAGTGAACTTAGTTTTGAAAGATATACAAGTACCTAAATCAAATCATGTCTCAATACTTTCCGATTTTTAAGTAGGAAGTCAATAAAAAAATATGATCCATTTCAATATGATCTGTTTCTATGGGTACCTCCCCCCTACCGACATGTCAGCAGACTTTTCGTAGGCTTTTCTTAATATTGAACGACACACATGTAGTTTCTTTTCTAAAACTTAAATCAATAAATTTCTCTAACTAGTAGAATAATACATTAACTTTGTCATCATTATTAATTTGAAAAAGTACAATGTAATATAATTTACTTTTAACCAAACTTTTATACTTATTTGCAATATCTTGTGGTATTTTTTACAAGAGTTACACACGTTTTTAGAAACATAATTAAGATTACCTATGTCATTTACAAGTGTAGGGCGGGGCGGCTCCTATGATCTTCGTTTTGACTCATTAGACCCTTAAGATGACGACCACTATACCACATATGATATAACACTTTATAATATCCGGATACGTACAGGACATGGCAATGAGCTGACTCATGACTTTCAGCTTTTATTCCCGGTAAAGGTTTTTTAAGTTGAGTCTTCGGTTGAAAAGGATGTGATGAGTAATGTAAAAGCTTTTTACGATAGGCGAGTTTTAATGGATTATGTGTCACCGGAATACTAAAAACAAAAAATGTCGGTCTTTTTAAGGGGAGGGATTATTGCTTGTAGTGAAATCCATATCTTTGCCCAATAAAATACTTGAGGAAATTGTAGCTATAGCTCCTGAAAAATTCAAAATACGAGTAGGTATGTACTTGTGTATAAGCCAATAAGTTTAGTCAATCATCATCAAATTTAAGAGCTAGGCTCTTGTCGGTGGAGTTTTTTCCATTCCTCTCTGCTTTCCGCCCTTCTCTTAACCTCCTGATATGACCCGACATTTATCTTTTCTTTTATTTGCTGCATGTAACTTATTCTTGGTCTTCCTCGCTTCCTTTTTCCTTCTATTCTTCCTTCTATTATCGTTTTAATAAAATTGTCGTGTCGAATCAGGTGGCCTAACATTCGTCCCCTCCTACACTCTATTGTTTCCATCAATCTCCTTTTTTCCCTAACCATAGACAAAACTTCTTCATTTGTTTTCTTCTCCGTCCAACTTATACGCTCCATTCTCCTCCAGCACCACATCTCGAAGCCTTCCAGTCTCTCTCTGTCCCTCTTTGTCAATGTCCACGTCAAGTTTAGTCAATATTATTCTTTATTATCGTAACCAATTTTCCATAACGTCCCACAGACCGCTCCTCATTATGTAGCGCCAGGCGTCATCATTTACCACTAAATTTATCTTTAAATCCTCAACAGTAAACTTCAAAATCAATTGCACACGGTTTAACTGTAGCACAGCAGAGAAAAGCGTTCCATTTTCAATTCAATTATGAGACCCCTACGGTTGTGAAAAGGTTAGAGCAACGCGCACATCATCTATAATGCTACCCTTGCACAAAATTTTGATATTTGTCAACCTAAAGCGGTTGTAACAGAGTTGAAATTGCCATGTCAGTTGTGGCTGCAAGTCTGATTGACCGCGCTATGGCCTGCAGCGCACATACACACACACACGCACGCGCGGCAGCCATGTTGGATGCGCGTGGGCATAGCGCACGTGCGGGCTATTTTAGGCGGCGCCCGCCCCGCTCTCGCAGGACTGTGAACGTATGGTGTGGATTTTACTTTGTGAAATATAAGCCGGCTTGCGTTGCGTTGCTTATGTAATAAGCGATTTATTAACAGCTATTTTGCATAAAGAACAGTTTATGGTAGGATTTCTATTATTTGTTTTATAATGGCGGCTTAACACGCAACGTATTTGTTGTGCAATCGAAGAGAAATAATACATAGTTTAAGTAAAAGATACATTTATTAAGTTATAACTGGCTTAGCTTTGAAGAAATATCTCCTTTTATTAATATTACAGGAGCTATTAAAAATCTCATGGAACAATGTTACCTACGTTGTTTCATGGCAGTAGTAGTATATAGTATAGTTACGGAGAAAGTCTACCAATTACAATTTTGCCACAAACTGGATAGACCTAGGACTAATTAATTTTAACTTTTTTCAAACCTGCTAACTGACAGCGGTACGAAGTTGTCCCAGCTTTTTTGTAATGCTTGGCTACCCAACATCGTGTTGTGATAAAGCACACATCTTGATGGCTGCTTTAATGATCCGTTTACTATGACGAAAGATTAGGGGCGTGTATGTGTTACTATATAAACAGCCATAAAACGACTTTTTCTATCATAAAACTCAGTTTTATTGTTGTTTTTCTGTTGTGACTGTCCGACAAAGCGTAGCTGTGATGTATTGTCACCCCATAAAATTTGTGGATACACTTGAAGTCTCAATGGCATATTTTAATAAAGAAAAATTGTTTTTTTATTGTTTTTATTGTTATTTTTTATGCCTTCAAAGTGAAAGCTCTTGGTTAATAACGTTACAAACAGTAAAAGGTTTTGGAATATTTTTATCTACAGGATTATTAATATTTTAACTCCTTTATTTTCAGGATTCCTCAGTCATCAAACAACACTTCAGCTTCGAGTTTCGCGGTATGTATAACACGCACTTGATATAAAATTTACCCGAACAGATGACAAAATTGTAACAAGGAGTATTATATAGGGGTATCGATAGCCTTCTGCATACTCGCACAGCTACTACAGTTTGAGTCACGCAATGTAAAAGTGAAATTGCTATGGATTCCCGCGCATATCGGTATACGGGGCAACGAGGAGGCTTATAGGTTAGCGAATTCTGCAAATATAAATGGATCTGAATACCACATTAATCCATGCTACTCGGAAACCTTATGCGAATTTGAAGTAGTTTGCCAAATGCAGTGGAAGGAATATTCTAAATAACGTTCGAGGTCAAAAAGCATATGGTACAAAACCAACCAAAGTGAGCCTCCTCGTATACCGTGGTTCATAAGGAGTAAGTTACCCAGAAGTAAAGTCAAACTAATTATGAGTATTAGGTCTGGTCATATCCCATCCAGGAAGTTTGCATTCTTAATGAAAAAATTGTGAAATATGTGGCACGATTGAGGATGTCTTTCATCTGTTGATGGAATGTGAGCGAAACCAAATAGCTAGGCAACAATTTTTAGATATATTTAGTGTCAATAAGCTGGATGTAGGGATTGTTCAGAGTATTCCGAGCAATCCTGACTCTGATGCTACCTTGTACTTGTGTGGTTTGGTGGAGTCCTGCCAGTAAAACACACGGGTACTATGTACAGGGTAATCTTTATATTATATGAAGATTACCCTGTACATAAGTATTATTGCTAAGCCACTTTTATTCAGTTTGTACTTTATATAAGTTTTTTCTTGTAAAATTGTTTGTTCGATGGGACTGACATGTCTTATAGACAAAAGCTGCTAAAAATAGTTAAAAAAATGGAAATATACTCAATCAACGTAGGTACGACAGCACAGACAGCGGTCGTCTTATTAATATTTTCGTCGTCGTCTTATTAATGATTTCACTACGAAAATCTACAGTCTAACGTGCTGGTGATTGTACTAGAAACTCTGAGTCTCTGCACTTAAATTCACACCAAATCCAAACTCCGTCTGTCACTCACGACCCTATTCCGTATTCTTCGAACAGAGTTGTTCTACACCGGTGCAACAATCAGACAGCCGACGGCTGCACTCGCAAACCCATGAATAACTGATAAATGTTACCGGAGTTGCGCTTGTCATGGAGCTTACCTTAACAATTGGACACGCTGCGGTAACGGACAGGTTCGGAAGTTAAAGGAAATTTGAATACTACGATCAAAATACGGTGGAATAGACTAAACTAGACAGATATTAATTAGCACGCCTACCGCCAGTTTGAAAGCTATCACGATTAAGATTGTAATTATAAAGCAATGACAAGAATCAACATTTATTTATTTTATAAATCAAGCATTGCTTTAATGACGTCCTATTTGAAAGTTATAGGTAAATGTTTTTCTATGCTTTCCTAAAAGATACAATTTGAAATTACCAAATGTAGGTTTGTCTTCTGATTAGAAAATTCAGGGTTTTTTTGCGTTTTCTTTCCAGAATAAGTCCGGACTTGAGTCGCTAAAAAAAGGAATACAAATTCTCGTATCGCAAACACAGCAAAATTATTAAGTATTTTGACATGTAATTCCTCTCTCATTCTGTGATAATAAATTAATTATTGTCACAAACTGCAATGACATCGAAACTTGAGTGAAATAAAAATATGGAATCTTTGCTTCTTTGCTAGGTATGTTGCCACAATAAGACTCTTTCAATAAAATAAATAAAATCGTAATAAATGCTGTATTTTAGATTTAAATAAAGCTTTATTTACATTCTTCGTAGCTGAATGTCTGGTGATTGAATTGTATCTAAAGTTCTTTTCACGTTTTTACAAAAGCATTGAACAATTATATCCTCGATTACATTGTTAACCTTTTATATCTTCTGCTGATTACGGAATCAGCAGAAGATATAAAAGGTAAAAGAATCAAAATCTTTAAAATAATCTAAATTTTTAGTTATACTCACGGGAGTATAACTAAAAATTTTGATTACCTTTATAATCTTCACGAATATTGCACGCAAAAATGTAAGCCGTTTTTTTATTCTATACTAAGAGGTGGGTTTGAGGCTATTTTCGTAGGTAGTAATCATTGGAACTGTTGAACCGATTTTAAAAATTCTTTTACCTGAGTGACATAGACTATATTTTCAAATTGGACTCGTGCCGTGCGAACGCGGGTTTCAACCCATTGAAAGTGGTAAAAATATGTGAAACATGTAAAGCTGAATATGAAAAAAGCATGAATAACTGTTCCCGAGAAATAAAAATATCAATACATAAGTATTATTTTTATCTGGCGAGTGTTTTTTTTATTTGTTATTGTCATAGGTAGTTTATGTGGCCTCTTTAATCAGTCCGTATAGGTACACTTGGAGACAGAAAATTTAAAGGTGGCCAGCATATATGCCTTTTATCGCATTTTTATTGAATGAATATTTATGGGTTACTTAACTTAATTATTGCAAAACCACCTCTATTATAGCAGCATTGTGAACCTTTACTTATGTACTGTCGGCCGCGATTGTAGCTTAATATTAAGTACCTGCTGAGCGAGCGACCTTTGCTTAGTTACTACTATTTTATATAAAGCGTTATGATTCGTAATTCTTCATCAAAAAACAAAAAAGTAATAAACTTGATGTAATAAAAAAAAACAAAAGTAGAAAATGTTTCGTCATCGAGCTACCATCCTACGTCTTATGCATTTGGCCACGACGCTCATTCTTACCGGTACGAAATTTGCGACCGAACAATGCGAAAGAAAAACGCATGAAAACACGAAAATACGCGTTTTCCCAATCCTGACTATTTAAAATCGATTTTTCACCCCAGATAACAAAACATTGACACCCCACAATCCGAATTTTAACGAAACCGGTAGAGCCGTTTCCATGATCACAAATAAATAAATACAAGAATTGCTAGTATAAGATATTGGCAATGCGCTGTAAATTATAATCACCATCATATGGCTTGTCGACCGTATCTTTTGTCGGGTATC
The DNA here is from genome assembly GCA_949316185.1 of Pyrausta nigrata. Classification (NCBI taxonomy): domain Eukaryota; kingdom Metazoa; phylum Arthropoda; class Insecta; order Lepidoptera; family Crambidae; genus Pyrausta; species Pyrausta nigrata. The sequence continues at coordinate 5,028,482 of OX438937.1, forward strand.
ACACAAGAATTCAGCGATGACATTTTAATAGTGCGTAGAACAGAGATAATCGTCATTGTCATCTCTTGGCCTTCCTCCAAGAGCTTAGAGGGCATCAAGGTTGTAACGTATAGTACAGGGTGTTGGTTTTATTGTATTACCTTTAATTTAATAAGAGATTTTAATTTTGAAATAAAAAAAATCTATTATTTATGTATATTTTTAGATGCCAATCAAACCAACGCCTTTGTGTTTAGATTTGTAGAATACTTATCAATTAAATTGTATTATTGTCAGTAAAAAAAATTATCGCTGATCATGATCGATCATGTTTCTTATTAATTCATTGCCGCTGGAAAAAAATACACCCTGTATCGATTATGATTAATTCTGTTTATGCCGTCGGAAACACATGCTCATTCGCATCGAGAAACTTCAGATTGCGATGTTATTGAGCCGATAACGTAAGAATGAGCACTTGAGTTTCGTGATCTTGATAAACAGCTGTGATTTCTATAAGTTTTCTACAAATTCATGCAACGGAATAATTTAGTGGGCCAGTATATTGTTTTTTTTTATCATACTGCCGGCTTTCCGCGACTTCGTTCGCATGATAACAAAAAAATCATCATACCCTATTTTCTCCTTTCCGTCCCTTCCGAAGACCCATCTAATTTTCAACCAACTCAAAAAAGGAGGTAATCAATACGACTGTATGTTTTTTGTTTCAGAATACTAAGTACATCATAATTATTAATAGTTTTAGGCGTGTAATTGTATGGTATGGTGGATATTAGGTAGGTACAGTTACTTTAATTATGAAATTAGTAAAAAAGAAAGGCATTATTGTGATAACTCCTTAGCTTTGATTGAAAAAACCGACCAAGACACGGAGGGTTCCATACAACATTGGACACTATATTATAAGCTTTTCAATTGTATTTTAAAAACGGCAAAAAAATATATAGCGGCTACAGAAATACATCATCTGTAAAAAGTTCAACTATCCAACTATCACGGTTTCAGAGATACAGCCTGGTGACAGACAGACTGACATCAAAGTCTTAGTAATATGGTCCCGTTTTTTCCCTTTGGGTACGGAACCCTAAAAAGGACGAGAAGATACGGTACGCTCATAATAGCATCGATCAATAAGTATGATCCGACTCAACAACTTCGCGTTGCTAACCCACCGGATCCAATGATGGCGGACGCGGACTACGTCAGTGTATGAAATTGTAGAAAGAATTTGAAGAATTGCATAGCAAGTGCTCATAATTCAAAAACTTAAATAGAGTTACACTGTATGATTTAATATCAAAACAGTAATGAGCTCCCGTTGGAATGTTAAACCGTGTCAATCCACTGGTTCGCGTTGCCAATTCTAACAACAAACTGTTTGGATTCCAAAGTGCATGTTAGCATTGCCAAATAACAAGTGAACGAACACAACAATGTTGTATACATCATATTATAAGAGAGTATACGCGAGACTCGGTGATGGAAAAGTTGTATTTTGTTCAAGATTGTTTCAAGGTTCTATATTCATAGAGAACCATTGGATAAGTAGAAGACCTATGCCATGGCTCTCTCTGAAGATAGCTTAAGCTAAGCTGACCTTGAAGCGCTAGTAGCGCCCAAAAAATATGGAAACATTATCATGTGCCAATTTATATTGATTATTATTTTATATATGTGTCATTTTCTGTGATACTTTTATTGAATAAATGATTTTAACTTTTGACTTAGACCCTAGACTTTAAATTGTAAACTAACCCCACCAGGGGTTTTTTACCCAATAGACCCAAAGCAAAGCCCAAAGGCTCCTTTCTTAAAAAAGGAGAAGGTTCTATGTTAGACTGTATCACTGTATGCATGTTTTTTTTTATTAATTTTTTATGTAAGTATGTTCACCGATTTATCTGTCAATTATGGACCGATTTTAAAAAGTATTTTTATAATCTTGCGTAATGTTCTATGTTTTTGTTGTAGAACTCATCTCTTGTATATCTTGATAAATTCTTGTATGTAAATCCTCTTCGTGAAAAGTGGCATTCACCAAACAATTCTATTTGACTGTTGCTTTGCTGACCTTGAATTCTTGTACCCAGTGCTAAGGAGTAAGATTTATTACGCTGGAGTGGAGTTAGCTTTCCCTAAAATTTATTTTTAAGCGACTTAAAAAAAGGAGAAGGTGCTTTGGTCGACTGTTGGTATGTATATTTTTTTAGTACTTACAAAAAGAAGATTTTTAAGTATCATATACTTTTACGTATACAATTAATACTTTAAAAAAGCAAAAAGTTGCTGGCAGACTCCACTAAATACAAATAAAGTTGAAAAACTACCTGAACAATCTTACACCTTAAAACGAGCAATTCTTGTATAAGCTGTATCTTGTAAACTGCTCTAACGATTTCGCTGAAATTTGGTATGTGGGGGATATCAGGGGTTAAAAATCGATCTAGATAAGTCGTATGTTTGGGAAAATTCGTGTTTTCGAATTTTCATGGGTTTTTCTTTAGCATTATTCAACGCAGGATATGGTCGCTAATTTCGCATCAGTAAGCGTTGTGGCCGAATGGATTAGACGTAGGCCTGATAATAATATGTGTTTGGGGTTCATATCTCGCATGCTGACATAATATTCACTTTTTTTATTCAAGTTTGTAGCTTTTTTAGTATTTATTGTTTTTGGACAAGTTTAAAAGGAAAATTGTAGTAAATGTTTGAGATAATATATAACTTAAAGACGTCTAATGTAGTATCCGATCAAAGCTTGATCGCCCAGGTACTACGAGTGATAAGTACTTATTTTGATACAACATGATACACGTAAAAAATAATGGCAAGGCAGGCATGGCAGTGTTTTGTTTTCCTCGCGCCCCGCTGCGCGCTGGTCAAGCGAAGCCCAAGGGTGCATTTTCCAGTTGCTTATCCTCTCGCACTCTTTCCTCGGCCCTTTGATTTGCCGCTCCAACTCATTTCGTCGGGTCAAAGCCGAGGTAATATACCCTGAAAATTTAAGGCCGATACACATAATAAACAATTAGATTTTTTACGATACATCAGGTTGACTGGACATGCCCTTTTTCATGTGAGTAAGCACGAGTTATCTCGTAGCAGTGTCGTAGCGTTTACGATCCGATGCTGTATGACAATGTTTGTAAGAAACGGCAGGTTTTTGTAAACAATGTAACAGTATACTTGTATTAATATAGTTTCTACAGTTCTCTTATAAATATGGGATACACAACCAGAACGATATAGAAGGGAATAAGTTGTTAATTACTACAGGTCAATGACCGTTGAATAAGTAGCATTGAGAGCAAAATGGGTTTGAATGTTGTTTTTGTGCTAGCAGGACTAGATTTCCTTACTTAAGTCTCGGCTGTGGGTGAGGAAACCTTTGCCTATTTCAAATGGATAGGCAAAAAAACTAATCTTCGAAAACTAGCTGGCAGCCAAATGAAGAAAAACAATATCGCATCATCATGGCGTTTGTCACCTGGCAACATGGCGGGCAATTTGAAAATGGAATGTCATAAGTTTGGCAGTTACGTGGCGGCCGTAGCTGGCCGGAGCTGAGCGTGGCGTGAATGGACGCAGCGTGTCGTCATGAGGAGCCAGCAGACGCTGTCTCGAGAAACAGCACTAATTTTACCATCTGGCAGGCACGCACCACTAAGTTTAGCCGCCCCAAGATAGCCCCGGTCCACGAACCATCGCGCATAAACTTTTCACAATTAGACTATTATTTTTGGTAGCAAAGTCAGTCGGTCGATTATTAATAGAGGCTTTTCCGAGTTTATATTCGTTACGTGTGTTGTGGTGTTAACTTTTAGTGAATTTATACATAGACGCTTATAAATAGGATGTGCTGAAGTTGCGTCTGACGGACGGGGGAATACCTTCCTGAAATATCGTACTACGGCGGTGGTTTGCGTGTTTTCGGACGCATTGGTAAACGATTATTTATACATTGATCGCGAGGATCACCGGCCGCCGTGCTCTGCGTGCGCGTACCAAGCGTGAGCTCTTGCGCGCTATCGTAGATGCTTCCTTAAGCATCCCCTAGCTAAAACGAACTCTACCTTTTTTTTGATGAACTGCAGAGAATGAATGATAGAAAGGCGGAATGAAACAAAAAAAATTTTTTTTATGAAACATGCACTGAACTTAAAATAAGAAAGCAATAACTGCAGTAGGTATCCCGTGTACTCGTATAACATCATCAAAAGGCTCTTTTAAAAGTGGATTAAATAAATTAACTAATAAACGTAACTTTTGGATAAAAAAAAAGACCAAAACTAATTCGTGACTTACCATGAAGTTTGATCCCGTGTAGATAATTATAGCTCTTGATAATAGTATATCATTACGTGATACAATGTAGAAAATGGCAGATACAGACACTGGGTCGGCAACCCTAAATTGCTCATCTTGAATCTCAACCCCTTAAATGATAAATATAAGCACTCATCAAAATTGCATCGAATTCATGAATAGAAGTGCACTGTCAAAAAGCATTATGACAACAGGCTGCATTCTCCAAACTGTCGGGAGATGGGGAAATGGGGAGGTGGGGAAGTGGGGTAATTTACCCCGCGGCGGCCAGACGGCGAGATATTTCTGTCTGGCCCGATGTGTCAATTTGAATTAGCAAGTGCAGTGCCGAATGGGTAATGATTTTGGTAACGGAGATGTTCGGTTGCGGTAGGTCGGACGTGTAGGAACTTGTGGCTTAGGAATTTCTAGGAATGAGGTACAGGTAATAATAGAATATGTTATCACAAGCATAGCAAATTGCATATATTTTTTACCAAGCAGCCAGCATGTACTTTTTTCATTTGTCATATTGCAGGGAAAATTAAGTATTAAGAGGTATTATGTAAACTCCCTGACAAAAATGATTAAAATGTATGTTAGCACAAAACTGTTAAAACTTGAATGATTTAACTTTAAATACACTATGACAAAATATAAATAAACAAAGAAGTATTTGTTAAAATATTTTTTCCAGTTTCGTAGAGTTGTTTTTTTACCCAGAAAAACAAATAACGCTAACTACTAATTACTGAAAGTGTACGAAAGAAATTAATTAAAAGGACAATAATTCCACAGATGTTGGATTTCGAGCGCCAGAGTTAATGGACTAAAAGGATCAATGACCAAATAATCACTTCAAAACAAGATGTCTGGAAGAAAATTAGTCACGATCTAAGAATCGAAGGGTAGGAATATTTACTTAAGAGAAAATTACAACTTAAAGGTAGATAGGTCAATACTGCATTTCTTTTATACGTTTTATATTTATTCAACGTGCTCTTTTTGATACTTATCCCGTTAACTTGTTAACTTATGAGTTATGTCATTTATTTTTGTGCCTAAATGTGTACACAACAAGCAAACATTATTATTGAAAAAATAAAACACCCGACTGCATAAAATTATTACATATTTGAAATGGTCAGATTCAAATTAATTTATTGCAATCTACATTGATGTACATACACAAAGTGTCAATTTTATTTATTTATTTATAGATGTAGGTAATTTGGCATTAACATTTTTTTTATCACAATTGTACATAGAGCACTTACATTTATAAATTTTATTCATATCATTATAAGTTACAATAATTTCATTTTTAATCAATTATGATGACAATACTATAATATACATAGAACGCAATTTTATTTTATTTATTATTAATTCCTATTTTAAAATACTAATATTACATTATAACTTAATTATGATGATAATACAAGAATTAATTCTAAATAAATTTAAGATTAATAAAGTGTCATTGTATCTTGTCATTAAAAAACTCGCCTAAATTATAATAACATTTCTGATGAAGACAAAATGAGCAACAGTTTTAAAAAAGAAGGTGTCGTTTCAGCTTCCTTTATATGATTCCGATGTCTTTTCACTGGCTTTCATTTGACGAAAGATTTGTGAGGAAAAAATTAACAATATAGTTTTCGTCTTTGTGCACCAAAAAACAGGATAAAATCTCTTTTATAGGCTCCGAAATTATAGCAGTAGCAAACATAAGACGATATTTAACATGAATAATGAGCAAAGTTAGACCAAACTTTCTTTTTAATTTTCTATCAAACGAAATTCTTCTTATCGTGTTTCCAGATCCTTAATGAATAATCATGGATTATAATTATATCACTAGGAACTTGAAGATGCCCTGAACTTTCCGGTGATACAGGTTTGAAACTCTTAAGATGAAATCCTTATCCTATAAAAAACAAAATTTTAACGCGCTGCTTCCTAATTGAGCTGCGTAATATATTATATTATAGATAAATAAAATCAGTTTTTGGCATAAGTCGGTCATACTTTTAATTCTTCATTTTCTTTTATTAGGCGAAGTGTAATAGTCATTCAACGGTACTTTCGTATTGTATTTGTAATACACACGTTACTAGGGGTATACTTGGGACTGCCTAGGGGTATTTTGGATTTACTCAATTTATAAAAAAAAACATGACGTGTATATTTTAATAAATTTTTAGTAAATTGAGTAATCCAAAATATTCCTAGTCAGTGTTGATTAGTATATATTTAACATTATTTTTAAAAAGTTTCATCATTCCGGATCCATGTTGGTTTAAACGAAATATTGATTAAACAATCTGAAACTTACTAAGTATGTTAAAGTAAAAACCTGTATTCCATCTCATGTTCAATTTAAAATATTATCGTTCGAAACAAATTGTATAACTAACGCAACGGCACGGGACAACAAAAACGGTATCCCTGTAACGGTGTTACAAAAAAAAGACAAATTGTGACAGGATGCCGACCAGCCGGTGTGGATGAAAAAAAAAATTGGCGGTCGTCGACCCCAGTGTGTGCCCGCCCTAAGCTTCCGCTGAAACGGTAGTTCAGCGCGAGGTGTGATTTACCTCGATTTGGTGGACTTTTTTGAGACTGTCATTTGTTTTATTTACTCACACGTAAAGTCAGTATCAAAAGAACCTTGTCACAATTAATTTATACAAAAAAAGATTAAATAATTTTGTTGCTGACCGTATACGTAATGTTAAATATTCCTTAAAAACCAAAAATGTTACGGAACTGAAAAGTGCACTAAGCCTACAACGGTTAGATAAACACCTCAAAATAATAAATTATTACTAAACCAGCCTTTTTTTTACAATACTCATAGTTAATATATAGGAGAAAATCTCGTAGGTTATACAGGTATTAAACCAAATCCTTAAATTTCAACCACTAGATCTTCAAAGAACACCTGTTTCAAATATCCGTCCATCCACACAAAGTTTCCCGTTAATGAATAATAACTTCAAAAAATGACTTTTAAAGCTACTCATTACCTCAAATCCAAACTGCATCCATCTTTCTTCACAATCAGTCACACACATTGACATCACCCTCGAAATACAAATCGCTATCTAACACACGTGAAATCAATTTTCAGAGTACATTAACACCCCATGAACTGTGCAATGGGGCGCCTGCGCATATGAGGGAAGTAAGCGTAAGGGCTGGTTTTTGAGGACCTTTGTGTAAGTAAATTATTATTTTCTCAAACTCTCTCAAATTATTTTAATAAAATGAGCAACTTCATGCAAGATTTTACTCGAGTAAATTATGGATACAAAATTTGATCGACCGTGTTCCACCGGATCAATCTATTTTTGTATGGTTTTTTTTAAATATTTTTAGTTTTTATTTTTTTTTCTTTGGTTCAATTGTAACCACATATTATTTTCTTTGTAAATAAATATCAAGTAAACTAAAGCTTTATTTACTCATGTAAGGAAAATGAAATAATTAATATGTAAGTTGATTGCGCTTTGGCATCTATAGGTAACTGTATATATTTTAGGAGGCTAACCGTATCATTAAAACTCCCGGGGCCTAATTCTCACGCCTTCGATATTATATCACATACGATATTTAACGAAAAAACATGGCTGATATCAAAAAATTTAGATTTTGCGTATTCTCGAAGCATTTAAATGTCGGATATTCATCACATTTTATTATAATGAAAAATTCAGGATTTTGTCTTGCTGACATAAGTACCGTTACTTACATGCACATATTTCACGACACTTCTGTGAGTAAAAGCAAAGTTAAGGAATATTTTTAATATGGCATATTATTATTGAATATTCCGGTATAATGTAATGACAGAATCTCTTGTTTCAACTAGCATGGGTGAGTTTGCTCCAACCGTCGACTCTGCCTATGCCACGTCTGGCTTAGTCTAGAGTCAAAAGCAAACCCATTTTAAATAAGAAAAGTCAGCCTATTAGATCCCACTGCTGGGAAAAGGACTCACCTCAACTATGAGGAGGTACGAGCCATACTCCACCACGCGGGCTCAGTGCGGATTGGTCCCCTCCACCAATCCGTCTCCGTGTCTGGAAGGCAAGTGACAAACCTTACTGTCAGAAGTTATCAAACCGCCCTAGGGCCTCTGACTAGGCTTAACGACTAATACCAACAGATATTAGCCGGGACCAACTGCTTACCGTGCCTTCCGAAGCACGGAGATGCTTGTCATGGACGTCACTTAAATGGTCGAAATGGTCACCCATCCAATCACGACCGCGCCGTGGGTTACTTAACTTTGGTAATCACTACCAAAGCACTGCCGCCACTGCGCCACAAGCACCTCTTTCTCATTTTAAATAAGAAATGTACTTAATGACTCAAAACAGCGTTGTTAAAAAATGCAATAATAAATTTTAAAATCCATAACTGCATACTGTCGATAAATTGTCGTGTCGGTAAATGATCGGTTGCACTGAATCGGTAAGGTGATAATTATCAGTCAACCGATATTTACCCTACGGTTGCTTATTATTTCGCAATATTTGCTTCGTTTGCATTATAACAAAATTAATAATATGGTATTATTTCATAGAATCTGAAGGTATTTATTTATAGGTAAAGTCGCAACATCACAAATAGAGAAATTAATAAAGAAAGTCGTAATATTTATATTTCTTTATTGTTTAAGACTTCATAGTTATGTAGATAAGATAAGATAAAGATATTTATTTGTATAAACATGGTACATTTTTGGTTCTTATTTTTATGTATCGTGCGTACATGTTTAATCGATATATCGATATACAAATAAATAAAATAAAATTAAATAAATTCCGTAACTCTAAAGGGAAAAGGGAACCCTTATTTGTATTATACCCTCACTTTATTGTCCGTTTGCCCATCAAAACCCTTTTTGATAGGAAACCTCGCGTTCCCGTCAAAAAGGGTACCAAGTTGAAATTAACATAAAAGCTGCGGTCCCTTAAAGCTGTGAAAATCAAGCTTGTCAGTTAACAGATTCCAAAGCAGGGGAATCAAATCCTATATGGTATTTTCCATAGAATCCAGAATCATAAAATTGGGCGAGAAGGAAGGTCTTAGAGCAGAAGTAAATCAAAAAGTTCGAAAACCGCGAATACCCGGTTTTTTTCCAAAAGATAAAGTAACATTTTGGTATAGCAGCCTACAGTTCATGAAGTACATGTTCCATGTAGATACAATCTTTGAAGTCGTGATAACACTTATTTATTTTCCTGTTTAAATAAGTGAAATACTATATTTTATTAATTAAATATGAATATGTGTTTAAATTAAAATAAGTACATTTTTATTTAATAAATTACGTTAATTTTAGATGGAATTGATGCAATGAAATTGCTTTTACAAATAAATCGATTTTCCTTGCGCAAAAAATAATAAGGCACAGTCGCAAAATACTATATGTTTTGATAAAAGACAACTTCGACTGCATGGATCGTACAATATCTAGCAATTTTTAAGTACCTAGGTAGACTGTCCTCTACCCGAAGGTTGTCTGGAAGAAATTGCTTTCAGCAATAAGACTGCCTAAATCGTACCTTTCTCTATAAACATTTATGTAAACTGATACTGTGTGTGGTGTGCAATAAAGAGTATCTATCTATCTATCTATCTAGGCAACTACTATCTATTGTAATTAAGGCAAATGTGAGACATACTTATGAGCGACACTTATGATATAAATTTTACAAGGAAAAATGAAACTTACTGCGTTCAAATTGTAGGATTAGACTGTTGAAAGATTATTGATGAATAATGTTATGAAACAGCTTGAGTACAGTGTACATTAGTCAAAATGTACGTACAATGTACCTATTCGTTTCACAGAGGTATTAAAAAAATATCGATATTCCTTATCACCGATTTCATAACCTAGGGTAGTAGATTTTATAACCATTAATCCAGGTTTACCGGCTGTTTAATAATTGGTAAACTCTGGTCTAATATTTTTTTTATCTGAAAGTGACGACGTCGTAACATTTAAAATTACTGGGCACCTACTTTGTTTCTGTAAGATCCTCATCTAATCTGCCCCAGCTCAATATGACATGACACGGTCACGGAGTGCTCACCCTCTTTCAGACTCCCCCCCCCCCCCCCAACAGTTCCTTTCCCCTCCCTTTACAGCCGCATCCGGCGCGACACCTGCGCCCGCGACGTTCCATCCGTCACGCATGCGCGTTGAGTTATAGCGTTTTAATACTCGCCGTAATGCACTTTTTGTTTCTACGTTGATGGTACGTGAAATATTGGGGTCATAGTCATTTTATGACGATTTTTCTGTCGTCGGTTTGACTGGTTTGTCGTGACGAAGACATTTTGAGTACATTGAAATAAATTGTTAAACACACACCAATTACCTAGCCCGAATTGAGCTTGTGCTATGGCGACTAGGATAACGGATAGACATTACTTATATGTTTATAAACATCCATGACTTGGTACAAATTCTCGTGTTCATCACACATACATTTGCCCCTTGCGGGATTTGAAACCGCAACCTCTGGTTTTGTAGTCCGGAGCGCGAACCACTACTCCTAGACGGTCGACAATCGTCGTTGAGTACCTAACGTTACAGTTTAAATCACCTGGTTAAAATAATTTTTTTTGCAGGTTATTAATTGTGATTAATATATTTTGTTCCAGGTTTAATTAGTGTTAATTTACTTATCTCAGTGAATTGATGAACAAACGCAACATTATGTTGCCTAGCGTCGAGTTCACCAACTCATGTTTAATTTTTAAATTCGCCTTAGGTTTTGCATTATTTGAAAGACGTAAAGTAACATTGTACCAACCTTGATATAGTTACTTAGTTTGTGGTGAGAAATAAACGATTATTATTAATAATTTTGTATGGGAATTATTTCAAATAAACCGTCGATTGAGGTTTACCGGCTGATCAAAAATCGGTGAACTCGAGTTTAAGTGTCAAAAGGTCGTTCACTAACACATTTTATTTTTTTGAATAGCCGGTAAACCTCATTTAACTGTTAATTTGCGAAAAAATCCCAAACAAAATATGACAAATAAACCTAGCTAAACCGACTGATTAATAACTAAACATGTGTTGGTGAACTCCAGGCTAACTCAAGGCTCAGATGTTTAAGTATTCTAGAATGAAAACAGTGACTGACTTCCGTATAACATAGTATCACAACCCGGCACGCTCACAAGTTATTTACTGCCTAGATAAATCCTAATTACGACAGTAAACATGGCTTGTTCTATTTGGAACCGTGAATACACCCAGAAGGAAATAGTAATAATGTCCTCCTAGCCGAATTTCGACTACGGCGGCCTATCTCAACAGAGATTAGCCAACTGCGCGAGACATATTATAGTGCACAAGTGTGTGCGCAATACACAGGTGCACTCTCTATTCCTTCACTCTCATAATTCGGTGAGACGGCAGTCCGACATGACCGTAGAGATCAGGCGCAGGAACAACGGCTTAACGTGCTTTCCGAGGCACACAACAAACACAACCAACTTCCTGACTCCGGAGCTGTGTCTGAGTTATATCAAGACCGAAAAACCCAACACTCTCGGTCCGACCAAGGATTCGAAACCGGGACCTCGTGGATAGTACCCAGCGTGCTGACCACTAGACCAACGAGGCAGTCTACGTCTAACTACTACTTCGTGGCTATGGCAAGTTGACCGGAACGAAATTCGGTTGAGAATTAAAACTTGAGTGCGACAAAGTTTGTATTTTTGTGAACTATAGGCAGTTTTTTGCTGTGTACATATTTTTGTATTAAAAACAGCTGAACGCCAAAAAAGAAATAGATTTCATTTTAACACTTTGAAGTTTTTTCTGAGATGTATTTTTTCTTAAGCGTTACACAACTTAAAAGAAAGAATAGGTACTGAAGAAAAGTAACAATACTGAAAAGAAAAAAGGAACACAACTATTTAGAGTACACGAGTACACAAAGGTTGCCTAAAAAAAAAGATAAGCGTAATCCATTCCATTCCACATAAAAGTGTAAGCGGATTATAACTCCTTTCATCAGAAGTTTCTAAACAAGGCTGTGTTTTTTTATACGCCATAACTATTGATATATACAGGGTGTCCTATGGGACGGGGATGAGGGATAATCCCATAGGCACAGATTGGTAACATCATGCTCTACTATATGCCAAAAAAAAACCAAGTAAAAGTGTTGCCATTTTTGAGATTTTGGTTTTGAGTTTTTATTATTTTTAGGAGCCTTACTAAAACTTTTAGTAAAAAGATAATGTTGACTTTGGTGTTTGATATATTTAAGAGTATTAAAATAGAAACAGACTTTCAAAAAGTCATCAATTGTAGAAGTAGCCATAGTTAAATATTTATATCTCGAAAATGGTAACACTTTTACCAGAAAAAAAAATTGGCATAAAAGATTTAACTAATCTGTACCTAAAGGATTATCCTTCATTTACGGGACAGCCTGTACATGATTCTCGCAATTCGTTGCCAGCTGAAGTGTTCTCTAAACACTACGATTTGGATTCCTTTAAGAAAAGAGTGAATAGGCTGCTTCTACTAGACAGACATGTCCCATCATCGGCCGCATCGTCGCTTACCATCAGGTGAGATTGCGGTCAAATGTCTGCCAAATAAAAATAAAAAAAACCGCCCAGCTTTGCAAGGGTGCAATGAAGATACTTTTATACATACAAACCGTCCGCGTCCTCTTGAATCACTCTGTCTATTGCTGAAAACTGCATTTACATACATACCGGGAGCGATAAATTGTGGTGTAGCTACTTAGTCTTAAAAACCTCAGAAAAACTAGATCTTTTACTTTTAATTTAATTTAAGAAACAAATATATCTTTTACATTTAATTTTCTGTTAGCGTTAAAAGGAGCAAAACAAGCTATTGAACGGCTCTATAGCTGTTTGCATATATAATTCAGCCACGCCTAAGTGGCAGAGCCATCCGCCTCCACTGTGCATTTATTATTCATTCCCCGACTTGACACGACGACGCGCCCCCCCGGGGGGCTAGGGGCCAGGGGTGTCACGTCACTTCCTCTCCCAATTATGCACACGCTGGAATGTCAAGCACTTAGACCGCGATGACCCTTAGACCTATTGCCCTTTTATTTTGGTGATCACGGATACAGGTTAGGATGATACGTTAATTATGAATTGGGTTTGTTTGGTTTCTGTGGTGTATTTTAAATTTAAAAAAAACCTGTGAGTTTTAATGGATGTTTTTAAAAGACGCAGCAGTGCATATTGGAATCAAGGAGTTATGAGAATACTGTGGGAAACTATCCGCTGAAAATTGCCTATGCAACTAGCTGACAGCTGTATAGACTAATCAATTGTTAGGCACATTCTCTACTTAACATTATGTCTCACCGTATTATGAAAGTGAAGGAACAGAGAGTGCACCTGTGTATTGCGCACACACTTGTGCACTATAATATGTCCTGCGCAGTTGGCTAATCTTTGTTGAGATAGGCCGCCGTAGTCGAAATCGGCTAGGAAGACATTACATTACTTAACATCTCACGTTCGAGTTGCGTAGTTTTAGAGACCTATGATGTCAGAATGGGTTGGTTTTCATGGATGACGAATCGAAAATATTGTCGCGGCTTCACACATTCCTCTGTAACTTATCGGCATTATAACCTATGTAAAGTGAATAATTTTTAATTTAAATCAAGAAACCTAAGTGATTAGGAACACACAATTTGCTGAGCTATCGAACAATTATGTTTAATTGTTTTGTTTTACTAGGGTTTAAAAAGAAAGTGTTTCCACTGAATTGGGTAGTTAGCAAGAGCCTCTTCTGATTTTTCGTGCATCAACAAAGAAAGTCTTAGGCCCACTTAGCACGTCCAGACTAACTATTCCGGCCTTTTTCAAGGCCTAAACTGAGTTAAAAGCCCACTTGCACAAGTCTGGATTAGCTAATCCGGCCTGGCACAATTGGGATTTTAACTCAGATAATAGGCCTTGAACAAATCCAGATTTCAGATCCAGACAAGTGGGCCTTTGTTTGTAGAGTTGTTAGATAAATATTTAATAACAACAAAAATAACATTTCAATGCAAATCCAACGAAAACTGGCAGATATGCAGGCTAGCCTTTTAACTTTTAATCAGGTGTGACATTTCGCCAGTTACATTTCACAAATGCAGCGGAACCCGTCCAGGTATTTTCGGACCATGGAACACAGAAAACCTTTTAACCAGTTGGTTTATTAATGAAAATTGAGCGACGTCCATACAACGGCTCGCTTGATTTAGACCAAACCTTACCCGGTATCTGGGACAAGATATTTTCATTTGGAACAGCTACCGCACAATGCACTTGGGCGTCAAATTTTGGTGCTGGTAACAGGTTACCTGATGAACTAGTTTTGATAGCAGTGTAATGGATTCAAGCTTCGGAAACAGCCCGCTTTAAAAAAAGTTCATAACAAATAGAGTGCTTACCTAGAGGTTAAAACTTTAAAATCTGTGAGGTCGTATGTTCCGTGTCGTTGGCTTGGTAGTTGATCGCGCGCGACATTAAAAACTGCACATTAGGTGAAAGGTGTCCTTTATATATAGTATATAGTGCAAAGGACAATGGGAAAATCGGCATTATTTATATTGGTAATACAAATTAGCTGATGCGTAGCAAACAGAAGTTACCCCTTAACTTATAACATTACCCAGTTTTTTTTAAAGTATATCAATTTACTCTTTGCCAGTGCTGAAGTGATAAGGCAGACTAACCTTAGTAACGGTAAACAATGACAATCGTTTAATTCTGTCGCAAAGCCTTGACCCTTTCCATTTTTTTTTATCAACACAAATTGTCAACAACAGTTGTTTACAATCTTTATACCAATCAGTTTACTCTATAAGACAGCATAATAACTTTTAGTTTTCTATTGAGGATATCCAATAGGAATCCAATCGAATTAGAGTAGTTAAAAGAATCAATTTATTAGAGAACTTTAAAATTCAAGCACTAAATTGTCTTTATTCTGACCAATAACATAAAATCAGCCATTAGTTCCATGCCTTAGTAAAAATTGGTAACCAGCCTGTTAGAAAAACTCATATTGTGATCGTTTCCAAGTATACTGTCATTCAAGTCTGTTATGATCGATAATCATCAGCATTTAATGAATCATGAAACAGATCGTCGCTTTTCTTTTTATTTACTAGTTAAGAGTTCTTCGCCACTAGGTCTGATTTCCTGTATAAAGTCCCATTTCATCCAACATTTCACCTCTTTGAAGGTTTTATATGGCAGCAAAAAGTGGCCCATGTTCTATGGTCTTAAACTATCTCTACACTAAACTGAATCCTAATTAGGTTCAACGGTTTTAGCAGGCACTACAGACAGATACACTTTCGCATTTTAATATTAGTATAAATAGCAGTATACTACTACACTTTAAGCTGTTTTGTTTGAAAATATGTAACGAAAATCGCAATAAATTTAAATTATTTCTTAATTAAAACTACGGCATCTGATCCACCTTTCATCCACGTGGAGAAAACGGCGCCACGTGACACCCACGTATCCCTATACCGGGCTATATGCGTAGGTTAGGTGTGACGTGTCCCATTCAAACCTGACGGTTTGTAGGACAAAAATAACTTTTGGCAAAATTGAATAACTCTTTTACGCTGCTTGCTTTCGAAAGTATAAAAGTACATGTATTTAAGACAGTCTTGACGAACTTGATTAAAGGTAGAAAAGTATAAAGAAATCATCAGTGGTTTCTCTACATCAAAAGGAAAAAAGAAACACGTATACGATCATATTTGACGACCGTCTTGGTGTAGTGGTTCGCGCCACGGACTTCTAAACCAGGCGGTTGCGGGTTCGAATCCCGCAAGCGGCAAATGTTTGTGTGATGAGCACGAGCATTTGTACCTAAGTCATGGATGTTTATAAATTTATATAAGCATGTCTATCCGTTATCCTAGTCTAATAATTTCTAATAATTTACTGCCAGAAAAGTTAAAGGATATATACTTATACATAAAATAAGTTTTTTGTAGTACATTTTTTAATTGCCTCGTAGGAAGTGTGAAAAGCAGAGTATTCTCCTCGGGGAAAAAGATGTCTTTGTCTTGGGCGAGCTTAAATCCCTCGCTCCACTCAGGGTTCTACTTTTAACTCCCTCGCTATGCTCGGGAGAAAACACTCAACTCCCTCGCTGCGCTCGGGAGTTAACTCTCGAATCCTTCGTTACGCTCGAGATTCAAGATGACGCCCGTGACGTAAGACATCACTTTACCCCCTTGGTGAATAATCTACTATTATTACATTGTTGTCCGTCTGTAAGTATGTCCCTATGTATCAAGGAGACCGTTTTTTCCGGAACGCGTTTAGGTATCAAACCTAACGTTTAGGTTTGATACCTAAACTTGTTCCTGAAAAAAACGGTCAACGGACTACGGTTGAAATTAATATCAAGCACTAAAGTCCGTGGTCCCTGAAGCTGTAAAAAATGAAACTTCTATAAGTATACGCAATCTAAAGACACGGCCATTTGAGCCTTATTTTCTAACATTTTGCAGGGGAATCAAACCCTATAATTTACTTCCCATAGGCCTATCATCATGAAATTTGGCAACAAGGAAGGTCTGACAGCACAAGTTAAAGGTACAATTATTTTGTGGTTTTATCGTAGAAAAACCTTGTTTGTACGGAAACCTCGTTGCGCGGTTTTTTTTCAGTTGGGTTTTCAATTTTTACAGGTTTTAGCTTTTCTTAATTTAGTAATAAATTTCAATTTACACAATTAGTAGATCAACTTTGCGAGAATCATGTGAGTTTATTGGGAATAAACTCACATGATTCTCGCAAAGTCGCCTATAATGAAAATTGTTTGTCGATTACCCAACGTACTTGTCATTCCACGTGATCTGCCCACGGCTGTCTGTTTATGTATGGATGGATAAGGATGCCAGTGACGTAGTCACGTTATTGTTCGGCTGTGAGAGTGGAATATTTGCATTAGAAGTTTCACGTGAATGGACCTTGAATATCACAATTTATTCAGTAGTAAGTAGATCTATTTTATTTGTTGTTTCATAAATCTCTAGGTTCGGTCCCGCCGTACGCCTGTCACATGTAAGTAATCCAAGGGATACTAAGAAATTTAGTAAGCTTCAAAATTGAATAAAGATCTCATAAATGCCATCCTCCCACCGGAACCCGGCGCAAAGCAGCTTACTGTGTTCCGCCGGTGAGTGGGACTGCCAGAACCTTCTGGATGAGCTCGCTTCACCGTCGTTGTCGTCATACCGTGCTCTGCCTCGTTGGTCTAGTGGTCTAGGTGTACGTACCACATAATCATTTCTTTTTTGTTCATTTTCGTGCCTCGGAAAGAACGTTAAGCTGTTGGTACTGCGCCTGATCTCTCTACGGTCATGTCGGGCTGCCGTCTCACCGAATTTTGAGAGTGAAGGAAAAGAGAGTGCATCTGTGTATCGCGCACACACTTGTGCACTATAATATGTCCCACGCAGTTGGCTAATCTCTGTTGAGATAGGCCGCCGTAGTCGAAATTCGGCTAGGATTACATGGCGTGTTCGGTCTGTGAGTGGAAGTGTTAGAACCTTCTGGGTGAGCTCTCTCCACCGTCGACTTTGTCTGCGCTACGTCAGGCTTAGTCTTTGTAGAGTCAAGGACAAACCCGTTCCAACAAATATAATATTGCTGAGTATCTTTAAGTTGAAAATGTATTGAGTATCCCGCACCCGAGTTATTCAAGACGCAACGCATGTTTGTTTGTAATAATTAGATGTGTGAATTCCATTGCAATTTTTATGGTGTGCAAAAAAGTATGGTGTGTAAAGAGTTATCTACTCTATTGTGGATTGAGAATCCTAGAAGCGAAACCACTGCATTGTCTATTACAAATTAACACTCTATATGCCAAAAGACAAGAATTCACAAACATTTGTTGCATTCCCACTTGCATACTTAAAGTTTTAATGCCAAATGGCTCTACTTAAGAACTTTGTAACAAGTCTTTGATCAAGCAGAATATTTCATGTACGACTCAGAAAGGGCCGATTGGCCGGTAATATGTGAGGCAGACGTGTCGGTCGCGCTACTATCGCTGTCAAATTATTTTATTCGTTTTTCGGCCGTTGGAATCCTGCAATTTTTGAGGTAGGCCGTTTTTTTGTTTATGTGTCCAGAAGCAGCAAAAGCTTTTGAACTGGTAACATCAATGGTTTTGAAGTCACTCATCACTTAAGAGGGCTACCAACATTTTCTCCTTCGTTATTTTATTTGATATATAAAAATGTTGCAGTGACTAACTTATTTCAGACTGAGTAATAAGTTATTACCTAAAATTACAGCCAATTAACAGAAAAAAACACCAAACAGGATTACCGCTTTTCTGGCAAACGACGATGTTTTTGAAATAATTTGCATCCTTTTTTCTATGTTCAGAATTAATAATTTTCAGGGACGAGGGGTTTTTTAAAATATTTTTAAAAAATGGCTGTAAAATTTTGTACTAGCCCTTTGAATTCTGAAATGGGTATATTTTAATTTAAACGTACAGAGGCTTAATTTTAGGTGCTGATTTGTCATTAGCTATTTTACGGGGAATATTAGTGGAATTAGTATTTGCCAATATCGTGTGTTGCATTAAAACTTAACATACATTTTTATTTCTAAGAACATGAACAAGAATCTTCGAGGCCAATATTGTAGTTACTATAACAGATGCTTGTTATCTAGCCTACGAATTATCATAAAATATTATTACCACTGTCTACCAAATAACCACGAAATGATAAATGATAATTACGAAGAAAGAACTGTTTTCGAACTTTGACAGCAACAATCACACAACCAGACATGATCGCCGCTCCGGAATAAACCTTTGGCATTTATTTATACAATATCGATCGGAGTGATAATAATAGTTACGCGCGAGGATATATCGGCGAGGATCCTTGACCGAGTGTCTAAAATGTAACGAAACCGGAAATACTACTGTTAAAATTATAGTAATAGTTTGTAGGTCTGGGCTTAGGATTCGATTTCCCGCTTTTATTGTAACACACATAATTTAATCAGTTTTGTTATAACTTTTCGGATACATATATTAAATGCTGACACATTGGTTTCAGGGCGTTAAGTAAAGCGCAAGAGTTGGTTGAGGTAGTAAACGAGACGGAAAGGGAAATAGACTGTATAATAAAAGTAATTAATTAAAACTATGAAAAATGGTAAAAACTATATTTAATAAAAAAGAACACATACTGCTCGACAGCACCACAAACATCAGACAAAACAATATGACAATATTTTCTTATGAAAAAAGTATGAAACCAAATGTAGCAAGGAATTCGCCACAGGCAGTATATAGAAAGCTAAGCAATCAACATTAGGAACTTTACGCTGGTGTAAGTATAAATTATTCTTATGAGGGATCTAAAATATGTGTTAACTGATTAATCCTAATCCTAGTAATATGGATTGATCTGCTTCACTTAAATCGTGACGCAAAAGGCAACACCACTCTCGCATTGACGTTTCATTAATCCAACCACAATTTGTAATCAATCATTTCTGTAATCATCAGTTATTAATAGCACGGCTATTTTTATTTCTTACATATTTTCCTTTATTTTTAAATAACATTACAACAATTCTCTGTATCCTACATAAGATGTTTATGCAATTACTTTATTCATATCTAAGTAACTAGCGCACGGCAGAAACTACAGAGGACTTGCGAGTTTTTTCAGGCGCTCACGTTGGTCCGTGTTATGAAAATTTGTACAGAATTTGCTCAGTTGCCCTGGCGGCACGTTAGCGAAACCTATTTTTTTATTTTCGTCACGCGGCCGAGGGTTTAAGCGCGTGCAGCTCTCAAGTAAAAGTCGCACTGAGCCTTCTGGTCGTAGAATGCTGAAATTTGGCATGTAGGTTTGGAAAGTGTTGGGGAGCACTAAGAGAGGTCCAGAAACTTCTACAAAAGCGGGGGAAAACGATACCGCGCAGAAAAACCTTGTTAACACGTAACATACAACGTAGTCACATGTTTTCATATAAACTGGTTTGATTTACTTACCTAAAAAGAAGAAAGTAAACCTTGTGAATATTACACAAAGTTTAAATGTTATAAAAAATATAAATATTCTGATGTTGACTATGATGCAAGAACTAATTCTGAAGTCCTCTCATTCCCGACGGTTTTTATGTCGTAGTTCATTTGCACAACACTACACGATTTCTTAATTCAGACAGGGGAGAAAATAATTAAATAAAAGTCATATAGCATTTAAAATTGCCGTTAAAATCTAATGTTTCCAAGAAAATTGACTTACTGCCTCGGCATGTCAGACAGAAAAATAGTATCAGAGACTATCGGCTACTGAATTATGAACTGGCAACCGCTCGAGCGTGCTTTCAAGGAAATGAACGGATTGTTGAACACTTCGCCTTTTACCTGCGATATTGTGCCAACTGGGAAAATACTATTTTTAGAACGATGACTTAAAAACAATTTTAATACCATGGACGAATAATTGTAATACTTCTTTTGGGAATATCACCTAATACTTTATTTCTTGTTTTCGTCAAACTAAAGTTATGTTTATTTCAAAAACGATCATGTACACAAAATTCTTAAATCTGTAACAGGCTCTATAACTATGATTTTGACAAAAAGATTACCTGAAATCTACACTTTTCATGAAAATTATATTATGAATATAATGTTTATTAGTTTGTGAATTTGTCAGAAGAACGTAATTTCTTTAGCTACATGGGTTCTTTTTTCTTTAAATCTCCATTACAACGTGCTACGTGCAACAAAGCTAAGGTAAATCGCCAATAATTAATATTTGCATCACATTTTTTTTTTACTTTTATGTAGGGATATGATAAAAGCACATCAAGGTAAATGCTGCTGCATCTTATGCTGTAGTAATCTCTTATTACTCGTATTGTAACAAAAATGCTTTATTCTATTCTAACATAATACTTATTTTGGGAATATCACCTAATATTTTGTTTCTTGTTTTCGTCGAACTTACCTAAGTTATATATTATTTTTTAAGTGATAAGCATTCACTTTGCAATCTAAATATATTACTGCACTTGAAAAAATGACCGCCAGAGGCGTGAATCGAACCCGCGTTCCTCGCATGCCGGGCGATTAGGCAATTACCTAAGTTATGTTTATTTCAAAAACGATCATGTTCACAAAATTTTTAAATCTGTAACAGGCTCTATAACTTTGATTTTGACAAAAAGATTACTTGAAATCTACACTTTTCATGAAAATTATATTATGGAGATAATGTTTATTAGTTTGTGAATTTGTCAGAAGAACGTAATTTCTTTAGCTACATGGGTTCTTTTTTCTTCAAATCTCCATCGCAACGTGCTACGTGCAACAAAGCTAAGGTATATCGCCAATAATTAATATTTGCATAATAATTTTTTTTAACTTTTATGTAGGGATATGATGACAGCACATCAAGTTAAACGTTGCTGCATCTTATGCTGTAGTAATCTCTTATTACTCGTATTGTAACAAAAATACTTTATCCTATTCTAACATCTGACGGTAACGTCAACCGTAATATAATAATAAAATTTTCGTTACCAATTAATTAAAACAACATAACAAGTATCATACTACAAAAACTACAGATATTTTTTACACATTAAAGTAACCGCTGAATAAAAACCCTATTCTCAAAAATGTTTCAGTTTCTCAATCGACTACCTATTGCCACTTGAGTAGTGGCTCTTACTTGTTAGTGCCGGCTCCTGTGCTACGTTGAGTAATCGATTCTAAATTCGTGCTTGGATATCTCGACATGACTCGTAAGCATCGGATGGGCAATCGATTGTGAAGTTTAAAAAGTGCTGTCCGGTTTCGTTGGAGGTCTATCTGACAGTGATTGTTGTGGTGAATTGGTAGGTTTATCTAGCAAAAATTCCCAAGGATGTGCATAAATGTTAAAACACTAACAAATTACGGAGGGGTAGGGAGAATAATTAGGTCAGTGCTATTAATTAAGTTTTTATCCTACTTGATTATATGGACAATAAGCAATGTTTCTGTCAAACTTGTTCAATTTTTAAAATGCTTTATTTGTTAGCAAATCATTTCCTAAATAAGACATCTCAACTAAGTGAACTATGTCATGTTTTCTGTTACCTATGATTGACTGAGAGCTAGAGAATGCTGTTGGTATTATTTCGCCATTTGTGCAACAAACTATATGCAAAACGTTTAAATAAATAAATAAATATTTGCACGTACCTTCATAAAACTTCTATAGATTATATAATTAAGGCATTCAATTAGAAAATAACAAAAAAACCTAGACATTGAGATAAAGCTCACGCTTTTGGCTAAAATATGTACTCCATAACAATGTTAACTTAATTTTATAAAAATAGAAAAAATAACTCATGAATCACCCACAAAAATCAATCATTGACGCTTCCTGGCTCCCGCAGTGCGCAGGAGGGTCGCCTATGAACTTGTCGGGTAGCAGCGTTTGGCAACACCGCTCGTAAAAAGAACGATCCGTGAAGGACACTAACCTACTCGACCAGGGACCCAAATCTCCTGAGAATAAAAAATGCAGGTTTGAAAAGGTTTCTAACAACTAAAGTTTTGAAGGCTTTCGATAATATAGAGTTATCAGGTCCTACCATTCAAAGCCAAAACACATTTACATTTTTATCAGAATATAAGTCCTTAGAGACAAGAGTTTCGTGGTAATAGATGTTTGTTCCTATCCGTCTAGTATTTTAAAAATACTATTTTTAACTTTGATTAATAATAATATTGAGGTGCTTGTGGCGCAGTGGCGGCAGCGCATTGGTAGTGATACCAAAAGTTAAGCAACCCACGGCGCGGTCGTGATTGGATGGGTGACCATTCCGACCATTTAAGTGACGTCCATGACAAGCATCTCCGTGCTTCGGAAGGCACGTTAAGCAGTTGGTCCCGGCTAATATCTGTGGTATTAGTCGTTAAGCCTAGTCAAAGGCCCTAGGGCGGCTTGATAACTTCTGACAGTAAGGTTTGTCACTTGCCTTACATACACCCCTCCACCAATCCGCACTGAGCCCGCGTGGTGAAGTATGGCTCGTTCCTCCTCATAGTTGAGGTGAGGCCTTTTCCCAGCAGTGGGATCTAATAGGCTGACTTATTTATTTATTTATAATAATAATATTAAGTCAAGAGTCATAGTTAGTTTTCCTCCGTCTCTTTTTTACCCTCTGTCTAAAATTATTTAAAAAGGTCGCGGTTTACGCAAAATTAAAGGTTTGGTCCATCCAAAGTTTTTTTGATTTGGCAGAACAACAAACGAAAGTATAGTTTCTATATGACACTAATTAAAATTAATTTAGATAGATTATTTAGAAAAACTTAATTACAGCTATATGATAATCTAAAGTACCATGTTATACTAAAGCAATATACTGATGTTTGATAACAATTAATGCATATGCATTACATAGAAATAACGAGCACACGTGCAGCCACCTCGATTTTTAAAACCACCATTTGTTGGACTAAATATTTACATGGACATTCCCCAAAACATTAAAATTTCATTGATAATGTAACACAGCCGAACAGCCATCAGTCTTAAAATTTTAATCCACACTTTACTTGTTTAGATGTTTTTCATTTCTACTTTCAAATCTTACATAGTCAGAGTCAATAAAAAATTTTGTATAACTTATTTGATTCTATCCAAAAAGGTTTTACTAGCATAAACCTGACCATTAAATAATCTCACATTATTAAAGAACACAATTGTCAAAAACATTTCTTAAAAAAAAACATACAACTCACTGGCCAGGCTTTAGCACTTTTTTTAAATTTTCTATCAAACCAGCCAGTCCACGTAAATCCAACGCAGTGCGTCTGCGCCCGTGCCGCAGCCGCCTATTGCGGGCCATGTGGTCCCACATCCTGCCCCCTCCCTCACCCCCGCCCCGCTTCACGTTACAGACTTCAGGGGCAGCGCGTGAGTTGATACAGACTAAACTTACCTTGCGTTTTGATGTTTTGTGGTTGGAGTTTTGGGTCTATATTGATTGAATATTAATTTATTTCTATGGTTCACTAACGATTATAACAATAATGCCAAATGAAGACTGACAAATTGCATTATCACTAACAGGTGCACACCGCATGACATTATTTTTTTTAATGGTGTTTAGCAGAAAAAAACATAGTTAGATTATAGCAACCGGTACTTATAGCTCAGATTAAATAAAATACAAAGGAATGGTCCGATTAAATTAGGTCTTAACTTACAATTTTACTGTCAATACTTTGTTTTAATGATATTCACCACTATAGGTTGCGCATGCACAGGCTTCCCTCCTAACTTGAAAGCTATCGCGATTTCCATTGCAATTTCCAAACAATCTCATACTTTGGAACTTTATTGTTTTAGAACATAAACGCTATTTGAACGCTATGGCTATAGCTAGAGCGCGGACAATTAAACCAAGACTGTTACTAAACATAAAGATTACGTATTTAGTGAACACTCACTTTTGGCAAAATATATACTTTTAGTTACTACACACTGGGCTTATTTATGTAAAAGATTGAAGTCACTTAAGCAATAGCAATATCTTACATAAAAATGCAAAAAGTCAATTAAAACAAAAGTAAAGAAATAGGCGGATGAAAGACTTTGTGTTGATTGATGAGCAAACTATTTTTTGTATACGTAAAAGTTTTTTTACGATCTACTAATGAGTTCAGAGTGGTATTTTACGGTTGGACACCAAATTCTAGTTTATGACTGAATAAAACTTTCATGTCTAAATAGTGATTTTTAGGGCGGGGGACATAAATCCCCCGCCCTAAAAATCACTATTTAGATTTACTCACTAAAGGCAAACACTTTTGTTTTAACTGAAAGAGAGCTAATGCCCAAAGTACTCGTAATGCTTCAGGTACTTTTTATAGTAATTGTGTGCAAAGAATTCAAAGTTGTAGGCTTCTTTCTTTAAGCACTGAGTATTGAGCTAAGAAAGTGATTTTGTCTCTAACTCAGTTCTTCTTTACATCTTTATTGTTTTGCATTTTAAATTATTACTATTTTTATTTCCCTTTCTTCGAGCTTCACTCCTATACAGTCCTCATTCTTTCTCATATTCCTCTTACAGTTAATATTTGGTTTACATTCTTACTCTTAATCATAATTTGCAGTATCTATAGTTTTATGTATCGACTCATATCTGGGAAGATAGTAAAAATATGAAATCTGATGAAGTATTTATCTTGTTTTTTCCTAGGCACATGGAAAATTATTGCACTTACGATAAAATCACTCTTCTGGCTGTTGCCTGACATATTATTTATTTATGTGCGTATATTATTGCCATCGACCGGAACTGCATCTGCTTTAGCTGCTTGCTAAAGGGTTAAACAAAGTTCAAAAATAAAATATAGCCAAGCAATCAGTCATAAATGTTTGATTAAGTGCAGAACACAGCTGCGTTGCGACACATTGAGAGGCTTGCAAATCTGCACTTTTGCACTTTTTACGACTGCCATAACGGCTTTACGGTCACCGTGGATATAACATTGCTTAGGGGCACATGAAACGGGTCATAAGTTCTAAAATTAATTTATTGCACGTGTTTTTGTTTATAACAATGTTGCTGCCATCCAAATGGGTTTTATGGTTCCGTACCCAAAGGGTAACAACGGGACCCTATTACTAAGCCTCCGCTGTTTGTTTGTCTGTCTGTCTGTTGCCAGGCTGTCTCATGAACCGTGATAGCTAGACGGTTAAAGTTTACACAGATGATGTATTTTTGTTGCCGCTATGACATCAAATACTAAAAACAGAATAAAAATATTTAAGGGGGGCTCAAAAATTATCCCCATTTTACATGTGGAGGTACCCCAAAATTTTTCTCAAAGATTTTACCAATTTGACGGTGTGATTGGAATACATACTCGTATCAGTACCAAAGGTCTCTGAGCTGAACCGCGGACGGGACAGATGGACATGGCGAAAGGGACTTGTAGGACTACGGAACCCTAAAATGGTTACCGTTTGTCTTAGTGAAATTGTTATAGATTTTGCAATTCTATAAACTGAGTAATTGATAACTGACTGGTAAACTGACAATAAAATAATTTTATGTGATTTAATGTGACGCTTTGCTTTAAGAACCCTTTTCACCAACATGATAATAAACCGGTAACCGTAATTTGACGCTTGATTTCCCACTTCCCATAAAAGTATGTCGAATAATGCTAAACTGGCTAATTAAAAATTAAACATGTGTTGGTGATCCAGGCTTAGTATGGCTGTATGGCGTGCCATACTTTGTACCTTCAGGTATAGTTTATCAAAGGTGGTTACATAGCCTTTTCCGCCGGTTGCGTGCGGCCGGTGCATGCCGACCCACAGCCTACTTGTGGCAGCTAAGGTCGCCGGTTTTGCAATTCTAACATGCCCTGAAATGTCACCTGCCTAGAAAATTGCAACGCGTAAACCAGTAGAAGGCTTTGTTTTTCTAACAACATCTAAGTCGCAGGCCAACTTTCAATTGGGCCAATGGAGATCTGCTTGAAACTACTATTCCTTAAGATAATCCCAATTTGATTCTATACTTACTATTTTTATATCAAAGACAATATTTTGTATACATTTATTACATAAGTAAATACATATTAGTTGCCAAGCCTTTTAATTTTCTAAATATACCTACCCTTTTCATATCTTGTTAGAATTTTTTAAAACTTTTTTTTAATAATAATATTTCTATTATGTAATTTTACTTTTAACTTTATCGTTTTTATTTAAGTTTTCGCGGAGTACCTTATCAGATATTCCTGAAACAAGATAATATCAATTTCGAAGGTGAGATAAACACCATTATAACACACTTGTTTCTGCATTTTGATATAAAAAATAAATTACAAGTAAAAAACCTTTTTAAAAACAAGCTTTTACGTCAATGCGCTAAAAAGTATAAAATAAATTTTCCTTCAAAACTTTTACGATCAAATATTAACATCATT
This sequence comes from Pyrausta nigrata, assembly GCA_949316185.1. Taxonomy (NCBI): domain Eukaryota; kingdom Metazoa; phylum Arthropoda; class Insecta; order Lepidoptera; family Crambidae; genus Pyrausta; species Pyrausta nigrata. Next base: position 5,055,858 of record OX438937.1, read on the forward strand.
ACACAATTTATATTATATAAAAGCTTGTCGCGAGATTTAAGTACTCACTTGGCGTATTTAGTAGTTTGATTTTAAGAAAATTTAGTCAATCATATCAAGTTACGTATATAATTTACTTGTTTATCTACACAGGTAAAATCTCGCGACAAGCTTTTATATAATATAAATTGTGTAATGATGTTATTATTTGATCGTAAAGGTTTTGAAGGAAAATTTATTTTATACTTTTTAGCGCATTGACGTAAAAGCTTGTTTTTAAAAAGGTTTTTTACTTGTAATTTATTTTTTACATTTTAATTATCACTGGACAGATTTCTTAGTCTGTAGGCATATCTTACTGTTTATCTCATTCAACGCATCATTGAGGCAAGGGCGTTTGTCGGTTAAATTCGATAGGCTTATTATTTTTCGATCGACTAAAAATTGAAAGGGTAACTGACTATGTGCAACTAATATCTAACATACCTTGGTATCAGTTTATCAAAATATTATTTCGGTGACAGTTAAATTAGGTAAGCCTTAAAGAGGGCTATTTTAAAAATTTAATAACGACAGCGACTTAAAGGTGGCGAAAGTTTTAAGCTCGCTTACTTAAGACATAGGTAAGTAAGGAACAACAAATAACGGCTTAAAAGCTAATATATTGGCTAAGCGACGAGTAAAATAGCTTGGCTACGAATTTAATGTAAGCCAAAGTGTTAAAGAGCACTAATTATTACCCTGAAGTATTGAAATTTCTTCAAAAATACAGCAAATAGGAAAACCAATTATTTTAACTTCGGCCCACCGTGGTCCTTCGCTGTGGTACTAGTCTGCCCAATAAACAATCCAGTTTAAAGTCCGAAGGCGCGAAGGGAGAGCATCCTAATGCTTGCTTTTATGTTGAACAATTTAAGGCTTTATGTTTGTATGCCACTTGCAAGTTGTAAACTAATGCTGTTGACGCCTCTCGCGAGATTACACAAATCAAAGTTAAACAATCGATGCTACGGACTACAACAATTCGACTTTATTTTAAGGTCAGTACAATCAATACACAAAAATCTTAAACGACTTACACAGCTTACCATGCATGGTCATTTAAACAATCAGTTTAAGATATTTGCTTTAAAATTGAGCTGCAATAAGTATTTGTGACATAACTTATCACCCGACTAGGTAGAGTAAAGATACCGGTTATCGGCCAGTTAAGCGACTTGTTTACTTCAGAGTTGATTTCTGTCATATTGCTGTACGTCAAGACTTTTAAAAAAATAAGTCATTTGAACCTACAATACTCTAGTTACATAAAATCTAACGTTTTTAGGCGTAGGAGTAATACATAATTTTTTAAAATATGATTTTCGTAAAAATAGCCAATATACCGGTTATCGGCCTCGTTAACCAGCTATCGTCCACCAGTTTACTGGTTATCGGCCACCTGATTTAAGGTAGAAAAACGAGTCTTATTTGATAGCTCATAGGGTTAATAATAATATGACAGTGAAACAATAAATACTTTTAAAGGAGTGGTATAGTTTTACTATTTTCTGCGACTTAAATCACAATTAGGTAACAGATTAAAATATCGAGTCAAACAAATAGCTACTTTATCTTTAGACGAAAGTTTAGTGGCCGATAACCAGTAAAAACAAAACCTGTTCCCGGCCGTCTTAAATAATTATAACATCATGCTATATTTGCATTCATTTTTTATGCGATTATGTTATGAGATGTTCATGGATTAAATATCGCCTAAAACAATTATATTAAAGAAACACTGTGAAAATATAACTATTTTCGACGGCCGGAAATAGGTTTAGTTTTTACTGGTTATCGGCCGCTAAACTTTTGGTATTTTGGAAGGTCATATCTCAGAATCTATGAGGTATACTGGCGGCCGGAATCTAGTAGTCAATTCACAAAATTGTTGCTGTTCACTAATATAATGGAATTAATGTTGGTGATATTAAGGTTTCCGTAATGTAGGCAAACAGAAATGACATGATTAAACCGATTTGCGACCACCCGGCCGGAAAGTGGTTTTTGAAATAAATCGAAACCTATTGTCCGACCACTAAAAATATTACAGATTATTAAAAGTCTAGCGAGTTTAGGCATTAGAATATTAAAATTTGATATGTGTTTAACACACAAAACGTGAACAATCACCAGTAAAAATATTGTAACAATTAAAAACTTAACTTTAAAAATCCATCCACCAGCAATTTTTTTTGCTAAATCTGACACGCATCCACACACCAAATTTTGAAATGACGACTGAGAATTTAATACGCAAATGACGAGGACATGCTTGCGGATTATGAAGCGTCAGGTTTGCCCGAGTTGAATGGCGGAAAATAAGGAAAGAGCTGTCTATAAACCTACCTATTATTCAAAATAACGTGCAAAGTGGCCGAAAAGGGGTAGTGGCCGGCAAACCGGTATGTTTACCCTACGAGTACAACACTTTGTCTTGGGTGTTAGAAGAAATGCGCTGCGTAATGCATAAGTAAACTTCAAGCTTATTATTGTAACTTCAAGCTAAGCCTTACGCAGCGTAAACACAATTCCAGTTTGATTTGAAGTTATCCTTCTCCTAGACAGGCAAACTAATGCTGTTGACGCATATCTCACCAAAATTAAACTCGTCAAAGTTTACCTACCGATGCTACTGACTCAAAGAATTCAACCTCAATAATTATAATCTAGGACTCCAAGAAAACCCCTTTTAACAAGCGTATACCTCATGACTGAGGGTCGTGATCATTATGTGGAATGAAATACACACAACGAGTTCTAGGCAATATTTAATGGAATGGTTTGCCATTGCCTTTTACTTCTTCACGCCAAGAAAACCCGATACACCAAATTCCTAAACGGATCGGAGCAACGGAGTTAAACTCGCATGCTTTTTCTCTGCAAACCCTTTGATACCCATATTGTAAGAAAGCATAAAAAACTTAGTCCATAGGAAAGCATCAAAAACCTAGTGCGCCATCTCTAGGAGTCCGCCATATATGATTTGGAGTGACGTCACCTTATGTATCGAGTAATTCTTAGCAAGCCCTTTCATTTGATACCCATATTGTAAGAAAGTATACAAAACTTAGTCCACCATCGTTCGAAGCCCGCCATATTGGATTTACAGTGAGGTCACTTTTTTATCCAATTATTCTCATATTAGAGGATTGCGTTCACAAGTCGGCCATTTTGAATTTTTAGTAACGTCACTTTATTTTTTTAGTTACTCTCAGCAAGCCCTTTCATTTGATACTAATATTGTAGAAGTGCATTGAAAATAACGAGTCCGCCATCTTGGATGGTCCGCCATGTTAAATTTAGAATGAAGTCATGCATCTCACCATGCATTTTCATCCAAACTAAACGTGTATACAAAATTTCAGCTCAATCGGTTGAAGATATCTGCTTCAAAATTGAGTTGCAAGATTCCACCCGAAAAAACATACATAGTTACATTGCAAGCTAAATAAAAGCTTGTAAAAAAAAACAGAAACGTGTGTTTGACTAATCTAAGTACTAGGCCGAAAAGCGATCAGGCATAGAACCAATAGCTTAACGTGCTTTCCTAGGCACGGGGGTGTCAACATCACCAACATGAAGATTCCAAGTTGTTTCTAAGTCACCTGTTTCAAGACACGAAAACCCGGAAAGAAATTCTCGCAGGACCCGACCGGGAGTCGAACTTGGGACCTCTTGGATAGTAGAAGCCAGAGCGTGCTAACCCCTAGACCAACGAGGCAATCACATGCCTATAAATAGTAGTTGGAATACACATAGGATCTGAGATTGTCACAAATACAAAATAAGAAACAAATACAATTTATGACTTACATTTATTAAATTTAGTTTAATAACAAAATGTTTCTAATTAAGGTACCTCAATTAGACATTAATTTTATCATTTACAAATATATGCCAAGGTCTTGTAAATAATTTCAATGTGAAATTAGTACAAGCTTACGACGAAATGTTTTTCCTAGCAAAGTATCAATCTAGTTTTATGAATAAAACTAATAATAATTAAAACTAACAGTAACATCACAACTTGCTACAATTATAAAAGAAGCTGCGATGAATGGAATTTCTCTACAAGAGCATATGCTGAAATAATAAAAAAAGTATAACCGATTGCTGTGGACGCGGAATCAGGAGCTGGTGTAGTAGTGACATCATCATCATCATTATCATCATCGACATTGTCATCTTCGGGAGCTGGTGTCGTAGGATGTGATGTTTCAGGTTCCTCAGTTGTATCAGGCTCTTCGATTGAGTTAGGAGGTTCTTCAGTAACAACAATATCATCAGATTCATCTTTTACTTCTAAATTCCAATTGCTCTGTGCATCTAAGAAGTGTTCCTCATATATTTCATCCCAAAAAGCTCTTAGTTCCGAGGATGGATTCTGCAAATCTGATTCTAATTTACTAGAAGGTTCTTCTTTATCATTCACACCAAAGATGTGAAGGTAATGAGGTGCTTCGTTTCTGAAAGGATGCCATGTAAGTTCGGATGTCTCACTTGCTGGTATTCTGAAAAATAAAGTATTTTTAATAACCCATACTTACGTACATTCTGGAACGTGATTCACGCGCAAATTTTGTACTTACCCAGTTTTGGCAAAGTTAGTCCATCTTTCTACAAGAATATCTCTAATTTTTAAGTCCGTTTCGGGTATCTCGTTTGCCTCCAAAATAAATGGAACGTCGTTAAATAGATAAGCTAAATCTTGACCATGAGCAGCACTGTCAACATTAACGGGGCCAACAAATGGATTCCCAAGCGTGCCTTTATAAGAGAATTGGTACAAATATATTGGTGCATCGCTTTGACTAGAGCGTAACCACGCCTCTCTTATAGTAGAAACTAAAACCATTGTATCCCCGTGATAGTTTATTGCTTCGTCCTTGGCAATAGGCTCATCTCCAAAGTATTTTTGTCTTATTTTTTGTACCACTTCAGTTTTTTCGCTGTCGTTTTCGAAAACCAAATCAGATTGTATAAATAGATCAAACATTTCATCCATTCGACTTAGCCATTCTGGATCAGAAATATCTTTTGCTCTAATTGTACCTTCATAATCAACAAAACCAGTTATAAGAGGTATCGGAGAGAATTCTCCTCCTAAAATAATCTCGAATGGAGTTTTTACCAAGAAGGGCTCAACGTCAGCTAGGTTTTCTTTTTCAACACATGGTGCAAATGCAAAAGAGTTGTCGGTTAAATCCAGTTCATTGATTACCCCCATCAAAGCAGGAACACTAACTCTTGTAAACAAGTCTGAAAGATCTTCGATATTTGTTATAGTGTGACCAAGTGCTTCTGCTACTTGTACAGCGTATTTCGTATTATCTCGGCTGACTGCCCACGGAGCCAGAGCATTACCACTCTGGGCAATAGCTTTGTGAACTAGACCATCTGCCATTGGTGATAAAGCTACCAAGTCCACAGCAGCAGCTCCGCTTCCATGACCTAAAAGAGTTACTGAGTCGGGATCTCCACCAAACTGTTTAATATTTGCTTTAATCCACCGTAAACCAGCAACTATATCTTTAAGACCTGCGTTGCCCGGTGCTGTCTCTGTTCCAAGGCAAAGATAGCCTAAAATCGATTCTCGGAAGTTCAATGAAACTACAACTATGTCTTCTTTAACAAAGTTTTGAAACGATAGCTCTTTTTCGTGAGCTTCAAATTCTCTGCCTTTTACCCACACCATTACGGGAAGTTTACTGGTTGCATCAAGTGTGGGAGTGAAAACGTCTGCAACTAAACAATCTTCGGTCCCTTCGAATCCCTGTCCTAGGGGTCGAATACATTTTATACCCTTTCGGTTTGCAACAAATGTCTCTGTGAATACTGGCGGTGGTGACGGGGCCTGAAATTTAAATAATTGAAGAAAAAATACTAAACAAAACTAACATTTGGGGAAACTTTATAGTAGCTTAAATAAGGAAATATTTCGGCTTTAATTATTTAAACAATGGGGAAATATCATCTCGTGTTACGGACGGCTCCTTATGTTGGACAGATAACACTAGTAAAAAAATCACTATATTAGTTGTAATAATATGTACTTATTAGGCCTTTGGGCCGTTTCACGCTTTGCAAACACCCTTCTCTCCCTTAAAAGGTAACAGAGCCCTAACAGTCTTAATAAGAGGCTTTAAGTGACGAGTAGCTTGCTGTCGGATTTCATGATGTCGGCATCCCTGAGGTCCTGGGTTCGATTCTCGGTCAGGTCAATTTAGAAAATCATATTTTTTATATTGTCTTGGGTCTGGATGTTCACTGTTGTGTTTGATTTCCTTATCATGCATGCTTTAGCAACTTACTTTGAGATCAGAGCAGTGTACTTGTCCAATATTAATTTAAGTGACTTACTTTTAATGTCACTTCAAAAATGAGTAACGCCACGTAATCAGCAACTCGTATACAAATTATGATGACTCATAGAAAAATCACAAAACGATTACTGTCATACTCTTACCTTAAACCTGTGACTTCCAGCAGTAGAATCGGCGTAAGGTATACCATGGAACTCGAAGTATCCTTCATCAGCCAATGATCCAGACACAGTTCCCTGGGTTATAGTCACCAGGGGAGGTGCAATATCACCCTCATTTCTGTTCAATGGGTAGGCTTTGATAATGCCTCCCACACATAAGATACCTAATAAAGACCACATCATGCTCTTTTGCGTATCAAATTCATACTAATTTATCTAGAACTTCATCCGTATTCATCTCGATTAGATAGTACACTTCAGATCGTTGATATCGTTGATATTCTACATCAAATGCGTCACCCTTTTTTTGTTATCGAATAGCACACAATATCTATCTTAAAATTATTGAAAAGAGAGAAGAATCAACCATTTTACTAGGACGAAATTACAATCTGAGCAGTGTATTATACTCGTATGTGCCCATAAGAAATGATAATTTCAAGGGCTATGAAAAAAATAAAAAATAAACATTTATTTCAGGCATCTTGGCCTATAAATTCCACATAAAAATTAAAATACATAAAAAAATCATTTATACCTTATTGAATGAGTACATCAAGAGCCCACTGCCGCCACACCCGAAGATACAGCAACTCTGTTGCAGCAGTTCCGGATGTAGAGGCAGTCGACTCCATCAGCGATCATCTTCAGGACCGTATTGGGGCATGGGCTATGTGGATGGACTGATTATTCACTTCGCAGTTTGACAAGGGTTTTATTATACCGTATACTGTACCGTTACATAAAAAATAAAATAAATATATAAAATATCGGAAAACTTACATATATAAAAAATAAAATAAAATATCGGAAAACTGTAAGATAATTTCTGAGCTTAAATATGGGTATTTCTATGAAAAAGAGTCACTTTGTACAGTGACTACTTGGCCTGAATGTCTATTGTCATACAGTCATACTCGTAAGTTACATAATTTCAAAATGCACATTTACCGTTTCAAAAATCCTTGAAATCAGGTCATTGACCCCATTAAAATGGATTCGGAGAAAAAATGTGTCCCTTGGAAACCGTTGCTTTTAAGGTGCCCATGCCCTTAGAACGTATCGTGCAATTAAGTACCTTATGAATGCGTGAATACGGGTGTCTGTTTTTATTATTTTTTCAGTAGTTCTCTTAGCGGAGGGGGTGAGGGGTTCGAAATGTGGTCCGCATGTGACGGCGCCTGCGTCGCTTTGTCTTCATGAGAAATTCTGATTCATTGGCACTGTTGTGGTGACTGAATTATTTCAATTTATTGTAAATTAAGGGTTAATGAATTTTCGCAATGCAGCGTCGTACCATGTGTCATGAAATTATTTGATCTATAGTATCGTTAAACGTTAACACATTATATACGATAGACAACCGTTTGAGCTGAGAAAATGTTAATGTATTGTAATTTTTCAGTAGTCTGCTAAAATATGTCTCCCTGAAGTTTAAACGAAGTCTTTTCCTTTAAGTCGCTTGCTCTTGGCAGAGCAGTCGTGGTCACGAGTGGTTCTCGTAGTAAAATATGTAGTCAAATCAAGAAGTTGTAATTTTTTAACTCACATTTTTTTTTGTTTTGTAACCATTCGAAGTTAGGGGTTAGGGTAGGGAAAGTTAGGGATCGTGCCGTACCAGGAAGTCAAGGAAATGACACTGAATAGAGAGGAATGGAGAAGACTCCACCGACAAGAGCGTAGCTTTTAAATTATAGATTGATAGATAGAACCATTCGAAGAAATATAAATAAATAGTATTTTTTAAAATACTTTATCAAAGTCAAGTACTCTTGAAATAACGTCACCGATGCTTAAAATTACAGCGACAAATCTAATATTATGGAAAGTATGGTTTTTTTTTAAACTTAGTTAAGTTGTATGTGGTTTTTCATTTTATTATGTACTCAATCCCTTTGTATTAAAAAGTTTGTCGGCTAAATTATCGCCTAACGGCTTTTGTAAAATTATAAACATTAATAGTTAACTAGCAACCTACCTCGACGTCGCACGAGTGTAACATGCATGTATTATACATGTCAAATATGAAGTTATAAACCTTCCTTTCGAATTACTCTATCTATTGCTGAAAACTGCATTAAAATCCGTTGCGCAGTTTAAAAGATCTAAGAGAACCGACAGCGACTTCATTTTGTACTATGTAAAGATAAAAAAATCTCTATGTTTTTTTGGATTCTCTGTTGAAACGTCTATTCAACCGACCACAACAATCAGTGTTATTATTATTATTCAAGTTTTAAAAAAACAACTTTTCATCTAATTTCTGTTATCTGCTGTCTCCCAGGCTGGAGATCCGATGGTCCCAACATGTGGCTACACCACGTGGGGTTCAGCAAAAAAATATCACTCCGAAACGGTATAACGAGTAAATATTTTTCAAACTAATATCCACCTAAACTTTTTTCAATAGAGCCGATATTTGATTGTTTCAAAAAGAGCTTTAGGTAATTATTATGTACAAGACTACCTTGTGGGAGACACAGTGCGACAAGCAAAAGGTTACGCGTAGCATATTGTACAATGTGCATAGAAAACGTTAGATGCTATACAAAAAAGCGAAATGTAGGCCACACGTAGATTCAGAATCAAGGTGGTAGGTATACGTTAAACTTTACCGCCTAACACTAGAAATGGCGTTGTCCGTAATTAATACGCAGTGTGTTTTTTTTACTAAAACGTTTACAATGTATTCTTTATGCAACCGTTCCTAGCACTTTTTAGCTGGATAGATATGTTTCCGAACCATCTGTTCAATGATCACTGCTAATCCGTTGCCTGAAGATTTTTATTGTCGTTTAATTTAACCACTTTGAAATAATTTACACAAATTTTTTAAAAGAGGAATTTCTTGCGCGGCCTATACCTAGATTACCTGGCCGGAAAGCAGTGGCTAGTGTATTTTGTAATCCTTTATATGTATACATTTATAGGCTATTCGTTTGTTGTACTTATGTTATCTCACCAGGCATTGACACCAATATGTAGGTTTTATTTCTTTACACCAATATGTAGGTTTTAAAATATTTGGTAGGTAGGTACCTGATTATTAAGATTTCCAATTACTTCCTAAGAACTCTCCGTGATGTTGTTCAGATTAGTGGGTAGTTTTATTATGAGTTGTAGAGGGCGCTGTGGTCACGTATCCGTTAGTTTACAGCTTTGTTGCGTTCTCGCGATTATTTTACCTAGAATTATAGGGTTGACACGTATGCAATTATTTTTGAATAATTTTGACCACAAGCCTCACATTTGGTGGCAACTTATACGCTACCTCATTTTACAATTCTACACATCATGGTTTTTATTATGTGATCTGAGATCTAAGATACTCTTCACATCAAGTTTAGTTTAGGCCTCATGTAGGCCAACTAAACTTGCAGACCACAAGCCTCACCTTAAGGGCCAATGTGCCCTAATAGAGTTTAAATTTAAATTCAGTCTTTCTCTTTCTCAGCCAAACAAACGGAAAAAAACGGACTATATCAATTTAGAAACGTCAGACTATTCAAATGTCAGTTGCTAAGGACATTAGAGAATCTATCCACTAAAATTAGACGAAAACACGAATAAGCTTGTAAAAATACGTAAGAAATATCTTCATTTAATTTGACGTTACTAAATTGTAGTCCATCTCCAAATTTATTATTAGACCACTATATATTGGAACAGATTCCAATGTATGGTGGTGCGCCATGCTTAAAAAAGGCTCAGGGGATTGGCGAAGTAGTGTCTGTAAGACAAGTCGCCACTACTATCAGAATCAAAGTTATCAAGCCACCCTAGGGTGGCTTAACGTCGAACCTACACAATTTTTATGAATTTCCCAAAACTTGCCTTAGCAACTAACTCCATTTTCAGAATTTTCCCTAAGCTTTTGACAACCCTAACACACTGCAACGAAAATTGTTCATAAGCTGGCTCCCTGTAAGTACGCGTGCACACGCCATATACTACCGTCGAAGACGCGGTAACCTTTCGCAAACATGTACTTATGTACGTGATGCAAGAGCTGAAGTTTATTTTTGATTACTTGATTTCCTTTAAACCTGATTAGGCGTAACGTAGTTGGAATAAGTTCCTTTAACAATTGGGAAAAGTTTATTTACTCCTCTGCAAGTGAATAAATAAACTAAGTTCTTAGTAGGCCCGCTCTACCGCCTTATTTAAAAGCTTTCGCCATTACAATGTGTAATTACAATAAGTAAACTGCCTGTTTTTTAATTTGAGAGGTAGCGTTGTTTTTTGCTGCTTAATTTGAACTTATCAGAAGATATAGCAAAAATAAAAAAGTATTCATCACCCCTTTTAATATGTATTTGCCAGAGCTTTTTAACAGACAGACCGACAATAGCGCAACTATACGATAACTCTGTGGCGACGATGCCTAAAAACTTGTCTTTTTTGCCAAAGATGCATCAATTAGTTACTTCGGAGCAAAAAGGCTGCAAGTTCACTATTTACATTTTTCTTGTTTCTGTCCTTACGGTACAGGGGTCCTACTCGGTAGGTACGAGCTTTACGACAATGCAAGTGTATGCAATGGCTAAAAGAGTCAAAAATACCAAAAACGTATTTGAAAACATTTGAGCGACCTGCGACCTGGAGTACTGTTGGAAATGACGCACGTAAGTACTCGTAAAGTTACACACTTTCTATGTATTATTGGTTAAACTTTACGAGTATAACACCTACCACGTACAGCTAGAGAGTGAAATCCGTTGCCGCCTGAAGTATTCTCCTAAACATTATGATCTGGATTCTTTCAAAGGAGTGAATAAGCTGTTATATATATATAGCATAGTCGCTTACCATCAGTTAATATTGCGGTCAAATGTCTGCCTATTATAAAAAAAATCTTGCCTTTCATTTCCGCTCCGGCACGTGGCTTTATTTGTAGATAGATTTGGAAACCGTCATCCATTCATTTGCAGATAAAATTCGGCCCACATCATTGATTTTTTGTCAGCCATTTCATATGACTGTCTTGGTGCAGTGGTTCGCGCTCCGGACTACTATACCATAGGTTGCGAGTTCGAAACCCGCATTTGCCCCAAAATGTTTGTTCGATGAGCTTGAGAGCATTTGTCCTAAGTCCTGGATGTATGTAAACGTATAAGCTCACGCTTAGTTTGGGGCTAGGTAATTGGTGTGTTTGTTGAAACAATTTATTTATCATCATCCAAGCGTTATCCCGGTTGTGCACTCGCACGCGAGGGCCCAGGGTCCGCTGACCATGATCCAGGATGGCATATCAGGTTATTACAGTGACCTGACTGACCTCCGTGACCCTGTTAACAAGGAAACCTGACCAAGTTTGGATCATAGTTACACATTCAGTCGCCTGAATATGCAGGTTTCCTCACGATGTTTTCCCTCACCGTAAGAGCATCGCTTAGTGAAATAACTAATGTACATAACTCAGAAAAAGTAATTTACATAATTCCTGTGTTTGTTAAATCAATGTATTTATTTATTTATTATGTCTTTGAGGGTAGGGCTACAAGCACTAATTTCCAGTGCATCGATTTCGGTGCGTTAAACCCGTGCGCGTGCGCAGAGGGGAGAGCGCCCGAAATAGACGTGCGTTGCGCGCTCATTTATTTGGTGGCGGATTGTTGAGGGGTTTTCACACTGACTAAAGTTTTTCAACGAAAATCGAACTGTATCTATTTTTCAAACCAAGGTTTTGACTACTAAATATCCTTCTCTGTAAGACCGTGGATCGTTCGTTAGCACACTGGAACTCGAGTTCAGCAATCCTGCAAAACAGACGGTAAACGTGGACTGACGGTTAGTTTGTCAGAATTCCCATACAAAATATGTAAAATAATTAAAGCCGGCTGATTAAAAAATAAACATGTGTTGGTGAACTCCAGGCTTAGTTATTGCAACTCCGATTTGCTGGACTACTTCTTAATTCTCAGAAAAGCTATAACTTTCAAAATTATGTGAAATGTCCATTCTATCTATGTCGCATTGCTTTGGAATATTAAAGCTTCATAGGCTATACGCCGTTAGTATTCACCTTAGTGTATTGTGACAGTAGATTGATCCAAAAAAGGCGCATAAACTATGAAAATCGATACTTGATAAAAAATAATCAACGACCTCTTTAATCGAGTGGCCTTTTATCCGATTTTCTAGGTGTAATGCCATCTCTGAGCTCCTGGGTCGATCTTAGTTGAGCTAAACTGTAAATTTTATGTTCTACTTATATTTCTTTGGGTCTAGTTTTTGTAGTACTGCCTTTTTGCTTCATTAATACGGAATAAACCTGTAAAGGCGAAGATTCAATACTGAGACTACTTTTCCGTAACCTATGATTGTCACATTGCGCGCTCCTACGCAAGATCAAACGAATCAAATGCGCAAGCGCGACTATCTCAAATATGACGTCTGCCTAAGGCGCCCGTCGGTAGCTGTGGAGTATTAAGATTGATCGCAGTTTGTGCATTTGTTTATTGACTAGTCGAATGGAAAGTCGATGGAAAATAATATACTTCGTTATTATTTCAGTAGTACGAGATAATATAATGTAGTATAATGTTGTAGGGACAGTGGCGGCGATAGTTGAATTTCAAGCTAATACCCTCTTGCTAGCTAACCCTAGCTGTACGGCACCCTCTGCGAATGTTACTTGGCCGGTTGCCCTTGTTTATACACAAGCACATAGCTACCTAGCTCATACCAAGTAACCAAAGAAATAAAGGTAAGTAGCAACCAACAAATAGTCTTGCTATGAAATGCAACAAAAATTAACTCAACGAAAAGACAATTTTACAAATTACTTCGCGATACATTATATTTACAATATATTTTAAACCATACGTTTCTGTTTAATTAATTTAATACTCTTAATTACATAAGCGAAGAGAAGTTTCTTGTTCGTTCATTATAATAAAATATTATAATTACGTCCTAATTAACTCCCGTGTTTAATTAAAATAAACAAATTATTCATTATGGCTTTATGAAATTAGACATTACTTTAATTCTACAAGGGTTGATAAAAAAAAAGTCACAAAAATCACAAAAGAAAGATTAAAATAATTATAATAACATTTTTATAGTGTATTAGGTACACATAATTACCATAATTTATCGAACACATTGGTTGTCAACAATGTCTCATTGATTTTAAATTGGCTATCCTATTAATGGACAAGGCTTACTGTCTATTTTCTGAAATTTTACGACGTTTTACTTTTTGGCCAAGGTGAATAAATTAGGCACAAAACTTATCCATTCATCGAAGTTTATTTTCAGAGTGTCAATTCTCACATTTTACCAATAATATTGCTGTTTTACTTTTTTTAATGGATACGAATTAAGGTACAATGAAATGTCGTCGAAAGTCGATTTTGGGAGAGTGGGAGATGAAAGTTGGTGTGAGACATCTGACATTTGATTGAACCTAGATGCGGAGATCTGCTAACACACATCAACACTGTCTAGGGATATACCAAACATAGTATTATTATAAATCCAAAATATCCCTAGACAGTGTTGATTAGTAAATTTAAACGGTTAGAGTTGTTACGAGGGTAAAATCAAGTTCTTTTTTTATTATGTGTCCAAATTTACCTAATTACAAACTTCTGGGCAAACATTAAAAAAACTGTCCTTTGTTTGCAAATCTAAAACGAACTTAACAGTGAAATTTTTGGTAAGACTTCTCCAAACTTACCAAAGATTTTAAGGTACCTACCTACCATAACAAAAGTTTCTTTTACAGGAAAGTTTTTCTTTGGAAGCGGAACGTTTGGATTCACAAAACAATGACTTTTACGTCAATTCAAAATGAATTGGCGTGAACGTAAAAACAATACCATTTGGTTGAAAAACTAGTTGAATAAAGAAAGATGCTCTGATTGAACAATCACGGAAATGACAGTTTTGAAGTTGCAAGTTGGTGATGTGAAATGTGCGTCGCCCGCCACCAACTTTCGAAGGGAGATCCATTTGAAATTTGATATTCACCCTCGCTTAGTAAATAAAAAACCTGCTTGTATGTATTAGATAGACCTATGGTCGCTTTTAATGCGCAACGAAAATTGGGCCAAAAAGAGAGCCTCTAACGTCGGATTGTAAAGGATGGGCGAAGAGCTGATAACGCCTGGTTCGCAGAACTGGAACCATATTTTTTTAATTTACTCGTATGACATTCTGTTGGCTAATGCCAAATAATTTTCACTTAACACTATAATTTTGACGTTTATTCTATCGCTCGCCTTCAGTGACCACTAGGGGGTAGGGGCACTCGTTGCGGTTGCGAGCGGTCGAGTGCGCTCGATCGAGTGATTCAAAGATGCGGAGTTATAGATGACAAACGAAAATCAGTAGAAATCTAACGAGTAATAAAAAATAGAGCTTCTGGCCCATCACACATAGAAGAGAAAGGTGCCATTAGATGAACGCAGTGCGAAAGGATCAAGACGCTCCCGCATAGGCTTACACAGTCATCAAAGGACGTCTCTAAATGCACCCCCTGTGTAAATCGTTTGAAGTATCTGGCCATTGATCTATAGATATAATAAAACTGTAGAAGGTCGAATTCTGCACATTGATTTTAAAAAGCTTTCCAGGCCTTAGATTAGGTAAGTAAAGTACAAAAACGTAGATTTTGAAATTTTTGTCTGTATATTTAGTATGCATGTACACACATACACATGCATAGGTCTTGACAGTTATAGACTTGAAATCTGCTGAATGAATATTGATGTAGTACGTACCACAGTTTAAATACGTATATTCCTGGTAGTAATCAAGGGTATGCTTTATCACTCTATAATTCTAATAGTACACCCAGAGATACAGGTCGATTTAATTTACACGCAATAAATTTTACAATCTTCGACTGATGTAGATGGACCCACACGGTTAAAATATAGTCGACAATAAAATATAGGGTATATACATTTAGTGATACCGGGTGACCTCCCTTCACCATACGACAGAGTACGAATGAGAGACCACGATAACTGGACGGCGATAGAATTATGAGTTAATTTGTATCATCGAGTCCAGACAGACGAAGTCGCAGGCAACCACTAGTGATGAAATAAGAATTTATAATTCCAAGTATAATATGGATTATACAAACCTTCTAAACATATAAACAAGAAGGCAGCTAAGTAGATATTACACCACATGCACGTATTGAAAACTGGTGAAATGATAATACAAACCTTGTACCAAAATACGTGTTTCTTTCTGATTTTACTCGGGGCCCTAAAATCACTCAAGACAAGTTCAGTCAGTAGCACGTCAGGTTATCCATGTGAAAGAAATACGAAAACATATTTTATTACGTAGGGAATAGTGGCGGTCTCAATGTCAATTTGGGGTAGTCTGGCGTGCGACCGTGTGTACTTTGTCCTTAAATAAAACTTCATGTTCGACTGTGGGTATGATTTTTTTTTATTTTAGTTCAGCTTATAATCATTACAAAATACAAAAAAAGATCTTAAAAATATTGCGGAAGTTTAGTTTTGCACACAAAATTGATCGTTTATGTCATCAGGTGGGAATTCACGACCCTTCGATATCAGGGCAAATGCTCTACAAACTGAGCTAACCTTTATTGCACAACTGGAATATTGTACAAAAGGCAGTCTTAACTTTTCATGGAAAAACTTAATATATATTGTACCATGCATAAACATGCTTCATTCATCTTGCTACTAAAGGTTTTTAATTTACAAACTTTAAAAGACGTGGATTTTAAGTGAATATCCCCAAACTTGATTATTCATTTGTATCTTGGTGCGAAGGTCTTCGTCATTAGAAGTGAATTGTAAACACAACCGACCCC
Source organism: Pyrausta nigrata (assembly GCA_949316185.1). Lineage (NCBI taxonomy): Eukaryota > Metazoa > Arthropoda > Insecta > Lepidoptera > Crambidae > Pyrausta > Pyrausta nigrata. The sequence goes on from OX438937.1 coordinate 5,072,177, forward strand.
GGAGGGACGACAGCTGTCTCCAAGCCTCAATCTCCAACCATTAAACACCCACGTTGGTTTCAATAACAACCTCACAGCCCCCATTCGATTCGCAACCCTACAGTTGTGTTACTAGAATCCAATTTTCAAGAAAAATCACTGCAATCTCTTCAAAATTCTAAGACAATTTCACACGATTAAAAATCGACTTAACGCTTGCTATATATGGTTGGGTTTGGCTTGTTATCAAAAAGTACTTAAAGGAAATTGTATCTTAGATAGAAAAGTGATTAGGATAGGATCTCTACTTGTTGATTACGACTGCTTCTTTGCGTTCGATACAAAATGTCCTTTTAGTACAAAATTATAAGAATTTTTCACCGGTAAGAAGCATTACTTATAAAATGATTGTCGTCTTAAGGGGGTGCAGCGCGAAGCAAGTCGAGTAAGTCTAAACGATCTTCAAACAGAATCGAACTTATAAATATTGGTAATTAGATCCATTTGCTTTAAAGTTTTAGACTTGATGATTTAATTAGAACAATAGTTTTATTCTGCGCAATGCGCGAAACCATCAGACATTCGTGTTAAAAACTGATAAGTGTTCATATTTTCTTATTTATTTTTATCCGTGTATATTAAAAAACATGGGGACCTGCGGAATATCAATACAATCATTTTCATGTACAAATGATTGTTTCATGTGTCACCAAGTTTTCGAAAAAAAATGCTCTTAGATACCATTAGCTACAAGTCATGTTTATTATATCATAAATAATTTGTTTCAAATTTCAACAAGACCAGGACCTTGTGCAATGAGTAGGCTAACGTAAATAAGTTGTTTTAATGCATTTAAATAATTCAGCTCATCAAACAAGTGATTTAGAAATACGTAAATTTTCTCAATTTCGTGCAGGACCGCCTTAAATAGAGCTATTAATTGTAAAAAAGATTGTAATTGTAGATTGTAAAACAAAAAATGTGAAGGGTAAAAGTTGTTGAATATTAATATTTATGTCATAGTAGTCGTAGAAAGTATTGTTTAATACATCCATGATCTATGTGTATAAGATACATATTATCATCATCATCTTAAGTATCATACGTTTCAAGCGGTCCTATTATTTAGCCTGGCCTGTCGTTACTAAGTCATCTTAGTCCACTGTTAATAATTGTTACTCATAATTTGATCATTTTTATGTTGTCAAATTCCTTCATTGTTTCTTAAATGAAAGGTATACTTTTAAATAATATACAGGCTGTACCAAAAAGTAGTGTAGAGCTGAAGCCCAGAGACAGAACGTTCTAAAATAGACCCTAAAACCCCCCATGTATGTTTCGTAGTTATTAAGATATTTGACATTACAAGATGTATTTTAACTGACTTCACATATTTTAAACAAGATTTGATCGCAAACAGTATACCTAGTGGGTCATACAGTCTGTATTAAATGGCTGATATTTATGAGCATAACATTGTTTTTATTTCATACTAGCTGTTGCCCGCGACTTCGTACGCGTGGACTCGATGACACAAAATATTTTTTTACTCCCGTCGCCATCCAGCTATCTTGATCCCTTAGTCTACCACGTTGTAAGAAGAAAAGAGGAATAAAAAATCAAGGTCAATAGGCACTCTTTTTTAGATAGGTCACTATCACCTCGCCATCCTCCTCTGGCAAGAAAATTTCGCATGGCAGTGACACCGACTCCAAAACTAAATTTCTTAGTAAAAATGGAAAGGATTTTTATTTTTTACTTTTTAGTTTACTTGATTGAAGGCAGTTTTATTCGTTTGTAAAAAAATATAGGTCACTTTAGTTTTATTGTTCAGAAAAAAGCCGATGAGTATATGAATGCAGTTTAGCATTTATTTATTGTGTCCCCAGCCTACTCAAAGGTCAGTTTGTAAGTTACTACTATCGTAAAGTTATTATCACTATTAGAAGCCTTTCGTGTCCCACTGCAGGGCAAAGGCCTCTCTACCCTTTCTCCTATAACGTAAAGTAAGTAAGACTATTCTTATACTCCATTTCCGTTAGTAGTGATAAGTAGTATAAAAAATAGTGCCAATTGACTTTGATCTTTCGACGAACTGTTTTTGGTGAAAGTATCCGCGAACTACTTAGCGTTAAGGTCAGCACCATCAAGTTATGACTCCTGAATGTAAACGCTTTAATACCTAAATGATGTAATGTAAAGTAATTTAGCATATCAATTGCTCCAGACTTTTAATTTGTGTAAGTCAATAGAAAATGCTCATCACGCTGAACCATGTTTTCTACGGCGCTCTATTCATATCTCTTATAGTTGAGCTGAGCTGCTAGGGTTCTATATCAGTTGCTCCAGACCTTCGATTTGTGTGCGTCAATAGAAAGTGCTCATCACGCGGAACAATGTTCCTTAAGGCGCTCTATTCATATCTCTTATAATTGAGCTGAGCTGCTAGGGTTCTATATCAGTTGCTCAAGACCTTCAATTTGTGTACGTCAAAAGAAAATGCTCATCACGCTTACTAACTTTTCTTCAAGCGCTGCTTTCATATCTCTCTTAGTTTAAGTGTACTGCTAAGGTTCCACGTCAGGTACTTCGATTTTCAAAATAAATTATAGCCTCGTATTCGCTCAGACTCAATAGCTACACAATAAAAAAAGTTTCATTCAAATCCGTTCAGTAGTTCCGGAGATTAGCGTGTACAAACAGATAAGCAGACAAAAAAATTACTGTTACTATTCCAACATCACCCTCAATTAGTTTTTGGTAAAAATACTCAATGTACAGACGCATTTAGGTTTTATAGTTTTATTCTATGTATAGATATTTTGTAAGAAACTTTAGATGCAAATATATCAAAAACTATGAAAAATCGTAATACATAATATGTGATGTAATATATGTTTTACGATTCGGGTTTATCTAGGGGTGTTTCTTGTTTTCAGATTTGTAATCACATTTTGGGACATTCCGTATAGTAATAATTGTACAGGGTGTCCCAAAACGTTAATTATAATATTATTAGTTAATTATATATAATTGCGATAGATTGAAATATGCATACTTAGTTGCAAAACGTAAACAGCAATTTGTCCGATAATAGATTTGCTATAATTACCAGATACATCATAAGGGTTGGAATAATTGTGGATTTGAATGGAAGTGTTTGAGAAATAACACCTGATGTGTGAATTACTCAGGAGGAAAAATGTAGCGTATTAATGGTAGAATTTTTGAAATTTGCCTAGTAGCTTTTAAGTTTATTCGTTACGTTTATTCGTTACAATCATACAAAAATACAAATGTATCCTTTTTTAAAAGTAAAAACGTTTTTTTATAATGGGTATATAATTAGTTCCTCTTTTAAAATTTGTATGAAAGACACTGGCAAATAATGTTTTTAGAGAAATTAATTAATACTTTGCTCAATGATAATAACCCCTGCAACGAGCATAGGAGATAATTGGTTTTTAAGGTGTCTTGAAGTCAATCCGCATCATTATAGTAATTCACATTTTCTACACTGCTACTGCTACTCGCTGTCTGGCTGTTTGGAATCACTATCGTGTTTGATTTCCATAGCACGAGTGTTTTAGCTACTTTGGGATTGGAGAAATGCATGTGATGTAGAGTTCAATAAAATAAAATATGCCCGTTAAATAAAATGTAAACTTTTGTAGTACTAATTAATGATGTAGTGCAGGACGAGACAAATAAGAATGAAAAAAGTAACTAAGTACGTATAATGGAAAATCAAAAACAGATCGCACTTTGCTTTTGAAGGTCATACTGAAACAAGCAGCTTCCTACGAAATATTTTTCACAGTGTTTTCAATTTCTGTGTCATGACACGTGTTCTTGTGCGATATACTTTACGACTATAGATCTCTGATTCCCCGACTGTCCTTATTAACAATGTGTGTTAACCTTTTTTGGCGGATGTCCAAATCATGACGTGCAGTATAAAATTTCCGGAAGACATTTCCCTTTCAGACATGCGCCTGACTTTGATTTACAAACAAGTCCGCCTGGGTTAATTAAACATTAATGCGGAGGATGATGAACTCATTATTTTACAGTTCCTCGGTTTCGGTCCGGCCGCCCGGCATACGCCCTAGCTGAAGAAAGCTCTGTAGGGCGGGCGACTTCCCTGACGCCAGCGCCTCTACCGGCGCGCGGGTAGCACTACGCACTGCTTTCTGATTGGCTGCCGCGTGTGACGTCACGCTGCATCCGACCAATGGGGGGGAGCGCGATCGCGCCCGGCCGCAGTCCTCGTCGCCGCGCCTTCGTAAGAGCCGTGTGTCGCTGCCGGTCCCCCCCTGCGCCCCGCGCCATCCGAATCGCCCGCATTCTAGTTGTGGGTGTCGCTCTGTGCAGTCATCGCGTGTGCCGCCGAACTCAGTGCGCCGTTTGTGAGTGCTTTAGTTCCCGCTCGAGTGTCAGTGTGACGGAGAACCCGATATCCCGCCGTGGAGGATGTTAACAGCGCACGGTGAGTGATCATATAGATTCGTCGGACGCTTATCTCGTGACGGCGCCACGTGAACGCGCTCTATTTATAAATGTAAACATGCCGCTAATTCGATTTGAGACGTATTGCTTGTTAAAAGCGAGAGTACTCGTCCGGCCCGCGCTGAAGTCGCAATTGCAAATTAACAATAAAGACGCGGACGGCGCGCGGCGAGATTGACGAGTTCCTGCAAGATTACGGACGTAGCTAGTGCCGTCGAGGTGACAATGTCGATAATTCTATTCGAGAATCTGGACGAATTGTTATTCAGCGGATAACCTTGGATTGGTTCAGGGCTGCCGATAGCGCGATAACATGGCCTTGAGGCGAAGTCTCGCGAATGCCGGCCGGCACTGGAGTGCACAAGCTCACGGAAAATGTCCAGACAAACAACGATAGTGGTGTCGCAAATACAATGATAATGCAGTCAAAGTGAGACACTAGAGGAAAGGACTGAACAATTTATTGCGTTCTGATACGGCTTATAAATATTTTATCAACCGTTCGAATTGGAATCTTACAAGACAATAGGTCGTGAAGCCTGCCTTATTCACTTGAGTAAGAAGATCATCCTAGCAGTTTTGGATGCGTTTCAATTAGTGAGTGAGGCTGGCTGTGTAATTGACTAATGAAACGATTCAATGAGTAATTCAAATGAACAACAGTAACGCTGGCAAATATTGAGGCGACACAAATATGAGGAAACAACAATTTCCAGGATTGATTAATGTTGCAAGGCATGATCTACTCTACTGGTCTACTAACGCTGAGGAGATACACTTGTTGGATTCCTTACATGCCGTTTTTACCTGACCATGTTCCATTACTTGTAGTCTTTGCTTTTTTATGGCAGACATTTCAAGTCTGTCCGGTTGAGATACCTCGATACGGTCAGGTTCGAAGCGATGGTCCCACGCCTCGTTCCACATACTCAGTTCTTGCTTGCAATCGGAACGGTCAGTGGGGCTGACACCGATATGCAATTTATTACAAACGAGTTCAAGAACCAAACCTGCGTAGACCAATTATTATATCACCGATCACACACCTATTTAATTTGGACTCGTTTCAATGTTTTGAGTAAATGTTCTGTTAGAAAAACCTTTAGAGCTGTTGCCTTCAAATCCAAGGTCGCATATTTTTTACAAACGAAGCGAAGAGGCAAAAACTAAATTAAAAAAATAATAAGATTTAGGATTCTCATTCGCACTTACGCACAGTTGAATGTTGAAAGAGCGGTTGCCATATGTATTCGTGATGCGCGCTCTTTTTCGTGTTCATGTTTACTGTGCGTATGAGCAGGACGAAGATTATTCGCATCGAACTGAGCGAACCGGCCATGCGAGATGCTCAGTCGTATCATAAATATTAATCAGGCACTGGTGTCAACAGCCACCGCGTAACGTGACACCGCCGCGATTCGCTGCTAGCCTGGTACTTGGAGTGGTAGCCAGACGAAACTACATTGCAGACAAACATGACACTGAACTTTGGTTTTGCAATTAACAGTATTAATTCAAATCACAACATCGCAATTCAGATGTTGCATTTAGTAAACATGATGCAAATGTATTCAGAAACGTAACGATACAATGGAAAATTTTATCACTTTTACTGCATCCTTCAGTAAATACTGTAGATGCAAGATAATTGTAATGAAACGAATTACATTTCTCTTAAACAGCTCTCGCTGTTACAACAGGCTCTTATAATGATAATGTTATCGTTTGCACATCCGTTTGTGCTTATGCATTCAGCCATGACCTGCCCTACAACTCTGCCTGTGATTGGAAAATGCACCACAGTTTTATGGTAATTTGCTTCATTCCTTCTCACTTAAGCTTCAGTATAAGGGAACATGATTTACCGATAGTCGGTATATATTTTTTGATTTTTCCACATCAATACTTTCAGCTTCTCTTATGCTTCGTATTTATTTATGATATGCACAAAAACATATTTCGACATTTATCTAAACTAAAACAAATTATGATGACAAGTTCATTAATGATGTAGATACCTACAGTAATTAAAAGATTAGGCTACTTATGCTATTATTAGTGATATAAAAATAAGTGTAATGTAATTGAAAATAAAAGTGCCTACCTTGCAAATGTGTATAAGTAGATCAACAGCCGAAAGAGCATTGAGAAGTGAAACAAACTCAAATTATTTTCAATTCTGCAACATTCTGTTCTGGTCGGAAGTCATCACCGTTAATGCTTCGAAGAATCGACCTTCGTTTTGTGTAAATTTTCGAAACAGGTTCCAGTTACGTTGCAGAACACAAAAAACAATGTATATTAGAATTTAAAGTCGAGACAAAAACTGCAAAAATACCTATATTAAATCAAGATTTGAATATAACTTTGTAGAAAAACAATGTTGTGGGAATTCATACCTATTGGCGTTTGCGTTTCGACATGTTAATGCTCACAGCATTACGGCCAAGTAGACGTTCGACAGTATTTATGTAATGGCTTCACATTAAAAGATAACCAGCGCGTTGAACATCGTCTCGGGAATGATATAAGTGCAAATGTACTTAAAATGTAATTAAAAACAAGTTACCACTGCAATGGCGGGTTAGGGATAATAAAACTTTAATTGCACGGGTTCTGGGCGAATAGAGCAGTCCGGGCGAAATTATTCACAAATGTACTTAAGCCTGAACTTGATAAATGCACATGAGGCTCCAATAAAGATTAAAATTACAGCGCTTAATCACATTTAAGAGAAATATCAATTTATTAAAAAAAAAGTGAAAGACATTGACAATTGGAACCAGAAAACAGAGGTTATATATACTTTTGGTTTTGTAACAAGAAACAATGGTAAATTTACAGCGCTTTTTTACATTCAAATAATATATAACTTTAGTTAGAAAGAAAATGAAAGTAACTGACACGAACAACATGAACCAGATAACAGAGGTTATCAATACTAATAGTTTTGCAAAGAAACAATATTAAAATTACAGCGCTTTTTTACATTTTAGAAATATGTAACTCTAGTTAGAAAAAAAATGAGAAATGAAAGACACGGACAACAGGAACCAGCCAGAGATTATCAATACTAATGGTTTTGCAATGAAACAAATATTCACCAAAGCTCAAAGGTTTTAAGACCAGTTTTGTTTCAAAGGAGAAAAACAAAAACGCATCAGAATGGTATCGAATATCGAACAGTCAACAAGTGACGTTGCGCAGGGACCGATATCGAGATGAGCCAACTTTTTGCCTGCGGCCGATGCGTGTGAGCCCATCTGCGCGGTTTTTGCTTTCATGTGTGGATATTTATTTGCTGATGTGTGCGTGTCGTGCCGTCGAGATATGTGTGCACGACTGTTCTTCATTAATATTGTTAGGTTTATTGCCGACCTTTGCAGCATACAACATTCGTTACTTCCATTTTTAAAAATCAAAAGCTATTAACACTTTATCTGTTAATTTTGGCATAAATATTTACTATTTATTTTGATTATTTATGTTACGAGGCATCTAAAGATTATGATGACAATAAAATAGCAGATGTGGTAAAAGCCAATGTAGTATGCGTATATTTTGCTAAGCACTTTTATCAAGGCATCAAATTATCTTTAGCTAAAGCACATGCTATAGAGATAAGATAAAGTATGAAATTTATAGCGCCTAAGTATATCGAGATTCTTGAAAGATTATTGCTATGCCGTAAAGAGGTTTACTCAAACAAAATATTTATCACGTAGATCAATGAAATAAACATTAGCTGTTAATATGACCAGCTATCAATGTGTTCGGACAAGCAAGGTAGTATTCACTACTGCAAGGAAGCAATTGGGTAAATGTGACTAAATTGAAGGGTATAAAGGTTTCATTCGGTTTGACAAATTCTTTGCCACTTACGTCGTTTCATCGCCGATGCTTAAGTAATAAGAGTCACGAGTTGTTACGTAATCTGAACAATCTCGCTGACTTCATACACACGTACAATATATAGTTTTTGTTTTTTATTTACATTTTGATGTAATTTTCCGCTATGGTTGAAAATTTTAATGTCGATAATTAATATCAAATAAGTCAAATCCAGTTTAGCCTCATTTTAATCCAGTAATCGATATCGATAGTTTGATTGTCGTGTTTATGTCTTCATTTTTTAGATTGTTATAAACTTGTAACTAGTTTTTTTAATTTTATGCACACTTGTATCTTACTAACTTGTATAAACATTTTTCGACAATTTTATTAAAAATCATACGTTAATTTGCATAAGAACACACAGTAATTTTGTACTTCCCTCTTTTTACTTAACTTACGGAGCATTTTTTGACGTCATATTGAAGAATTTTGCACAAAAATATCCGAAGTTCGTATTTCAATTTGCTAGTCGAATTCGAGAAGATGATGGCGGAAAGTGTACACGCCCCCAGAGACGGTAATGGTCGTGATACAATAAAATTGTCTGTCTTATAATAAAATAAAATAAATGCATCATCAAGTATGGATTATGTCGTATGTAAGGTTTTGGTGCGGCACAGTTTTGTACAACATTTAAATGTTTTTGATTACTTAACTCGGTAAAAAACTCAACAGATGAAATGGTCTTTGTGATAATATTTTTTGATTTCATTAGTATATCGCTCGAGAGGAACGTAAGTTACTTTTATACTAGGCTCATCTCTACCATTTCTGGTACCTATATAGCGCTTTGTGCGGGAGTGGGCAGGATAGCTAGCAAAACAGCTAAAAATGCTATGATGAGGGAAAACAGCAATTAGAGGTTTAATTTTTTATAAAAAATGACATAAAATGATAGGAAATTTAATCTATTTTAAAAAAATATGCAATATGTTGTACTTTTACCGCTTTTTTTTTGGAAAATTTCGGAGTAAAGCGGCGCGCGGAAATTCGTGGATTTTCACGATATTACATAAAAAATAAGTAGTCAGACACGTGAGAAGTTAACCTTTCGCATGCCGGGGATACACGCATAAAATTAATAAGTGACGACCTTGGTGTAGTGTTTCGCGCTTCGGACTACAAAACCAGAGGTTCAAATCCTGCAATCGTGATGAGCATCCATCGTGTCTGGAAATGGCGTCATATAATCAGTTGAAATGTCTGTCTAAACCATAGCTGCATTTTAGAGCCTGAGTTGCGAAATGTCAAAACGTAAGTGTATATTGACACCGGGATGTGATAGATCACCCTGGAAACAAAAATCTTCCTAGCGGAGTCCCACCGCGCCAAGTGATGGATGGGCTCTTATCAGTACAGATAACCTTCGCCCCCCACCTCACCCCCCAGCCATAATGTAAGCAAGCTCAGTAAGTTCAATGATTACCACAAGCCATAGTACATGCTTAGTTTGGGGTTAGGTGATTGGTGTGATTGTTGGGAAAATGTAAATTCTACGAGTAGGTAGGTGCCTATTAGGCGTATTATTTGATAGATTATTACCATATCAACTCAAGTTGTGAACAGCTGCTTGTACTCGCATTGTAGTCCAGGATTCAGAGGTGGAAGCGGAGATGTTTTTTTGAGAAAGTGTGTGTTTTCTTGTGAGACGATAATTTATTTATTTGAACAATAAACAATTTAAAAGTGGTAAAAATTGTACATTTTGTTTATTTATAGTCAAAGGTGCATAAGACTGTAGAGCAGCAGCAGGTGTAGTGGTAGCTGCGGTAGTAATGTTGTGTTTAATCATTTTAGACAGTAGGTATCAATTAGATCTAAAAATAATCGTAAAGTCAACAGCGAGAGAAAGTATGATGATAGCTACACAATTTGGTCGTAATTACGTTACTACCGTAAAATACAACGCCACTACCTATTCTCGAGATTACTTAACCCTCCCCTTGCGCCAGCAACCAATCCGTACCTTATTCAAGATTAAAATCAATCCCAACTATTTGCATGTTTATTGATTAGTCCACAGCTGCATCTCTGCATAATTGGTCGAAGATCCAGAGGTAGACCTAAAAAAGATGAAGAGATGTAGTGCTAAACGATATGAGGGAGTGCGGAGTTTCCACCGAAGATGTCGAGGACAGGGCGAATAGGAAGAGAAAAATAAAGAAGGCTGACCCCACCACCATGTGGGATATATAGCTAGGAAGAGAGAGAAAGAGATTGATCAGTCCACAGAAGCCACGGCTGCCAGATCAAAATACGTCAATGGACATGCAAAATTAATTTATTGTCCTCCTAGCCGAATTTCGACTATAGTGGCCAATTTTAACAAAGATTAGCTGACTGCGCGGAAGATATTATAGTGCACAGCTTCCATTTGCTTTCTATTTTTTGTGTGTTTTTTCTGTAATCACTCTATTTGTAATGAAGGCAATAAAAAATATTCTATTCTATTCTAAGTGTGTGCAGTGCACTCTCATAACCTGGTGAGACAGCAGTCCTTCATTACCGCAGAGAGATCAGACGCAGGACCAACGGCTTAACGTGCTTTCCGAGACACGAGGGTGTTAACACCATCAACTTCCTGAGTTATTTCAAGACAGAAAAACCTAACACTTTCGGCCCAACCGGGGATTAGGACCTAGTGGATAGTACCCAGCGTGCTGACCACTATGCAAAATAAACAAGAGTGAGTAAATCTTCGATCTCTGATCGGTTAAGTTCGAGCGTAAATACGACATTATAGAGTGCGCTTCTTGGCCGTTCTACAGTGAAGTAGGAAATATAGCGTCTGTTGTAAAAACGCGTTGTTACAAGTGGCCAAGCCGGCGAACGCGAGGTTATCATAGCGATTAACCTTACCGTGTTTACTCGATAATGCCATGCTTCGATTCTTGTTCGGCAGGATGTGCTGCAAAATTCGGTTGGCAGATACAGAGTTGAAAAAATATTTTACTTGACTACCATTCCGTCGCGATACTCACCTTTTAGGTAGTATTAGTATTAAATTCTGAAAATTACTAGTCAAAAATGTATTTTCAACTGAGTGAAAAAACATTTTTACTCAGTTCAAAAGGGAGCTCTTCAGCTCAATTCAGAGTATGGTCGCTTTCTTTAATTTTAAAGAAACTAATATAATAATAAATCTTCTTCTTTTATACAATATAATATATTAAATCTTCGTATATAAAATGTATCTCTAAAAATATGATTTTGAATGTCACCGCCTATAGGACCGGGGTCCGTGAAACTAAACACAAACTTATTTACCAGAGATGGATTTCTGAAAAAAAATATTAAATGTACTTTTGAAAATCTAATTCGAATATTCAAATGAAACTCTTAAGTTTTGATCGATATTTAATCAACTGTAAAAAGGACTTTCAAATGGCCTCGTTGCGGCCTGATCACAAATAATTATTCCACAAAACTGTACTTGAGCGAGAGGACATTCTTAATCCACGGAGTGAAGTTGGACCAATTAAGGGTAAAAGCGACATATTTCGGTCTCCTAAAGAACTTGGAATAATGGATAGATAAACATAAATATTCGACAACATTGGACAGACATTTCTCTGACCAAAGTATTTAAGTAGCTAAAGCACTTATGATAAGGAAATCAGAAGCAATGGTGGTATCATTCTATCCGTAAGATAGATCTCTATTGCACACAAAAAATTAAGTCATTAACACAGAAAGATGTACAATTTATACTATACTAAATAGCTATTTCTGTCGCTCATAAACCTGAATTGCACATTTATGACATTATTTCGTAATACGAGTACATTTAGATTGAAACATTTTTTGGCTGCTTACATCGTTAATTATTCAATGTAATCAGTGTTTCGTTTCTTATTTTCTTATATTGTAGAACTCTTTAGATTTAATATGAGTAGGTATGTCAAAGTAAACATAAAAAAATAGGAATAATAAAAACTGTTTAAAATTTTCCAAATAAGGTTTGTTAAATAGGTAAGAATTAATTTTTGTTTGAAAAATGTAGAGTGCATTACTATATTATAATATTACTATAGTGTTTACTATAATAGGCACTCACGCTTATTGATCTTACCTATTAGTTTTATTTATTAATGTATTTAAGCTACCCGTTCTAATGATGCAGTGTCCTTCATTGCACTAAGTATTACCAGTATTACTGTGTTGTGTTGTTCATGTCTTTCACCCATTTCCACTTGACCTTACTTATCGTGTTCTACCATCGCCTTTTGAGGTGGTTTTCTGATCTTTAACTATTCTTTTTTGTAACTTAATGCTTTAAATTTCATGGCTGTGGAGAATATTGTTAGGCGTTATGATACTTATTTGCTAAAAATGTTTTGAAAATTATAAACAAATATGTGTTAAAAAATAAATACTCAGTACTACAGCTTAGTGAGAAATAACAGCAAAAACTATATTAACAGTAATAAATAAATTAAATATGTTTTATTACAATAGGTAAATCCTTTACAAATTAGTGGCCAAGTTCCCTAATAGTAACAAGTATCAGCAAGTTACGAAGCAAGGATATCGCAAAAAAATGTAACAATATAAAAAACCAGGCATCTACCACGCTTTATTGTGATTGCACAAAAACCGGTGGCATATTCCTCAGCGCTTTGACAAGCGTTCGGCGGGTGACGTAACGCGATAGCGAAACAGTCAATATTTGATATGCCGCCATTAGCCACGACACGCGATAACACCCAAGTTCACTAATGAATACGGGCCACAAAGATACTGTTTGAGCAAATACCTACACCCGATACGCAGATCTAGCTACACGCGCAAGCAAAAAATATAACATTGGCTGTTCTTTGCCGCCTTGTAGTATTTTTTTTCTCTCAATCTCCCTCTTGGGATTTATTTAATCCTATCTGATGGTGGTCTGTCTCCTTATTTTTTCTTTCGACTTTGCCTTTTGGCTCTTCTAAAATACTTATAAAAACGTTTCAATGCAGTGAGGAAAAGGCCCTATAAACTTTAATGATCTGTGATGTTGAAAGTTTGTTGTAAGTGATATTGCGATTCGTAATTAAAGACTGTTAGATTGAATGTAAAAAATATTAATTTACTCTCTGTTTCTTATGTTGTAACAAATGAAACAGATGATTTTATTGACAAAGGTCCTCGGACAGGTTTTCCTTCATCAGCATTGATTGTCATCAGTAACCTTTCTTTCCAGACATTCTACTCACATACTTACCGTGTAGTGGCTTACTCATCATAAAAGCATCTTGGTTTACATTAGTAGTATAAATAAACTAGTGTACTGACAGGTCGATAAAACAATTATCTCATCGTGGATGTAGAAAATTCCTAAGGTCACAGGCTAATATTTGCAAGTTGCAACTTGATAAGGGTGACCCTGCATTGTGTTCATTACCTTGTTATGAAATGTATAGCTTCTGTTTATACGAAACAACTACATTTCTATTATTCTTGTTGTGGCTGGTTTAAGTAGGAAGTAAAGTTTTTACGCGTCTCAATAATATTGCTACCTTTGATGATTATTTGAATGTTCGATTAACTCAAAAGACAGTTTATGAAAAAAATATAAAACTTCAACTGTTTCAGAGAAATGCATTCAGTCTCTTTATAGCATTGTTTTATATAGTAATTAGTTTTATTACGGCGCTGAAAAAAGGAGGCATTTTAATATTTGAAATTTATCTCAGAGAGCCAATATTTTCTACTGTATATTGCTCCAATTTTTAGTACAGCTTTTTACAGTAGCAATATATATCACATATTCTACAATAAAGGTACTGAAAAGTAAATTTTACAGAGCACACGATAAAATCCCCACATAATTGAAACGCATCCGATATCAAAATCCGTTTGCGTGGAAAACTTATCTACCAATGAATGAAACGCGTCGGGTGTTTTCGTGGGCATCGGGGGCTTTCGGGCCCTCGTTCCAAGGTCAGGGGGTGGTGGAACGACCCCGTTTCAGGGATCGATGGGAGCCCTAGTAACACCCACAAATTCGGCTGTACAGCTGTGTTCATGCGGTTTCAATGTCAAACGATTCCATAGTGATTGCCGGTTTCCTTGGTACCGGGGTTGTCTGGTTGCTGAGCCTTTTCGGTACCACCGAATTTTCATAGAAACAATTGGAAGAAAGAAAGAAAACGTATATACATTTGGGACATTACGAACACAGACACGTGCGTTCCCATAAAATTAATGACAACTTCGTAACGAAAAAAAGTTTTTCATATTTTGACATCTGTCAAACAGGGATAAAACATAATTTAAGGTTAATTCCAGTTCCCTGTAAAAATAAAGTTACATGACTTATATTAATTGAACTGCGCTAAATGAGTCATTTTTTAATTATGGGTCAACATTTATTGTTATATCTCCGCCTAAAATAAATATAATCATTTTATACGCAATACATACCTTACACTTCTGATACCAGTATCCAACATCATATTATTATTATTATGACATACATTCCCATACAAGTAATGGGGCACGCGATCTTTCGCGATACCACATTTAAATTCGGTATTAAACTGAAGTAAACGAGTCTCGCACAAAACCCGTGATAACACGTTTCCGTGTCTACAGATTGTTAATGTGATTCAGACCATTTGGACTAGTACAAACATTACTGAAGATTTGCTCAACCTTTCACTGGATACAGGGATTGGTTCAGGGTCAACAACGCTTGATCACATGTTGAATAATAAAATCAAAATGATTTTAATGCAATACTGCGTTAATTGTTAGTTAATTAAAGACCCGAAAAGCAATGTTTTTCAATTTGCTTAAAAAAAATAACAAAAGCTAACAAAGCCTATATTAAACGTTAAGGAATTAATTTTCTGTTCCACTTCTAAATTAAAATTATTACACACTACAAAATAAGATGAACCATACCATTTTATGAAAGTGACAGCTGCGGGACATTTTCAAGTCTCCTTTTGACAACATTTCGCGGACTTTAAATTCAATTACGTGGCGTTATCTGACGTTAACCCCGACCTAAAGCACAGACCTAAAGGGAGACTTCGGAGCAATGCAGCTTGCAGCTTGCGTCAAACCGCATGCGGCTCTGGTGGCCGGGCGGCTATCTCGGAACTACAGGAGTGTATGGAATGGCCTCATGCGGCCAAGACGCATCGCTCGGAAAGGGTTTCATATAATACTATATTTGCATGATAGCCGTGCGGCTCCAAGCGGCCGCATGCGGCAAGCCGCAGCCGCGGGCCGCATTGTTCAATAGGTTACCTTAAAAACGAATAACTAAAGGGGGGTTTACACGGGTGACTAAAGCCGCACGATTTTTGCCGCGCGGCGTAAATCAACCATCTAAATGGCAATTCGGCTAAGTTGCAAGTGAATAAAGCCGCAAGTCCCAAAGTTGGGTAGCATCCGATTTTGGCCGCGCGGCAACCGGCCGCATGCGACTGGTGACTAAAATCGACCGTGTAAACGATCAGTTGCAGGCGATCGCCCGCCGCATGAAGGTGTTTCGCTAATAATAATAATATTAATTGAATAATTAATTATTTCAATTCCAGCACAAACGGCTATTCTGCTCAACATTTTCGATGGAAATGATAGAGCCGCATGCGATTTTAGTAACGAGAGCTAAGGAATAGAGACTGCATCTGTGTATTGCGCACACACTTATGCACTATAATATCTCCCGCGCAGTTGGCTAATCTCTGTTGAGACTGGCCGCTGAAGCCGAAATTCGGCTAGGAGGACATTATATCAGTCTTGTTACTTTTTACGCCTAAACCACTAAAATAATTTTGATAAGGTTGGTAGCCCCTATGAAGGTATAACTTTTGATAAAGTCATTAGACTCCTTTTTGTGAAAATATACCTTAAAGGGGCCGACCCCTTTAAGGTATATTTTGTATTTTGAATTTGTTAAAAATTAATATTTTTAATTTTTTTTCTTACCCCCTCTTACCAAAAATGCCTCTCTTTTATTTTACATAAGACCGCTCCAGTGTCGTTGGCAAAAAACACTTTATTTCTAAAAATATATCTTAAAGTGGTCGGCATATAATGATGTTAATATATTTTGATGTTGTTAAAAAAATAAATTTTGAAATGTTTTTTTTTTCTTATTCTTAGTCAACCGTTGTAACAAAAACGCCTGTCTCCTTTTTGCATAATACCGGTCCAGTGTCATTGGCATAAAATCAGTTTTTTGTAAAAATATACTTTATAGGGGTAGGGCAAAGGGGATATTAATATATTTTGAAGTTGTTAAAAAATAAATATTAAAAATGTTTTTTTTTAATCTAAGTCAACCATTGTAACAAAAACGCCTGTCTCCTTTTTGCATAATACCGGTCCAGTGTCATGTGGCAAATATCGCGTTGCGTAACCTTATCTATTATCAGCGAGGCCGCCCAATAGTTATCGTTATCACGATTTTATCGGATATCCACCTCTTTTTGTTTTCGGCGCTACATTTCTGGTTGTATTTGGTTTCTGTATATTAAAAACTACTGGAACTAAGTGTAATTATGAAATTATTATACTGAAAGCTATAGCCATTGTATTTTAAAAATATAATGGCTATGGTTTTCAGAAAAACAAAAGCTTATAAATTCAAATTATGGAAAAATTTGAAAACAATTTATAATGAGTTATTATTTGGACTTGTCCATTAATGATTTTAATTCGTCAATATTTCTAACCAGAATAAACTAAATATTATATTACAGAGTTCACGAAAACTAGCCTTTCTGCATAATTAATATATTTTTTAAGGCCTCCGATTTAGAGAAAAAATTAAATTAATTTTTCTCTTTGTCTGTACAGGAACCGCACCTTCGCCTATATCAATTAACGCATGAAAAAAAATTTACGGCAAAATTGACATTCCATTGACGGTAGTACCTATTATAGAATCTGTGGTAGTACCTAGTAGTATTTATCCACAGTGGAAAGGCAATGGTACATAGTCATACAGCCAGGAAATACAAGTAAGTGATCAATGGATGAAGCCTGTTACAAAACATATTTTTTCTCAAAAATGGAGGCGTTTAAAATTCAGATTTCTATGGTTACGTGTTTTATATTTTTGTAGCTTAAAGATAAATATAGGTTTATTAGTGGTTGGTGATATCTTAGAATAAAAAACCAGCCTCCATACAAAAAGAGGACAAGTCCTTTGAGCATATCGAATCTTACATTTTCTAAAAAGTAGTCTTCAAAAAAGTATGAGGTTATGTTTTTAAATATTAATCAATAAAAAAACAAATAGATTGACATCTCATCATATGCCAAAGACTAAGTAGATTTGATATCGTCTTTGATGTAAATTCTTTGTCGAATAAAGCAGTTAGCGTGACCACTAATTTCCAATACTAATTTAAGGTTAGTTTTAGGTAAAGTACTGCTTATTAATGACACACTGAGTAAGCCTTCGCTAGAACTAAGTTATCAAGATAATAATGGATCATTTTCATAGTGCCTTTTACTTTGATCAAGTGATATTGACGTGTATTGATGGTGGACATACCAACTGATTAAATATGTATTTTTGTACTACTGTGCAATGTTGGCTTAAAAACAAATAACATTGCAATATGTTTCATTCAATGATGTAGATTGAATCGTGCATGGTAAATTTGTGAATAATTAACAATTTATTACTTACTGGTCTCCATTCCGAGGCGTCTAAGACCTAATTAAGGTTTTTTCTTTCTCTTTCTCTGGAGGAAATGCGAAAAGAGACAGATCAAAAAAAATTAAAAACGTCAAAATTATGTAGGTAATGCATTTTTTACGTATTATAACTAGTGTTTGCGTGTTTTATTTCAACTTAAGTTACAGAGTCCATTGAATTATCAATGGACTCTGTAATTTTCTTAGCAACTGACAGCTGTTTCCTCTGAAGTTTCAAAATTACTGTCGTTTGTCTCTTTTCGTTTCCCACCAGAGAAAGAGAGAGAATAAACCGAAATTTGGTTTAGACATGTACCATGGAATCTAGTCCACAGTGTTAGATACATGGTACATTTTACACATCAACCTACCCTGATCTGTCAAATTCCGGAACCTAATTTAACCTTATATTGCTTACATAGAGTTCGAAATTATTTGAGATATTTTAATAGATTTTGGTATGTTGATGTAACCCACTGTACATTTATGTTGACGGAAAGTAAAAGAAAAATCTGTCACAAAGCGAAACCGGTTTAAGTATATTCATGTAGGTATTGTATTTTTTAAAAAGGAAAAACATCCCAAAATTATGTGGACATTAAACAATGTAATTGACATTAAACAAGAGACCTTGAAATTATGATATAAATTTTTTGAACTCGAATAACCACCTATTTACTTTAAAACATATTTTTATTCAATAACTTAATATTTTTCTACTTTTTGTACGTACAAAATTATGACAATATTTGAACATCGAATTTCTCAACTGAATTAAATTTTTATTGTGTACGATTTAAAGATTAAAATCGCTTAAAAATCATGTTGGAGAGTCCATACTTACCATTTTTGTGTTTTATGACATTCCAATCGAATACGTTACAAAATCGGAAGTAGTGTAGAGCTGTGTAGAGCTTACGCAACCAAAGCCTTCTGAATAAATTATTTTGGAGGTTATATTTTTGCTCATTTAACGGAATAATAATAATAATACGAAGGCTATCCTTTTATATAGTGTGATGATTATTTAATTATGACAATAGACAAAAAAAACATTTACCATGGTATGTTATGACTTGACAAATGCTTTAATTTTTTTTACCATTTCTCGCATTCTAAATGCCAACGCATAGGTTGATATTAAACCTACACAAATTATAAACGAGTAAGACGCTTAACCGAAGCACAAAATTAGTGCTTACAAAAAAAGAGTTTAAGTTTGGGAGTTTGTTTGCAGTACCTAACCAATCTTTGGAACCGATTGCAAACATTTATTCAAAATTAACAAAATTTCGGATTGAAATCGGCTTTATTTTATTTCATGTTTTGAATTACAAACGCGAGGAGAAGCCAGGATTTTTTTTATTGGTAGCTATATTTTTATTATTATTAAAAGCCTGGCATTGGACTTCTAACGCAAAACTTACTAACGTTAGTTGGTATTTCTGCAACAACCGTGACCACAATAAATACCGTCTATATTTAACAAACAAAATAAAAACATTGCCCTTTCGCAAAATCCAGTAGCAACAAACAGAGATAGTCGAAAGTAATTACTTAGTTGTCATCTTATTAACACACAATACACTTGACGCGCCACGCCTTCGCGAGAATCGCAGGCGCACCCAATTGGTTTTCATATGCGCAAACGCATACAACATCCGCAGGCAAAACGTCTTATTAAGACCCAAAGTCTTTCAGCTTAAGGTTGAGAACAGTTCATAAATGAGTAAGAGAGTCAGTAGATCGGGTACTTCCTACTTCGGTCGGGTTGCCGTTGCGAAAACAGCGCACGCGCATCGTCTACTTCCTCGGGCCCAACCTTGACTGTGACGTGCCTTCGTCTGATGCAAA
Source organism: Pyrausta nigrata (assembly GCA_949316185.1). Taxonomy (NCBI): domain Eukaryota; kingdom Metazoa; phylum Arthropoda; class Insecta; order Lepidoptera; family Crambidae; genus Pyrausta; species Pyrausta nigrata. The sequence goes on from OX438937.1 coordinate 5,092,061, forward strand.
GTACCATCGGGACAAAAAGTCGGAGATTGTATTCTATAGAAATAAAACTGCTCATAAACATTTACGGTGTTTTTACAATAAAATTAGACCAGGTTTAAAATGGGTCTAAATATTAGCCGACAACAGAGGAATGACACATTCGTGACATAACCTAATAGAGAAGCGCTTTTCTAATCGGCTAGCTAATAGCTTAGTCCTGTGTTAAACCCGGTACTAAGTTTTTGGAATACCGGGGTTAGGGCCCGTTTCACCTCTAAGTTCTAAATAGCTTACTTGATTTGTATACCATATTTTTTAAAGGGAGATAGTGAAACTGGCCATAAGGATCCTTTACTTATTTTAATAATTCAAACTTAAAGGCAAAATGAATTGTTTCAAGTTTCAATGCAAGGTGTGATAAGATTTGTAGCAATACGTGGCAATACCATATAAATTATTCATTTTTACCATTTCAAAGTACGTTGACATTCTTATTATACCAGAAAATTCTAACCAAACATTTTTTTGATCGTGAAAAAAGGAATAAATAAAACTGAATTAAGGTTCCGTCAGGCCCAAGCATTCTAAAAAGTATAAGCAGATGACGTCAGTCAATAAACATGTTAGAATAATATTATGATAATATAGTTTCCTTTTAACAAGTCGGTACAAAGAATAATCTAATAGGATTAGGTAAAAAATCGTTTTTAAAGTGTTCCTGCAAAAAACCTTGAATTGCCACTATTCATAATATTATAATTATTTGTAAAACTTAAGCAATTTGTTCGAGTCCCATCGGAAGACAGTCGTAAAATTTTGTAAGCGAAATTTTATTTAATTTCGTAAAAATATTCATATTACTTAAACTAGTAATTTTGGCACGTAGTAATTTTTTTTTCTTTATTGTTTCAACAAACACGGAATGGATAGAAATACTTAAATACATATAAACATCCATGACTCAGGTACAAATGCTCGTGCTCATCACACTAACATTTGCCCCTTGCGGGATTCGAACCCGCAACCGTAATTATTATATAATCTGTGCTTTCGGGTGAATTTTCAACGGGTCACCACCCGTGCCGTGGCGTACACACGAAACAATAAAGACCGTATGTATATAGGTATTTTCTTTCGTTACTATTGCATGTATCAAGTACCTAAGTAATTTTACGTTTTCATGTAGGTTACGGTATCAAGTTTAATGAGAGGGAATGTTTGTATGTACGAGTAGTTAACACTGCCAACTTTATACCGAGCTTAGCCAGCCATCAACGAAAGTTTTTCCCAAAACGAGTAACACTGGATTTAACTAATCATACGTCTTGTAGATTATAATTTTGTCTGTTACCTATATTAATAAAATATTTATTACCTTTTGTTGAGAAATTAAATAAATATTGGTATACCACATAATATACCAAATAAAATAAAATAAAAATAATCAATATTTTCCCTGCCATCGTATGTGAACAGTAGGAAAACATAATTCACGTGTAAGTTCAAAGTATTCTGTTTAAGTGAGAGACACTTGCTTAGTTTTCCTTAAAACACAGGAAGCAAATGACCACTTAACTAAACCACGTATTAGGCTGACGTGATGTGATAGAAGAAGTATTGTAACAATCAATTTTAACAAACGAAAAGTTGAATAAAAAATTGAAACAAATATACAATGTTCATTGAAAAGCTGAATTAATTAACTACCATACCAGAAACAAAAAAAAAACAACAATCTTCGAAAATTGTTTGAAATTCGAATATATCACACAGAAACAGCCAGACTCATACAAATGAATGTAAGATAAGTATGATTAAATGTGTTTTTGCCGGTTGGCCGCCATTTCGAAGGTCACTGTATATCCATAGACGCTATGTAGGTTTGTTTTCAAATCATTTAAATATTATTTATTACGGGTTCTTGGATACTATACAGTGGTAAACATTCTGGGTGGCTATACCAAAAGGTAAAAGATATATATGAATTCGAAAAGACATTTGATAAAAAGGTTTTGTAATAAAAGGCGGAATTTTAAATTATTTTAATTGTAATAAGGATACTTGGCATGATAGTTAAACAAACTCTGCTTTAGTCATTTATTTAAAGCTTAATTTAAATACTTCAATATTAGTGACATACTCTATGTCACTAATATTTGAATAAAAACACAAAATATGTGAAATGCCCGTTACCTAACATAATGAATCCAATATTTTGACTTAACTCCAGCAAGGTATGCCTTTTAAAACACTCTTAATGTCTAAAGCATGCAAAATTAAATATTTATGAGTAGATAAAATAAAATTCAAAGTTTTTTTAGTTAACACTAATGACTACATCGGGCGTTTATCAGTCGGTATTGTAAAATACGGTGCTTAGACACACGAGGAGGTATTCTGCGTAATTCAAGATACTGATGGTACATACCAATTTTTTTTGGGTTTCAGCTAATGATTACTGAACTAAAACTGCAGTGCTAATGGGTTACACAGCAGGTTTCTTATTTGTTAAAGTTTTAAATCATTAAGATATAGCTACGTACCTAATAAGCGTCAAAAGAAAAATACAAAATTAATAGGAAAGATTTCATTTCTTTAGATATTACGTCATTACTCCGTCGATTTATGGTCCATTTCGTATTTTTTTTGTTTGGAGCTCTATTTATTTGATTAAAAGCGATTTTAGGTATAAATTTATAGAGTTCCTTACAAACAACTTCGTTATTATTATGTTACTGGTGATGTGATTTACTTATAAATTTTAATACGAACTTTTAATTTTTTTTTTAAAACATACTTGAATGATTTATAAATTAGGATCCTAATAGGATAGTAGTCCTAAGACTGGTGATACCAGAAGTCAAAATAGATAATTAAAAACATCAGCAATTCCGTCTTTTAGATGGCAAGGTTATCCTTCTATCGAAGCTATTGGTACTCATTACTTTTTACGTTGTTTTATGAATTCACAACATAACTTTACATCGACGACCACTTTATTACGACAGCATAACAAGCCAAACACTGCACCTTATATATATATGGATTTAGGGCGATTTTGCAACGATATGTGTAATCTAATATACTGGCTATTACTCGTTACTCTTAACACGCTAGGCGCCTGCGCATGTTGCAAAGATTAACAATTTTTATTAATTAAAAGTACTTAGTCCTCATGTGAACAATTACTCCGTGGACTGGGCTTCTGGGTCGGGTATTTTTAACTTCCAATTTAAAATATTATTTTTAGCAACCACTAATAATAGATCTCACAAGTTTTAGCCTACAAGATGATAGTAGTAGAAATTCTGTGGTTGGTTAGCTCAAATTATTATTGTTTTATGGCATTTATAGTTATAAAATGAATAAAATAAAATAGGTTTATTTCAGACTATTTGTCCATATATTGTTAGTAACAAAAACAGAAAGAAACTTAAAGCTATGTTAGTACAATAGTTTTCTTAACTTAAATATTTGCCTGGACTGCGCGACACCCCGGCCACATGTGTGTGTGTGTATACGCAGTGCCGAAGTATCCGACAGTCAGACTTGGCACTTATTGTTTTAAGATTGGTGTTGGAGCTCCCCCGCACCGCACGCAGAAGGGATGCGATTCGCTTACGCATCACGGTGTGAAAACCATCCGTGTGTGACAGCGCGAACATCCCCGACGCGCTGCAGTATCGCGGAAGCCCCAACAACATCCTAAAACCATTATTATATTGTACTCGGAGAGCATTGACCCCGCGTACAGTTGACCCACAGATTGCACGTGTAAAGTGTTTGGCAGTAAGCCTTAAATAAAGTTATTTTGACTTCAGGACTGCAACGTGCATATATGCAAATCTGCGAGCCAACATATTGCAGCGGACTGCCAACGCTCTCCTTTCCCTTTCAATGTCTTTGTTATCCTTCAAGTCATCAGTAACCACATGACCGAGAGACTTTTACAAGTTCTGTCCTATTAAGTTTGACAGGCGGTACATGTACAGGCGCCTTATGTACTTATATAAAACAACAACCGTGTACAACCGGGATAACGCTAGGAAGATTATGACTTATATAAAACAACACTGCAAAAATATTTAAGACATTATTAGTATGTTATCATATTATTAATATGGTGTTCCCGTGTTTCTATAGGTACTTACACTATAACAGCTTATATTTCAGGTATTACTAAATGATAATCCCAGGCGCAAAAACTTATTTTTGTGCCAGACTATCCTGTGTAACTTAATGATGTGCGTAACAGGTTACTTCAATTTTATTTTTATTTATATCAAAAAATTATCTTTATCCTTAATGCACTGGAAAATACATTTATTGTTATGTCAATCTGTTGTTTAACAACACCGTTATTTATTGTACGAGTACATAGTGCGATATCTACTAACTAATGAAGATAATAATAATAGTGGCCTCTTTTCAAATTACGACTACGGTGTCCACTGTCGAATCTCACTAGAGATTAACAAATTCTGCGTTATATTAGAAGAACCAACGCGAAGTACCTGACAGAAAAATGCAGAATCCAGCAAATATTTTTTTTATTTTTTTTATTAATTTAAAAATATATATATAACTAACGTCTGGAAAGCAATGATTTAAAAAATATATCAATGCATATGTCAAATGAGGGATTTTCTGACAGCTAAAAATTTTAGTTTTGTTTTATTCTAATAGATGGCGCATTCATCTAAGTTACATAAATATTGCACAGAAATCATTGAGCTTTAAAACAAAAACGAAATGTAATATTACATGTACAGATATGTAGTGGAAGTACGTCATAAACAATCAAGATTCAAAATCTATTGAATATGAAAACGTCTTGATGATTACTAAACTATGTAAACATTTCCTGTCAGTATATTTGAATCTAAAACGTGCTAAACATAAACATTATAACATGATCAACGCTATAACCATCCTTTTTCATAAATACAGTTCTACGTGACTTTTTAAGTACTGATTTTTGAATGGCTCATTGGTGATAGAATACTAAAGACGTGGCTGTATGGACTTGATCCTTTGCCTACCCAGAATGGGTGAATTGAACAAAAATCATTGGTGATAGTTTTTAAATTAGGCGGTACATAGGTTTTCTGTTCGTATTTTTTGAAACTCATGTTAACTTACTGCCAACAGTGCCAACTGGCATAGGGTCAATCGCTCTCTTAATTGATTAGTCCTCAAATGGGGTCATGATGTGATACAAAGTTTTAGTACGTTTTAGAGTTCATGAGAAAAAAATGATGTTCTCATTATAACACAATAGGCTATCAGAGATGAGAACAAAATATCATTGTCGTGTTGACAAAAAGACCATAAAATTTTGTTAATTTTCACGCAACATCATGTTTATTAATTAAGCAATTTGAGATTCATATGCTAGTTTAAATATTATTATTTTAATTCCTTATTGCGAGAAAAAGTATTAAAATATCGTCATATTTGCAATTAACTAACAATTCTTATGGGTTTTTCCAAGAGCATTAAACACACATTTTGTAGGGAAATAGCTATAAGTTAATTTCAAGTGTTAGTGGTCGAAATTGCAGAAAAACGAATATTGATATCACTGAATTTCAATTTAAAAATTACCAAAAGTTAAAAAAAATATATACTGTAAAAGGTTACTAGAAAATAGTGACTTTATCAGGCCCAAATTATATTCCTGATTCAAGACTAGTTTGTCCAAAAGAAAACATACCTTTGATCACGCAAACACGCAATAATGTGATTTTTGTCCGTGCATTTCGAACGCCGTTTTCTCCATACATTTGACATTTGAAGCTAAGATCATACTCCAGTTGACGATATCGATGAAGACGATGAAGTTTGTGATGTCGTTGCCCGTGGTGGACCACTGTAGGTAGATCCCACCATCCCAACCTCAATTATAGCTTTCAAAATAATGGGATAATATCAAGTCATTGAGAATTGCAATCGAAATTACGATATTTTTTTTCAAATTAGGCGATAGACCTGCCAATGTACCTTACTCGTAAGTGTTAAGCGTATGACTCTATGAGACACTGCACAACATCTTTTAGTTTTATCTCTTCTCCGCTTTGGTGGTACCCAGGCCTTACGTTGGCAAGACGTCACCAGTCGCTTCAGTTTACGGAAACGTAACATTTTTTAGTTGTAACGTTAACTAGCTGCTTCACGGTCAATGTCGACAGGGCGACCTTGTTCAGTCAGCCGTCTCGGACCGAATACTGGCCAGTTACGTAAGACGATTAGTTTGCTAAGGTATCGCGACGTGAATTCAAATCGATTATAATCGAGTAATGAAAAATAATCGAGCGGTTCAGAAGGCAAGAGTTCTCGAAATTATTGTAGACAACAACAAGAATCAAAGATATGAATTTTGGGACACAAGCGTGAAATTGAATTCAGTAAAAAAGAAAAATTACATAAATTTTAACGTAAATAGTTACCTGTTTCATCAAGTATCACCTATTTTAAAACGGGTTTTGGATATCAATATTTGAGTATCCTCAGCAGTACTATCAAAGCAGGCATCACAGGTCTGACAATATCTCAGATTTGGCGGAAATATTAATTTATCTTGTTTCCCACTTGACTGCGTAATCTCTGACGTAGCATCTCAATGATAACCATCCGTATACAGTTTAACGTTAATTCGAGTATATAAAAATAGCAAATTCCACAATTTGAATCGTGAATAAATACGGATTTTTGCAACTTACCTTATAGTAGATACGACAATGTCCCTGATTATTCTTTATTGCTTTTTTCACGAGATACGAGTACATTTATGCGCGACTTTACTTTGGATGTATCTACTGTAAATTGAAAACATTCGCACGGTAATAAGTCATTTGACATCTCTGAGCAGATGTAAGAGGCATTCAAAATTATTTTCTCATGGTCATTGTTGGCAATTCGCCTTAGCATTCTTTTAAATTTTGTAGAACATTACCATCGTAACGAATCTTAAACGTCTTTAAAAAGTATGTACCTACAGAGAAAAAAAACTGTTCTAACTATTTTTTATAATTGTTTGCAAGTTTTTACGAAATTTTAATCTGTTTTAACTTTCGGACAGGTTCGGACTGATAAAGTCACATTTAATATTCGTTATGAACCGAAAATAATTGGATTTGACTTAAGTCAGATTACGTCAGATCATTACTGATCAAAGAAGAGTTTTGAACATACCTACACTATGTTTATGCAGCTGAAGTCTCTATTAGCTAACAAAAACGATTGTCTGTTCACCTTATACCGCGGTTTATCTTTCGATATTGGAGATCGATAGTCGTAAAAAATTATAACCTAAAGTCAGTTTTTGTTGGCTTAGCAAATATTATAAACAATGTTTAAATGACTTTTAAAATAATATCAAATAAAAAATGAATTAACCTATAGATATAAAAAGTTGTATGTGTACATGATAAATTACCATAGTAGGTTGTTCTTTGTCTTATTTTTAAATGAATAATTTAAAAAAAAAGATTGTTTACAATATTTGCTATGCAACAGACTTTACATGGGTTTCTAACATAACTGCTATTTTTAACAACAATGTTTGCAGCTTACGTTAGAACAAGGGGTCTTTTGTATCAGGACATATTCGAAAGTACTATATATATATATATATATTATGTTGCGAAGGCCTGTGTTTCTGGCAGACACAAAGTGACCTTGGCGCTGCGAAATGCTCGGATCTTTTAACCGTTAAAATGTTAAAAGGGAAGCGCTTTCCCGCCAACCTTTCTAGTAAACACATGATAACCCCAACACAGTTCGCGCATGTCAACGACTCTCGTTACATTACTATTATCAACCACGTCACTGCTCGGGCAGCGTATTTTTAGCCTAGGCCGGACTAAATATAGTACGGTGGTTATTACAGAATTAATATTTCTATAAACAGATCGTCTACGCCACTCGCACTGATAACGTACCGATAGCACTGTGACGTTTCGTTTTAAAGTTTGGGACGTTATGTCATTTTCACAATGGAGTATTATCGTAGGTATGTTACCTGCGTGTTAATGATGAGTTAGGTTAATGTCTTGCATTTATTTTATGGTTACACTTAACCGTTATGTTCAGAGCTCGTTTTTAACAGAATGGTTATAAATGATATATTCCTTTTTTTTAGGTTTTTAATCTGTTAATTAAATGATTGGTAACGACTTCTAGATACACATTAACATTAATTAAAAGTAACATGAAGTCTTACAGTACATACCTACTTGTATAATTTGAGTTTCTCTAGAGTAAGTAATCATAGCACATACATAATTTGGGGCTAGATAACTTATTCGTAAAACAATTACTTGTGTGTTACACCTCTGTCTGATACTTCACGAATGGAATACGAATACGACCGAAAGCAACATGGGACACCGCCATCTTGATTTAAAAATATATTTTGGATACCTTTGCGATGCGTGGGATACAGTAGCCCTGTGTACTGATAGTATCATCACAACTATTATATATAATCTGTGGTATCATAATGCAAAATGCTTGGCAATACGAGACTAATAGGAAGATTAGGGACGTGAAATAAAATTCCTGTGTTACGCGGTAGACCGTAATGTGAACGCGACATTATAATTTGTTCGCTACTTGTAATATATGACGCGGAAAGGAAACATAATGTATTCATGTATATCAAGCTGCGTCAAGGTTGAAATTTTGTGTTAATGTGTTGAAGTCACGTGTACAGTGCCCAGCACATCAGACTTAACATTTTTGTTTAAAAATCACCCGTTTTACCATTGAATAAGATGCCGCAATGTTTATCTTGACGTGCTGTCGTATAAGTTAACATTTTTAAGTATTTCATCCAAGTTAATATTCTCTTTTGCACTTCATCGGCTATGGCTGTGATGTTTTTAAAACTACTTTGCCGTTGAAATAATGACAAAATCGATCTAGTTATGAATGCGTATATCTGCTTTGCATTAAGTGCCAAACACTTGAGCCAACAGACCTAGGTCGGCATATTTCTTTTATAAAATTTGCGACAACATTACATACATTGTAAGATCCCAAAGTAAGTCTGCATAATTGCATATTTTTGTTTACACACGTTTACATAAAATGATATTGTGTAGTCGTTTGCTATTCCTAAATATTTTTTTTTTTAAAAAGTAGCTTTTAACACTTTTGCTATGGAAATTCTATATTGGCCCGACCGGGGATCGAACCCGGGACATCAGAGATGGCGACACCTTGAAAACCAGTGTGCGAGTCACTCGGCTACGGAGGTCATCATTATATATTATAGTCATTAAATTATTTGTGTATAATTTTTTTAATTAAAAAAGTACTAAACGCCTTTGTTGAGTTAAGCATTTTACGTTATATTAAGTAAACTGATCCAACCTGTGCAAATTTTATATTATTCAAAGGAAACTCGTTTAACTTTCAAATTTTATAGTAAGAAAAAACCCGAAACAATTGTAATCCATGTCTTTATTACTTTAAGTGTAACCGCGTAATCCGTCTCTACTGCGTATATTTTCGAGAATAATTAATTTAACGTTAGAGTCACGCATAGTTGTACACAGTGAAAATATAGCAGTAGTACCTATCTTATTTCAGAGATCTAATACATTAGGCGAAATCATAATAATAGGTAAGATTCTAATTAGACAAAATTGAGAACAAATATAATGTCATACAAACTGCTTTAAATGTTTTTTGAAAGTATTTAAACCTACTTTGATGCTATTATAAACCATATTTAGATGGATAAAAAAAAATATCCACTGCGTATTTCAATTTCTCAAAAACAGAGTATAAAATGTGCTTAACCGACGTCACATTCATATAAGTGCTTTTAATACTTCTCTATAAATAATATGCACAAGTAATACAGCTTTTTTATATCTAATATATAAATAATTAAACAATTAGAACAAAAAAATAATCAGAAATAGTAGGAAAAATATAAAAGTACGTAAAAGTTGCAAAAACAATAAAATTAGAGAAATGAATGTGTGAAAATTGTGCTGAGAGAAAACTAATTTTATTATAGTCAACCGTCACCCTGCACGGGTTTGGAATAACGATACTACTCCACCTAACTGCGCTGTGGCTCCTACGATTCCATTGAATAATTCAGTGAAAGGTTTGCCTACATTTCGACACAACGCAGTTTGTATGCTTTCTGGCCATATCAAACGAGTTGTGAGAAAAAGTTATTCACAAACGAGCAAAAAATGAGACATCAGACAAGATCTCTCCGAGTAACGTTCCTAATGCTTAATTTCCCATCTATTTTTAGAAATTTTATTATTATCAAATGAATAATTAATGAATGAGTCACTCAGGTTATTTTTATTTGTCGACCACTGGAATGTAAACAACAGAAGTAGAGTTAAATAGTTTTAAAAATAATACTAATAAACATTTCTCATGCCAATATTCCTGACTTTAACTTGTTTTGTGTTTTTATTAATAAATTAATTAATTAATATAAGTTAATGGTTGGTTTTCATACTGGTTGTCTGTTTTACTGAGTTTATTAGTTGACTTTAACTTTTTTAACATTTTTACCTATATAATATTATGCTATATCTTATATCTTGAAACATTTTGTATGTATTAATTTAACACTACGGTGTGAAAAATATTACGATAGATGAGCTGTCATCTTTTTTATATTAGAGCGTATTTGGTAATACTAAAGGTTCATAATGTTTATAAATATTTAACTATATTTTGGTAAGATCTTTTGAATATTATTACTTAACAATTTGTATTACATGACCGATAAACATAACACATATTAGAGAGAAATCTAACCAATAATCTAAAAAATACTTTTGAACGTCTTTAGCTAGTCTTCCGCTTTTTAGCTAAGTTTGCTTTACTGTTTTTGATGTTTGCAATGATCAGTTCATTTACAACTATTAGTACTTCTAACTTAGAGATGCATAACACCCGCATATGTCAAGGGAATTCTGGTATGCAGCCTCGTCGATAATAACAAAAGTAATAGTATTTAACGCAGTATGCAAACAGTTCAAAATGCATGAATTGAGTTAAATGCGAGGTACACCTACTTAGGTAGAGTTACACTAATGAGATTTATAATTAAATATTTCTCATATTCGTTTTATTTATTTATATACATAATATAATAACACAACCAAGTTTGTAAAAATGTGTACTTAGCGCTATGTGACATTCTCTACCAGTCACACCTTTAGGATACGTAGAAATGAAATGTTGGCGGTGCTTCGGCAAAGGTTATGAGCATATTTTTATTGCAACCAAAAAAGGTGATGTTTGTGAGTGTGAAATCAATAAATAATACTTATAATATTGTTGAGTATATACAAGCCTGATCGAATTATGTAGGTACACGTAAATAGTTTAGGCACTACTATACCTGCGCGTGTAAGGTAAAAAGATCCACCCAAAATTGTTTTTATGTATCAACCCACGTCAATCCTTCCGACTAACCTGTTTACCGGGTCGCTTGTTTAGAGATCTTTGCGTACTCACGGACGTTGCTGTGACACCTCGTTACCTTGACACAGCAGGTGTAAAACAGCTTACACATTCCGCTAAAAAGATTATCCGCAAAGTGACGTGGAAGAGAAAAACCGGCTAAGTGCAAGACTCGCGCACGAAGAGTTCCGTACCCAAATCTGTACAACATACATAGTCAGGTCATAAATTCTGTCACACAATAAAAACTTTTGAATTTAGAATGCTGGCCACGAGAAAGTTTATTGAATTCGAATTTCAAATTTTTCATGAAAATAAAAATGTTTACTTTTTTGGAATTTTCCTCGTTTAAAATATGGAGTGGACACTTAAAGAAGACCGTGTCGCGAAGGGACGTGGGTTCGAGTCCCACCGAATGACACAGTCGATTAATTTTTGTAAGTGAAATTCAATTTGATTTCGTAAAAACTTGCAAAATAATTGCTTAAGTTATAAAAATAATTATAAATTAAGCTGATTAACTAATGGTTAAATATTTGTAAAAATATTTCCATCGGATACATGCGAGTAGATTCCCCAAGTATTGATGAAATCGAACGCCGGCTCACTGGCGTAGAAAGCACTTGCAAAAATTCGTCGACTGACTAACGTCCTCCGTAGCTTAGTTGGTAAGAGCACTCACCCGGATAGCGAAGGGACGTGGGTTCGAGTCCCACCGGATGACACAGTCGATTAATTTTTGTAAGTGAAATTTGATTTAATTTCGTAAAAACTTGCAAAATAATTGCTTAAGTTATAAAAATAATTATAACAACAGAATGATAAATTAAAAACTGTAAATAACTTTTATATTTTCTGATATACGAGTATATTCATTATTATTTATACATGGCAAATGGCCTGTCTGGTTGGGCTGTGTGTTGTAGGATAAAAACATAATATTTGCAAAAATGTTCCTAATTCTACTTTCATTCAGGTTTATTTTGCAATGACCAAACGTGTGTTATGTAGTTTACGTGTCATGATGTTTACGACAAATATTTTGTTGTGGTTCAGTAACTTCAATGATATTACAGTAGTGAGAAGTAGTGTTGCTCTAAGCAGACTTAATTTATTCAGATTATGAATACGTAATTGTTCATTATTAATATAAAAAGTTTTAAAGGCGAATTTTACTGTCTTGAAACTAGTAACATTTATGTTTAAAAATAAAACAATAAAGAGTTTACAAAACTGGATAGATACGGACTTTTTTCACCACAAAGTGGGAGAGAGGTTTTTTTTTTTATTTGAAATGAATTTGCTTTTGACTCTATACCAAACCAGCCGTGGCGTGCACAGAGTCTACGGTGGAGCGAGCTCACCCAGAAGGTTCTGGTAATCCCACGTATCGATACAGCAAGCTGCTTGGTGCCGGGCTTCGGTGGGAAGGTGGTAGCTACCAGGCGGCACCTAACGGAGCCTACCATAGCTGTTAGGATCGTTCAGCCGTTCATACTTTAGTTTGTGATGTCTTTGCCCGGAGTGGACCACTAGGAAGTAAATGCTTCACCACCAGCTCATAAATTTTGTAAATGGAATTTGTGCACCTAAGTATATTGTAAAGTACCGACGAGTACAATGGCCCATCAGACTAGATATACATTTTAGTTGCAAAATCACCTCTATTACCTGCAACTGCATATGATGCTATATATTATATAATCTCTGCTATAGCAATATATTTCTTTTAGGTGAAACTGTACACACTGATCGTTTTTGTACTGTGTTGGAGTTAACCATTTTCATGATTACCCAAGTGAATTAAGCGGTTGTTACAATCATACCTAATTTTGATTTGAGTGACGTATTAATGGTAGAATATGTTACACGGTTTATTGTCAACGCACAGTTTTTGTTGTTGTCACATTTGTAGCAGCTAGTTCTGGTACTTCTGGTGAAGTTGATAAATACAAAAAAAACTAATTTATTTTTTTATTTTGTTTCAGGTACGTACGATAAGCAGTCTTGGCAGAAGCATTGGGTAAATTGCTTTAATTAACATCGAAACGGCGAATTTCACATTCTACACAATTGTTGAGAAAGATGAATATGTATAACTTAGACCTAATAAATATGCAAGTAAAAGATATGTTCAATTAGCAGAATGGTAGTTTATGTTTATAGATTATGTTTTACTATGAAGAAAAAGCCCTTGTAGTAGGTGTCTGTCTACACACAACTACTAATAAAACGATTCATTAGTTTCGTTAGCAATATAATTATTTTCAATTAAAAATACAGGTTAAAAACATTATCGGCTAAGTCTTATAGTATAGGTGCTTTCTAGGAAGAGTAGGCATGCGATACATGTAGGTACATACTTGCCTACTAAGGAGAACACCTAATTTTGTGTTGTTGACGTCACGATGATGGTTTTACGTTGGAGCCAAACCTATACCTACACACACAGGTTTGACCCGTTTGGAGTAAAGGTAAGGGGCACACTTTACATACTAACTTGTTATTTTTGATTTTAAAAAGTGGTGTGGTTTTCTAGATGTACCCCGCTGCCTGTCAGTAACGATAGTCCTTGGTTACAAAATGGCAGGTTCAGTTGTAAGTTTACAGGGCGCGTGGTTTTTTTTTCCAATTTTGAAATCATGATTTTACAAAAACGTACCTACGTAAATCATTCAGATATTACTATTACGTATGGACCTTTTATAATTTTCATTTACTAAAATAAAAAATAGCGTCCTCGGGCGATTAGTTCTTGCAGTGTGGCATTGCCTTTACAGATAAGGAAAATATAAAGGCAACTCTTGTACTACCAAACAAGGCCCTGTGTTATGTGAGATTCCTAACATTTGGGTTCAATTATACGAATTACTATTTAAGTTAGTAGTAAGACCGTTCATTTGTTTAGCAATTTCAGATTAAGTTGACTTTGCTAATATTTAAATAACCTATTTGTATTTTGAGGTGGAAACTCGACGACTTCGGAATGGCATAATTTTAATTATTTGGTCATCGTTTAAAAAAATACTGTCTGATACCCAAAAAGTAAGTAAGTATGTGGCAATCGAACAAGTACGAGTATCACTTACGTATCAAAAGTAACATTTAATATATAAAAAAATACAGCTTCTCGAATTAATTTCAAAAATCCTAAGTTGACTTATCACCCTACATATGTTTTTTTTTAAGGAAAGTAAACATAGGAGGCACCCTAAAAGTTTGTCGGCTCAGACCTGTAACACATTGTATTAAGTAAAAATCATTTTTTATTAAAAAGTACTTGTTCAATGAATAGTACGTTGCCCTGTATCAAATATATGTTGTTGATACAGTGAATTACAAATGACACTGCATGCAAGATCAACTGTGACATTCAGAAGGTTGTTGGTTGGAGTATGATGATATCATTGCAATGGTTTGAGGAACAAATAACTTCTACTTATTGTCGAATTGTCAAAAACTTGTGTTTTTAGTACACTTGTAAATTAATCATACTTCATTAATTTCAAATAACATACCAGTAGTATAATAAGTACCCACTGGTTTGGATACAAGCATGCAATTTTAAGGATACAAAATTGATATGGTTCTGACGACAACGCATCTACGTCAACGCTACGGTATCTTAATCTGATGTAATTAAAATAAAAAAAAAATTGTAATAAAATTATCCATTTTATCACTTATGTGCTGGCAAGTGCCAGCACATAAGTGATAAAATGTCAAAATGTCAGTGAAAAAACTGTCATGTATAAGTATACATGACAGTACTACGATCCTAACTTTTGGTAAGATTTCTGATACCAGGGTATGATTCTTTTTTATTATTTCGCTATAAATTAATGTACCTTTTTAGGGTTCCGTATTAGCTAAAGATGTTAGTCTAAGTAATGTCGTAAATATTTGACAACAGAATAAGCTAAGATAATAATAACGCAAGTGCGTCAATTCGCTCACAGGTTACATAAAAATACCAATTATTCATATTTGACTTACCACAACGAAAGAGGAATGAATTACATGAATCAACTCCAGGAAATCCACTTCGATGACATCACAATATCTCGGGAGGCGGGGCGAGAAAATCCCGAGTAGTTGTTATGAGTGCTCAAGTATTAGGAATAACAAAGAGCTTCACATCGTTTTGCTAGAAATGACGTCATGGTACTGGCTTTTTGGCTTGGCACAGTCGAGAAAGTGGCAATCCGAACCTTTTGGAGAATGTTGTTCAAAGCTTTTGGAATATTATGAGCCCATAAAATTGTATGCTGACCATACTTTTTTTTTTCAAGTAGGTGACTTAGTTTAAAATAAGAATTTCTTGCGTTACGACGTAGCCATGACACTTTCAGGTATAAATTAACTGTGGCAAAGTACTATTATGTTCTGCTGCTAACCGTACAGTTTTAAACTAGATACATGTTATTTCTTAGATCGTGATATTAATATGCCGATTAGACAAAAATCGCAAATTTTTCAGAGATTCATAATAACTAACAAAATCAATTTCGATCTTAGTCGAGTTAGATCCCTTTTCACTGAAGGTACAGATATCAGTCTTCTTCTAAAACTGTATGCATTAAGTTAGGTTAAGACGCAGCTTGCAAAACGCGTATCCCAGTGGCAATCCGGATTTTTCTGACCACTCGACACAACACCTGTATATAAGGGTTGCCAAAAGCAAAAAACGAAAATATGTACTTTTTTTACAACATTGCAAAATCATTTTTAACATCTAAATATTGGATTCTAAGCTTAGATACAGTGACGTTTTGAAAAAAAAACTTCACGCAACAAGGTAACAATCTTTTGTTCTAACTGTAGTTAATACACTAGGCACTCTGTTTTATTCCGTACTTATACATGTTTATGGTTTAATTTGCTAAAAGTATCGTAACGAAGGTAGTACTGTATTTAAATATTATTTTAAGTACGTCTAGATCTGGATAAGTCTAAAAACTATTAGAATTTTTTACACACTTTTTGAGATAATTAAAAATCGTAATAATTACTACTTATTTATATATATTTCGTCTACAAAATATAGTAACCGCTAACCGCGTCATGTTATCGACTCCAATTTTAATAGCTATAGCGGCTGGAACAACAGGCCAGGCATTGTACGCACAGCCTTGACCTGACGAAGGACGCATTATTATTATTATTACATTTCAGTTGTTACACACGACCAACAATCAACCTTACACATTTAATCGACGAAATATAAACCGATCTATCACAGAAAAATGAAACTTTTGTAATTGTGTTCGAGTATTGACATTTGTATTTTCTATACAACACGCGAACAAGTCTATATGTAGTTTGTTTTCGAACTTATAGGGTATTGTGCTAGTTGTTTTGTATTATTATAAAATGAAACTGATGATTAGGTATTCATCTGAGGTCTTTGACAGCGTTTGTACTTGACAAACTGCTGTCTGTCTGTACCTTAATATAAACGCAGACGCTTACATGAAATCTTTTGCGATTGTATTGACAAATAATATTTTTTTATTAATTCTATAGCTATCATTGCTTACCTGACGTAAGTTTAAAAGCTATTATTTTTTGAAAGATATCTATTGATATAAGAATTAATTCTTTTTATGACGCAACATACCAACAGCAATATTTGACTACAACAAGTTGTTAGTAGTTTTCTTAATTAATCTCGATCAACAATATAACCTTATTAAAAATAGAGTAAAGCACAGTATTTATAACAGTTCAATGATCATCAACAAAGCATCTTGTTACATTCCATCTGCTAAATACTTACGTTGTTTCTTGTATTTAAGTGACAACCCTATCTTCCAGTAGACTAGGCTGGCAATCAGGCGCTCTGCGCAAACGCATCGCCGCAGTTAGCAATTTAGAGTCATGCTACCGAGTACCAACGGGACCGGTTCGCGCAATTATGTGACACACTACTAGTATTAGTGCATTTTACAGCGTACGCGCTTAATCCTGACAACTGGATGGATTATAATTATTAATAATTATCAAGAAAAAAGTAATGCCACAGAATATAATAGGTAACGCAGTGTCAGGAGTCTTATACTTTTGACGTTTGAAATTTATTTACTAATAGAAAGATAGATACTAATTGCATAGCATTAGAGAAATAACAAAGTTACTAGGTAATATCGTAAAGAATGTCGGCGTAGATTTTTAGAAAAAAGTACATGTACACGGAGTTTGATAGAATTTTTTTTTTCAAAGATAGGTACTGAAAAATAACGTTCAATTTAGAAAAGACAATGCAGTTTTACGTTTTTTCAAAAAAAAAATGCCAAAACACGTGTAGGTATTTAAACGAAGTATTACATTACACGCGAAGGTCTCGTTCAGAGTAAACAAACTAATTATTTTTTTACTCTAACGTTTTGGCAAGTTTTTCGTCGGTCAGGTAGATACGAGTACCTTCCTACGTAGCCGGTGCGTAAAGTGCCTTACGTCATTGTAGAAAAACAATAAAAGCGGCGCCAATAATTAGTTCTTTTACGTTGCTGGAAAAACACGACATGTTTTAAGAATTTATATATAACTAAAAACTCCTGAAAAGTAGGTTCACGTGTAATATCGAGACACCATAAAAATCTTTTTCAAGCACTGACTGCAGCTAAGGGCTGTCAACAAAAACAGATAACAGTTCAGCCACTGCTAACCAACTTATCGGCATTTTAAAACCTAATTCCTACACCAGGTCTAGGGGTATCTAGTGACAGGTGCAGCCAGACCGTTTATGGGAAGCCAAGTTTTTTACACCCCATCAACGCTTCTTCAAACAGCAGCTTTATGACAACCGCAAAGAGTCCACGCTCCCAGAAAAAAAGGTTGCAGCGAAGATGCGCTTGCGTCGGTTCCCAGGCGATCGTCGCGTACTGCACGCCTGTTTTTTGTTTCCTTTTTCATTTTTTCTGAAACGGGTCTACAATGAGGAGATTCTGGTTTTGCAAGGCAACTTGCAATGCCGATACTCGATAGCGGCGTTTCGATTTTATCGGCACGCCATAAGTATTAAATACTTACCTCCGAAAACGGTTGTAAGTAAACGTGCGCCAAGTCTTACTAATGAACAAAATTAATTCTAGTTTTTATAGTAATTTAAAGCGGGAATAACAATTCCACAATAAAAAACAGATGTGAACACAACAAAACATGTTTTTTATTGTGTAATTCTTGTAATTATAACAGTACTTCTAACTTACAATATGGATGGTTGAATGTAAATAATATTTAATACACACAGAGGCGATAAATAACTATAATCATTTTCGTAGGTATTTGTATATTTTATTCAATAGGTCCAACTAAACTTGTAGAAACAGTGCGTGTTTTTGTTGTTTAGTCGTGTGGTGTTACCAGACAAGCCTTACGTACCTCTACTACTCCTGCACATGCCAGGAACTGTACAACGCCACTGATACTTGCCACTTACTTTATTAGTCACTGAATATTGATCCTCAAAAATATAACGCCGGAGTCGACAAAAAAAGAAGGTATTGCATAAGCCATAGATAGATAGATATAGTACATTATGGCACATTCTCTATTAAATACAAAAAGTTGAATTGTCAATAGCTGTCCACTTAATAAGTAGACATAACCTAAATTTCAGAATAAGGTCACGTCAAAACTTTATAGGAGCTACTTTATGGGAGCATGTTCTGGAATGGTTACAGAGCTATCGTGTATACATTTTTCCGTGCTTGGCCTGGCCCACTCCCGTGTCCCCATTTAGCGTAAACATCTTGTTTCCATAAGCATTTGAACCGAAGACGTTTTCTTATGAGGAACACAATGGTTTTTTTTTAAATCTTTGTACAGTTTGTGATATAAACATAACTTAATATTAATTTGGCAAATAAAAAGACATAAGATTTCTGTGTATCTTATGTGACACTTTAGTTCTGAATTTCAGTAGTTGTTCCTTCAGTTTTTCAAGGCCTTAAATTGCTAAGGGTGTCGTTTCCATTTACACATTTTCGTATATATTACTACCTCAGCACTAATCCCCTTACTAATAATGATTTTGACATTGCTATACTATACACTATGTCATGTCACCTGCGTCCCAAACAACAGAAAAGGTTAATGTTATAACCAGAGTTTTAACCATAAAACTGCAAGATTCAGCAATTCATTACTTGTTGTTCTACGAAAAGAGGTTTTATTTTAGTAAATAACTTTTGAACGTTGGCTGTTAATATTAATCATAACTTTGCCTATTCAAGGAGATATTACTTCTTCAGACAACAACCATAAAGACGGTCACCACATGATGTATAATTTTTATATCAACCCGCTCAGCAAGCCCCTGTTGTGGTGATAAAAAATGTAAACGCCCTCCGTGACTAGGACAGCTTCTTGCGACCTTGGAGGCGGCCATTTGCTTTTTTTCGCGCGCTCAATGTTACCAGCATGACGGCGTGCGGTTTTACTTTTTTATTTTTGTAAAAGGCATCTCGTTATGCAACTTTTCTTGTTCTTTATTTTGAAATTGGAATAGTGGTAATTAGCGGCGAATGTAAGCTGCGCGAGGATGATATGAAATTAAAACCTTCATGCAGAAAGTGAATTAGTTTCGCAATTTTCGCACTGGCAAGTTATCGGAAAGCAATTTCAAGTTCTTTTTCTTCTTTGAACTGACTGTATCTGTGGATTTATCTTGCGTGGGTTCAGTTGAGCTTATTTTCATTGATCGTGATTAAAGATACGGCGATATTAAAGCTCTCAAGTCCTGTCACTGATTGCAGTATTTTGATGAGTTGCAAAAACCAGATATCTTTAGCTAGTTGTATACCTAAGAAAGAAGGTAAACATAAGTGAGCACAAATCCATTCGAGATTGTTAGTTCAAAAGTTGTGGTTGCAGCACAGATTTTTTAGTAAAAGTAGGCTGAAGGTTTCAATTCAGATCAAGTACCTGCCTTGTTTATTACAATAATTGTAATATTGAAAGTACATTGCGTCATTTTTCATTACACAATTGGCAGGGCCGTGATTCCTGTAAACCTAGTAACACAGTCAGTAGTATCAAGTGTCGAAGATGTCAAAAATTGTTCCCTTTAAATTGACATACGGAGATATAACACCGTGAATGTTGAAAAATAATTAAAACTAGAGATAGAACGTCAAAAACTGCAATGATGTCGAGTTATGATTCAAACAAAATTCTTTGCCGGAGTGGAGCCTAAGATTTTCAACTTCTGCAATCATCACAGAATTTTTATTTTTTTAGAAATTATCACTACATAATTGCGCAAATTCTCTACGGAAACTTAGTGGGTGATCTATCCATCTTTCTTTGTCATATTCACATTATGATAGGTTGTAGCAGGAAGATACTCTATATAGCGTAATTTATCAAGTCATCAGTACAGTATGTTTGTTATTATTTCACCGATAATTACATTGCAGATTACCTACTACGTAATTCAGAACAAGAGTATTTGGAGAGCCTGAAACTGCTTGATACCTAATTAAATACCAATGAAGATATGTTTTAATGATAAGTATTTTAAATGCATTTTTTCTTAAAAATATATCACTGTTACTATTTACATATTCATTAGACATAAAATGTTAACTTTTGTTTTATAATAATCACAGACAATAATTTTAAACGTTATATTTGCGTTATACATTTTCATTCGATATTATTTTATTATATGCTGACTTAAATTCAATTATGGTGGTGTTATACATTACACGAGGACCATCTTTATTTAAATCGAATTAATTTTAGCATTCAATCCTTAGGTTATCGCTAAATTACCTACTTTAACCAGCCTTGTATCTTGCAATCTTTCCACAATACACGAAGCGATTTTTGATAGTCGCTCTATCAAAGAATTCAAATGAAAACGAAAACAGTATCGATCTACTTAAGCCTACACAGGGTCGCACCTGTTTTTCAAAATTCGTAATTATTTCACTGAGCGTAAACTGTAAACAAGACAAGTCGTTGCGATTGTAGACCTTGTTCTATAGGAATAAGATCAACACTTTTCCACATTGATTTTGTTCAAAATTGCTTATCTTGGGTGTAAGGCAGAGTGCACACGAAATACACTTTACTGTCAGAATTTCAGCGTCGACATAACATAGCCCATCGCAACAAATGTCCGACCCATTTGATAGATTAAATTGTGTATTTTGCTACACACTTAGATGGTAATAGAAAATTGGTATACCAAACTTGATAAGTAATATTTTATACTTCTTACATTACTATGTTTCTAACTTTTTTCTAGTTTTTGTTTTTATAAGTAATAGGCTAACTCTTGATCTTCATCTTAGCCCGAGAGCAAAGATAAGGTCTACGATGGAGCGAGCTTGCCCAGGAGAAGCCTATTTACACGCACCTTATATATATCGGGTTATACGAACTCCACCTTCCATCACACTCCTTGGCTGTGCGCATTAAAAATGTTTTTAAAAACCTGAACCTTATGTACCTTACGTATGCATACTTATGTCTACCCGCTATCCTAGTCGCCATAGCTCAAGCTCACGCTTAGCTTGGGGCTGGGTAATTTGTGTGACTGTTGGATATTTATTTATTAGTTTTTACGTTAGCGGTGTGCCTGAAACATATCGATCGTTATTTGGCAGTGACGTGCTGTATCGACATTACGGCTGACGAGGCATAATCCGTTTGCTCACAGAGATAGCACGGAGCGAGATTTAGCGACCGAATTCGTCGCCGAAGCGTTAAAGATTAGACGAGTTATTTGGATATTAGATAGGGATGTTTTGGTAAATTGCCTCCAGCATATAATAGCTGGCAAAGTCGGGTTCTTTTGTTCTAGACGATAAAATTGTTCGCCATGTGAGCGAACCATTTTACTGTCACTTTACCAGAGCGCTAGATACAGTTCAAGTCTTCGATGCAAGCCTTTTCAATCAGCTCCTTGAGCGCGTACCTATACCTAAGTCCAATGCCACATCATGGCGGACAGGTTAACAATATAGGATTATACTTCACTAGCGGTTGCCTGTGAATTCGTCTGCGAATCCCCTTTTCACCGCCTTAAAGGTTGTATTTTTTTAAATTCCTGAAATAAATACGTCATTCTTAATTTCTAACTAAATAGTTAAATACCCCTTTTAAGATGAATTTCCAAGAATCCTTTCTTAGTGCTCTCCTACTACACTATTAAAGAAAGCATGGTGTAAAATTTCAAGTTCCTAATCCCCAGTTGTTTGGGCTGAGGATTGTTACTCAGTCAGTCATTCAGTTATTCTGCATTGTTGGAAGTTCACTTATAAGGTAAGTTTAAAAAACTATAATTAATAAGACAATGTTAACCCATAAGGCCAAATTAATCCGACTTTTATTGAAAACATTGTTCGAACGGTCGGTAGTTTAAGGGCTATCCGGGTTCGATAATAATTGGCGCAGATTATTGCCTTTCTCGAGTTAATCCGAAATAAAGTCGATTATAATTATCTGCCATTATTTGGACGACTGCCGCTTTAATTGAGAAAAATAAAAAACTTAATGAAACACAATGGACCCTGGAGACTATCGTTCACGTTTCATATAGGTAATTATAAAATTATAATTATATTTGTGTCTTAAGTTTTTGTAAAATAGTCGAACTCGTGTTTTGATGAGACGTTTCGTATAAGTTGGTCCACCGAAGAATAAAATTATTTATACAGTATAGAAAGTTTTTTTATGTTATGTAGTTAATACAATAGAAAGGAACAACAAACACTCCGTCGTCAAATTATTTTACAAGTTACAAACACACCTATTACAATATGCGACCGAGTATGTAGGTAGAGCCTACTCGAAAATATAGTATCCATAAAATTTAAATTAAAATCCAATCAACGCTCACGTCATGCCCACATCGATGACCTCCGATCCCATTCTATGTAAATAGGTCACTCAACCGCAACGGACAACAATTTTCCGAAACTTGCGGCGTAAAAACGTTCCACAAAAAGGTATTTTCCTCTTGAAGCATCGCGAAACAGCCACAAAACACGTTACGTTGAAACTTGGTACATCTCGCCGTTCGTTAGCACCGATCCAAGGACGCACTGCACCGCAAGGGCGTAGCCGGGTTCCCCATACGCTCGGCTTTGGACCCTGAGCTTTATTTCCAGCGTGCTAATGCCCACTTTCCCGTGAGCTCGCGCCAAGACTCTCAGTAGTCAGATTGAATAAACTGCTTGACACAGATTCGCGTTTCGGGTCACACTGGCCGGTAAACACACCCGTTACGACATATTGGAAACGAATATGACGGTGCGTGCATCTTTCACGCTCACGATAAATGATTTGGCCCAAATATCGTCCGACAAGTTACCACTTTTTATGTATCTTTGTTTAAGAGCCAAGTGTAAATTCAAACGGAGCTTCTTTCGTCGAGAAATTCAAATAAAATTTTCAGTTTACACCCATAAACGCCATGACATTTCCTGAAATAAGAATATTCGTAATATGTTTGTGGATTTGTTGCGCGTGAAGCCTGAAAGGATGAAATTCCTATTCAAGTATCTACTCTACATATCTTTCGTTATTACAATACTACAGTAAAATGTTATTGTCTACTTGCGTGTTTTTAGATTTGTAATGCGATAATGCTCTTCGGCGCCATCTTTCTATGGCCATTAACATATGAAGGACCACATAGGGTCACATCTCGACATTGTAATCGCTTCCAACAAAGGACTTACTTGACATCTCCTTATCTGCAGACATTGTGACATTATGAAAGAACGATACCGGACTAAAGAGCAACTCTTATCGTAAAAGCACAAGAGTCATAATGGCGTATTTAAAACTTTTCGGTAGCAGGCGGTCGGACCCAGATACAGTATTTTAAGTGTGTATATTATGTACCAACCTCTGAAGGATACAAACGTACTCAATGTATTACTGTAATTTTTACGGACTGTTAGCATTATTTTTTTTTGTAGTTATCAGTTTATCACGCACGAATTACAATCATAACATCTGAAATTTGATTTATTACATATTTTTCAATATAATCATTTTAAAACTTTGAAACTGTAGTACTGAGTACCTTTTATCTAAAAAACTTTGCGTTACTTTTCAAAAACTGACAGCTTCTTGATTTTACCCAATATTAATACCGATCTGTCCAAATTTTCTGATTTCATTTAAAGATAAGGTCTTATCAGTTTTCAATATCCGTTCAGAAGTACTAGCTTCGTGAAAAACTCATATAACTTTGTAACTCTATTTTAGTTTTTTCTCTCAATTCTTCGAAAATACTAAATTTATGTTTTGTATTTTTGTCTGAGAATAATGTTCTTTTTAGTTGGTTTATCCACTAGATTCATTTTGTTATTGCTTAAATAGTTACTTACCTACATTATATTGCTCTAAATTTTTTTAATAATCTAAATCCATCAGGGTGCAAACACGATCTAAAAATTTATGCGACTCTACCACTAAACATTGTACTAAACCTGATACCATCAAACTAAAATTCAAATCTTACATAGTAAAACGTAAACGTATCTATTTAATTCATCTTTGATAGCCGACATTAATTGCCATCGGATCTTGGCCACGCTACATTTTCAACACCCACACATAAAAATCTGCGTGTACTCCAAGCACACATGTGTTCCGATGCCTACCCACACTAGTGGGCGCCACACTTGCTTCTCTTATAGACCACAGTAGTTGTGTGGAGTGGTGACGTCATCCGCAATTGTCAGAGAAGTCACGGCTAACAAGCAACGTACTGACGACAGCACATCAACTTAAGTACTACGGCATCTTATGCAGTTGTAATAGAGGTGATTTTGCAATGATAATTAGTAGTTTGTAGCTTTGCTGGCCACTATACACGGGCTCTTGTTTTGCATTAACATGTCAAACCCATCGGATAACCGTAGCAACGATCGACATTGAATTTATTGATTCAGCTGTTACTGTGTAACAACTCAGAATCTGTCTGTACTCTGAATCGGGCGATCCTCTCGCTTTCACTGAACTTGACATGGGTCAAATGACACTTGAAACTAAACAAGCCGCGATGATGTCATACAATTGTGCGCTCTAAGGTCAGCGAGAGTGGAGTGAATGGTGGCGGTTTTCGCGCGGATACAAACCGTGAGATTGTCGCGTGCCTTTGCCTTCCGCGCGAATGCTTCAAGGACAGCCCTTAATTCGGGTCTGAGGTCTCTTTTTCATTGGGAAGTGAGACGGTCGTCGCTCGGAGACCTTGCCTCCCTCGCCCTCCGCTCAGCTGACGTCAGCCGCGCCATCTTGTGACACTGACGCGTTGCTTGGCAACCAAACACACGCTACGCAATTCGAAGTTGTTTTGCACGACATGTGATGTGATTGAGATTTACGGTATCGTTTGCTTTGAACCGCAGTCATCAGGGTAGTATCTTTAGATATTTGAAAGAAATAGACTACCTACTTATCGATAAGTTCTAAGTCTGAGCTATATACTTACACAATTTATATAGGTCCGTAGCTATACATAATTTTTAAAGTGCGCATCATATTTTTTCTATTTTATTTGACTAAGTACCTATATACATAATTAATTATTAAATAAAATAACTATCAAACTATTAATAAATTGTATAAAGCTCTTCCGTTACTGTCTGACACACATCGCACATCCGTTCCTACTTGTCGTAGAAAGGTATTGAGCAAATGGAACCTACTTTAGGGAGTGTTTTCACAAAAACGGGAATTAAAAAAAACGGTAACTGGAAGCACATTAAACATAACAATGCTATATCATATTTAATTATAATATAGAGGCTACTAACTATACATATTATAATTAAGTTAACCTTTATCAATATTACATTTGCTGTAGAGCTACACCGACCTGTTGTATGAGTAATAATCATTCGTAATGCATACATTAGGTAAACTTAAGTGTAGCAATTATAACTTAAAACATTATTTGTAAAACGAGTATTGACGAAGATAATTTTCTAAATCAACGTACACTTATGTACAACGTGACTGTTACATTAAACCTATTTAAAGTTATAGTTGCACTTGTGCTTATTGAAGAAAAGAAATAAAAACTGTTCATAATGTAATTTCGTTTCTTATTTCTAGAATTTATATGAATATTTTAATCAAAAATTATAAATAAATTTTGTATGACATTTTCGCTTTATTTTTAAATTCAAAGTCGGTTAAGGAAAAACCATATTAATTTCTGTTAATGATAAAAACAATGGGATTCCACAACTCGATAATGAAAATGGTTAAAGGAAAAAACAAGTAAATAAATGCATCCAATCAATAAATACAATAGCAGACATTTCAGTATTACCTCCCTTATTGTAACTTATCATTCTAGTTATTGATCACACTCTATCAATTATTTGTAGATAATACTTGTAGGTAGGTCCTATTCGGGTACTTCTTCCTTGTATCAACGCAATTATTTACGAATAAAAAAGTTATATTTTTTTATTATACACAGTCCACAACACAAAATACAAAATAATTACAAATATACAGACTCCAAATGAACTTTCACCCCAGTAAGAGAGTTTCACAGATAAAATAAAATCCCCTTTTTAGGTGTGAAAATAGAGAATGCAATATGAATTACATTTTAAGCGAAAAAGCAGTTAACTAAAGTTTTGATAAAATTTTGTTGCATTTGTTTTATGATGCGTCATCATAAAACAAAGGCGTTTTGCGACTTCTGTAAACAATCAATCTTACTGTCGCTTACTACATTTTCGTAATTAGAACTCCCGCTACCACAAGTTATGAACCCGCCTATTATCAATAAAACATGCAGATTGCCGACAGATAAATACTGACAACATAGACACCCGGAATCTAATTGCTACGAGTATCTTCAGTAGATTTTCAATGAATATTTTACTCGCGCGTCGTTACTAAAAGTTTTTGAAAACATGTTTTTCTTTACACGAACATGCGTTTCTTTACAACTTTTTATTTTTGGCCTATCATTACACGTTGCTAAATGTATCATTACTATAAAAAAATTGTAGCTTTGTTTATCAGAATAAAGCTTCTAACATAAAGCTGATTTAAGTTTATTAATGTTGTTGTTGAAGCTGAAAACGTTTTAACATAGGAAATTTAATTTTATAATAAAACTGTATGTTTCCCATATTTTAATGAAATCAAAATTCAATTTCCGTTGTTGTCTTAGAACAAATATTTGGGCGGGGCATTTTCAAGTCCACTAACTGTCACTTGAAAAATGTACCAAGTTTATGTCTTGATTTTGTAAAGCGGAGTTTAATCTAGTATATTTTATCTAAGATTTTGACAATATTGCTGTTAAAGCTTAAAGCATTTTCTTTCCATTTTTGCTAATAATATCCTATATTTCATAACGACGATATTATGTTTCTTTAAACAACATATTGTATTATATTTTAAAAGACAGACACAAAAGGGTTAGTGCTCCAACATACCAACATCGCAATTTTTCTGCAACAAATGAAACCCGAAACCCTGCTAACATGTGATTTAAAAGTACAGTAATTTGTCAGGTTTCGACGTCCACCGGTCCATCAAATGAAAAGCAATATTCTGAAAAATTATCCTCATATCCCTGAAACCTCACACGTGTAGCATACGCGTGCACTGAAAATGGAGGTCCATTTTATGCTATAACTTTGCATATACTCGTAGGTACAGCGCTCTCGGGTTTATACAGGGAGTTTGGGAAAGCAAACTTTAACAGAATGATCTAACTTTGAATGTGACAAATGTTTGCTATAGGACCAATGTTTTTACTGATTATATTAGGTACTTACTTCCTAAAAAAATACAACTATTTTTTTTTATTAATAAAATTCACAACTCTTTCTTAATATTAAACTTGCCAGGAATGAATTTACATTTATAAAATTTGACATCATAGTGACACTTGGGTTACAAAAAATTGTAAGTGCGTGTGTATAACCAGTGTGTAACCAGTATAAACCGTACTTATTACTTAACTAAAGTAAATAATAAAAATAAGAAGAAGAAACAAAATCAGCGCAACAAAACACCAACTCTACCTGTCACTATGTGATATTATTATCTGGATGTAAGAAGAGTCTATAAAGTAAAGTAATAAAGTTTCATTTGGGATGTGGTTGCCATAAAAAAGTAAAGTCAGCCTATTTTATCCCACTGCTGGGACAAGGCCTCACCTCAACTATGAGGAAGTACGAGCCATACTCCACCACGCGGGCACGTGGTTGCCATAGTAAAGTTTATTTGCCGTTAGCAGAATATTCTGTTATTTGTATAGCACCTTATCGAACAACCTGTATTTAGTAAACTACCTCGACAGAGTGGGATTATGGTGGTGTTTCTACCTCTAGCTTAATTAATACGTATCATACGGTTTTTCGAATGTAGTGAAATTACTACGTACGTACTTCCAGCGGTTTGACCAAACTATTTAATACCAAATTATAGAGGTAAGATTGATTTAGTAGTGCTATACAAAAGAACACACATACATGACACTGACTTTATTTATAATAAGTGAAAGATAAATAAAATCATCTGAATAATAAAATAGTTTGTATTTAAAATCCTAGCTTCAACATCTGATCTCGATTCAATTAAATTGAATTCAGTTCAACCAGAAATCCATAAAGCTTTGAAATCAGAATTAATTTGCAATTAGCTATAGCCACAAAGATTGGCAAATGGAAAACATTGATTAGTACGCATCCACTAATTTACACATGTTCGTGCACATACTCTCAAAATGTAGAGCTAAATTATCACGCAGTCCCTTACCATTGAAAATCACATTAAATACTATAAGTCAGCCTATTAGATCCCACTGCTGGGAAAAGGCCTCACCTCAACTATGAGGAGGAACGAGCCATACTTCACCACGCGGGCTCAGTGCGGATTGGTGGAGGGGTGTATGTAAGGCAAGTGACAAACCTTACTGTCAGAAGTTATCAAGCCGCCCTAGGGCCTCTGACTAGGCTTAACGACTAATACCACAGATATTAGCCGGGACCAACTGCTTAACGTGCCTTCCGAAGCACGGAGATGCTTGTCATGGACATTAAATACTAATATAATGTTAAATAATAATATGTTAGCTTTAAATTCACAAGGATACAATTTGAGATGTGTGTTAGAAGTTAATTGATACTTACAAAAAGGTTATTTAATTATTCGTGTATTTCAAAAACGTACATGGTACATGTAACTAAGTAGTAACGAATAGGATCCACTTCATAATATCGATGGTAACTACAACTTTTTAGTGAGGGTATTAATAAAGTACAGTCGGCAGCACGTCAGGTTAGACATTTGAACTACAAAAACAGCTTTTATTACGTAGGGAATAGGCGCGGTGCTTATGGCGCAGTGGCGGCAGCGCTTTGGTAGTGATACCAAAAGTTAAGCAACCCACGGCGCGGTCGTGATTGGATGGGTGACCATTCCGACCATTTAAGTGACGTCCATGACAAGCATCTCCGTGCTTCGGAAGGCACGTTAAGCAGTTGGTCCCGGCTAATATCTGTGGTATTAGTCGTTAAGCCTAGTCAGAGGCCCTAGGGCGGCATGATAACTTCTGACAGTAAGGTTTGTCACTTGCCTTACATACACACCCCTCCACCAATCCGCACTGAGCCCGCGTGGTGAAGTATGGCTCGTTCCTCCTCATAGTTGAGGTGAGGCCTTTTCCCAGCAGTGGGATCTAATAGGCTGACTTATATTTTATAGGCGCGGTCTCAAGGTTAAAGTGGGGTAGCCTGACACGCGGCCACGTGTACTATGTAATTTAATCGAATATTAGACATAGGTATAGAAAGAAATATTAACAAAGCTTTCAGTCCAAGAACGTCTTTCACACGAGCTAATATAAATCCTGGAGATTTCGTAATTTTTGTTTGATTATTTCCTTGTTAATTCAAAAATACTTTTATTATATATTCACGAACCATTTTGGTACCAACCGCAACAAATGATAAGCCACCGGTCATCAAAAAGTTACTTGTCGTAATGTTACTTGGAATATTACGACACATTTATTAATTAAGTAACATCTTTTATAACGGTACATCAAAACTTACTCTATTAATGTAACCAGAGTTTTTTTCTAATTACTTTAGACTCGAGTTCATCAATCCTTAAACAGCCGGTAAACGTCGATTGAAGGTTAATTTGATAGAATTCCTATACAAAATTTGTCAAACAATTTAACTGGCTGAATAAAAAATAAACATAATGTTGGTGAACTTCAGGCTTAGTATGTGAAACCTGCTACAAATTTTACCTATACTGAAACCGGTCAAGTATCGCGCTACGATACTCGTAGTCGAGTCGCTACGGCTACGAAGATCCGTAGTAGGGCTGCAACCTGCACGCGTGGGTGCAGGCGCCCCGCGGGGTGCAAGGTCAACCCACTGGGCTGATGGAGGGGTGGGGGAAGGGGGGAGTCCCACCGGATTGTTTTCGAGCTGAGAGAGAATTTCACTTGAATACGGTGAAAGTGTTCGACGTGATTTGTTTGAGATGTTTGCTCGTGTACTGTCTTTAAACAAAATAAATATTTTTATTTATATTTTTTGGACTTTTTCTTTAGAAGACATTTTTCTTTGCAGACTCATAGAGGTAAAGAATAGAACGCTATAAGTATTTAGCGTAATTTATCACGTGCTATTCAATGAAGGGTTATCAAATATGTTTATTATATTACATCTTAATAATTTTCAAGCAACGGTGGGAGAATTATTTATTTAGCTTTATTGCACAAACAAAAAAGTCCAAATGGTGGACTGCCCATTCTCTACCATTCCACCATTGGGCGAGGCAGAAATAGTCGTGGTGGCAAAAAGAACAACGCAATACATTATGTATCAAAAGAACTTTTAAATGACATCGTTTATTATTCTAACCGTATTAATACGTAATACTCATATCAAACATCTTTATCAACTACAGTTTGACGAATTTTATTTGCATTTATGCAATAACATTTACATTGTACACACGGTACCACTTTACCACACAAGACTACCACTTTGACCCCCACTTTGACCTTGAGATCGCCTCTATTCTCTTCGTAATAAGAGCGGTTTTCGTAATTTACATAAGTAACTTGACGTGACGCCAACTGTACTTTTCTTTAGTGTTTCTACAATAACTGCTACAACATTGTAATAATTCACTAGCTTTCCTTCTGCGGCTCTGTCCTCAATGTATAAAGTAATTTTAACAACTGAATTTAGTTTTTATTAATATAGGTTTTAATCTTTGATCCTACACTTTTAGGGACCAAAAGAGTAAAAACCCTATTACTTAAACTTCACTATCTGACTGTCACCTGGCTGTATTTCATGAAACGTGATATAGCTAGGCAGTTGAAATTTGCACAGATGTATTTCTTTTACAAATATTAAAACAGAATAAAATAAATATTTAAATTATTTTTTCATGCAAAAAAGTGTTTGTTTACCATTTTTGCTCGATATTGTTAACGGCAACAGGTAGACGCTTGAAATATTGTCAGAATATTTAGTTGTGTATTTACATAAAAAATATTAATTAATTTGCAACATGTATGTAACAAAATTGTTTTAAATATTTTACAACGTACAAACGTGATGTTGTTGCTGTTCTGAAAACAAAAAAAATATACCTATGATGTAATTTCTAATGTTGTATAGATGATGGTAAGAAACCTTTTGTGTGGCACTTGGCAGGTTTTTATTTAGATCAATGAGAATTTGAACTATCTATGACACAATCTTTCTTATTTATCCTAACGTAAAATCAATTTGTTAGCAACTGCCTAGGTTTAGTAAGTATCCCATTTACTTACGACCTCACGTCGAGCCCTCATCTGATCGCATCACGACACGTACCGCGGCTTGCCGAAATATTCCAGAAAGTTCTTTTGAAACATCAACACTAGAGTTTACTCTAAGTTACGTTAATATTATTTCCGGATTTACTAAACGTTTTGGTAATTGGTAGATAATTATTGAGTTTGTTTGATAGACCACCAGAGGCGGGAATCGAACCCGCGTTCCTCGCATACCGGGCGATTGCCTAACCTCTCGGCCACCCTGGCGTTGGTATGCGAGGAACGCGGGTTCGATTCCCGCCTCTGGTGGTCGTTTTTTTTCAAGTGCAATAATATATTTAGATTGCATAGTGAATGCTTATCACTTAAAAAAAAAAAAAAAACAATAATTATTTTGTTTGATAGATCTGAACTGGGCCCGTAGCCAAGTGGAAATTTATTCTCAAACGAAGTTCGTTATCGCTAACAAAATTTATGAAACTGACATAAGTCATCGAAACATCACGTGACTTTTGAAAACATATACTAATCAACACTGACTATGAATATTTTGGATATAATCCATAGTTAAGTCAGCCTATTAGATCCCACTGCTGGGAAAGGCCTCACCTCAACTATGAGGAGGAACGAGCCATACTCCACCACGCGGGCTCAGTGCGGATTGGTGGAGGGGTGTCTGTAAGGCAAGTGACAAACCTTACTGTCAGATGTTATCAAGCCGCCCTAGGGCCTCTGACTAGGCTTAACGACTAATACCAAGAGATATTAGCCGGGACCAACTGCTTAACGTGCCTTCCGAAGCACGGAGATGCTTGTCATGGTCGTCACTTTAATGGTCGGAATGGTCACCCATCCAATCACGACCGCGCCGTGGTTGCTTAACTTTTGGTATCACTACCAAAGCGCTGCCGCCACTGCGCCACAAGCACCTCCATCCGGATATAATCCATACTAATATTATAAATGCGAAAGTGTTTCTGTCTGTCTGTCTGTCTGTTACCTCTTGACGCGTAAACCACTGAACCGATTAAAATGAAATTTGGTATGGAGACAGTTCGAGACCCTGGAACGGACATAGGCTACGTTTTGTCGCGATATGAAAACATTAAGGGTGTGAAATGGGGGATGAACGTTTATATGGAAAATCCAACTCTTGCGGGCGAAGTCGCGGGGAACCACTAGTATACTACATTTTGTAGGTATATCCCTAGACAGTGTTGATGTGTGTATTTTGACATTTCGTTAGCGACAGCGAAGTTTGCTTCAGATAGATTGCCGTTTGGCTATGGGCCCAGTGCTGCGCCCGAAGCGACTAAAACAGTGATAAGTAGATAAGAAATGTAGGTACCTACTATTTTTTTTTGTACTGCCGTAGGTACTAATTTGTCATTTGTTCATCCTGAATCATGACAATCATTTATAAAACCAGCATAAGGAAGAAAGTAAAATTAGTCATTTATCTTGATGATAGCTCCTAAATCTCGTTGTCCGATTACCTTTTATAAAAACAACTAGTGCAGTAACTTAACATCAGAGCTACTGATCTAAATCTAATGGATTTGCTGGTACTGCTTTTTGCAGACTTGTTTATGGTGTTGGTCCATTGAATAATTCAAGTTTGTTAGTTTTGTGACCTCGAGCGCCGAACACAGCTTACTCAAAAATCGAAAGGACTTGTCCATTAATGGTTTTTTATTCGTCAATATTTCTAACCAGAATAAACTAAATATTATATTAAGGAGTTCACAAAAACTAGCCTTTCTGCATAATTAATTTTTTTTTTAAGGCCTCCGATTTAGATAAAAATTGAAATTAATTTTTCTCTTTGTCTGTACGAAACCGCACCTTCGCCTATATCAATCAACGCATGAAAAAAAAATTGGCAGCAAAATTGACATTCCATTGACAGTAGTACCTATTATATAATCTGTGGTAGTACCTAGTAGTAATTATCTACCAGTGGAAAGGCAATGGTACATACCCATACAGCCAGGAAATACAAGTAAGTGATCAATGGATGATACCTTTTACAAAACATATTTTTTCTCAAAAATGGAGGCGTTTAAAATTCTGATTTCTATGGTTACGTGTTTCATATTTTTGTAGCTTAAAGATAAATATAGGTTTATTAGTGGTTGGTGATATCTTAGAATAAAAAACCAGCCTCTATACAAAAAGAGGACAAGTCCTTTAGGATTTTGGCAATTATGCCCCTAAAGGACTAGTATTTGATAGTAATTTGCTAAATTAAGAGACCAGAATAATTGTCTCTGTAGACTCAATATTTTCTAAAATGGAACCCTTACAAAGCATTCCAATATTTTCACATTTTTTGACAAAGTTGCGTTCTAATACGAGGGTCAAACTGAAAGTTCTTAGAAAATCAAAAACTGATTACATTAGCCAGTTATTAGTTTTATTATATCTTTTCAAAATATTGTCCATTGACGTCAATACACCGCTGCATGCGATGGAACCACTGGGAAAAGCACTTTGCCCACTCGTCCTTAGGGGTCTCTTCAATGGCATCGCAATACGCAGCCACCGCTTCTTCAGCATTCATAAACCGCTTTCCTTTAAGTTTTTCTTTAATTTTTGGAAATAAATAAAAATCACAAGGCGCGAGGTCGGGGCTATACGGCGGGTGACCCAGTAATTCAACGTTTGATGTCGCCAAATAGTCGATCGTTCGCTTGGCGGTGTGCGACGAGGCGTTGTCGTGGTGAAGGAGGATCCTACTGCGAGGTCGTTTCTCTCGAACTTTTTCCAAGACAAGTGGCAAACAATTGGTAGTGTACCATTCTGCAGAAACTGTTTTTTGATCCTCTAACACAATTGTTGCGAAATGACCTATCCTTCCAAAGAACGAGGCCACCATTTTTTTTCCCGCACTTCGATCTCTCTTCACTTTAGTTGGCAACTCCTCGAAAGGAAACACCCACTGAGCAGATTGTCTTTTGGTTTCAGGATTATAACAGTAAATCCAGCTTTCGTCACCTGTTAGTATGTCGAACACAGCATTTGAGTCACCTCCGTTAAATCTTTCAATCATTTTACGGCACCAATCCACACGATGGAGTTTTTGAGCCTTAGTCAAATTATGAGGTATCCACCGGGCGCAAAGCTTCCTGACCGCTAAATGTTCGTGGAGGATTTTGTGCACTTGACTCATACCGATGCCTAAGCTTGTCCGAATCTGCTAATAGGTCACTCTTTTGTCAGTCTCTATCATACGCCGCACAACACAGATGTTATTTTCAGTCGTCGCCGTAGAAGGCCGTCCCTCACGTACATCATCAGTGAGATTAGTGCGACCACGTTTAAACTCATTAAATCAGTTGTAAACAGTCGCACGAGATGGGGCTTCATCGTGAAAGGCCAATCGTAGTCTATCATAACTTTCTTGTTGACTTAAATGACATCGAAAGTCATAAAAAATCATTGCACGAAAATTTTCTCGTGTTAAATTCATTTTCACGTGACACAGACAATTTTCAATTTGCCGCCAAGTCGTAAAACAAATGACAAATGAATGAAATATATACTCAGTAATATTGGCAAAGAGTTCTATTTTCAAATTTTAGAATATTTTTTTTATTATATTGTTTATAAGTGGCCAGTTCTAAGAACTTTCAGTTTGACCCTCGTACCGTCGAGGTCACAAACTTAGATTATTCATTCATTCATTCATTTGGCTATCATAAACATCTAATGGGATTTGACGCAAAGTACCCCGCTTCACTGTCACTTTCAGGCGACAAGGTGACTACGTGAACTAACAATTAAAGACATCGTTAGAACATGTTTTCTTTGTAATCGATTAGTTCTTGCTCAAACAATCGATAAGTGAGAAAATTATAGTTCTATTAACAACATTGTCCTTGAAGGTGACGCTGATGATGACTCTATTGTCGTAATGAGAAATATTTATACAGTCTGTTGCGAAAATATATGTCATTTTTATTCGTAAGCAAATACATATTACAAGGTTGAAGTGCATTGAACTGTACGTACGTGTTATTACCTACACAGGGTGGTTCAGAGTTACAACTTTGTACCGATTTTAGGGGTCCGTATCCAAAGGGTCAAAACGAGACCCTATTACTAAGACTGCGCGGTCCGTCTATATGTCTGTCACGAGGCTGTGTCTCATGAACCGTGATAGCTGGAAAGTTGTCACAAATTATGTTTTGTTTCTATTTAACAAACGTTATCATGTGCGGTTTTTTATTAAAAAAAAAGTTGCAATACAGTGTTTAAATGTTGAGATAATCGTTCGGAACCCTTTGTACCCGTATCCAAGCAACTAGCCGGTTTTTTTACTCTACATAAGGGCTCAGATAAATAATTAATTTCAATTTACTGTATCGATAAACAATTCCCCAATACATTTATTCAACAAGCCTCAAGCTTATAAAATCAATTTACTCCGGGTCGTACAATTCTCATTAAATAAGTACTAATAATATTAGTTTTTTTCTACCTTCAAGCATATTGGAGACCCACGTGAATAGACAAATTGTTACTATTTATTAACAATGTTGATAACTTTGATAAGTTAATCAAGCATCATTGATAAGATAAGTTATCTTTTGAAAAGGATCTAATAGACGTACTTATCTGGCTGTACGTCACTAGTCGGTAACGAGCAACAACAGATTACTGATAACATAATTAAATAAGTGTTGTATTAACGTGCAATTATCAATGTTCAAGTTTTAATTATTTTCATAATTACGGATCGTACAGTGTTGAAATAAAATAGCAATTAAAACCTGAAACGCGTAGGCGGGTCTCTCGCAAATCAACATTGAACCATAAAAACGCGGCTTGACTGTGAGCGGCAAGATACAGAAAATTCTAGAAGCATATAAAACGATATTATCTAACTATATGTACTGAAATGTACCGATACAAAGTAAAATGACGATAATATTATTTATTTATCTAAATGTGTAAAATAGTGTAATCAGAATTTTACGAAATATTAATTTGTGAGCGAATTTTGTAAAAACTTTCTAAAAATTGCTGAAATTATTAAAACTTATATAAGATTTGGGTTTCATTTAGAGTATAATACACAAACATTTTCCTTCTAAACATAATTACAGAAGATCATTATATTTCTTCGATATCAATTATGAGAGCTGTAATCGCAACGATAGTAACGCGACTAACAAACAATAAATTCCTTATTACTATCACTGTGTCTGTTAATAGACAAAATGTCCGTTGCCATCTACGTTTTGTAAGCGCTTTCATCGAAAACCACATAATCATTGAGACAAGAGCAATATTTGTATGAAGTATAAAGGTCGTATAAAGATTGACATCATAATACAAAACTAATACCTATTCAGCTTTAATGAATACTAATATTTAGTATACTTTCGCAGCCATACGTTCTAACTATTTAGGTGTAAAGAACAAAGTTGGTTTAGCAAGAGAACGTAGAAC
This sequence comes from Pyrausta nigrata, assembly GCA_949316185.1. Classification (NCBI taxonomy): domain Eukaryota; kingdom Metazoa; phylum Arthropoda; class Insecta; order Lepidoptera; family Crambidae; genus Pyrausta; species Pyrausta nigrata. Next base: position 5,129,751 of record OX438937.1, read on the forward strand.
CAATTTTTATGTTCTTGGATTTTTTTATATATTTCTTCACTTTAAATGGCAGAATAACTATAAAAACATTTAAAAAATGTCATAAAGGGGATACCATGGGAGATAAAAATATAAAAATAAAAAATCTGAAAATTTGTGCGGATGAAGTCGTGAAGACCCGCTTGTATTCAATACAAATGTAATTTCTCAGTGTTTTTACAGAGTTGCCTGAATTTAATGATATACTTAATATACTAGTACTAGTAATATAATACATGACTGTTAAGTGTTAAATCCGCTCATAATAAAGCCTGCGTTTCCCTGTGTCGTGGGCGACATAGCAGCCTAGAATACGCCCACGCATCCCAGTATTCAATGTCAAGATGAGTCTCGAAACCACTCGCTCATTCAGCTTAGTTCAAAGGGAAAACACGCAATATCGTGCCTTTTAGTCAATAATAGCGGCTTTTACAATAAAACAGAATATTTCGAGCGTCTATGGAAAGTTGTAACAAAAGGACTAGTTTCTGGTTTTGGCTTTACGACATTTATAAGGGTTGTAATAAAGCCTCTTTACCCATTACCCAAGTGGATGATTCTATTCTGATTCTCAAAAGAGCAAGTTTCTGGCGCCTAAGTTATGTGGCGAATTAGGTAATGGTGTATTAAACGTATCGCTCCCAATTCTAATCCCGTTTTCCTGATAATTTCGATTACATCACATGTTTGCTATCGCAACTACTAGTTGAAATATAGCGCTCTTGAAGTAACTTGTTATGCACAGCTGAATAAACAAATTGTACGAGGATATTCGCTATTCTGTTGTCATGTACAATCAGTACAATACATATAACATAAATACAAAAACAATTTGTGTGAATTTGCATTACTTTAGCTAAATAATTCATTAAATTGACATCGTTTTGTAGCTTCCTTGTATCGGAACATACCTAAAACATACCTTCATGTGTTTAATGGAAATTAAACCAATATAATTAATTGATTGTACCTAGAAAGTAGACTTAAATTTTATCTTAAGTACTTATTTGTCTGCATAAGTAGAAAAATACTAACTTTCCCCTGGTTTTTATCTGCGTAGACTCTTTGTTACAAATAAAAACTCTTTTTCCAATTCCAATCACCGTCCAGTAGTAATTTTGTCATTTTTTTATGAAGTAATATAGCTTTTCATAAAAACTAGACCTAATATTTCTGTTTAAATATCATAATATTATATGCCTAATCTTAACGTCAACACTAACTTTACCTATAACTTCATCGTTGTTATTTAAACACAAACCAAAATGCAAATTTCATTTTGTGGTTTTAGTTTCTGTATAGAGTGGCGTAATCGAATGTCGCGATAAACAGTTTTCCCGGTAAACTGTACAGATACTGTTTGTGCAGTGGATCGATACCGCTCTCAGTCAAGCCGCGGGTCGCGTGGCAGTCTACCCACGCAACGCCCACGCGGTATGCCTGTCAGATGTCTCGTTATTTGGATTTTATTTCAGACTACCCGCGGCTCCAGTTGAAAACATCTTTAGAAACTATGGGAAATGTGAAGTGATGTGTCAAACTAATTACTATGTATGGAATCAGTATTTTTGGTAAAAAAGATTCTAAAATAAAAAAAATATTATTTTGACCGTCGCCTCCCTATCTCGTTTTTGACTTCGTTTGGAGAAAAGTACCAATAGTTCGTTTTGATACCTATACTTAATTACTTGAAAATTGTATCTACACTTAGTTTTACAACATCTTTTCTATCAAATCCAGGAGAAATTAATTAAGTTGACGAGCTTAGATTTTATCGTATTTAATTTACAGTCGAAATGCTTATTTTGTTGTATTTGAATAAAATATGGACGCTTATTCTTTTTTTAATATCATTTTAAGCTTTTGGCGTTCGAAGATAGTCAAACAAGATTGAAAAATAAGTTCAACCGGATATTGAATCACCCACGCGGCTCTTTTCAAGCTAGGCTTTAAAAATTTTCAACTGATTCTACAGATAATGATCGAGTTGGAAGATTTTTTACTTACAAAGTATCTTATTAAAACTTCGTGTTTTATCTAGTTCAGTAGGCATCAAGGTACCGAAATCTGTCAAACTAAATTACATTGAGCATTATGTAATCAACATAAACATCATCATAAAGGACTTGTCCATTAATGGTTTTTTATTCGTCAATATTTCTAACCAGAATAAACTAAATAATATATTAAAGAGTTCACAAAAATTAGCCTTTCTGCATAATTACTATATTTTTAAGGCCTCTGATTAAGAGAAAAATTGAAATTATTTTTTCTCTTTGTCTGTACGAAATCGCACCTTAGCCTATATCAATTAACGCATGAAAAAAAAATTGACAGCAAAATTGACATTCCATTGACAGTAGTACCTGTTATATAATCTGTGGTAGTACCTGTAGTATTTATCCACCAGTAGAAAGGCAATGGTACATAGCCATACAGCCAGGAAATACAAGTAAGTGATCAATGGATGATGCCTGTTACAAAAAATATTTTTTTTTTTCAAAAATGGAGGCGTTTAAAATTCTAATTTCTATGGTTACGTGTTTCATATTTTTGTAGCTTAAGGATAAATATAGGTTATTGGTGGTTGGTGATATCTTGGAATAAAAAACCAGTCTCCATACAAAAAGAGGACAAGTCCTTTAAAAACTGGGCCGTTTCGTTAGTAAAAGTTATGTCAGTAATGTAAGGCCTACCGCGTCTAAATCGAATGCTATCTAATTGCAAAATTTTAACAGGTCAAGGAAACAATGATCACTTTCAAAATAATGAAAAACAAAAAGATTCATTTGTCGTTGCATTTGAATTGCAATTTTTAGTTTCAAACATTTGCGACAGCTTTTAAGTTAGGCCGTAGGTGTGTGTATCTACAGACGGGGTAGTAAGTCAGGATACCCATTTGAAATACGAAAACAGCTTTTATTACATAGGGAATAGATGCAGTCTCAAGATCAATAGGGCATTCTGACGTGCGGCCATGTGTACATTGTTGTTTTTACTTGAAACAGATTTAGCTTATTTTAAGTATATATTTTCTACTATATTGCTTTACCGTCTTATAAGTATATGAATATAAATAGTTATTCAATATATATGCGCAACGTAAATTTATAACTTAAGAGCTGCGCCCATGTCGGTGGAGCAATTTTCACACCTCTCTGAACTCTGCCAGCACCTTCGAGTCCCTATACGTCATGACATCAGCTTTTCCTTTAACTACTGTGTAGGTATATGCTTTTCTTGGTTTTCCTCATCAGCAACAAGCAGCTTTAGGAGGGTATTTCTATTTTGCCTTCAAGTATTGTTTTTATAATTGTGTCAAGACATATAAGATGTCACACCGTTTTTACTCTCCTGTTCTCATCCGCATTAAGCATCTCTTTTCCTTGACCATTTCCAGTTTCCACGTTCGTTTTCCGCTCCATCCGTAACATAATGGCTCGTTTTGTCTTATTTACTTCATATCTTTAATAAAAAAGATGTTTGTCCGTCTTCAAGTAGTAAATAAAAGCCCTTTAGTCAGAGGCTTACTTTTATTACCCTCTAAGCAACATAGCTATAAACTTGCCTCTAACATTGCTCTACTTCACGCATGACCTAAAAGTTTTTCAGTTCATAACCTTACGCTTACGTGAATATGTTAGCCTTTTAAAAAAAGTATAGCAAGTATCTACTCTAGGTATAATATATGAAGTGGTTTAAACCCTTTCAGTATACACAAATTAACACCAATCAACAATAAGTTTAAATAAGAAACCGAAAATTCGCACACGACCTTTGGCTACTTAATAAATAAGGAAAGACACTGTGAGTGTAACAAAAATAATAAAAACAAATCAACTATAATTTAAGGTTTAAGTAAGCAATAAATATCCAGATAGCTTACTGAAAATTAAACCTTATAACAAACAAAGTTTACGATAAAAAATAGCACCTAAAAAAATAAGATATATTTACAATATTAAAACATCGTTCCCATCAGCGCTGCCGCTAGAAATAGTGCCCAAAAGGGTAAACTCTTGATAGGTAATCTGATCCTTTGTCCAAAGTAGCTGCCAGGCTTGTGGTCACTAGTTGTGTCGCACAGCCTTTGAAGTAAATTATGGTGTTGTGTATACATTAATTTCTATTACCCTGCTGGCAAAACTTAAATACGAGTAAGCCGCAAGCTTCCCAAAAACGGCAAAGCTATGTACAGATGTACTTGTATAAATGATATCTAAGAATAAATGATGGTCAAACCTGTTGAATATTTCATAAAGTAACATACTCATAACGGATTATTATTTCAGCATCGTGCTAACGAGGCCTGAAGACATATTTCACACCTGTAAGCGTTTTTATCTGAATGATAACGCTCTATTAGATGCAAGTGCGACTCACCTACAAACACAGTGACCTGACACTCCTCCCTCACGCCAGAGGAAAGCCTCACTCACACCAGGAGAAAACCTCGCTTACACCAGCTAACGTGCCACAGTCAAAGTCAGGAAGCAGTGTGTTATGTCCGTTATAACATCGGTAGTACGTACTTAAATTGCATCAGCGAACAACACAATAAAATCATTGCTTTTTAATAGTAAAAAGTAGCTTCTAATTACTAACTATTGTATAAAAAACGCCATAAAGGGCTAAATATCTACGAAATATAAAAAAATAATTGCTGGCCTATTTAAGCTGATAATACAACCCTCCAACTTCACTTAATTGCATTTAAATATCGTGCGAACTAACTAATTAAACATTTAAATATCACAGAGACATCAAAACCTAGCAAAATAGAGATCTAATCAGCTGTTCGTGCAAACTCAATAATATCCTCAATATCAACACACATTTAAGCTACACTCAAAAACCAATCAGCTATCAGATGGGACCCGGAACCACGACCCTTTGCTAGTGGCAAAGAATATTTATCCTCAATATTACTCGAATAAACACGATCATCTGGAAATGATAATGCGAATAAACGCAACGAGACAGCTCACCTACAAACACAGTGACCCGGCTCCTTCTCACCCCATCCTACCCTCACCCACGACAAACGTGTTTATTATACACGTGCCTGTGCACGTCTAAACAGAAACCAGTAAGTTATAGCATGTAATAGCTACCATGTGATTTCGAAAGCATTCTAAAACGTGCGAGGAATTTTAGCGAAAAATTGTTATCGTAAAGTTCTTTATTCCAATTGTCATGTCGAGCTGGATAAAGTTACTTCAAGATTGTTTATTTGCATTTGTTATTCACATCCTTAATGTATTCTAGCGTATTACATGATGTCATAAGTACTAGAATCATTCTACTAGTGTACCTACTAATGCGACATTAGAGAATAGAGATCACAAAATTGTATAATCTCAATTATAATTAAAACTAACTGCCTCAAGATGGTGTCCGGATTCCAATGACTTTTTTTAATTTCTGGCGTAAAAAGGCAAATACAGGTGACTGACTAAAATATTACTACATAACGATGATCCGGCTGCGTTTTTTCAACCTATGTTTTCAATATGAATAAGAAAGATACAACACAATGAGACTTACTATTATTCTTCAAAGCGTTTGAATTTTACTTTCCTTCACAGAGAGGAAAAGTCTGAAACCTAGTTTTCCGCGACCTGATGCACTAGTGTGCACCGAAGTCAACTGTTTTTGCCACCCTACACCTGTTTACTCACACAGACACACATCGTAGCATGAACAGAACTGAAACGCTTGAATTTACTGCACCGAGACTGTAATAAAATCTTTTTTGCCTTGGCAACGCAATAATTAATGACGTCATGATTCTAAAACTTTGCATTTTTATCGCGAGTCAAATAAATTATACTAAAAGTTAACTGCTTTATTCCAGCGATAAGGTATACGCTTACAACAATGTATGGAAGTCATGCAAGTTCGTGTATTTCAGGGTATTCAGATGTGACTTAAGTTTTAAAACATGTCGAATTGTCAATGTGACCACTTAGATGTCGTCGAGTCTAAACTGCTATGGCTATCAGCAATTACTTCTCCATAATGCATGTAGTGAGACTTAAGTTACACTGATTTACATAATCACCCCGCTATCAAGCTGAGTGGCCCTATTTTTCTTAACTTTACGGTTTAGCTAGGAAAACATCAGAATTTCAAAATAATCATGTTTTGTTTTACTATATTGCGGTAGATGTACGCGATTGGGTGACATTAATCAAATGATCTGAAGAAAAAAAGCGAGCGCTTAATTTTTGTTACCTTTTAAGCTTGGGTTTTTTTTGAGCTTTATTTCTGTAGTTCAGGGACATTAGTATCGGGAAATAAAATGTTGATGAGTGCGTCGATACTAGGTACAATTATGTTATTTCTGTAAAAAGATCCGGTTGAAAGGACTATTATTCGTCTGAGAAAAAATATTAAAGTAGTATTTGCTTTGGTTTCAGGTAGCAGCTGTTGACGTCCGCAGTAGCCAGCCCAGGCCACTTTCGTTCTTGCCCCAGCTCCTCTTACCCCCTCCAAGATTGCTGCCACTATGGGTCGGAAGAAAATACAAATATCCCGGATCACGGACGAACGGAATCGGCAGGTTTGTCCACATTCTTACATTCCTTTTTAGGTACCCTCGTTTAGGTTTAAGGTCTTTTGAAAACATCAAAAAGCAGTCAAAGAGTAGGTATATACGTACATGCAAAATATAAATATTATTCAGTGAATAAACTAGCTCGTACTAGATCATTATGTTATGGACATCTGGCAGTCTCATGTGGCAGCAGTTCAAAAATTGTATTGCGACCAAACCAAGTTGATCGCTCATCAAACCAAGTGTTCGCGCTGTCATCTTCAACAAATTAACATCACACAAGTTTATACAGAGAAATGACCTTACACTGGCCTAACAGATGCATTGCATATCAGCAAGCTCCCAGCAAAACATTATCGCGAAAGGACAATGACCGCTCCTGTTGTAATTTATTAATTATACAATTATGCTGTATACCCTTGACCAGTTTAACTAGACCTTTCAAACGTCATAAAGATCTTCGCAACAGATGCAGATTCTTTCAATGAGGGAGTTCAACAACCGCTGGCTCAGCAATAGAAGAGACAGACAGTTGAAATGAAAGTAGCGTAGGTCAATTTACTTTGAAAAGGCTTTGGCTGTCCCCATGCTGGAGTTCATTATATTTTTGTAAATATTGCAAGCTTAGTAACATTAATTTGTTATATTATTTTAAGCTTTGTTCTTAAGGTTACCATTGTTGATTTAGCACTGTACATAATTTACAACTGCATACTTATGCTTTGCATAAACTTAAGTATATAAATATTTGCCACACAAAGTTTGTCATATATGCGAAATAATATTATGTCATAAACATAATAAAGTGCTTGGTAAATAGGTTTTGTTTCAAATTGTACTGTCGTATCACTGTAAAATTGTAAATGAGGATAAAATGGACCGATTTCATGACCGCGTTGACACAATGACTCCAGCGATGCAGAACATTGAGTTTAAAAATGAACATCAGACCGATCGATGACACATTATACTCCAACCGAATTCGAATAGTAACTATAATACTTGATAATTGCATATGAAAGTGGAACTGTAGGTATGTTATTTTGTAAATAGTAAGAGAAACAACGTAGTTAATTGGGCTAATTATAATTGGTCAATTGAAATATTATTTGTGAACACAAAGGTACGGATGATAGTACATTTGTATAACCTAAACTGCCTCGTTGGAGTGGACAAACGCTAGCTTCTAGCCACAAGATCTCGGGTTTGAACCCCGAGTCAGGCCGAAATGTGTTTCTGGGTCTTTATGTCTTGAAATAACTCCCATACTACACATACTGTTTGGAAACTTAAAACTGCACTGGAGTCAGGAAGTTGGAAAGCACGTTAAGCCGGTAGTCCTGCTTCTGATCTTTCTACGATCATATCGTATTGTACCTGTGTATTGTTCACACACTTGTGCACTATAATAAACCCCCGCGCACCTATTTGAACTCTATTGGGATTGGCCGCCGTAGCCGACAAGTCAGATTTTTTTTTATTTACCTAGACTATTTTCTAATTTCAGGTTACGTTCAACAAGCGTAAGTTCGGAGTTATGAAGAAGGCTTACGAACTGAGCGTGCTCTGTGATTGCGAGATCGCCCTCATCATCTTCAGCTCGAACAACAAACTATACCAGTATGCCAGCACGGATATGGACAAGGTATAATAAATTCGAACATCATTTTTATTTAGTTTCTAACATTATTTGTTTTTTTATTAACCTTAGACAGCTGTGGCTGGTCTTGGTAGGATTAATCTTGTCGAATTTTTCTGAGTACAAATAAAAAATCTACAGTACTTAATAACTACAACTAGTAATTCTAGAGTTTATCTCTCAAGTAAACTATTAATATGCGCACAGATGAACGTTACCTAATTACTATTGGTAAACGCCTGTAATTCTGTCACAAATATAATTAGTCTTTTTATGCAACATAATAGCCATCATCATTACATGATTATATGAGACTAGTGATTTCCTGCGACTTCGCCCGCAAGAGTTGAATTTTCCATATAAACTTTTATCCCCCATTTCACCCCCTTAATGTTTTTATATCGCGACAAAATGTAGCCTATGTCCTTTTCAGGATCTTGAACTGTCTTCATACCAAATTTCATCTCAATCGTTTCAGTGGTTTAAGCGTCAAGAGGTAACAGACAAACAGACACACTTTCGCATTTATAATATTATTATGGATTGACACGTAATAATTGCAACACTTCGGTCGATCGCTTTCTGATAAAAATAAACATCAATGTCTAGTCGCTTTTCCATGTTATCGAAAATCTTTTAGGTTCCGAAATTCATATCGGTGTTGTCTTTATCATGTAAATGTTTATGAATTCTTTACCATCGCATACTCAATCTTGGGCAATAACCATAGCCATTTCTCGTTATGTTAATAAGTGTTGTTTCATTTAAAATTTCATATTTTCTCTCAGTATACGGTTTTGTTATAACATGAACCATGACGTCAATTTAAGATTGATATGTTTTACTAAGCAATATTTTTATTTCAGGTTCTTCTAAAATACACGGAATACAACGAGCCACACGAATCGCTGACCAACCGCAACATCATCGAGGTACATTAAGTACGGCGTCATCTGTGTGCCCGTGATCGTAATGCAATGTCCAGCAAACTTGACTTATCCCATTAACCGAGTGCTTCCTACTCACAAAACAAACCTAATGCATATATGTACTAAAACCCTCTCCTCAATATTTCTATACATACTTAGATGTTGTACTCTACCCCTATCTGATAATAACCACTCGCTGAGTCCCAAGAAACATTTAAAATCCAGATCGGAAGGAAACAGTAGAAAGGGTATCGCACAAACTGTAGACACGAGGTAGATAAACACAAACCTATAAAGTAGGTACCAGCATGTTTATATCCCGTTAGAAAAAACAAAGTTCCAAACACCAGATACCCTGTTTTATACTAACAGTTTATGACTAAACACCCCCCGTGTTTATGTTATTTTTTCCTTGTACAGCATGGGTTTTGTAAATATTTTTGTGTTTATTTGAATTAACCGCGCCTACCTGCTCTGAGATTCGAGGGTAAAGTCAGAGTTGCATCATTGCATTCGACACTACACACAAATGTACGCTAAAAAGTTTCCCAAAATTATTTAGAATACACTGTAGTATTGAAGGCACTTTTTATTTTGAACCCTCCACTACATACTTTTTAACAAGTTTTACAGTAGCTACTATGCGAAATATTTTTATAACAGATACGACTAATAGTGTGTAGAGAAGGGTGCTTTTTAATATTTAACTCGACTCGAGTTTGCATGCAGTTTAATCAGTAGAGATATCATAATTTTGGCTCGTCAAGCCACCTGAGCTCGTTTCGCTGACACTTGCAGGCCCTAACGAAGAAAGAGCATAAGAACGGAGTGATGTCACCAGACAGCCCTGAAGCCGAACCAGAATACAACCTGACTCCAAGGACCGAAGCCAAGTACTCAAAGATTGATGAAGAATTCCAAATGATGATGCAAAGGAACCAGTTGAACGGAAGCCGGGTGGGAGTCGGAGTAACAGGCAGTAACTATAATCTGCCTGTTAGCGTTCCAGTCGGAAGTTATGATCAGTCACTCTTACAAGCTAGTCCACAAATGCATACGTCTATCAGTCCACGGCCATCCTCTTCGGAAACCGATTCAGGTTTGTATTTTACTTATCTTGAACGGCATTTAAACCCAACAATCTCTTCTTTCATCTAAATTGCAATAAACGTATTTTGTTACTACTTACATTTTGTTAAAAAAAACTAGTACTGTTTGCCTGACACCTAAGTTGACTTGATGTTTTTACTAAAATACTTCTTACTATTTCAGTATACCCAGGCGGCGGAATGCTTGAAATGTCAAATGGATACCCAGGCTCAGGGTCACCCTTGGGGGCAGCATGCACCCCGTCACCCTCGCCGGGACCCGCACCGTCCCCACATCGGCATCCACACAAGTCGCACGCGCACGCCCCCCCACCGCACCACTCGCCACGCCACAATAATCTGCGCGTCGTGCTGCCTAGCTCGATGCCGCCACCACAGGACGATATATCTTATACTGGAGAGGTAAGATGTCCTTTTTAGTTTTTGAGTTTTGTGGTTGAGTGACTTCATTGATGCAAAATCTCATCTGTCGTTGAAAAGAGATAATGATACAGGTGTCAAGGCTTGAACGCTGCTGATTTGTCTTAGTGCTAGTCCACAATTATTTCGGAACAGGTCCGGGTAATGGAATTAATTGTACATAGTCTAGTAAACGCTTCCAATAAAAAAAAACAAGGCATACGTTACCATACCAAGTATTTCAGAGTAAGAGCTACAATAAAATGAAAACCCCATATTTGGCTTCGAATTCCAAGAAGTGTCCTAATCATCATTGAACTAAATTATCGACTGTCTCTTGCCTCGAATTTAGGTTACCTCACTCATCCATGAGTACATACACGTACTCATTTGTGATAGTTATGTGGATTTTCTGGAAGTCATCCAAATGCGTTTGAAAATCGGAGTGTCGTAGACGACATTAATGAGTTGACACAAATGTCAACGCACCAGGGCGCAAGCTGTTTGTCATCAGAAGCTCCCCTCAACTATTAAATTTTAAATATTTGAAATGATTTCTCAGACTTCACCAGATTTGTATATGTATGACTATATCATAAGTCTACGCCATTCAAACAGACCGCATTTGACATAAATCTTACATTGTAATATTTTTGTTATCTGATGCAGATTTTATTTTCTGTCAGAACCTAAAAATATTTTTGCATGAAAGGATCCACACATCTATAAACAAAATGTTCGTGCTTACGATATTAAAAACTAAAGTTAGCCTCTATACATCCCACTGCACTCAACAACTATGAGGAGGTATGATGAGCCGTACTCCACCAGTGCTCAGTGTGGATTGGTGGGTTAAGACAAGTGATCAACCATACTCTCAGATAGCTAACGATAAAATTAGAGCAGTTTCCATAGAATTCACTTGTTTATTATTCTTACTTTTAATTTCAGACACCGCTAAGCTACTCAGGAATCGGCAACTTTGGACCACAGGACTTCAGCATGACATCGGATATGGGAATCGGACTATCATGGGGCGCCCACCAACTCCAGACATTACAGCACAACAGGTACATGTCTGTGCCCAATTTTTATTCCTTCTTACTTAGACTAAGGTAGTTTTAACACGCTTGGAACTGTGACCGGTTCCTTCCTATTTTAGCGATCATATTCCTAAATTGTGTCTAGGCACATCTTTGTGTAATTTTCAAACGTTCCTTAATAGTGCGCACTAAAAAAAATCAATAAATACTTAGAGCATTGGCATGAAACTGACAGACATTTTCCAGTCCCCTTTTTATTTCCAATATTATTTGGGGGACTTCTTAATCAACTATACTGTATATTGTTACTAAGACTCTAATGATATTCATCTGTTCTTAACCAGTTGTGGATAATTAACTGACACTTGAAGTGTCAGTTGAAGGTTTACTAGCTATGGTTTCATGTTAGGTTCTAATTATTTTTTTGTTTCCTTTGGTTGATATTTGAAATACTGGTCGCAGTTGCAGAGCACAATATTACGACTAATTTGCTCCTAAAATCTTGCAACTGACATTGTACTTAGCTTTAGTTTTAAATGTAGTGTAATTTTAACTGAAATAAGGATCAGACTGTTTCTGACCTTTTAAATCTTCAACTTTTATGATTTTACTAGTGGTTTCCCGCGACTTCGCCCGCAAAAGTTTGATGTTCCATAGAAATCTTCCATCCCCCATTTCACCCCCTTAATGTTTTTATATCGTGACAAAATGTAGCCTACGTCCTTTCCAGGGTCTCAAACTATCTCCATACGAAATTTTATATTAATCGATTCAGTGGTTTAAGCGTCAAGAGGTAACAGACAGACAGACAGACACACTTTCGCATTTATAATATTAGTATGGATATGGATTGTGATAGAACGATTAAATCATCCAAGTTATTTAATTTACCCTTAATGTACATAGCTTTCCACCCGAATACCAAAGACTAAATAAAATGAAAGTTTCTTATGCTTTATTGTACACTAGCGGTCCCCCACGACTTCGTTCGCGTAAATTTAGGATTTCCTTTGGGCATTGTTAGGAGCGGAGTATTTTTTAAGACTGTGATATCTTATAAGATAAGAATCAAAACGCGTGTGAATAATATGAACGTATAAATTATAACGGTCCCCCGCGACTTCGTCCGTGCTTTTTGATTTAACTGCTTCCCCGTTAATTTCTAGGTAGGTATCATGCATTTTATAGCTCATACAAAGCGTTCCCCGAGAAATAAGCTATCTAACACAAAATATTTTTTTCAAATCGGCTCAGCAGTTCCTGTGATTAGCATGTTTAAACAAAAAAAATAATTCCTCCGTCTTTCCAGTTATAATGTGAGATATGGTGCAACCGACCCTAACCTCTTTATAATATTAGTATAGAAAAAATAGCAGTCCCCGATGACTTCATGCGCACCTATTGATTTTACTCCATTCCTGAAATACATAACGTGTTTTATTTAAATTACCTATCTTATAGCCTTGCTAGATACGTTGTACCTTACACAAAGGTTTTTTCAAAATCGGACCATGAATAGGTAATTCTAATCTAGGATAAGTGCATTCAAACAATCAATTAGACAAAAGTCAAGAAGGAATCAGCAATATTAAAGTACTATCCTGGTCACCACCGCCTTACCACGATGGCTAAAGAAAGAGCATTGCGTCTTGTCGTATTGTGTGTGCAAGCGATAATAGGTGAGGTGAGTGTAGATAAGGCAGGCGGCAAAGACCTCTTTGCTTGAACTGCAATTCAACAAATCGTACGTCTTAGTAATTACCTACTTACTTATTAAGTTTTATTGGGAAAAACTCAAGCTGACCCGCGAGTTAAATACGTACAGCGCCATCTATATCTACATTATAATATTTTGTTGCGTCTTTTAATTTCTATTCGAATACATTATCCTGCACCCATTACAATTTTTCTGCATGACTTATAGGTATGACTGGGGGAGAATACTTTTAGCATTGAGTCCACCTTTTGTACAGTAGTAACTATTATATAATCTGTGACACTGTTCTAAGTGGAATAAAGTTTTAAAATAAAAAATAAATCTATTGACGATATAGCAAAAGGCCAACTTTGCTGCCGTCCTAACTTCGATACAATATTATATTACTCGTGATAATTGTTTAATGGTATGTCCGATTTGAATAATTCAAAAAGTAATTTACAGGTACTGATATAGCTTTGAATATGACGTGATTTATTTGGATAAGGATTAATACCGACATACTGAAACTGTGGCTTTCTTTTTGCCGCCGCAAAAATTTCATATTTTTACCTAAAAAAGGAGTTATTGTGACTTAACTGTTATAGTTAGACATATGTTATCGCGGACTTTATTGTAGATAATGATGTCCTCTACAAAACTGTAGAACATTACTTTGCTCTATTGTCAATAGTTTTCGCAGCGTTCGCAATTTAATGATTTTCCTTTTACACCTTTGGTTACATAATCGAAATTTTCATACGGAACCCTAACTTTTTTGATAATGTAATATAGCCTATGTCCATTGCAGATAATGCAGGATTCTAAAGGTGAAAGAATTTTTCAAATCGGTTCAGTAGTTCGGAGCCTATTCGTTGCAAATAAACAAACAAACAAACAAACAAATCTTTATAATATTAGTATAGATCTCCTCTTTATAATATTAGTATAGATTTTGACCTTGAGACCGCCTTTATTCCCTTTGTAATCATAGCTGTTTTTGTAGTTCAAATGGAAAACCGGACGTGCTAGCGACCGTGCTAAAAATATCTAAAACTAACTTTAACAAAACAATGACTTACACCTATATTTCAAAAATCTAACGTTCAATATACAAACTAAGGCATTCTTGTTCAGACTACAAAATGTTGTTGAACTATATAGGTAAGTAGATCGGTTTAATAAACAAGGAACAAAGTGAACAAAAGGAATTTTGCCTGTTATTATCATAATTCCCACTACAACGATGACTTTACGTAGGCTTCGGTGACTCATAATATTACTTTAGGTTAAATAGAGTTTATTATTGCTTGACTAATGTATGCCGTAGTTAACAGGTTTTTTTTTTACTACAGTTAACTAACAGAAGAAATATCATAATTTTTAATCTCAAACATCTTGAAATTCATAAAAATATGTAGCTCACCAAAAATGTGTATTCAGTGCCGTGACCAGGATTCGATCCTCGTTACTACGACCACAACTTAGGGTCCTAACACTAGACGATCACGGCCACTGGAGCTGACAATCTTGGCTTCAAATAAGCTGTGCATATCCAAGCTTATGAAAAAATTTCCAGTTTTCTTTCAACTCCCCTGCCACTTTCGTTTAAGAATGCTATGGACGGATGGAGGGAAATGAATAAGACAACCAAGGTCTACTTTTACTGGTCTTCCGGGGCTGTGACCAATGGAACTAACAATGTTCCGCACGAATAGTGCCAAATTGAACTGCATAGAGGCAAAAAGACTACAAAGAACACGTTTCACTTTAATTTTTTGCGTACAGCAATTAACTTGCCATACCTACACTAGAACACTGAATAAATATCGTTAAATATGTTAATCACTTTGCTGCTGACAAAGAATGCAAATTCACGATTAAACTTAAGAGAGACGTAAGTACATGCAGAATTCTTAATTTTAGGTAAATTATATGTAAATACTCAAATGTTCTTCTATTGAGTATTTTTGATTCCTGAAATGTTGAACTTTTTTGTGGCTTTTACCCATGCTTTTACCCACTTCACATCAAATAATCAAGAATCCTTACTTAAAACATGAACCCAAAAAGTAATACATCGAATAAGAACAAAATCAAAATCTAACAAAAAAAATTGACTCCGCCATGACAGTGTTTGACACTGCCGTGACCAGGATTCGAACCTGGGTTACTACGGCCACAACGTAGGGTCCTAACCACTAGACGATCACGGCTATCGGAGCAACTGCTG
Source organism: Pyrausta nigrata (assembly GCA_949316185.1). Classification (NCBI taxonomy): domain Eukaryota; kingdom Metazoa; phylum Arthropoda; class Insecta; order Lepidoptera; family Crambidae; genus Pyrausta; species Pyrausta nigrata. The sequence continues at coordinate 5,145,376 of OX438937.1, forward strand.
TGAGATATGAAAATGCCAGCTACTATTAGCTTATCGCAAGTCGTGTACTGATTTACTTTCACTGATCGATATTGTGACTGCTTTATTGATGCTATAGGGCCAAGTTCTGAGCAAACTACAGAGATGGCGTTGTGTTAGTATAACGTGTTTTATTTATAATTAAAACATTTTAAAAGTATTTAGATAAACAGCGTTTTTTCACATTAAGTGCTTTGCACTAGCTATAATTACTTTACTAAGTAGATATTACATTTTTGTTTTATAGCCAGTACCTACTCTTATCATATAGCACGATGAAAATATATTACCAAATGTCCTTAGAGCATCCAAGATCTGTATCAATACGAAATCCATGCCCCTTGGCATATTGCCAGACTTGCTACTTCGTATTATGGCAACCATTTCGGTGAGTTATTTGAAATTCACGAATATGCTGCTCACAATAAGATAAGTTTTGTAAATTATAATGATTATCCAGAAATATTGACAACTTCAGCAGCGGTGTACAAATGTATCCACCCTCGTCAATTAATTTTGGGATATAGGAAAGCAAATGTTGAATATCAACAAAATATTTTGTTACGGAGAAGAAATGAATCGTTGCAAATGAGTCAAACGGAGATAACCGCCTACATAAATTAATACTATCAGCTGGGGCCTAATTAATGCTTTTCCGATAAAATAATGTCTTTTTATCTTGTCGAATGTTAAACAACAGCTGATAAAAATTTATGACTTTTGCGTTTTTAGAAAAATGCCTGTGCATGCAAGTTATATAATATAAGTATAAGTTTATTCGTTGGTCATGAACTATAGATTTTCATAAACCATTACCGTTGGTATTGAGTGGCTTTTTTATATTTTTTTATTTACCATACTTTTCTTACGTGGCCGAAAACCTTCCCATGTCTACTGCCTTTGGGATGGCAGCATGTTATGTGGGGCTCCCTAAACAGAAGGCAACAAAAGCGCTGCAAATCTGTCAAGTATACCTACCAAAACCTCCGCAAAATTACTCAAGCCACTATTAGCAGGACGATGGAGGATCGGTTATCGCATGCACTCCATCGCTTTAGCAGCAACCCGCACTGACCAACCGGTGTAGCACCTCACACCTGTCACCCATCTCCTGGACGCCTTCTCAAATGCCATCGATTTTTTTTCTATACTGACAGCACATTAAAACACAATTTTACGGATTACTTCGCGATTTATTTCCATTTTATTTTAAACCTGACGTTTCGAACACTTTACAGCGATCGTGGTCACAGGGAGACTAAGGAATTATTTGTCATTACAAAGTTTTGAAAAATTTTAACTACCGTCACTCAATAATATTAATTTACGTTCATATTTATTTTGTTTCAACAATTCGCGTAAACGTAAGAAACAAAAAATATACTGACAGCACCTTTCATTTGTCAACAGTAGCAGCTTGCCAGTCCTCGGCGGAGGGGGGACGTCGCCGCCCGCCGCGTCGCCTAGCAACGTGAAGATCAAAGCGGAGCCGGTGTCGCCGCCACGCGCGCCGGACCACATGCACCGCGCCCCGCCCCCTGCGCCCGCGCCGCAGCCCGCGCATCTGTCCGGTGTCATTGATGGTATGTACGGTACGTGCTGTACTGGTATTATATAGTTTAATTACTTTACTAAGTGACCAGTTGCCGAAGTTTTGACGGTATTCAAGATTAGCAGGCATGAGATTTACATTTGTTATCAGCTACTCAAAAGCTGTAAAATGGCATTACTTTAAACTGATTCCATTAACATAAAGAGATCGGTTGAAGGAATTTGATCCTTGTATCCTTTCAGAAAATATAATTAATGCCACTAAACTTCACCTCAATCCACTAAGCAAGCAACATGAATTCCAACCTGAATATTTCTTCTGCAGTTGCTGATTAGCTATTGTTTTTGTACGAAACTGAAAGTAACCCAAAATCGGCAAAATATTGGCTCATATCTGTCTCTAGATAAAATTGGCGATGATAAGACGATCTGCCGTAACTCAAGCCATCCATATTCTTGGTGCATATTCCACAATTTCGTTTTTACTTTTACAGGATCAGTAACGTCAAGTAACATGGGCTCACCGGCCGGCCAGGACATGCGGCACTCGAACGCGGTTCCGCTGGACTATGAGCAGCCCCACACGAAACGGCAACGGATCGAAGGTTGGGCCACATAGCTGTACAGCGAGGCCTTCGGTCCCTACCCGAGGCCCCTCCACCCGCACTGCTAAGTCCGCCCCTGGTCTACCGAGCTTCGAGCCGTCCCACAACAAGAGTAGTGGAGCCACTGCACACGGTGCTCGGATAGTACTACACCGATCAAAATAAATGGTGCATCTAAAGCCGGTGCTCATGGGACGAGCACACTGTGAAAAGATTCTCAAATTGTTATACTTTACACTACCCTTCTATAATACGTAATTAAACCATGTTAATGTATCTGCACATGTGAATACACTGATGTATTGAATGTTAAAATTAAGATAGCTGCAACCCTCCTCCATTTTGGAATCTAACAGATTTCTAAATCCCATGTAAATACGACCATTATATGTGCAATCCGTGCCATTGTCTGTTTAGCTTAAAGTTAGTCAATTTAAATTAGACTAAGGATGTAGCTGAAGTTATTTGCACTTGGAAACTCAGGATCAGTGTGGCTAAGTTCGGACGGTGAAGTGCGCGATATGAACAAATTTTATGAAGTGTGAAGTGAGTAAGACTTAAAAAACGACTGTTGACTTTGTGTTAGTGTTTTAAAAAGTTTTTGTGCCATTTTAAAAATATTAATAGTGTGACATCCGAACTTGAATCTTTGTAAATTAGTAAGTAGTGTCATCACAGAAGATATTAAATATATGTATTGTAAAATCTACTTTATCTATTGACATATTTATACATGAGAATCATATGATATTTACATAATAATATGTATACACGTCCCGTTAGGAACGAATGTTATGTATGTAAGTAGGTAATGTTAGCTAGAGATGAGTATATAAAGTACCACACGAAGCTTTAAAATTTCTTATGATAACACTCGCACTCTAAGCAGTCTTAAGTAAAGAAACACAGTTAATGTAATATCATAAATTAGAACTCCTATACCTAAATAATATTTTTCACGTATCTATGCTAGGTACCTAACAGTGAAAAATACACAAATTTTCAATTGCTACTTGGACGTCATTTCTTAGCTTCTTCATTCATTTCAATAGCATGAATTGAAGGCACCAGAATCAATAGTAAAGTTATTGCATATCGTATTTTACGTAGTTAAATGAAAAGAGAATATAACTTAATACAAGTTTTATTTCTATTTTAGTCACTGTTGATTGTAGTGCCCTGCAGATCTACCGCTTAGCTCAAAAGCCATCGCGATTGCGATTCCGAAAAATATGTATTGTCACTGGTATATTATTCCGAAAGCTATCACTGTTCTCGAGATTTTATATAGAAAGCTTTTCTGAAATCTATAACTATTGCAATTTGAAAGCAATCGAGTTATGCGGTATGACTGCCTTCAAATTTAAACTTCAAATTTGGTTACTCATTAACAATTTACTTTCTCAGTTGCGGGCCAAACGTCGAGTCAATTTTAAATATCATAACATATACTGTATTTAATAAGTCAAGTGTATCTAGTTGATATAATGGATATAGGATGATAATGCTTGTTGTTAGTACATTTTATTATTTTGTTAGTGTGATCTGAAGATTATTGCATTTTATTTTCGCTTAGAGTATGTAGTTATTGTAAACAATGAACTATATTTATTGTCTACGTATGGAATAAAGTCAGCTTTAATGCACACACTACAAAAATATATGAAAAAGAAAACGTACCTATTTTGGTATAACACTATATCACGATCCGCCCTATTTTTAGATGATGTTGTCTAATAAACTTCAGGTATAGTCATTTTGTAGTTACTTGATCCTTGCCCCACCCTGCGAGACGGATACATTTCTACGGCTCTGTCGCTCTCAATCGTTATAGGAATAAATGAAACGGCTAGAGCTATGACGAGACCGTTTTTCAGAAAAGGGCTCCTATTAACCCCAATGTCTTTTAAATACGACTGTACTCTATTATCACATATGTTCGCCATGTTAGTTTAGATTTTGCTAGTCCGTAAAGCCACATTTCCCTCCTTTTTTATTTCACTGTCCCTCATATCGTCTCACTGTAGATGCCTTACTCACAGTGCCTAAATGTACCATTTTGTACCAATTTGTATGATACGATAGCATTTTTGCTTTGGTATTTTTCACAACCTAATAATTTTAAGTCTTTATGAAAGTGTTAAATTGGTATGACCGTGAATGTTGATGTACTACCTTAGTGAATGTTTTATGTATTGGCGATGTTACCCCGCAATCTGTAGAAAAGTCTACGGTCATATCGATTCTAAATTCGGCTATACCATATTTGAGAACAGTCAAACTGTTTTAAAAGTAACTTTGTGATTGTACTATATAAATATAATAATAGAAATAACTTTGCAACATAGACGTAACATCCATTAGATTAATCCTTCAAATCACAGTAACAAAATGTTGATGTATGTTTGTTAAATTTGTACAGGGAATTACCAGTTTTGAAGTTCAAAAGTCTGAACGCATAAGAAATGTATTTTCGCATTGTAAAATAAGTACACGATTAGTTTGTAAACGAATTAATATTTTAATACCGGAGCATAATTTAATGTTGACCCATTTTTAGGGAATATGAGATCATGTACACCTTAAATGTTAGCATTATATTGTTAATGTGATATAATTACATTCACTGTTACAATCCTTGTATTTTGAGATTCTACTGTTGCGTTATCTGAAATGGTTTTGGCCGTTCGTTCCTAAGCGTTCCTTTGATCCGTGTGCTTTATATTAGGAGTTGCTCAATCGTGTTTGTTTGGCAACAACGGAATTGCCACGATCCTGTTATTTACTGCTTCTATAAAAATATTTACTTCGACTGTTTACAAAAACGCTGATTCTTTCAAAGTTTATATATTCAGAATTCAGTCTTTTATTTACAACATTATTGTTACCTATACCTATCACGATTTGCACTTATTGACAATCCGGTAATATTGACTACACGTATATCTAAAATATTCGCGTAATTATTTGCACAAAATTTATATATGACTATGGGGCTATGTGTACACAGCCTAAAAGGAGATATATAAATATTATGGTACTTGAAGGAGTATGTGACGTTATTTAAATATAAGCATGACGACTATGTGTTATGCGTCAAATAAGTTACATGCACATTATATTGTCTTACCTTGTATAATATTCAACCATAAGCTGGTATTGGGAGCATTATTTCCGAGGTTGTGAGTATTGCTATCGGGAATGATTTCACATTTAATGATTAATTATAATTATTTGGACGCACAACCGTGTTGTGTGTGTTATGTAAAAAGAGTTTTCTTGGTTTGTTTTAGATATACCTACATGTGTATGTTTTCCCGTATTTAACCGCTGTGTACCAATAGCAAACGGTTAAACTTATTCAGTTAACTTATTTACCTTTAGGACGAGTAATTCATTGCATTTAATGGAAGTATATAGTCATAAGTATAAAATGTTCGAAACCAATCTCTGGTTTCACCACCGTAGATATTATGTGTACTATGTGTACCTACCCTTCTCTTTGCTATTGTTTCACAGCTCAAGAACAACCCAAATAGAATAGTAATAAACATATCCTTATTGAATACTCAAGTCGATTTCACATTAATTTCTATCGTAACATCTGTTGTGCAATACATAATAACAAAATGCTTAGGTAGGTATTAGGTATATTTCGTTTGATTTTATAAATAATGCAAATCTGTTGTATTTTATCGATATTTTTACTGATAATGCGAGGGGTGCCAATGTCAATGGTGCCTCTTGGGAATTAAGTCATAATGTATAATTATTTTTAAGATAAGGCCGGGCCAAACATTGCATTAACTTAGGTCATACGGCGCCTGTGTTTGTGTTTGGGCAGCGTTGCCTGTCCTGTGTATAATATTATGTACGATGGATGGAACATCTCAGTGGCTGAATGAATATTAATGTTTATCGACAGTGTTAGAAAAATTGTTATAAATTATTTTGATGACTGTTCGAGGATAATAAAGAGTTGGATGTCATCTATGTGTTTGATTTTACGTACTAAATCAAAGTAGGGAAAACACACATTACAGAATTCTATTTATTCTCATTGAAATCTCTTGGTTTTCTTTTATTACACTCTCAATGGGTACTAGGTATAGCTAGAAGATATTTAAATAAATCGTCCAAAGTTATAAGGCTATCCAATTTAGGTACTATTAGTATATCTAACTAATGAAGGTGATCCCCAAAAGCACCATGTGAGGCAGTGGGTTCTCTTTTCTCATCGGACACTTCCACAATATCATCTGTCACGATTTTTCGCCTCCTCAAATCCTTCTCAAATATCTCTTGCACTTCTCTGTCCAAATCTACCGAACTAGATCTTCTGGAATCCCATCTGCCAGCATCTAGAGTTTCATGAACTACAATATTCTCTTCTGTGACATTTATCACTTGTCCTTCAAGGGTATCTCTGGAACCAGCGCTGAAAGACCTGGTTTCAAAATCTAGTCTACTGTCAGTAGGATCAGATATTACTTTAGCGTCACTCTCGAGGTGAGGAGTTACCAATTCTTCTTCTGAATTGGCACTGGAAGGTTTTTTTCTGCCAATACGACATCGTCTGGTGATCCCTCCCATCCATTCGGATATGAGAGCTGATGCACCCATGAGGAAACCAGCAGCTAAGAGTAAGAACATGCCTTGGGTGTCTTCTAATGTCAGCCCTTTTTCTTCGGCGGATGTTGTTTTTAACGATCCTGAACTTGCCTGTGAAAAAATGCATAAACCATCTTAGTTTTTATTCTTATCTACACGTTAGATTTCGTGTTTAACAGTGTTAATTAAAAGTGCATAAAATTCATTTATTTCTGTACATAGGCTCGCAAGGAGCACTTATACACGTCCCAACATAAAATAGAACCCTACCACTGCTTCGGGACAATTGTGGGCTAGTGCTAAGAAGAAGCAGCAAAGAAACTCAGTCACTATTGTCATAGCCTCTTTTCAAAATTTTACAAGATTTGTGTTCCTTAAAACTATTCCATACATTTTTATTATTGTCATTTAAAAATTCATCTATTTTGTAATATCCTTTAGACATTAAAATACATTTAACAGTTGAAATTTATGTTTAGGTAATTCAGCAATATAATTGGGTAGCTTATCGAAAAATTTTATACATCTCCCCAAAAATGAATTACCAACCTTTTGAATCCTATAGTTTGGAACGGCTAGTTTATTTTTATTTCTTGTATTATAGTTGTGCGCGTCGCTCTTTTTTGAAAATAAATGCAAGTTTTTGCGGACATACATCAGATTTTCATAAATATACTGGGAAGCTAGTGTTAATATTTAAACTTCTTTAAATATTTCTCTTAGTGAATCCTGAGATTTGAGGTTGTAAATGGCTCGCACAGCTCGCTTCTGCAGTACAAATATTGTTTCTATATCTGCAGCAGATCCCCTTAATAACAAACCATAAGACATCAAATAATCTTGCCGTTTCAATATCAGAAGCCTTATCTTTCTTACCGCGAAAGCAGCTGAACTAAGTCTTCCTGACAAGGTCTCGATATGAGGACCCCACTGAAGTTTCGAGTCTAGAGTAATTCCTAGGAATGTTGTGGAGCTTGAAGTATCAATTAGTTCGTCTTTTACTTTAACATGTGTTGAGACTTGCCGAACATTTGGCATCGTGAATTTAACACATTTCGTTTTATTTGCGGTAAGTAACAAGTTATTAGCTGTAAACCAATGTAATATTTGTGAAAGGGTACTATTTACATCGTCAAAATTATTTTTACCCCTAGGGGTCTTAAATAATAGTGACGTATCATCAGCAAACAATACTATCTCACAAAGACCCTCGACAAAGTATGGAAGGTCATTTATATAGATTAAAAATAAAAGAGGTCCTAATATCGAACCCTGTGGCACACCCATAGTAAGAAGTGCCCCGGAAGACTCAGCTCCATTAACATAAACTTTTTGCGTTCTACTAGTAAGGTACGAATGAAATAAATTTAATGAATTTATTGAGGCACCATAATGATGTAATTTTTTCAGTAAAGTCGAGTGATCTACACAATCAAAAGCTTTAGAAAGATCGCAAAAGACACCTATAGCATCTTGTTTATTATCATAAGCATCAAATACATGTTTTAAGAGAGCAACTCCTGCATCAGTATTTACAGTATTTCTACCTTTCGTGAATCCGAATTGATTACTATGTAATAGTTTATTTGATCTAAAGTGATATAAAAGTTGATTAAATATAAGCTTTTCAAAAATTTTACTTAATACAGGTAAGATAGATATTGGTCGAAAATTGGAGGGGTCACTTTTCTCACCAGATTTGAATAAGGAAACTATTTTGCTGAATTTCATTAAATTAGGAAACTGTCCTTCGTCGATACATCTATTGAAAATAACTGCTAAATGTGGGGCTATGATTGTTTGAATAATGTAAACAGATAATCCCCATAAGTCCTCAGTTTTTTTAATATTCAATTCTTTGAATGTTTTTATAATTTCACTAGAGCTTACATGCCTGAAATGCAGCAGAGAATCACACTTATCAACATTACATTTAAGGATAGACTCGGCTTCTTCTGAAGAAGAAGCTAGGTCTTTGGTTGTTGCAGTTGCAATATTAGTTAAAAAACTTTCAAAGGCATTTGCAACTTCAGAGTTCGTTTTGAGTAGTTTACTCTCAATTCGTAGTGAGTATGTACAGTCTCTTGTTTTAGTTTTACACGTTTCTTTATTTATGATATTCCATGTAGCCTTTGCTTTATTCTGAGAACCTAAAACTAATCTACGGAGGTGGTTAGACTTAGCGGCAACACACACTCTTTTAAAAATTTTAGAATAGTTTCTAACATATTCGATAAAAAGTGGGTCATTAGAATATTCTCTTATACTATATAAATCGTATAATTTATTCCTACTTTTATGAATACCAGGCGTAGCCCACTCATTAAACTTACATCTAGTTGTACAATTGCGTTTTGGTTTTTTGGTAAAAAATTGATTAAATTCATTCTTAATGAGATTAAAAAGATCTTCATATAGCTTATCCACATTGATGGTGGTGCTAGGTTTGACCAAATTGAGACTATTAATAATTCTGTCTTTGAATCTATCTAATCTATTAGCAGTGACCGGCCTAAAAACAGTTTCCACTGTATTGGGAATATGATTATATTCCAATGATATCATTTGTCCCCTATGGTCTGAACTGAGTTTTTGTAAAATTGATTTATTTGTAATTTCTGTATGATAAAAGAAGTTGTTGGTTCGTAAAAGACATTAAATAGATCAAAAGATTTGAAGAGATCTAAAAACCGAATAGTATATTGAGTGGATTTTAAAATATCGACATTAAGGTCTCCACATACAATTATTTTTTTATTTGATTTACAAAGTTTATCTAAGGCTTTTTCCATAGTGTCTTCAAAAAGTTGGTAACTTGCATCGGGGGGACTATATACACTCAATATAATATATTGTTCTAACTCGCAACGAGACTGTGAATAATAAAGATAGGCATGGCAATAATTATGCAAGGTGTTACAAAACTACCAATTAGAAATGAAGCTAGGTACTCAGAATTAGTAACTTTCTCCTAGAAATATGGGTCAAAATATGCCAAAAATATTTCGACTCGCTATAGAAATCAGTCGGCTCATGTGACGGATTTAGCATGGGAAGTCAAAAACTTTTTGTTCTTATCGACCCATGTTTCTAGTTGTTTAGTCACGGATTTTGAGTATCTCTCTTCCTTTCTAACGGGTAGTTTTGTGAATTCACCTTGTATGATAAAAAATTATTGTGTTTTGCAGTTATATTACTATATCTTAGTGTTACCAGTGATAGAGGGAGCGGTACATATGGCGCAGAACCGGACCGAGTGGACAAGATTGACATACAGTCACGATCCTCAGCATTGAGGGAACGACCAGAAAGAGAGTGTTACCAGAGCATCTGTGGATATGATTTATGGTGTGGATCCGCGGATCCACACTCAGCAATACCTACTTATAAAATTATCGCAGTCTGTCTCTTTTTGTTTGTTTAGCAAAGAAAGACAGAGAATGAACTTAAATTTACCTGTCTTTAAGAAGGCTCTTGTGGAAATCAGGCGCAAGTACAGTTTCTGCATCAAGATTATCTACCAACATACTAATAAATTTTTGCCTTTTTCACTTACAGATAAATATTTCCCCGTGCTACTGCGTTGCATTTCCCAACGAACTTCGTCCACGATTTTGTCAACAATCCCGCTTTGGAATATTCTCCTCAAGTCACTACTTAGTTTAGCAGAATACAGTGAATTGGCAGGAAAGCCCATCGACACTCCAAACGGTACAAAACATTCCTGGGATATGTGAAGCATCGCTCGTTTTGACCTGTAATTTTAAGTAACCTTTAAATTTATAATCTCCTAGACTAGAAGGTTAATACAATAAACATAGCTAGTATGTACCTAACTAAAATCTAGTTAGTTAGCTACACTTACTTCGTGAAAGTAAAATTGGCTTGAACAATGTATTCCAACTCGGATTGAGAGCCCAAGAATGCATACGGCCAGAAAAATGCTTTGGTGGTATTCCTGATTCCCGACTCCACATTAGGCACTAACTCCAATTTCTTGAAAAGCTTATTGGTTTTTGGGTCCGAAGAGTTAAAAAACCATCTCTCCCAGCCATCGCGGTCTTGAAAACAAAGTGTTTAATGCATAAATTATAGTCTAATACGTTTGTGCGCGACCGTCCTGTAAAGGAAGACACGCAAGCAGGGACGAGGAAGCGCCAATGGGTATGTAAAGTGGTTTTAACGGTTTTTTTTAAAGTTTAGTCTGTTCAAATTAACTTAATTAAATTAAATTGTTTTACAAGCAGTGTTATTTTTATGATGTTAAAAAGTTTGCCTTTTTTATTATGGTATAGCTGTATATAATTACCATTGAGTAGATAGAATGGAGAGAGCATAGACGGCCTTCCCCTCTAGCCAAAAATGTTGGCCATATAGTTTGAGTGCTTATATAAAACTACTTGGTCGTGACCGCTTGCCAGAATCTATCGCGAATTGTCGCAACAAACATCTCCGTGTAGAGGATTGAAAATGGTAAATTGTGCCGTTTTCGGACCCAAAAACCGCTCATTATTAGTAAATTTTCGGTTTCATGGCGTGACTTACCATTTTTGAGTACAAATACTTTTATTTACAACAGTATTTCGAAAATCATTGTTCTTTACTTTGAGGTTATTTCGACAAGTTAGCGATACATACGTTGAGTTTTTTCTTCATAGTAGGGAAGCTAGTAGCTTATAGTGTCGGGACAACAATGGTAATTAACTTAGTTAGTAATTATTAGTTCGTTAGCTTATCGCCACAATTATAAATAATAAAGTGTATGTATTTTATCTAAATATTTAAACATACCATAGACAATATGTCTATGGTAGTTGAGTTCACATTAATTTCACCAAAAAACCCTTTGTTCGTCAGTTGCACCATTTAATACGACCGTCTAGGTGTAGTGGTTCGCGTCCCGGACTTCTTGACATTCCGGAGATTTCACACACACGCACCAGAAACGCACACATGCGTAGCTTAGGCACAGGTTATATAAGTTTAATGGCGGATGTGATGTCACTCGGTGGTTTCAGCCTGTTTCGAGGTCGTACCTATGAATGTCAAATAATTGTTTGTATTTTGGTAACAATAAACTCTATCTCTTATTTCTGAGTAACTACAATAACGAAAAAAGCTTAAGAGCGAACCTTCAAATGTTTTTGGAATTAGCATAGATTATATTTTACATTAAATACCGAATTGCATGCGACTGACGTAGAAAATCACCTTCCCCCATTAATTTATATGCCTTTCCCTTAAGACCACCCGTCCCTGCTGACTGAAGCACCCCTCGCCCCTCGTACGTATTTCGCTCCGCAGGAAGGTCGCGCGCGCACTAACTAATCGGACTTTAACATTTTTATTTTTTTACATTGGTTCTCACTTCTCAAAGGATTAAAGTTAAATGATTGATTATGAACTTACAGCCTATTAAGCATTTATGCATTGTGGGGTAATAATGTCCTCCTAGCCGAATTTCGACTACGGCGGCCTATCTCAACAGAGATTAGCGCGGGACATATTATAGTGCACAAGTGTGTGCGCAATACACAGGTGTACTCTCTATTCCTTCACTCTCATAATTCGGTGAGACGGCAGTCCGACATGACCGTAGAGAGATCAGGCGCAGGACCAACGGCTTAACGTGGTTTCCGAGGAACGGGGGTGTTAAACACCACTAACTTCCTGACTCCGGAGCTGTGTCTAAGTTATTTCAAGACAGAAAAACCCAACACTCTCGGCCCGACCTCGTGGATAGTATCCAGCGTGCTGACCACTAGACCAACGAGGCAGTCAGTGTGGGGTAATACCTACTTATCTTACAATTGTGCTAAAAACCTTCGCGGTCTAGTAGTTTGCACGGTGGTTTTTGTGGTGGCCCCATCTCTGAGGCCCCGGGTTCGATTCCCCGTCAGTCTAACATTTCTATATTTTCTCGAGTCTGGGTGTTGTGGTATCGTGGTGCCGTTGCTTCTGATTGTTAAAACACTAGTTATTTTGTAATTAAATAAGGCTAAATATGTTATTTTCCTGTAAATATTAAAAACATACCTAATGTCACAACTCTGTAAAAACCCGAAATCAATTGTTCTATAGTGTCCACAGTTTCAGGGAAAACTGGTAATGTGACGAATGCAATGATCGAACCAGTATAGCAACTTGTAATGATTATAGTGAATATCCAATACCATCCTGGAAATACGTTAATAATAATAAATTGTTTCAACAAACACACCAATTACCCAGCCCCAAACTAAGCGTGAGCTTGTGCTATGGTGACTAGGATAACGGATAGACATAGTCTTAAATACATTTATAAACATCCATGACTTAGGTACAAATGCTCGTGCTCATCACACAATTATTTGCCCCCTGCGGGATTCGAACTCGCAACCGCTTGGTTTAGAAGCCCGTGGCGTTAGGCAAAGACTATACGTTAAAATGAACACAGGTTGATAAAAAAACAATGTATAAAAATTTTAGGGGTGACGTAGAATCGATCATAGAGAAAGAAATGTAGGATTAACAATCAAACTGCATGGCGTCATTTTAAGGGTTCCGTACCGAAAGGGTTACAATGGGACCCTATCACTAAGACTCCACTGACCATCTGTCTGTCTGTCACAGGCTGTATCTCATGAACCGTGACAGCAAGACAGTTGAAATTTTCACACATTATGTATTTCTGTTGCCTCTACGAGTATAATAATAATATTAATAAATTGTTTCAACAAACACACCAATTACCTAGCCCCAAACTAAGCGTGAGCGTGTGCTATGGTGACTAGGATAACGGATAGAAATACTTAAATACATAATATAAACATCCATGACTTAGGTACAAATGCTCGTGCTCATCACACAAACATTTGCCCCTTGCGGGATAACAACAAATTACAAAAAACAAAACAAAATAAATTTGTGAGCGGGACCCCATACAACAAACGTGTTTTTTTTTCCCTTTTTTAAAACTATAATATAGTGTCTAATATTGTATCGATAATTAAATGGTACGGACCCCATCGTGCGCGATTTCAACTTGCACATATCCGGGGATTTTTCCTATATTCTATGATATGATTTTAGGATTCAACATCACTCCTGTAGATTACGTTAACACTTTTTTACACACACACTAACAGCCTGTCTATGAAAATTTACGTCCTGTTTCTTTATACCTACTCTGTCTTACCATATCGATTCATCTAAGATCTTACCAATCAGGAGTCTTGTGGTGATCTTCGTTGTCTTGCTCCACGAATTTTTCCCGACGAATGTGAAGCAATTGGTAAACGTTCCAAAAACATACCAAAACATATTTTCTATTTCGCCAGTATCTTGCAACAGGTGACGTAGAGTATGTTTGTCTGAGAACGCTAATGGCAAAATGCCGATTAAATACGTAAATGTCAGAGCCAACCATACATGCCAGTGGAAAGGTCCTAGGATTGCACGATATCTGTAAAATTAACAAATTATTCCAAAAATCACACTTAGCACCAAATTGCGTGAGCTCTTGCTACGCGCAGCAACTTAGGTATACGGAGAGAAACTTCTATGACTTACAATAATGCTCGTACTCATCACACAAAAATTCGTTTTTTTTTTTTATTAACCCCGCAAATTTTATTTGTGGGATTCGAACCCGCAACGGGTAGTTTTGTAATCCGGAGCGCACACCACTAAACTAAAACAGTTGTACCTATATGCTAGATTTATAAATCAAGGAAAATAAGTGTTAATATATACCGAGGTAAAGCGGTCGACATGAGAGTTATAAACACGGCGCAATCTTGAGAATGTGAAAATGACATATCGATTGCTTTAGTTCGATCGCTGGTTAAATACATTCCTGCTACTCCAATGTCAGCTCTGCCCATCGCTACTTCTTTGGAGACAGCATCTCCAGATCTGATTTCAAAAATAAGTGCTATCAATAATAATAATAAATTGTTTCAACAAACACACCAATTACCTAGCCCCAAACTAAGCGTGAGCTTGTGCTGTGGCGGCTAGGATAACGGTCAGAGATACTAATACATTCATGACATAGGAACAAATGCTCGTGCTCATCACACAAACATTTGCCCCTTGCGGGATTCGAACCCGCAACCTCTGATTTTGTAATTAAAAATAGCTCAACTTAAATTTGCATTCGATATAAGTAGTATGATAATTATTACCCTAATTGTGGTTCCTGTGGTTCCAAAATCTCTATTGAAAAGTTATTCCGTTCTGCTAACAATTTCAGTAGTCTGATTTCGATCCCGTCCCAAACGACATGAGGATTACCACCATCAGACTCTGTTTTAATTCTGAAAACACGAGTACATTTTGTCACGTCACAATCTCTTGTAACTCAAAATGTTGTTTTCATGTTATATTTACCATCTAAAGATTGGATAATGCATTTAAAAAATGACCACAAAAGGCGGAAATTGAATTGAATTTATTGCAAAGTTAATGCTTATCACTTGAAAACAATAATTTATGTTATATTACCTCCTAAAAACGAAGGGTGGCTGATTGGCAGCGGCAACTATAAATCTATGCCCTGCATATCCATCAGTCATTTTCGGTGGAAATAAATTAACATCTCTTGAATACTTTCCATTTGTCCAAGAGCTCAAAACCATAGATTGGCTGGCACCCAGTCCATCTGTATACAGTTTGTGTGTATACAGAATGTATGGCGTCTCCTATGTAAAGACCTAAGCTTGTAGTGATTCAGACTCATACCACGTTATTACAAAAACTTAGTACCAGGTTTAAACCGGGACTAATCTATTAGCTAGCCAATTAGAAAAGCGTTTCTCTATTAGGTTATGTCATGAATGTGTCATTCATTCCTCATTTGACGACTAATATTTAGACCTTATTTAAACCTAGTCAATTTTTTTGTAATAAGTATCGTATATCGTTATGAATTTATAAACTAGCATATGGACCAGAAAACCGGCCAAGTGCGAGTTAGACTCGTGCAAGAGGGGTTCCATGCCATTATATCTATACAATAACCCTAACTATGGCATTTATTTAGTTTTATAAAATGGTTTTTGAAATTCACGACTTATTCAGTGTTATTACAAAAAAAATTAGACCAGGTTTAAAATAGGTCTAAATATTAGCCGACAACAGAGGAAGGAATGACACATTGTGACATAACCAATAGAGAAACGCTTTTCTAATTGGCTAGCTAATATCTTAGTCCTGGCTTAAAACAGGTACTAAGTTTTTGTAATAACGGGGATAAGGTTTTATTTTTTATTTTAGTTAAATTATTTATTTTTAAAGAGAATATTATACAACTTAAATTATGTCAATATTTAAAGCGTCTGCCTGCATTATAAATATCGAGCAAAAATGGCAACGAAATCACGTTGTCTGTATGGTAGCCCCTCTTATTTTTTATTATATTTTTAGTATTTGTTGTTATAGCGGTATCAGTAATACATTATATGTGAGAATTTCAACTGTCTAGCTATCACAGTTCATGAGATACAACCTTGTAAAGACAGACAGCGTAGGCTTAGTTTTAACCCTTTGGGTACCCTAAAAAAAGGAGACTTACCAGCGAATTATCATCGACGTCTTTGAAACTCTGTCCAATGACAAGTAAATTAATAAACATGCGTGATAAAGCACTGCTCAAGAATTCCTGAACCGCCCACTGCGACGATCTGGCTACAACCACGACTTTGCTCTCTGACTGCTTTCCCAAAACTTTAGCACTATTTTTAACGTCAGTAAGAAATACTATAAAATTAAGACACTGTCTCCTAGGTTTTAGTAGTTCTGGCTCCTTCAATTTGTTGTTATCTTCTATGTAGCCATGAACATAAGAAACTGGGAAGCCTTTCAGAAGATTTTGAAATAAGTAACTTCCACGAGACTTTACTTGATTATCGTAAAGAATGACTGGAATACAGTCGTTTAAATATCTCAATGTTATATTGTGGATGAGTTTAATCAATGAAGACGTTTGGTCAGAACCAGAACTGTTGTTTATAAAACGTTCATTCCACAACTCTTCCCTTGTTTTGGGATGGCCATGAAACACGGGATCTATTGCTCTTTTAAAATTATACTTTATTTCTGAATCATTATTTATTTGGTTAAAGTGTCTCCATTTCTCGTGATCTGGTTTAGGTAAGTCTTTTTCAGACTTTACAGATGAAGACCTTTTTGGAACATGTGAGTAGCCATTAAAAGCAGCTTGGGAAGGATAGTACTCAACAATTTCACACGACACTATAGTGAGAAGAAATAAAATATTTGCTATGAAACTTCTTAAACGTATCATATTGGAACGGGTTCGGTTCCTTATGGTATTTTTACGTCAAGATGAGCTTTTTATGTATCTATTGCTGACCTTGGTGGAGGAAATGCCAGAGCAGGTGTTATGATTGAAATTGAATTTTTGATGACAACTGCAGAGCCAGTGGTCACGGTCGACGGTCAAGACTTGCTCGAAGGTTGATCCATTGCTGGTTGATTCTTTTAATATTAAATTTCATTATCATTACCTTGAACTACACTAGTAAAGTAAGTACATTAAGTATGTATCTGTTGAAGAAAAAAACACGAATGTTGTTTATAGCATTTTATTGATCAGCACTGGTCACAATTTTTACAACCATTGTACATAAATAAAAATCCATTAAGAATACAAAAGGTCAGCTTAAACTCCTCATCTCAGAAGGTCTTACCAATAGTCACGTCCGAGTCAATTGAAATAAAAAAATGTCTAATCAGGGTACACATTATAAAAGTGAAACTACCAATTTTAAATACTATGCTAATATTTACAATAATAGGACTTATAAATAGGGAAATATCTAGTTTTTAAATAGAATCGTTGCAAGCGCTTCCAATAGCTTTAGTGGCTATAGCATACCAAAGCTTTAAAATATTTAATTGTGAAAGTATTTACCTAAGTAAGTTATCTTATTAAGTCATTAGAATAAATTTTTGAATCAATAGTAGGCAAAGTACCTAACTCAAATTATTTAAAAAAGTATGTTTTAATCCGAAAAAAGTCATATAGACATGTGTCACATCAACGACGATGTTTTAACAGACGTCTACACAACTTTAAATTTTTTTAGAGTAGTAAGTTTTTAATATGTAAATCTATCTGAAAAAATCACATGAGACTATTTTATTGGTAACATTGTTACAATTGAACAATGCAATATTAATCTAGACCCTATACACTAAAATTAACTAATATTATTTACAAATTATAAAAAGGCAGTGTCAACCGCGAAGCTGGCAAGATTAGAAAAAGACAATTTCTAAATACGATATGGCTCTTGTTTAAACGTTATCAATAATGGTAATTCTGTTTTAAATAAGACTTGAGTAATAATTACTAGATTATAAGCAAGTGCTGAGAAAGATATAATATCACTTCACGGTGTTAAAGATAAAACTTATAAAATAAATCTGAATCAAAATCAGGAGAGTATTGGATCATGGATAAATAGACTAACCGAACACAAAATAGGAAATATTGCAAAGACATTGCACAAAATTTCTTAAAATTAAAAACCATGCACGTATAAAATTAAAAATCTTGACACATTCTTTACACAAGACGATTGAAAACACTTAATATCACAGTTTTCAATACAATCACGTGACCAACGACTTAGCACAAGGCAGGTTAATACCAATTTACAATAAGACTGTTAAGAACGTCAAAGCTTGCTTTGTGACCATCGTTATCTAAATGGCACTCTTTAGTTGGTGACAAAACAATTCTACTGTGAATTAGTTTACTTAGATGATCCTGTGTATTTCTCTAATCAGTTTTAGGATCACCATTTGCACATTAATTTTATATTGTCTAAGGGTTGGTTTATTCGCCGATGTCGTTGTCTATACGTGAAGATCGGATGCCAGTCTTGCCCGTCCAGGGATATATTTCAGGGCAGGGTTGGCACGTTCTCATGTATCTTACCCCGGACTTGTGCCAGAGATTGCACACTTTTGGGTTGTTGCACTTCTTAGGCCGGTCCTGAAAATTCGATAAAAAAAATTTAATACACTTTCACAAAACTATCCTAAAATTACCTTTACGTAGATTACAGCAAAAGTTTTATAAATTAAATTATTAATTCAAAGCACTTTAAATTAATTTTTTCAGTTTAAAGTTTTAGCTTTATATTTGTCTTCACCTGGTAATTACACTGGAACGGCTGGAAGTTGTTGATCCTAGAGATAGGGGTGGGATCCCTGACCCACTGCAGGGCTTGCCAGTTGGTGACGATCCAGACGTCTTGCATCTGGTTGATGAAGTCCAGGAACATGATGAATCCTTCTTTGTGGTGTGGCTGGGTGAACCAAGCAGCGTGGTAGTACAGACCGAATGGAGCTCTGTGGAGATAAACACAATAGATCATTTAGAGCCAATCAGTCATTTTGCATCAGCACAATATACACATTGCTTTTGTGAGTATGATCCTATCATACCTGTTAGTCGTGTAGTGTCTGTCGAAGTTCTTCAGTATCATCTTGTAAACGCCTTCAGCATCAGGTGGGTTAGCGCAGGCGTCTCCCATAGAACAACGCCCTCCATTCAGATCTTGCCACATCACCATAGGAACTTCCCATACTCCTGTAATTGTTCATTGTGTTCACAACTAAATAAGTTCTTCTACTGAAAGGCATGCTTTTAAATCTCATGAGATACAATATTTACAAATTGAGTGGTCTTGATGGTGTGGTGAGCTTTCTGTAATACAAATCTAGCAGTATCTTCTAGGATTCGAATCCCGCAAGGACAAAATGTTTATGCGACGAGCATTGACATGATTCATAGATGTTTAAAAAAGTAAATCTATCTATTATCCTACTCGCCACAGCACAAGCTCTCGCTTAGTTTGCGGCTAGGTTATTGGTGTGATTATTGGAACAATTTGTTTATTTATTTACCAATGTCTTGCGAATGTACTTACCTGGATATGACTTGGTCGGGCAAGGAGGAATCATACAATCGTGGAATAGCTTGTAATCGAGGGTGTAGGGCCAGCTAGGCGGTCTATTCTCGTAGACGGGCAAAGAAGAGTCATACGTGAAGTTCGAGTCATACAACATCTTGAACATTTTGTTGCCTCCGACTGAGAGGAAGGGTGCCCTCATGCCTCTAACGTCCTCTAGCTTAACACCGCCGTATGCAGCGAGAATCTCTCTTTGGCCACCCACTTCTCTATTCCATTTCTTTTGGGAGAACTGTTCTCCAAAACTATGGCTGAAAGTTAAATTTGACCTATTAAAATCTACCGTCGTAAAGAGTCTATTGTATAAAGAAACAAAAAAGTGTAGAGAGAAAACGTATATAGGTAATTGATGTTAATATCGCTTTGAAATGCAACAGCTAAGAAATATTGTGTTAGTAGTAATGTAATTCAGTTGAAAAACTGCATAACTTTGAAGTAAAAAAGAAAGAAAACAAAAGAGTCGTCACATATCGTCATAAATTCAGTCATAAAATAATTTACTGGTACTTGGAATATGTACACGTGCTTTTAACACTGTTATTGGGAACTTACGAAACTGTGTGTGAGGCCATCTCGTGTCCAGCGGAGTAGAGATTCTGGACCTGACTGTAGTCGGTCCATTCGTGTGACACGTAAAATGTCGCGGTGATCGGACAGCCGTTAGGGTTAACGCGACCCTTTTCAAATAGATCCATGTACAGACCCTTGTTTAAGTCGTTTACTGAGTCGTCGAAAGTCAGAAGAACGATTTGCGGTACCGTCTCCACGGGCATGTCACCTGTTGTCGCAGGATGTTGGTAGTGATTGTGCGTGTGGTTTGTGGATGTGTACAAGTCGTGCCAGGAAGAGGAAGAAAAAGAAATATGGTAAATAGGACGTCAGAAGATGGAAGCAAGAGAAAAAAAATATCACACATTAGTACATAGGTAATATAAAAATGTTAATTTTATATAGATAACCTGTAAATCATAAAAAGATGGCCAAGAATGTTAAAGGCAATACCAATGAAGGTTTTCCAAAAGAAATAGAGGTCGCAATCCAGAAAGCAGATATTCTGGTCATTTTTATATAACTTACGATACTGTGTGCGACGCAAATTCGTGGCCATCTGCGTATAAATTTTGAACTTGACTATAGTCAGTCCATTCGTGAGAGACGTAAAAAGTGGCAGAAATTGGACATCCATTGGGATTAGCGCGTCCTTTTTCGAAGAGTTCTTCGTAGTACTGTTTATTCAGATCGTTTACAGCATCATCAAACGTTATTAGTACCATTTGAGGGACTTCGTTGAGAGGCAAATTTCCTATATCACAAATTCTTTTAGAACAGATACATAAAACATCAATTGTTATTTTTTTTTCTTACAAAGTATATTGTTTGACGATGGTATCGAAACTTACCAGGAATATCTCTTCCTCCACAATAACAGTCGGGCAATAGACAAACATCTTTTCTGCATTTCGCTGCTGTCTTATCAGGGGTGGGTTGAGGGTAGACCGGGGCTGGTCTACTCGGTGGGTGGGCGTAGATGTCCACAAACTCAGTGCTCTTTGACACTATAGCTGTAGATGGCTTCAGCGTGGGGCGGTTTCGACTGTTCAAAAGGCAATAGATTATTATCATCGACGACGATTTGTTTGCATTTGTTATAAATTTCATGAAACGGGTTTCTACATATGTAGCGCGATAATACCAAAGAGCGGACATACTGGATGCGATGTTTGCGTCTCATTCGAGTACGTTCGTAAACTAATGTTTATTTTATTTACAAAACTATATTTTATAACTTTTAGTAACATTCCTTCCGTAAACACGTTACATATGCATAAACCTTGTGATTGAATGTAAATGTTAAGCAATAAGTGCACATGTAGATATTGTTGGTATTCAGTGCAATATCTATAATCAGCAATGGCCTAAATGAGTTTCTAAAAGTGATTTGGTTTGATGGGTGTGATGTTTGATCAGTTTCTAACGTTGGTGGTGTTCCTCTGTTGGGGCTAGGCGCAGGCGCATCTGGGGCAGCTGAATAGTGTGCATGACCTCGTCCTCGGGTGCTGCTTGGCCTGAAACACAGTCAAATTTGAATGAACAGTTCATTACACACAACACAGTTAGTATGCGTGACTTCAGAGAACAAGCTGCTAGTTCTTTTGAATTAGAATTAACTTGTTTTGATTGGCATTTATTCTGATGTATGATTGATTATAATAATATTATACGTATTATTAGTTGTATCAAGCTTACTAATGTATTTATGAGTAATTATTTTGTCTTTTAGTATAATTTCACACTAAACGAATAAATTATTTCTCAATGTAAGTAAAACATGCTACAGTAGAAAAGTATCAAGACAAAATGCTTGACAAATTAATTATGCCGGTGAATACAGTGCACTTAAATATACATGATTTATTGCAATGTGGTGCATAAAATAAATAGTACATGAAAAGATATAACTACATTGAGGAACTTTCAAAGATCTAACTACATATCTAAATAGTTCTACTCGTACAGACGTATTTGCAATTTTGTCTAAACTACAAGACACAGTTATGTACAAAACAGCCAATTGTGTGCAGGAAATGGAAATGGTCACGTCAGGAGTTAACAATTTTTGAACTCAACCGACAAGAAGTCCCCCAATGAGAGTAGAATGTAAAGCGACAGAGTTTAGCTGAAGGTGCCATTAAACGATTCGATGAGAAGTCATGCTAGTTACTTCGCGAGGCAGAAAGTAAGGATTTTGAGACGAAGCCTCCACCTTTCATAAATAAATTATGAGATTGATCAGGCTTAGACTACTGGCCGGCGAGCATTGTACCTCTGATATTTGATTTCGTTGCATTTTGGGTTCGCTTGCAGACTGTTGTCTGAAGAACATTTGGACGGCGTTTGGTAACTCCTGCGCCCACCTCCAGGGTTTGTCGCGGCCAACTTTATGGCGGGATTGACTCGCGAGGCCCGAGTAGGGAAGGATAAGCTCTTAGTCGAAGTTGTCGGTTCAACTCGAGTAGTCGAAGTCGCTTTCGTAGTACTTGTAGTCGAAGCAATTTTGCTTACAAGTTTGTTCGTTGGTCGGTCCCATTCTATTTCAGATGGAGTTTTAGAACCTTCACCAGATACTTCGCTTGTCTCATCGTCAGAACTAATTTGTGAGATACTATCAGGAGTAACAGGTTCGGTCGGATATTCATCAAAAAGTTTCTCGAATTTTCGTGACTTTTGTGGTTCGGGTTCGCTAGGAACAAAACTGTTATAATCACTTTCATAAAATCGACTACTTAGAACATTACGATATTCGTTGTTAGTAGAACTTTCAAGCATTCTTGGAGTAGTCGGCGGATCTGTTACAATGATTGGAGGAGGGGTTGTTGAAGTTGTTGTGGATGTTGTTGAAAAATTGTTTTTGAGATCTTTTGCCCTAAAACTAGATGTATCGTCTTTCGAGGGAAGGAACTGGCTGATTGTGGGTTCCGTGATGATCTGTATTCTTTTTACATTATTGCGTGTAGGTTTTTCACTGGCGTATTTTAATGTTTTCTTTTGGAAACCAATATTGACTGTTTTTTCTTCGGGTTGCGGTGTAGTTTTTGGTGTAGTGATAGAAAATTCATCAAGAAGTCGAGGAGCGGGTGTGCTGACTAAATTGTTGAAAAATGCTTTGATAACATTTTTCACTGTTCCGCTAAATACTTCAGTCGTTTGATCGGGCACTACTTCATCGAAAACTCGGTAACTAAAGTAGGATGGTTTTGATCTAGGTTTTTCTGCACGTCTAGTGGGTGCATCAGTTATTCGAGTTGTTGACGTAGTAGTGGATGTAGATTCAGGGATAAAGTTTTCTTCATTGTTGTAGCTATTTCTTAAATTATGAAGAGCTCTGTAAGGTGACACGTTTGGCTCATCCCATATTTCATCAGACCTATCATTTATGGACTTAGTTTCTTCTTTGTCTAAGGACTTAGTTGGTTGTACGGCTGGTTGCCAATTATTTCGCGAGTTTTCCAAAGCTGTATTCATTATTGCTTCAGCATTTATAGAGTTTTCAGTGGAATCTGTAGTTTGGGCAATATTTGTAGCAAATGGAGCTGGACGCCTTAAAACGGTTTTAAGATAGTATTTAGTAGTAGCGGTTGACGTGGTCGTAGGTTCTGTAGTTCTGATATAATTTGGCCTTGATGTTATATAAATTGTTGGCCGTGTGTATATGGGTACTTCTTCGTCAACTATCTCAGGACTGTAATCTTTTCTTGGCGTAATTGACTCTGAAGAAGTACGGTACTCGCTGAGATCTAAGGCGGTTTTTGTTACTTGTGGGTCTTTATTGTTTTCACTTTCATAGTAATACCTGCTAGCCTGTAATTCTCGGTTTTTTATATTTTCTGAAATTTTGGTTCTCCTCCTGGACTTACTATAATCATCCAAGGGTCGAGATAGGACAGTCAATGTATAGGGATTATTAGTATTGTTTAAATTTCGTCTAATAGAAAAGCCAGTCGTTAGCGATACAACTTTTTTATTTTCGTTAGAAGATGGTTGGATAACATCAACAGATTCTTTGTTATTGTTAGTCACTCTAGAAGAAAGTCTGGAAGTCGAAGTCTTTTCGGTCGAAAGTATTGTCTCGCTTAACCTGTGTGTGTTGTCAGTCCTTTCAAAAGGCTTTGCAAGGGAAGAAAGATTTATGACAGGTAAAGGAGTGGTCGGGATTGACGAATTAGACCCGTCAGATGGGTTTTGAGTTGGATCGGGTTCAGGAGATTCTTTAGGATTTTCATCTGTAGGTGATCTGTTGAATACAAAGCAAAACAAAACTTTCTAATTCAAGCTCTCTAAATAAATGCTACATAATATAAATAACGGACGCTAAATCAAAGAGCCTAAACAAAATAATCTAGTTTTGCCTATAGTAAAACGCATCTAATTAATCGAAGCATAGAATATTAAAAAGAAATAAATATGTTGTTTCCGGAAGACAAAGATACCACAAAAGCCAAATTCATATTTTTTATACAATTTTTAAGCGTATATTGATATTAATGAGTATAAGATATTTACAGATTGCGGATTAACAACCTTCAAACCGCCGAAAGATGAGTATTAGTAAGAAGTATTAGAGGTTGAAAAAGTTAAGAAGTTAGTTTAAAGGTTGTTAATAGATGAAAATTTACTGTAAGTAATGAAACATGATTCATGGTTGTTAATGAGTTTTAATGCAATGATATAAGCTCGGATGATAATGATGCTCTAGTTTGGAGATATCTTTTGTAGTACCTTGTGGTATATCGAGACGGGGTCATTGCTTCTGTGAAGTGTGCGGTAGTAGAACGTTGTGTGGTTGTGCTTGTGCTAGTCGTAGTAGAAGGGGTGGTGCTTATAGAGGTTGCTTCGTATATAGTCGTCCTCACGCTGCTCGGATTATGTTGTTCATAGCCCAATTCATTACCTTCGCCCCTGGTACGCAAGTTATACGCTTGTTAGGAATCGCATCGCTTAATCTAGAACTTAATATTATATTTAATTATCGTCAAAAATAAAAAGAGAGACTAGAAACTCACCTTGTAGAATGGCGAATAGGTGATTGGTATTGATTCTGGTTGCTTATCTGAAAATTTTCGTAAACAACTCATTAGAAAATAATGATTATTTAGTAAGTAATATTAATGATGTTTTATAAATGTGAATTAAAACATTTCTACAACTCTTAGATATATATTTTTTGCAACAGAAATTAAGCTTATCATAGCTATGGGATTATGGGATTCGATATTAGCTTTAATAATGCTTGCGGCGATAGATCTGAATCCATAGGGTGTTGACCTCTTTGAATTTATTGTCCTGCCTATAAATCTAACGAATATAAAAAAAATTTTTTTTAGAGAAATACAAGTAACAGTAAAAAAACAGTTACGGAAAGTGTAGTAGAAAATCAATGAAAATGATTTCATACCTGTCCCTGAATAAGGGCATCATCGTATTCATCAGCCACCGGCCTAGGCGAGTAGGTCTCGACAGGGCGGCGCGCGGGGGGCGGCGTCCCTCGGTACGTCTGCTGGACTGCCGGTCGGAGTGATGCCATGTTATATTGCTGGACGTAGTCTGCCAACACCGGTTAGTGCGTTATGTGCTTACCGTTAACCAAGGTTGTTCAAAAGTTAGGTGATAGATTTCCCAAGTTGAGAAGGTAAAGATGTTTCGGTCCCAACAGTTGGATCTTGAGGTTTAGATGAACTTTAAAGGCTCAGTCATTCTCTTGAATGAAATGATACCTTAAATAAACACTTGAACAGGTGGAGTAGGAGTTAATAGGGGATTGTTTTGTTTGTAGTAAGTAATAAGGACTCAAAATGGAAGTTTTAACAAAATTAAGTTGGTTATAGGGTTGAGGATTTATAGATTTCTAAAACTGTTGTTAATATAACTGAAATACGCATGCTTAGATCCATACAATTTGAAATTTTTTTTAGTTTAATAATTAGATTAGTACCCCAGAGTTGGAGAATCAGTTTGAAGAAAAGGTTTAATATAGAATATGACCCACGTTTCTATGTACAAAACCACTCTCATATTACTATTAGTCCAAAATGTACATAAAAATCCTTCTACATGAAAAATGTTTGATTTATGTTCAGAAATCACTTTTTCATAAGTTATTATTTAATATAACTTCTTACCTGTGTCTTTGTAAAGTTCGCCATCTTCGTCATACACGGCATAGAAGGGGTCATATTGGTCGGGGTTGTAGTTCTGAGTTCCATTGTATAGCATTTTGGGTCGAGGACTCGCCGAGTAAGA
This sequence comes from Pyrausta nigrata, assembly GCA_949316185.1. Classification (NCBI taxonomy): domain Eukaryota; kingdom Metazoa; phylum Arthropoda; class Insecta; order Lepidoptera; family Crambidae; genus Pyrausta; species Pyrausta nigrata. Next base: position 5,171,948 of record OX438937.1, read on the forward strand.
CAAGGGAGCAACGCTTTCGGTCGGTTCCAAACTAAAACATTTTTGTTAGCTTTAGTATTTACACATAAGAGACTGGCAAAAGTGGTCCGTGAATTAATAGAGAAACTGTTGTGGCATTTATGTAACCCCAAATTAATACCACAACAGTGACCCCATTGGTTCACGGACCACTTCCCATACAAATGTACCCCGTCTTCTTAGGTTTACATTACTCCTATTAAGAACAATACTTGTTTTGCTATTCACAAAGCATTTTAGTCAAGTCTACAGTCAAAGTCCAAAAACTCCAAAAGGTCATTATTAGTTCCATCAGGTCAGTAGTGCGATAAAGAAAGAGAAGTGTTAAGTTATCTAGGTACGTCGACAGAAGTTTTCGAAGATCAACAAGTGTGTTAGTGATATCGGTACAGCTATTTAGTTCTACAGTTTTAGTTGTAGAGGAGTATTATTCTAAGCTATGTTAGAGAATTATGTTGGTGTTTCATCTACTTTAAAATTACCTGTTCGTCTTATCGTCATGTTTAGTCTTAGTATATCGGGTCTCTTGGTTGTGATTGTCGCGTGGAGTGGTATTTTTAATTTGTGCAACTATGTTTTGGTGTCTGACTCTTCCTCTAGTCTGTTTGCTATCGTCATTTGCGGATATCGGCTCACTAACAGTAGTCGGCTTAGCTAACCTATGCCTAACTGTATAGGGTCTTAGTGTCGTCTGATTTAGGTACTTGGGAGGCTTTTGCGTGTAAGGACCGATTTCTAAATGCGATGGCTTTCGAATGTGCACCGTTTTGTTACGTGGTGCGTGATGAATTATTTCGTAATTAGAGACTTCAGGGCGCATCAAGACAGTAGGAGTAGGAGTTGCGTAGTTAACTAATACTGGAACAGGTATTTTTCCGTTCACGATTTTATTATAGTTCTTTACAGGACTTTTAGTCACAACAGACACGTCATTGTAGTTTTTAGTTACAGTTTCAGGTCTATAAGAGTAGTGGACTGGCCTCCTAGGTGATTGTTCTGAGGGTCTGCTATTAACAGGTCGTCTTTCATCATGTTCTTCGGAACTATCATCATACTCTTTATAATTTTGAGCCATCGGTGGTCTTTGAGGCCTCACTTCTGAGCTTGGCATGTATTTAGATTTCACAGGAGGTTCATAATAGTATTGCTCGTCTTCTTCGTCATCTTCATAATAATAATCATTCATTTCAGGAGATGGCTTAGGTATTGGTCTACGTTTTGGAGGTTGGGTAGTGGTTGATGTGACAGGATCCTTAGCTATATTTGCATTAAAAGTTTGTCCCCTTATTGGGTTAACCGAAGGCCGAGCTGTTTGTGAAAATACATTTTCAAGAGATACTGTGTTTGGCCTAGGAGTAGATTTTATTACAAAATATGATTCAGAAGATGGATTGTTATTCCAATAGTGTTGTAATGCTGCTAGTTGCTCATTGGCTAATGTTGTTAATGGTTTAGGTGTAGATTTAAACGTAATATAAGCATGATGAGGCTTGCCAGATGATACCAAATATGGTTTTCCAGTTGACCCAATATGAATTACTTTTTCCTGTTTTACCAAGTACTGCTGTTTTGGTGTCGACAAAAATAATGGAGACCCCGTACCAGTCACTACAACGTACGGCTTTTGCGTTACTGAAAACAGTTGCTGATTCTCTCCTTTATGATTTGAAGCATCATCATTAGGTTTTATCGTACTTCCAGCAGGTCTGTTAAAACTAAAATTGATCGGCAACTGTCGTTCGTCTTTAAAGTTTGGTGGTTGTAGCTTCGGCCTTACCGCTTGTAACGGTAATCCTGCATTTTGTTGCGGAGATCTATAAATGTTCTGGTTTAAGGAAGACTGATGTTCTTGCCTCGAGCCTTGTTGCCTGAAATTTGGCCTCGGTGTCCATTGTTCAACGGTTTGCTTTGTTGATGAAGGTGCGTGCTGATTTTCATTGGGTCTTTCCGTAATACTTAATTCAACTGGTCCACTAAATGGTCTTGGTGTACTCATGCCTTTATAATTAAGTGTTGAACTACGATAGCCAGAGTTTGAGCTTGAAGAGGTTGTAACTTCTACAGGTGTGCTTATAGTTTTGTATCCAGCATTTTGTGCTTTTCTAGGTTTTGGAGTTGTTATTACAGCATACTGGCCGCCACTGAGCTTTGCCAAAAAAGCATCGAAATCAAAATTAGGATTAGCAAAAGGGTTCTCTATATCTGCGAATTTATGACTTGGATGAGTGAATTCATAGGGTGGATCAGGAAAGTCGTGCTTAAAATGATCTTCATCCTTTTCGGAAGAACCGTTTTCACTAGACACATCTTCATCCGATTCACTTTCTTCGTCATAATCATCATCGTTATTTGGAGACTTACTATTTTCATGACCTTTTGCGTTTGTATTTAGGCGGCCGCGTATTTGCGACTGGTCGCTATTTTCAACCCTGTATTTGGTTCGCGTACCTTGTGTGGAAGACATTAATATTGGTTTGCCAGTAACTACAGTACTTGGAAGTAATGATGAATCAGGAAAAGCAACATGTTGACTTGGTTTATTTACAAAGGACGTCAGTTGTGATATAAATTGATCGTTGTTTTGATTATTGTTTTGTTTTGGATTATTATTGAAAAATCCTCCTGCCAGGGATGCAAATGGATTGTTATTGTTTTTTAAAGATGAAATTGGTGGACTTTTAGTTATTATTTGTGTAGCAACATTAGCTGAATTTTGTGCCAGTTTTTGATTAGTAGGATCTGGTAAACTTGGTTTGAAAGGTATTTGCGGCTGTGTATCGTCTATTTGATAAATCTGATAAGAATTGGCTGATAAACCTGAATTACTATTTGGAGAATAGGGTTTTGGGCTAACATTATGCACATTGTCGATCAGTCCATTGTACGTTGCGTGGAGTCGCGTATTTTGCGGATTATAATTTAAATGTCGTAAGTCAACCAGTTTGACAGATTTTGGAACACCCCAATTTTTTCCTGGAGTTTTGTAGCCATTTTTTAAGTAATATCTAATTTGACGTTTTCCACGCTCACTGTCATCTTGATCACGTTCGTCACCATAGGTAGGAACTGTCTCAGTATCATATTCAAAGTATTCCATTTCTTGATCATAGCCACTACGTTCTGATATGGTATCTACGTCAGTTGAATTCTTGTCTCCTACGCCTAAATCTTGAGATACTATGTCTCTTTTTCTACGAATGATGGGTTTTTCAATAACATCTGCTATTTCATTTGTTATAATGTCTATCTGTCGGTCATTAAAAGAGTCGGTCATGTTGTCACTTTTTTCACTGAAATAACAATAAAGTCGATTAACATTAATAGTTATGTAAAACAGTCTTTCGGTCCATTTAGTAAGATAAAAAAATACCTGTACGTTTGTGGTGCTTGAGTGATCGTAGCTGTTCTTCTTTCATCGACTTGTGTACCAAAGGAGAAAGAGCCAATTTTGCCATTATTCTGAGAAATCGAAGCGGGGATAATGTTGGAGTTGAGGTTTCTTCCGCCTGTATTAACTTGCGCGTAGCCATCTCTGTCTTTTTGAACTTGACCAATCGTTGAAGGCTGTCCTCGGTATACACGTTGTTGTCTATCGCTTTCGATTTCTTCTACTGGCGGTAAGTCGTCTACTTCTGCGTAGAGTTGCTGTTGCTGAAACGTTATAAAACATTGTTTTTGAATGGCTTACGTACATGTATCTTTAATTTCAGTAATAGAAACGTGTGAAAGTCATTTAGTCAATATATGATTTACTGATATGAATAATACAAAAAAGTTACATTATCTCCCAAACCATGAGACTTTTACTAGATTCATGTCATATTTTATTTGGAAGTTAGAAAAGCTGTCTTTAGTATCCGTCTGGCTGGCGTGTGATTTTAGGAATTCCTTGTATATTCGACCATTCACACTTGATAGGTTTCAAAGTAAGGATACAAATAATACTTTGGTACCAAGATAAAAGACTAGAAGCATACCTTTTCGTATTCTTCGCGATTGAACTTAGGCTGGCCTCGAGACGTGACTATGGGGTTAGGCTGGGCGCGCGGCGGCGGTGGGGGTGGGGTGCGGCGGGGCGGGGGCGGTGGTGGTTCCCTCTCGCTGATCCGCTCAATTTCTTCACCACCTGGTGCGCTCACGCCGTCGCATCCAACGTTTCTTGGCCAATCGCAAGTTTGGAGTTCGTGGCTAGAAATAGAATGGGGTTGGACTGAAAAAAAAATATGCCCGGAAGGTACCTGCACTGCATCTATCGGCTTTTTTGGCACGGCCAGTTTTTTATACAGCTTTTAACTCAGAACAAGTCCGAAATAGCTAATCCGGACGTGCGCAAGTGGGCCTTAGAATTAGAAGCATTTTATCAATGTAGTATCCTAGGAGTAAAAAGACAGATCGGACCCTAAATACGGTTGTACGAGCAAAACCAGAGTTACTGATGTGGGACAAGCCACAGAATGATGATAAGATGAAGAGACGACTTTGGCTTTGATAAAGATTGGCAAGCTTTAACCACCAATAGGAACGGGTGGAGACATTCGCGGTAGCCCTTTGCCCAGTAGTTGGACAACAACGGCTATAGCCCGACAAGTTCATGCGCAACCGTCCTTCGCCCCCGCAAGACTTGCGGGGAGCTAGGTAGCGCCAATCACACGCGACTGTCATAGGCAATCCCCTATCCCGTTACACCACCTGTCCCCGCTGACATCTAGCATGCCTTGCTCCTGCACGTCTGGCGACCGCAGGACAGTCGCTCACGAACTTTTCAGACAGTAAAATAAATATTGTCACGTAAATGAACCCTCACCTGTACATAAGGCCACCAGTGCAAGACTCGAGCAGAGCGCCGCCAAACACGCAGACATAGTACAGAGTGCAATCGCTGGGATGAGGGTAGTAGCCGAACTCCTCAGGGCAATCGAAGTCCACGTCTCGTTTGATGTCCGCCGCCACCGGCACGCTTCTAATTGGGCCGGATCGCTGCCTGGAGCGGTCTGAGTGAGCGCCGAAACATTCTGCAAAAAGAAATCAACTTTTCATAAACTTGGTCACGGTAAATCTAAAAGGATGAAAGGATCTACGTGATTTGCTACTGCTGGCGTGGTTTTATTATTCTTTAGCCATCGTAAATAGTTTTGGTCAAATAATGAATTGAAGGAATGACTAGTAAACTTATTTTACATTTTCCGGGATTTTTTCTCGATACAAAAGAAGGGTAAAGCCATTTACAAGTTTCCTCTTAATTAATTACCTACAAACAAATATTCTTGATCCAACATCCAAAAAATTGTAACTAAGTATCATGGCCATACCTGATATTATTTAAGACTTCAGCTCAATAAAGATTATTTTGAAACTTCAGCATGATTTCTTTAGGTATTTACTGGGTATTACTAAACCACCTACGAAATACTAAACCTAAATCACTTGCAAAATGTAATTTGTCTACTCAGAGCAGTAATAGTGGTGCGTTAGGCTCAGACAACCTAAGAGCTTACGCATAATATTAGTAAACGCAACTAAATACACAATTATGTTAAGGCAATCAAACGGTGACATTAGATATAATAGAACAATTTTTGTTCAACATTTACCACACACAATAATAAGTACCTGCAGAAATGTACTAAAATTACATACCCCTGTGGTATTTCCAAAGACACTACATGATTTAGAGGTTTGATACCACGCATTCCAATCTAGAGTTATTTATAAGTAAAGCTATGCAGTTCCAATCTAAATCATTGAAACCACAAGCATTGCCGAAGCATTGATCTGTGGTATGCGCAATAGTTAGTTGCAACACTTCCCGTCCTTGCATTTAGTGAAGTGCATTCTTAAGGATACATTTAGGTCAGATTCAAAGATAACTAAGGTAACAAATACAAATACACTTGGGAGTAAAGAAACCGAGCCACCCGCATTTGTCACGTAAAGTAAACTATAGCGAATATGCCTGACTTTATACATAATTAAAATTGAAATAATGATTTTCAGATGATTTAAATAATCTATCAAAGTATCAACGAATATTCGTTTTCATTTAATACAAAACGCAACACCAAAAGGAACTGTGAATATAAGCAGGCCTGTGTATCTCCCCGCGGAGGTAGCAAAAACGTACCTACGCGCGGCGCACCTACGTAGGTGCTAAAACAAGTTGCGTGTCGCTACCGGCCAGAGCCACGCTCGCGCGTTTTATTCACCGGCGGCCGCGCGGCTACGTTGCTGGCTGGACGAGAATGAATAAAGTACTAGAAAGAGGCGCTAGATGGCGTTAGAAGCTTCTCGTAGCAGTCAACCGCGTCGCGCGATATTACGTCACTGAATAGGTTTAGTGTATTATGAATCATATTTCAGAGAAATAAGTATGAAATTATCTTGCAATGGATTTTTGTAGGTGTCTACACGAAAATGTGCTTGACTCTGAGGCGAACTAAATTACGCCATATTGTTGACGACATTGAGTAGACATTTCTTTGAATACAATTGCTAAGTCATACTTCTGTACGAAGTACTAGTATTCTGTGATATAAGTATTAAAAGCATACAATTCGGTTACAATGCGACTTATTTGCTCCGAGTGTAGGTATTACATAATCTTAATTGTTTCTTAACTCATTCTTTTTATTTCTTACCAACTTTTTTTCCATTTGTTTTTTTAACCCTATTTCGTAATTTTTAATAGGATTATGCCAAACTTTTTTAGTTTAAACTGGATTATACACCAGTGCCTCTATCATTGAAACAAATTGAATATACTATTTTTTTAATTAACATGCGTTAAATTGAATACGTAATTTAATTAATAACAAAATAAAGTCAGCTGCTATAAAACTCATTACCGTGACAGAAAAATATAAAAATCACATCTTAATTACCAGCTAACAGAATTCACAGAGGTCAGACCAGCGGTGGGAATAGAAACCCCGAGGGCATTGATCTTATCTGTTTTTGGAATGATTTTGTCACGTCTGCATTGTGGTCACGAGTTTGTGTGGGATCCGGGCCAAAAGTCGCTTAAACTGCGACCACATAGATGAAATTTACATTCAGAGCCTGCGCATAGAAATGTTTGTATATGACAGTTGCGCTGACAAGATCTGGAAATGTTACTTGAGGAAAATTTGTGTTATACAAAATTGTTGAAGACATCATTCAAGTAAGCTCAACAAATTGGAAATGAAATTAAATATTTATTTGCTCAAAGCATGGTTAAGATCAAGGTGGTAACCAGATCTGTATATTTTGTCTGGTCAGACATGCAAACAGAAATGCATTAATAGAACTTAATGTTTGGGTCAATCCCTATTGTAGGGATATAATTAGATTGAAATAAAAACTTGCTTAATATCAAAATTCTAGAAACAAGGTCATTTGCAAGGCTTGATTAATCCATATTAATATATTTAAAATTTATCTGTTCCTACTATCTACCAGTACCTAATACTGAGGCTAAGCAAAAATATTATGTGCACCTCAGATCTGGGTCCTATTTCACCAAACGTGACAGACGCGACAATTGTCACTGTTATTAATCACATATTCTACAGTGGTTTTACTTATTCTATATTTTTCTTTAAATATCAAGTTACTGATTTCAATCAAAATATTTATTTATTCTCTATTATTTCTTTTATATGAGAACCCGTCCAAATCGCTATCACAGCCGTACCTTTTGTTTGCACGGCGAAAACACTACAATTGTCACGCAAAACAGACTCAGCTCCGACCTCATGTCAATAATTCCCGACAATTCTACAAATATGTCGAGTTGTAAAAAATATTCCTGTTTCAAAACTGTACTGATAATCGCAATTGTCACATAAATGCTAGGAATATTTACAATTTTTAGCCGACATATGTCACTGACAATTTTCGGCTTGGTGAAATAGGGCCCTGATCTGAGATTGGACTGTGCGACAAAATAAAGTGGCTGTTGAAGAAAACTATAGTAAATCTGAAACTGCTTAAACATTTTCAAAATACTTTGCACACCTACTTACCATTCATGTAAACTAACCTTTACGTTCATAATATTAAGTAACACAAGAGATATTACTTAACAAACTTAAAACAATCGCCCGACGTGTGAGAGTTATAAACTCTGTATTCTCCGTATTAACGACTTGTAAAGTACTTTCTAGATATAATGGCATTTTGTTGCAGCTCCAAGAGTTGTTAAATGTAATGCAATAAGAAATTATCAAGTTAATTTAAAACGTAGGAGGAGCGGTAACCTCCTTTGGTAATAATGTGCGGACGAGAGCACGTCAGGAAGACACTGTGGCATCTTATGCAGGTTCAATCAAAGGGGTGATTTTGCAACAAAAATGTACAGGCTGATGTGCTAGCCACTGTACCGGACTGATGCTGTTTTTAGTGTTGTTGCTAGATCAAGAATGGATAAATCATAAAAAACAATGCCCAGTAGTGGAGCTCATCTGGTGCCGAAATACAAAAACTTTCTTTATGGGACATCGATGTGTCAAATAAAACTTTACATATATCACGTGATTGCTGGTGATTCAGTACAGATAACTAAACATTTATTTCGCGATTTGAATGTTGGTCTTATTTTCATCAGTTGTTGCATTTCATCAATATTATATTTGAGCACCAGAAGAATTTGACGTTGTTCAAATTGCCTCTGTTGCCTGAAACTCAGAAGTATCTAAAAGTTGTCAATGAACTCGTTTACAAATGATCTATTTAAGTTTCGGTAAGTACCAAGCAAGTGATTTATCTATTCACTTAATATTATTACCCTTGTATTATACGTCTACTACTATACTATAGTGTTAATTAGCACAATTAGGCCTTCACATGCCTCTTGCAACACGCAACCTTGTATTTGAAACTCCATCAACAATGCCACTAACGTTAACATACCATTGAACAATGGTAACAGTAACATTAACAAAAGACTAGACGATTCCCACAAATACACCAAAACCACGCCAACCGCAATACTGTCAATACCAATGATACTGATAATCAATCAAAAGTCGACGTTACTGTTTTCGTAATAAGAGCCATAATGTCTATTTGTGTAAATGTCGACATGGTTGTCAAGATTAGGACGCGTGACCAGCGCACGCGCACACAGCCTCCGGCTTAGTATTTTAACTTGCACGCGAACATAATTTAAAATTATTACATGCGTTTAGCAAATTGATATTAATATTTTGTGTTACGATAACTCATTTTGTAAAACAAATTTATCTTGGGGGATTGAGTAAGATTAAAGCACGCAGTCAATGTCGAAAATAGCATAATTGTTATTGTAGTATATTATCCAGACATCTCACATATTAGTAAGCTAGATTTAAAATTACAATTGGTTGATGGCTACAACTCTATATGCGACTTAGTGTTCTTTACTGAGGATGCCTTTTAAACCAAAACTACACAATTTTATTTGACAGTTACATAAAAACCAATTAGGATTACAGCACTAGACATTTGCTTGACGTACGATACGATTACCGATTCGCAAATCCTCAATTACGTCTTCAATTGGGCGTTGAAATCCGGCGGATACAGCACGCTCCGAGACCGATCAAATTGCAATAAAAAGTAACTAACGTACAGTGAACAGCACTTAAAAATGAAAAATGATTTCTACCAGTTTTATACTTTACATCGAAAACAATAGAGCTCATTTCGATTTGGCAAATTTGACATTGTCTGGTAGGTTGATGCGCTGGCGCGTGCACCATTATCAAACGAAATCGGCCTGGTTACCATAATGACCAGTGCATACTTCGAGTGCCTCATTAATCAATCGACCGATTCCTTGATCGTGGTTGGGGTGTCGCAAGGTTTCACTATATGCCCGCTATTATTCCTTGCAGACACAAACTTGAGATCCATAATAATGGCCTATGTGGGAAATGTTCAAGCATTCAGACGATTTACTATCTGCATATTGCAATATGACTTGTTGAAATAGTCGTGGCACATCGTATAAACGAGTGTAGCACACTGTCTCAAATGCTTTAGCTAAGTCCGTTTGGACCGTTGACCCCGACATTCTAAAACGTTTTCTTCCTTTCGCATTAAAGTTAATTCCGATTGAATTTCCATGTATGTGGAATCAAAAAGGAACCTATGGCGCTATTAGGCGATAACAGCAGGATACCAGTGGGCGGCCCCGCTTGCAATGCAACACTTATTTGCATTTTACAACGATTTTAAGTGCGTTTACTCCCACTGCTCCGTTTTCTGGGAAATCAATGTTAAAAGATAAAAAGTAACGATTTGATTATTTACTATCCTTAATTGGATAGACATGTTTGCAGGATAGGACTAAATAAACTTAAAACACCTATTTGCAGCCTTATTAAACATGCTTTTGTGGTAATCAAAAAAGGAAACAGAACCACCTATAAATGGTACTCTAACTGAATTAAATTATGATTAGGTCTAACTTAGATTTACAATTCGCTAGAACCCTGTATTATAGACAATTAATTCTCCGAAACAATTGAGCAGCCTCGAGTACAAGGAGGCTCTTACGGAGCATTGAATTTAAAATTATACGCGTTTTCTCAAGTGCTTTGCTTACGCGGTTGGTCATTATTCAAGAAAATTATTGCAGTTGTGTTCTGAGTTTCTTGTGATTCTACATTTGTTTGTAATTTTCTGTCAAGATCATTATCAGGATATTCATCTCAGTTACACCAAATAAAGTATTTTTCAATTTGTTTCTGTTGCTAACATTTACCATATCATCATGGCATACGTCGTAGCAGTATCTTAAAAAGTAAAGCAGGCAAATAGTTGAAATGAGTTATTTTCTATGGCAACGCGCATTTGTATATCTCGTAGGTATTCTTAAAGTTGCTACAGTAAGTAGGCAATAACAAAAAGGTTCAGGTGCATAAACTTACTTACTTTGACCATCAAATATCAAGTCAAGTCTAGTGTGATCAGCACGCTGACTTCTGTCAAAGAGGTCCTGGGTTCGAAAGCTGAAATTCGACTAGGAGGACATATTTTGTAGAGACAAATTTTCACGTCATTTATTTTAAAGGTCTAGTGCGACGAAACAGTCATAGTCATAGCAACAGTTTTGGTGCAACTGACCGTAAGCTCGTGACACCATGTCTATCGGAAGGATACTTGAATCACTTGTTTGTATGTGGGTGTAAGCACAGGACGGTCGTGTAATGGGCCAACGAACTAGCATTAACATGAGTAGGCGATCCTTGGACATATTGAGTGATTTATTATATCTTTAATCTGACAATGTTAATGTCTCATAAATAAGAAAGATCAAAAGCGAAGCTGGTCGCAGTTTAGTTAACTAACTGACAATTTGAAAAACATGAAATGGAATTTATGTGGGTTTGGTTTGCAAAATTAATCTTGGTTTGCAAAATTAATCTTGGTTTGCAAAATTAATCTTGGTTTGCAAAATTAATCTTGGTTTGCAAAATTAAATTGTAAAAAAACACCAAAAAAATTTTTTTGCTGTTGATATTTTTTATTATTTACACGTAAATATGGAACTTTTATTTGTACCTGTAAATGCACTTGTAAGAAAATTAATTTATGTATATTTCTTGTTTTCTTTATTTACGTGTTGTAACATAGTGCAATTCATTAAAAAGGAAGTGCAGTATGTGACTATAATGTCTATGGTGTTATCCTATTTATGGCGAAGTTAACATTAGATGATCCCATATTTTTATTTATTATCAATGTTTGGTATTAATATATACCTAGTGATTATTTCAGTATCAATTTTTTCTGTGACCTTCGTTTAGTTGACCCGTCACATTTCACGATTAATTGCATGACCATTGATTCTTTTGTTCGTCATAATTGTTGTTGAACAATAGATAAAGTTTTATGTTGAGCACACGAAACCGGGCAGTCGTGATCTGCACAGGCGCGCCCTTTCGTGGTGGCATTTTGACTATAAGGGCCCGTGTCCACTAGGGTGGATGGACGAGCTATCAAAGCGGTAAGCGAGAATAGTATTCAGCTTTCTGGGTGGCCTACATTTAGCTTTTTTTTTCTCTTTTCAATCTTAGGAGTGGTACTTAACTTTGAAAAAATCAACACTTTGGTAAAGCGAGATTTTTATGAAATGAGCTTATTGTACAAAAATCACTCAAAGAATGTAATTTAAATAAACAATTAAAATAAATAAAATTGAAGCAAACTTATATTTTTTTAGGTCGGCACAGTCGATGGAGGCGATGAAGGGGTGTTGCATGATTTCGATCGCGTCATTGGACGAAGCGCGGATTTACTTAATACAAACGAAAATAGATTCAGAAAGTAGGTATTTGATGCCACCACCTTATGTACTTTAGTTCTGGTTCCGAAGGCTCACGTTATCAAGCTACGAAAGTATTGTAAAACTCCTCGTTTCCCGAAACGATTATTTGTTAGCTTTGGGACTTTTTTTACTGCAACGTCATTCATATCTTTTGCGCTCGCACCGCATCGCCAAATTGTAGTGGAAAAGCTACCTAACGCTAATCTGCAGTCTATCACCGAACTGCCCGCGCGCATTTACACTGCACAATATAGATAATGGATACATCGAACTCGGCCTTGGTCCTCTCACTCATAGTCATATAGCAAATTCATTTGTAACAATAACATTCGTGGGCGAGCCTGTACAAACGCAAGTCTAGTCACACGCAATCCAATTAATTTTGACGTTCTTCATTGTTATCTTTATCCGTTTTTAGGGTTCCATGCTTTGGGTGGTGTAGGTAATGTCGCCACCATTCATCATCTGCCTGCGATATTTCCATCATTTGAGGGTCAGCATTTTCATCTTGTCCAGTCCGGACATTTTTTGTTATTTGAAATGGGTTTGCTCTTGACTCTAAACTAAGCCAGACGTGGCGTAGACGAGAGTATGACGGTGGAGCGAACTCACTTCTAAGGTTCTGGCACTCCTACTCACTGACGGAACACAGCAAACTGCTTGGCGCCAGGCTTCGGTGTTTCGGGCGGTTTCCAGGTCTTCATCGTTTTGTAGCAGGTCTTTAGGACCGTCGTAAGTGACGAAGGGTTTTCTGCGTCCACGCTTCGTCATTGGCATGTCTAGGGCTACCCGTAACATAAGGTCCAAAAGATTTCTGATGACATATCCATAAGCGCTTTTGTTGGACTTTATTTATATTTATAGTTGTACGGAACTTTTCGTGAACCAGTCAACTCGTACTTAACCCGTTTCTGGGTCGCAGATTTGTAACGTGTTTGGGTTAATAAATATTGGGTGTCTATTAGTTTCATTTACGGCATTATTTGAAAAATGATTTGATCTTCACTATGACTAATTGACAGGCATACAATATTTAGTAACAACATATCGGTAATGAGTAACAGTAAAATTGACCTTATAAATAAATAAAATTTTCATGGTCGCCATCTAAGAGGTCCCAATCGGTCCCCGGTGGGGTAAATAAAAAAAAAGTTGTCTTGGGTCTGGGTGTTGTGGTACCACCGCTGTTTCTAATTATCTTAACACAAGTGCTTTATCAACTTACTTTGGGGTAAGAACGATGTATGTAAAGTTGTTCAATATTAATTATAAGGTCATACCATTCTGAGAGTCTGAGAGTCAGATAAATAAAATAAAGAATTTCTCTCCAATTATTAAACTAGGCAATACAGATATTGAACAAGTCACTGTTGCTCGTAACCTTGGAGTTCTTATGGTTAACCGGCTTCGTTTTCATAACCATGTTCTTAAAATCGTGAAGAATTGCTTCTACAGGCTGAAAGTTCTTAGATGTAGACTTAAGAATTAAACTTTGTGAAACTCTTATACTATCCAAACTAAATTACGCAGATACGGTTATCGGCGATTGCCTCTTTGGTTATACTAAGAAGATAATTCAACGTGTTCAAAATGCCTGTGCTCGTTTTTGCTTTACTATCCCCCGCAGGGCTCATGTTACTCCGTTTCTTAACCAGTCTAATCTTATCAACATGCAATCACGACGCTCACTTCATTATGCTTGTCTTCTTTTTGGTATAATTCGGACTAAGTCACCTCCATATTTGCATAACAAGTTAATATTCTTAAATAGCAGGCGTCACGCATCCCGTCTCGGTTGTCCGAGTCACAGCACTGCAGCGTTTCGTGGTAGTTTCCGGTACTCTGCCACGAAATGCTGGAATAACATCCCCCCACCATTCAAAAAGCTTACAGCGTTGCGTATTTTTAAGTGTAACTATAAACAGTATCTACTAGATTTACAAAAGGAAAATCCGCTGTTTGTGACATGTTATTTGCTGTTCTCATATGTTATGCATACGATTGCAATTACTTATGTTTTATTTTTCTTTCATTCATTTCTTGGTTGATCTGGCATTTGATATCTCCAAGCATAAAGTGTTGGTAGTTAAAAATAGATTCAAAAATTTGAAAAATGTTTCCCTATCTTAAACCGTTGTTTTAATACTTTAAAATGTTACATAAAATTGTTTATCTTTATTTCAAAATGTTTATTGTGAGTAGCAGTGCTCTCTTTTTCTTTTTCTGGCGTCTACGGAAGACCAGCGCCTCAGAATATTTGATTCTGCGGCATACGCTGAGTAGATTTGCCTTTTCATTCATGTACTACCTAACCTACCTACGCGTCAATCATATAAACTGTTGTTATATTTTTTGTAAGTGTACATGACTTGAATAAAGAATTTCTATTCTATTCTATTCTATTCATTCATAGAATCTTCAGGAACAATTATTATTATTATTAGGAGCCTGTCGTGTCCCACTGCAGGGCAAAGACCTCCCTACCCACCACTGTCCACGATATTGAGCCACTGCCTCCCAGTCTTCTCGATATGAGTCCAGCTAGTCATGCCACCGTGTTCTGGGTCTACCGCGTGGCCGTTTTCCATTTAAAGGGACCCACTTCCATTCCATTTAAAGGATGCATATCTTGGCCCAGAGGTCGTTTAGCATGCAGCAGACATGTCCGGCCCAGTCTCACTTTAACTGAGCAGCTTTCTTGGAGATATCAGTAATAAGAGTTCTGCAGCGTAGTACGGTTTTTCGGATGCGATCAGATAATTTTACGCCCAGTATACTTCGCTCCATTGCTCTCTGACAGACCTCCAGGAACAATGGTAGAAAGGAAAAAGAGTGCTCGATCTCATTTTAAGGAAGAAAGAAATAAAAAGAAATTATTAACTTTACACAGATACAATTCGATAGAATAAGCATTTGCTCGTTTTGTTTACCCACACCTTCCCATGATAAATCTAACTAACACTTATAGTAAAAACTAATTAAGAACTCGGAAGAACTTTAACGCTTTACACAATAAAACCCTTTTTTGTATAAACACAATTAGGCACAATTTTACAAGGCTATTAGATTAGTATCCGTTTATCGGCAATTAAAATACTTTGTTCGAAATACGTTAATTACACAAAATAACGACTGTATAAAGTTATTAGATACGCGCACCGATTACCGCAATTCAAACAGGCAGATCTAAATATTTTTTGCTCTACATTTTCGTAGTGGATTCAATAAAATCTTTGCCTTTAGGCGAATTTCCCATGTTAGGTGAAGCGTGTAACATTTTTGTTATGTAACGAAATGAAGATTTATACGTAGGTGCTAGTGCATAGTGTAATTATTTTGTATTATTTTATTGTTGCAACACTAACTTGTTTCGGACATTAGTCGGTGCGGCCAACGCCTCGGGCTTTGCCCTCTGAGGCACGCCTATTCGATTTAAATAAAAATAATAATAATAAGTCAGCCTATTAGATCCCACTGCTGGGAAAAGGCCTCACCTCACTATGAGGAGGGACGAGCCATACTTCACCACGCGGGCTCAGTGCGGATTGGTGAAGGGGTGTATGTAAGGCAAGTGACAAACCTTACCGTCAGAAGTTATCAAGCCGCCCTACCTAGGGCCTCTGACTACGCTTAACGACTAATACCACAGATATTAGCCGGGACCAACTGCTTAACGTGCCTTCCGAAGCACGGAAATGCTTGTCATGGACGTCACTTAAATGGTCGGAATGGTCACCCATCCAATCACGACCGCGCCGTGGGTTGCTTAACTTTTGGTATCACTACCAAAGCGCTGCCGCCACTGCGCCACAAGCACGATTAAATTAGATTCGATTTAAATGTTATAGCTATTTAACGATAATGCATTGTTTGTAACATCTAACAATCTCACTTTTAACACAATAATTCACACGCACAATAGGTACATACTATTTCATATACATTTCAAAGGGCTTTTCAATAGTCTGTAAATGACCGTGGAATAAAATACAACACGACAGATTTTAAAATGCTTTTCAATAGTCTGTAAATGACCGTGGAATAAAATACAAGATGACAGATTTTAAAATGCTTTTCAATAGTCTGTAAATGACCGTGGAATAAAATATAATAAACGGCTATAGTTTCCTAAGAGATAAAGAGAGAGAGAGAGAGAGAAAGAGAGATGTGGTTTTATTAATCTTTATTTTTGTTTAACCATTATATTTTATCGAAAAACTCCATACAAATTAAACACAGCTGTATATCTTACTCAGAATCCCCTTTGTTGTTAGACAAAAACAGCACGGAAATCCGTTCAGTTGTTTTTGAGATCGTTGCATATGTTTATGCACACTACTTATTAGACGCACTGGGCCCTATTTCACGAAAATATTAGTTTACTAGTATATTAGCTATTAGTTACTAGTGTCAAAATTACTAGTCCTAATATTTTCTGTTTTTTAAAAATAGTTACTAGACTAATAACTAATAGCAGGGCCCTATTTCACGAAAATATTAGTTTACTAGTATATAAGCTATTAGTTACTAGTGTAAAAAATACTAGTCCTAATATTTTCTGTTTCTCAAAAACATGTAGTAGACTAATAACTAATAGTAGAAGACTAATAGAAAATATTAGTCTGGCTTGGACGTTTATACACATATTATCCATCCATGATTAAAAAAACCGGGCAAGTGTGAGTTGGACACGCGCACAAATGCAATAATCTTGCATTACTGCAACATATGTTTTTTTTCTACGATTGTAACCTCAAAATTTAGTTTTTAGTTCCTATACTTGTACCTTCATTCTTGCTGTGTTTTATTTGTTTGGTACAATGCCGGTAAAAGCGAAATGTTTTATTCAATGAGATTTAATAATGTAAATTAATACTTGATATATTTTGTAAGTGCTTTTGGTTAAAAAGACAATATTTTATAAAAATACACTGATAAATATAAGTCTAATAGTTTGAGCTAATATACTTTATAAGCCTACTGAGACTAATAGCTTTATTAGAGTAATTTACAAGAGCATTTAAAAACTTTTTTTTCGAGGAACCAAATTGCATTTACTCTAGTAATTTTTGCTAATATTTATTAGCTGGTAACTAGTAACTAATATTTTACTACCGTAGTTTCGTGAAACGCACACTAGTAAACTTGTAAAAAATATTAGTTCATGGACTCATATTATTAGTCTAATAAGTTTCGTGAAATACGGCCCTGGAGACCTTTATTTAATAAATACAGTGAATAACATTAGTTCCTCTACATATAAAATTTACTAATGTGCGGTGTGCCAATAATTTCAATTTCATTTATGCAGTCAATTATTACAATACATCATTAGTGTTAGTAATTTCTTATAATGAGTAGGTATTCGTATACTTCAATAAATATTGATTCATAGCAAATAAGAAGGTCCAATTTATTACTGTTTCGAAACTGTTAAGCACGTTTTAAAAAAAATTAATTTACCAAACCACAAACTCGCTAACAACAACAATAGGCAGCTCTCAATCGAGCAATTTTCAAATATTGCCGTTACAACATTCGAAATGTTTCGAACTAATCTTACAGTTTCAAATTACAATGCCTACGCGGCCTTGGCGCAAATATAACAAGTAGGCTTTTCACTTTTTCTTATGCAAAGTGTTCTAAAATATGCACGAGATTTGGATAATGCTGTAAACGCTCCAAGGTCGTTTCCGAAGGTAAATGGTCTTTTGTTATTTATACTTTTACTCATGAACATAGTTCTGGTCAATTCAATCACCTCTTCTATAGATTGATAGAAGAGGTGATTGACTCACTGTTTACGGACTATATGCACGTCAAGGGGAACAGTATGGCATCTCTTGTAGTTATAATAGGGATGATTGTGATTTAGCGTCAAAAGCGTATAGTCCGATGTGCTGTATACTGTACCAACTTGAAGACACAATGTCATTTTTAGGGTTCCGTAGTCAACAAGGAACTCTTATAGTTTTGCTATGTCCTGTCTGCCCGTCTGTCTGTCCGCGGTTTAGCTCAAAGACCCTTGATAACTTGTACTAGAAAACTGTTAATTGGCATAAATAAGTGTCTATTCTAAATGCGCCGCCAAAGGGTAAGATTAAAAAAAATATTTTTTATTCAGGTGCTACAAGTTAATTGGGGATGTTTTTTTTTTCTCGGCTATCCTTTCATAAGTGGTATCGTTAGATAGGTCTTTTAAATTGATTGCAAATGTGTGGACGTCATTTTTCAATTTGGCGGCCCGTTCGTTTGTGTAATAAGTATTCAGTTTCATCAAAGGACTATTTTTTGTATGAGTAAGTATCCTCACCCCCTACTGGCCGGTTAAATGGTTGTTAGTGGATATTCAAAAAATACACGGTAGTAGCATATATAACGAAATTAAAAAGAAAACTACCACAGCATAGTTTGTAATTACTTATTGAGCTTTAGGTATGCAGATTCCGGCCGGTACGCACATTAAAATACGGAACCCTACATTATAGGGTTCCGTATACCCTACATTGCGCGTGGGTCGACACGCACATGGCCGGTTTTTTTTTTCAAATCAAAGAATTCATTGGAATAAAAGCTTCTTATTGTATTAATTAATTTTTAACGTTACAGCGAAGAGTGCATAATAATATTTATAGGCGCAACGCCCTTTCCTTAATTATAAAAATATTTATCATCAAACGTCTCAGTCAAATTGTTATCTCTTTACGACTATTATAAACTCAATTAATCTGATTCAAATCAACGATTCAAATATAATAGATGTGCTTTAAATTCTAATCAACTGGGTATTACATTAAATAATCGTTAATAACAACGTTTAAATACCGACAAATATATGACTTCGTCGTTATTTTATTTAGATCACTTATAACCGGTACGCCTTGGCATTTTAAACACTATGACATTTTTTACAAATAGTATTATTGAAGTAATAAAATATATCTTTACTTCCTTTCGAATTACGTTTTATTAGGTTTTTAAGCCTTGAAACCGGTAGATTTATAATGGGGTTTTACGTATTAGTAGTTCTTGTTGTCAAAATGACTCTCTATGCCGCCTAATTATTTTACAAAAATAAGCCTAAGTATTATAAAGTTTGCTTTACAACGTAAAAAAAAACCTTTAGAATCAATGTCATGTAATAATAAAGTGAAACAATATTTTAACGTTACAACAAATATATACAATTTTATTATTGCAATATTCCGATTTCAATGTCGATAGTAAGACTGTATGTAGGTAATGATTTTTTTGAGTACCAGGTAGATACATTAAGGGCTACAACAATATTGAATCAGTATTGTTGTAACATTTTCGAGTGCAGATATTACATAGCAATAACATTTTATTAACGCGATAATGATGCCCAGTAAGATTGTTTTTATTTACGCAATAAAATCTTAACATTTTTAGTTCTCTCGAGTTGATTTAGTAGTTCTCTTAGCTCTTTCTTTGCCTAGGTGTACTTGACAATTAAATTAATTAAATACACACATCAACACTGGTCTAGGGATATACAAAACATAGTATTATTATATCCAAAATATCCCTTGACAGTGCTGATTAGTATATCTTGTGGCGAATCTCGGAGGAGGCCCTATAGGCTGGCTTGATAACATCTGTCAGTAAGGTTGATCACTTCACTTGCCTTCCAGACAGTGGAGGGGTCCACCAAATCGCCCTAAGCAGAATTAATAGGCCAAGCCCATGTGGTGTAGTATTGTCATGTGGAGGCCTTTGTCCAGCAGTGCATATCGAACTTTTTGTGTGTATTTCCAAGTAAATCAAGAAAAATTGTATGATATGTACCTACTGCGTGCGCTGGCATACAATATACAAATACTATACCTTACCTTTACTTAAAACGCAACAACTGTAAACTAATTATTTTCAAAAAACATGGCGTCCCTACTCACAAAATTAATAGATCGTCACTTGCTACATCTTTGCCGCTCAACTTTACTCTTAAAAACTTTATTCCTTCATACTCTAAAAGTAATCATCTGCGAAAACTATTAACATTAACTCATAATAACTTTGATAACATTTGTGTTCATAGATCGATTAAAGTGTTAGCCAACTTTAGGCAGCGATATGAGAAAACGATGATGTAAGACAGACAGCCTTCAGACCAATTTTCATTACGTTTTGCTACGTTGCAAGCAATGCGTTAACAATGCAGCTAATTATTTATCACAGTGCGAGTAGATTCATTAAAACCACACATTTTGTTATTCTCCTTAAGGTAAACCAGACTAAATAATAAATAACTAAAGGTTATGCTGCGGTTATGCTGTATTGTATCTAAGTATTCGTACCTTTACTTAAATTTTTCTCTTACTAACAACAATTTTTTGTACTATGATCTGTGATGGGTCGAAATAAAGAGATTTTAATTTTAATTTAATTTAAATAAATTTAAAATCACATATAAATATTTCAAATACACTACCAAAAAAACTGTGTTATCAGAACTTTTAAATAAACCCTACAAGTAAATGAGTCAAACAGGGATAGTTGAAATATAATCTATTCATATTTATTTGCATGTATTCCAATACATTTTATTACACTTATTCTATGATTTTTGCACCAAACTCCTCCTTAATGTGAATGAGTATGTTCCTTTATCTAAAGGGTTGTCTGGAATAGATCGCTTATAGCTATATATATATTTTTCTGTGTAAATCGTTGTAATTACTGTATTTTTCTGTTATGGTGTGCAATAAAAAGTTATTTAACTATCTACACAAAGTGATTTATGATAATAGTAAAGTTAGCCCTAACCTACAGTTAACTGCCAAGAGTGAGAGTTAAACCTTCTGGTACTGTTTCCATTACGAGTAATGTGATGTAAATAGCATGTTCTGAGGTTAAAATTAAAGACTGCTTGATTTAACATTGGGACAATCGCTTTGCCGTGAGGATAATGACATTTCAAGTGATTTTTAATTTAGCAGAAAATTAATTACACGGAATTCAGTCCTCAGACTATATATTTTATTTTCAAAACATCTCATTCACAGTGGCCTGCAAAAAGAAGTACTACACTTTTATATTGCAATAACTTTTAAAAAAGCAAGTGATTGTTTTTTTTTGACACAAAACGTATTAGAAAGAAAATTTAATGTTAATAGCCTTCTTTAAACTTTAATTTATTTTTTAAATATTATTAGCCTGAATCATCCCACTGCTGGGCAAAGACCTTCTCCACCGATCCCTGTTCAGTGTTTTTTTTAAACTACAGTGTTTTTTTTGTTTTAAACCTTTAACTTCTGTAGGTTAGGAAAAAAGAGTATTTCAAAAGGATCTTGACCAAAACTCTATAGAAACTCGGCCCACTCCCCGCGCGTCAGCATGCGTCTTTACAAAATGTTCGGATAAAATATATAAATATTTGACAGAATACACACATCAAATATTTTAAAAAAATAATCAGGGGTATACGAGGTATTCAACGGCAGATTAGGCATTTTGAGGTTTTGTTTTATGGTTGCAGAATTAATTATATGATTAATTTAAGAATTTTGAGATTGAGTGTTACTTTTAAACCCCTTTTCGTTAGATTATCCAAAAAATATAAGCGCAATTATAGTTCAAAACAAGATTTTTGAAATACAAAGACGCAATCTGGGCCCGGCTTTGGTCAATATCCTTTGATAAGTAAAAACTTTACTAGCCAGCGTACATAAAGGTATACACTGTTGCCGCAGTGTGCTTTTTTCCGTACATTTTGATATTACTAGTAGGCCTCACATCTTACTTGTATGCTATCGCGATTACAATTACAACTGCAAAACAGTCATTATTTTGAAAGCTATCACTGCTTTCCTGAAGTTTATTTGGTAGCCATTGTTTCTGCTATGAAATCAGTTTGCACTTTGCGCATTGAGCTTATTCGAAAATGCTTTATCGTAAACAGTTAACGTTATATTTCACAATAGCCCTTTCAATTCAAGGTATGTAGGAAGGAATTGCTGAACAGACGGGACCACTAGACCAATGTCGCAAGAGAATTTCTGAAGCAAGTTTGTGCAACCTGCACCGGTGCACTAGCCCGGTTCCGTCTGGACTACGTTGGTAACACTCGCTTTTTTTTGTTGGCATCAGTGCTGACCCAAGAGCTGGCAGCTATCTTGCTCAGCGTATATAAAAAAAAAAACAGAGAAAAATATCTGTTTGGTTTTCCTTGTGTTTTTTATTGTACATAATCATTTATAACAATTTTTGTTACACAAGTTTTATTTATTTAACGTATTTAGTCCTTGCTCGATAATTTTGGAATGGAATATGACATATTATTTACATATGGTTGAAAATAAGTTCTACTTAATTCTGCACTAAATGACAATATGAATAGTTTAATTGACACAACCATGAAAATAGATTTTATGTTTTAATGTGCCTATATTGCTGTGTGCCGCCTAGCTCAGATGGGCACAAAATCATGATTTCAAAAAACTTCCAAAAATGGTTCTCGTGAGTTACGATTTTATAAATATACCTATGTTAATACTCAGTCCATTGCCTCCATCAAATGTTTAAACTCTAACGGTTTTACTTAACAAGTAAGTATGAGAAACTGATAGAGTTTCGATTTCATAATCGATTGCGATAATTCGCAGCATTCCCGTTTCCTATTACGCAAAACGTGCAAATTAAGTATCCCAAATATAGGGTTTTAAATCAAAGCCCTATTTCTAAGCCGATTGTCTCGTGTCGTAACTATTGGGTGCAGCAACCTGCGTCCGCGCCGGTTCGGTTCCGGCAAAAGACCGTGTCGGTCGTGACTTTCTGATCACTAGCTGTCAGGATTGGGAACCGAATTGTGGTCCGTTGGTCAGGCAGAAGCGGAAGCAAACGATTACCATTTTTGTATGAATTTCATCCTAAAGTATAGTTTACATCATTAAAGAAAATTGTTGCCTTACTTTAGGTAGTTAACTTTGATACAGCCTAAAATTTATTTCACGGCAGACCTAGGATTGACCAATTTTTTTATTAATGAGACATGTTTTAGGGTATTGAACTAGCTTGATTTTCTTTAGTAAAAGCTTTGTATTCAAGGCCTAGAAAACCTAGAACTAAACTAAGATACTGACCTAAACTAGAGATTTGCCACGCCACGGGCCGTGCAAAAAATATTGAGAATAAAGGTACTTGACCTTTATTCTCAATATGATTTGTCTTTAAGAAAGAAAGAAAAAAAAAGCCATTTATACGACATTCACTCAAATAAATACAATAAAAAAAATTGTATAAATATTTATCGGGAGCATTTTTGCTCCCTTTGTACTCTCCAAATTTTGATGTAGTGTGTATACCTATTTATTGGCAGAAAATGCTGTATGATTCTGTGAAATAAAATATCGCTTATTTTTGTGACTTGCGACTCTGAAACCTAAAAGCAATTCAAGCCCAACTTTAAGCCATCCAAATGTTATTGTCTTACTATTTGTTTAATCGCCACGATAGAGCTCATTGTGTATGATCAAATCCAGTCGTGATTTTGTTTAGAGATCTTTTGCCGGTTAATAACAGCCATTGCTCGTGATGTCGAAAGGTAGAGGATTAAAATAGTTTTTGTTTGAATGAAAAAATGGTATTTTCGTATAATTTTTTTTTTTTTTACATAGCTCTTTTATTAAATAGTTATTAAATTGACTATCTTGCGTCTGGAAAGCGTATAATTAATAGCAACGTCCACAACAGTGTTACAAAAATATTTTTAACTCTTTTGCTCAAAACGATTTTACATAATCATTGGGTAAAGAAACTACTTATGAAATTATAACTTTGCGTCTCACATGCTGCATGCATGCTAAGTCCTGAAGGACATAACTTCTTCGTATCACCCTAAGATCTGACGGACATAGCTTCTTCATAGTCGTATACCTTATGGCTGAGGGTCGTGATCATTATGAGGAATGAACACACAACGACTTTTTTGGCAATGTTTAATGCAGTTTTTTGCCATTGCCTTCTCCATTTCACACACTAGCCAACCAGTGTCCAGGTTTCCTTACGATGTTTTTCAAAGATATCGCTGTCTAACGGTGAAGTTAGACAGCGATATCTTTGAAAAATCGAACGATTGATCGATCGATCGAACTCACGACCTTACGGATGAGAAGAAGTGAAGTGTTCTCTGCTCGGCTATCGCGCCTTTTTTTACACATATATTGACACGGCACACGGACATAACTATCTACCGCGAATATAATAATAATTCTTTATTTCAGGTGCATAGAGTCCCATTGTACATATAAATTGTAATAAATAAAATAAAATATTAATAATAAAATAAAATAAAATAAAGCAGTTTTAAAAGTAATGTAAAACAGATTTGTACACATAAAATTTTAAACTAAAGTATAATGAGACTACGTCTCAGACCCTCGTCACAGTCTACCTACCGCCGATTCGCCTCCCGGTGAATTTCGAGCCAATGTCTGTATATAGGATTGCAATATATATCCTCACTGACTACCGCGAGTATACCATTAGGAGAAATACTTAGGCGCTCCCAAAATGACACAATTATCTGTCTAACTACTGCAAAAAAGTCTGACACTCTCGCTTCGGCGAACATCGCAGAGGCACTACAGTATCTCGGCTTCTTCATGAGGATGCGGTAAGCATCATTGTACTGCACTCTCAAAGTGCCAAAAGAGGATTTTTTGTACCCCACCCACAATTGCGACGTGTAGAAGCACTGACAATACGCCCTAAAATATACATGAAAAGTTGTCTCTCTCGACCTATACTCGGCCTATTTACAATCCTGCTTCCCTGCAACAACTTATTTGAAAAATCAACAGCCCTGTTTGCGTCTCTACCAATAACATTAATAACATAAACCTTATTTTCTCGTAACAACAATTAAGGCTGTGTAACGAACAAATTAGATCACCGGCCAACAGACATCACGATCTTAGAACGTGACCTGAGCAAATTGCACACGAAGAAATGTATCGCTTTCCAATTATGTAAAGCTGTGTGGTTAATTGATAAGAATAACTATGAAGTTCCGTAGACTATAATATTTCGATAATCACAAAATACCTATATCATACTTAGATTAATCATAAGACATGCAAACAACCCAACGTCCAATACAAAAATAAATAGTTTCTTAAGTTAAGAAAACGATGAAATATACTTCCTTATTTATCGAACCTATATGGTATTTTATGACTGCTAAAATTCATATACCTACGTAAGAAAAGTTACAGTCAGTACGTGTAGCAACAATTACCGTACGAGTATATATATTTATAGAATTATACACGTATTTATACACGTATCAGTATTTTTTTACATATCAGAAGCTAAAGTAACTTATCAACAAAATGTATACCGCCAACTTTCGGCAAGCAACTGACTGAAAGTATAGGTAATATATAGTATATATATTTTTAAATAAAGTGTTTTAGAAGACATTACAATCAATATTCTTATCCGGCTGAGATCCGAATTCCTATTAAATAATAGCATAGTTACTACTGACATTATCACCCGCACGCACTGTATTAAGGATCAGAAGTAAGTTAAAATCTTACGGATTTTCAGATCTAGCCTCACTCGAATTGCATGCTGGCTAGAGTGACAAGAATGACCAGACTCGAAAATACGAACATCGTATTACAAAGATCAGAGGCGATGCGTGCGCGCATTAAAGCGGTTATGTCACTTACGTACAACCACAGAATAAATAATAGTGTACAACGTGCATCGTGACCTCTCATCTGTTGACCGACTGATCTTAAGATGCGTCATCCTTGTGCTATTTAAAAAAACTTGATTTGCAAGGCGATAAAGTAGGTTTGCAATGTCAAATGAAACGTTTTAAAAAAGAGGTGAGTTGGAAAGTAGAGTCCTAGACCTAGAGCTATTATAAGGCTTATTTAAGATTGACTAGTCATTAGCATATTAGAATAGGTAAAATTACGTAATGTCTGTAATGTTTTACGACCGGTTAATGGAATATTAATTTTTATTATATTTTAAATATTTTTCTAGTTACTTTTTTTTTACACTTCACCGAGAAACGTGCAGATAAAAAATAGAAAAGGTCCTTAATGCAATAAAGGTAGACCAAATAGTAACTGGTAATGTACGGTGCTTGGGTAGATATTCTGCCATTTAATCTGCCGTTACGCAATATAATTTTCTCAACATAAAGATCGCCGAATCTGATAATCATGAGAAAACGAGCCTAGACCTTTTGAAGTGTCGGAAATAAACCTTTGACCTGTTACCTAAATGTGATTCCTAGGTCCAAATGCCGGCGTCAATCAATCCGAAACATTAGTCCTTTGTGAATGACATCACTTTTATCAATTTGACAAGCAAATCATGTAATCGTTGATTTGGTGTTTGATTTCTTTGAAATTATACTTTGTCTATTAATTAATGATGTATTACCTCAGATGCAGTTATTACATAAAAATTAAACAATGCTTGCTTGCAAATATACTTAGGTTACTTACTTTGGGATCAAAGCAATGTATGTGTTGTTGTCCAATCTTTATTTATTACTTATTATTTAATGTTGGTAATTTATCAACAATACCGCATTCATTCATAATTACTGGCTTACGTTTTTATCTTTTAGCAACAGTACCTTTTAGTTTTTATCTTTTAGTAGTATTATTTATTTGTAGTACAAAATATACAACGTCCCGCCATCTATCCTTACTTATCAACTTTCCGTAATAAATACAAAATTATACAAGCACTGTACAAGTTAGAATCAATGCATCAACCCTTATAATAAACTATTCCAACCGTCATCAGTTACAATTACAAGAATGGAACGTTTCACCAATTCAAATGCGTCAGGTGCATAAATTGCAACTCCTGCGCAGGTCCGGCAGATAGCTGTTGTAGCGCACGCGTTGAACGCATAACTCATAACCAGTTAACAACTGCATATATTTTCAGCCTGTCTCGTTTAATATCAACAGTATTGTTTATGTGTTAGAGAATTTTCTTTGAAACACAAGCTAAAGATTAAAATATTAAAAATATTTTTAAACTTAAAATATCTGAAGTTCTAGTCTAGAACACTTTCAATTATCTTACTAAAATACTACTACTACAAGTTCCACCAAACAATAAACATAGGATTCGAACCTGTTTTTTTTTTGCATTTGGCAATAGTTTTGACCTTCAATCAAATATCTTATTTAATCACTCTTATTTTCTAATAGACATCGAGTACACTAGCCCTCAAGAAACTAAAAAAAAAAACACTTAATTTTTTTTACAAAAAAGATTCAGTGTCAAAGATACAACATGATGATATGTAGAATTATAATTTTAGAAAATTAAGTATGACGCAGAGTTCCTAAGTCTTGCCAAATACGTAAAAATGGGTCGGAATAGAACATTTTGGATTATCTATCGATTAATTATTTTCAAACGGAATCAAACAGTTTATTGCGGTCGGCGTTTGACTGTTATTATAGTGATTGCAGGATATATCCATTGTCGATAATTGCTGCCAGTGTAGTTTTAACGTACAAACTTACCACTGCATTATCATAATAATCCAGGAAAAATTGTTTTACTTTTTGGGGTAATAAAGAAATAAATATTTGGTTCCAAATACATTTTGGTGTTTCAGAATTTGCTTGACTGGATTTCGTTATGATTTATATTTTTACTAGTGGTTCCCCGCGACTTCGCCCGCAAGAGTTGGATTTTCCATATAAACTTTCATCCCCATTTTACCCCCTTTATGCTTTTATATTGCAATATAATGTAGCCTTTGTCCTTTCCAGGGTCTCGACCTGTCTCCATACCAAATTTTATCTAAATCGGTTCAGTGGTTTAAGTGTCAAGAAGTAACAGACAGACACACTTTCGCATTTATAATATTAGTATAGGTGAGATATTTTATATAAATAAAACAATTAAATTCAGGTGAAAAATCGCAGTGATATGTTTTTTTAATTGATGGCCAGTTTGAACTTTTCCTATATATTTTTTTAGTTTATTTTATTTTTCTTCAAATAGGTAGTTTGAAGAAGTCTTCAGTTTAGTCACACAGTCACTCACGTACACTAACCATGGCCAAATGAACATTCCGGTTTTTTTGTGACTTAAAATATGGTGTGACCATTCTATGTTTGGCAACCTGGGATACAGTTCTGAGCCAAAATAGTTTGCAAATTCTTGATGAGTTTATGGAATTCATTAATATTTTCTACGACGGATAGTACGTACTGATTTTTATTATTTCGGAACATTTCGTTTTCTTAACCAAAGATGCTGTTATAATTGTAATATAACCTTATTCTTCTTAAAGTTACTTAATTTGTAAGGTATTATAAAAATTTACTAAATAGTTACTTACTAATGAAATAAGATAACATAAGAAAGGCAAATAAATATTTTTGAAGCTGATTAAACGGTTTAACTTTACTCATTACTTGTCTTATATTAAATCAAAGCAAACTTAACCAAGGTTAACATTTTATGTTTGCGGTTACAAATACAAACAAACATAAAAATAACCAAGTCATTTGTTTTAATAATCCTAACACCAATATGACCTTCTTGGTAATCATCACTAAGACTACAATTGCTTAAAACCTGGTTAATCACTGTAATATAAATAAGTACAACTGCATTTAAAACGGTATGTTTAAGGATATTGCTTGATTCTTTAAATGGATTTTAAATATTTGCGTATTCTAATTTTAAATATTTGCGTATTCTAAATTTTTCGTACCAGTTTTTTTGCAATGTAACTCCATTCGGTGTTAGTATATAAGAAATGTCTTACAACTAACCTAGCTCTCAACTTAGTAATCAAATTATTTAAGTAGCGGACTTCTGCTTACAGCTTCCAAGGTATCTAAACACTTGTACCATATTATGAGCATGGATGTCATCCTATATGGCAGATTCGTTCCTGCAACAGTTATCATCGTAGTTTATTTGTTTACCTGCAACAAAAAAGAAAAAAACATTAATTCATCATCACCACCAAATATTTAAATGGAATAACATGCTTCATTTCGTACGTAAAAAAAATCAAAAACAAAGTAAAAGCTACTATTGCCAGCGATATCGCAATGGTAATATAACTTATATTCGAAATATTCAGGTCAATCACCTTTAAAGAAAACGGTTATGTATGATTTAAAATTATATTAGCTTATATGCAACGAAATTGTCTGATCACGACTATGGAGTGCTTGCTTCGCGCCGCTGCGCTGACACGAGATTAGCTGAACGAATCACATAATCTTATGTGCTTGTTTCTTAAAATGTCAGCAGAAACATTCGTGGCCAGGTATGGTCAAAATTCTTGTGTTAGTCAGAAATAAAACTTATATTTTTTTCCTACATTACAACAACTATTTTTTTAGTTTCAACTCGAATAACCCGGCGGAATTATTAACATGCATGAATAAGTAATTCTGGGGTTTAAAACGGTTCACAGAAAAAAAACTGGTGTTGAGTTTTCTAAACCATCTATTTTAATGACTTCTGAGCTTTATGAAAGTTAAATTAAAATGGCCTGTTTTTAAAAACGTTAAATATATTCGAATAGCAAAGCTAAAAACGATAAGTTTCTTCAAACTTATACATAATGCTGAATTCAGAGAGAGTCTTGGCAAATAGGCACAAAAAGACTATCGTAAGTAAATCACTGAAGTAATTATTTGCAACCCACGCCTTTTACATAACCAATCGTCACCTAATATTTCAAAGTAAATAATTGCAACTTTCTGCACTGACGGTAAACTAAAATTATAAAGCAAATTGCTGAGCATTTTCACCTCATTCACGATACGACGTCGTTGATTTAAACACTAGTTACTAGACAGACGCCTAGTTCTTATTAAATCCTGTTAAAGACTGCACACACAATATAATATTTTCACAATGAATCTTCAACCAAGTGATTCGCTTTTTAAAAAAAAACACAGCATATGGGACATGGAAATAAAAAAATAACACGCAATTCTCTTTTATCCGCGAGATGTTTTCAAGATGATTTATTCCG
The DNA here is from genome assembly GCA_949316185.1 of Pyrausta nigrata. Taxonomy (NCBI): domain Eukaryota; kingdom Metazoa; phylum Arthropoda; class Insecta; order Lepidoptera; family Crambidae; genus Pyrausta; species Pyrausta nigrata. Next base: position 5,202,283 of record OX438937.1, read on the forward strand.
AAATCCTTACAAACAATAAGCTTTTTCAGGAGAAACTTGCTCTACTTTTGACCACATCAAACCTATTTGGATGAAATCGTGTACTACAGCAACAATAATTCCGATCAGGCAGGCAACAAACAGCACAACAATACAACAAAATTTCGTTCAACTTTTTTTATTTGGAATAGGTTTATTTTTGACTTTAGATTAAACCAGGCTCATCACCAGACTAGGGTTAAGTCAGATCAGCTTATTTTTTTAAGAGTTGACGTCCTACAAAACCATCATTAGCCACATCTGTCATTGTTTTGACCAGTTAGTTTGAAAAGATTCTGATTATATAGTCAAATTAATTCTAGTAGATTTGTTTGTTTTTATTACATATCATATCACTTTATAAATTGTTTCAAATCTTTACATTCCTTCAATAGAACACCGACCGTCGACAAAACACCCAAGTGTGCACCTTCCTTTACTGACGCAACGATCGAACGTTATCAACGGAATTAATTCAGTACTTCAGGGTTTGTGTTAAGTAGAACAGTGGGCCCTACGTTGTGCAATCACAACGCCATCGTTGCACAAGTGGTTACTAAACAGGGACATTTTAATGCATACAAAACACTGGTAATTTATTGTATTAAACATTATTAGCGCGGTGGTATCAAATGTTACGATTTCCTAAGAAATAGTCGGAATAATAAAAGCCTTTAAAGTCGATTAACTGGCTGAAATGAACGATTCATTTAGAACTTCAAGTTGAGTGTTGTAAGTACTTATAAACAATCAAATTCAAATTCAAATTTCCATAATAGCGCAGGTAAGGCTATCCTAACAGAGATCAACCAGGTACGAAGGAGATATATTGGTGCACAAATGTATACGCAAAACACTGGTGCACTCTCTGATCCTTCTAAAGTTCGGTGAGACTGCACTCCTACCGGAACGAGAATAGGCGCATAACCAGCGGCTTAACTTGCTTTTTGGCACAGAAGTGTCACCACCAACTTCCTGAGCAGTTTTTGAGTTATATCAAGACCCAGAAACCAACGGCCTGATCCAAGATTCGAACCCGGACCCCTTAGACATACGTATGAATCAGAGTGTAGACCACAAGGTTTCATTTGATATTTAAGGTATCTTAATGCAATCACACGAATCAATTGTAGCCCTTTCTCAAGTTTCTACCCAAGATCGTAAAAACAACTCTGTTTTAGATCTACAACTTTCGATATTCTATCATTTGGTTCCATTTCCAATCCTAGACACTTATTTATGATACTTGTTCTAGCTTCCCATACTCTAGCAAGAGAGAGCCGTCGCATCAACAGTCTGAAGTCTCATACAATACAGTCGGAAACAAAAAAATAGTGTGCAACTATTGCCTAACTTATTTTTTTTTCTTTATTATAGGATAAAAGGTATTATAAATGGATACATTAGCAGCATAAGTAAACCACTAAGTGTTTTGAGTTATGCTGCATCTCACATCGACAAACACTGAAAAAAATTATCAACCAAACTAGTTTTGTTAGTTGAAGGTTTCGTTGTAGGAAAGTAAATTTTTGTTAATATAAACAATCTTTTTAAGTTCGCAAGTTTTTTAGTAAAGTTACATTACGTGCAAAGTTTAAAATCCGCTTTTCAATTTAACTGTCATTGTTTTTAAGGTTATTCGGAAGGTATCGTTTTTAATAAGAAAATCAGTTCATCGTCATAATACTAAAATGTTTCCTATAATGTGCTTGCTTTGTTTGGAATAAAAAAAGATAATATTATAAAAAGTGTTCGGCTTATGCTACGTTCAAATTAATTGACTGTTTTACCTCGGACTTTATTAGGTCAACAGCAAAATTAAATAGTTATTGGAACTCATTTTAACCGTGCCCCGATTCTGAATGTCCTCTTAAAGGGCAAAAAATATTTTTGACGTCCTGATTGCCTATCCTCGTATTTTTGCCAATACTCGGAAGTCATTTCCGTGATTCAGTTGCGGTCGCGAATAAATATTATTATTAAATTTGATTTTACGATCGATACTGAGATTTGACTGCGTTCTTGGTTATGGTTACGTAAATTGCCTGATGTGTTACTGCAACGAACAAGCGAACATAATTATTATAAAATAAAACACCCGACTGCAAAACATATTATATTTTTTTAATTGTCTTTTTACTGGCTTTCGTTTGATACCCATATTGCTATGGTAAGGAAAAAATAATCCACCCTCTCCCCTTTATTTACATTTGCGGGCGATATTTTGTAAATGTATATAGCCTACGTCACTCTCACAATTTTGACTGATTCAACGACACCTCATATGTCAAAAACTGTCCAACCGTTTGGGCTGTAGGGCGTGCCAAACAATTATACATACATACATACTCTCGAAAAACATAACCCTCCTTCCTTTGGGTAAAATGTAGACTCATCAACATTGCTACATTCTGTTGCACTCGACTGTACACAAAATGCTCTCGCGCACGTTACATTAATATACGTTCTTCTTCCGGATTCCACTGCATTATTTCAATATTTCGTAATATTACACGGCAATTTTCCACATCATTTGAGTTAAATGATGTAATGATAGCCAATACGCAGCTTACGCACTGTTTTACATAAACTGGTGTATATTGTGTGTATGTGGGAAGTGTGCGATAATTAATTACTTTGAAATTGGACCGTCTCTATGATTAATTTAATTAGCTACACGTTAAACTTAATTGTGTAAGTGATTGTTTAATGACGGGTGATATAACGAAGCTTGCCGGTTTGACAAAGTAAGCAAGAGGAAGTATTACAGGTAAGTATATAAGTCAGCCTATTAGATCCCACTGCGGGGAAAAGGCCTCACCTCAACTATGAGTAGGAACGAGCCATACTTCACCACGCGGGCTCAGTGCGGATTGGTGGAGGGGTGTAAGTAAGGCAAGTGACAAACCTTACTGTCAGAAGTTATCAAGCCGCCCTAGGGCCTCTGACTAGGCTTAACGACTAATACCACAGATATTAGCCGGGACCAACTGCTTAACGTGCCTTCCGAAGCACGGAGATGCTTGTCATGGACGTCACTTAAATGGTCGGAATGGTCACCCATCCAATCACGACCGCGCCGTGGGTTGCTTAACTTTTGGTATCACTACCAAAGCGCTGCCGCCACTGCGCCAAGCACCTCAGGTAAGTAGTATTGTATTTTATTAATTTAGAGCCCATACAATGGCTCCAACGCCGGGTCTGGGCAGAAGGGGAAGACCCAAAAATGCTGGCTTGACGTCGTGGCGGATGACATGCGTGCAAATGTGCTCACCAACCTGTCAAACTCCATAAGACCCGCGAGGGGGCCGATAACATTTAATTGGTGACGTGAAGGTTTAAGGATGCAGCAGATCGTCCGAAGTGGAGGCATACCTAAAGGTAGGAAAAAACACAACCGGGACCACGCTCGGTTGATTAAAAAAAAAAAAAAAAAATGGTCTTACATACAAAATTAAACAGCTGATCGTTCACTGTATTAGAAATGTGGAACGATGAAAATTGCTTTTGAATTTTTTTTAAAATAATTATTATTGACACCATCAATCCTTGATTTACTTCTTATGAACTGTACTCAATAAAATTACTTTTAATGTCTTTTAATTATATTTTTTTTAATATTGTAGATAATTTGAAAATATAAATAAAGTTTTGTTTTAAATATGCTGTTATTTTAAAGAAATAGGGTTTCGTAATTGTTTTGAATTGAATTTTACCCTATTGACGAAGTTCTGTTAGTATGTGCATATAAAGTACATTGCATTTATCGTGAGAGTACATAGTCCACTTATACATCTTTGTTTATGTACCGTGTCGCCGCATTTTAACTGAAGCATCCGAGTCGCATTGACATTTAAATTACAATTATGTAATCTAAACCTTTCTGTTGTGTAATGCATTGGTTTTAATCACGCCATAATTAATTGTGCATGTAAAAGTCTGTTAATAAAGAGATAAGAAAAATATATTTTACAAAAATTCGTTAACTGACTAACGTCTCCCGTAGGTCAGTTGGTAAGAGCCTTCGCCCGTATAGCGAAGGGACGTGGATTTGAGTCCCACCACACAGTCGATTAATTTTTGTAAGTGATATTTAATTTACTATTTTACAGCATTTAAAAATAACTGTTTTCTGATTTACAAAGTTTTCAGTTGTTCTCATCTAAGCGTTTGCCGTCCGTGCGGTACAGCTACTGGAACTATTTTACCAGTCCGGCAAAATTGCCGGATAAGGAGTAGTGTAAACAGGGCCTAACCATCAAACCCTTCCGGGCAAGGTAGTGAAATACATAACTGCTTATCTACAGCAATGTTTCGATCTATCATTTCAAAACAATAAGGTTAGGTTGTAGTCCAGGAGCCCGAAGCAACAAAACAACACGCAACACTTCGCCGTCCTAAGCTACAATTAGCGATTGTAAATAACCTTTACGTATGTGGCTATGGGCACGTTAATTTCCAAAATGTTGGTCAAAGTAAAGACTCATTTATTCTTTTCTTTTTTAGACTTCCGATTTGAAGAATAGTATGTCTTGCAAGTCTCAAATAACTTGTCATATTTTGTATTTCCTTCTGAAAATAGTCGATCATAATATTATGGCCCAGTAGTGAAGGAAAGTAATCAGATGACACGATTTTTTTTACATCAAGGAAATATCTTAATTATACTTTGTAGCTGCGACGGCCACTGGGCATTATGTGGGGCGCCAGACCTCAAACAAACCCCTCCTAACCACTAAAAACCTGACGGTGTCTCTCTGGGGCCATTGAGATAGGAACGTGCGGATTTTGCCTTAGGCTTACGGCCATAGCCATGCTTCGTAGCTGATACGATCTATGCTAACCCTATCCGTCATTGGTTAGTTAGGGTTTACATGACAGCCGAGCTGTATTTAGATCCTGGCTAAACAGGAATTGCAGTGGTGGCCCAAGCAACACGTAAACCAGATAACAGCGTCTAATCACAAAAAGTAGATTAATGCTTTACTTTGCCTTACAGTGTTACAGCTGACAAGTGCGCATTACATTAATTGTGGTCAGATCATTCCCTTATCTTATACGATGATAGAAGAAAGTGAAGACTGTTGTAAAGTTTTTACTCATATGATAAAGATAAGTGGCAACACAGCCCATTACATGCTACTTCCAAAGATATGTATTGCGTATTGCAAGTCCTACACTAGAAATGTCATACACTAAAAGTTCCTTTTACCCTACAATAGCCAAAGCTTCCGCGACTTACGTATTGCTATACCTTATGGCCACGTCTCAGGCACTTCCACAAGATACTATACCAATATTAACTAGATCAGTTGTTACGTGTGCCTTGCGTAAACGATTTACTACCCTCGGTTTATGTATTCAATTCCTACTTTGTGTAATTACTCGTAGATCATTGTCGGAATAGTAAGCTCGAGTAAGCAGGGACATTTGTATTTATGGGGATTTTATCTAATAGTAAATGTCCGTGCGTATGCCGTAATGGTTTATGTGGTGGGCATATGACTGGACAGCAGTGGTAGGATTAAAGAGCTTTTAGTTAGTTGATATTACGAGGGTCAAACTGAAAGTTCTTAGAAAATCAAAAACTGATTACATTAGCCAGTTATTAGTTTTATTATATCTTTTCAAAATATTGTCCATTGACGTCAATACACCGCTGCATGCGATGGAACCACTGGGAAAAGCACTTTGCCCACTCGTCCTTAGGGGTCTCTTCAATGGCATCGCGATACGCAGCCACCGCTTCTTCAGCATTCATAAACCGCTTTCCTTTAAGTTTTTCTTTAATTTTTGGAAATAAATAAAAATCACAAGGCGCGAGGTCGGGGCTATACGGCGGGTGACCCAGTAATTCAACGTTTGATGTCGCCAAATAGTCGATCGTTCGCTTGGCGGTGTGCGACGAGGCGTTGTCGTGGTGAAGGAGGATCCTACTGCGAGGTCGTTTCTCTCGAACTTTTTCCAAGACAAGTGGCAAACAATTGGTAGTGTACCATTCTGCAGAAACTGTATTTTGATCCTCTAACACAATTGTTGCGAAATGACCTATCCTTCCAAAGAACGAGGCCACCATTTTTTTTCCCGCACTTCGATCTCTCTTCACTTTAGTTGGCAACTCCTCGAAAGGAAACACCCACTGAGCAGATTGTCTTTTGGTTTCAGGATCATAACAGTAAATCCAGCTTTAGTCACCTGTTAGTATGTCGAACACAGCATTTGAGTCACCTCCGTTAAATCTTTCAATCATTTTACGGCACCAATCCACACGATGGAGTTTTTGAGCCTTAGTCAAATTATGAGGTATCCACCGGGCGCAAAGCTTCCTGACCGCTAAATGTTCGTGGAGGATTTTGTGCACTTGACTCATACCGATGCCTAAGCTTGTCCGAATCTGCTGATAGGTCACTCTTTTGTCAGTCTCTATCATACGCCGCACAACACAGATGTTATTTTCAGTCGTCGCCGTAGAAGGCCGTCCCTCACGTACATCATCAGTGAGATTAGTGCGACCACGTTTAAACTCATTAAACCAGTTGTAAACAGTCGCACGAGATGGGGCTTCATCGTGAAAGGCCAATCGTAGTCTATCATAACTTTCTTGTTGACTTAAATGACATCGAAAGTCATAAAAAATCATTGCACGAAAATTTTCTCGTGTTAAATTCATTTTGACGTGACACAGACAATTTTCAATTTGCCGCCAAGTCGTAAAACAAATGACAAATGAATGAAATATATACTCAGTAATATTGGCAAAGAGTTCTATTTTCAAATTTTAGAATATTTTTTTTATTATATTGTTTATAAGTGGCCAGTTCTAAGAACTTTCAGTTTGACCCTCGTATATGATCCAGACTTGAAGCAACAGAAGACTATTAATATTTCACCTAACCACAAATTTTTATTGATGTATATCTTGTTTATAGAGAAACGTGATTAGTTAAAATATTCGTTAAAATAATAATTCGTTAATTTTTTTTTAAATATATCCAATAATTACGGGTGCTATGATGTTTCAGACCCTGAAAAACATTCCTTCGAACATTTTTGATAAAGATTTCCATCTCTAAGCATGTCTATTTTTGCAGCTCAAATATAAATCAAACCCTTGCAAAATAGAGCACATTAAATTAGCCCCAATTCCAAAGACAAATACAATCTAACTCGAACAAAACTGCGCAAATTCACACCCAGCATTAGCCGACATTACTGTCATATTGGCCAGGCAGAGTTGATGAATCACCATCCCACGGCAGAACGAATCGAGCCGCACTGTGCCAATAGTATTGCTGAAATGTCACGTCAATCAGTAGGTACATATGCCTACACATGTTATAGTACTTGTAAAGTGTATGTTTACAAAAAATACGACCTATTGAATAGTGTAGATAGCATTTGGTTTTAAGAAAAGCTTCTGTAAATATAGGTTTACTATTATTTATTCTGTGCTTTACTCGTACTTCAACGTTTTAACAATGTCAAGTATTGTTATTAATATCTATTCTGTATGCACATGATCGGCTGTGAGTGTTCAAACATCAAAAATTTATGAGAAACACCGATTACGGTTACGGTTAAAGAAAATTCAACATAATAAGACACTTACTCTTTCTATCTCGGTTTAAAAAAATCTTTTCTGCAGTACAAAAGTCCATATTAATTTGAAAGTATCTATTTTCTACCATTGATTACACAATTTACTTATAAAAATGTATTAGTATTTCTGAATTTAACTTTCTGAACAATTTACTACTTTGAGTTGCCTACTCCGAATAGAACCGATTACGGCCTCCATTAATATCTTAGCATGAAAATACTGCGACAGATGTAGTTCACAGATAGAGTTTAAGTATCACGGTATTTCACTCTTGCGCAAAATCATACTAGCTATGTAATTCATTACAATAATATCATAATATAGTGAGTAGACAGATAACTACAGTACATCAATACAGTACACCCGTACAGTAGTGTATTGATGTATTAGCTTAAACATTTGACAGAATGACGACCGTCTTGGTGTAGTCGTTCGCGCACCGGACTTCTAAACCAGGCGGTTGCGGGTTCGAATCCCGCAAGGAGCAAATGTTTGTGTGATGAGCACGAGCATTTGAACCTAAGTCATGGACGTTTATATGTATTTAAGTATTTCTATCCGTTATCCTAGTCGCCATAGCACAAGCTCACGCTTAGTTTGGGGCTAGGTAATTGGTGTGTTTGTTGAAACAATTTATTATTATTATTTATAATGTAATTGTAGTGTAGTTTGTAATTATTTTTAAGCAGCTTATTTAAAAGTAAATACAGCTTGGTGCAGTTGGTATATAATAAGGTCATTTAACAAACGATCATTTAGAGTTTAATGTTTAATGTTGATGATTGATTAATGTCACTGGTAAAGTACATTTATTACTTAAGTAACATTACAAAACGTAAACGTGGCGACCGAACTTTTTATTGCTTAATTTAAGTAAGTAAACTTTATAGCCTGACGACGAAACCGGTTTTGTCACACTTAGATTTCTTCCAAGAAACTATATTTAAGCTCTATTTCCCACACTTGAGGTGCATTTTCATGCATTTGGTACGAAATTAAGCTGCCTGTCTTACCAACTTCTACTAAGTCCCGTAAAGCTTATCTGGACCATAAATTGAACCGTTTTCATATCATATGAAATGCATAAAACTATCCATCAAGTTATCAGCAACTTATCAGGAAGTGACAAGACTGGTAAAAAGTAGATCAGATCAGACGATTCGTGACTAGTTCTTGTCAACATTGACGTGTTCAATCAGATACAACTAGGCAAATCCTTTTGTTATCGGTAGCCCTAAGTTTCTTGCATAAGTTGACGTAACATTTAGGCTACTTAAAACCGCAGGTACGAAATGACTTAATAAACAAAACTTGCATAACAAAGTGTAGCAGCAGATTGTTTCCTGGAAGAGATTGTTAGGGTAATCGCTCTGGCTGCTGATTGGCGGGGAAAATGCTGGAAATACACGTGTGCCGGAATAAGGATCGTGTTCGTGGTTATGGCAACTGTTTTGAGCTGAGATGATAACAATCTAGTCACAAAGTCTATACGTATTGTTCGATGGCTCGAGCTAATAGTCAAATGTATAGGAAGAGCGCAGTCACACGATTTTAAGGTAAAATAAAGTTTTGATTTGGGTTGTAAATATTTTGTAGCTGTTGTTTTAATTTGCAACGCAATTTGAATAAGTATTTTTTTAACCCTGAAAATTTAGGCTTTTATAAATACGGTTATAAAAGCATTTTTTCTAATCTTTATGGTTAGAGAGAATTTTAACAATTTATTTTTGACATTCATGTTTATTTGTAATAATTTTGTATGACTAAATATTTGCCAAATTGTTATTAATATTTGCACGCCTGCATGCAAGCTGAACACAAGGGAATACTAGTAGCTTTAAGATGCGCATTGTAAAACTTGTATGATATAATTCTTCTGTCTGCATAAGCAAGTGAATAAAAATTCGTTGCAATTTGCGAATAAAAACATGTTTCAACAAGGCATTTAGAGCAATACCCTATGTTACTTAACCATGTAATTGCTACCATTGTAATTGCTACCGTCATCAAGCAATTATAGCAAAACATTGACACACTTGCTTGACCGACTGTACGCTTTACGCCTCAAACAAAAAGATAATTAATTATCACTCTTAAGACAATGTAGTAGGGTTGAGTTAATATGGTTGACAAATTTACATCCTTAAAGAGCAGTGAGAATTATACAGAAGCTCTATTTCTTTCTTGATGCTAGTAATAGTAATACCTAGGCACTTACTAGGATTGTTTTAAATCCCTATAATGTATTAACCTAAAATAAAAATATTAATTGTGAGTTTGACTAACCCTTTGAAAACTCCGTCCAATGACGTGCGTAGACCCGAGTTCATTAACTTTTAACAGCCGGTAACATCGATTAACGGTTAATTTGACGAATTCCCATACAAAATATGTCAAATAATGCTAAATTGCTAATAAAATTATACCTGTGTTGGTAAAATCCAGGCTAAGTATCTTGATTTAAGGGCAAGACTCTACTGTTTTGACTCTAAGTATTTTGACGTAAGGGCATACTCCGGTTACAACATAAACGCATCACTAGTGCATCCACGTAGAGAAAGCCGCTTAAAACGGACGGACAGACAGACGAACTTGTACGTGCTTTGCAACGATTAACTTATCCTTGCACAACCATTTTATGGACCTATTAAGCCAATCGAATCAATGCCTTATGTCTTGAGTAATAGGTTATGCTGATGCTTGGTCACAGGCGAGGTTATATCGGTTTGTCTGGTGTCACGTCAAGTCCTGATCGATATTCAACTTGTGTGGCTGATGTTATGCAATGTGGAGCATATCCTTTTCTTAAGCTATAACAAATGAAAGTGGCAAAAATAGGTCAAAATAAAATAGGCAGGACGCAGACGTAGGGGCTTCACAGAACAAAAAAAAAATGTCAAAAAGCTTATTAAAACCGACAAAACGCAGAGAAGATGCGTATATGTACGCACGAAAGCTGCACCTTATTTTAGTCGCCAGTCCTGATTTGTAATAAGAGCATGGTATCTTAATTGCGAAATTTAATATTACTGTTTAATGTTTTTTTAAATAAAATTCTTTAAATCAAAAAAAAAATACAAAAACAATGATTACTAATCTAACCCCCTTTTAAATGACAAGAAGAATAGGAGAATTGAACTTTTATTTTTAGATCTAATTAATGATATTACGAATATCTTGATAATAACCGTAAAAAGCACCTATTCCATTTTTATTGTACTTTAACAATACAGTACGCTATTTGCATGAAGAGCGATGCCGTGAAGACGATATCATTCACAAAACGATACCATACCGAGCAGCTATCGTGGTATTTATTGCTCATAATTGAAAAAAAATAGCACCGTAACTTAACAAATCTGTCATGCGAAATAGAACTTTATTTTAAACTTTTAAAAAGTATACTTTTAGTTCCGCTCCATTTGTTATTTATTCAGAGCTCATCGCTATCAGCGCCCCCAATCGTTTGGTGCAGGAATTAATCGACAATACATAGTGAAAGTGGTTCGCTAATACACAATGTCGTTCCGCTAATCCTGCGTTCGGCGGTAAGGTACAAACGGGTGCTATTGCCACAGTTGAAGTGTAAAGCAGTGAGCTCAATTAAAAAAAAATATGTGTAAAGTCTACCGAATCACGTATTTTTTGGACGCAAATCCTTTTCACGTTGGATTCTAATTTTCTGATTAAGCTTATTAGATTGTACAGTTTCGATTTCAAGTGCAATAATATATTTAGATTGCATAGTGAATGCTTATCACTTAAAAAAACCATAATTATCTTATTTGCAAGCTTCATCTTTTGATTGTTAAATACTTGCAATAGTATTTCTTTCGAGTGTTGAGGGTACAATCCCAATAACATTGATGAAAGCAACGCGGCATTACAGCGTTAAGAAGCACTTGAAAATTTCGACAGGCTCTGCCAACGCCAGGGTGGCTGAGAGGTTAGGCAATCGCCCGGTATGCGAGGAACGCAGGTTCGATTCCCGCCTCTGGTGGTCGTTTTTTTCAAGTGCAATAATATATTTAGATTGCATAGTGAATGCTTATCACTTAAAAAAACAATAATTAGATTGTACAGGTTAAAGCTTTCCTGGTTAATAACATGCAACAATCCATATAAACTTAAACAAGATATTTTAATACAAGGCTAATTATTTTACTTAACTAAGAAGTGGAACATTGCCTCTGATTTGCTACAAATATTACGTTTTCTAAAACATTAATACTGAAATCTAAATTTAAAAATCCTATGTATATGTATAGCCTACATAGGTACAAAGACAACTTGACCTAAATCGTCTTTCTTAATCGTCTATAGTCGTTGTCGTCGTTAGTGACTAACTCATCCTTCTTAGTCTTATTAAAACCTTAGTAGTTTCCTGTAGACTATTTAAGTCATGCTCGTAGACGTAGACGTAGACATTTAATTGGTAAATAAAATGAAAAAATACATATCAGTACTAATATGTAAGTTTCACTAAAATATGTTACCATGGGCGCTATAATGTTGTTGAGGTATAAAATCCGGGTATTGTAACAACTAATTGGATCTACTGCATCCCAACTATACTATGTATGGTCTGGTATACGGGTGGCATTATGCAACAGCAAACCTTTAGTTACAATTGACGCAATTTGCGATTGTATCGGTCATTGGATATGTTGTGATCATTATCCGTAAATTTTAACGACGTGTCGAAATGTTAACAACTCTTAGTTTGACTGCAACATTTACCTACTAGTACGTATAATACGCCAGACCGTGAATCATGTACTAATGTTTTCGATTGGGCAACGATTGTTTTATTTTAAATTATATTGACTTTACATACAAATCCACGTTCCTCTTGCGTACGGCTAGAGATGGAATTCGATGCCGGCTGTGTTTTAAACACTGTGATCGGGATTTCTTTATAAGTTAAAAAAAGTTACAGTCAGACATCTGCCTATTAAAAAAAATCATTTTAAAAAGCATACCGTAAGTTGTAGGTAATTTTAACAGACTCATAATTAAACTCGTTTCATCCTAACTGATAGCTTTAAACAATAAAATTTCTGTCGGATAGATAATTGTGGATAAATTTTCTAAAGTACTGATGAAATGGAATGCGGCTCTCTGGCGCAGCAAATACTAAGAAAGATTCGTTGAGAGAATAACGTCCTCAGTTGCAAGATTATTCCCCCGAATAGCGAAGGATCTTGGGTTCAAAACCCACCTGAAGACGTTCGGTTAATTGTTTTATTGTGTTTTTTTACAGACCTATCATTATAACAAACAAATATTTGCATTGTATCTTCTCTACGGACAGGAATATAATCCTTGGTAAAAAGTGTCGTTCCCGCTTTATCATTTTTTTTAAACGACCGTCTTGGTGTAGTGGTTTGCACCCCGGACTTCTAAACCAGGCGGTTGTGGGTTGAATCCCGCAAGGGGCAAATATTTGTGTGATGAATACGAGCATTTGTACCTATGTCATGGATGTTTATTAATGTATATTATAAGTATGTCAATCTGATATCCTGGTCTCCATAGCACAAGCTCACGCTTAGTTTAGGACTAGGTAATTGGTGTGTTTGTTGAAACAATTTATTTATTTATTTGTTTGTACATCTCATCAGAATTCGTTGCTATTCAGAGGTAGAACTCATCGTAAAAAGGGAAAACTACGAACAGCTACCGTACTATATGGCAAGTTCATTCACTCATCATGATACGACTGGTAATTGTATGAGTTAGGTAAAACGACTCTTAAAACTGGTCGGCACTGACCGCCAGCGAAAGCGAAAAAATGTCGCTAAACACTTAATCACCTGTTTTAGAATCTTGCGAGAAAGTAATTACGTATCCTGATGTACGCTACATAATAGTCTCGAGGATTTATATTTACTTTCAGATTGTCTGTATCTGTCTCACCTCGAAGCACTAGTAAAGTCAGCCTATTAGATCCCACTGCTGGGAAAAGGCCTCACCTCCTCTATGAGGAAGTACGAGCCATACTCCACCACGCGGGCTCAGTGCGGATTGGTGGAGGGGTGTATGTACGAAGCACTAGTAGGGCCCAAAAAATAAGGAGACATAATAGTATTCTTTATTATGTCTCCTTAGGACATAACTGGGAGGAGGAGTCATAATAGGAGATATAACTGGGAGGCAGGGGCCAAAATCGTGGAGAAAGGGTAGGGAGGCCTTTGCATTGCAATGGGACACAACAGGCTCCTAATTATAATAAAATAATAATAATATTCTTGACTCATATTTGTTATTATTGATATTCATAAGTGGCATTATTTTCGGTCCTGAAAATAAATGATTTTTAACTTTGACTTTGCATTTACAATTCGAAAATGAAAGTTTACACTTATACGTGCCTTTATATTACCCCCTCGTTTATCTCACTCCCATCAGGTTTTTATATCGCAACCTTAGTGTTATTATAATATTCTAAGATCGCGACACAAAATAACCTATGTCCTTCCGGAACTCAAACTATATTGTATCAAAATAATGTTACTACATATATCATATAATCAGTTTAAGCGTGAATACAGATACACTTTTGCATTTATAATATTCATATTGATATATTTTAGTATCGATTTTAGCTATCTTATCGAATCTTAACTAAAGTTAGCTATCAATAAATCATCAACTAAAATAGTAGGTACAGAAGATGCGCCAAATCATTTGCGAAATAGATATTAACCCACATATATTCACGACAGGAGATTATTGTATTGGCTATCAAGATTGTTATCGTGTACAGTATTATGACTCTCTATAGTTGTACATGACCCATTAAATGTTGATTGAATTAGTTCCTGATATACTGTTTTTATATTGTATTTTATTAGGAAGTAGGTCCATCTATCTAGACGGACCTACTGTTTTCTAAGTCAACTGGTCGTAAAAGTGCTTGAATCTCCCATTTAAAATAAAACTAAACCGCGTTTAATTTTAAAACAAAAAGAGTTATTTTCCACGCTCAACATGCTGTCTTTCTAGTAAGTTAAGTGCTAAATCAAAATAGGATTTTTACCAATCAAGAAATCGCATATATTCTCAAAAGCACTAGTCTTGCGCAATGAGCATGTATAGTGAATACAGTCACAAGCAATGAAATAGATTCAAATAAGTTTTTATACCATTGTCATAAGGTCTCAAATCGAATGCAGATGTGTACATATTGATGCTGTACATCGTGCGAGGCGTGACGAGCGCGGCGCGTACGCAGCTTCCACCGTTATTGTTACAATATCGCGCATAATACTCGTATCATAGGGGCGTGGAAACATGAGCGCCGATTGGTGAATTTGTAATGGATCTATTAAAAAACCTTAGCAGTATATTTTATTTACATTATTTAGAAAACAAGTACAGGCAGATCGACTTCCGGTACCACTTTGTACCGTTTGGAGACCAAAACGTTTGGGTCCGTGGGTCCCAACGCTGTCACTTTTTACAAAGAGATTTTCAAGAGGCTGGTTGCCATCAGTGGTGATCCAAGAGCTGGACCTGCTCAGCGTATAAGCATCGCTATCCAGAGCGGTAATGCTGCCAGCATCCTGGGAACCTAACCACAAGGACCCTTAATTTTAGTTTTTCTATTGTATTAAATAATTTAACTAAATTTTATTGATAAGTTGTATATATACGAGTATATATGTTTCCCTACATAAAAAGCTGTTTTATTTTGAAATAAAACTAAGCTACGAGTACTATGTCCTCAGAGCTTATCGTTTTAAGAACCAGCCAGCATCTTTGGTGTGATTCTTATCATGTATCCTCACAGTCCGGCGGCAAATTATAGCTTGATGAGAAGCAATGTCAAAATAGCTGTCAGGAGCCATCATTTCAATATACTCTAGTTTTTTTTTTCTTAACGCTGTATAAAACCTCTGTGTCCTTCTCACACATCGCTTCAGTGAGTGTCTATGCTTCGACGCCGTACAGGAGAATGGAGAAAACATAATATAGTTTCTATACTTACAAGGAATACCAAAATCCGATATGTACGATGCGTCTGAGCTTGTAACATAACTTATTCACTTATTCAAACACACTTACGGATAACTTATCGATTTATTTAAAACCTGACGTTTTGAATACTTTATAAAAGGATAAAAAAATTAACAAGTTTTAATAATTTATTATAGATACCTCTTATTTGAATGATGTAAACGTGTGGACCAGCTCATACTAGTACAATTTCTGTATCTAAATATTCTTTTAAAAGAGGCTTTAACAATAGTCACTGAGTTTCTTGCGCTGCTTCTTCTCAGCACTAGCCTACAATTTGTCCCGAAGCAGTGGTAGGGCTTGAAAAATATATGTTGGGACGTATATAAGTGCCCCCTGTGGGCCTACATACATAAATAAATGACTTTTATAGCCTATGCATTTTTTTCATGAAATTACATCAAACAAAATACAAGTAAAAGTTACGTAAGGTACTAACACAACACTCCCTGACTGCCCACATAATTTGCTGCTATTATCTCGTTATTGAGAGTATCAGCGCGCAATCATCACGACTTGCCCCTGTACCCTGCACGCGTTTTCGTAACCGTATTATACCTAACTAGGCCACTGCACTTCGCGATCAGCTGAGCCACGTATCAACTACGAGTATTTGATGGCCGCGAACGATAAAAAATACTTTACCATTGTCAATTGTCACACACCTGAAAAGATTCTTACAGCTCGGGGTCAAGATTGAGCGAACCTAGATAATAGTTTTTTTGTTATTTTATTTAGATCTGTGTCACCTAAAGTATTAGATAATTTTGTTGGAATGTTTAAACTGTGATTTGAGTTAGGTACTGGTGTAAAATGAAGTATTAAAAATACAAGAAGCATTATACCACAGAATATTAAAGTTGGTTAATACCCGTCTTTGTCCTGATCATGTCTCATGTCTCATCATCCAATTCATTAAGTCATGATTTAATGTTACGCGGGAGATAACTGGCTTATCCATGTGTAGAAATGGTCTTTTTGTCGCCTACACCACATATTATGTCTCCGTAAAGTAAATATATACTCATTAAGTCGGTAATTAAAACACCTTTACCGTAAGTCTTTCGTCACATCAAAATTCACTTAAACGCTAGCAGTGAACGCACGACCTTGGGTAATAGCGCCACCCCCGCCCGGCATAAGCGAATAAGGCCCAAATCACACTAAGCGTTTTTTCTAGAGCATGAGCATACGCACTTGCGCACGTAACAAAGCTAATCTCGTCTTAAGGCGCCAAAAACTAGGTTTTTACTTAAGCCTTTTCTTGAGGTTTTAGTTTACCGGACGTGAAATTTAAAAAAACCTGTGTAAAAAAATGTGTATGTGGACTGCGATGCATAAAGAATTAAGGAAAAATATCTGCTGTAGTTCTAATCAACCTTCCACAGAATGTAACGATAAGTTTCTACTATAGCAATATTAGAACTAATAATAATAATATCCTCCTAGCCGAATTTCGACTACGGCGGCCTATCCCAACAGACAGAGATTAGCCAACTGCGCGGGACATATTATTATGCACAAGTGTGTGCGCAATACACTGGTGCACTCTCTCTTCCTTCACTCTCATAATTCGGTGAGACGGCAGTCCGACATGACCGTAGAGAGGTCAGGCGCAGGACCAACAGCTTAACGTGCTTTCCGAGGCACGGGGGTGTTAAAACCACCAACTTCCTGACTCCGGAGCTGTGTCTGAGTAATTTCAAGACAGAAAAACCCAACCAACCTAACCCAAACACTCTCGGTCCGACCCGGGATTCGAACCCGGAACCTCGTGGAAAGTACCCAGCGTGCTGACCACTAGACCAATGAGGTAGATATTAGAACTATAAATTAAATAATTGGTAGGTTTAAAAACAACTACAGGATATTTATAGTTATGAAAAATATTTGTAGGTCATAGTAGTAGTATTAGTTTATTATTTCTTATTATATTTTAATTTATCATAATTCTTATCAAAATTTTACTACGCTAATTTTATTTAATTTTAATTTAATGAAGCTATTTTATACAATTTTTATTGAATACCATGTAAACATGAAATGTATGGGTGTAAATTTGCCTGAATAAAAATGATTTATATTTATATTTTTATTTATTTATTTATTAGTATACCTACAGGGTATCGCATCATAGATATGTAATCACTCAATCAATCGATCACAGAAATGTGAATCGAGTTATTGTTTTATTACGCAAAAAACCAAGTTGTGATTCTTTATTATTTCATCATTAATTATTTCATAAACTAAATGATTGACAGCTGTTTGTTTGCATATTGTTAAATACATTAAAAAAAAGTGCGTGTGACCCGCCCCGTGAGCTCCCAGCCTAATCTATCATGGCGGCCGCATTTTCACCTTCGTTGGCCAGTGGAAATGCGAGGCCACTGTCGCTTTCACGCGTTGCGATAGTTTTGTTTATGCATGCACTTTTTAACTCATTGTCCGTGTGACGAAAGGTTTGTTAAGCAAGCCCTTATTGGTAGGCTTGCATTGATCGACTTTGGCTCTGCACGGTCTATGAGAAAGTTGTTCAGGTTTGCAAGTTTTTGTCAGTCGAGACTGGGCTCGATTCCAATGCGCCCTATCTAAGATTAAATTTAGGTTCAGTCTCTATCTTTCTCTGCCAAACAATCGAAAAGAGACAGACTATATTAATTTAGAAAACTCAGACTAAACAGCTGTCCGTTGCTAAGGAAATTAGAAAACCTATAGACAATTTAGTAGGGATGTCATTCGATGACGACTAACGTTAGACGAAAACACGCAGAAACTTGTACAAATACGTTAAAAATCACATCACCTAATTTAACGTTTCTAAATAATTGTAGTCTGTCTCTTTTCGTTTGTTTGATAGAGAATGAAATAGATTGAACCTAAATTTAATCTTAGTCAGGGCGCATTGGAATTGAGCCCACTGTCTGTGTAAACATTACATCACACGATATTTCATTCAGTTCTTGAATAAATGACTCGGCATCTGTAGAACAGATTTGCGTACCTGCATACTGTCAATCACTGTTAATTGGACAGTTGATAGAATAAAGCTTCTGGATAATAAGATTGACTACAATTAACTACTCAATATAATTGGTGTATTCCAAACAAATGTTACAAAATTGAACTTTAGTTTTCATTTATTTACAAGCTTTCCTTAATCTCAGTTCAACATAATAACATGTTCTGAATATCATAGATCCTTTAGAAACGAAAACTAGACATTATCTTCAACTAAACTGCAATTCCCGTGCAAGTGGGCCAAGTGTATTTGCATTTACATAGGCTTGTGCATCAACAAATCCGGTGCATGCTCGTAAGAAGCCATTCAACAAGTTTGAAGGGAAATGCATTTCATAACGCATAGCAAATGAGGCGTGGTAACGAAATGTTAACACTTCATTGCGCGGGAGTTTTGCAAGTCGGCAAAAATAACAGAAAAAAAGGATTCGATGATACTTTACATACATTGTGTACCAAAACTAGAATGGTCCCGACGGTATCGAAAATACTCAGGTCTGTACATTAAGGGAAAATAATTAGAATTAACAGTAACACAAATTAAACAGTTAACATTTTGGGGTACCTACGAAATGTTTTGAATAAAGTCTGAATGATTCTATAAATCTTATTAAAGTAATTCCAGTTCCAGTAATAGTTAAACGTCTGTAGGTAAACCTGCACCATGTGAAAAAACAATTACACTTAGCCTGGAGTTTAAAAATGACCGACTGGTTAAAAATTAAACATGAGTTGGTTACATGTCTAATTGATAATCTGCCGGTTTGGCATTTTAGACATATTTTGTAAGGGAATTCTGTCCAATTACCCGTCAATCGAGGTTTACCGACTGTTTAAAATTTGGTAAACTCGGGTCTTATAAAACATTGCTCTCTAAAATTTGTCGTCAAGAAATTTTGATGAACTTGGGTCTTAACGGCATTGGTCTCTTAGAAATGTCGTCGAGATATTGCCGCAACAATTTAATCCGCAGACGGAAATTGCCCAAACCGTACCAATGCCGACATGCAACCATATTGTTGCTAACCAATTGCTGACCAATAATTACACAAATTACCAGTGTCACGAAATGACACACGCCGAAGCAATTAGGCGATAGACGATTACAAATAATGCGAAACGAAAACGGATACGTTAATTATTGGCGACAGGTTTATAACGAATTGCACAGGTTAGTAATTCACGGTCGGTCGTATGTGCAGTGTTTTCTTTGCTTGGCTAGTAAACATTGTAAGCAATCTTTGCATGCCTTAAAAAATACTAGTGAAAATAAAACTTTGTATTAGATAGAAAGTTGTATGTATTGAATGATAATTAACCATATTGGGTCGTAATTAAAAAAAAAATTTAAAAGTGGAATGATTTTTATGTTTGCTACTAAGCAAAGAAAAACTGACTTTATGCATATCTACTCATGCAATTTTCAGCTTTTCGACTTATAACATCTTTATTGCTTTTTCCCAGAACCACCTCTGTTGTAGGAATTTTCATGGAAGTTTGGTCCGCACCAAAACTTCTAAGTTATGACTAGACGGTAATATATTAAAATAGTTTATTGTGCTTGTTTAAATTTTGGGAGCTATATATAACTTTACGCAGAAAGATGTACAAATTAGATCGTCTTATAGCTAAAAGCGATCTCTTCCAGAAAACCTTTTGGTATAGGAAATACTTAGTCACATGAATAATAATAGTAATAGTATAGTAATAGTCATAATTTTGCAAGAAACTCTTTTTAAATATTAATCTTATATTTGTGACTATGTGATCTTATAAAAATATAATCCCAATTGCTATTTAAAAATAAAATCTCGTCGTATTCATAACATTACTCTTGATTATTACTTTAATTCTGGTGTAATATGAAATGCAGGCCACGGTCTCAGACTAAAGCCGGAGGCCTAGACCGAATTGGCGCGAGCTATCGTCAGTCGTGCGAAAGATGATATCGCTTTTAAGCTTGTACGGACGACGACAAAAGGGCTAAATGTAATAAAATTGTTACAAGTTTAAATAAAAAATCAGAAAATAACACTGTATGTGTTAAATTGTAATAAGTTAAATCTCATATCTATAGAAAAAAACAGCTGAAACGCTTTTCACAAATCTAACAGAGTGCTTATTCTTATTTTACATTAATAAAACAATATGTACCTAGGAACGTTTTTTTTAAAGTTCTTCCTTATGATACTAAAACCTTATAGGCAAAATCTTTGACATAGGTACAAAATACTCAAACAATTTGTACATTTTTCACAACATATAATCAGATAATCACCATAGCTTCCTTCTTCAATCTCATCGTGATTTAAGGCCCTATTGTTTACTTTATTCAAATGCCATCGCCCTTGAATTGCAAAGCTTACAAAATCTGACGTATGTACATACAGTTCACAACAAAAGTATTTTTAAATTATTCTTTTATCTTCAGCCATTGATTATACTTGCTCAAAATGCAACATTACTACTAACGTCTAGAAGTTGTTACTATTAAGTCAGGGAATTAAGTTATTTAACAAATCTTATTGACATAACCTCAATTATTATTGATGTAAGTACACGTCTTGTTATAAGCACGGACACAGGCATTGATATATTCTACAAAAATATTGCAGCAGTGAGGCGGCTGTTAAGTGAACAATTTTTTTACAAGCCTTACAATAATTATTGGATTCAATAGGGCATATTAATATAAATACTATTTATATTTTTGGGTAGTACTTAATATTTAAATTAATCGCTCATGCATACCTACTTTATTCTCAGTGCTCAGTTTATGCTCGATACGTAGTTTTTTTTTTTATCTTAAACTACTGCTATTTGTGAAGACCTATAAGTGGTTTCATTGTATTTTAGACTGTATTTTTATCATCCATATGTAAACCCTGGTTTTCGTATAAAAATTAAAGAAACTCAGTTTTTACATAAACAAATATCTATTAGTTATAATTGACAATGCAATGCAGCAATGCTATTAATTATCAATTGACGACGTACCATTTGGTACGGGCATGCCTTATTCGTGTATTACAAATAACACTATGAAGCGTATTTTTCTCACATTCGCTTCCCACGGAAACACGAACTCTATATTAAGATTACTTACGACATTATTCTTTGGAGTGGTAGGGGTTGCCTCATATTGTATGGTGCAATTGATGGGAGAAGAGGCGTAAGGGCAATTACGTCTTTATTAAACGGAAGGTCACATATATTTTTTCTGTAAGAATATGACGGCAGACAGTCACGGTTTTATTGTTAATCGATTACTTTAATAAGTAGATGTCGCTGCAGTTTGAAAGAATGATTACCGTAATTATAATCATAGCTGTTAATGTCGAATATGCATTTTCTTCAGTTTGGTGAACAGCTAACCAGGAAGTTGTCAAAGAATCTGCTTTGGATTTTATAGGATATTTTTTCTGTGCTTAAAAATGTACAGAATAGTTTAACAACAAATAAAAGCTACAACTAAACGGAAACAATTAATAAAGAAAGTAAAGTCATCCTATTAGATTCCCCTGCTGGGAAAAGGCCTCACCTCAACTATGATAAGGAGGAACGAGCCATACTCCACCACGCGGGCTCAGTGCGGATTGGTGGAGGGGTGTCTGTAAGGCAAGTGACAAACCTTACTGTCAGATGTTTTCAAGCCGCCCTAGGGCCTCTGACTAGGCTTAACGACTAATACCAACATATATTAGCTGGGACCAACTGCTTAACGTGCCTTCCGAAGCACGGAGATGCTCGTCATGGTCGTCACTTTAATGGTCGAAATGGTCACCCATCAATCACGACCGCGCCGTGGGTTGCCTAACTTTTATCACTACCAAAGCGCTGCCTAAATTAACTAATAAAGAAAGATAAAAGCACAAAAGAGCAAACAAACATATAAACAAATCACCGTCAAAATTATTCTATCACTAATCTTTGTCCAAGCAAGCTCTTAAACTTTGCATTTGGATCAAGCTGTTAAGGTCAGTACACACTATCCACTTGAATGCGTTTGATGCAACGCGACCGCAGCCGGGGCAACGACTCACGAGATTGACAGATCTTGATGCACTTCTGCACTTACTTTAATTAACTTAAGAGCTGCGGTTCCCAACCTGTCTGAAAAACAACTTTGGTTAATTTCAGAGATGTTTTATACCACATTAACAACTGACCAACCTTACAAAATTGCACCGATGCAACATGTTATATTCATTTTGTGTTAAATTCGATTTGCTATCTTAGGATTTTCTCTAAAAAGTTTAACCTTAGAGATTGTGTTCTAATAAAGGTACATAGTTTTATCAATATTTATACCTCTATGAACATGATGGTTTTCCGATTGAATGTTGTTATCTTCCTCTAGGTTTTGTGAGTGCAACTACGAGATCAAATAATTAGAAAAGTATTATTTAATTTCGTCATCATCATCATCAAATTTAAGAGCTAGGCTCTTGTCGGTGGAGTTTTTTCCATTCCTCTCTGCTTTCCGCCCTTCTCTTAACCTCCTGATACGACCCGACATTTATCTTTTCTTTTATTTGCTGCATGTAGCTTATTCTTGGTCTTCCTCGCTTCCTTTTTCCTTCTATTCTTCTTTCTATTATCGTTTTAATAAAATTGTCGTGTCGAATCAGGTGGCCCAACATTCGTCCCCTCCTACACTCTATTGTTTCCATCAATCTCCTTTTTTCCCTAACCATAGACAAAACTTCTTCATTTGTTTTCTTCTTCGTCCAACTTATACGCTCCATTCTCCTCCAGCACCACATCTCGAAGGCATCCAGTCTCTCTCTGTCCCTCTTTGTCAATGTCCACGCTTCACATCCATAGAGTGCTATACTCCAAATGTACACCTTAACAAGTTTTTTGCGAACTTTGCTTGATATTCTGGCCTTGAGCAGGTGCTTTTTTGCATTATAAGCTTGTCTCGCCATCGCTATCCTTGCTTTTATATCTGGTGTACATCTGGAGTCACTAGTTATTAAGCTACCAAGATATTTGAAGGTTTTAACCTGTTCTATTTTTGTGTTATTTATTGAGATAGGGCTATATTTTTCCTTTTTAGAAGCAATTAGTGTTTTTGTTTTATTTATGTTAATTTTGAGACCAAATTCTTTAAAAATAGTGTCCATTTCTGTAACCAGTTCGTAATTTAATTTCGTACTCCTCAGAAAACCTTCGGGTCGTATAGGATTGAACTTGAGAACCACTGGCTTACAGGGACAGAGATTGAAGGTTCCATTAAACACCTTTGTCTGTATATCAACTTTAGCGTATCGATCATTTGTCGGTTACTTCACGTAATAATTGTCGTTGCAACCTCATGGCGCAAGAGTCGTGGTTGACCTAAGGCACACACATCATTCTTTTATTGGGACTTAATTTGTAACATTTTTGGTTTCACCTTTAGGCTATGATGCGAAACTGTATAATCAGAGCCTTCGATGTATACTGAATCATTAATGGCATGGGTTTAATGATTGTTTATGTAGTTTGAGATTTTCGCAAGCTGATTGATTTTTGTGCCGAAACAGATATTTCATATTCCTCTTCCTACTCATGGTAAGTCTGTTTATGTATTTAAACTTCAAAACATAAGTTTTTCTTAGGCGTACCTATTATTGACATTAAATGTTACCTACGCTTAGGGTACCTAGATTAAAGAAAAAAGGGACCAAGAATTAGTCCCTCATACTCATGACCTGTATGAATTTAAGTCCAAGCTAACAATTTCGCTGTCCAATTTCGTAGTTCTGATAAACATTATCAACTGGATTTGTTGAGTCAGGCAATTTTTTTATATTTGATGCAGTATCATTCGTTTTTTATTTTATTTAAGTACTTACATAAATATTTTTTTTTTTTTACCTAAATTTATTTATTTAAGAAAACCAACAGCTTTATAGTAAGATATACAGACATAGTAGGTACTTAAGAAAAGTTAAGCCAATAACAGGTTTCCCTTACTTGCAACTAGTTTAGGACGCATCTAATTAAGTAATACGTAACATTTATATTATTACAAGTTACCAAGTATTAGTGTGGCATGAAATATATATGTGTCTGAGACGAATACAAGTTACAACTTGTTTATATTATACAAGCACAAGTAAGTGACCAAGCAAGTAACTAAGTAGGTATACAGGATGGTTAATTACATATGGGTTAAGTATACGCTTTTTGCCACAAGTACCTTCACATTTTGTGTACAGTAAATATGTCATTTGTCATGTTATAAGCACAGGGCACGTTATAAATTAGTCTAGTTTTGAACATCTGGCAGATTGCTGTCTGAGCGTACGTCAAAATCTGTTTTAAATAAACTTTGTTTTTGTACTTAGGCGCTTTATTCCGATATTTTATTTCAATCACACCTCAG
The DNA here is from genome assembly GCA_949316185.1 of Pyrausta nigrata. Lineage (NCBI taxonomy): Eukaryota > Metazoa > Arthropoda > Insecta > Lepidoptera > Crambidae > Pyrausta > Pyrausta nigrata. The sequence continues at coordinate 5,227,320 of OX438937.1, forward strand.
ACGGACAGAACGTTAACAACTGCAGTAGTATTGCAGTTGTTAACGTTCTGTCCCTGTCAAATTTGCTAACGAGAAAATGAAAGAGAAAAAAATTTTTGGCATCCCCGACATTTGATAGGTACTGCAATTTGACTGTACATTTGACATCAAAACAATATGATGCTTGCCCCACTCTGCTGATATTTGTGATCATTAAATATATATTCGATTGACAAATTGTTACATTAGTGGCAAAAACAAACATCCAAAAGATCCAATCAGATGATCGTTAGGCGAATTACGGCGGAATTCGATTCGTCGACGTCTAGTAATCGATCATTACTTTGGTTCATCGCTCTTTGACATACTATGTTAGCGACAATGATGCTGAAAGATCGATAAATTTATAGTTCTCTATATGACAAATAGCTACTCATCCGAAAAACTTGAAGTAAATAAATAAATAAATTGTTCCAACAAACACACCAATTACCTAGCCTCATACTTAGCGTGAGCTTGTGCTATGGTGACTAGGATAACGGATAGACATACTTAAATACTTTTAAAAACATCCATGACTTAGGTACAAATGCTCGTGCTCATCAACACAAATCACACACATCACACAAAGAAAACATGATTTGTAAAAGATAACTTTGAGATATTCGCATATAAACTTTAGGTACCTAACTATTCTACATTAGCACCTCTTTTAACTGCTGACCTTGTAATGTTTCATGTTTGATGCATATCGATAAAAAAACAATAATCAAAATAACTATTTAACAACACTGTTTTGTGTCTGCTTGCATCAGCATCACAAGAACTCGTATTTACATGCTCTCATGCATCTAAGAAGATTATGAAGCAATACTGACTCGATCAGATTCGAAAAGTATCGATTAGACTTTGTTAAGTACTGATTTAAGCAGAAACAATACGTGCAGACCAATCACGTTTAAGGTTATGAGATTATGGCAATAATAGTGTATCAATCAGATGCCAATTATAAAATCTGTTTATTAGACATTGCTATCTTTTAAACCAACAAAATAAAATAAATAAATAATTGCAAATTAAATAAAAGAAAAGAAAAACAAAGACAATTGCATATGCCATATTGCCATATCTGACAATTTGGGCTATACCTGCAGGGCGTCACTTGTAAATATTTATATCGTGTAACTGTGAATCTACCTATAACCTCATTGTTGGCATTATCTCAGATCACGATGTATGCTAATAATACAGACAACCCAATTTTCAATGTATTGTTCAAGTATACTATCTACTTGCTGTCAAGGTTCTCCAAATTGTCGCACCAATTTTGTTATTTTATGATACAAGTTCGCCTTTATTTTATTTACAAGACACATCGTTATTGGATAATAATATAACCTTGTTGTTGACGACCGTCTTGGTGTAGTGTTTCGCACCCCGGACTTCTAAACCAGGCGGTTGCGGGTTCGAATCCCGCAAGCGGCAAATGTTTGTGTGATGAGCACGAGCATTTGTTCCTAAGTCATGGATGTTTATAAATGTGTATAAGTATGTCTGTCCGTTATCCTTGTCACCATAGCACAAGCTTTCAAGCTTATTTTGGGGCTAGGTAATTGGTGTGTTTGTTGAAACAATTAATTTATTTAATTATTTATTTGTTTGGTTTTCGTGTACCTGCGCTTACCCATACACTCAAATCTTACTAACTTCCAATCAAATCTTAACAGCTCTAAGTATTTACTACTATGTTGTCTTTTGAAATGTATCATACTTTTGTTTCAGATTACCCATGTGAACTACGAAACCGTTTTTATTACGAAGAGATGCATATTGCAATCTCTAGGTACCGTAATAGCAACACCGATGAGTACATTAGTTGTACTCAATCCGACTTCAAATGGATTCTTTTCTTGAGCTTCCGATTTCAATTGACTCCACAGCAATGGACAACTCGTTTTCTATTTAAGGTCATTTCTGAAGGTTGTTGAATCAATGGCGCTAACGAATCGAATGATCCGATGCTTCGCAAGTTCACTCACTCGGTCTTTAATTTGATTTATGATCTCTTATTAGCCTTGCACTTGAGTTACAATAAAGTAATCATTTGAAGGTTAACGCATGCAAGCACGCTAGATTATACCAGTTATTTTCCGCTGTTTTGCTCTGGTATTTATTACGGAATGCAGCTTAATCTGAATCAGGCATTTCAATTAAAATATAAACAATATCGTATCTATATTATCAGACATCGTGTTTACAAATGACTGATTTGTTGTTGAGCTGGAAGATATTTTTTGCGATATTAATGACCTTAAAGGTCAGGGTGAACTCGAAAAAAGCTTAGTCCGTCGACCGACTTCTAACAAAAGTATCATTTCATTTTTTTTCACGATTAATAGACTTGGTTTTTGAATTTGCCTTGATTTATTCTTCCACGTCCTAGAAATCTTAAAAGACCTACTTAATTAAAACAACCTGACTTGGAAGCTATCGCAGTAACGATCTTTACATTTAAATTGCTATTTTTAAAGCTATCATTGCTTTCGTGATGTTAACGTTTGTATTGTAAGCTATTATTTCCTAAAAGCTGTAACTATCTCAATTTGAAAACAATATATTTAGGCAGTATGCCTTCTGATTGTTATTTTACTATGTAGACGACTTCATCAGCAGATTGTGAAACAATAAAACCTTAAATATTGACGTCTTAATCGAAATGCACTATATTACGATAACATCAGAACGAAATCACTTGCGTCATCAAACGTTCCATCTCAATTGCCCAAGATAGAACAAATAAAGGGCCACACAATGGGTTCTATATTTAAAATAGCTCGGCTACCGTCGTAGCACATCATCGTGACGCCACGGAATCTAATCCAACTGTGAGGGAAATTACTGCCCCAAAGTATAGGCGGCGCGTGCGCAGGGTTGCCCAACGGGACCAGGAAAGCCGCAGTTTTAATTAAATTGACAGTTTAGTGGAGAAAAGTTAGATTACACTTTACATAATGCTTTATTTACCCACATTTTAAGTTGTAATTTTTAGGTTTTAGTATTTTTAATAATTTTGTCTAAATACTTAATCTAGTTAACTCGATAAACGTATAAAAACTGGCCGTTAGATATTATTCAGTTTGTTTATCAAAACATACCTACTTATCACGTTATTAAAAGTAGCTACTTCCGAAAATAAAATGCTATAAATATGTAAATAAAGGACAATTTAATTTAAGAAAGATTTTATGCTTACAGTTCTATGGATCTTGAGTAACTGTAAAGTGAGTTGGAATACATATTTTAATTTATTTCAAACAAAAGATTTTTTAAGTAAATATTGTACACTACAATAATTCATCGACCCATGACACGAGATGAGACTCGAACCCACGACCCTTAGCTATCCGGGCGAATGATCTAACAACTGAGCTACGGAACAGGGAATTTTGTTACTATTTTTTTTACGAATCATATTTAATTTCGCTAACAAAAATTAATCGACTTTGCATTCGGTGGGACACACAGTCGATTAATTTTTGTGAGCGAAATAAAATTTGATTTCTTAAAAACTTGCAAAATAATTGCTAAAGTTAAAAAAAATATTTTAATATTTTTTTATTCATCCGTTTTCCAAGACGGTGAGAACTGACAGCCCTACTACTCCACAGGTCATCCCACCACGTTATCTCGGTTGAATGGTCTCGGCCGGCGTTTGACAGCGCTGCGCCGGCCCGTCCGATGCATCGAGTGAAAGTGCTGATTACGCCAATCGAATTATTAGGTAGCTCGATGTAATGGCCGTTCTTGCACTATTGTCGATTGTTTGATACGAAAAGCTGTTAATCGCTGGTGCTACCTTTTGAAATGTCAAAGAAAAGCCCAAATTTTTTATATCCGAAAATGCGAAGCAAAAGGAACCCTATAAACTTCTGACGAGGTTCCATTAAACTTTGCTAGTGCTGAAGCTGCCTTCTAAATTATTAATACAAAAAAAAGTAAATAATATTTAGTATTCCATTAAAATTACAGAGTATTCCAAAATAAAACGGATAAAACGGCCGAATTATGAAAATTTGTAACTCCACTTGGACTTTAGTTCTATATTAATAACAATAAATAATAAATTGTTTCAACAAACATACTTGAGCTTGTGCTATGGTGACTAGGATAACGGATGGAAATACTTAAATACATATAAATAGGTAGGTACAAATGCTCGTGCTCATCACACAAACATTTGCCCCTTGCAGGATTTGAACCCGCAACCGCCTGGTTTAGAATTCCGTATATTAATATATATCGTATAATAATATACGATAAACAAAAGGTGTAAAGAAAAAATCTAGAATTATAAAATATTGCACTAACCTGCCCACCAGAAAAAAATTCTTATAAATTTCTTAGAAAAGAAACATAATTTGTCTAAGATGGGTATGGGATGGATAAGACTGGGTTTACGCATTTCATTAATTAGGCCGACGACGCTCTAGTGGTCAATACGCACCAATTACCTATATAAGTACTCATATAAAGCACCAATAAAGATCAATGATATAATACTTACAACACAATAGGAGTGTTGCCATATCAAAAAGAAAACCAATAGCCAACGTATGTTTACCTGCAACAAAAGAATTGAAAACTTAATTACATGCATGTATGTAACTTATCTCGTAACTTATCAAAGTTATTAAACCCATGGCGGAAGTCAAAAATTATTGCAGTGTACCAACATAATAAACGTTATAAGCATTCTCTATTGTAATTACAAGCTAATAATAATCCGATATTATAATAATAAATGATGCGGGCAAGTGTATTAGATGAAAGGTTTTTTTCTTAGAGCTTTAGTAATCTTCATACCCACTTACTAATAATTAATTTGAATTATTTTTTTTCTAATATTTTAATCCGTTTGTAACTTATACGTATTGTTATATTTTTTCTACTTTTATTGTTATTGTATCAATGGTTAAATTGTGTATCTTTTAGAATTGAAAACACTGTATTACTAGTGCAATATTTTTTTCGAAAACACCTATTTCAATATGTCGTTGGACTAAATACTTCAACTAGGTATATTTTTAGCATATACTATGTTCTTCAGAAAGCTCTTATTCTATCTAACTATAATACTGGTGTAGGTACATATTCAACATAGTTGACGTTGAGGACCTTTTCGAACGAAGGAGGTCGTGATTAGAGTATAAAAAGCCAGATTTAACCTACAACCGAGTTTTTACTACACTCAGTGGTACGTGCAAAGGAAATATATGAAACCACAAAATAAATGTACTCGCGAACTTATAACGGTTATAAAAACGAAACAAAAGTGGATCATTTGACGATGAATAATTCAAAGCATCATTCCAAATCTGAAGATTTGGATCAAGATACTGTTTGGGATATGCAACGGTTTAAGATTTAAGCATTCAGTGAGGATACCTACTTAACCACAAACGCAACAAGTTGGATCGATTCAAGGTCTTGTACAGTGGCACATCAGAATCAGACTCCCCATTTTTGTAGAAAAATCACCGTTATTACAACCTCATAAGATGCCGCAGTGTTTACCTCGACGAGCTCTTATCCCTACAATAAACCTTGTGCATGCCAGTTGCGAATCTTAAAAATAACAAATATCTCTATTCAAAAAGCGTATAATTCAACCTAAATAATTTTCAATAAACATCTGTCAATAACTCAATTTCAATGCGTATAGCAATATGAAAATAGAATAGAATTCGCAATATAAGATTGTGCAAGAAGGACGTCGCATCAAAGTAACATGCATTAATAAATTCTCTAAGCGGCATTCAGATTCAGTCAATCTAGCCGACTGCGAACTTCTAAGGCTCTTCATACATTGCGATTCAAAAGGTATGCAGTAACAACGCAAAACCACAGAATAAGTACTAGTACTCATTGCTCTACGCATACCTACTCCCCAGGGCAGTAGGTATGCGTAGAGCATTTCCTCCGCGTTAAAAAAAGGTATGTATAGTTAATCTGAGTACTGTGTAAATAAACCGTAGCAATAATTCGAAAAAGTGGCAATGTATAAAGGGCCTAACCCCGACATGGTAGATGGAACGTCAGCATCAGATGTCATTGAGATAGACCCGCGATTGTTAGGCTCTCGACCGCTAACAATACCTGTGATGGAGCCATTGTACTGTCCGATTGAAGAATGCCGGAGGAAGCTAGGGCCATGCATCTAAGCCTTGGACGGCTGAATAGCACCGCATGACGCCGATTCGATGCCTCTTTGCAAACAATACTCTTGACAGAGAACTAATTGGCGTTGCAGCCAATATAGGGTGTATTCGAGGCGGAACTTAAATAATTTCCGTTTTAAGACAATGCGTCGTTAGTTGTATAACAGGCGAAGTGTTGAGTGCAGACAGCCTGTTATACTTTGGGCAAAAACAAATTCTGTCGTTTAATACGCTTCAATTACTATAAGACAAAGTGTAGACAGTTTTTATAAAATTTGGTATTACAGTTCATTGATTTTTTTAATGATAGTAGGATACTTGGAATTACTACCTACCAATCAAATTTAAACAACGAAACGGGGTAAAAAAGTTCCGTGGGGATAAAGTGCTCACAAGCTGTTTCGTGAGCTTACACACGGTGGCACGTCAGACTACCCCACTTTTACCTTACGACCGCCTCTATTCCCACGTAATAAAAGATGTTTTCGTAGTTTAGATGGGTAACCTGACATCCTGCCAGTACGTACATACTGAACGAAATTCTCGCTACAATTTGTGAGAGTAAAGAGGGTCATTATAATGAAGATTCTGCATTTACAACCACTGGATTCAGCCGCATCATGTAAGCCATTTCATGTCAAGGATTAAATTGCATACAAAACGTTCAGGCCGGTAACAGAGTCCTGATTGTGAGTAATGATACCCACATGCATCAAGTTTCTTTATTTTACAACTTTACATAACGTCTCGATTTCACTTATATCACGGGAGAATTTATAATGTTCGAAATATAGTCCATCAAATATTTGCATTTTGTTTGTAAGGTATTTATTTTTGTAAGGTATTAATTTTATTTATTTTAATTGTTATTGTTTCTGAAATGAAAAATAATTTAAGAAACTGATTTCAATATTTTTGATACTCGGGAGCTTTTATGTAGGGGCAGGCTACAGTGTTTAGCACAAAGTTTTAAAAGAGTGGAACCACCTACTTCTTTGCATCCAATTATTCTTCAGCCGACAAGTACTCTACTATTATGACATCTGCGATGGGGTCACCACAATCATCATTAGCTATTCAAGAGCATGTTGTGACTGACAGCCCACACGCGTGCCGACAAGGGCCTGGGGCTTACTCTGTAAGCCGTCCGTATTTTTGGCTTCAGCAATTTGCACTCGCTCACATTGTGATACTCGTTGCTGGCATAAGCAACGGCTTAAGTCTTCGATGAACTGCACCTGTGAATATTGTTGGAAGTTGATAGATGCGACAGATGCATATTCAAACAAACACGCGTACTAGTAGAATTTGCATCGAATTACCCGTAAACGCGATTCATTGTCATTTCAGTAACTAAATGAATTGAAATTTGTTTAAAACAAGACTGTATGACAAACTTGAAGTTTCACCTAAACCTTTGCCATGATTTGGCTTTATTTTTGTGGCAAGCTATATATTTGTGTGGTATGTGGTAAATATTGCACTTCAAAATTCATCGATCGTCATTAGGTGAAACTCAAATCTACTACCTTACGCTTACTGAGCTAGAGAAGACATTAGTCGCCAGTGAGCCGGCGTTTGAATTCCTCAATACCTGAAGACGATCAATGAATTTTTGAGTTCTTGACTAGAGCTTACTCGTGTCATGCTGGGTTGACTGTTAGCTAATGTCAAATTTTTTACATCGTTGTACATAGTAGGCCTCCTGACACCTACTCGCCTAATGAATGGCTGGCCTTATTGAGCGCTCTTTACTTCTGTTTGATGACATAGTATTCATAGAATTATTAATGAGTTTATCCAGAATATAATAGTAACTGTTATCTGTACTGTGTACAGCACTGAACTTGCAATAGCTACGGATACCTTGTTAATGTTAGGCGCTTTGTAATAATTAGTAATGTTTTTTTTTTAATTTTCTTCTTAGTCAAAAGATTGACTGCATTAATGTCTTTTTATAAGGTTTTGGACTCGTTCACCAACATCTTTATGTTTTTTGTACAAATAATAACTGTAGTGAATTGGTATGTGTACCAAAACACAACACTGCCGTCTTTCATTGGGGCTCTATACATATCTCTGTTTTCTGCTTAAGTCTCTGCACACTCTGATCTAAGTAATTAAACTGAACTAACGATAAAAAGTGTCAATAAATCCTACTCACTCATACTAGACAAAATGACGTCTGGTATTCAACAGCAGTCCCTAGGGATCCGCGAAGTTTCAAAAGTATCGATACTGATAAAAGTATCGATTCAAAAGTATCGATATTACTTGGAATCGAGTATTTTTTAAAGAGTTTAGTAGAGTTTAGGCAGTGACCATACTGTGGTAGTATTATCTACTTTTCTAAATTAAACATTTTGAAACCTAACTGTTCCCACCAAGAGGCGAACAATTTGATTCTCATTGTTCTTTTTGCACTAACACAGTCAAGCCAGTGAAACTAATTTCAATCAAGTTAAAACTGAATGAACTGAATGTTGTCATAAAATAATAACATTGAGTCAGACAATTTTTATCGAGGGATATTATAGAGGGATGGTGCTGTGTTTTCTTGCACGTTTTAAGAGAAGGGTAGAAAATATCGAGTATCTTGCAAAGTATCGTTACCTAGTAAAGTATCGGAACAAATGTATCGAGTACCAAAATACTAGATATCGCCACGAAAGTATTGATACTACTCAGGTCTCGATACTTTAGGCGTATCTCTAGCAGTCCGTCTGTCTAACTAGTCCGTCTACCGCACCGGCTCTACCGGCACTTTCACCCTCGCGACACTGCTGCACTGCTCAGCGGCATTGAACTTGTGTTGCGCAAGCGCAGTTCATCTGATGTTACTTGCATTAGTCGGCGGAGTTTGTTTGATGAGATGTTTGTGCATTTGTTTTGGTTTTTGAAGGAGTTAGGAAAATCAATTTGATAGGTGATGATGAAGTTTAAAGAAACCCTATCTTCTTAGCTAGCTACGTTGCATCAACCACGAGTAACTTTAGTCATAATGCCCTGACTTAACATAGTGTTTTTTTTTTTATATGGCATTAGGCAGATTTATGTAAATCGGCATTGAACTTGCGTTGCGCAAGCGCAGGTTCATCTGATGTTACTTACATTAGTTGGCGGAGTTTGTCTGATGAGATGTTTCTGCATTTGTTTTGACAGGCGATGAGCAAGTTTAAAGGAACGCTATATTATTTTGTAATTGTAACCAGCCGTCTAGCTCCGTTGCATCAACTTTAATTATAATGCCCTAACTAAACATAAAGAGTGTTTGTGTATGGCATTAGACAGATTTTTGCCAATTTATAATAACTTATTTAAACATAATTTTACGGATTATTCCGCGATTTACATTATGAATTATTTATATCATTAAGATCAATGAAACTCTGTCAAACTATAAATAACGCTTTTGATTACGGTTAAATTATGGACAGCCTTTTGAGAATTGATGCTCGAATAAGTTGGTGAGAATGGAGTCAAAAAATACTTGTCAAGATGGTTCATGCAAGTCCCCAAAGCACCACAACAATCATCTGCATTCACATAGAAACACCAAAACATTGCTTTGTGCACCTAATAAAACCGACGGACCATAGATAATAGCACTAACTCGTTGCAATATAGACAGACCACAAACCACTACGAGTAAGCCTTCCGCTCTAGAATTACGTATAGTTACAACGAATTCCGGGCCATAATGATCTGTAATCTTATCTGAGGATAATTCGTCTTTCTGCATTATAAAATATGCAATGTCCAAACTGAATTATGTTTCGGTACATCGTATTCATCCAGAATTCCCTTTTGCGGGTACGAGCTTATTACACGATCCCATGAAACAAGTGAAATTGAAAAATAAATATGATGCTTACACTGTCAATTTTCTAGCTTTGAAATAAGAATTCTTTGATAAACACACATCAACACTGTCTAGGGATATACAAAACATAGTATTATTATATCCAAAATATCCCTTAACAGTGATGATCAAAACGGTTTTCGCGGACATACTCCTACTTTTTTTACTTCCTATGGATGTAAGTATGTCTATCCGTTATCCTAGTCACCATAGCACAAGCTCACGCTTAGTTTGGGACTAGGTAATTGGTGTGTTTGTTGAAACAATGTATTTATTTATTTATTTTAGAATACCAGTCGTTAAGTGTGTGGCGCTTTTGACACACACTGAACGACGACCGTTTTGGTGCCAAAATAATTACTAAAGATTGTGATACCTAATTTTAAGTTAAACTAGGAGTTGTTTTTGTTTTAATTAGTGACCAAAAATATATTTCAACTTGATGTGGCAATTATTATAGTAAAAAAAAGGTTTTTTCTAACTTTAAACAAATCTGCAACAAACTGATGAATGACCAAAGTTCAACGACCTAACTAAAAATGATTGTACAAAACAAAAGTGTAAACCCTCCAAGTTAAACGGTAAAATTGACTTAAAGCATTGAAGATCACAAAACAATACGTTGGCTCTGCACTCCGTAATTTTCAAATCAGAGGAGCCTTCAAGCGGTGGTTTGCGTATTAGAAAGACAGCATTTCTTGTTATGCCCTACCGTTGCAGTGGTCATTAAGGGCAATTGTCGTTGCTCAAATGTTGCAAAACAAAGTTTTGTTTCTAGTCTCTAGAGAATCACACACACTAGCGATGTACGGGCATGGTTCAATGGAATTCATTATGGTCCTGCTTCTGACTGACTGACATTGTTTAAAAAAAATTTTGACTAAAGGCTTTTCTATCTTGACCTAATACTTTTATTCAAAATTGACGAAACTCCCTAGTTTCATGAATTTGTATTTGAACGCCGGTTATTCCGAAACTAGCTGTTGCCCGCGACTTCGCCCGCGTAAACTTCTATTTCTATATCCTACAGGAACTGTGTTTTTTTTTTCGGATAAAAAGTAGCCTATATGTTAAACCAGACTATAATCTATCTCTGTGCCAAATTTCATCCATATCCGTTCAGTAGTTTTTGCGTGAAGAAGTAGAACAAACTTTCGCATCTATAATATTAGTGAGAAGTGGGATACTTGCTTTTATCTAGATAAAATTGAGTTAAAATTACTATATTTATTAACCTTATATTACCACAAATACAACTTAAGCTTCTAATGTGGTGGTACCCTTAGATCTTTTTTGCGTAAGAGCAAACTTGTTAATCGTTATTTACAAGGCCGATGCATTTTATGTGAGTAATTGAGCACATTAATCATTTTTTATTCTATTTGATTTTAGTACTGATTGTAATGGCCGAATTGTTCTAGCCGATGCTATATAAATATTTCAAGGATTTTAAAGTCTTTAAATTACGACGTAAATATTCAAAACAATAGGCAATTTATTTGCTTCCATACACTGAATATTTTACTTTTCAACCTTAATAATATTTTCCACAAAATATGAGGAAATATTTTTCGCTCTAGGTTACTTCAATGTATTGCTCGTCAGTTGTAGAGGGAAATTTTCTACTACTTATTGACTTTTTTGTCCCCTATTGTATCCAAGATTCAAACCTTTTATTAATCAATATTTAAGCTTAAAGTAAAACTTATATAGAACTCTTAGCAGAGTAACTATTTTTCTACTATTTCTCTCAAGAAATGATAATGACTATGGATTACAAAAATATGAATAAAGAAAATGAATCCTAGTGTAGGGGCCAGGGCGTAAACTGGCGTAACTTTTTGGCAAATAAACATTTAATATTTATGTAATTTTACATATGTAACTTGATAGTAGGGCACCAAACAGCTTTCCATGTTAACTCCCTATTATTTACGAAAAAGCACGACCATTTTTCTACACAACCGGCCCGCAATTTAACCTACAAAACTTCAGCGCAATTAAGTTTATCACGTACTTAATAACACTATGAACTTTTCTGAACTAGTTCTGCAGTGGGCCGGTGAGCGGCAGGCGACCTCGCACCGCGCCTAAGGGCTACCACGCGGAAATGTGGAAAAGTAAAGCAAGAGCCAAGTTCGGACGGCAAGTCAAGGCAAACACTGTGACATCGTATGTTGTTGTAATAGAGGCTATATGGCAAAAAAAATGTATAGTCTGATTGACTGGTCGCTGTTTGTGTGACGCATGACATTCTTGAGGAGATAAGTATAATTCCAGCTTGCGGATTCGTGGGGATGTAGTTCCGAAATATGGAACATTTGGTATAAAGAATACTTTGCAGTTTGCGAAGCTGATACATATGATATTAAAATTATACATTTCAATTAATAAATTGTTTCTATTTAAAAGACACTTTCAAAAACTAGGCGCGAATTTGTGCTATGGCGACTAGGATAACGAATCGACATACTTTCTCATCCTAGCGTGCACTCGCTTGTGCACTCGCAAGCGAGGGTCAGGGTCCGATTTGGACCATGATCCAGGATATGGCAGATCAGCTAATTACAGTGGAGCGACTGACATCTGACCTGCATAACCTGACCAGTTTGGATCATAGTTACACGTTCAGTCACCCCAATGGGCAGGTTTCCTCACGATGTTTTCCCTCACCGTAAGAGCATCGATTAGTGAAACAACTTATGTACACAACTCAAAAATTGATATTGTCATTGGTACATGGCGATACGTGGTATCAAACCCGGTACCTACGCGCTAGCCACCAAGCCACCGACGCTCCTGAACGGATCGACATTACTTATATACGTTTATAAAAGTAGTATACGTAAATTTATATACCAGATAATTTACGTCAAACAATTACACAAACAATTAAATTTACACAATATACAGGCATTAGTGCCATTATAATGCTGCATAAAAACAAAGTACTGTCAACAAAGCCATATAAGCACCACATTGATATTTAATATACATTGTTAGCCCACTTAACCAAGCTAGACAAAAACTAGATACGTCTAAATACGGCTGACATTTAAGCTAATTTATTTAAGACAACATTTCGATTTCTGTTACGAGACTCCGTTATTGTGATTATATAAATTAAATGAACACATTTAAAAGTTCCGAAGCTGACAAAAATAGCGAGGCTTAGTTACCAAAATATGTGCATGTAAAACAGGAGACATCACAATTGTACATATAACTAACGCTCATATCCATAAAATAATTCAGATTGATTATATTTACCTATTGAAATAACCTAGCGAAAAAGTATTTCATAAACTTGCCTAACGCACTGCCGTGTTAATGTGTATTTTATTTAAAGAACTTCATCTTTAGTTAACGTAAAAACTTCGTCTTTAATTTATGAGGAACTAAGCAAAGACAGAAGGTGTATAAAAAATTGGAAATATAAATATTTTACAAAGGACCTTGGAAAGGAAATGAGGTTTTAGTTTAAGGTCCGTAAATTTAAATATTAATAGATTTCATTGACATGAGCAATAGTCTTTATAGATGTGACCACTGCCTCCGAGTCTCTTTCAGAGTTTCACATTTCATTTGGGACATAGTAATTGGGGTGGTTATTAAAATATTTATTTATTACAAGTGGTTCCCCGCGACTTCGCCCGCAAGAGTTGGATTTTATATATAAACTTTCATCCCCCATTTGACCCCCTTAATGTTTTTATATCACGACAAAATGTAGCCTTTGTCCTTTTCAGGGTCTCGAACTGTCTCCATACCAAATTTCATCTCAATCGGTTCAGTAGTTTAAGCGTCAAGTGCTAACAGACAGACAGACAGACAGACACACTTTCGCATTTATAATATTAGTATGGAGAGTATGGACTATAGTCCGACAAGTTTGTGCGGTCCTTCGTACGGTCGCCAGAGGTGCTGAAGGCAAAGCATGCTAGATGTAAGCGGAGACGGTTGCGGGTAAATTCTATATAGAAAAGATTGGCGCTTCTTTAGCACGTGTTACAGGGCGGGGCGAAAGTGTATTGGGCATGAAATTGTCGAACGCAGTTCCCCGCAAATATCGCCCTTGCAAATGTCGGGTTTCCTATACAGACTTCAACCCCTTTATATATTTCTGCACTTGAAAAAATGACCACAAGAGGCGGGAATCGAACCCGCGTTCCTCGCATACCGGGTGATTGCCTAACCTCTCGGCCACCCTGGCATTCGACAGGCTCTGCCCACGCCAGTGTGGCCGAGAGGTTAAGCAATCGCCCGGTTTGCAAGGAACGCGGGTTCGATTCCCGCCTCTGGTGGTCATTTTTCAAGTGCAATAATTTAGATTGCAAAGTGAATGCTTATCGTTATCACTTAAAAACAATAATTCAACCCTTTTTTCAGCTCCTTAAAGGATGATTTCTGAGATACTATTGTATGTTCTTTCCAGTGGGTCAGAATATCTCTGTACCAAATTTCACCTAAATTGGCTCAGCACTGTGACTGCTCACACAAGTGTAAGGACAGACAGACAGATATACTTTCGCAATATTAGTTAGTTGTGTTATTAATAGCAAGGTAAAAAAGAGCATACCTACCAATCTTGGCAGCAAGTGAACATTACACTTGACATGACACACATGATCGTTAGTCAGTGTGTAACAATTGTACAGTGACAGGTAGGCATAGCTGGTGATTACTAAAGCTATAGTATAATTGTTGTCAGCCTTCGAGGCTTAACAACTGTGTTGTTGATAAAATCATGTAATAAGTCGATTATAGCAACCGAGCTTTAAAAATATTTTGATTCGTAAATATCATATACATATAGACAATTTAAATAAAAGAGATAGAGATTAGGAAATGTTTCAAGGCTTTAATTCTGCCATTTGTAGCTCCTTTTTTGGTGAAATTATCAAATAAATACTTACCTAGATTCGAAAAGTATTGTAAGAAATAATAAGTTGTCTATTGAAAGTGGAGAAAATCCGGAAAAACTATAGCGAGAAACTATGTAGCAAATGTTCCTAAATCATCAATTCTTCCTTGGGACCTCCTTGGGGGGACCTTTGTAGCCCTTTACAGGCGCCATTTAAAAAAAAAAATGCCTATATATCACTAGCAAAATTTTGACGAATTTAACGACGAATTTTGACGAATTTAACGACACCTTAAAAGTATACCCACATACTCTCGAAAAACATAACCCTCCTTCAGCAGCCGGGTAAAAATATTTGCTCGGCCCGTGTAAGTGAGATATATTCGCTTGCAACAATAAATTGTAGCCATAAGTCTACAAACAATAAATTAATATTAAATCCGAGCCTTATAGGTCCAAACCTGATCCTTTAACGAGTCACCTTCAAGAAAATGAATTGTTGCACTGACATACAAGTGCACATATGGGCAATAAATAACCAGATATAAAATATTAATTATACTTCAACCTAGATCCATAATCCAGATTGTCTTACGAAAAAAGTTGAAGTTGTTTAAATATTTTAAACGGTTTTAATATACTGCTATTGTTAAATTAATGAGGCTATTAATATTCAGTTTCCTCAATAATCTGTTACTAATTTTAATCTAACTATTAAAGCAACCAATAACATTCCATGCAGTACCTACTGAGAAATTGAATGTAATAATTTTCATATATCTGCAACTTGAATTGCTAATTCATAAGTACTAAAATAGTAATAAACTCATAGTTGAATAGGTGACAAAGAATGAATCAAAAATTGCATAGGGACAACCTTACAAATTCGTCACAAGCGTAATGCTTTGTAAATTAAAGGGCTATAAGTAAATAGTTTAGTAATAAAACTATAATATTAAAAGTCTTAATATTTGCTTGTACTCGTATATCATAGCCAGTGTCAAGTAAAAAAAAAATAAACTTAAAGAGTAAGAAAACGGAAAAATATACTACTACTACTTTATATATCGTATCTGTAGTGGCAGGCTGTAAAGAAAACGAAAAAAATACAGCAAATGTAAAACGAACTCTGTGGTATAAATTACCGTGATAGGTGTAGTCTCAGTGAAAGGAATGGGGTGGACTTGTCTTTCAAGGCCGTTTTGGAGGTCATCTTGAGGACAGAAACTCAAAGCTTCCGTACTGCCTTAGGGCTTTGACCCGGAGCTCTACTTTTCTGGAGGTTGACTAGTAGAAATGCCACATTTAAATGCGACATTTTGCTCTCCTTATTCTCGTGTACGGACTTAATTGCATAAATAATACATTTTTATAGCTACGGATTAATGACACAGAAGAAAAACATGTAGTTACACAGTTTTAATGAAACGATTTTTAAGGGGGTGCAGCGCGAGGCAAGTCGATTAAGTCTAAACGATCTTCAAACAGAATCGAACTTATTAATATTAGTAATTAGATCCATTTGCTTTAAAGTTTTAGACTTGATGACTTAATTAGAACAATAGTTTTATTCTGCGCAATGCGCAAAACCATCAGACATTTGTGTTAAAAACTGAAAAGTGTTCATATTTTCTTATTTATATTTTATTCGTGTATATTAAAAAGATAAGGATTGCAATTGCAATGATTAGGCTAACTTAAATAAGTTGTTTTAATGTACTTAACTAATTCAGCTCATCGTACAAGTGATTTGGAATTACGTTATTTTACTCAATTGCGTGCAGCTTAAAAAAGCTTCATGAATTTCAATCATTTTTGACAATGTGTCTCAAACCAAAACTAACCTAAAAATATTTCTTTATTGTTTCAATCTTCAAATTAAAAAAAATCTAATCCTTAAACTACCTACTTATAACACAGTATATGGGATTTTATCAATATAATGTTTCATGTTCATTACCTATCTTTTTGCAACTGATATCGGTCCGTGTGTTACAACTGTCGTGTTTTTTCACATCATTAAAAAATAACACTTGTGCTGGCACTCGTTACAATGCTATTTTATTTTGAGAGATCATAAATTCTGCAATGGTATCAATTTTGTTTATAAATAATATTTCCAGCAAAACTTTATCATGTTATTACTTGATTTATGAAGCGCCTGATAGAGCCTTAATAAATCTCAAAAGCCTCTTCAATCGCAGTTATAATGTCGTGTATCGTACATGGTATATTGCGTCGGCTAGAGTAATAAATACTCACGACTTTTGATGCGACTTTTTACATCCACACAAGATCCATTAGTACGAAAAGTCGATAATTACCTGCAACAAAAATAAATTAGCATTTAGTATGAAGCGCGATGTTGACATCTGGCTATGTAGGCCGCACTATGATATTCTGTGTACGCGCCCTTGCGACACTGCCTCACGATGCACGATGTGACGTTGTACCGGCGACTCTCTCATACAAAACACTCACATAACCACCTTGATCCCTATCACGAACACATACACACCTTAAAGAGCTTGAAGAATAACTATAGAGTTTCCAGTAATATTTTGTGTAATAAAGCGGACTGCAAAAGGATTTCTCATGTGCTTGACCCGCTAACATAATAATAGGTCTACTTAATTTGTTCATATTATACTTTTAGCCTACGCAATTCTTGCCAGTTTTGTCACCGGGCTTTATACGACATGATCTTTAATTACGATTGATAGATTAAGGTAAATAAGATTCATGGTTGCACATAGTACTTAAAATGCAGAGATTGGACTACTTTAAGATTTATTGCCAAATGTAATGGAAATTATGCTTACACAAAATGACGAATTTAATTTCAAATCATTGGACTTATAGCCGTAAATTTTAATAAAGTTAAAATGACGTTTTATTTATTTGACCAACCTCGTATTGTCCCTTTGAAATTAAAATGAAACCCCAAGCCCCATTGTACCTTACAAGCAATCTATCAAAGAAAGTAACAAGTCACTTGCAAGCAATAAAATTCATATCTTATATTTTAAAACGTCATCTTGGAATTGCAATAAAAATAAACCGACGCGTTTAAAAATGTCAAGACCGTACATTACGACCATTTATCTAGCTCAAGACTGCGATATCAATCTTTTAAAAGAAATTAAAACCAATATCAGTGACATTGCAGCGTAATATAATATAACCTACAAAAAAAGTTTGCATAATGCTCCGATTTATAGAGCTCTACTTTTCAAACCGGTCGTTGTGACCTTGCACGTCGGCTGGCGGTCGTAATCTGTCATCCGCATTGGAGATAGAAGTGAACGTTAACGAAAAGGCATTATAAACAACGACGACATTACAAGGCCACATCGTCCGCCGCTTCCGCCGGAACACATTTGATGGTGCTTGATAGTTCCAATTGCCATATTGTACGGTCTCTTGACCTCGTCGTGTAGGCTCAATCTAGCTTGTTAAATCTTAAGCCTTATGGCTAGGAAATAAAGATCGTTATTACTTGCACGTAAGGTCAATTGGTCATCTACTTTCAGACTCATAGTGAGCGTTTGATAGAGGCGTGTGCCTGCGCTTATTGTTTTACTTTACCTCACAGTTGCGTAATTTAAAGTATTAAAAGGTATATACCATTACTTTTGAGGTCTAGAACCTTGATCTAATGTATGAACCTGACCTGTTGTGTACAGATGTGCAATATTGATCGCACCGTGTAATAGATTTTGGCATTGTCTTCTGAGATGTAGGTCAATATCCATTAGCTTTTATTCTTCATTAGAACACTATTATTTATTCTGTGATTAGAACAACTATTCTTTATTCTGTAAATAGAATCACGTTAAGCTTGTTAAGTTGGTATTTTAATAGTTTTAAGACCAAATTGTCCAAATTTATATTTGAAAATAGCAAACTGCTCGTTTAAGACAGTTTTGTGATTATGTACTTACATTATTATTATTTTCTTTCTTTGGTTCGGCGTTCGAAATTAGATTAATACGCTATGTTATTTTATTCTCATGTAAGTGGCTTGTCATTTTTTGAGAATAAACTCTTTAAACCTTTTTAAGTAAATGCAGTATGTCGTGAAAGAAATCGTTTTAAGAAGTACTTTGTATTGAGGAACTTGGTTTTTAGCAGTTTCTTCGTCACAACACACAGGATAGTCTGACTGAGGCCAATCTTCTTTGTACCACTCCTATCTTGACCATGTTTTAAGCAAATAAAATAGGTATTTCGTTTTATTTCATTTACTCACGAAAGTGGAGCCGAAAGCATAGTATTCTGTGCCTAAAGTAGATAATAAATTTTAAATAATAATAGAGAATTTGGTTTATTTATTTATTTAACAGTAAACATACTGTGACTTACGGTCACCCAAAGCGTCAGTATGCTTGTCACACACAGTAAAAAAAAATGGTCGAACAAACATTACAATATAGAAAATCAAATAAAACAAATAGGATACATCAGGATTACAATAACATATGTCACCAATATTAAATATTATGTCAGTTTAACAGTTACAACAATTACCTAGTCCCAAATTAAGTGTTAGCTTGTGCTATGGCGACTAAGACAAGGGATAGACATATTTATTAACTTTTATAAACATCTATGCTCGTGCTTATCACACAGCTCGTTAGCTCCTTGCGGCATTCGAACCCGATATCTAAGTTTGGACCACGAGCAACTACATACACAGTCATCAAAAGATAGGTACTTGTAATAAGTTTAAACAAAAGAAATAAAAAATAAAAGTCTATGCAGTTTTTTAAAGAATCATTTTACTTTAATTTGATATGACATTGCCATTTCTTTAGTTCATAAATAATATAATATATAGCTTAAAGCTTGTATATATCTTTAAATACATAATATTCAACGTAGCTTAATATCTCTCTAATCCTCAAATTACTTCAGTAACGAGATCCGGCTCGTTTTTTGCTTTGGACAAGTGTCCACTGACCACTTCTTCCGTGTAACGCAATAATCTCGATTAACCACAGCTAAAAGAAAACAGCCAGCACATTTTACAGTCGTCAACACGTCATGTTAAACATTTAAACTACGAAATGCGTTTATTATACAGGGAATAGAGACGGTCCCAATGATATTTATTTAGTCTGATTTGGGGCGACTGTACATAAAAATAACGCTCTTTTATTAAAAGTGCTATTCAAAATTTCTGGTACTAAAACGCGGTAATACACCATCATCCTCATGTTACCGAATAAATTTTTAAAAATTTGACAACATCACATACATTGCTCTGATCTCAAAGCGAGTAGCTAAAGCACTTTTTGTGTGATGGTAATAAGAAACACAACACCCATACCCGAGACAATATTGAGAATATGGTTTGCTATTAAATTGACCCGACCGGGGAATCGAACCTGGGGCCTTAGACAAGATGCATTCTTTCGGCAGCAAACTTCTTTCGCCAACGAAATGTCAAAATATGTATGCAAAAGTCACGTGATGTTTCGATGACTTATGCCAGTATCATACATTTTGTTAACGATGGCGAACTTCGCTTTTGAATAGATTGCATCTTGTCTACGTGCCCTTGGCCCTCAGATCAGGCAACACCATGAAAACTGGCATGCGAGCCACTTGACCACAAATGTTTAAAAAAAAAGTAATCATTGTGTCGCATGAACACACTTTATCGTCAAAGTTAGGAACGTCTTCCTGGCAGTTTAAATGCTGATTTGGCATTACCAAGAGGAAACCTACTCCATTTCACACATCTTATGTAAAAGGTAACATTTTTTTTTTACTTTTGACCCAAGAGCTAGCAGCTACCTTACTCAGCGTATAAGCATCGCTATCCAGGGAGGTAATGCTGACAGCTTCTTAGGAACCTTACCACAAGTACCCTTTTTATATTTTTTTGTTTTTTTTTTGTATTAAATATTTTGTCTTAATTTTTATTGATAAGTTGTATATATGTTAAAAGATTAAATCTTTTGTGTATTTTTTCCATCTTGATCACATCTTCCGTGGAAATATTCCAAAGAATAAATTAGTACCGTACCTTCGTTGTGACGTAAGACTGCAGGTTATTTGTGCATAAAGTCAGTCCTGCAATTGAATGCCGAATTTATTTATTTCGTCCTTCAATAAACCAATCAGTTGGGTCAGACATAAATTGAGGTTTCCCAAAAAGCGGTCTGACGATGCGTGAGATAAGATGACTAAAATTAAATGCACATATCTGCTAAGGAATATGTGTGACGCTTTTAGAATGAACGAAAATAAGGAAACTTTGGAGTTTTGCCTAAAACAAACGTTTTTAGTTAGGTAGTAGGCACAGAAAGATAAACACTGTGGCGTCTTATGCAGTTTTTATAGGGGCGATTTTGCAGCGAAAACGGAGTGTTTTATGTGCTGGCCACTGTACCTAAAGAAATAGTATATGTTCACAAGAGGGAAACCCAGCATTTAAATGCATTTTTTCCAGGAATGGTATAAATAAAAAGAAAATGCTAACGTAGTCGTGTAACACCCAGTGTGTTACACGACATACACTTTTGACATTACATGCACTAATTGACAATTATATATATTTTAAGGAACATTAACTATATCTATTATTGTTTTTATATTACCACTTCGACCAGCGCCATTGGTCTATTGTGGCAGCCCTTTTGATTATAGCTTCCCAAGTACTAAAGCCCGTTAAATCCAGATTTTTGGAGAGTGATCTTTGTTATCTCATCCGGGTGCGCGAGCTAACTAGTTTGCTCATGAGCGGTGCGCATAAGCTGAGTACCTACGTATGTGCTAGCCGTTTCGTCTGATGAGTGGCAGAATCGGCACATTACATTAAAATTTACTTAGGCATGTATGACAACTTAAGACAAGCTTAACATTGCCAGTCATGGCACCATTTTGCTAGGCACTTAATGCAAAAAGATAATGAACTCCTTAAAAAGTACATACAGAAAATGTTAAATAGCGAAAAAATAATGCAATTATATCGAGATTTGGGTAATTCTGCAACATTGGCCGATCGGACAGGTCCGACCAAGCCAAACCCGATAGTGTCGCAAGCCCAGCCGTCTGCGTCTGCGCATATGAAATAGCTTGATACTGAGCAAAAACCTTTCGTATGTAGTCATTTGAGGTACAATGTGGAATCGAAGAAAATTCCACAACCGTGCAGTTTATAACTGAAGGCCTATCGTCTAACTTATTTTAGTTATTTGATTTTCAAACATTTTTTTTCAAACTATCGTCGGTATGTTAATGAGTCTATTTGGAAGCCATTAAGATAGGCACTAGATCTGCAGGTCACGTAAAAAATATACAAACTATCTCTTAAGTCTGAATATAAGTAGTCCATTAATGTTTTCTAATATATTAAATTTATTGCCAACAAAAAACACTTTTACCTACTGGTACATGGTAAAATGTGCTCGAAAATAGCGGGTACAGTTTGAAAACTGAGTTACAGTTATTAACGCCCATTCATGTTCTTACTAAGGTACCTATTAAACGTCTGGCATTAATTTATTATACGAATGTCTAATTTAGTATACGAAATTAACTCACATATCTAAAATTTGCGTAGGCTTAACGCTTATACGTTGCAAAAAATATAGAGCGGTCCTATTTTTGCTATGAACAGTACATTAAATCTGATCAAGCAAAACGTTGTGATCCGGATATTAAAATGTTCCTGTAATGGTCAGATCTACAAAACTTAATTGTAATGAAGGTCTTAACCGAAATAATTAGCATAATTTATTTTACTGGCCTTTACTACTACTGTCATAGTTAGTATCAAGTGTAGAATACAGCAACGTTAATACGACGACGACCGTATTGGTGTAGTGGTTCGCGCCCCAGACTTCTGTACCAGGCAGTTGCGGGTTCCCGCATGGGGCAAAATGTTTGTGTGATGAGCACGAGTATTTGTATTCTAGTCATGGATGTTTATAAATTTATATAGGTATGTCTATCCGTTATCCCTGTCACCATAGAACAAGCTCACGCTCAGTTTGTGGCTAGGTAATTGGTGTGTTTGTTAAAACAATTTATATAAAAAAATTACTAAAGTTATAACCTAAGTTACATGTTAAGCTAGGTTTACGTATCCTAAAGTTCGGTCCATTGATATAAACTCCGTGCCTATTTTTGCACGCAGATTCGCCTTGACATGCTTGTAAGGAGAATGTGTAATACTATGTGTATTTAATTAGTGTCAGCTTTTAGATAAAAAATTCTGAGAAAAACTCCATTTCCTCGTTTTTCATTTTACTCCAATTAAAGTAAGGTAGAGTAAAATAGTCTCGGGAAACTATCGAATATTTTACTGTCAATAGATGAATGAGATAATTTACAATAACAAACCTAGTAGTTGACTGGTAAAGGATAAATTGAAATATTGTATCATATTTTCATTGCGATTTTTATAATAACGGTTAATAACCGTTTTTGCATAAACACTTTTTCAGTTGGGTGAGTATATTCGCCCGGGTAGTGAAGGGTTGTTGGATCGAATCCCACCCGACGAGAGTCGATTAATGAATATTTACTAAAATGTCAAAAAAGAACAATGTTCTTGAATATTTTCATCTCCATAGTTATAATACGAGGGTCAAACTGAAAGTTCTTAGAACTGGCCACTTATAAACAATATAATAAAAAAAATATTCTAAAATTTGAAAATAGAACTCTTTGCCAATATTACTGAGTATATATTTCATTCATTTGTCATTTGTTTTACGACTTGGCGGCAAATTGAAAATTGTCTGTGTCACGTCAAAATGAATTTAACACGAGAAAATTTTCGTGCAATGATTTTTTATGACTTTCGATGTCATTTAAGTCAACAAGAAAGTTATGATAGACTACGATTGGCCTTTCACGATGAAGCCCCATCTCGTGCGACTGTTTACAACTGGTTTAATGAGTTTAAACGTGGTCGCACTAATCTCACTGATGATGTACGTGAGGGACGGCCTTCTACGGCGACGACTGAAAATAACATCTGTGTTGTGCGGCGTATGATAGAGACTGACAAAAGAGTGACCTATCAGCAGATTCGGACAAGCTTAGGCATCGGTATGAGTCAAGTGCACAAAATCCTCCACGAACATTTAGCGGTCAGGAAGCTTTGCGCCCGGTGGATACCTCATAATTTGACTAAGGCTCAAAAACTCCATCGTGTGGATTGGTGCCGTAAAATGATTGAAAGATTTAACGGAGGTGACTCAAATGCTGTGTTCGACATACTAACAGGTGACGAAAGCTGGATTTACTGTTATGATCCTGAAACCAAAAGACAATCTGCTCAGTGGGTGTTTCCTTTCGAGGAGTTGCCAACTAAAGTGAAGAGAGATCGAAGTGCGGGAAAAAAAATGGTGGCCTCGTTCTTTGGAAGGATAGGTCATTTCGCAACAATTGTGTTAGAGGATCAAAAAACAGTTTCTGCAGAATGGTACACTACCAATTGTTTGCCACTTGTCTTGGAAAAAGTTCGAGAGAAACGACCTCGCAGTAGGATCCTCCTTCACCACGACAACGCCTCGTCGCACACCGCCAAGCGAACGATCGACTATTTGGCGACATCAAACGTTGAATTACTGGGTCACCCGCCGTATAGCCCCGACCTCGCGCCTTGTGATTTTTATTTATTTCCAAAAATTAAAGAAAAACTTAAAGGAAAGCGGTTTATGAATGCTGAAGAAGCGGTGGCTGCGTATCGCGATGCCATTGAAGAGACCCCTAAGGACGAGTGGGCAAAGTGCTTTTCCCAGTGGTTCCATCGCATGCAGCGGTGTATTGACGTCAATGGACAATATTTTGAAAAGATATAATAAAACTAATAACTGGCTAATGTAATCAGTTTTTGATTTTCTAAGAACTTTCAGTTTGACCCTCGTATCTGTGCCATACTCGTAGGTGTCTTAGATTACACACTTTATGTATGGGATTTAAAGTAAAAGTATCGACTATCGATAATTTGATAACTGATACACAAGACTATAGCAACTTACACCGGAACAGAACACGCGAGCCGTTTCGAGATCTGCTACGGAAGACTGGTGTCGAGATTCACATAGTGAAAACTAGGCCCCAGTGAAAACTAAGGAAAATATAAGCAGATAGATTTATTTACCTCGGAATAAATTACTTACCTATAATAAATCCCAAAAGACAGCGTAGTTTTAAAGACAGTTGGCAAGAAATAGGGTAACAAACTTTTGGATTCGGTGAATTTCAGAAAAAGGCCAAAAATTGGATTTTTTCGGAAGCCTACAAAAGATAGAATAACAAACAGTAATAGAAATCTGCCAAGCCACGCAAAATGATGCCTACGAAGGAAATGACTTCGACGATTTATATTTATTTTAATGATTTAGATTGTGAATTACATTAGGATTAATTAATTAAGATTGTAGGAGAAATTAAATAATTTCTTCCGTTATTTTAAGATTTTAATATTTGCATGCCTGTTTGCAGGCTGAATACACAGACACAGTTTTTAGTCTGCTTTCCATGTGTACCCATTATGTACGAGTATTTTAGGAAATAAACAATCGAATTTGACCACAAATGTCTTGATGGCTCGGTTGGCAGGAACACACTTTAGTCAGCGTACTTCGTCAATGATGATTATTCCTCCTAATCAAATAACAAAAGGAACTCGAGTAAAATTGAATACAAGTATTAGTAGCAAAGCTTCTGTCGTCTTGCTAACCTAGTAAACCCCGAGTTTACCAACCCCTTAAATAGCCATTAAACGTCGATTGACGGTTAATTTGACAGTACTCCTGTAGTGCGATCTACACATCTACATTTAATGATAAGTAGAATTTCAAAAATGTCGTGTGGTAGAGGGGAAAGGAAGTTCAATGAAAACGACCGATTCCGCCGAGAGGCTGATTTGCACTAATTTATTAATTATAATGTCAAAACACATGATACGGTGACTCGTACAACTCCCATACAAAATATGTCAAAAAATTCTAAACCGGCTGATTTAAAAATAAACACGTGTTGGTCAACTCGGGTCTTAGTATCTTATTTTATCACAGTACATACTTACAGCCTATAAATATCTAAGCTACTATCTCCATGCCGCTGATTTATCGCGTTGATTTAAACAGTGAAGATGGTCAGGCATGCGTGCGCAGACGCGGAAGAGTGGTCGGGAAGAAACGGAAAATTGAGAGAAATTATACGTAGCCGACCGAGAACGGCATTGTGGAGTACTAAATTGTATGAAAGTTTGCTATTCACTGGTTAGTGAACACTTGCATTGGGGAACATGTTATTAGTCATTAAGTTATCACTCGTTCTTAAGTTTTCAATTGGGACAGAATATTACGAGCTTAGTTTGACGTTTCTAGATCAGCACTGCGTCACAAAAGTGTACCGCAGGTAATATTGCTTATATTCTCAGATTATAAATGCAGGGTGTCCCAAGTATGAAACCCCAGACCGACACTGAAGATAGCTTCGCCGTAACCTTGCAAATAAAAATGATAAATAAATAATGGCTCGGAAAATAATGCCATTTTTTAGTATTTTTCTTAAGCTATCTCTTGTGTCAGTCTTGCGCGCCATTTTTGGGATACCCTGTTATAGATGCGCTTTGGAATTGGAACATAGGTCATTTTACGTATTTAAAATATCCACTATACCAATTTCTTAATACTCGTACGCGGGGTGTTAAGTTATCAATGTAAGCTTATTAGCCTATGATCAATATTTATAGTATCTTAAAATAAACTCCATGTTGAAAGAACTAAGCCGTG
The DNA here is from genome assembly GCA_949316185.1 of Pyrausta nigrata. NCBI lineage: Eukaryota > Metazoa > Arthropoda > Insecta > Lepidoptera > Crambidae > Pyrausta > Pyrausta nigrata. The sequence continues at coordinate 5,254,011 of OX438937.1, forward strand.
TTTATTCATTTATTAAGTCTTGTCTTACACCTGTAGCGGTTGCAAAATCTGTTGCTAGGGTTGATACCTTAGATCAGTTTGATCTAACTGTAACTATAGAGGAATAACTGTCGATATTGCATTGACATTTTGAAGTACCTCTTTGACAACTCATGGGGACTTTTAGTCCAACTATGCGCATTCACTGTCGCAACTTTAATGTTATATTAAATTATTATCTGTTTTAATCAATATTGGATAACACTGTGACTTGAAGTGTCAGCTGAAGTGGTGCTACCACCAGTTACGCGCAGATGCAAAAACAGGCGATGTGTTTAATGGCTACGTTAGCTTCTAATGACACAAATGAATAATTTGTCAATTTTAAAGGAGATTATGACACATTATTAGTTATTGTAACCATTAAAATATAATGTCTGTTCCTGCAACTGGGCGTTAGTAAATCCCCTAGCGTTATCATCTAAGACCCGCACGAGAGGAAAATCAAAACACACGCCATCTCACATTACAAATCAGAGAACAGAGTACAACAATTAAACGAAACGGTATTACAGTATAATAAACAGACTTGAACAGTACAGTGACAGTCGACTGCTAAATAAAATTAATCCAACCTGTGTCTGCGCAGTCACAGGAAACATTTCGACAGCGCAACGAGAGAACAGGTCTAGGATTATGTTATAAACGTGCGCCGGAGTTGCGAAAACTGTCACGCCACGCGTATCAGATTTAAGTAATTGATATCAAATCTTAGGGGATAGCTGAGTGCGTTAAGAGATCTATCAGGTAACAGATTGCTGGTGTAGGTATGCAGTTAGTATTGTAGGCGTGTTGAAATACATGAAACACTAGCAGTTGCCCGCGACTTTGTCCGCGCAAATGTAGAACTTCCCATACAAATTTCCACCCACCTTTTCACCCCCTTAGAGGTTATATTTTCAAAAATCCTGAAATACCTAACTCTCAATTTCTAACTAAATACCATTTTTCATCCATTTAGCTTTAAAACTGACAAAGTATCATGCAAACCTTTTACCCCCTTAGGGAATATCTTTATATCCTAATGCATATAAATTGAGTGTCACCAAATGAAAATGTTTCGTTTGAAATGTGATAATTGCGAGTTTAGTAGGTATTCACACATTAAATTCAATTCGATCTTTAAAAAACTTTCTGTTGAGAATGTGAAAGGCACAACTAGTTACCAATATAAGAACATTACTAATTTTCAGATACTACATTTGTTTCAGCATCATTTCCGACCAATTTATTTCCAAACATTCAACAACCTCTCAACACATTTCTCAGGACTCGCAACAAAATGGACTAGCAGACCGTAACAAAACGTGGGCCATTTTGTTATCCTTGCCCAACCTGCGACACGTTTTCTGTAATATTGTGCTCCAGTTCTTACGTAAGCCACCTTATCGGAGAGTTGCCTAACACATAATATCTGTCTGTTGGCCGCGAGAGCCTGAAACCACTTGCTCAATTGGATTTGATTTAGAGCGGATTGTCCATTTTGTGGCTAAGGCATAGGACATAACTGAGTCTGATAATAAAGTTTTATCTAACCTAACCTAACCTAACACTGGCGTTTTTAGTGTTCCGCATCTCAAAAGGAAAAAAGGAACCCCAGGACCAATTTGTTGTCTGTCTGTCCGTCTGACGGTCCTTTTTTCTCGGAAACTCGAGGTGTAAAGTTGAAATTATCATCAAATACGTCTGACTGTAGTTAATTGAAACTGTAAAAAATCCATTTTCTAAGTCAACGCAGTCCAAAAATGGCCACTTGAGCCTTATTTCCTAACATTTCCAGTAGACTTAAAATCATGTTAAGCAAAAAAACAAATCTTACAGCACATACAAAATCCAAAAACCGCTAATTTGTGGATATATCGTAGAAATAAACCTTTGTTTGTACGGAACTCTCAGTGCGCGAGTCCAACTCACACTTGCCCGTTTTTTTTCTATCTATAACAAATAACATTGCTATGCGTTTCACATAGATCCTGCCGTCACCGGCTGCTCCGCCCTGTGCTCTGCAATAACTGTTTAGGTGATTTATGTCCCGAACTATAAATTCGTGCGTCCGCGGTTCGAACCTCCGTCTCCGGCAGAACAGGCTAAAGATGCTAAGATTGCCTGCCTGTCTTTTGTTACGGCATTTGCTATATGTACATTTATTTAGTACAGCACGACAAAATAAACACTGTGGCATTTTATGCAGTTGTAATACGGGTGATTTTGTAACAAAAACATATAATGTAATGTACTGCCCACTGTACAAACAATTGCCCTTTTGCGGGTTTCATAGGCACTATATTTGAAAGGCACTGTTTTGTATGTAGTAGGATACTAAGACGGTTGTCAGAATAAAAGACTTAATCAAACACCTATAAATTATTTTGCTTATCCGTAGATTAAACTAAACAACAATATGATCTCTTGAATTATCAATTACTTTTTTTATCCAGTCGTAAAGTGAGTCAAAAGCATGTACCTCATCACCATTAAACACGAAGTTGAATATAAATATTACATAAAACGTCCCTAACACATCGTAAATGTAGATGTGTTATTTTGCAAGTGTAAAATCAAATATCATAAACAATGGAGGTCAAATCGCTTCAGCTAGTGACTTTATTAGTAGCGCAGTATGCAGTATACAATACTCAGCGAAAGGATTTAAATGTATCAAACCAGGAAAGGCCGGTGCCTACGGGAAATTTTAGCAATCTATTACTAACAAATGTGTTCACAAGATACTTTGTGTTACCACAGAATAAATATTGGTACAAGTATATACGTACAATCACTCCGCAAAACAAAAAAACAATGAAAGACACCCTTACTACATAACTTTCCTTGCCCCCATTTTATTTTTTGTCCGCTCGAAGTCAATTCGGGTACACTAAGTCGCTAGTAGCTTCCTCCTCCTCCTGATAATATTTAATATCACCAAAGGCACTTTAGTACTTCGAGTATTATTATTCCTTAAACTGCGATTGGATCATAATTTCACTTGCAAATGGATATAGAATTTGAACCATTATGATAACGATGATGGAACAAATTGTTATTATAGCTCTGATATTGTTTGTCAGGTCAGACTTTCGCTACCTATAATAATAATAATAAATGTCTTTATTTCAGGCATAATACACTAATATAAAATTACAATATATCAATTTAAAAGGAGGTTAGCAATTAAACAATAAAACGACAGAATTTTGCTAAAAAATTACTAATACTTTTACACTCAAAGATTTCAGGATTGCTAATCTTTCGGCAGAAGTACTAGGTATTCCAATACATCTATAAGAATATTACGATCCCCATTGAAAGCAGCATAACACAAAACACTTTTTCTCTCCATTTTTCAAGTCATATTTATAAAAACTTTGAATTTCAGAACACATCGATAAGCACTCTACTCGAGGAAGCACGCAAGCATATAAGACCGGGTACCTACACACTTATTTGTATTATGCAATACAATTATTATAACAATACATTACAGCTAATAAATTAAAATTACAACAGCCTACCACACGAACAATTTAGTGCAATTTGCGTAGTTAATTAAATTTCGCAAATCGGGCAGGTGTCACCAACCGAGTCCAGTTTAATTCAGGTTTAATGTAGAGCAAGTGCACGTTACGTAATCTCGGTTAATAAGACGCTAACCGCGTGATCTATCGTGAACAAATCGATTCGCCAAACCAAATCTTTTACTTTCGTTATTTAGGTCTCTTAATTATGAAATACCTAACATTTGCTTTTGTTTTGCCCGTTCTTTAATTTTGTCTGTGATTTGTTTGTTTCGGCTAATGGTGCAGAAAATTGTTTGTTTCGTAAAAATAACCGGGTAATACCGGTATTATTGCATTCGATTGGTCTATTTCCATTGTTAATTTCAGGTTAAACAAGTTTTCAGACATAGTTAATGTCTACTTCATCAATGTTATGGCAATATTAAAAAAATTAACGATTATTATTTTTGTCATAATAAACTTATTTTGTATCTGGCAATTACATTTTTGCTAAGTTGCATAGTGTTTTTTTTTAATTAAGCAGTTGTTACTGCCTACACAACTTTAAGTAGGTACTTACAAAAAGAGTTGAGATTAAGGTGAAGCACGTCTAGATCACAAATAGTAAATACCATATAATATATAGGTAGTACAAACAAATACTAAAAAACCTGTGTCAACTAATCGAGCTCACATACTTGATCTTAACACCATAATAATTTGGGCCTAGTTATCAAATTCTTACATAATTCCAAAAGTGGCATAGTCGGCCGGTGTCGCCCACCGAAGCCTATGTGGCCTTGATTGACTCATGAAGAACTCGTTGATAAGCCAATATAAGCTCATAAAATTACGTATAATTATGTAAAAGTACCTACTTTGTATAAAGTTTATAAAATTTACGATATGAAATGGGTTAAAATGTGTATTTTAACCCATTTCACTTGTGTGTACAAGTACAGTTCGATATGAAAATGAGCAATTTTGATCGGTTAACCATAGGCTATAATAACTACTTCTTTACATCAAAGAGCTTTATAATGGTAATGTAGAAATTGAAATTGATACTATCTACCTAGTACTGTAACGCTTTACAGCCGTATCTAACTCTTTCTCTACGGAAAGAGTTAGAAACGGCTGTAAAGCGTGTAAAGCGTGGCTGTAAAACAAATTTTTCTTCGTCAGCATTATGGTTTCATTGTACTTTTAGGTATCTACTTACAAAATATTTAATTAAGCCTGTATGTAGAAAAAAAAAACACTCTCACATTGCGTTTTACCTCCAATCACCTTTTCCTCGACATTTACCTGCAACAAAAAGTAAAATGTCAATTAATCACTGACAGTTAATAAAAACAAAAAACGCTTGATTCACTGCGAGATCCGTGACAGTCGATCGGTTAATCAAGGGAACTAGTTTAAGTATTTATGGCATGTCCACCGTAAAGATTGAGGGGCTATATCAAAGTGTTTCGGAAATGTTGGGCAATGACATTTATATGCCATGCATCATCGCCCTCTTTAGAAGACAGGTTATTAATGGTAAACAAATCTGGTCATATTTATTATAAATGTTTCTTCTTTAAAATTATTACCAGTTTACACATAAATAGGTATGGTACCAACAATATTTAGGGATACCCAAAATCCCTTCGAAATAAGAAGTATGTACTTAAATGTACAATCAATTAACGAGGTAGAGTACCATAATTATGTATTTAATAATGATTCATACACCAATTACCCGCCCATGACCTACATTTTCTAGTTTCTCATAAACCGTAGGACAAGAAAGCCCTAACAAAGCTATTAAATATAATCTTTGATGAGACAATAGCAAAAAACCTCATAAAAAGTACAATCTTCGTCTCCACAATAAAAAGTCAAGGGCCTACTACGAGTAACACACATCAGTGACCTTATTCAATTGATTACATCGATGGATCATCGATTCGTTACTCTGATTTACTGAAAAAAGCATTCGAGTATCGCATCGGAACAGACAGAATTACAATTATATAATTTACAGATCGCACTTTGTCTTAACTTTTTACTGCTCGTGTTTTTTAAGCAATTTTCGACACATCTTTTAATGAATGGCGCTATAGCTGTTTTGTTAGATCGATCTTATTCAATAGATTATTCTCATTAAAATAATAGATAAATGATGAATGTATCGATTAAAATAAATAATCATCGGAGTGACAGGCCTAATAGCTGCATATCCAGCACGAGCTATGTTAGCTAATCTAAGATTATTATTTACGGTTTGTCCACCGCTTACTTTACAAAATGTGCTTGTGTAACTGATAAATTATTTATAGATAATACAAGTAGAAACAGTTGTTTAATTTTAATAATAGTTGCACCCAGCCGCACGTCAGACTACGCCACTTTGACTTTGAGACCGCCTCTATTCCTTACAGAATAAAAGCTGTTTTCGTAGTTCAAATGTGTAACCTGATTTGCTGACGACTGTACGCAATACGAGAAAATTCAAAACGTTTTTTCAAAGACTGGTGTTCAAAAAAAGTTCCAAATAACATTTCGTAAGGCAGCGAAACAAACACACTCATACAATTCTCAATACTCATATAAATATGATTAATATCCAAACAATGCAAACCAGAACGGTACTTTCTTCGATGGCGATTGATTGGCTATTTGCGTAGTAGGTACTTACTCTATGACATAAAAAAAGGCCTGCACGAAAGCTATTGAATAATGATTACCGTCGCACAGCGGTGCAACATGCAACGTCATTTAGTAGCCGCTGGCGATGATGCCGTTGTCCAAACAGAAAAGTAAACACATTCGGTGTTATTACAAAAAAAATAGACCAGGTTTAAAATAAGTAGTTTGACGAAGCAGGTGGCAGATTTTTTTTGTTCTTTATATAATTTGTTTTATTGTAATTAAAAACGGATTTTACAAACAAGTTTCGAATAAGAAAATTACGACTTAAGTGTCATTGTACCTAGATATACTTACTTAGTTTGTGGTGAGAAATAAACGATTATTATTATTAAATTGGTCTAAATATTAGCCAACAACAGAGGAATGAATGACAAATTCAGGACATAACTTAATAGACAAGAGCTTTTCTAATTGGCTAGGTAATAGCTTAGTCCTGGCTTAAACCCGGTTCTAAGTTTTTGGAATAACGGGGATTTCGTTTAGAACTTTGACGCCTAGCCGCAACACCTCGAAACCGTAATGTGAACGGCGAAACAAAAGAAGTATGCTTCTCCGCGGTTGACCCGTGATTTTGTAGCGATGATGCTCCCCTTTCCAGTGCAAAGTCTCTAAGCGTATCTATCAAAGTTATGAATAATAATTAGGATAGTTGCAGATCAATTGGTATAAGGTCTGCAGGATAAAGCTGATGAATTTCGATTCAATGATAATCGATTAATATTATAATGAAACATGTATAATTATGAATTGTTTCTAAAACTGTGATGTGATTGTAAAGAAAACCTCCAATGGTTTAAAACAGTAAAAAAACGAGTATCCAAATTAATTTATATCTACCTAGATAACTTTATACTCTGATATGTCGGAGGCCAAAAGAGACTTTGGATGACTGATGCTGATGGAAGTCAGGAGAGTTAAAAAAAGGTTTGTATAATAGATAAGTGAGCAAAAATCGATAACAATTTCTAAATACATACCTATACTACCAGACCAAGTCAACTAGATAACTGTCAAACGACGAATAAAACGAAAATACCTGTGGAAATTAAAAAGACTTAAAATAAACTTATGCAATTCATCTAAATTGTAATACTTTTTTGTTACCTTTGGTAATTTCCATTGGTAAGCCGTTTGAGTCCTTAGTTGTCTAGTTGTATTGGTCTAATAGTAATTATTTGTAGGCTGATCTTATTTGGCTACAAAAACACAGAAGGCTCGCCGCGAAATCCGTCTGAGTGTTAAACGGCCTGCGTGACTGGACTACAATTTGGTGTGATTGGAAACACTGTCATTAGACGTTAATTGCTTTGGTTTTATTAACAAAATACATATTAAACTTATGAAACAGCAACATTTAGTGTTACAAACGTACTCACAGATAAACATCGATTAAAGTTTAAAAAGGAAATATAAACGTTGCGTGAACGAAGTGGCAGCGAATCGCCCCGGCTTTATACGAGTGCAATTTTATAAAATAAATTTTACTTGTCTAACAGAAATAATTAAACTTTGCAGTGGGTAAAGAATTTTCATAATCGACTTAGTAGGTATATCGTAAGATTTCCTACAATCATTATAATATTAGTATAGAAAATGAATAAGCTCGTTATCAATAGTGGACCGATATACTAATTAAAATGTATTATTTTTCGAAACCATCTTTGTTTACAAAAACAAAAGAACTAGGCTACGAATAAGTCAAAAGGGTTACACAGAAGTGTTAATAAATCTTACATTGAACACGTTAAGTCGTTAATCAATATACATGCTAAGCCGATCATAAATAATAAGTGATCTTCTTCAGAACACGTTGCGTAACTACAAAATATGTAGGTACAGCTATTGAGACCATTAGTTAAGTTTAAAGTTGCTTAACTGTTTGACATGTGTTAAGATTTGACATTAATATGTATCTGACAAAAATGAGCTATTAGGATGTTGTCTTTTGTGTTAATTATGGTGTTACGCACATAAGTATCTATTTCAGGAAGTGTAGATATAATATTTAGGTATGTACGTTTTAAATGCCACGTCCTTTATGTGTTCTCGAGTAAGTTGTTTAGTTTCAAATTGCAATAGCTATTGATTATTAAAAAGCAATAATGGCTTTCAAACTTAAACGTCTGTGATGGTAAACGCGATCGTTTTTAAATAGGGGCGTGTGCATGCACCCTTAGTTATTGTGGCATGTTTGATTGATGTTATATACCGCAAGTGTGTTAAAATGTAACCTGGCTTAGTATGTTGTGTTCTTTGTCATAGGGTACATATTGTGTATGACTCAAATAAGGCTTTTTAGAAATTCAAAAACTTTGTTGAAAATGTGATGCTAAACTTACTTAGTACAAGTACCAACTTGTGTGTACAGTTTTTTTTTTAATAATAAGCAGATATTTGATCGCAATCTCACTAATGGTAAGCGACGATGCGGTCGAGGATGCGTCATGTCTGTCTAGGAACAGCCTATTCACTTTGTGTTAGGGAACACTTCAGCCGGCAACACTATAGCCGTACGCGAGAACGTAGATTTAAAACGTTTGGTGCGTTTTATTTTTGACAAAACAGAATTGTATATGTCGCAGGGATATTATAAAATCCGTGATATTATAATTTCACTAGTGACATTATAATTACACTGATTTATTGTCAATCGTTTGCATTACTTACAATTTAACTGGCTAGTTTCAGTGCCATTATAATTTCACGAGACCGATACAGTGACATTGTAAGGCAGTGATATTTTAACAATAACACTGGTTAAAGAAAGCCGTTAGATTATCAAAGCGATCGCTGATTGGTCTATTTTCTTTACCAACTGAACTACAAGTATTCAACACTTCCAAATGCTCACGATCACTCATTTTGAAGATATTGACTAGAATGATAAACTAAATACCTCATAAAAACACTAAAAAAATACGTAATGACTGATATTTAAAAGGCACGCTCCAATGTTTATAAATGTGTATTGTGACTGATTAACTCAATTGACCAATCAGAACACGCGGGGCTCCCACCACAAACTCAACTCATAATAAACCTAGATTTATTATAATATCACTATTGCAGCCCAGTGAAATTACAATATCACTGAAAAGAGCCCGTTAAATTATACGAACCAGTCGTCATTGACAATAATCAGTGTAATTATAATTTCACTAGTGAAATTATGATATCACGTGTTTGACAAAATCCCTGCGACATATACATACATTTAACAAAATATCGATACTATAGAGTTCAAAGAAAGTTTTATAACAGGGGACTAAACTTTTACTTGATTACCTAAACTAATTTACGGCGGCTGTACAGCAGCAAGAAATCGTGACCCCCTCTAGATACGGAGGCGTGATAGGTACGGCACTTTGAGATTAATACTATAGATTTACTGAGAAACCTTTCACTGGAAAAAGGTGGAACGGCCGAGGAAACAAAAGATTTTATACAGGGTGTTCAAAAATAATAATAATAATAATTTTATTTATTAATAGATATATCTTTACTTAAACTTTAAACTTTGTACAGGCAGATCGACTGCCGGTACCACTTTGTACCGTTTGGAGTCGAAACAATGGGTTCGTGGGGTCCCAACGCTATCTCTTTTTTCAAAGAGATTTCCAAGAGGCTAGTTGACATCAGTGGTGATCTAAGAGCTGCCAGCATCCTGGGAACCTTACCACGGACCTTTTTTATAATTTTTGATTTTATATTGTATTAAATAATTTATCTTAATTAATAAATTGTATACATATTATTTTCTTTACCTACAGATTAGACATCACGCTTTTTGAAATGACAATAGATTTTTTATTAAATACCTTTTTTTATCATTCTTAAAATAAAAGAAATAAAAGAATTGTTTTTTGGAGACTTATTATCTTTCGATTACTTTTTCAATACATCCTTTAATACAACTGTACAAGCAGACATACGACTGACTGTAATCAGTGAGTAGCAATAACTTCTCGATGCTCGACGGGGCTAAACACCTATAGGCGAGATAACAATTATTAAACAATAGAACACTTTGTTGAATAATACTCTCCTTTTCATAGTTTTATTACATCAATTAAAGTAAAAATCATCTGCGCGGCACCCAATCCACGTATCCTTCCCTGACAGTTCTCGTGATGTCCCCCATACGCTAGTGATGTCTTAGAATCGATGTGATTGATTTTCCGTCTAACACAATAAAAGTAGTATTACTTCTGTCTGAATTGCAGTATCATTCTATTACATTTTGACGATAAACAGTTGTAGTTACTTACCCAAAAATACAGTAGCCAGTAAGTACACACGGGCACGTCAGACTGTCCCACTTTTACCTTGAGACCGCCTCTATTCCCTACGTTATAAAAGCTGTTTTCGTAGTTTAATTGGGTAACCTGATATGCTGTTGTCTGCACCTAGTTTTTTAACGATATTGGTAGTATAATGTAGTAATTGCCAAACACCACAGAATAAATATTAGTACAACGTAAATCAATACTGCTTTAAAATATTGTGGTTACAACTTTATGTGCTTTCGATTAGGTGGCCATTATTCCATTCTAAAAGTGTCATAATATTAGGTTTGAGTGAATCTACACAAACTTAGGGAAGTCCAGCCTTTTTTGTTACCACAATGATTTTGTTATAGCAAATACGGGTTTGTCTAAATCCGCGTACAACTCATCGCTAATTCAACTTACAATTAACACGTCATTGTTAAGTAGTGGCATTGAGTAGTTATCAAATCCTCATTGGACATTCAACTCTTCGCCATTAATTTTAAGAGTCAACACTACCAGTCATTCTGGCTTGCATGTGTTTATTCAAATGATATGTACACTTATGACAATAAATGTCACACGGGGTCACGGTTGAGTCGCGATGACACAGGATCCAAAATTTAATAACCTGATGAACTTGTTTTAGCGCGCTTTTTGCGATTTTTCCTCTTAATATTGAAATGTAACCTTAGCCTATAAAAGGGCTTACAAAAGACTAAAAACAACTTTTTTAGTAATTACTATTGTTAATTGTGTATTTTTTGTAAAAAGTACGTACAAGTTCACTTTAACATAGTGCAGGCGTTACCATTGCGTTGCTTGACTGACAATGCTTCATTGCAATGCAAACACATCTTCACGTTCAGCTACAAAAAAAAGTTTAAAAAAAAATTAGGACCAATACTGGCCACCAAACATATCTTGACGTTTGCGCTACAAAAAAAGACAAGTTTAAAAAAATGATAGGACCAATGATACTAGCCACTAAAAAATTCAAACGCAACTCAAATAAAAAAAATGTCGCCTTTGTCACCAGCCATGACCCGCGGTCTTATCGCCAGAATCCTCTCAACACGCATGCGCAGATCATAATCGCTTGCGCAACAGTTTTCTCTGCTTGACAACTGCACTCAAAATGGCGGCCATTGTCGCACAGAGAATGAGTTTAATAAGCCAATTAATCAAGCTCTTGTTTGATTACATGAGCGGATGTGAAGGCAACAGCTGACGCTTTCACGATAAAGAAACAATATAACATTGTGCTATCGATTCTCCATTTGTTACAGATGCAATTAATTAAACTCCATTTTCTTTTAGTTTATCAATATGAAATATAAGAGTCCTATTGACTCCTATTTTTAAACTAACTGATTTTCATCTCCTATAAATTTAATTTTCTTGAAAAAAGTGTCCTTTCTTAAACATCCGTCTCCATACTAAAAATGCATTAAAATCGGTATAGCATTTTAGCAGTTCAGCTTAGGCATGTGCTCTATAGAAGCAAACTGTCAACCAGACAAAGCGACTTTAATATTAGTTAAGATTCGACTTTTATCTCGTTACCTTATTCACTTAGCACATTCGTCATTTCAATTCAACATTTCGACAAATGTGTGTTAGATTTCGTAAAGTAGGTACCAATAATCGTAATGTCGTTTAACAAAACGCACCATAACATTTCGTTATGATTTACGCATTAAACTATGGTAATTTCATTTTTATTACGCACTGTAAGGCAACCAATAAATGCTTGATAATTACTGGATATCGTGTTTGTGCGTGTCAGGGCTAGAACGAAAACTATTATCGATATAACACCGAAGTGGATTGAAGGCGAAAAGGTTTACTCGTGCAGTGGCCAGCACATTAAACTAACCATTTTCGTTGCAAAATCACCCTTATTGCGACTGCGTAAGATTCCGCAATGTTTAACATTTTGTGCTTACGTCTGTAAAATGATGAGAAACTCAACCTTGTGCGTATCCTGAGTTTTCTCTGATGCCCTATTCTAGAAGGCGATGAAGGCCATTTCAACTTGTCATCCTGCTCACCCAAGCCCGTATCGCGTGAAAGAAAAGTATGAAAGAAGAGGTATAAAATTCATATTCTCCGGTGCTTTGGTCGAAGTGAGAGGCTCTAGCGCCCACGTCTTCGTCTGCGCAATAGTCGAATTTCCCATATAAACTTCTACCCTATTAAAGGACGATTTCTGGGATATAAACTATCCTATGTCCTTTCTCGGTACTTAAACTATTTTTATACAAAATTTCATCTAAATCAGTTCAGCGGCTTAGGCCTGATAAGGTAACATAAAGACACACTTTCGCATTTATAGTATTAGTATGGAATAAATCTCGATTGAACATTGCTCCATACGAAATAAAATGTTACACGAGAACAAAAATCATCAGCTTATGCAGTAAGCCACAAACTAGCCGCTTTTCCAGTTAATCGTAAACACAGACTGGTTCAGTTGATATATCTTAGATAATTGGTGTAATAATCTAAAGTATGCGCTGAATGAAAGAGGTGCAGGAGACAGCTAGGCGGTGCACTGTGCAATCATTCATACCGCTTTTACTCAACTGGAGTTTATAGCTTTTAATGAAACTTGATAAAATGGACAGCTAAACGAGACATAGGTATATATATAAGACCAAAACTATATATTACAGATTTAGAAAAAATATATATTACAGTTTTTCAAAATTTATAGGTACGTACAGTACCTACTTACCAGTAGGTGGTAAAGTATGTACCTATTGTATAATAATAATGTTTGGGGAGGTGGTGTTCTCTTTGCTCATTCAGTAAGTTTTATAAATTAGTGTTGGTTTGTTTGTTGACATGAAACATGATATATTATAATTATTTTTTTAAAACTGTTTTTTTATTTGAGTTTAAGTACACCATGACCGTGAAATATTCTCACATTATTAATGCACAAGTAGTCATGGAGTGTATGGTAATGGGATTGGAACACAATGCAATCTTAGTTGCAGACGCCTACAAGCCAGTAAATTATTAGGTTGTTACTCAGATGCAGCATAAACATAATTTTGTGAGAAAATCTACTTTACCTTGTGTTCTATCATAGGTATTATCTTTAAACCGGTGACGTACTGTTAAATCAATGTTTTAACATTGAACCTACATTATATTTGTAATAGTGACTATATAATGAAAGCTGTAGAGTTCCTTTGCCGAATGGGGTTCTTACTTATAATAATACATATTTTTCACACTACCTACTCGGCAATGTTCAATTACACATCAAGTAAACCTGACTCAAAGTGAGTCATTGCATCCCTAGGTACGTAATGTTGTAAGAAAGGACTTGTACACTTTTTGTATGGAGGCTGGTTTTTTATTCCAAGATATCACCAACCACCAATAACCTATATTTATCTTTAAGCTACAAAAATATAAAACACGTAACCATAGAAATCAGAATTTTAAACGCCTCCATTTTTGAGAAAAAATATGTTTTGTAACAGGCATCATCCATTAATCACTTACTTGTATTTCCTGGCTGTATGGCTATGTACCATTGCCTTTCCACTGGTGGATAAATACTACTAGATACTACCACAGATTATATAATAGGTACTACTGTCAATTTGAATGACAATTTTGCTGTCATAGGTTAATTGATATAGGCGAAGGTGCGGCTTATGTACAGACAAAGAGAAAAATTAATTTCATTTTTTCTCTAAATCGGATGCCTTAAAAATATATTAATTATGCAGAAAGGCTAGTTTTTGTGAACTCTTTCATATAATATTTAGTTTATTCTGGTTAGAAATATTGACGAATAAAAAACCATTAATAGACAAGTCCTTTCATTACACCCCTAGGGAGGCAAAGTGATTTGAATTTCGAATAAGAATTCGTAGGCATGATCACGCTAGCCCGTCCCGCACAAAAGAGAACATATTTGAAATTTGAACCTGGCAGCCAAGAATTTTAGCACAAATGGAATGAAAAAAACCCTCCGGTCTGTTTTGACTGATTCTTGTATTGTACTGATCTCATAATGAACAAACATCAAAATGAACTTTTCCCAAAATGACTGATTTTATTAATGTCTTTGTTTTTGAATGCCGGAAACTCATAATGTCCGACAGAAAAGGTACAATCATCATAATAAAAACCAACCTGTTTTATCCCCATGTTTTCCTTCACCATTTGTGTAAAACAAATGAATGTCTTAAAAACAAATGAACTTCGAGCAAATAAGTGAACATTATAAAAACAAGTTGAAAATAAAAAAACGGCCAAGTGCGAGTTGGACTCGCGCACGAAGGGCGGAACCTTTCGCACGAAGAGTGCCGTATCTATACGACATTAGACACTCTATTATGATCTTTTTTAGTTTTATAACGGTAAAAAAATCATGTTTGTATGGGAGCCCTTTTTAAATATATATATTTTTTAATTTATTTTTTACATACATCACATTTGTTGTTATGCAACAGCAACATCAACAGAACTACATCATCTGTGAAAATTTCAACTGTGTAGCTATCACGGTTCATGATATACAGCCTGGTGACAGACAGACAGCGGAGGCTTAGTTATAGGGTCTCGTTTTCACCCTTTGGGTACGGAACCCTAAAAAAACAACTGAACATCGTAGAAACATAAGTGAATGTTGTAAAAACACGTTAACATCGTTAAAGAGAACGAGCTTTGGAAAAACAAGTAAACATGATAAAAACAAGTTAATAAAAAAACAACTAAACGTAACAAAATCAAAAGTAATCATTGTAAAAACAAAAGAACATAGTAAAAACAAGAAAACATCGTCTAAATCAAGTTTACTTCGTTAAAAAAGTGTACATAACAAGAAACATCGTAAATAATAATAAACATAGTAAAACAAATGCACATCGTAAAAATCAAGTGAACTTCGTAAAAACAAGTGAACATCGTAAAAACAAAGGTAAACCTCGTAAAACTAGTTAAATTCGTAAAAACAAGTGACTGGTTAGTCTGCAGTTTTTGTCTGTTCATGAGATTTTTATCTGTTGATTAATTTGTCCACAGTTATCACTTATTTTTCGACGCTAACTGAATTGTTGTCAAGATTTCTATTTGTTTTTCTGATAGTCACTTGTTTTCCGAATCATTTGTTTATTTATGGTGATTACTTATTTTACGAAGTTCGACGCTTGACTTGTTTTACACAATTTACTTGTTTTTTTTCGAATTTCACTTGTTTTTACAATTAACTTTTTTTCCAAGATTAACTTGTTGTTTTTTTCGTAGTTTACTTGTTTTTACGATGTTTATATTTATTGTTATAATATATATTTGGTTTAAGATGTTTGCTCTTTCGATATTCATTTGTTTTACGATGCTAAAATAAAAATATTAAGAAAATAATTGTTTTCGGCAATTTTTAAAACGAGAATTTAAAAAAATGTTACTGACTGTACATAAATTTGACAGTTTTATTTCCGACATTATGTAACTAAGACATTTAGAAAATCAGTCATTTTGGGAAAAGTTCATTTTAAGATTTGTTCATTACGGGATGAGTACAATTCAGGAATCAGTCCAAACAGACCGAAGGGGAAAAAAACGCGCGCCTAAAAATAGAAATAAATAAAATAAAAAAAACTTATGTATTTTTAAGAAATTACAAACAATGTTCCCTCCGGTCTGTTTGGACTGATTTTTGTTTTGTACTGATCTCATAACGAACAAATATCAAAATGAACTATTCCCAAAATGACTGATTTTTTAAATGTCTTTATTTTAGAATGCCGGAAACTCATAATGTCTGACAGAAAAGGTACATTCGTGATAATAAAAACCAACCTGTTTCCCTACGAAGTTTTATTTCACCGTTTAAGTAAAACCAATGAATATCGTTAAACAAATGAACATCGGTCAACAAGTTAACCCTGTTGACCAATGTTGAGGTTGTTTTCCTGATGTTCAATTATTTTACGAAGTTCACTTTTCTTTTTAAGATATTTACTTGTTTTTAAAATGTTCAATTGTTTTTAAGATGTTGACTTGTTTTTACGATGTTCACATGTTTTAACGAAGTTAACTTTTTCAATTGTTTTTCGATGCTTTACGCTTTTCACTTGTTTTTGCGATGTCCATTTGTTTCCAAAATGTTCCTTTGTTTACGATGTTCATTTGTTTTACAGTTTTCATTTTTATGATAATTGTTGTTACGATATTCATCTTGTTTTTACAACTTTCATTTCATAAAAGGAAATGCAGTACCTAATCTAATATTAATGTTTCTATTTCCTAAAATATTTTTTTTCATTTCATTATGGGATTAAAAAAAAACCTTACTGACTGTACACGAATTTGACAGTTTTATTTTAGACATTATAAAAAAAAGACATTTAGGAAATCAGTCATTTTGGGAAAAGTTCGTTTTGATATTTGTTCGTTATGAGATCAGTACAAAACAAAAATCAAACCAAACAGACCGGAGGGGTTAATAACAATAATTTACTGCCAGAAAAGTCAAAGGATATATACTTATAGATAAAATAAGTTTTTTGTAGTACATTTTTTTATTGCCGCAGAGGAAGTGTGAACAGCAGAGTATTCTCCTCGGGGATAAAGATGTATTCGTCTTGCTTAAACACCTCACTCCACTCAGGATTCTACTTTTAACTCCGTAAACAGTAAACTCCCTCACTGCGCTCGGGAGTTAACTCTCGAATCCTTCGTTACGCTCGAGATTCAAGATGACGCCCGTGACCTAAGACATCACTTTACCCCCTGGGTAAATAATCTACTATTTCATAGAGTTTGTACACTTGTCCTGTAGACTAACGTAGGCCAGCCAGACCAGCATCATAAATTCCTCAATATAAGTACATATTTGCTTCAACAGTCACATTATTATAATTTATCGTTTAGAAAAAAAGATAGATGACAATAAACAAAGAATCAATTTTGATTTCACTAAAAGCATTACATCATAGCTAGCGGCAATATCACATTACGATGGCTAACTGTTTATTTTTTATCTCCAGCCAAATGAATCGATTGTGAGTTCATCAACTTTGTTTACAAACTTTTTGTCGAAGTTGAGGAGAGGTCATTCCATATTTTTAGAATCCTGTAGCATGATTTTTGACTCTTATTTTCTTCGGTATAAAGTTAGCCATCGGAAAGAGTTACTGGGAATGTGGTCGTTCAACTTTTAATTTCATTTGGCCAGTTAATTTGTCGAGACGTAGGTATCTTAGACGTAACCGTTATGATTTTTATACCGAAAACTTGGCTTTGTTTTTGTGGCATTTTAATGTTATGTTATGTATAATCAATTTAGTATAATAAATTTGTAAAAGAAAAGTAGAGTAGGTACGTAGGTTTTTTTTACTAAACTGATTTCTGTATGATTTCTCTTAACCCCTTGAGAAAGGAAGACCGCCGGCGGTCTCGTAACAATTGATTTTCTATTGTGTCTGGTAACATGATCTCTGAAGTAATAATAAAAAGAATACATGTGCTTTAGTGACCCGTCTCTTTATAAAGTTGCCCTTTATTTTATTGATAAAGTGTTAATCCTTCATAGTAGGTTTGTTACGGAATATTCCGATTGCAAACAGTAAACAAAAAAGCAAATGAAGTTGCGTGTAAGATGACAGCGATATTATCTTTATGTGGTCATAAATGATTTAAAATTAAGTCCTTTTTAATTTCGTTTTCGTCCCTAAATATGATTAGAGGTCAGAGACACGAAGCAATAAAATAAAGAAAATCAAAACCGGTAATTTTGTAAGAACGGAGATCTTTTCCTCAGGTAGACGAACCTTATATCCTCCTCAAACTTAACATAAAAGTAACATTACTTAGGTGTAAAAAAAAAAGAAAGTTGTTTTTGGAGACATTGATTCCAATCAGTGTAATATGCAGAAACGACGACGGTCAATCCATGACTACAAGACTTTAATTCGACGTTATATATAAAACAAGGATATGCGGACAAGCATGTGAATAATGAAACATTTCGTTAGAATAACTAAAATTATATTCCCACCTACAAATGACGAAAACTGTTAGTTATATCACTATATGGGAAAATAAATACGTCCCATATTTTCCCATATTTTATTGAATTAATAAAATATGGGAAAATAAATACGTCCATCCAAGAAACATTTTTTTTTTAAATTCGATTAACATAAGTACAGGCAACAATTAAAAGGACCGTTACCAGAACTTAAAGGATCAACTAACGACTCCTTTCCTTGATGTCAATAACCTTTGCTTTTACCTGTTCAAATCAAATTCTTAAATCTCATTCAATAACTTGGAATTAAAAGCTCAGTATTATGAGTTGTCAAAGTAATGTCGGTAAAAATACCGGAGTGTTTTTCGATACAAGTATAACCGCGTAAAAGTTTTTTAAGTCGTAGAAATTGTCATTTTAGGAGTACATTTAGCATAGAGGAAGACGACACTTAAAATAATGTATGGCGTGATCAAACACTTGACCGCTTAGTTTAATCAAAATTCCAAAAAAGGAGTGTATGTAATTGACCAATTATTCTCTCTATTTAGGTTTATAGTAGGTTAATGCCTAATACGTCAGTCTGAGTTCAAATGGCGTCTAATTGAGTTAGCTAAACAGTCTTGAATATTTTTCGGTCAGGTGCCATTTTGTAGTCTTCTGTATTTCGTTTTTAGGAATGGTTCCTTATTGTTATGTTAGTTTTTTTTGAAATCAAGGTTTATCCATATTGAGCCTGGTGTTCACCAACATATGTTTAATTTTTAATCAGCCGTTTTTTAGCATTATTTAATATATTTTGTATGGAAATTCTGTCAAATTAATTGTAACTCGAGGTTTACGGAGCACGAATAATAACAATATAATGTTCGTTTACAGAAAAGGAATTTCACTTTATGTATAAATAGATCAAGAATATTAAAATTTTAATAAATAAAGCTACGAAATTGAATCTAATTTCGCTCACAAAAATAAATCGACTGTGTCATCCGGTGGGACTCGAAAAAAACTTGCAAAACCTTGCAAAATAATTGCTTAAGTTTTAAATATAATTATAAATAAAGCTACATCCTTAGCTACCTACTAGTCTGGTAACTTACTGGTCACATTAATTATATTGTCCTAACGATTACATGAGCCTGTGCCAATATTCATAGTTTTTGCAATAAATTAACCACTCGAGTTTTAAAGTGCAACTCAACCTTATCGGCCTGGTTTCTTTATTCTTATTTTGCGTAAAAATATCAATTATATTTAAATCAGCGCAGTGGGTGGCGACCTTAACTCCAAAGCCTACATATTGAATGCAACATAATAACTTATATATTACGACATTTATGACACAGTTGTGTCCGTACATTGGTACTTTTTGACCACTTGACCATGTTCTGACACCTTTATTCACATATCCAATCAAAATTATCTTCTTCTGCTATGCAAGATATTAGCACTTAGTGGTATTTTCGTTTCAAATGTTAAGTTGTGAGAAAATGATTAGTATGGCCTTAAAAAAATTACAATCTGTGGGATTATTCAGTATCAAATAATGAATAAGCCTATGTATCAACATTACATATGATATTTTTTTATTTTTCGCACAGACATAATTGACTTCATCCATCTATCGCGAGCGATTCAGAGCTTTTGTTGAAATACATAGCACACTGCTAAAATATCACAGTTTTTGCCAATAAATGGTCAGAGTAAATCTTTACGATAATGTGCAATTTCTATTTAGAAATAATTTATCGATAACAAAACATCTACGTTACGAAATAAGTACTGTCATATCATTTGACATTCGGCTTTTACCTATATCTGACTGGGCAAATTCCACAAAGGATCCTAATATTTGGGGACTATTATAAATATTATTTAGGTAAATGCTCTAATGAAAATGTGACAAGATAAAGTTTGCCCCTCGATAATGACAAAGTGAAAACTTTTCTCGTTCGCGGTTACTTAATGCAAGTTGAAATGTTCATTTGCAAAATCTAAGCAATCTAAGACTATCCTAAAATCCTTCAACCGTCCGTATAGACAAAACTACGCAATTATGCATACTATTGCTAATTTACCGGTGAGGCGTACGCATCGTTACGACATACCTTACCCGGCATGTTTTATTGGAAACACGCAATCCCAAAAGAAACTGTTTGGCTCAGTGGATATATCCTACTCTGCGCCTACTCTTTGACGATGTTCTTATTTTTTAGTTTAAATTACCTATTTTAGGCAGGCAAAGGATAAAGTCCATACATCCGAGTCTTCAGTAATTATTTGATTTTTTTTCTTTTCCTCAGTAATTTTCATATATATATATATATATGTACATTTACACAACTACTTAGTTTTGTCATTTTGTTAATATCAAACACGCACTCGATTAAACGTTTATGTAAATGAAATGCTTAAATATAAAACGAACTAATAAAACGTATGCTGTATACTGCCAGCTTATTTAACACTAGTAAACAAAAAAGTGACATCTTCCGTCTTGTTTCCGCAGATTACAGCCACGGAACTGAATTAACGGAAAATTGATGTTAGCGATACAACTCGCACTTGGCAACTGTTTTATTTTCGTTCCTATCACAAATTTTCCTATTTACAAAGTAAAGTAGTCTATCTCGGCGTAATAAGAACCATATTTGTGCTATTAAGGTGTCGTCAGAGGAATGCGTGATGAATATACATAATGGCTTGATATTGTCACGCTACATCGGTATTTGGCGGATATAATCATATCGTAAAATAGTCGTACTAAGCCAATCCATCATATGTTTTAATAACTCGTTTTATACGGTATATCAACCCTTGGTCAAAAATGATTTTATCACGAGGTATTTATGTAAATAAATGTTATCAAACGTAGGTAGCTATAACTTAGTATTGTTAATAATTTAAATTAATAATTATAACATTTAGATAGTAGGTAGAAATTTTGTATTATTTTCTTAAATCTGAGAACCCCAAAAGAAGTACAATTAGCAGAATTAATACCTTAGAGCATACTCTACCAGTCTGAAAATGCAAAAAAACACAAGAGTAAACTTAGGCATCACTTAAAATTTTTAGAATCAACTTTTATGTTGTAAGTTACATTACGTCCGAAACAGCATTTTATAGTCTATCCATTGTCTGAAGAGTCTTAATGTAATATCAGCAATAAGATTACTCTTGCGCGGATTCAAGATTACTGTTTCACCAACATACTGAGACAGTTTCTAAAAGTGATGCAACACATCTGGCCCACAGAAAATTGTGTTAAACTATTGTAATAAATGAGTCGTGATAATTTAGGCTCATTTGGAGTAGGCTCGAGTCATAAGCGAAAAGTGGAACGATACAGTTTAAAATCTCATTTGGATAAACTTAAAATTGATCGACTCTGTCTATAACAAGTCTTTTGACAATTTAGAACATGTTTTATAATTCAAACGTATTTGTATAAATGCATGCGTAATGTAACAGAATTACGTATATTGCGAGTGGAGGATGAATCTAAATAGTTAAAGTAGAAGTTTAAATACATTTTTTGTATACGGAACCTGCTACGATTGGTATGGACATTTTTGATATGTCGATTCCATACAGAATAGTTGAAAACTAGTCTTGTCCTACTACGTAGTAGCTTGAAGCAGAGATTCCCAAATAGCGGTCTGCGGAACCCTAGGATTCCATGTACGGGTTCCGTGTTCCATATGAGAGTTAAATAATACTCTTAGAGAACTACGTTTATATTTCAAGTCAGACATAAAAACCTTCTGAAAGATATCCACCAAAAAGTATTCTAGCTCTTAAGGCTTAAGCCGTCAAATCGATTTAGATTAAACTTGATATATAAATAGTTTGAGAACATGCAAAGGACAAGGCCTACTTTTTTGTCGCAATAAACAATAGGGGGGTGAAATGGGGGATGAAAGTTTATATGGCAAATCTGAATCCTGGCGCGGGCAAAGTCGTAGAGAAGCGCTAGTAACTATAATAATAATATGTCAAATAAAAAATATGCCTAAGGTATTAATGCGAGCAGTTAAAAAGTACTAAATTATTTTCTACGCGTAAAAATATGCCAAAGGTATTGTAATAAAAAGCTACGAGTCTTAACCGGAATTACTACCGCAGGAAGGTAAAGACATAAGCTAGTATTAGTATCCCACCTCATGTTCCGGTGTTTTCTTAGCTAAGAAAACTATTCCAGTAGTGTAACAAACTCTAATTAGTGTTTCTGTTTACCATTAAAGCTGTTTCCTATACAATTTGCCTACGGTACAATTTTACGTAATCCTACACTGTTGTATCTACTCTCTTGTAACTTGAAACATGTAGAGGTATATCCAGGTGCAAAGATATGCAGTAGGCCCGTCTATTAAAATGACAATTCTTCATCGTAACTCTTTTACAGCTTTTATTGTTTTCTTTTTTTTAAACCAGTAATTGTACAAAGAATTGACGTCATAAGTATTATGTAGCCGATCAACTGTTTGTACCAGTCATACAAACCTACTTTTAATAATAATAAATTGTTTCAACAAACACACCAATTACCTAGCCCCAAACTAAGCGTGAGCTTGTGCTATGGCTTCTAGGATAACAAATAGACATACGTTATATACATCCATGGCTTAGGTACAAAAGCTTGTGCTCATCACACAAACATTTGCCCCTTGCGGGATTCGAACCCGTAACCTCTGGTTTTGTAGTCCGGAGCATGAACCACTGCACCAAGAGGTCGTCGATCGTCTTTTGAGCAAAAAGTAAATACAAAAGAAGGGGCGCGTTTTTTGTACTATAATATTTTTGACAGTTTAAGCAATTTCTTCGCAAGTTTTTACACACAAAAATTTATTGACCGTCACAGGAGGGTTTTTTATTTTTCTTATTTTTAATAATATTTATGTTGTTACATCTCAAAACATAAATTTCATGTGATAACTTGTACGAGCAAACTCAATTCATTAACTATCTTTCATCGTAGGTGTAAATTTTTGTAGTTTCATATTGTTTAAATTTTCGGTACTGTCTCTTAAAAACGTAGCTCTAAAGGTATATCACCTGATGAAGTGCATCCCACTACAGTATTATTCAAATAGATTTAATAATTATTATAATTTATTTATTTAAAGCAACGGATTACAGACGTAATGCAGGCTCATAGAACAAATACCTTATGAATGGTTAAATAAATAAAAAATGTTAACCATTCGAACCTACTGCAAATCTACCTACATTATTCAGCTCAGGGTATAATCTTACTTCTAGGAAGACTGCTGCCTCACAGGCTTTGTTTTTCCAGTCGCCACCGAGTCGGAAGGAAGACAATGAAACATTCAGCCTGTGTGAAGCGAGCCTCCGTTACGTATTTCATAATTAAGTTACGGAAATCATTTTAAGGTTTTTCTGCATACCTACGTGAGATTCTAATTGTTGAGTTGGTATAAACTTGTATTCAAATAGTTATGTGATGAATATGCGTAAAGTTTTTCTGCATAAGTGTGTACGAGTTTATTTAAAGTTTATTTTTAATAGTGCGGTTTAATAACAGTGTTTTTCATGATGTGGATTAAAAATTTTATTATGAGACCTTTAATTGAATGAGAAAGATATTGAAATGTATGTAAGTATCTTTATGCTACTTCATAACAAAGTAATCAGCAAGTTCTAAATATAATGCTGTACTTACTGTCGTAAATAAAACACTACAAATGTCAAGAAAATAATAATAATAATAATAATAATATTTATTTATCACTATGTCCCCTCTAAATTGCTCAGAAAAGCTACCTCATTAATTAAGGAATAATGTATAGGTTTACCTTACCTTTTATTAGG
Source organism: Pyrausta nigrata (assembly GCA_949316185.1). Lineage (NCBI taxonomy): Eukaryota > Metazoa > Arthropoda > Insecta > Lepidoptera > Crambidae > Pyrausta > Pyrausta nigrata. The sequence goes on from OX438937.1 coordinate 5,278,349, forward strand.
TAACAAAATTACTTATTAAAACTACCTAATATGAATATCATTAACCAATAGTCAATCAAACATGATCGAAACCGTCTAAGAGGTCACTAATAGAAGATAATCCAGCCATTATATAATCTAATCTTGGATGAAGTAGTTTCAGATCAAACGAAGATTTTAAAATAGTATGAAAACAAAAATTATAAATATGTATTTTTTAATTGCTTGATTGCAGATTTTGCAGAAATTACATGGATATTTTGATATCAGAGAAATAATTGCCAAATTAACACATGGTAAGTAGGTGATTGTGTCATTGGTACCTACATGGTATTGCAATTCATTCTAACAAAGTATTTGAATTTCAAAATATGAAATGTTTATGATATAAAACTATTTGATTACTTATTCATTCCAATAACCAAAGTTGTCAAAGTCTGACTGACTTAACACTTTACCCACAACTCATTGATTGAACTTGACAGCATTTCGTAAACCAAACCGGTTCTAATTTTGTCAAAGGCTGCGAGTGCGTACGTACGAACACGCGTTGCGCAGCGCAACATTTCAAACGTTACTGATTAATAATGGAAATGACATAATTGGCAGTTTCGGTGTTTGACTAATTTCGTACTTTTGCAAGTTCGTTTTATGGAAAATGACATCATTCCCATATTAGGTAATAATATTAGCTGTATCGACAGCCTACATATATTCAATGAATAATAGACATAAGTAGGTAATCGAACTTACAACCAAACCAATACCAAGGGTCAGCCGCATCAAAATGTCTGTAAATTTGGTATCGTCAACTGTAACTATGAACACACGTACCCACAATATAATAAACTATAACTTTAAATATATTAAAAAACACTTTAACCACAGCCTGATACTTAAATAAACAAGAGTTCTGTAAAATTTAAAAACGCATGCTTGTCTTTAACATAAAACTCAAAACCTGTGTCACCTTAACTTACAAAGGTATTGCTATGTTTCTTCATAGTTAAGCCATTGTCTGACATAATTTGCATGAAAAATACTGTTGTTTCTTTCAGTATTGCAAAGACAATGTTACTGAATACCCATAGTAATACGCCATAAAAAACCATTAAAATTTTTGAATCTATTATTTATCTATCTTTTCTTTATACATATATCTTTGTCAAGAGTATTCTTATATAAAGACTTAAGTCTTTTCCAAAGATATCGCTGCCTAACGGTAAAGGAAAACATCGTGAGGAAACCTGCACACTAGTTTGCTAGCATGTGAAATGGAGAAGGCAAGGGCAAACCACTCCATTAACAGTTGCTAAGTAAGTCGTTGTATGTGTTCCATTGTACATAATGATCAAGACCCTTATTCATGACGAGGTATACGACTATGAAGAAGGAGAAGACTAGCAGCTCGCCCCGGCTTCGCAAGTGGTAGAAACTTAAGTAGGTATAGTAAGCTATCCTTAATTGATAGACATGACGTGCCTTCGCGAAGTGTTCTGTAAACCCATGGAGCAATTATCTCGACATATTTTTTTTGTTATTATCTCAAAATTATCAAATCAAATTAAACGGATTAAGTAGTATTTTCGATAAAAAGCTCCCAACGGCTAGATTTTTGGCATCTTCGAAAATCATCGTCATATACCGACAAAGCCTACCTTTCTGAGGAATCACTCTATTAATACATGAAAACCACATGCGAATCCGTTTAGTAGTTATTACGATCATTGCGAATAGACGCGCGGGGACTTTGATTTTTAGTAATAGTATGTAGATTTTGAAAGGGCATATAGGCATATAGCACAAGTATTCCTAATTATTTTGTATTGCATTTTAAACAAAGTACTATTTATTTTTATAAAACTTATTTAGTTGACGCATAAAATTCGTTAAACGTACCCCTAATGGCGCAAACACGATATTCAAATGGTATTTACACTGTGTATTACAAGCTTGACTTGTTTGAGCTTAGCTGCTAATGTAAGATCACTTAGTTATGCTAAATTACGAAATGTTTGCAGCAGTGTCAGTGATAGTCATAATTTAACTAAATAGGCATTAATTTGAAGGTTATAAAATAAACTGTTCGATCCCAAAAAACTACAAAATCAATAAGTAAGTACTTCACTACGAGATACTATTTTTTTTTTATTTAAACCACGTGGAGTATCAAGAACGGTATCTTTTTAAACACTGGTAGTCAATGATAGTGTATTTCATTCATAGTATTAGTGACCTACGATTAGGTATGGGTTATAAAAGTACAAGCCAGATTAAAGAGTGCGGTTCAGACTTTGAAATACAGAAAAATATACAAAATACCTTTTGATTATAACCTTGCATTCCTGAAGAGTTTTGTTTCATACGAGAACAAAAAAATATATGAGCAAAAATTTTTTAGAAAGGCTGTTACGATTTGTATGAACTTCGATATTTGCCAAATGTACACGGTGTATTTTTTGGAAAATATTGAAGTTTATGATAGCGATTGTTGAATGCAGGAAAAGTCATCTGTAGACAATGGATGACTTTTGAACGCTCCGACATAAACCATCAACCTGTATATTTTTATGCAATTTACAGCAGTTAATTTCCTATTGAAGTGTTATTACAGAAAGATATCAGCCTTCATGCTTTAATGCCCGATTTAATGTGTTAAGTAACTATAAATTACTTAAGGTTACCCCAATCGGATGCTTAACTCACATTTAATATTGGCTGTAAGTTATTACTTCATAATAGTGGATTTATTAATCAAAACTTAATAATGTTATTTTATAATTCATTTTTTAAACACACAATAAGAATCCTTTATCAACCCTTTCGAAGAATTTCCTGTACTTGGCTGAAAGAAATCTTTACTTTGTTTATCTTTCTGTAAAATTTGCTTTGGTGTACTGTTTGACAAGCAATACCAAAGAATCAACTTATTTAGGTAGGGCAAATTTCATCAAAAAAATTGGGAACAAAATGTTTAAAATGTACATCTATTTGAGCTCAAGCTTTCAGATTATATATTATTATACAGCACGAGTAGTTTGAGAAGAAATTATATACATAAAACGCACATTTAACGTAACACCATAATTTTCTAAATCTATACACAGAAGCACGTACACGATTACTGGATACTAAATTAAATTTCCATGGGAATGGACACGTACGGTGTTGCTTTACCTAATTCTCGATTTAATATTGCACATAACCTAAAAGTGGGGCGTTTCGGTACACGCAAGTGTATTATAAAATATTAACCTAGTACTCCGCTGACATAATGTCTAATTGTGATTTATCTTCACTTTGTCTACATGTCACTGTTCCATAACTTTGATTAACCTTAATGGCGTCCATGTCACATTACCCGCTAATCTATTAACCTTTTGCTGGGAAAACGGCCGGCATAGAGATGTTACAAAACGTTGTCTTTTTAAACATCTGTAATCAACCTGTCAATTGTGTGAAGCAACGAGTTTGAAGATGATGAGCCTGCGATAGGTCACCGTGTCACTCGACCGAAGATAGCTACCAGTTGTTAATACGGTACCTGAAAAGAAAAACAAAAAGGTATTAGGTCAATATTCCAATTAGCAACAGATTATCGTAATTCTAATTGGATGTCGTTAATAATAATACAATACACACAATTAGCGCGTGGGTAAATAAGTTTACATTTAAGATTTTTTTTTATATTAGTGCGTGTCATATATGTAATTAAGTTTATTTTTTAATTGTAACATTTTGCTACAGTTTTTGCGCGTGTTCCTTAAAGGAATACATCAAGTTGAAGTTGAGAGAGATTTTATCGAAAAGGAGAACCACTGAACAGATACTCGTATTGGCATCTGTGCTCAGTGGTAAATGCTTTAGATTTTGTTTTCAATATAAAATAAGAATAAATAAAAAATATGATGAAAACGTAATTGTAGAATGTAAAAACCAAATTCATATGAATTTACGTCGTAGTATCTAAAGGTAGACTAAAACTAATTCCGCGCTTATAGTCACGCGAGTGAGCTGCATTCTAGACTAATTTAGACTAATTCCACATAACTCCATAAGATGATAGAGCAATTTGCTCACCACAGCCACATTACATGGGAAACGGTCGACTACACCGGTAACGCATAAGGGAATGTCTACCTTCAACTCTTGACTTATGACAGAGTCAGGGGTTGCCAATATTCTGTCACCGATCTAAATGACTATAACGTATGTAGAGTAGGTGTAAGTTATTTTATTTTTATGCAATAAGCATTTACTAAATAACTATACTGACTGCCTCGTTGGTCTAGTGGTCAGCACGCTGGGTATTATCCACGAGGTCCCGGGTTCGAATCCCGGGTCGGGCCGAGAGTGTTTGGGTTTTTCTGTCTTGAAATTACTCAGACACAGCTCTGGAGTCAGGTAGTTGGTGGTGTTAGCACCCGTGCCTCGGAAAGCACGTTAAGCCGTTGGTCCTGCGCCTGATCTCTCTATGGTCATGTCGGACTGCCGTCTCACCGAATTATGAGAGTGAAGGAACAGAGAGTGCACCTGAGTGATTCTCCGGAAAGCATTCTCTGCGTCACCTTCGTGGCGATTTTTAGTTTAAGTTTTTTTGGTAAGAAAAAAATACTACACTAATGAAGGCCTAAAATTATAATGAATCCTGTTGAAATCAAACTAATCGGTTTGCTATTCCCTCCGATATTTAATTTTGAAATTTCGGTACCCACGAAAGTTATTTATGATTCCACGAAAGTTACGAAACGTATTTTTCATTGCGAAGTTCTATTTTATTACATAAAAATATTTCAAATAAACCCTAAATAACTAATATTTTACCTGCTTTTAATGAAATTTATAGTTTTTTTGTAGTAAAAAGCATGAAAATCATTAATAAATAAATCTCTTTAGCTTTTATATAAGTAAAAGGTTCCAATTTGACGATGAAGTAAAAATAAATATTTTGTTAGCAGATAACTATAGCTAAAGTTAATATAATCATAAAACAACTTATAACATAAAATAAATTTCATGTATCAGCAAGCAAATGACTGATAGTATAATACCTGCTAGCTGCTATGAGTATTTCACTGTGGGCCAGATCAGTTTGTCTTTTGTTCATTTGGGCGGCTGTTCCTGTTATATGACTTTGTCAATGATTATTCACCATGTAGCCAGCAGTCTTCTTTATAGTCTAGAAAAGTCTTTCTTTTTACAAACGCATTTATATTTAGCGTATTTTTTATTTCTTCGTTACACATGCCCAATCTATATCAGTGAGCTTAGAACCATATTTTTCGCAACAGGAGCCACTTTGAAAAAGACTGGTTCACTCGTAACGTCATTTAACGAGTCAGATCACTTTTGCTGCTCACTGCAGCACCTCCATCTTAATTATTATTTTATTATCTTATGGGTTATAAGATGTTTTCCTTAATTAAATATGAAATACAAAAAGCCATTGTATTTACACTGAGATAGCAATTATTGTTTCCACTTATGCGCCAGTCCAGTACAAAATAACAAATAAGGTTTATTTTTGTTAGGTTATAGTACATTTAGTAAAATGCACACATGCATATCAATAGCATAATCAGACGCATGACGTCCACATAGGCCTACCCCAAAGACTTCCAACGTGACTGGTTACATGCGGCCTGCATCCAGTGCGATCATGCGACCTTTGCAGGGTCTTCTGTCAATCTTGCTGGTGGACGCCCTACGCTACGTTTTTGACCAAATGGAATCCAATCAAGAACCTTTTTGCACTGCACCCTGCCCACTGCCACTTGAGCTTAGTGATCTACACGATAGCCCTGTAGATCACTCAGACATAGGTCTATTACCTTAGTTCTTCTACGTATCTCTTCAATTCAATCCCGTTTTTTTTTATTATGCCCATAGAAAGAAACTATGTTACGGATTGGTTGTAGACGTTCGTTTTTAAGCACTGAAGTATTTGGGTCAAAATGATGCCCTCACGTAGTTTTTCGCACTCTGTCCAGCCAAGGTGAACCTACCTAACTAAATCAATTGTCTCAAGTAAACGTACTCCTGTCGTCTAATACAGTAGATCACAGTTTTCGTTTCTAATAGATACAGGTGGAGTGCCACTTGAACACGGAAATTCGTCTAGCCCAGCACCCTCCAGCTTCTTTTTCCCAAGTGTGTGTGATGTGATGCTATTAATCAAAGGTGTGTGATGTATTGGTTATGCCAAATCCTTTTTATTCCACATGTGCACACTTCAATCAAGGACAGTGTTTTATCAAGTTATTCGTATATGAATTCTATGAAGAACTTTCCTTATTGACGTCGATAAATGAATAAGCCAACCATTTATTTAGTTAGTAGAACATCAGGGTTCAATCAAATAGGCACATCAACCATATTTGACTAAAATAGATAAATACAAGAAAAACTCATGCTTCTACCTACACAAGCTATCGTTTGCTAATACCTTTTGGAGAAAACGATAACATGGTTATTTAAAAACATCTACAGACCGATAGAGAAGTAAATTAAGATTGCATAAAGATACCTTCGTAACCTTACGTGGAGTGAAATGTAACCTTCGTAGTCAAATGTCCACGAAAGCCATGTCACGAAAGTTACGAAAATTTTACATTTTTAAAAATTTACTAGTTGTTTCTTTACAAATATAAAAACTAAATAGAGGGTGAAGAAATTGAAAAGAGGTTTTATACTGAATATTCAACATGTACATCTAAATCATTTTATTATCTTTAAAATGTGAAATTTTGAAAACCATGAAGGGTTTCTTGAGAAGGTTGCCAGAAAAAAGTTGATGAATTTATGTGCCTGTATTTTCTGTATCAAAGTGACAAGAAAGGCGTTTGTCCTCCAATGATGCTGTAATGGAACTAAAGTTTACGTAGGGCCATCATGCGTGTCGGAAAGTTGAGGCTCTTTGAAGCTATGAGGCTTTATATGTCGCGTTCACGAATCTACCACAATCGTGTGACCGAGACAAAATATTTTCTAATTCTTTCTGTTTCAACGATATCATTACTGGTTTTATAATTTATTAATATTGTCTTGGTTACAAATTTTTTGACATAAAATATGTGTACATAACACAACAAACAATAAAGATATTAGTGGTTGAACTGAGCGCGAGGTCGTGCGGACACGCGGAGAACAATGGTTTTGCTCCCGTTTTTGGCGGTTAAATACTATTTAAAAAATAACTGTAAGCCCTATTTTATGTTTAAAACATATAAAGTTGATTCCGAAGCTGTTTATTGAATGGGTTGGGAATAAAGAACGTATGACCGCCAAAAACCAACCCTCGGAGAATCACTCACCTGTGTATTGCGCTCACACTTGTGCACTATAATATGACGACCGTCTTGGTGTATTCGTTCGCGCAACGGACTTCTAAACCAGGCGGTTGCGGGTTCGAATCCCGCAAGGGGCAAATGTTTGTGTGATGAGCACGAGCATTTGTACCTAAGTCATGGATGTTTATATGTATTTAAGTATTTCTATCCGTTATCCTAGTCACCATAGCACAAGCTCACGCTTAGTTTGGTGCTAGGTAATTGGTGTGTTTGTTGAAACAATTTATTATTATTATTAATATGTCCTGCGCAGTTGGCTAATCTAGTTTGTGTGATGAGCACGAGCATTTGTACCTAAGTCATGGATGTTTATATGTATTTAAGTATTTCTATCCGTTATCCTAGTCACCATAGCACAAGCTCACGCTTAGTTTGGTGCTAGGTAATTGGTGTGTTTGTTGAAACAATTTATTATTATTATTAATATGTCCTGCGCAGTTGGCTAATCTCTGTTGAGTTAGGCCGCCGTAGTCGAAATCGGCTAGGAGGACATCATCATCATCATCAATAAGCATTTACTACTAGTATACACGCGTATAATCTATACATATTAGATATTGAACAGTTACATAAAGACACATATACAAAACCAAATTAAGGGGTGAGAATTTAAGACCCCAGTTCACCAATTTTAAAAACCGCCGGTAAACCTTGATCGACGGTTAATTTGATAGATTTCCCATACAAAATATGTCAAATAATGCTAAGCTGGCCGATTAAAAATTAAACACGTGTTGGTGCACTCCAGGCTTAGTATGAAGTTAACTTGTGTAGGTACGTGTTTGCATTTCCAAATAATACTGAATGGAAGCCAGTTAAAATCGTGTAATAAAGTGATTGCCCAATGTTTTCCGCCACTGCTACTTCGTAATGAACGCTAAATTGCAGTGGTCCCCAACACTTTCTTGTGAGAAGCCATATTGGCAGGGATTCGCAACTATTGTGCTCTAAACAAAGCAGCTCGCATGCGCGGTGCAACCGGCTAATTGATGAATCACTTTCAGGCTGTAACCTAGTTTTTCGCAATTTTATTTGCCAACTTCTATTAGCTCAGAGAATCTTCCTAGGTTCTCGTGAAGTATAATTTGTAAGAGGTCTTATGAGCAGCAATCACTATAAATACCACACAGACCACAGCTTTGCGGAAACGTTTTGGCGCGCATTAAGATTTTTTTTAATATTAAGACGTATCAAAGGCCCCTTGAAACTAAAACGACCATCTATATGATATAAATCAATCAAACGGTAAAATTAATCGATTTCTGGTGCCGTCGGAATTGATTAAACTAGATTTTATAGGATTTAGTAGCATTTTGAAAAAAAAAAAAAAAAAAAATACGAGTATTCATTGAGTTTTCTTTAAATTGTTCTATAATAGGTATATGTTTAATATATTATTTACCTATTTTATAAATCATGGTTACTCGTCGAATAATAAATAATATAAAAAAACCTCAGAACTATTGGACGATCAAACTTGGCCTTGTGCAGTGTCAGGGGTCATGGAGTCACGTCTAAATATGCATATCTTTAGTAAGAAGAACCAGTATCGTAAAGGCGATTTTAGTTCGCAAGCAAGTTTAGATGTAGAAACTTTAACGTCTTAAGACTACAATATTGCTAATAATTGCAGCACGGTCAATGACTTTGTACCTAATTAAAGTACCTTTTTTCGTGCCGTATAGGTACTTGTACTGTGACGATCCTGGCTCAAATCAACCCGAGAAGTCATACAACATATAGGTTTTTTTACTTTTTTATTTAGGTAAAAACTTTTCATGTCTGGCGATAACGAAATTAGGCAAAGGGAATTACTAAATTTTCATAAAATACATAATGAATTTGAGGGCGATGTAATGGAATTTAAAACCAATAATACTTTCTTACTTCCTCAGTTTACCTCAATAGCCTTCTCATATTAACTTGCTAAATTATATTCCGAGACAAGTCTTTTATACAAAGTGTCTTTTGAATTTTCGACTGTCTACCGAAACAAGAGTCAAAAGAAATTATAACTTGTACTTTCCAATGGATTCATTCGGTTTCAATAACGCCGAGTCATCAAAGGTAAAATATATGTTTATTCAAAAATGGATCTTGTTTCTGGCGTGTTAAAAGTGATTTATCAATAGCATAGTGTTGTTATACATACATTACGAAAAGAAAGTATATGGATAATATCGGTAATGTTTGATGGCGAACCGGATTGTGGTGGAATTACTTAATTTCCAGTTTAATCAATTCGCCTATTATTACCGTTCGCAGAACGGTAAACAAGTTCGAAAATCGTTTGAATTCTTGTGCGATTTTTCGTTGCGCAGCTGCCTATGTGTTTTGCAACCAAATTGTGCGATTGCTTTAGATTGGTTGTTTGGTAGAGATGGGCAGTTTTTACGATGTCAGTATTTTTATAAACTTACATTTCAAGCTTAGGTATTTTTTTATTTGCGATTGGATTGTAGACCGATGCTCTTACGGTTAGCGAAAATATCGTGAGGAATCCTGCATTATCCAGGTGGAAAGATCGCGAGGAAACCTGCGAATTCAGGCGACTGAATGCTTAAACAGGATCCATACTGGTCAGGTTCCCCTGTTAACAGGGTCACGGAGGTCAGATTGCAGTCGCTCCACTTTAATGACCTGATCTGCAACATCCTAGGATATGGTTCAGAACCGAGATAACGCTAAGACGGTGATGATGATTGGAGTGCAGACCAAATCTATGTTTTATTCACTCTTTTCTACGCAGGTATTTGACCTTCATCACACCTTACTCCAGGCAGGCCTGTGTATCTCCCCGCGGAGGTAGCAAAAACGTACCTACGCGCGGCGCACCTACGTAGGTGCTAAAACAAGTTGTGTGTCGCTACCGGCCAGAGCCACGCTCGCGCTTTTTATTCACCGGCGGCCGCGCGGCTACGTTGCTGGCTGGACGACAATGAATAAAGTACTAGAAAGAGGCGCTAGATGGCGTTAGAAGCTTCTCGTAGCAGTCAACCCTATCGCGTCGCGTGATATTACGTCACTGAATAGGTTTAGTGTATTATGAATCATATTCCAGAGCAATAAGTATGAAATCATCTTGCAATGGATTTTTGTAGGTGTCTACACGAAAATGTGCTTGACTCTGAGGCGAACTAAATTACGCCATATTGTTAACGACATTGAGTAGACATTTCTTTGAATACAATTGCTAAGTCATACTTCTGTACGAAGTACTAGTATTCTGTGCTCCAGGTAAAGATGCTTGATGATCGTTTCTAGTCTAATCATCACGCTGGTTTGCACTGTGTCATGCTTGCATGCGTGACAGGGACAGCTAAAATCGAAAATACGAACATTGTCTTCCGAAGTAAGGCCTCTGATTGATGTAGACATGGTCTAGGGTGGTTATGTACTTTCAAAACCTATAAAAAGGTGTATTTTATTCATGAACCTTGCTTTACATAATATTTTGGCATTCACTATTTTCATTACATATATTTTTTCATATGAACCTGCTTTCCTACAAGAAATGTATACTCTTATTTATGATAAATTTATACTCCTTATATTTCTTACAGTTTTTTAAACGAAATATTTATTTCACCAAATCAAAGTAATCATCATATCATCTATTAAGAATCAAGTTAAACCTTTGATATTTGATTCCCCAGTTCATTTCACCGACAAATATTTGCCGAGTACGAGTATACAGCACTACACTTGGAAGTATAGTTGGCAAGTGAAAACTGCTAGCGCATCGAACGCGTCGCTTCGATCGCGCCGGTAATTATATGGCACTGCGCAACTCTCCAACTATTTAGAGCTGGTTAGCTGATAGTTTCCTATCCATTGTTGCTGTTTATATGGATAATATCTGGACAGATATTTTTTTTTAACGATTTTGTGTGTTTAATAATTATTGAAAACGTACTTTAACTAAATCATAACTAGGTTAAATATGTTCCAGAACGTTACGCTGATCTCTACCTCGTTTGTGATCAAATACTTAATCATTAACTCAATCGTGATCTACCTTCAGCACCGAATAAATACTAGTACTACGTACCTTCAGAGTGAAGAGTCTATTTTATACCTTCTGTAATTTCATTTTTAAATAAATTTTATTAAGCTGTTACTTTTTGATTTGAAAATTATTTTTGTCACATATTTCACACAGATATCACAGATTATTTAGTATTTTTATGGATTGATACCATTTTGCATTTCGTATATGAAAAAGTACGACGAGTAATATTTTTATTAATTTAAGATGCCATCATAAATATTTGTTTAGCTTACTTCACTTACGTGATTAAGGCTTAGGAGTTACGTTATAATTTAAATTGCTCATTAATAACAATGAGCTCTTTTGCATAAAACGTTATTATTCCGTATTCATTGAGGCATTCTCAAACAATGAAAAACGTGACGAATTTACTGACTCTTACGCATACTTACGGTTTTTTAATTATCCTAATTAAAACAAACGAGAATTTGCATAACTTTTATGTAGGTATGCCCTTTTCTTCCAAAATCAATGTTAGTTGGATTAATTCTCCATCCTAATGGTAGGCTATATTCTCCATTCCTTAAAATCCATTAAAAGCATAGTGTGATCAATGTTTTTTTTGGCACAAATGTGACGTTTTCATTATTAGTATTATTAGAAAGGTCAAAAACTGCTTGCAAATAACGTTTTATTAATTTGACATTAATACTTTCGATGAAATACAATAAAACAACTGCATAAAATAAAATCCATGGAATACAAAACCCATATTTTGGGTATTTACAAAATAAATGATGTAATAGGTAAGTATATTAAAATTGCTCATTATAAAGAAAGCAATGACCTTGTACCAAATCACTTAATTACTTAGGTAATAATTAATACCTAGGTAGTGAAAAACCTTATAGTAACCTTATGGTGTTCTTTATTCATAAAAAGTGTTTTAGGAAACAACAACATGTCAAACAAAGCAAAGTGTAAAAAAACCTCACTCATCATAACTAAAGAGCTGCGCTCTTGTTGGCGAAGCATTTTCCACGCTTCACCTTCAACTGCATATACGTCATAAACCTAAACCCCATTAAGTACTGAACAGTTCATTGCTTTTAGCATTCACCGTGCCATATTTAAAAAAAAACAAATCGTAGACTGCTCTCTTTACCGATAACCCTATATTTGCTTACTAGTTATTACAATTATGAGGTCGCTCCTCAGCGGTTATGACTTAATTAGATGACAGGTGTTACGCAAGATGGCCGCGAAGCGCGAAAGTGGCGGCATTTCTCCGTACTCACCAAAGTTGGAACGATTTCTCGCTGACTTGGCATGTATGTGGTAAACGTTACGTTAGTCTGTAAGCTGACTGCCAGTAAAATTCTTGAATGAAGTGGCCAGTGGTAGATTTAAAGATCATAATCATGACAAGGCTGTTGATGCTCTGTCAATAGCACCGATTAATGATTATGTATCTGGCAATAGTTCTCAATGCGATTACGTTTGCTAATGTCTGCTTTAGGAGAGCAATTATCGCACGAATTGATTCAATGGCTATGCAAATAACATTGTTGAACGTTTCCAAAAAAGTGTGGACCATATTTAACAGTAAAATTAAATCTCAGATTCTAGAAAACTAAATCTCAATCGCATGGAGTTGGACAAGTTAAAATAAAAAAAATATGTTTCCTGGTCCCAAGTATCCTTCGAATAACCAAGGAAGGAAAAGATAGAACGTGTTCCTTATGTCAATTTTTCGAATCAATAAGGATGAAACCGGGAAACAGCTCCAGGAAATTATAAAACGTCTTGTTTTGCATCAACCTGGCAGAAAATACATAAGGATGTTGAATAAAACGCTGGCAGAAATCATGAGAAGCGCTAAAAAAGTGTAATATAGTAAAGTGTTTCTTCACGTTAATTTGTAAAACATATAATTTGAAAAATTATTGAAATAAAACCTTTAAATATATTAGAATAAAAGCTTTTAAATGCACACAAATTGGAATAATATAGTCATGGTCGCAAGTTACTTGTGATATATTTTGAATAGTAGAATTTGCAATACGATTTCTAATTGAAGTTGTTTTTGTACTATTAAAAGTCACAGAAGTTCTCTTGTTATTACAATTATGAGGAGTTCTTGAGAAAATGAACAGTGCTAAATAACTCATTAGCACAAGTTACGACCGCAGCTCTGTTTACACTTGTTGCAACATTTGCATATGCACGGAACCCGACGGTGGTAGAAGAGGCATTTGCATATTATGCATATGCAATCACGCATGCAAATATTTACACTATGCAATTGATTCCTGGGTTTTAAAATTGCATTTTAAATCCTAAAAATAGGCGTGGCTCGCCGCGCCTATAAGCTTTTTGTTTGGACTCTACATTTTGAATTGTTACGAGTAACTTACTGTTAAGGGCCCGTAGCCTAGTTATTGTCAAGCGAAGTTCGTCATGATGGTCATCGCTAACAAAATGTATGAAATTGACATAAGCCATTGAAACATCACGTGACTTTTGCATACATATTTTGACATTGCATTGGCGATAGCGAAGTTCGCTCCAGAACGATTGCCATTTGGCTACGGGCCCAAGGTCCCTAACGTGGTACAATATATTCTACAGCGAAGTTTACTATCGCTAACAAAATGTAACTAGGTAAGAAACTGTCAAAAAAAACAACGAAATATCATGTGATTTTCGCATACTCAATTTAAGTGTTCGTTGGCGATAGCGAAATATTTGTAGATGACTCAGTTGGCACCTTGGCTGACGTAAGTCTATGGTGGAACTAGAAAAAAACCCTGTAAAGAGGTGCCTTTTAGAGAGCTGAACAGAGATTACGACTTCCAAAAGAATGAGTGGTTAGACAAATACATCTTTCTTCTCGTCTAGCCTTCACATTGGTAGAGTATCGCTCTAATTTAAACAAAGTCTTACAACTACCAGAAACTCCACATTCCAGCCCAAAGAATCTCCAAGCCGAAAGTGTCCGTCTTTATATCACTACGATTATAAACAATTACCCGACTTGCGTCATATAAACTAATGAGCCCGGAACACCTGCGCGCGCGCAGAAAGCGGCAGTCATGACCGTGAAAGCAGCGAAACAATATACGGATTCCGTGCGACGGACTATTATGTAACGTTTAACGTTATTCGTAGTTTTTGAGACATATAACGCGTTTTTATCAAACTATAATAGAGTTTTAAATCTACAAGCATCTCAAGACCCTGTTGTAGTATGATTTTTTTAATTAACGTTTTCGGATGTTGTATGTAAAACCAAATGTTGAATTACTAGCTGTCGCCCGCGACTTCAACCGCGCAAATGTCAAAAATGTCAAGTTTCCCATATAAACTTACACCCTCGTTTTCACCCCCTTAAGGGGGAATTACCAGAAATCCTTTCTAAATGCTATCCAATAAAAGGAAGCATCGTGCAAATTTTTAGGATTCTAATCGTACTTATTTTGGGCTGTGCATTGACTTAATGACTGACTGACTGACATATGTCAGCCATTTTAATTATTTAAAAAAATAGATTTTCTATGGATTTTCTGGAGGTCCTACAAGTTATGAAAATGATTCATTTGAAAAGGTAACCCTATCGCCTATGAAGTGAAATAAAGGTCAATTCAAAATTATTAACCGTCATAGATGAAACATTTTTTAAATCTTGCAAAAAAACAAAAACAGTACAAGTTTTTTTTTTATAAAATGCCCTTAAATTATCGCTATTCGAAACCCGGACACCCTGTATACAGCCGTTTATCAGAACGAGCGACAGTTTTTTTAGATATAAATAAAACTAGGTAACATTTTCTGCTTAACCTTTCAAGACCGTGTCCCAACTAGGGCAATATACTTATTTACTATTCATTATGTCACTAAGATATTTATAGGTTTATCAAATATGCCTATCACTAACGAAATCATTACGTATTCTTCGCACCTAATACGAATAGCCTAAAGACTATAATCATACGGATATGGACTTGAAAGCTGCTTAACGTCACACAATTACTGTAAATATAAACAACCGAGAAGAAAAAACTCTCACCACTGCGTTAAAATAAAAAAAACCGATGATAATTAATCAAATTGCGATATTGATAGCTGGCAGTAAAAACTTTAGGTCGTCGCATACCATATACAACTTAGCAACATAGACGCCGCAATATGCAAAATTAACAAAATATGAAATCACTAATAAAGAGTTGAAGGTGAGTCGCCACGGAAAATAGGCAGAACAACATGCTGATACCGTGTCGGTGGGAAGTGGATTATTCCTACAAGAAACGTTCTCTCTTACCGATCGTCATACCAAGCGGCTGATTTTTCACCATACCAAAAAAATATATTACTGAACTAACGATGACTAGTTCCAGACATCGTAGATCATTGACTATGAATTAATGACGTCATAATTAAATACATAACGTCAATATCAAGGCTTAAAATAAACTCGCGCTTATTTGCATAAATATATATTTTGTCCTTTGTTTTACATGGCTAATTATGTCATGTTATTTTTTAGAAGAGATTAGTTAGTTTTTGTTATAACAGCCAGTGTGTATTTTTTCAATTTAGACGTAGGCTCTATATGGCAAAATTGTCTATATCACATGCTAAGTGTTTACTTATATAATAGGTCAAAGTTTGCCCAATTCGACTGATTTGAATAAAAATTGCTGATCAGATGGTCGCAAGGTGAACAGGTGGAAATTTATCGCAATTTAACGGTTTCGGCATTGTTTACCAATAGTGATTTATCCATTGACGACATAAAACGGTATACTAAAAGGTTATATGGAGACGGAAAACCTGGCCAATATTATTAAATGATTTAAATATGCAACACATACTCTATGACTATTCGACTACTCTTGCTGATTATTTATAGCTTTAGGATGTGTCCAATCCACGAGCAGCGCGCATGCTGGCGGGTACAATTGAGTTCTGCAATTGATTAGTGCGCCTTTTTAGCGTAAATTTTGTAAGGCCATAGAATATATTTATACTAGGCAAGGCTTCCGGGATTAACGCCCCAGTGGTAAAGATGCCCCGATTGTAATTACTCTAGTTTCGCAAATACATAGCGTGTTATTTTATTTATCCATCGAGAGACTTTCTAACTACCACCAAATGGATCGTGTCTCATGTCTCTGTGCGATTGCATGGGACGGCTAGGTGCGATCAAAGTTCTTCCGGGATAGATGGCCTATTTCTCAGCGGGTCGCCTATTCTTAACGTTATTTATATAGACTTGGCAACTGTCCTCTATATGGGATAGATATCTCAAAATTTAGAAGTCCGCAATGATCGGTAATACTCTGGAAATGTCAGAGTTTATATTTTTTTCCTTTCATAAATTTTTACATAAAATAACAAAGTCCTTGCCAGTTTTACAAATAAAAGAATTAAATAATTGTATAGGAAGATATAACATAATTTTTAAAAGTGTGGCATCTTTCCCGGTTTAACCCTTATTTTTTGGGCCCTACTAGCGGTTAAGACAAGACACAGACAATTTCGCAAGTGCTGAGAAGAAAAGCCGTGGTTGTATCCTGATATTTCAATAACAGTTTCGTCAAGTAACTACAGTAATTAACCCGGTTCGTCGAACTCCCCGAACCTTTTTTGACGGATGCCATTCGTTCTCTTAAAACATCGATACCGAGAAAAGGTAAGTATCGAAAACACTCGACATTCCTGAGTTTATCTTGCTGCACGTATGCGCAGAAGTTGTCATTTATCTTTCCTGCCTTCTTCGTGTTCCCGTTCTTATAAATAATTGTGGTGGCATCATTTTGTGACTGTAAAAATATATTAAAATAACAATATCATGTTTCGGTATCGAAGTATCCAATCATGCACCATCAAACTTTAACTGAGTTATACTTTTTTAGGATTGGTTCTGTCTAATATTTTCATGAAATATTTCTCAAATATTGGTTAGCAGTAACCAACACTCAACAGTACAGTAAAGAGCTTATACAATCTTGCGATATTTTGACGCACAGAATCGTAGTTTCACACCGGACAATAAATACCATTGGACACATCTTAGCAAAAATGCAGTTTACCCAACCAAACTATAATCCTCTTTCCTCCGCTCACCTTACTAACGGTACAAGTTAGTATTGATGCGTACTTATCACCGTGGATACGCGTCAACCAGCCAGTATCTCGGCCAAGGCTTCTTGTTTCACAAACTAACATTAGAGATTCTGCGTCCGTCTGTCTGTCGCATTCGGAACAAAAGATCCCAATTGAGGCTTTATGCTATTTTGTGATGAAATGCGCGGAATGCGCTCAGTTCGCAAATATTGGACAGATAGACATCTGGTAAAGTTATGAAACTGTGTAGCCTACGCAGTATAGTACCCATGTTGAGTAATGGCGAATACGGCTATTTTGTAATCCATAAAACTGGAAATTATAAGAAATTTTCTATTTAATAAATAAATAAGCAAAATAATTGGATGACTGTAAATTATCGACGTCCGAAAAGAATAACCGATCGGAGATAGAAAATTCAAATCAATTTCGATTGTTTGCATATCCATTAAACACTTATTGTGACATTGGCAGCTGTGGCTACCGTGGACTATTTAATGGATAAGCAAATATAGAAATTCAAATGTTCTATATTGTCTCGAGTCTAGGTGTTTTGATACCACCTTTGATTCAGATTTCCAAAACTTAGGGCTTAAGCTACTTACTTTGGGATCTGAGCAACGTATGTGATGTTGTGCGATATTTATAAAAAAATGTCTTGGATTACAGAGTGATTATTAACTTCAGGCGTCAGGCTACTTTCGTCACCATCTATGTATAGCTCGACAGCCTCATTGAGTCCTCGTCTGCAGGGTACAGGGGTGCGGGGGTTGACGAGAACGGGGACCATGAGCGGCACAAGCCACCCTTGTGATTTGATTGGGTGATTTGAAATTCTGAAATTCACATTCTTTTCAAAATTCAAATCACCTAATCAAATCGAAGCTCCCGGCGCTCACACCGCTCACTGTCACCGTTCTCATCTATCCCGCTCTGCCCCGCAAGCAAGGACTCAGTTAGGCGCTCGGCCTTATACACAATATGATTTTAGGGAAACTTGTATTCAGCGGTGGTCGTGTTGATGCATTTATGAAACATGAACCACGAAGAGTTAAAATGCCCTTTGTCAGTAGCAACGTGCCAATCTATCCTGTGTTGCAAATCATGCAAATATTATCTAAGTCAACTACTTACTGGTTTTACTTGAATGGTAATTAAATGAACGCTAATTTAGTTTTCGTGTCATGGAATAAAATATTGTCTGGTGCAACTAGACAAATATTTAATCACTTGTAATCTAGTTGTATTGCATGTTTCATTGTGCAATTTTAAATACCTAATTTATTGATTTTAGTAATCAGCAGAATCATTATTTTAATTTGTTAATGGAACATTTTCAAGTCTAAAAGAGAGGAAAATAAACATTTTAATTCTACTTTCAGCAGAGTACTGCGGATGTAGGTGCGTATGTACGTAGACTTTTATATTAGTTTTTAAGAATATACAGGGTGTGGCGTAAATAGTGGTCCAAAGCAAAGGTGTGGATACACTGTACACTGAAGCACCACATACCAGTATTTAAAAAAAAATATGTACAGGGTTTTCAAAAAAAAAAATTTTTTTTAATTTTTTTAGAAATCGTTACCTTGCCTTACAAATTTGGTTATAATTTCCACTATTTACGCCACACCCTGTATACATACAAATTGGAGCTACAACAAATTTTAAAACTTTGTTCTTGTCTTCATGTCGTGTCTTGGTTGTATCTCTGGTTTGTCTTCAAATTAAAAACATTACAGAAGCTTTTTTCATTATCATCATCATCCTAGCGTTATCCCGGTTGTGCACTCGCACGCGAGGGCCCAGGGTCCGCTGACGATGATCCAGGTAATAACAGTGGAGCGACTGCCATCTGAACTCCGTAACCCTGTTACCACGGGAGCCTGACCAGGTTTGGATCATGGTTACACATTCAGTCGCCTGAATGTACAGGTTCCCTTACGATGTTTTCCCTCACTGTAAGAGCGTCGGTTAGTAGTAACCAATGTACACAACTTAGAAAAAGCTTTTTTACTAAGTGGATAAGATGAAGTAAGTTGTATATTATTAAGCTAATAATAAATACTACCTATAAGAAATCCTTCAAGAAATGGAGTCAAGATGAAGATGACTAAGATGAACAAATGTCGCGAGCAAAGTTGTCTTACGATTATATTGTTGCCAGAATAACCATAAACCTCAAATAGCTGTGCTAAAAATCTAATAACTATCATGATTATAGCTTTACTGGTGGATCCCCGCTTCACCTGCGCAAATGACGGATTTCCTGAACGACTGGCGATTACGATTTCCAAAGTAACAAACCATCCCTAGGTACATAACACAAATTATGTTTTTTCTCAAAATATATCTCAGTCTGGACAATTTTAGTGAATCTACATTCTATATTGGCCCCTACGGTACGGGCTTGCCTTGTGTGGGGTCCAAAGATAACAGGATTTTTTACACTGTCCTGAATAAAAATATCCACTGTTATTTTTGTAATTGTAAAGTAAGTTTGAACATTTTTTGGACAATAAATGTTATTATTATTATTTCTGTCGCGTTAACAGTACCACCTCGCTTTTTTCCCTCTTGGAGTTTAGTTGTCGCGACAAAAAATACTCTATGGCCTAGCCAGTGCCACTAGACAAGATGTCATCTGTTCTACGGTGAAATTCGTTTTCGCTAACAAATTATATGAAACTGATATAAGCCATCGCAACATCATGTGACTTTTGCATACATATTCTGACATTTCAATGCAATGCAATCTATAACTTTGGATAGACCGCATCTTGTTTAGAAATCAGTTAACAGGTTTAAGCGTAAAAAAGTAAAAAGCCAATGTTAGTTCTGTATTTATAATAGTAGTATGAATTAATTTGATTGTATGGCTTTTGGACGAACATGGTAACTATTAAATTGGCTGACGATATACATATTATGTTTCACACTCGACACCCACTTGAATCTGTCTGTTTTAGCTAATTTACATTACAATACATATTAATTTATTATTATTGAGATAAAATGCTTTAAAGGTAATCGTAAAAATATATCTAACGATCAAATGACTGCATATTGTGTTAACTCATTTGGTTCGCTCATTTGTTCAGTTGCTCATCAGTTCAAGATTTGAATGGTCTTGGTCAAAAAAAAATATTTTTACCTTAATGCTAACCTAACCCTTATATTTCCTCTGGTAGGTAGTCGATGGAAAAAAAGCTTTTTTACATTATCCATAACTTTACTTTGAAAAATATATAATTGATAAGAAAACCGTTGACCAGTAAGTAGCATCCAATATGCTTCAAACTTTATTGTTTATTGTTAAATCTAAATTTATTTTATCGCACATGTTATGTATGAACATTTATACTTTTTGAAATTTTAGTACCACTTCCGCTACCAAAATTCATTGGAGCGCCTAATTATAATAGTTATTTTATGTAAACCAGTACATTTAATTGTCTTAAAGATCGTATAGTTATTACATTATAAAACTTATGTAAGTATTATGATATAATGAGAACTAAGTTAACAAAGGCTAGGGTATATTTAAAAATTCAAGTACATACCTAAATAATTAAGATCCACTGAATAGTATAACTTAGAAATTATAATCATTCATTGTGTAGATTAAACACAGTTCTTTTGGCGCTAACTTTAACTAAGTATAACGAACGTCAAAAGTTAATCAAACTACTACTAAAAACGTAAAGTGTATAAAGTAAAGTGGTGCAACTAATCATTGGTCCACCAAATCGTGTCAAAGGTGGACCTAAAATGTTCCGCAAGTATCAAATTTTATGCCATACGAGTATCAACAGGTAAGGTTAATCTCATGTTAAAGAATAACACCTGAGTTCACCAACTTTAAAACAGCCGGTAAACGTCGATTGACGGTTAATTTTGACAGAATTCTCATACAAAATATGTCAAATAATTCTAGACCGACTGATTAAAACTAAACATCTGTTGGTTATCTCCAGGCTAAGTTTTAAATGATAACGTCTCATTATGGTCATTAAATAATCTTTACACAATTCTATAGAGCGCAAATATGTAGAGTTGTAGTGAAGTCAAATTTCACAATATCAATACTTTGTTATAAAAAAAATTATAAATAATAAATTGTTTCAACAAACGCACCAATTACCTAGCCCCAAACTAAGCGTGAGCTTGTGCTATGGTGACTAGGATAACGGATAGAAATACTTAAATACATATAATCATCCATGACTTAGGTACAAATGCTCGTGCTCATCACACAAACATTTACCCCTTGCGGGATTCGAACCCGCAACCGCCTGGTTTAGAAGTCCGGTGCGCGAACGACTACACCAAGACGGTCGTCAACTTTTAAAAAAAAACATACGTGCCACAATTCTTACGAAGTTTAAAGGCGTAATAAATAAGCAAATAGTGTTGTCGACAACCCTATTTGTTTACAATGAAGTTCACAGCGACTATTGACCACTGTCGAAAGCAAAAGGAATCACGAATTCACGACCGATCCCAATAGGCATTGTACCACTGTTGAACAGAGTTTGCATCAACGCCACGGAAAATCGCTGAATGCGTATGAAGCAACGCTTTTGTTGCTTTTTTTTTTCGCGAAAACGCGTGTCCGGAGCGATTTCAACTCGTTAGTGATGTATTTTAACGATGTGCAAACGTAACATGAGCACGATTTATCGAATTTAAATTTGCAGTGAGATTGGAGAGTAAGAAAACGATATTAAAAATATTATAATTAATGAAGTTACTTATTTAACCTACTTTAGTGACAAAAGGTTAATTAAGGAACTACGTGTATTAATAATGGATATCCAGAACCGCTATCAATGTGGAAGCGCTGTTAGAGCCCAAAAACAAAAAATAAAGACATGTTCTTTAACTATTTTATCTTTATTAGGGAAACAAACAGCTATCAACGTTACATTTCGTTTACAAAATGCATTAGGTATAGTGCTAGAGCATCACACATTTCTACCGTATATACCGTAATATTGACGAGATAGAAATACGAACGGAAAAGATTTTGCATAGGCTTCAATGCAATCATATTTCACTGACTGGCTTTTTGCTTTGAATTTAACAAATCAATGTTGATTTTCATACAAGTATCGATATAAGACATCACTAGTGTAGACTAATGTGGGAAACGTTGCGCATAAGACGTCTTTTGTCAAGGATCACAGATTATATTGCGTGCCTCACGCGCGTCCTTTTCAACTATTCACATGCAATTCTAACCTAATACTTCTTTGCGAAAAGCTTTATTTATTATTTAAACCATACATATATGTCATGCACGATGATAGTATTGTTGTAAGTACACGACGTTGTTGTATCTTAAACTTTAGTCATGAATCATGATTATCATCTTTACAGTGGGTTAGGGATTGGACGGATACATTACCCACATGTAGTTTGTTAAAAAAACCTTACAAAGTGGGCACAATCTGTGTCTTTTTTTTTCAATAAATTATTTTTTTATGTTTTTTATTTATTTCACGTAATGTACATAAAGTATTGTAGTTCAATCACACCTCATCGTAAAAATACCAAAAAAACTGAGACTTAACCAAAGAAGAAACCTTGATCTCGAGTCGGATTAGAATTATGGGTATTAAGGAATTGTTTTTTGAGAAATATGTGTCGTCTAATTTATCATAGGTACTACCAATTTTTTAAAAGGATACCATTAAATACCAGCCGATATATGTAAATGTGGTATGTTGCTTACAGTGCAGTGTGTTAACACGCGTGCCCGTCTAATTTATGCCTGTGCATATGCTGCGCAAGTAAGGAAACATCAGCTAACAAGTTACTGTATTTATTATTTAACTTAAAAACACAGCAATCCCATTTAATGTTTACAGTACAATCAATGTAACAGAAAAAACACAAGTCTAGAAAGCTAAAAAGAGTACAAAAATGTATTAACTAGACGTTGTAACGCCATAGTTTTAGGGTCAAGTTTACCAACACATGTAAAATTTTAAACAGCCATTTTAGTATAATTTGACATATTTTAAATGGAAATTGTGTCAAATAAACCACCAATTTAATGTTTATAGGCTGTTTAAAAATTGGTGAACTCGGGGCTTAGTGTTACCATAATTACCATAATACCATTACCATAATTTTAATGAAATCTTTAAAAGCATTATGTTACAGTCTATATAGTAGTTGCTTATGATCAAATTATACACAATAAGACAGTAAAAAGTTGGACATGACGTTGATTCAAACTTATCTAGAAATGTGTAACAATTATTTGAAGAAACCGAGAGTTTTTGCTCACTCTTCCCAGGGCTCGATAAAAATTCAGATCTCAATAGCTAAACTGGGTTAAAAGTCGACGGGATAAGGTTGAAAGTTGAATGGTTGTTTACATTGTGCTTTTGTATAAACGATTCTTCTGTAACGAAAGTGAGCAGATAACATTAAGCCATGTGCTCAGTAGTAAACAATGGAACACTTAAATATGTAACCGCTGCAGTTTTATGTTTTTTTTTTATCTTTTTTTTTAATCTCACATTTAATAAAGGAAACTTATATTTTGAATCCCACTTTTGCATCATAAACAGCACCTCATTTTATAGTTGGTCTGCTTTTTAATTATTTGAAATCGTGCAGATATGCAAGCAATGCACGAGTTAAGTAATAATCGTATTGGAACGAAAATACTTTTACAAGAAAATTATAGGTTTATTTTAACTTGACTTTCAATCTTCTACTTTAAACTAATTCACTTAAATACTAATTTCTATTCAAAAATCAACTAACATTCTCTTAAGAGACATCTCCGAAAAACTCCAAAAAATCAGAAAATAATATTTTTGGAAAAATTTATATAAATTCAATTTTTGCAGCAACAGAATTGTATCCTAACCTGTTACAATATAAATTAATTGATTATATATTCTATAAAAGTACATGAAAATTGGAATCACGCCGATCAAAATAAAAACTTTCATTAAAATGTATTGGAACAGTTATTACAGTTTCGAAAGTGCACGCATTTACACTCGTGCGCATGTTGTAATGTTGCCGCCTTGGTTACTTGTTGCGTTCGTATTACGCGGTAATAAGATGATAGTAGGAAATTATACTGCGGCTGGTGCCCTTGATCTATAAAATAACACCTAAACTATTTACTAAACTACTATAACAATTTTCACAAAAAAAATTAATCAGCCTATGGCATTGAGACAGGGTAATAATTTAAAATAGCCGCACGCATTCTCGAGTTTTGAACTAAACAAAAATTACGTTTTGTATATTTTATAGCTCCAATTTTTTATTACATTTTATAATAGTTGTCTACAGGATTTTTTTAAATTGAAAAATACATCTAAGATTTTTTAACCTGTTGATCTAATTTAATAATTTATGTGAAAAAAAATTCGCCATTTGCATTAATAGAATTAAACACATGAATTAAGTAAAGAAAACCACACACACCACAATAATATTATTATAACATAGCTAAGTAATTTTTCTGACAAATCTCCAAACCGAGTGTCATTCGAATCTAGTAAAAGTTATTCAATGATCGATGTTTGCTTATTTATTTTAATCATTACATAAAAGATGAATGACCAGGCAAAAGTATAAGCATTGTTCATTTTAAATTACTATTTGTTTGCGAGAAGAAAACAATGCATATTTAGATAACCAATAATTTTTTTTGTCACATAAAAAGTTAGCTTTTATTTTTTCTTGTTCAACGCGTGATTTTCCTCTTTGGGTATGCATAATTTTCTTGAAACCTAGTTATTGCCTTATGTTGTAACTAAGTTAAAAAATTAAAAAATCTAGATGTAGTATCTAGTTAGTGTAAACATTGTTTACATTACTGAAATTGTTCATAAAATCAAAACTGGAAGTATCAAAGTGATTTTTTAATCGTTATCTGAACGCGCGCAAAAACCGTCACAATTTTTACACACTTTTTGTCTTTCTCCAACAGTTTACCATCCAATCCCAAATGCCTTTAAAGAAAGTTGGTCACCTTAAAATTTTAATCAAACTGCACCTCCTATACGATATTTTTTCCAAAAACTTTACTCTATCTGGGGTTTGGTGGCAAAAATGTACTTATCCACCAAAACGCAAAAAAGCCACCAAAAATCTCACCTGTAACAATCGCGAAAGCAACCAGCGCTACGGCGCCGAAAGACCTCATCGTGTTATTCTCACAATACCACTTCACAGCACTGTCACTACCGCATGGCACATCGACGCGCGGATTGTCTGCGCGCGCGCACTGGAGTGAACGCTGGGCTGCTCGCGCGGCCCACGGCGCGGGTGGGGCGAAGGCTGTTGCAATTTTGATACATATTGTCAGCGATAATGGGTATGGAAGTGCGATTTTAATGTCAGGATATGGTATGCCTGATATAACTAGATATACTACTTAAAGCAGGCATACAATAGTGTTGCACTCTATATAATCGTTTGTCTGCCTGCAAAGTCAGAAGATGGCCAATCTTCGTCAATCGCCGTCTCTAGTCAATAATAGACTAGAGGATCATTATGTTTTCCTGGTTTAACACTGTAAGAGCACACGTAAAGTAACTTAAAGTTAATTAATTAAGCATCTGTTTTAGAACCACAATGCAAAAGTTCCTAACAAGTTCATAAAAAAAATTCTGCCAACTTCTTAAATGAAGTGAATGAACTACCTTATCTTCTTCACTTGTCTTGGGGTCTTGTTTCACTAGGACACCATGGCGGCGCTACCTTTTGTCTAATTGGTTGAGCAACTACTGGCCACCAGGTGAGATGCCCTCGATACAGCCCCAAACATATTGTTAGTAGCGCACGACCGGTGGCGCCACCGTGGTGTCCCAGTGAAATAGGGCCCTTGAATGTTTTAATCAGTTTTTCACGAACATATTTTAGACCCTGATTAGGCTAGTCATGCAATTTGCTTGTATAATTACCACCAAAAGGGCGAAGCTTTTATTTACAAAACAATGTATAGAATTCCCAAAAATATAGAGATTAATGTCAGGATATGGTATGCCTGCTAACTTAATATTATTAAAACTAAGCTATTAATAAAACTTTACTTTTGCGATTAGATACATAGTCACAGATCATGGTTCAGGGTTACGAACGAGATTTGCATTGTAATATAGCTTGCAGTTTTATTGCATATTAGAATAACACTAAACATTTGTATAATGACCGGACGGATGAAGTTTCACACTTGCTATAAAACTACTAGTATTATATGAAAGTTTAACAAGTACTTCATGACATTATATACTCGTGCTTCTTGAAATATAAAACAAGATAAGTTATCCCGGACCCTTTTCCCCCTTTTCACCCCCTTAATGTTTTTATATCGCGACAAAATGGACCCAATGTCCTTTCCAGGGTCTCGAACTGTCTCCATATCAATTCATCTCAATCGGTTCAGTGGTTTAAGCGTCAAGACGTGACAGACAACACACTTTCTCATTTATAATATTAGTATGTATGTAAATTTACCGTTAGTAGAAACAACATATTTTTCTTAACTAAAATACATGAAATGGAAAAGAAGTGATAAGCTTTGTTTATAAACAAGACGGTAATAAAGTACATTATGCAACATACATTCTAAATTATCATCATAACAAATACACATCAAAGGCTTAAGACTACGACTCTCAATACATAATAAATGCATTAGCAATAAGCCAATAATAAATTATAATCATTGATACCAATAAACTTTTCAATCAGTCCATCCCACGTACCCAAGCCCATTCAAAGACAATCCGAAATCAATTTTCGTTGTCGCTCTACATTGACGACATTCCAAGCATTGACCACACAGTTACTCAAAGTAGCATACCAATGGTTGCTTGCATTGTTTCCTTTCACTCAGACTCTCCTGTGGTTGCGGAAGCAGTAGAAATGTCAGGGATACCAAGCAGACACTCACCACAAGGACATTTTGATATTATACTAATTACATACTACTGTTCCGCGATGGTTATCGATTCACAGGTATATTCTGGTCATTGTTGATCGCTTTGTTCTTGTTTATTGATAAGTTGCAGCTGTTGCCTTGGAGTACGCGTGACCGAAATATCATAACTCATTCTCTTTAATGAGGTTCATATCCTATTGAATCAGGACGCTGATTCTACATATGGATAAATGAACTTAACATTTGGTGTAATCTTAGAAAATACTGGAATTATTTGAGCACTTTTAGGGACCAAATAAAAAGGCGTAACTATTTCAAGTAAGCTAGAGGATAAATTTAAGTATTAGTATATCTCTTATCATCTTAAAAAAATAGTAGGAATAATTCATAAATGCTATGATAATGCAACGCGAAAGTTCAAGAGTAGAAGAATGCCCTATTTCGTTCTGTTAAAGCGTTCAATATAATTTAAAAAATGTTAAAACTATTACATAGCCATTTTTTGGTAATTAATTGGTAATAGTGTGTATTATTAAATAGAACTAGATAAAAAAGATAATATGCCTCAAGCTAATGTCCTCCTTTCACATGTTTTAGCTTATGAATATGATTTAGGTAATAAAAAAAATTAATGAGATCTTCGCCGCTACAGTGAAATGCCGTGAGCAAAACTCGCAATCTGTACATAATATTTAAATCTTAAGAAACTTGTTACTGGGTTAAAGTTCATAAAATTAATACTAGTATAAATCACGTAGCCACGTACTCGTACAAAATAAAATTTTAATATGCAATAACACATTTTAAATCAATCTTTTCTCATTTCATAATGATGACCAAATGTTTATTACACGCATCATATAATAAGTGTAACACTGATAACTAAGCACCTAATTCTATCTAGATAGAAAAATATTTTTTCCTTGACCAATTACTTCATAAAATTGATTAAAGGTTTTTGATTAATTACTTTTGACTAAGTATAACTACGCGTACTCAAAAACTAGTATGAAAATAAGTAAGTTGTCTCTACAAAAATATTTTTATGGTTAAGGGTAACTTAAAATAAAAATCCTACAATATTTGAATTAACATTTTTTACGCAAATATTTCAATTTTAAAGACAATTTTGTCTTTTTTTTTCAAATTTAGATTGAAACGTTTATCTTGTAGCGGTGCACGCTCCGGACTTCAAAACCAGCGGTTGCGAGTTCGAATCCCGCAAAGGGATTTTTTTGTATGATAAGCACAAGCATATACAGGGTTTCGACTAGCGATAGTTTAAGGGCCTTTTATTTAACATATATTAAAGAAATGTTTTTTTGCAAAAAAAAAACTACAGATTTTTTTGTTATTGTTATAATCTTTATTTTTACATTTAACTTTTTTTAATACTTGTTTTTCAATAGCTCGCTTGTTTTTACGATGTTCACATGTTTTTACAAGGTTCCTTTTGTTTCTACGATGTTCACATGTTTTTTTTTCAACTTGTTTTTATAATGCTCACTTACTTTCTCGAGGTTCATCAACAAGTTAAAAAAAAACAAGTGAACATCATAGAAACAAAAGTGAACCTTGTAAAAACATGTGAACATCGTAAAAACAAGCGAGCTTTTGAAAAACAAGTATTAAAAAAAAGTTAAACGTAAAAATAAAAGTGAACCTTGTAAAAACATGTGAACATCGTAAAAACATGCGAGCTTTTAAAAAACAATTATTAGAAAACAGGTAAATGTAAAAACAAAAGTGATCCTGTAAAAACAAAAGAACATAGTAAAATAAGTGAATATCGTACAAACAAGTCAACACAGTCAAAACAAGTAAATATCGTAAAATCAAGTTAACTTTGGAAAAACAAGTTAAATTCGAAAAAATAAATGACGTACGTTACAAATTTGCTAAGTCTGCAGTTTTTGCCTGTGCATGAGATTTTCACCTGTTGATTGACTTGTCCACAATTATCACTTATTTTTCGACAGTAACTTGTTTTTGAGATCTCTACTTGTTTATTCAAACTAGCTTGTTTTTATATGTTTTTCTGATAATCGCTTGTTTTCCATATAATTATTTAAGTTAATTTGTTATTGGTTTTGGATTTTCACTTGTTTTTCCGAAGTTCCCTTGTTTTTACAAGAGCTACTTGTTTTAACGAAGTTTACTTTGTTTGTATGTCAATTTGTTATTTCGACGTTTAACATGTTGTACGCTATTCACTTGTTTTTTAAAGTTCACTTATTTATTCGCGATTAAATTGTTTTTTAGAGGTTCACTTGTTTTTACGATGTTCATTTGTTTTTACAATATTCATTTTTTACGATGTGTTTGTACGATATTCATTTGTTTTACAATGTTCATTTGTTTAAGATATATAATAAAAAAGAGAAAGCACTTATCTACTATTGACATTGTATAATTTTTTTTTCTACAGTTTTTTCTTAGTTCAAATAAGAAACCAAAAATTCGCACACAGGTAGGATTTGAACCCACGTCCTTTGGCTAACCGGGCCAACGCTCTTACCAACTGAGCTACTGTGCAGTCTATCCAGCCGTGTGAAATTCTGGGTCTCTGTTGAATACGTCATTGCGTGACGTCAGCGACATCTACACGAGCTGTATATACAACATTTTTTTTTTCTTATAGATAGAGAATATTTTTTGGCAATTTAAAAAAAATCTTACTGATTGTACATAAATTTGACAGTTTTATTTCCGACATTATGTTACTAAGACATTTAGAAAATCAGTCATTTTGGGAAAAGGTGATTTTGAGATTTGTTCATTATGGGATCAGTACAATTCAGAAATCAGTCCAAACAGACCGGAGGGATATGTACCCGTAAAAGAAATATTTTTAATTCATCTAATGCGTTGATGTCTTTCGAAGGAAGATGCGCGCGCGTCTCTTTTTCGTAGCATCGTAGTACTGCTTGCTACGACGCGTCATTTTGTGAACATTTATTAATAATTTGATACAGTTCCAGTTAGTCGAGCCCTAATATGTTGTTAGAACCGTAACGCATTCGTATAGGCATTCTGATTGCATGCACAAAATGCTAACAAAGGCTTTAGGTTAGCGTAGTGAAAGGCAAATCTAATGGAATTTGCCGGATATTTACGAGCGTGTGCCTTAGGCAAGTGTTGTTAATATTCAAAATAAATCTTAGAATATTTTTTTCATAACGTTTGTATTTCTGACAATATATTTTATACGCATATTTTTCTTACTCTGCATGACTGAATCAACGTTTCGTTTGATTTATGAACACCTTTTTATGTAAAGCTGTGTACGTTATTTAGAGTTCTTTTGGTTGTAAAATAAGCGTAAGTATTTGTTAATTGTAACAACTATCACTGAATTGTTTAGTTCGTTGCCCTTTTAACCATATAACACTAAAATTTAAACAAGCTTTTAGATAAAATAAAAATTCATCGACCGCGGTTTAGTTAGGAGCGCATACGCCCGGGCAGCAAAGGGTCGTGGTTTCCCATCTGGGGTCGAGAAAATTTTAATGCAATGTTTTTACTTCTTCATCATTGTCGTATACTTCATTACTGTGAATCGTGATCAATTTGTGGAATGAAATACACACAACGACTTTCTTAACAAATTTTAATGAAGTGATTTCTTATTTCCTTCTCCATTTCACACACTAGCCAACTAGTGTGTAGGTTTCCTCACGATGTTTTCCTTCACCGTTAGGCAGCGATATGTTTGAAAAAGACTGAACTTAAGTTTTATACAAACTTAGTGGGTAGGCACTAGCCGATCAAACTAACGACCTCACGGATATTTTTTCCGCTCAGCTATCGCGCCTTCGAAAAATAAAAAAATCATAGAATAATTATGAGTTCAGTTTCTATTTAATTTGATACTTAACTAACTAGCAGTAGCTTATCTAGTTCACTAACGAGTATTCATGCACCGGGTGCATTTGCAATACCTAAGTAATGTTTCCTAGTTATTAAAATATGCACAATAGGCTGGTGTAATAAATTGTAAATTATCGTTGGGTAACTTTAGCTGAAGACAGCCCCTGTTAACTGTTCAGTTTAGAAATAATTTTATGAAATAAAACTACATTTGTGCACTTTATTACTCGTAATAAACTATAAACTAGCGATTGCCCGCGACTTCGTCTGCGCAAATGTCGAATTTCCCATACAAACTTCCACCCCCCTTTAATACTTTATTCTTAATTTCCAAACAAATAGGTAAATACCCATTTTTACCCGACTGTGGAAGGAGGGCTATGTTTTTCGAGAGTATGTATGTATGTATGTACAATTGTTTGGCACGCCCTACAGCCCAAACGGCTGGACAGTTTTTGACAAATGAGGTGTCGTTGAACTTGTCAAAGTTGTGAGAGTGACATAGGCTATATACATTTAAAAAATGGCGCCCGCAAATGGAAATAAATGGGGAAGGGATAATTGATATTTACCTAACCATAGCAATATGGGTCTCAAATAAAAGCCAGTAAAAAGACCATTTCAAAAATATTATATTTTATGCAGTCGGGTGTTTTGTTTTTTCAATAATTATGTTTGCTTGTAAGCGACTGAGCTTTAAACTGAAACGGTGTTATAACAAAAAAATTAGACCAGGTTTAAAATAGGTCTAAATATTCGCCGAAAACAGAGGAATGAATGACACATTCGTGACATAACCTAATAGAGAAACGCTTTTCTAATTGGCTAGCTAAAAGCTTAGTCCTAACTTAAACCCTACTAAGTATTTGGAATAACGGGGAGTTTCAAACAAACTTATCCCCTTTTACTTTTAAGGGGTGAATTTTTAAAAATCCTTTTATAGTGCTTACCTCCATATAAAAGGAAGCAAGATGCAAAATAGTTTCTAATTCCTAAAGATTGGGCTGTGCGTTGAATGTCAATCAGTCATTATTTACTACAATCCATGACTTATATAAATGTTTGTGCTTGTCTACTTAGAAAAAGATTGGCAATCATTTTACGAAAATCATAGTATATTATATCAAACATGTAAACTTGAGGAAATACAAACTAGTTGGTATGTGACTGAGGAAGCTTACGATAAAACCGAAGATGTTTACATTACATGTAAATCAACAATGAAAGCAGAGCTGAACCGTATACACTTACAAGGAAAAAGTCAGGCAGATAGTTCTAAGAATGTTGATGTCCGTGAATGCAACAATTCATTTGTCAAATTACTGAAAATCTCAATTCCTGTATTTTCTGGGAATTATTCCGAGTGGCCGACATTTAGAGACTTGTTCATTTCTCTAGTAGACAAAAATAAGTCACTAGACAATGTCCAAAAATTACATTACCTTAAAGGACAATTATCAGGAGGGGCTGAACAGCTTATTCGTCATACTCCTATTACCGGTGATAACTACACCCAGTGTTGGGATCTTTTAGAAAAAAGGTACAACATTAAGCGATACCTTGCTAATTGCATCCTTAAAAAGTTATTCGGTCAAAAGCATTTAAATTTCGAATCGGCCTCTGGTATAAAAGAATTGTTGGATAACACCTCAGACTGTTTAAGTGCTTTAAATAATTTAGGCGTAAGGGTGAGTACTTGGGATATCATAGTAATTCATATAGTAGCTTACAAATTAGATACGGAAACCCGTAAACAATGGGAACTGCACATTTCCAATGCAGATTCAAATATATTGCCAACTTTCGATCAGCTCAAAGAGTTCCTGGAGAGTCGTTTCCGTGCACTTGAGTTCGTAGATAGTACAAAACGACCTCCACCAGTTACCAATTCTCAGGTCAAACCTAATGTTTTTCTGACGACCAATGTGTCTAACCTTCGATGTGAGTACTGTTCAGAAGTTCACAAGTTGTGCTTTTGTAAAGAGTTTGCTAAACAGGACTACCAAGAGCGACGTAACTTTGTTGTCAAAAACAGGATGTGCTTCAACTGCTTAGGCGGCAACCATTCTGTATACGACTGTAAGAACCTGCAAGATCTGCAAAAGACACCATCACTCCTTGCTTAACAACATCGAGCCGACTAGTAACCCATCACCAGTTTCTGAAAAGCCTGAGAAAAACAGTTCGACTCAAACTGACTCCGATATTATCGCACGCTTATCTACTGATGCTCTCGAGAAACCTAAACAAGTTTTACTACCAACCGCGTTAGTAAATGCAGAGTCCACATCAGGTGATATCAAAGTCATACGAGCGCTAGTTGATCAAGGCTCGCAGGCATGCTTCGTCACAGAAGCCACTGTGCAGTTGCTAAAATTAAAGCTCTACTCTTCAGTGAGCTCTTCGAGTAGGTCGCAGTTTGTGCAAGCTTTTGGAGACATAGGTCCTAAGAGTTTGTTGAGCTTTTATGGTCATAGAACACAATAGTTTTAGTGATAGAGAACGGTTTGCATCCTTGTAGATAGTTATTGGTAAGAGTTTCATAAAATCATTCGGTTTCGAACAAAATAACCCGTTTAGTCACCCACGTACTCAATCTGTTATTTTAAACGATCTAAAACTGTATTTTACCAATAGCAGAAGAAGTTTATATTTATTTTTGTATATAAGTACCAAAATGCGTATATTTAGTTCATATTGTTTTTAACATTAAGTCGTAGCATAGTTCACTCAAACTGTATTTATTTATGGTTTTGTCTAGGACATTTCCTCAATAAATGTCCTACGGGGTGGGTATGTCTACGACCTATATTCGTAGATATATGTATAGTTCAATTTTGTATTAATAGATGGCACTGTGTCAAAGGTAGATCGCGATATGTACTTATTTTTCCGAACACATTAAAGCAAATGACTTACAAAGAATAAACGATTCAACCCAAATTAGCTTCCGATACTGTGGTTTCATTTCAAAAACCCTTTATCAGTACCAGAGTTCAATAGGTTCATTAGGTCATTAACAGTGCTTCTCATCGTACACAAAAATATGTCCCTTGAGGGATATGAACTCGCAACCGCTGACAGTGAAGGCAGAGCGCAGATAACTATGCCAAGGCGGTTGTTAAATACACTTATGGACTACCTTGTAGTATAATTTTGTTGAGCGAGTACAAAAAAACTGACAAATCGTTAAAATAAAATACACGTAAATACATTAAGTAACTTAATTACCTACTTGACTAATTGTTTGACACAAAAAATTGTGGCAATGCACCGCTGCAACTTTAATGGTATTACGCACACGAAATGAGCACAGCAAAATACTTTCATAATTTGGACATTTAAAAGGCTAATAACCAAAAAATGATTGAGCTTCTGATTTCCCATATCCTCCTTAACATACTTGTAACAAGATTATGAGAATTCGTAGTATTTCTTAGTGAAGTCGATTTCAAAAATATCCATGTTCAGTGGTCGAACGCAGCATCTTATAGCAATGTACGAATGCAGCGGTAAAGTGTAGAGCCACATATTATATAAACATTTCATTGAGTTTAGATAATTAGCAACATTTAAATAATTGACTAGGTCATGCTGTTTTCGGACAGATTTAAGATTGTTGGTATCATCATCATTATCAGTCGTAGGACGTCCACTGCTGAACACAGGCCTCTCCCACGGCTTTCCATAGCGGCCGGTTGCAAGCAGTCTGCATCTAGTACGATCCTGAAATTTTACAGGGTTGTCTGTCCATCTTTCCGGTGGATATCACACGCTTCGCCTTTGATCAAAGGGTCTCCACTCTTGAACCTTTCTGCCCAAACGGCCGTCAGTTCTTCGCGCTATGTGCCCTGCCCATTGCCTAAAATTTTAATTATTTCTTAATTATTTTTAATGTTTGTATTAATTTAATTTAATTTGAGTTTTTTGCAATGTATTTATGTAATATTTTTATTTTATATCTAATAATATTTTTATATTATTATTATGCTTTTCAACTGTATATGAGTGAACTCTACATTATGAGTCTTGTAACCTGAAATAAATTTTTATTTTTTATTTTTTTTATTGCCACTTGAGCTTACTGATTCGCAGGGCTATGTCCGTAACCTTAGTTCTTCTACGTATCTCCTCATTTATGATTCTCTATTGAAGATTGTTGGTAAGAATATTGCAATTAGGCTTCTGTCCAGCGATAGCGGCACCTTGTACCAATGCACCGCTGCAGCGGTAACGATGGCTTGCATTGCGCAATCGCCGAAATGCGTGAAGTGGGCCGCGGAACACTTTCGATTCGCGCCAAGGGTTACCATGCATCAGCAGTTGTCCGGAGATATCAGATTTTAGGCTTGCCAGGATTCCGGCTGGATTTTAAAAATCTTAGGACTTTAAGAAGGAATTAGACTATTGATATTTTTTTATGAAAAAGTAACTAACATTTGTAGGCCCACTTGCGCACGTCGGGATTATCTAATCTGGACTTGCTGGAGTACTACTATTTGAGTTGAAAGCCCATTTGCTTAAGTCTGAATTAACTAATCCAGACTTGCGCAAATGGGCCTTACGAATACACTACAGTAGAGAATACAAAGTGTGTACACTTGTTTATTAAAAAAGCAAAATACTCTCAAAGAAATTCCTTATAACTTATTTATTATGTATAATTTAAAGATTATACTACTTGTGTTTAATAAGCAAGGCACGCCTTGAAATCGGCAGTCAGAATTAAAGTTCCAACACCCCGATCCTCAGAGGTTTATTGTGAAACAAGGCCCTTTCTCCAAACTTTACATCGAATTACATTTTTTACATCGAAGCAGCTTCTACAACTTTACCAAGCTCAAGTTAGATCTTGCATGGAGTACTGCTGCCACCTTTGGGATGGATCTGCCAAATACTAACTGGCTGCATTAGATTAGATGGAAAAAAGAGCAGTATTAATTATTGGAGACACTGAACTTTGTGAAACTAAGCTGCAAAGCCTCGAACATAGGCGTAAGGTGGCGTGCCTTTCAGTGTTCTACAGGCTACATTTCGGCGAGTGTGCGAAGGAATTGCACGAATTGATTCCACCGGCCCCTTTCTACGCAGGCCCCGCCTGCGTCCACCCTTATGTCGTTGACATACCAATAATACGCACCAAACGTTTTAAATCTTCGTTCCTCTTGCGTACGGCTTGGGAGGGGAATTCGTTGCCGGCTGAAGTGTTCCCTAAGCACTACGATTTGGATTCATTTGAGAAAAGAGTGAATAGGCTGCTTCTAGACAGACATGTCCCATCATCGGCGCATCGTCGCTTACTTAGGTGAGATTGCGGTCAAATGTCTGCCTATTAAATAAATAAAAAAATAAATAAAATAAACTTCTGTTGGCAACCCTATTGTGCACCCGCGCCGCCCGCGACGTAACAAAGGGTGGCGAAAGATCCACATTCCAAATTCGATGTGTTACACTTAAATAAATAAAAACCGCACAGTGATTGTTTGGCGCTATCAAACAGCTGAGGTTTTGGCACGTGATTTTTTGCCAATCTACACTAATATTAAAGCGGAAAGATTTGATTGTTACTTTGTTTGTTTGTATTGAATAGGCGAAACTACTGGACCGATTCAAATTTAATTTGGTATAAAGATGGTATAAATTATTTTAGTTATTATTGGTTTAGTTCAAGGTCCTGGAAAGTACATATACTACTTTTTGTCGCGATATAAAATCATTCAGGGTGGTGAAATGGGGGACGAAAGTTTGTATGGAAAATCTGACATTTGGCGCGGGCGAAGTCGCGGGGAAAGGCTGGGAATATAAAATAACGATATCATTTTCACTAACTGTGTGACAACTAAACCGATCTACAACCTGTACCTACAATGCTGAAAAGCGAATGCCATCATTGGAAAAATGATAGCAAAGTAAATAAACAGTACGTAATTCATAAATGGCTTTGTAGGGATTCATGTTTATTTTAAAATAGCTTAGTCTGATAAACTGCATCAATCAATACGTTTCCGAAACCGCAATAAAATCAGTTCATCCAAACATAAGATCTTTTATACAAAAACCTTCTCCTGAGTGTAATAAACACTTTTGTGAAAACTGCATAAAAATCAGTTCAGCCAAACGCGAGATAATCGCAGACAAACACAAACACACGGGTCAAATGGGGAACCTCCTTATTTGCAGTCAGTAAAAAAATAAACTATTTGGGATAATTACTGGATTTGGAAAATTATCTTTGAAACTATTTCTCAGGACAATTAAAAGAACAAATTTTCTAAACATGAGTCAAGTAATAAATAATTTTGAGAGTGGAAAAAGCCACGAAATCAAAGAGAGTTGAAACCAATTTAACGAAATTAATACTTACAGCAAGCTAATTTCGCTTCTGACGAAAGGGAGCCGTAACACGTTAACTGAGCTATTGTTGTAATAATAATTAGGCAATTTGTTATCTGTTGTCCTCATCTCCACATGCATTGCGCTATTTCTTCAGACCCCTCATACCTGTGAAGCCTAAGGCGTAAAAGCAACGAGTAGGGGTCAAACTTTGCTGGACGTGTAATTGTAATATAGTCAAATTACTTTTAACCGATTGTTGTCGTGTAATATAATGATTTATGATAAGATTTCAATGATAATCATAATAAAAAAATATTCGACAGTATCATATAACTTTATACAGTATAGCTCTTATTCCGAAGTAAGTTTTTAAAAGTCTTGTACTATGGAACTCAGAAACAACGATTGGTACCACAGCACCCAGACATGAGACCACTTAAAAAATATGTTTTTTCTAAGTCGACCCACCCTCAGAGAGGATCAAACCCCGGGACCTCATAGATGGTGACGAGCCACTCGACCTTGGAGGAGGAGATTTTTATCTAGAGTTTTCATAAGTACTTGGTTGCTTACTACAATAATTTCAAAAGCCGATTGCCAATGCATCCGTCTTTTATCGCGGATTTGGACGGCACTCGACACGAGTATGCGTCCAAATTTTTGTATGTAGGATTCAATCTAACTTTAAAACATATTTTGTTAAGTTTTTAAAGGCCGTGCTACACAGTAGGTATAATATTGAAAGCTTTCCAAAGTCTAACCTAGGATACTCTATCTTATCGTGATTAGTTCAATTACTCTGCGAGGTTGATGCGCATCTTTCACTTTTGCTTCACCTGAAATTCTGCTCCGTCATCACAGGCTATGATCGTCAGACTGCAAATTGCATGCAGGATGTAGGTAACATAGAGGTAGGTAGAGTGGTACGTAATTATAAAGTAAGAGTACCAATAGTTTGCCAGCAAATGTTACCGATGTATAGTGTAAAAGTAAATGTAGACATTATAGTTTTTTTTGTTCAGTAAAATGATGGCTTTTCTCATAGTTTTTCACTTTTGAATTAGACCCTCATTCTACTAAGTAGAGGATAAAATTAATATAGCATTACATCACTAAAATCCTTCTTTTTTTCTTTATGTGTTGTCTTATCGACATACGGATACATGATGGCATACGGATCCGAAACATGATCTCTTACCATAGGCCTTATAAGAAAGCTCTAGCTCTAGGTCACGCAGTGAGCTATGGAGAGGGCTATACTCGATGTTTTTCTACGGTATCGAATCAGAAATGGGGAGATACGTAGGAGAACTAAGGTAACAGACATAACCCTGCGGATCAGCAAGCTTAAGTGCCAGTGAGCAGGGCACATTGCGTGAAGAACTGATGACCGTTGGGGCAGAAAGGTTCTTCATGGAAGACCATTTGATGAAAAGTGTAGCGTAGGGCGTCCATCGGCAAGATGGAGATACGACCTAATAAAGGTCACGGGAACGCACTGGATGCAGGTCGCTTTTAACAGATCACATTGAAAATCTATGGGGGGCCTATGCTTAGAAGTGGACGTCCTTCGGCTGATGATGATGACGATGTCTTATCGAGAATGTTATGAAAAATTCGTTCCTTGTATTGTAAAACCCAAAATAATGCCAACTGAATTTCCTGCCTTCTCTGCAAAACATTGAACCCATCATATAGCGACGACCTTGCCTAGGTATGCCTTACCATAACCTACATCTCCCCTAGTATTAGTGCCGTGACATATCGGTCACAGTTCGCGGGGTATCGGAACGACGTGCCAGCCGATTGCGATCTAGTGTCACGAACTCGATACGTGTTGGCGTGAATTTTGGCTAGAGCTGGTATTTCCGCATGCTCGGATATCGGATGCCCAAGTTATAATCGAAGGCGGGCGTTTAGAAGGATTAAAACGAATAAAATCCTAAGAACTTTTATAATTTCCTGACTGATTATAAAGTTTTTAACGCAAATAATTCACCTACATTTTAAAATTTTAACTGTCACAGATATTGGCCACGCAACGATTCGACGACAATGCTCGGCTAATTGAGCTGACCGCCGCTCACGCAACTCCCGCGCAGGTCCGCTCATAATCTTGAGACAGTGCAACCACAAAATACCGAGAGTACAGAAGGCAATCTACATTCAAAGCGCGCTCGACCAGTGCACACATAGACACCGCTCACGATATCTCGGAACGGTTGAGAACAGTACGAGCGCGAGTGCACGCTCCGCTTAAAACACGCGTCGGGGAACTTTTTTGTGCAAAAATGGAGAAACAAAAAAAAGTTGTAATAACTGTTTAGTAGACGGTTGTTTAAATTTATTTATTTATTTAAGGAAAACATAACAGATTACAATCATGGAGTAAAAAACAGACTAATAAATGGTGTTGTACTAGATAGTAATCCTAGACATGCTTTCACGGCTAAGATATATATAGTGGCTTATCTTATCTTAAACAAAACAAAACATTGCGTAAAAATACACCATAAATAACAATAAAAGCAAAAATTGCACAGGTTTCACAAATAGCACACATACATTATGATTGATCGCCCAGGAAATATCCTTGAGGATATCTTTGACGAGTTTCCGGAACCGAGCTAAGCTTGAATTAAATATATCAAGATCTCGAGACTGATGAACAAACTCATCATACTGGCGACAAAATCTAGCCAAGGGCTGATTATATGAGACATTGTTGTGATAAAGCTGCGTAATAAAAGTGTTCGGTCTACGTTGGTTGAGTTTGGCATTAAAATCGAGAAAGTGCAATAGTTCCGGACAGTCCAATGTAGAATGCACCAACTTATGCAAGCACACTAGGTCCGATTCCACACGGCTAAATTGACGCGGAAGAGGGCGCCCTCCCGGCACCTGGTAGACAAACATGACCTGAACAATAAAAAATGCCCAGTTTGACGAAGAGACAATCTAGGACAGAACTGCCTGGCGCAAATTAATTAGAAGAGCCGACCCCACCTTAAGTGGGAAAATGGCTAAGACAAAGAAGAAGAGGACGGTTGTTTAAATCAACGTTAAACGGTGAATGGTCGTTTTTTATGGTAGTCTATTATTTATATTGTGAATTGATTACACGTTAAAATATTATAATAGGGCATTTTGCCAATGTTGAAATCGTCGGAAGATATGTTTTATGTCTTTGAAATTTAAGTTGTAAATAACATTAAAATTAAATTAGTTATTATTGGTTTGTTTTTCTTGTTTCATTCTCAACAACAAAACAAACAACTATATACTAGTGCCACTACCACGATAGTGTTTGTGCATAAGCTAAAAAGTTGACAGCCCTAGCACGAGCGCCGAGCGTAGGTTTGAAAAGTGAAGTACATACAGGTGTTTGTCTTCTGTTCTCTCGGTATTTTGTGCACCTGAGACAGCCTTGCAACGGCCTTTGAGTGTCATAAGAACTTTGCTATCACCCAACTGGAAGGTAGGTTAAAAATATACATAATTTAAAAACTACAATGTCTAATAGCAGTTATTTTATCTTAACTATTGGATATGCACGGAATTAAATTTTAAAGTAACATGCCCAACGCAAAGATATCGCTGAAACTACATTCATAGGTATATAAAATAAGCATATTCCTTAGAAAGAGCGAGGTCTCTTAACACAGGTATTGCACTTAAAAGTAGACTGAGCCACATATACCTAATTTAAATGTGTAAAAGATATTAATATTTTCAATAAAGTTTTTTTCACATCATTTTCATTTCTTTTTATTTAATTTCATAGATAGTATTATAAGTAGTCTTAATTTTTGGGCATACAATAAAAACGATAAGATTATTATGAGTATACCTGTTAATATGTTTAGAATGAGATTTCATGAGAGCCATAATAACTTAAAATATTTAAAACAGTTACGTTAACCAGTCACATTCACTTACATTACATATTACAAACAATGTTTGATATAATGTATCCGTGTTGAACTTTAACTATTGTTTTTATTGCTGGCAGAGCAATGCCAAGGCCAAAAGTAACATTGTATTTATAACATTTTTGTTCTCCTAGTTTTATTTAATATGTATTTGTATCTTTGAATGTCCATATTAATAACCAGAATGCGGAATCGCGTATAAACTAATTTGTAAGTACCTGTTTAACATTATTTTCAATCAAAGATTAGTTAGGTTAATTAATGTTACTATTATTAAATGAAAGATAAGCCGCGACCGTATTGTTCGTTTGATAGATAGATCAACCGTTCATAATTTAATTTCAATTAATTATCACGTAAACCGCTAACTTGACACAATAATAACGGTGAAACTTTACCTCAACCGTTAAATTATACTGTCTCGAGCATTACCAAATGGGTACTGGATCTTTTGAGATTGTCATAAAGACATCTCCAAATTCGCACAGGCTGAATAGAAAGGCTAGGACAGTAACTGTCACGTCGTAAAAACGCGCTTATTTGCACAAAAAGACGTTTGAAA
The DNA here is from genome assembly GCA_949316185.1 of Pyrausta nigrata. Taxonomy (NCBI): domain Eukaryota; kingdom Metazoa; phylum Arthropoda; class Insecta; order Lepidoptera; family Crambidae; genus Pyrausta; species Pyrausta nigrata. The sequence continues at coordinate 5,320,419 of OX438937.1, forward strand.
TCTCGCTAAATTGTTTCATTATACATTTTAAGACACTGCAGACGCTATTGTTATACCTCTCGCATTAGAACTTGTCAGACTGTACTTTTAAACAGTAAAGAATGGTTGACAATACTTTATTGCCGATAGGCATTTGACTGAGCATCGTTGCGTCGTCAATCAGTCTCTCAAATATAGGATCCCGACATTGCTAGTTTTTTTTCGGTATAAAAAAGTTTCTTAAAAAATTTATTTTTTCGATAATGGTATTAGGTATTTACCTCCGGGTCTTACCACCGTATGAGACAACTGTGTAACAGGAAGACTCTTGTAGTTAATGCCGATGGCATATTCAGTGCGCTCACTGCACCTCACCATACTATTAACGGGGATATTTCCGTAAGCGTATATTTAGTAATTATACCCTATTTCATGATAATTAGCGAAATACGAAACAACACGTCTTGCGCGAAGGGACGCTCTTATGACAGTTGATATTAATTTCCTAGGGATGTGCCTCGCCCGGCCGGAGGGCTGAACACACCCGTCGATATGGATCTAATATACGCACTTACGCCTAACTTCACACTGTGCACATAGCCTTACGTCCAGTAATTGCAGTGTCTGTTTTAGTGCAGACTAACAAAGGAATAGAGATCACAGTTCGCAAACGGCGAAACCGCAAGCCTTGTAAGGCCTTGGGACCGCACCAGATGCGCGGGCACAGACGAAACCACGCAATTCGGCTGTGATTCACTTGTACTCATAATTGCTGGGAAAATTAACATGAGAATTGAGAATGTTATTGCATACCGTAGATGGGCAGTTGTTTGGCAACTAAGCTGTATGCGTCTGAAATAGATGGGTTGACTGAATAGCACTGCGTAAAATTTTATGCTCTCATTCTTCGGCGTACAGCTCTGATCAAACAAGATTGTTAATGCAATTGCAACTTTTATTGCTAAAACCAAACTTTAAATACTTTTAACAGTATTTCTATTATGGTTTAGATTAATCATACCTGTAGGTAGGTATTGCATTGCATCAAACTGACAACAATTAGGGGACCTTAATTCAAAGATAATATATCGAGAATCACTTTTTAATTGGTCAGTTATTAATATTTAATCCTTGTCTACCTTTGTTAAAAATAGGAATAAATACATCTCTGCAATTGGCAAAGGTGTGATATCAGAGAATCCATCGATTGCACAATCTGACAATGAGGACTGCGCAACTCGTTGATATTTCGGACCCACCCGCCATAAAGGTTTAATTAAAAAACACCGTTTATTGATTAACAGCAATTAAAATAAACAATCGAGAAATGTTGTCGAAATATTGTGCATAAATCGTCCTTAAAACTAGGGCGCAAGATTATGAAGTAAGTATTTGTTACTATACCAACATTTTTAGCTTTCAAAAAGCCTCTCATTGTTTTCAATCGCAAAAGTAGATCATGTGCTAATTGTAACACTTTGATATTAGTTAATTAATGCTATTTTCAATTTTTAATACCTTGTGAGTATCTTATTTATTAGATCTTTATTAGTAAATTGAATTTCTGCATCCTATTTAGTGTCACGTATATCCTTAAAACAAAAAAAAAATATATACCTATCCTCAGTGATACACATAACAAATTGTACACTCGAGTTGATAAAAATCAGAACCAGTACCCTTACACTTCCAATCTAAATGTTTATTGAGATTTATTATTTACATCCTTATTAATTTGCAATAACATATGCACATGAAACATACTAAACATGTAATTAGGAAACTAGTCTCAAATATTTGAATGAATTTATAACGTTATCGAAATGTTTTTTTTGTTAGTCTATCCATACAATAGTTAACCTTAATGCAATGGAAAACAGTTATGTTTTTAATACCACAACGAAATCCTACTGACATAAGTTTGAGCTACGAGTATGTAGACAAGTATTTGGATCAATTTACATTCCGTACATTGCCATTTAATCTCACTTGTAGGTAGGGTTGTCAAACTTACTCAATTAGTGACGATCTGTGACAATAGGTGAAAATTATTGTTTTTAAGTGATAAGCATTCACTTTGCAATGTTAAAATTTCGATATGTTCTGCCAACGCCAGGGTGGCCGAGAGGTTAGGCAATCGCCCGGTATGCGAGGAACGCGGGTTCGATTTACGCCTCTGGTAATATTTTTCAAGTGCAGTAATATCTAATAGGTGACTACCTAACTTCTATTACATACTTATAAACTCAGTTCCCCGCAGTTCCCCGCAGTTCCCCGCGACTTCCCCCTCGTCAAAAGTCGGATTTTTCATACAAAGTTTCATTGCCCATTTCACCCTCCTGATGATTTTATACCGCGACAAAAGCCTATGTCCTTCCTAGGGTCCCAAACTATCTCTGTATCAAATTTCATACATTTCACGTAGTTTCGAAGGCTATTCAATACAAACCAACAAACAATTAAATCTATTCTCTTTATAATATTAGGGTAGAAAACTAATGAAATGAAAACAACACATGTTTCCGTTTCTTCAGCGCTAATTGCAATTGAAAGGTTCTTAATCGAGAGCCTGATGAAGCTAGTTGCGGTAAGTATTTTTGGCTTATCTACCTATCTACATACTATATTTTATGGGTCATCATATCAGCCTATTGCAGGCCACTGCTGGACGTAGGCTTCTCCAAGACCGCGCCAACTTTTACGGTCCTTCGCGTCTTATATCCTGCCACCGCCGGCCACCTTCCTCGGGTCATCGGTCCACCTAGCAGGGGGGCGTCCAACACTACGTTTATTATTTTATGGGTAATGAAACTGAAAATCTATATTCGGTCTAAAAAATAGTTGGCAGCCCTACTTATAGGTCTAGAAACATTTGCTCGCTTCCTATATCTGTTTCTGTCGCACACTGGTAATGACCAATGCGTCTTGAAGGTCGGACATTGTAATGAAATTACAAAAAATAAATGACGACAATTTTGTCGCTACGCGGCAAAACAGGCTATCCGTAGGAAATTGGAATATCGACCATTGACGATTTGACTCGGGCTTTATTAATTTGATGATATTATTACAAGTTTTTTCGCACCTCGAGACAACAAATCAGGAAGTTATGTCATGAAGCCAACTTAAAACTTTTTAGGTAGAGAAAATTACAGTTTGTTTTTAAAATAATTTAAGCAATTCCTTTGCAAGTTTTAACGAAATCGAATTAATTGTTGGTTCGAGTCCCACCGGATGACACGGTCAGTCAATTTTTGTTTGCGAAATTTAATTTGATTTCGTAGAAAATTATAGTTTTTCTTTAGGTAGCTATCTACGAAACAACATTCCCTTACGGATTTTCTATTTAAAACTCGAAAGTCATACCGTTTTTATTGTCGAGTTGTTTTGGTTTTACACTCAGAAGCTCTACAGCGAATTGATAACATTGTTATTCTCCCACCCAATTTCGGTTACGGAGGCCAATCCCAACAAAATCAACCAATAATATAGGGCATATTACCTATAGTGCACAAGTGTGTGTGCAATACTCAGGTTCCTTCATTCTTATAGTTGGGTAAAACGGCAATCCGATTTGACCGCAGAGATATCAGGCGCAGGACCAACGGTTTAATGAGCTTTCCGATAACATCTAACAGTTAGGTTCATCACACACATCACACGAGTCTAACTTGCAGACAAGGCTGGTCTATCCAGTCCATAAAAACTCATAGTTGCGGTGAAGTCTGACCCTGATTAAATGCTTAGAGACTTTAAGATAAGATGTAAAGTTGAAATCTACTTCCAATATCGATTCTGATTAATTTTGTTGTCACCTCTGTTCTGAGTATAAATAATTTACGAGACCATCAGAATTCACGTGTGAGAACTATTCAGATAAGCGGAAAGAATTGAATCGTATTAGTTCTACTTGAATCGATAAAAATTTAATGTAAAATTTAATCATTAAATATTACGTAATATTGGAAGGAAACATTAGATTATCTTAAACATGACAAAATGCTATTGTGTAGAAATCAAACAAAATATTGAATGTAAAAATGTATACATTCTTTTATTTAATAACTGCAGAGATGGACTCAATTCTTACAAGTTTAGTGATCAATTCAAAGATAAAATGCACACTATGAATTTGGTTATGTAATAATAATCGCGTTTGAATGCTATATTGATAAGTTTGATAACAAAAGGTACCTACTGCCTTTAGATTAAGTAACGACAGTGTTTGGGTCACAACATCAAACGTCTAATCTTAATCGAAGGTTTGTCAAGTGTTACACTTTCTGACCCATTGTCGTGTGTAATCGAGAAATCATTTCGCAGTACAGATTAATATCGAGTTGCAATATCGAAATGCAATAAAACTTAAAATTTTCGATTTGCCAACTCGATTTCCATAGGGCTTACAATGCTGTTCGAGGCATATTGTTGGCGGCGTATTTTGTAATGCTATTATCATAATGGATGTCAGCGGGATCTTTCATGATCGATCATAACTCCGGCCACGATCGATGCGCATGCGTATTGAGATTGAATCAATCATTAATACAAATGCAGTACTTACGGATTTTTCAATAGCCAGATAAGAAATATACTTTAAATCATTGATAGTGCATTTAAAAAGAGGTTGTCGTGTCATTAGCGCGCGGAATTCACTTGCCTCAAATTGAGCAATTTGCTTAATTTTGCATTAAAATTTCGTACACATAATATGACATTTGTCACGTAAACGAACGTGTGCTCGGCGCATCAAATTGGAATCGCCGCGCAGTAGGAGATGACATGTCTACGGTAACCCTATTTTTATATACATTGCTTCAAAAAAAAATCATCTCGTCTGTGACACTTTTAATGTATTGACGTTTTAAATAGGATCTGTATAGTTTCGACCAGTAACTTTATATTGGCCGAGTATAGAGCGTACTATCATAGACATATCGCACAAAAGGTTTTATTTCTTAAACAAATTAAACAATAACCTTATATTATTTTCATCTTGCCGCTTTGTCTGTCTATCAAAACATTTTTTTCAGGAGCTCGTGGAAATCAGTATGCTCGAAGTGAACTTTATTTTCTACGGCCAAATCGTAGTCTCTTCAAACGGAAGTATAACATTTTTAACTACTTTCAATAACTACCTACACCTATACAGTTACAAGACAGTGGCAATTTATTAGTTACTTGCTAATTAATTACATTTTTCTTTGGAAAGTTGGGTGTTTCCTGATTGAGAATCACGAATTAAACTATTGCAAGCCTTGCGCAATTCCCTTCAATGTTGCTTAGGTACAACAGTTAAACCATTAAATTGTCAGGTTGTAACTTTAAGTTATTTAACTTTACAACTGTCCAATAAAATTGCTGTTTATTTTTGTCTTGCATTTGTATTTTGCTTAGTTTATTTTACATTCTACGCATTATTATTTTAATTGCTAGCGCTACTAAATAGCTATGCGGAATTTCGGAATAAATTATCAAACTTGCGTTCAATTTTGATTTAGTAGAGCCTATTATAAAATCAATCTAACTTGCAAAGAGTCAGGTCTTTATTTAGGTATTTAGATTGCAGTTGACGATCAAGCCACTGAATGAACGACCTTTAGTACGTATTAATTCCATTTGCGACTGTGGGAACTATAGTCCAGTGCTCTATTAACTATTATTAGACTACTATTAGCTGTATCATATTTTGTAGTAAGTAGGTAGTAACCAGTTTAGTTTGATCTCTCAAAACTGATTTAATCGCAGAGTCATATAAGTATTAAGTGGTGTACTAAAGCTCAAGGTATAATGGTAGAGAGTAGGTCCAGTTTTAATGCTTAGAATGTTCGTAACGCCTTGGCATTTCGAGTATAGGTTCAGACACAAAGTAAGTAAAGACAATTGATAAATGTGTTTAGTACTGATAACGATTTGATTCGATGATACATATAAATTAAAGCCTTTATTGTGCTTCTGATCAATCAGATCAGGTTTTCGTACAATCAGACCTTCAGAGGTTGTCAAAACAAAAAGTGGGGAGTGTTCGACATAGAATTTGTTTACAAATAGGTATAAAACTTTCAATGCATTTTTATTGTAGTGTGATTACATGTGACTTGAATCTAGAACGATGAACACACGAAATTATCAAGGAGTACTTTAATCCAATTCAACATTTAGGTACATATACTGTCATTGCATAATTACATCTAAATCTAACCAACCGATAACCCGATCACGCTGCATAGCCTTACATGGCTTTGGTAAAACGTCCCAAAAGGTAGGTATGGACGACAACACGTTTAACTGAAAACTGTGACATCTTATGCACTTGCAATAGGGGCGATTTTGCAACAAATTTCTGTTGTTTAATGTGCTGGCCTCTGTATGTACTTGTCAACTGTTTCTATGTGAACCAACTGGCCTGGGCGGGCGACACTGTCCGCGTACGGCCAAGGACTCCCACTCACCAACTGCTGAACGCGTATTTTGATAACCTTACCCTCAAATCGTGTATACTTTGTAAGTTCAAAGCATGTGACAAAGTTCAATTAATCAGGGCACGTAAGTTAGACGTCATCATTTCGACTAAGATGAAATAATGATATTTTATAGTTTAGCAGATCAATAGTCTAAATATTAAATATATATATATATATATAGACAAATGCCACAAAAATAATTACTAATATCTACTTGTGAAAATGTAAACTGCAGCCTACATACAGATAGCCAAACAAAATCCACCCCTTTTTTACCTTTAACAGTCACGAATGTTTGACGCCGTTGAAAAAATAACAAAAGCAAATAAACATTATTCAATTAATGCTCATAAGAGCAGAATATGGCCTGTTTGAAGTAGGTGACCGAGATCATAAAGCTTTTTTTAAATAAACATTGTCTCTAGGTCGATCAAGCTGACTACTAATATATGTGTGTATTTAAAATAACGCAACTAATGTACTTTGAAAATACGCAACAGTAAGTGGAAGAAAAATCATAAGCGGACCTAGAATACCCCGCAGCTGGACATTCTAATACTGATTCTAATAGAGTACAACACCCAGCTGGACTTAAATAGGGTATCTAAACTAGTCACAACGATTGACATGTCCATTAAATATTTTCATTAATCTTCAACATGTCAAATATAATTAAAAGCTTGCAGTTGGTTTTTGTAAGTAATTTACACACACAGACGCTCGCTCTACTTACACAAAGGTAAGCCTCAAATGCCTTTATTGTATTTGGCAATTGATTAATCATAGCACAACTTTGTTCGTAGTATAATTTCGGAGCTATCGAAGATGGAAGACAGTTTTTTAAGACATTTGCGCAGTTGAACTTATATTTGTTATTATTGACGTTCCGAAGTGACTTCGTCCATAATTAAATAAATGTTTTTTTACATTGACACTGTAATACTACTTTTAAGACATTGTGTTTATTTCGGAAATGTTTTCTTGAGCCTACCTGTTATTGACATCATTAATACTATCAATATATACAACTTATTAATAAAAATTAAGATAAATTACTTAATACAACACAAAAACAAAAATTATAAAAAGGGTCCTTGTGGTACGGTTCCTAGGATGCTGGCAGCATTACCGCGCTGGATAGCGATGCTTATACGCTGAGCAAGGTAGCTGCCAGCTCTTAGGTCACCACTGATGTCAACTAGCCTCTTAGAAATCTCTTTGAAAAGAGAGATAGCGTTGGGACCTCACAAACCCAGTGTTTTGACTCCAAACGGTACAAAGTGGTACCGGGAGTCGATCTGCCTGTACTTGTTCTTTTTAAAGTTTTCGGCACTTGTCGCAGCCAAACCAGCAACACGGCTTGTCCCGGGCAGATGAGAGGCTGCAAGTGTGTCGACACAGGTAGCGTCCCACACAAGAGCCCGACCCATCCGCCAAGGAATAAGTGACATCCCGTCTGGTCTCTTGCCATCATCACGCGCGATACCGTTCGGCTCGAGTAAAGCCGGCACGTTTATAGAGGCAAGAGACCGACGGATGATGTCGTTGATGCTGGTATGACGCGAAAAGCGGCCTGCACTTTTAATACAGGAGAGTCCGTGATGTCCCAACGAGCCGACATCAGAACCACAAAGACATCTGTGTGGAAGGCAAACCTCAGCACCAACACGCAGACCTATCGCGACTCGTAGAGTTTCTGAGTCCAAAAGGGTTCCCACGTTGGCCGAAGGATAGGCCTGAAGCCAGTATCCTGCTTCCTTGGTGGAAACTGCTTTTAGTCTGGCTAGATCCGCGTTGTCAGTGCTACTGTCAATAAGACTTTTCAAAATAGACTCACAAGAAATTTGGTCCCAACTCCTTTGAATTTTAAGATCTGAAGGGAATTTATTCGCATATGCTATATCCCAAGCATTTCTAGCCTCGTCCAGGCACGCCACTTCGAAGTTTGCAGTAGAAGGCTGCAGGATACTTGCAACGAGAGTGGACGTGCTGTAAGATGAGGATAGAAAGGCAGGTAAGGAGACAGTGGAAATTTTGCGTGTCCCAATCCCACCAAAACGGATAGGAAGGGACGCTTGATCCCAAGACCGTTCCAAAAGACGAATGTTCAGAATCTTTTCCAAATGTGTTTTAACAAGATTGTCTAAATTATTAGTCAAATTTTGGAATATTGTATTTCAATATCGCCAAGCTTCCAGATGTATTTAATTTTTAAAACCTACCTATACTTACAACTAAGTACGTACGCGTGTTTAGGCGGGATCTCTTTGAGTACATTTGAAAGTTATTGTAAAAAAGTTAACCATAGGTTTATGCATCAGCTAGCGTTTGAATTTAAAGTAACACTTTGCATAACCACTGGTTACTGTTAAACACTTGTTGAGGCTTTTATTTTAATGGACAAGTACAAATCGAATGCAAATGGATTATACATTTCAAGGCTGACCAGCAGATTGTAATTTATGTTTTTATATTACAATAAACAAAGAATTCTATTAGTAATATAATTTTATGTCAAACGTTGATGTACCTTAGAATTTGGATCTAGCTACGAGTAGTGACTTCGGAAGACAGTACAACATTTTCAAACGACCCGAATAAGAGGACTTTCTCAATTCAATTGTGTGATTTATTTTATTTTTTTTAATATTCTTTATTTTTAGCGAAATCATACTTAAAAATGTTAAGTACTAAAATAATCATCTTCTAACTAATAAATAGTTTAGGAAGTTGTTCTTTTTTGTCGATAGATCAAACAACGCTGTATGACCTTAATAAGTGTTAAATACGTCGTTTGAGTTCTGTACCAGGATCTATCTACAATTGACCTGTATTAGTCCGTCTATATGGTAATTTATTATTTATTAAATCAGTTTTACCTCTACGTTCTTTGTTATAAAGATTAAATAAATTGGACATGGGTGACCATTAACTCTGCCACTCATATATCAGATATCGTGTCTTTGTTCATGTATATTCGTAAAGCAGTCTAGCTTGACATAAAATACCAATTATAGTGTGTTTATTACGAGCTGTAATATCAAAATCGGCTATAACATAAATACAATTCACCACAGGTAACTAACGATAAGTGACCGACAGCTATTATAAAAACATACGTACATATATTTTGACACAATATACTTTCCAAAAAAGTCATTTTATGTGGTAGTTTTGATACCAACTTATTGCACTCTTACTCTGCCACTGTATGGTGCAGTGACAGTGATAAAGAATCATGGACTAAAACATAAGCAAAAATTATGTAAATTGGTACGTTTGAAACAGTACCCAGACTGGCAGTATTGCCATTCTGGATAGCTGTGCTGGAATATTTCTGTCCTTTGATTTTAATGGAACCTGTCTCCAGGCCTGCCGCCTAACTCGATTGCTTTCAAATTGCGATAGCAATAGCTTTCAAGAAAGCAATAACAGTCAAGATATAATACGAACGTTGGGAAAGTAATGATAGCTTTTAAAGTAATTAAAAGATGTCAGTTCGTACGTCGTTCGCTTTGAAATAACAATCGTAATAGCGATAGTATTCAAATCATGACGTAGATCTGCGGGAATGAAAATAGTAAAACTTGTGCTGTCAACGTTTAAGCCAAAAAACCCCATTTAACTGACCCTTTAATTTCAAATCAGTTAAGCTTTGAAAAAAACAAAACTTTTTAACGGAACCATATAATTTACAATCAGTCATGAGTGGCAGTTTCAACTAAGTATTACAAAACATTAGCAAGTCCACGGCTGGGGCCACGAAATGTGCCGATCCGCGAATCGTGATCTACTTTTACGTAACTATTGTCTTTATTTTCAGCCTTTGGTCATAATTTATCCAATTGTTTTCGTATTACCTAAGAAATATTGTCTTGTGGACGATATTGTTTAACCAACATTTTTATCAGTCTTGTTGGTTAAAGGTTGAATATTGTCTGTCTGAAACAATTTTGATGTTTAGAAATCGACTTAACTCTCTACAAGTCTTTCTTTTGGTCTTTTTATAGATTTATTATTATACGAATATAGTACTAGTATACGAATATAGACTTCTTGTCTCATCAGACAGGATTGAATCGACATAAGTTGTTATTCTTCTAACAAGGCTAAATAGAGTTCGCATGCAAGAAGCTCCCAATTACCTCACAGACAAAATGAAGCGTTCCAAAAGAATTTCGTCAGTCTTTCAATTGGCTATTACAAACATTTGATAATACCCTATTCTTCATTATTACCTCACGGCTACCCAGGAATATGGGAAACGCGGTGGAACACAAAAACATATATATTGACATAGTAACAATGGAAACTAGCGACTTATGCTTTGGCAATGTTAAGGAGAGAACGTTCCCATTGTTGATGCGGTGACGAGAAATCGTTGAAAAGCATACTTCAATCGGATGGGCCCCTAGCCAAGACGCAATCTATTCACAGCGATGACCTATATAGCTAATAAAATGTACGAAACTGACATAAGCCAAGGAAACATCATGTGAATGTTGCATACATTTGACAGTTCGTTGGCAACATCAAAGTTCGCTGTAGAATAGATTGCATATTGTCTGGGGTCCCTGTAATGTAAATTGTATCTATTTATATATCTCTATCTCTATCTCCATAGTTTAATTCTTCGCCTGCTTCTAATTTTCTAGTTTAATTAATAGCCTAGCTACTTTACTAATAAATTATCTGGCATTTGCTTAGATCATTAATTTCTAAATAGGACAACCAGTTTTCAAATATAAACCGTGCTCATCGGATAAATAGATAACTCTGTATTGTACACCGTAAAAGGCACAACAATGAAATCTACACAGAAAGACGTTTAAAGAAGTAGAAGTTTATTGTAGGCGTTTTTGTCGCTAAGAAAGATCTCTTCCAGACATTTCCTTATTAGATGAAATACTAATATATTCATCTGTTAATGTGGTTTTGTTTTATTTAAGCCCACTTGCGCACGTCCGGATTAGGTATTCTGGACTTGTTCTAGGCCTATTATCTGAGGTGAAAGCCTACTTGCACAAGTCTGGATTAGCTAATCCGGAAGATCACGTGAGCATGACACGAAGAGCAAGTGGGCTTTCAACTCAGATAATAGGCCTTGATTAAATCCAGATAAGCTAATCCGAACGTGCGCAAGTGGGCCTTATAGAACTAAGTTTTTAAAACAATAAAACGTCGAGACAGTAACAAAAATCGACATTAACTGTCGTACTCATATGTTAATTAAAGTTAATCCGTCATTAAGTGTCATGCGGTCCTTTTCTTTTTCATTGGCAAAGAAAGTGACAAAACGAGACTTAATTATAGATTAACTTAAATTGACGTATCTAAATGCGGCAGTTAGTCATTCAGAACAAAATATCATAGATAATGGAAACGCGCAAAATGCGAGTGCAGTTTGTCTAATTACGCGCCAGTCTCATCTCACGCTGTATGGACTATTGTTTCACACAAAATAAACGACTGCACGTCATGTAATTGATAATAATGAGAATAAAAAAATATTCCATTTAAATATAACATTTAATAAAACAATTGTTATTAAAAACTCGAAAGTAAAATACCAAGAAAACGGAACATTGGTCCACACGGCTGCACGTAAGACTACCCCACTTTGACCTTAAGACTACCTCTACTTCCTACGCTGTTTTCCTAGTTCACATGGGTGACCCAACGTGCTGTCGTACTTGGTACCTAAGTAATTTTTAAAGGCAAGTAAGGAAGGTTTAAGAAATAGTACATTTCTAGTTGCCTGTTTCACTACTTCTGGATAAATTCCTTAAATCTTAGATAGATTAGATTGGATACTTCGTTTGACGTTATTATTTATTTGCTTACTACGAATAAGTGTAGCTACTTCATTTTAGCAGGTATTATCCTAGGTTTAGGTAAAGCTATCCGGGCGAGTGCTCTTACCAACTGAGCTAAGGAGGACGTCAGTCAGCCGACAAATTTTTGTAAGTGCTTGCTATGCCAGTAAGCCGGCATAGCAAGCGAATGTACCCGCATGTATCCGATCCCACCGGATGACACAGTCGATTAATTTTTGTGAGCAAAATTCAATTTGATTTCGTAAAAACTTGCAAAATAATTGCTTAAGTTATAAAAATAATTATTAGGTAAAGCTTATAAATTACTATTTGTCTACTAGATAAACCAACCGGACCTTAAACAAACGTTGTGAAACGTGCACTACACAATAATAATAATTTTAGGACATAACGATGTGATAACTCATTGTTTATGAAGTTCATAAATCATTTCTCATTGGTGACACTGTAATTTTTTTCTAAAACAAAACACAGGTGAAGGTGAAACCAATTGAAACTGTCGTGACATTGCGACCAGAGGTCAATTATCGGAACAGCGAAAACTGCATCACCGAACAAACACGTAATAGTCGGTAACATGCGCTAACAGAATTATTTAACAATTTCACAACCCTCATTGATCGGAAGGTTGATTTCGACACCCCGTATAACATTTAGCACTAAATTTGGCACCCGCCGTCTAATTTTCATAATCGTTTAACCTTTTCGTTGACAATGTATTTCGCAAGAAGCCCAAGTTCAATGGAGCATGTTTAGTTAAGGCGCGACAGTTCACGGGTTAACTTTTGTAATGCGTAAATGTTTATTTTGATTGTCGTTCAATCGGTATTGTACGAATAGGTCATTTCTCTGTTACGTTAAATGGAATATAGTTCACACAGGGTCAACAAGTGACCTGATACCGTTGCTAGTTGTTATTATATTGCGGGCCTGCCTTAAAAAAAAGTATTAAAAATATTTTTAAGGACTGGCTTTTATAAAAGCTTTAGGCATTGATGCAGTTACAAGCTTCTTAACAAGTACAATACAGTTGTTACAAGATATGTATTAGTTGCACTTGAAAAAATGACCACCAGAGACGGGATGATCATTTTTTCAAGATGCTTATCACTTAAAAACAATAATTTATTTTATTATATGTATTAGTGTTAATTTTTTTTGTTTTGACCGTTGAACTTAACAGAGCTTTAGCTAGAGCTAGAGCTGAACTAAATTAAGAGTTTAGCAAATTGTTATAACATTTTTAAATGAGTTTCCCTATTACTTCTTTTTAAGTAGGTACAAAATTAAAAGTCCTTTAGAAATCACGAAATCTCAATACACAACGAGTTCTAAATTGCTTTTTATTAATAATCGCTTGCTCAATGACAATGGCCTACCGAAAGCTATTATTCAAAAAATGAGAAACGAAAACCGACCTTTCCAATCAGACACGCGCATAAAAAATATACTGCAAAGTTCTTGAACCTAAATTCGCCTAAATCCGGGGCGAACGAAAACCAATGGCCAATGTCGTTTGCATCACGATTGCGACTATATCCGACATATTTGCCATGGATTGTTGTGCATATCGTATAGGCACGCACGCCACGCGAGCAATCAGTATTGGCTTGCTGGCGACGAGAAGTAATTGTACCGATATTTTTATTTAGTTATGTGCACAGATGATGTGTGGTCTAGTACCTTATTTGGAAAAGGCAGCACACGAAAACAGATGGGACCCCAAATGTTTTGGGGTCAGAAATCATCAAGGTCTGCTAAAGAAAAGAGTGAAAAGGTTTTTACTAGGCAGATATGAACCACCCTACACCGTATCTACACCTCTCATCAATACTACGATCAAATACCTGCTTAGATAAAAAAAAAATACCTATGTACACCGAAAACTAGTCAAAAATGTGTCCAATAATTAATAGCATACACCCTAAATTTTGAATTATTTTTCTCAGTTCTTAGTAATTAGCGATCGTATTCTGTGTCGAACAATGCGAAAGAAAAACACATGAAAACTTGAAAACACGCATTTTCCTAAACATAAGACTTTAGATCGATTTTTCACCCCCGATTTTTTTCCCATACTAAATTTCAGCGAAATCGTTCGAGCCGTTTCCGAGATCATAAATATATAAATACTTATACATGAATTGCTCGTCAAAGGTATAAGATATGGCAACACAGATCGATACTTGACGGCGTACGCACGTTCGAGTACGAGTAATTATTGAATAAACGCAATTAAGACAATGCCAGCAATGGCTACGATCATGGGTTGAGCCACGCTCAGACAATGGAAGTCATATGGTTATTTTTTATGTGATTGGTGCGCGGTGATAAGAAATTGAATGACTTATTGAGTTGCATGGAATGTAAGGACAGAGTTTCCTAAGATTGGCGTTTTGTTTGGCATTATGTAATTATAAAGAAACTATGGTAAAATACGCTGCATGCGTATTATAAAATATTTGACGGGGCCCCAACTTTTTTTACGGCACTATATTGGTTTAAAAAAAAAGTTTATGCAATAACTTTTTTTTGTATATAACCAGAAGATCAAAATAAATGAAATGTTTTAAGGGATATCAAAATGAACACGTGGTGTATCTACTTGTACCTACCTAGGTATATCATCATGATTAAGTGTAGTTAATATATAATCTGCGGTGTAGTGTAGTTATCTACCTATGTATATATGACAACATGAGGTTTTAATGACGATGAATGGGGATCCACGCGCAAAGCTTGATGCAGATGGCGCAGCATAGGTACGGCTATGTCAAACATTTTGCTATTGTTTATGTCGGCCTTTTTCGTATCTAATTTACAGTTTATCGTGACTATCTAATGTTATTTTATCATAATGAATTCGTCAATGAAGTTATCTGAACTAAAAGACGAACTTCGGAAACTAGGATCAAAAGTATCTGGGAAAAAAGCCGATCTTATTGCGAGGTAATCATTTGGGTGTTAATCCAGTTTTATTACTGTAAATGTTACATTTAATTGGTTGTTAAAAATGTTTTGGTTGTATTTGTGTTACAAATTAACTACATAACAAGGTTTTTAATAAATACAACTAAAATAATAAAACACGTACATGTTTGTTTTTTAGGTTAGAATTCTACAATCGATGATACCGGGAATTTTGGTTTCGTAGCTTCACAATCTAGTTATACAATTAATGTTCCCAATCCAGAAGCTTATCATGATGTAAATAGTTCCCGTAAACTACCTAAAAATAACATTTTTTCTTTTTATAGCCGTTTCCCACTTCTTTTTCAAAACTGGGTCTTTTGGAAATAAATGAACACCATTATTGTAACAACCTGGCACAGCACATAACGGCATTATGCTTTCGTAGATTGAAAACACAAAAAAATTACTCCAGAAAACACAACTTCTGACAACTTCTTCGTACTGGAATGACAGATAGCTTTGGCCGCATCAACAATGCGCCACCTACAGGGAGAATTTGGCAGTGTGGATCCCCATTGAATATATTGTACCAAAGTAACAAATAAGTAGGAGTATGTTTTGGTATTAAAAGATTTCCTTTGGCAAATAACTAACTGTGTAATTGCTTAAACTTTCCTTCTTAATTGGTTGGCATAGGATTTCTCGCCTTGAGCGACAACTAATATACCGCTGCACCCTTTGCGACTAAATTACTTTATGGAAATTTATTTATGTGCCTAGCGGGTCTCGGTAGCGGGCCTCTCATACGGGAAGTGCCGGGTTCGATCCCACAGGTCGCAATGTACCAAGGACTTTTTACTGAGATGTATTAATTCTCATGCGGGAGGTGCCAGGTTTGATCCCCACTGCAGCACAAGTGCACTAGTGACTTTTTCTAAACTATGTACATTAGTTGTTTCACTAAACGATGCCCTTACTGTGAGAGAAAAAATCGCGAGGAAACCTGCATATTTAGGCGAATTAATGTGTAGCCGTGATCCAAGCTGGTTAGCTTCCCCTGTTAACAGGGTCGTGGAAGACAGAGAGCAGTCGTTCAATTGAAGTTACCCAATCTGCCATATCCTGGATCATGGTCTATTTATTTTGACTTTTTGACCCATTTTTGACCCACTACGGTTACAAAAAATCTAATCTAAATTATTTTAGACACCCCTGTGTTAAATAAAAAAAACAAGTAAGTAAAAAGTACTAAGTAATGCAAGTTTGGCAGGTTTTTTTTTTAGGGATCCGGCTTGAGGTATCAAAAGGAAAATACCTTTTCGTGGTATGATTATACTATTTCATCCATTAGTTTTAATAAACTGACACATATGAGTTCTCAACGAGGTACCTACTTAATATTTCAACACTAGTGTGTAAGCAGGAGTAAAATTAAAACCATGTTTAAGTATACCTCTGCTAAGCCTAAATGAATATTTAAATTGGGATACGTTTTTATTGATATGACTTTTTTGATTTTGTTTTTAAACTAAAGTGACATTTATAATATTTTAAATGATCATAAACGTATATTTTATTTCATAACATCATAAATATTTGCTTGCCTGTGTGCAGGCTGAATTGCGTACGATGTATTCTAGCAAATAAACCATCGTATTTGTATTATCTGAATATGTATTTACATTTATAATTTTATTTTTATTATAGTTGCTGGATATAATACAGTACGTACAGTAACCTACAAGTATGTAGGTATCTACGAGTTCAATCTTAATAGCCTAGAACATAATTACAAGTCAGTGTTAAATGTTGACACCAACAAGGTAACCGTGTCAAAAGAATTACACCCTATCGCTGTAGTGCAGAATTGTTTTGTCGCTCGGAGGCAGTGAGCAAAAATGTGTCAAAACTGATTTTATCAATGCCATGCTACATTTTATTTTGAATGCTACACTCCTAACGCCTGCTAATAAAATTGTTTCAGTCTAGGTAAAATATGGTTGCCTATGTACTGTCATTAGGTTTGTTGACGACCGTCTTGGTGTAGTCGTTCGCGCACCGGACTTCTTAACCATGCGGTTGCGGGTTCGAATCCCGCAAGGGGCAAATGTTTGTGTGATGAGCACGAGCATTTGTACCTAAGTCATGGATGTTTATATGTATTTAATACTTAAATTCTAAGCGTTATCCTAGTCACCATAGCACAAGCTCGCGCTTAGTTTGGGGCTAGGTAATTGGTGTGTTTGTTGAAACAATTTATTTATTTATTATTATTTAATTAAGGTACAAGTATATTTTTTAAGTATATTTAGATTGCATAGTGAATGCTTATCACTTAAAAACAATAATTTGAGGTAAAAGTAGATAGATACTCCTTTATTGCACAGCACATACAGTTGTCATTTTTTAAATGTTCATAGTCGTACAATTTAGGCAGTCTTATGGCTAAAAGCAATTTCTTCCAGACAACCTTCGATTAGAGGACAGTCTAAGATTTAAAGTTGGGATAACAGGCAAAACTGAAACTATTAAAAATTGGTGAGAATTTAAACGTATTCATTCATTCTTTTATAACAGTTTCTTCATTTCTTTAAAATAACGTCATGATTCGGAACATTTACAAATAAAAGTACATTTCGGTTGGTCTATGCCTATAATCTATGTAACTATAATGTACCTTCACTGTAAAGCTACTTACTAACAACTAATATTAATTTACATACACACATAATTACTAACAACTATGTTTCACACACTTTACTTAATACACGAACACACATACTACCTACAAATAATTTAAGTTAATTTCATTATTCCAATCTCTACCACAGAATAAGTACTAGTACTTCGTACAGAAGACTTAGCAATTGTATTCAAAGAAATGTCTACTCAATGTCGTCAACAATATGGCGTAATTTAGTTCGCCACATAAATCCATTGCAAGATAATTTCATACTTATTGCTCTGGAATATGATTCATAATACACTAAACCTATTCAGTGACGTAATATCACGCGACGCGATAGGGTTGACTGCTACGAGACGCTTCTAACGCCATCTAGCGCCTCTTTCTAGTACTTTATTCATTCTCGTCCAGTCAGCAACGTAGCCGCGCGGCCGCCGGTGAATAAATCGCGCGAGCGTTTCGCTGGCCGGTAGCGACACCACGCAAGATGCGTTTTAGCCCCTAAGTAAGGGTCACCGCGAGTAGGTCGAAATCTTCGCATTCTCTCCTTATTGTACACCGTGTTATTTCATCCACGATCTCCTCCGTATCTCATGGAACGTTTCCACTTTCTGCAAACCGCCAATGGTCAGGACAACATGCGTTCTTGCCGTAGACTACACCTTTCCTTTCCTCGCCACTCCTCTCAGTACTACTCACAGTCTTTCACCATCCAATCCATTCGACTGTGGAACTCCCTTCCTCTCCATATCCGGCAATCCCAGTCCCTTCCCGTGTTTAAGGCTAGAGTGAAGGCACATTTTCTTTCACTTTGACGCTTTTAACCTGTCTGTTAACATCGTTATCACTTTTACAGTTGTTATCTATTTATTTTATATTTATGTATTTATCTTTATATTTAATATAAGTATGTTTATATAGGTATATATAATTTTGTATACATATTTACGTACGTTATTTATTTATTAAATGTAAGCATTTTATGTAATTTTATTTTTTGTATGATTTTTTTATATTAATTAGCTTCTTGTTTTAAAATTTAATTTATTTATTTTTAACTTTAGCTTGCACCGTAACCCCCCCTTCTGTTATCACTAGTGTTCTCCTTTACCCAAAGGTTGTCTGGAAGAGATCGCTCCCAGCGATAAGACCGCCTAATTGTACCTACCAATATGGTTTTTTTTATAATATGTTTGTAAAGTGTTTTTCTGGTTGCAATAAAGAGTATCTATCTATCTATCTATCTAGGTACATTTTTGCTACCTACGCGGGGAAATACACAGGCCTGTCTCTACTTTAAAATTTGACCACCATTGTGGAGTTAACAATTGTTTTTTTTTTCAAATGTTATTTACGCTTATTGTAAACTTGCTTGTTTTTCTTTCACTCAATAAAAAAAAACTATAAACTACTTCCTTTGCCTCCAAAACACAATTGGATGTAATTTACAGCGAGGTGCTAAACCACATTGTGTGTGGCAAATAAATTCTTAATTATGTCTAAATCATAGGTTTTGCTAAACTAAGCCTAAAGCTTGCATTATGCAGACCATTAGTCACTTTAATTGACGCGCACATACCCAGAGCGAGGTCAGGAAATCGGCTGCTCTGACCTTTTCGCTAAGGTTATTATTTCACTAAAGCTGCAGACAACTTAGGCAAATAGATACCGCAAAAACCTTAAATTTACCTGCTTCTATATTTGCTCAAACCTGTGGCCGTTCAAAGTAGAGTTGTGGCACATATCGATATACTCGTATTGATCATTTTGATTAACAAGTTGTTATAAGTTAAATAAGAAACCAAAAATTCGCACACAGGTAGGATTTGAACCTACGACCTTTGGTTGTTAAGTTGTTATAAAAAAAAATGCTCTCCCTTTTTGATACGGTCGCATTTAGTTAGTTAGTTAGTTTTGCTGGGCTTTTTCCGCACTTAGCCGCTTGATTGGGCCATTGTACGTTCGTACGGTCGCATTTATAAAAGAAGTAAATGTGACTGATAAAGTTGCATTAGCCTAATACCTAATTTAAATCAGTTTAATGCCTATTTTTATGCTGAGCGGGGGATGAATTGCTTTCAAGTATTTTTTTTAAACAGAACTAACATTTAACGCGCAAGATATTAAAAGTACTGGTTAGAGTAAGTTTTTTAGTCTATAACTTGGTAAAGAAGGTATGAGTGGTAGAGAATGTCACGTGGCAGTAAGTCCGTCTTTTGTGCAAAAAAAATAGTTGTGCAATAAACTTTGAACAAATAAATAATTAAATAAAGTTTGTGACCCTAGTCATACAGACTAACATGTTATATAGAAGAGATTTCAAATTATGTTGACATCGTAATATAAATACCAGGTAACCAATTTTACATTGGCGCACATTGACTGGGTTTTATTATGCAGAGTTGTCTGTGCACTAATCTAATTATCTCAAACAACCGTGCGATACAGTCGTGTGCCGAAACCGTGCCGAATGTTCGGCCGACATCAATCATGTCTAATTACATGCGATAATTATTTCATTAAAACCATATACTTCGAACTCCGTGTAAAATAAATCTTGTATTGATGCGGTATTACCTTTTCGTGCATTCGAAATAACGCGAACTCTAATTCGATCTCTGATTGCCACTTGTATTGAAAATTATTCATTTTCGTCTGCATTTTTCGTTAGAGCGCTACTACCTACTTTAGAACAACCTTTATAATTTATCATAAATATGCCTTTTAGGAATGAAATATAGGTTCACTTTGTTGTCTGTGTGTGCATCTGTCTGTCAAGACCCTTTTTCTCATAATCATCACATCAAATACTTACGTCTGTGGTCCCTTTAAGCTGTTAAAAGTCAGGGCAATCCAAAGATCGTACAGCGCAAGTAAAAGAATAAATCCGAAAATGTGTTACATCGTATAAAAATAACCCTTTGCTGCAATTACACAACTTTCTACAGTAACCAAAGTGCGCGAGGCCGACTCACACTTGTCCGGTGTATTTAATCTGCTACCAAAAGGTACCTACATTACATCCAATAATTTTAGTCTGAAATAAACACAGCAAATATTACGTTTGGTATTGTTCTTTCGTCAGGGTATAAAGACTTACAAACGACCAGTCCTCCAATCTATCAGCCTTTTTTATCTGGAACTGTGCTGAGTATCAAGAAGTTGCACTGACCTAAGTTAAAACATTACCTTAGACCGTGCGAGTAACAGCCAAGTCCTTCAATTCATTAAACGCCATTATTACATTTGCAGCTGGCTTTTATAAATTAGCAGTAGACACTTAACTGTACCACGAACTAACTACTAACCGTATCGAATTCAATTAGCAAACGTCACTAACAAATTAGTAGTTCAATAGCCCTTTAAATTGTGAAACGGTACCTAATAACGTAGGTATCATTACACATGGGTAGTTATAGCCTTGAATGCACCCGAAATCGCATGAACCAGTGCACTTGGCTTGCACAATCAGTGAAAGGCAGTTGTGCAAAGTTGACAACTAGTGCGCTCGCTATTTTTACCAAAACCTGTATTGTTTTTGCTACAGATAATCGAAATTGGTTCTGAAACATTTTTCTTTATCGACCTTGCCATTTCTTTGAAGGGTTTCGACTTCACCGCTTGCTTACCAATCTTGTTAATCGTTGCTGTCCATAATTTAAAGAAATGCGACTATGTTGAAATTAACAGATTAAATGGTCAAGGGACTGCCTTGAAGCTGTTCTGCCTTGAAAAATAGGCTTCTAAGTGAAGCTTCGTTTTTTAGTTTGCCAATAAGTACGAGTAGCTTAGATACAATAATAAGTAATTTTATTTTATGTACAACGTCACCGTATCTGAAGAGAGTAATAGATTAAAAGTTTCAAATATTTATCTTACCTTTGTCATCTCTCAAAACAGTTTAAGAAATTGTATTTCTAGTTGTAGACAATAGCTCTGTGATCACGTCTGCTAACTATGATCCATAATGACCACAAACAAAGAAGTCGATGACACCACCTCAAATAGATCGTGAATTCGCGACAATCCTTCACAGATTGTAACTAATCGATTCTAAATCGATGTTGGATAATACTTATTACAGAAGTAATTACACGGATTTGATGACATAATAAAAACAACGGGTTATCTTGATATCAGTTTACGATCACATAATGGTCTGAGGTGCTATTTAAGATTTAAATGAGGTGCATTCAGTAATTATTGGAATCACATATTTAGTTAAATATTGCAATTAGATTCCCACTTCAATTTAACTTGCTGAGTCTGAAGCAGCTTTTTACTTAATCTTAATAAGCTAGAGGTTAATATATAATTAAACTACAAATGTAAATGAGTCAAAGTTAATGTATAGGTTACATGTGTAACGGAAGGTGGGTTAGGAAGGCCAAATCAGACTACGAAGAACTTGATAAGTATTTATTCAGGCAGAGCTTTGCCATACACAACTCTCAACGAGAAAATAGCAGAAGGAATCAACGGACATCTTGCTTTGCTATCAAATTCTACGAACAACTAAGACAGTCAAAATAGTAACTTCTAACCATTACAATTTGAAATAAAACAAATAAATTAAAAAGGTGGCGCTAGTGTCGAAGTTTCCGGTAGCGTTGTTAATAAACGATATTCCCCGGTTGTGACGTAACGGTGCCTGATGCGGATATAATAATAATAATAATAATAATTTATTTCGTTTAAAAACTTATACATAGGTACATAGTTGATTGAGGTCTCCATTTAAGCAAGTAATGCCTGTGTTTGGGGACCTCGTTCTTCCTTATCTAGGCATACATAATCTAAAAATCCAAAAAGAATGCAAAATATGAATTAAATTCAAACTACTTACTAAAAATAAAAAATAAAAATTAGAAACAAACATACAATTCCAACAGGCCAATAACAGATGTGTGTGCGTGTGCGCGCGCGTTTGTGTGTGTTCGCGCGCGTGTGCGTGTGTGTGTATGTGTGCGTGTTTTTGAGTAGGTGCGTGTGTGATGTGTATGTATCTATGTTATGAGATTCGATACAACAGGAATTCGGTTTCATCATAGGTTTTAGTTTTCACCCATTCCTGAATAAGTTTTTTACATTCAGAATATGTTCTCTCATACATATTTATTTCTCTGTTTATTTATGTAACACAATATTATTAAAGAGTCTCCACTATTATAAAATTGCGGTTTAATCATAACACTTTCTTTTGGGTTTAGCGCATGTAAGTATTATCGATAAAAAAGCCGGCATGTTTATCGATTTTTATTATGCTCGCTTTGTTTAAAGATTGACATGACTTGTGCATCATGCAGCTGATTGAAATATTTTTTATTAAAAAACCATCAAACGCATCTGATTCTTCAATGCATGACATAAACAGCTTAAGTGCGAAAATCATTACGATATTCTTGCCATAATTATTAAGGATTACAGGAAATTTGTATTCAATAAAGTTTCGCGTTGAACGAGGAAGCAACAACGCACATCAAAAATGTAAACAAAAACAATTTACATGTAGGCCATACAGTTTTAATTACTGATTCTTGATCAGTAATTAAAATTGTAGTTGAAGAATCGAACCGAGATTTTTCGACTTCAAAGTAAGGGTCAAAATAACAATCAAAACATTCCAACTTCGAGTTCTGATGGACCAAGTACTTACAAGCGGAAAAAATACAACTAGTAAAATGGGAAGTCCACGGAAGTAGCAGAAGTGCTATTTACTTCAAAAAAGAACTTTTTGAAGTAAATAGTACTTCTGCTACTTTTTTTTGGTATGAAAGGACAAATACCACAACTAGGCATGGTCGATTTCATGTATAGCAGATGAAAAATCATATGAAATGAATGTCATTGTTCACACCTGCTATTTTTTTTTCATATAGACTGCTACAAATCGAACTCTGCGAAATTATAGATCATGCTCATTTCATTTCATTCATTGATGACTGCATGTAGCAGAGCGAGTCGCGAGCGAGCGAGTAGAAATGATTTGCCCTAGGTGCGTGTTAGAAAAAGACAAACACACTAGTTATGCGATCATAGGTGACGATCGATACTGGGTGAGCATTTTAAGAACTTGAAACTTATAAACATAAAGTTTAGATTCGTTTGCCATGATTTTTCATGACAACCTAAATATGACATTTCATATTAGTAGCAAATTAGCAACTGTTCACAATAATTCATATTTCATTATAAGTAGCAAATAGCAAAAAGTGTTACATTATGTCACTGCGAAAAAAATCATTGTCAATGAAATTTCACATGTGATTTCATATGAAAAAAAAACATCATTTCATGAAATGAAGATGAATTATAAGTAGCAATCTATTCCATGCCTAACCACCACTGCTATAACAACCTCTTAGGTCTTTCAACTACCCCTCAGGTCTTCCTAGGAAGGGGAAGGTTGCGATCATTGGACCGGCACTTTTATTGGACCGCTTCGATATTTTCGAAACGGTTCGAGTTTAAAAATGTTGCTACATTGCTGTTGGACGCTTGGTATACGTCCCCCCGCCAGTCTCAGTTCTACCGCGGGGTCCGTCACGGACGCAAGTCTGTCGCTGCGTTTCGCGCGTTCAAAAAAATTTTACGCCTGCTAAACCAAACCATGTAAGTAGATATTCCTTAAGGATATTCATGCGTGTTGTTTAATGTTCTGTTCTTTGTTTATCAACGTTATTGATTCTTATAGAAAGGAATGTCCAAAGGTTATAGTTTAGACGTAATATTTGACCTTGTAAAACCATACGTAGTTGCCGTCATTAAACCACCTCGAAGCTCTTCGAATGGACCGGTCCAATCATGGCAACTAAATCAAATCAAATTTCACTTACAAATGGCAACTAATATAAAAGATGGATTTTAAAATATCATTCGAGGAGATCTACCTATTTTTTTTAATGTGAAATGATATAATAATAAATATTTTAAATAAATTAATTTAATTTTAAATAGTAGCGTGTGTTTAAAATATCATTCTAATACCTATGTCAACAATTTTTTTTATTTAATGTGATAAAAATGTACTATCATTTTTAAATTAATAATTAATTTAATTTTGATTGCCATGTTTGTGTGCTGATATTATTGTATTAGTAATAGAAAATATATATAATAAATATTAAAATGTTCATTTTTTAAATTGTTGTATTATTATTTTGTCGCCTTAAACCATTAAATTTCCGAGTTCCCATCAATGGACCGGTTGACTCATTTTCCTAAGTCCAATGATAGCAACAAAGTGGTCCAATGAACGTTCCAGTGGTCCAATCAAAAAAACCTTAACAAAAATCATTTTACCCATTTATTGACTCTATTTACTATTTTAGAATTCTGAAACTTTAGGTATTTACACAGGAATATAAGAGCACATTGCATACATTCGTTTTTTTTAAGCATTTAAAAAAGTTGTCCAATCATGGCAACCTTCCCCTATTGTTCTCTCTTTTTGGCCTAAATCCTGTAAGTGAGACCACATCACGATCCTATAGTTACTCACTTGCTAGGTTCAGCCGGTTGTACGTCAGGTTACATTTGAACTACGAAAACCCCTTCGGAAAAGATATTCCTTACGAAATAAATACCGTCTCAAGGTCAAAGTTGGGTAGTCTGACGTGCGGCTTTAATAGATATATTAAGGACTTTAATTTCTTAGCTCGTACCGTACCGTGTTGTTGCTACCATTTCTTTGATTCCGACTTTTTACTTCACTTTGCGACTAAGCTTGAGAGTTGAGTGACCCTGATAAAATTATTATCATATATCACACTCTCCAAAGCCTTGTGCTAAAATTAAATCAGTTTACGATTATTGCCTTGCCCAATTGTCATATTTCCGATATTAAAGTCTGGGCTAACCAGATATTTAAAGTACTATTCATAACTATTGTAAAAAACTACCAATGATAAGACGAAAACACGATTCGCGCTTACAATACTTAATAATAAATATAGGACCTAAATCAGGATTTAAAATAGGATGGATGGGATTTGGTATTTATAGCTAATTTTGCCTGATAATAACGATTAATCTGAGCTGAGCGGCTAAAACAACTACCTAGGCCTAGACGTGTAAATGTCGTCATTCAATGAACGCGCCAGTCATTCAATCAAATAGGAGATCCAACCAGATGACTGCGACATATATATTATCTGTGACAATGTTGTTCAAAACAGCTACGAGTTATAAAATACATATACTATATTGTGGTACCATTAACAATAACTATCGTTTTGAGCGGAAGTAACACATTCAAACATACCCATCCAATTTGACACGTACCGCTTTCAATACCTAAATAGGTCCTGGACCTGCGCTCGCGCAACATCGCCCGCGCAAAAGAGAAGCAAAACAATGAAGACTAGACAGAACGAATGATTAATCATCGAGAGCCATCAATCGAACCTGCGATACTCGAATCCGCTTTCACGAACTCACGATCCGTCACGGCTGTTCTTTCACACTTCCGAAAGATATATGTTAATCCTAAGTAGTTACGAGTCGAGTTATGACTAAGGTTTTGTAATAGTTTGTTCCGGACGTCAACGAATCGTTTATTTAGTTATTCATGGCTCAAAAATCTAGTAACAGTCAGTAAAAGAAAAAATATAAAAGCTAGACTGAAACTCTAAACATGTGTGCATAGTAATCATTTGATAAAATGTAATTAAAATTGTTAGTAACTTTTTTTAGTTTGTCTGTACGTCACGCGAAAATGACAAAAACCAGTTAAAATTGACATTGTGTCAAATTCATCAAATTTTATATTTCTCTACAGTGAGACACTACATTTATGGGCTGCCATGTTAGCAGAGACAAAAGCTTTAATGCTGTCAAAACTCGATAAAATAGTGCGCTAACATTTTGTCGCGGCGTCGATCATGTTAGCCCTGCTGAAGACTGAAGTTAATAATAACTATATAGTATGTAATAATGATACCTGACTTCGACTGAAATCGAACTGCGTGGATTATAAACTAAAATTATAAAAGTAGTAGTTTGTAAGGCACTTGGACAGTGATTAATAGGTGTTTTGGCGCACGCTGATAGAGATAAACTAGCTATCCAATCTGTGAACATCCTACCTGAAGTTAAAGATTCCTACTGTTCTTTACAAGCGCCTCAACAACATGGTTTTATGGTTCTAAGCATTCACGAGATCCCGGGTTCAAAAACGGGTGTAAGCCGAAATTTTCTGAGTTTTCTATTTTGAAATAATTCAGACTGAGAGACTGGAAGTTGCTAGCGTTAACACCCCCGTGCTTCGGAAAGCACGTTAAGCCGTTGGTCCTGCGCCTGATCGCTCTACGATCATGTCGGACTGCCGTCTGACCGAATTATGAGAGTAAAGAAACAGAGAGTGCACCTGTGTGTTGCGCTCACATTTGTGCACTAATATCTCCTGCGTAGTTGGCTAATCTGTGTTGAGATTGGCCGCTGCAGTCGAAATTTCTGCTATAAGAAGTCTTTTTTAAAGACCCCCAAATGATGTCCAATGAGATATTAAAAGATATGGTTAATCCTCGACTTAAATACATAATCATCTGCATAGAAATCTTATCTAATCTAACCTCTAAGATAATAAGATTTTACGAGATAACGACCGTCTTATTGGTTCGCGCTCCGGACTATTAAACCAAGCGGTTGCGGGTTCGAATTCCGCAAGGGGCAAATGTTTGTGTGATGAGCACGAGCATTTGTACCTAAGTCATGGATGTTTATGAACGTATATAAGTATGTCTATCCGTTATCCTAGTCGCCATAGCACAAGCTCGCGCTTAGTTTGGGGCTAGGTAATTGGTGTGTTTGTTGAAACAATTTATTTATTAATTTATACTCAGTAACGTTTGTGAGTGAGTTAAGCCGTTTAAAAACATTGATCGCTATCAAGCCCATAGATCTTGTTACTATGAACGTAATAGCAAAGTAGGTCGTCAAATCATCTTTTTGCCTTCAGCATCCGGATGATCGTGTCAAAATAACATCTCACTTTCATTGAGAACGCCCAATTATTTAACACGTTACATTTAATTACCGCATTGTATAAAATTACGCAACAGAGCATTGTATTAGGAACCTTTCTATATAAAATGCTGATTCAAAACGGCGCACTACATAATTTAATTTTAAAACACCAAGGAAAAATATTAAAAGCTATTATGAAATCAATTTAGTATCTAAAATTGAAATCAGAGTTGGTACGTACAATCACATCTAAAGATGAGTTATTTAATAAAAAGATTGTTTTACCAATAAATGTTTTTATTTCATTTTATTCTTTATTGCACAAACAAAGAAGTACAAATGGCGGACTTGGCGGAATGTTACAGTTGCTTACAATAATGATAAATAAATAGATTGTAACTATCTAGCCGTTTTATCTAGCCTACAATTTGTTATTCTATTGATTTGATAAAAAAAATATTCTACTAAGGGTGGGTGACAGGACAGAAGATGACGATGAAAATGACGATTTTAATAACAGTTGAAACTGGCTAAGTTAAAAAGCTGTCAATCTCGATAGAAAACCTTAAATAACATGATGCTACATTACTCAGCCTAAATAGCTGATTGTAAAGTTTGAAGGAAAACATTTCCGTCATTGTACAATCATGACGAATTTTATTTTCTAAAATTGTACTTACCTTACAACGTCAAATGCAATTCCAACTTAGAGTTTAAAATGTCAACGAACTCTCGACTCTATTGCAAGTGATATATCAAGAGGTCAAACAAACTGGTCATTATGGCCAGATGGTCATTACGTTAGGTTGCAGATATTTTAGGTCGACGATTCATATGCTTGTACCCATATATAAACACAAAAACTAGCAACATCTCCCTTCCACACACTTGAGAGACGTAATTTTGAAAATCATCAAGTTACGCAGAAGGCCTATTGAAATAAATGTATCTGCTTTATCTGTTTTTTTTATCTACAGTGTGATCGTGTGAACAGTGTAATCATTTGAGGGGGTGAATATAGCCATCAACACGTCAACTTTTAACTGTCGTAACCGAAATCGTGAAAAATATTGGCTCTCCTCATTGATTTATTATATAATAAATCAATGGCTCTCCCATACTGTGTCATCGAGGTAGCATAATTATTTTTATGGAGCACGAGCAACTGTTTTTTTTTTTAATTTCGATTATGCAAAAGTTGTAGGTATTGATGGCTATATTCACCCGCTCAAGGTTAGGACGGTTTACACTAACACCCTGTATTTCAGCACCAGAATCTCTCTCTCATCTTCTTAGAATGTATGTTAAACCGCGTTAGTGTACATAGTTTTAATAAGTACCTAGGTAGGTAGTGCATTGCCCAGTGTCTCACTCGCAATTTAGACCGGTGAATGTAATGTCAACGGTTACCAAAGGTTGCCACTTCCCTTCGCCTGGGTCGACTCGGCGTGGACAGTAATGTCAAATATCGCGTGTCTTTCTTTATGGCATAAACCCACAGAACAGAAAATGTTCTGTGCATAAACCACTTTGTTTGTGTGTGTGTGTTTGAATTGATTTTTTAGTTAGACTTGTACTTAATTTAGTTATTTAGGCTAAAAGTCTACGATCTTCTTAATAAGCAATATTATCACTCTAAAATCCCTTGCTTTAGTTAACTTTTAACTTTGGAATATCTCAGTTTTTAACATTAGCAGGCGTCTCTCACTCGATGTACTTGCGCGCGATAATAGCCTCCTCTCGAGCGCACCGACGTCGGTGCGTAAATCAGAAGGCTGCCAACAACCATCGGGCGCACGTGTACGCTGTACTGTTGAATTATTTGTGTTACGGTCGATTCGTTTTTAGCGAGCTAATTAAGTAATATGTTTTATATATCCGGTCATTTACTGTACAAATGCAACCAAAAGTATATAAGTCATGAATTAGTCTCAGATTTAAATAAAATACTGGACTTATCAGAGTCTTGAATGTTTGCACTTTTTAAATCTTTTAATTAGTCATTATAATTTTACGACCGGCTGAAAGTTCCCTCAAATACTTTTTATAAATACGTATGTATACATTTTTGAAAATTAATTTTCACAGAACAACATGTTCTACCCGATAACACAGTCGATCAATTTTTGTGAGTGAAATTTAATTTCGTTTCGTGATAACTTGCAAACAAAGCTAACCTAAGTTATAAAACAATTATGATATCTTTTATCTCATAAAAAAGTTATTTTCATACCTGTTCCTTGTTTTCCGCATGACTACTTATAAAAACTGTTTGTACGATACCGTATTTTTTATCTAAAGAGGCAACCCTGACTCAACTATTATTACCGATGCGCCGCGCCGGCCGCGCGCAGCTGCAGAGGAATAATAACGTAATGTTCGATGCTTAAGGTAAATTTTCGTGCGCAGCGGTCTGCTACAAAAGATTGTAGGCTATTATACAAGTAGGTATGGACAATTTTGAATGGAGTGATTTATCTGTTACATTGTTACTATTATATAATCTGTGACATTAGTACCAACCTATTTTCTTGTTATCTCTATGTACGAACTTCTTCATAAATCCTAATCGACAAACGTACAATGATTCATAACAATTCAGTAAACCAACCTTTACCTCTAGACAAGATTCCACCTCAGTAAGTAACATGTTATCTCATGCCTATAATTATAGTTCTTGGAGTCAGGATTTTGTTCTGCTGACAATACCTACTCCTACCTGCATGAGGTCTTAATTGCAAAAACAAAAACATTGCATACTAATTTCACACCAAATACTATGACATAACCAAATATTAGGCGTTTGCCTAAGCCGACAGACAGACGAATCAATTTCGCAAATCTAGACAATACACTTTCAAACGCAGCCTCATTCGTATACCTAAATATAAAGGACAAAAAATAAAAGACGCGAGCCCACGCATTTCGTCGCATGCGCCGGCAAAATTGTTATATTGTGCTTGTACCGTGTTTATTAGTCTGAGGAAGATGTTTGTACTGTTGAAGGAAAATGTGCCAATGGAATCCGCCAACCTTTTCAACTCAGAGTGTTCAAAACTTTTGAGCAGTTGATCGTTCAATTTGGGATATGGACTTAGGGAAATTCCCTGGTGACACTAAAGAGCGCCCGGGCCCGGCGGCAATTACGCTACGTGCGTTTTATCTATTTCGTGTTATAGTACATACAGTACTGTTACAAATGCACACCCGGTAGGTAGGGTACAGAAAATATGTTTTAATTTTATACATCAATAAAAAAATGCTAACTAATAATGTCATTCGCGCGCTGCTCGCAGCACCCCACGCAGGATAGCGGAGTCATTATACGCATTCAATGTATGGGAACCAATATTTTTCGGATCAAAGGATGAGCCTTGGCATACATGTTCCTTAGGTAGACTAGTGTGGAAAACGCCCGGGAGTCAGCGGCTCACACCCCGCTGGGGGACTGGGGGAGGGGGTGAAGTTCCCTTACCCCGCACGCACTGTGTCTCGTCATAACTGCTAATTTATACCTACTGGAAAGGAATCCATCGAAATGGAACACGAGATAAGTCCTAACTCTCCGTATCAGCTATCTCTTCTTTAATAACTGAATTTCAAACCACCTTGCACGTTTACTTTTTACATAGTCACCTTCGTGTGTCAACAAAAACGAAAAAATACAGGACAGCAAAAAAACAACTTTTATATGTTGCTAAGGACCTGTAACTACTAACTAGTGAGAATAGAGTATGGTGTTTATAGAATAGGACACAATTTTAATGCTATTTTGATAAAAATATATTGTATGAACCCTGTGTATAGGTTTACCGTCGACTTTAAAAACTTATTGCTCAACTAGACTTAGTGACAATGTCGGGTGACTTGAAGGTCTTTAATTAATCGATCTACACAGATATGTGCTTAAAACACCCACATATATTTATATACTGTCTCTTATGTACATTTGCCCTCGGAATCGCTCAACATCGTGGACTGATGTTGCCGCTGCATTTGTGGCCGCCACACTTCATATTGCAACTACACCTGAGAATTTCAATACATACATACAGTACATGCTTCGTCTGCCACTGGCAAGTTTGTACATGAAGGTTTTCAGCTGTCACCGACTTTGGTCCATCATTCCCAATTAGATGGATCTTTTTGTAAATAAATGCTTTCATGCATCGTTCATCGTAGAAAATGAACAAGACCTAAAAACTCTAAAAACCTAAATACTCAATATCTACCTGTCATATAAAACGACCAGAATTTTTTCGATTATGGAACATGCATCGCTGTTCCTGCTCACATAAGCTGTCATAACACCTTCTGTGGCATTGGGGAAAGCATTCAGTGTCCACCGCATTTTTTTACCTTTACAATTGAAGCTGGAAACAGTATCTCACGGTCACACACGCCCATGATGGCATGCAACAGCGAAAGACCTTTTTTGCTTTGTGGTCCTGTAAAAATAAATATCCAGGTAATCGTAATAATTTTCACCAAGATTATTTGCTATCCCATGACATGGTGGTGTTCTACAGTACCTATGTGTACCCATAGCTCCTTCAGGCACTCGTTGCACAACAGCGACAGCTAGCACCACGACTTCGGTCGTCGGCGTCTACGGTCCGAAAGCTGATTCGTGTACATCCGTGGTTATTACTGCATTAAACATGTACCATCATTCTTGTCTCAACCACTTCATAGTTACATGGAGCTAATCTTTGCATATTCGGAGTGCGGTTTGATAGTAGGTATATCGGATTAGTCTGTGTCATTCACGTCCTTATTTAGGTCATTGTATGAAAAGCAAAAAGTAGAGAGCAAATGAAATTTCTTCGTTCGAAGTCAGTACCTGGGTTAGATGAGCTATCATCCAAACCTCAAACGAATCACACTCTATGGGAAGGAAATTCGGATCTGAACAGGATCCTTGAAATGGACTGTGATCGAACAAGTCCAAAATTTTACCTTCAAAGACTATACAAAGTCCACCTCCCCACAAGGGAAGACTGGAAACAACGCCCACCTAAGCCGGAACCGGATAGCATAATCTGCTATTCGGATGGATCCAAAATGGGTAGCGGTACAGGTGCGGGAATTTACCGGAAAGACTTTCAAGAATGTCAATGCCTGGGTGTAATGGCAAAATTTTCCAAGCGGAAACCTATGCTATACTCTCATGTGCATTGAGGAATCGAGATCAAGGTGTGAAAAACCACACTATCTATATTCTCAGTAACAGGGCGTTAAAGGCACTGTCAGCGGCAAAAGTAAACTCAAAATTAGTCATAAATGCCATTGAAGTACTTAACAGACTCGGTAAACATATTAAACTACGGTTAATATGGATACCGGGTCACACAGGTTACGAGGGTAACGAGAAAGCAGATGAATTAGCAAGACGGGGCTCATCGGCTAGTCTAATTGGCCCTGAGCCTTTTATAGGATTGTCAAATGGAACAATTAACACGGCATTCAAGAACCACGCCAAAAGCCAAACATGCCCAGGAATGGTCCAGAATAAATGCCCTGGATCAGTCTAAAGCCTTTCTTGATCTGAATGCTACAAAATGGTTTAAATACCTAATGCTAAACAGCCGCCAACACTCGAGACCTCTGCTGGGAGCATTAACTGGGCACTACGTCACAAATAAAATGATTCTCAGAATGGGACTAACTCAGGACGGCAGCTGCAGAGCCTGTGGGGAAGAGCCAGAAGACATGAAGCACTTGATGTATGAATGCGATGCACTGGCTAGAACCCGAATGGGTCTTCTTGGATAAGCTTACCCAGACTCGGAAGGCTCTTCAGACCTAAAGACATAGTAAAATTTATACAGGAAGTTTTTAAGGAACACTTAAGAGTAAAGGTATGGGGAGATCACAAAAGATCCTTGTGGGTCGAGGTGCTCCGTGGGTCGATGCCCATGGCCCCTATAAAGAAAAGATAAGATAGATGAGCTATAGGTGCGTACACGTAGATACTGGAAAACACCACCAATACCAACCTTCATATGTGGTAGCAAATACTTTTGAATGTACACGTCCAGAAGTACCTCTGAACGATATCTATGACTTTCGTTTTTTTGGGCAGCATAGACCGCATAGACCGTTCCATAGCTCGCTGAGCGACATGGTAGGACGCACTGGTTATACACCCTGCTCTTCAGGCATTGCGGTAGTGGTGACGAGAAGATGTGACGCAACTTCCCAAATGCTGCCCAACCTAGCTGCACTTTTCTGGCGATTTCGCGCTCGAAGTTGTCTACACCCAGTTGCAACACTTGCCCGAGAAAAACGTATTCCTGGACAAGTTCGAGCTTCTCGCCGCTGACTGCTATCTTTTCCGGGAATAGTGTATTTGTAAAAACTTTTTTTAGGTCTTGTTCATTTTCTACGGTGAACGATGCATGAAAGCATTTATTTACAAAAATATCCATCTAATTGGGAATGATGGACCAAAGTCGGTGACAGCTAGAAACCTACATGTACAAACTTACCAGTGGCAGCCGAAGCATGTATTGTATGTATGTATTGAAATTCTCAGGTGCAGTTGCAATATGAAGTGTGGCGGTCACAAATGCAGCGGCAACATCAGTCCACGATGTTGAGCGATTCCAAGGGCAAATGTACATAAGAGACAGTATATAAATATATGTAGGTGTTTAAAGCACATATCTATGTAGATCGATTAATTAAAGACCTTTAAGTCACCCGACATTGTCACTAAGTCTAGTTGAGCAATAAGTTTTTAAAGTCGACGGTAAACCTATACACAGGGTTCATACAATATATTTTTATCAAAATAGCATTAAAATTGTGTCCTGTTCTATCAACACCATACTCTATTCTCACTAGTTAGTAGTTACAGGTCCTTAGCAACATATAAAAGTTGTTTTTTTGCTGTCCTGTATTTTTCTAAGAATTTTCGTGTCTGCCGCGTGTAGTTAAAAATTTTTTTAAACATTTTTATTAATAATATTTTCAACAAAGCTTATATTTTGGAATCTGTATCAATGCGGCTATTTACCTATATTTTTAGAAGCAGATATTAGTACTCGTTTAAAGTTTATGGCCATTACCAAAAAAAAATAAGATTTTTTTTTTTAAATTTTTGGCCGTAATTCCATTTTTTTGTATAAAAATGTTCGGTTTTTATTTCAAAAATCAATCGGCCATCTTTACTTTAGCTAAAAACGATACCAAACTTGCCCTAGTAGGTATAAATTAGCAGTTATGACGAGACACAGTGCGTGCGGGGTAAGGGAACTTCACCCCCTCCCCCAGTCCCCCAGCGGGGTGTGAGCCGCTGACTCCCGGGCGTTTTCCACACTAGTCTACCTAAGGAACATGTATGCCAAGGCTCATCCTTTGATCCGAAAAATATTGGTGTTGGCGTATAACAACCCAACTAAGAGACTGGACGTCTCTTCTGCTACCAGATTTTTATGGTCGAAGTATAGAGAGCATTCGCTGTCAAGCGAACCACTACCGAGCTAGGCCTGCGGACTATATATATGTACTTATACCCGAAAGTTTATTCCCCAGCTGAACATTTTCCTCACGTTGAAAATGGGCTTAGTGAGTCTCTAAGAGGGCTCCTTAGCAGTTGTCCTATGAGAAAATTAAACTGGAAAGGAATCCATCGAAATGGAACACGAGATAAGTCCTAACTCTCCGTATCAGCTATCTCTTCTTTAATAACTGAATTTCAAACCACCTTGCACGTTTACTTTTTACATAGTCACCTTCGTGTGTCAACAAAAACGGATGTTTTGAAAACTTTCGATCCGCACTGAAATAATTCAAGCAACCTTGGTGGTCACCTTGTAATACTATCAAACTGCCATACATATCCGTGAACGTTGCCCTACATCGAACCCATTGTCCGACACTCGGTAAGCTGGCTTAATTAATTTTACCTATAACTATTTTATAGTAGAGCCATGAACCACTAAATCTTAGAATATCAACCAAGGATAATGTTCTTGTTCAGTATGGAACAAGAGTCAAAATTGAGTGGCAGAATGCGTTCTGAAGTTCTGATCCGTAATGGGTGCTTACAATGGCTACAATGTACATAAAGAAAATCAAGTTGTTTGTTTATGTTTATAGCGCATTAAATATTGCTTATCAGAATAGATTTTAAATTTAATTTTGCTCTTAAATAAAAATTTTGTGATTTAATTTTGTAAAAAAGTTATAAAAATAATTAAAGAATAGATTTATTGCTACACCTCCAATTGCCAGAAAATGTCTGGTAATGTTAATAATTAACGTTGAACGGATCACATCTTGTTGTTTTTTACTCTACTAGAGATAGGTTTCATGAAAAGGGCTACCTACCTACATTCGGAGAACGCCTTTAGGTTTTTGGTAGGCAGGCCTATATCCACTATCTAAGTGTCCTCGAACCATCTGCTAAACCTATGACTTTCCCGCGGTCGGTACGATAGGGTACATTACTGATTATATAACTATTATGTCAGTCTAGCTTAGCTAAAATTCAAACAAAGCCACTAGCTGTTACTAGTGCTATAGGAACTGGGCGTAGTAAGTCGCACTTATCTATCGAAAGGACCTTGGATTTTGAAAGTGCAGCCAGCGGAACGCGCTCGTTGCCTTCTGGGAAAAATCCAGATCACTGCAAAAATGTTAGTACCGCAAAATTGTACGTAGATTTATTATGCGCCAAAAAAACATATTTTTTGTCGTTTCCTCTAAATAATGTTTAATTTAATTTTATTACTTTAGTATTAAACGGATGAAGAATCAATAGGTTTTAATGACATTCTATTTATACAGCAATTACCTAAACAATTTTTGTAGGTATGCTTTAAGTCACAAAAATAATTAAATAACTAAATTTGTACGATTATACTATGATCTAAATTACCATTATATTTAACAAATAACTAGGTACCGTACCTACGTTTCTACATATTTCGATTTATTGCACTTTAAAGAAAAGTCAATCAATAATATACATAGGATAGAAGCAAAATACTGCAAAAGTATAATGTTACTAATCTAGTTAATATAGTTACTACAATAATTTATTCTATGGTAATACCTAAATCACTTCAAAAGAAACGGGTCTGTTTGTATTGGTCGGGCTGTTAACTGAGCACCCACTCCCGGCCGCTATCCCACTACTGCCCGTTACGGGGACTTTTGGCTCCTGGTTGCAAAAGAAACGGGTCTGGTTGTATTGGTCGGGCTGTTACTGAGCACCCACTCCTGGCCGCTATCCCACTACTGCCCGATACGGGGGACTTTTGGCTGCTGGGTTTCCCCCCTGGCCCGGTTCGCCCCTCCTTAGTTAACCTGCACCTCCCAGACTCCTCCGGGAGGTCCATATTAATACCAGGCTTAGTGCGGACGTCCAGTCAACATGGGCCACTTAGCACCAGGACTCCCGACCTCAAACCATCCTCCGATTCCGACCTCCGAGTAGCCGGATTACAGGAGACGCCACGCTCCCAGTCGAGTGAGGTGCCGAAATTAGTGATACCTTCCTATGAATAGTACTTCAAATCTGAGTACTTTATAAATTGACAAAACTAAGTTCTTCAATGCTTGAATAAAAGGTACTTAAAATTATACTTTTTTACATTTATTTTTGTAATTATTTTACGTCTTGATAAAATATACACCTTCGAAAACATTGTTTCAATTCTAACGCCATCTATACAAAATAATTCGAACTGAGTCGTAATCTAAATAGCAAACCCTTTGTCGACTTTTTGGCAGGCTTTTGAACACACTAGGCGCGATTTTCAAGAAAATTTATATTTTTCGTGTTTTAGCGATACAATTTGATTATTTTCTATTGGAAGTCGTCCAATAGTTTGCCAATTCATCATGCCGGACGGGAACGGTGAAGACCCGCCCGGGAAAGCGGAAAAAAGAAAACTTCCTAATAGGAATTCCGGCGCCGATACTACTGAGGACATTCTACAAACCGTATGTGAAACCCAATTATCGAAGATTATATGAAGAAAATTCGGTGAGTGGAGTGTCTAATATTTGCGTCTATATCGAAAGCACCAAGTTGGATGAGAAGATTGGGAATAATAATCCCATAGTCACCATCAACCTTTTCAAAAACGATATTAACACGTTCCCTGTGTGTGACTCACATGTGGGGCATTTCGTGGTTTAGCTGAGGCGTGAGTGCACCACATGTGGGTCACGCCACTGTACAAAGTTTTAGTCTTCTTAAATCTCGCACGTATGAGTTAAAGCACTCGAATTGCCTCACACGTGTGGGCTATGAAATTATAAATTAAAACACATAGGTACCCGGAGGAGATTTTGGCCAATGTTGCCATATAATCATTGCAAAAAAGGGACTAAAATAAAACCATAATATTATACTGTTAGGAATTTATTTGAATCTTGCTAATAATAAGAATTCTTCAAAAATATATCTAAAGCAGGCCGTAAATGTATCTAATAAGTCAGGCTAGAAAATACAAAATAAAATCACAACTTATGAGAAGTATTGTAGCAACTAAGGCACAAAGCTTTGTTACATATTTCACATTGAGTGTCTGTTTTCTTCGCCTTTTACGAGCTTCTTGTATAATAGTTATCTGTTACCAATAACCTGCCTTCGTTCAACAATTCTTGAGCCAGGGTAATGACTACTAAGCCTGGCTTATCTAGACCTTCTATTACTTGATCTTCTCCCGAATAAACTTTATAGCTCCAGGTTTCACCTGTATCAGAACATAATTTATAGATCTTCATTCCATATTTGTCACTTTTTTGGGGATTGTATGTGTAGATGTTTAATCTTCCTCTGAAGCCAACCATTGACTCGTCCACTGCAACAGTATCTCCTGGAGTAAATATTTTTCGCGATTTATCTATGATTTTATCTATGAGAGGTTGTATTTTGAAAAGTCTTCCTGTGTGTTCACTTGTATTGTCTGCAAAATGCCAACATCTAAGAATTATACAGAATCTATCATATGACATTGAAATTTCATGGAGAAGTGGATGGTAGTATAACCTGTCCCTTTTCCAGTAACATTCTGTAGTTGGAAAATCAATTAGTCCAGTCAGTAAATATACGCCGATAAATTTTCGCATTTCGTTGGCAGTAACATTCTTCCAGCGTTTTATACGAGAATTTAGCTTCAATGTAGGTAGTTGTTGTAACTGTGCAGCATATATGTTAGTCTGGGTAACCATTAAATCAAGAATTTCGTCATCAACAATTGATGAAAATATGGTCCATAAATTAGTACCACTTGGGAAACATTGAGTTTGTCTCTTCAACTGATCATAGCCTGTAAATATTTCCCTTTCCAAAGGTCTTATTTCAGACCTCCAAGCTGTAGGTAAAATGTTGCCCAGTTTAGTTCTAAGCGGAGGTGGTCTAGCATTTTCCTCAACTCTAGGTGTTGGTGGTGAAGCAGGCACTTGAATCTCATTTTCTTCTGCTGGCAACACAGCAGGCTCTTCAATTTCAAACAGTGGTACCAAACTTCGTTCAGGAGATGATATTCTAGGTTGCTCGAAAACAACGGATTCTGATGAATTGTAGGGAACTTCTTCGTAAAGATCACGGTTGACAAAAGTTCTTATGTCATCAGTAGTCTCTGTAGTGTGAGATAAAGAAAACTCACCAGTATCCTCCAATTCTTCCATAAGTTCATCTTCACCGTCGCTATCTTGTAGAATACTCCATATTTCTTCCAATGTGTACTGTGCTATATTTCTTCCAATGTGTACTGTGCTATATTTTTTCCTTTGGGTCTTGATGGTTTCATGGTGAACCTCTAATACTTTGAAATAAAAACACGAAAATAAGGACGATCGACTGTTCCACTCGTTTCAATAGTTTGACACTGACATTGCACCTACGACAAACCCGTGTTAGTAACAAACTTGTATGTACCCGCCAAATAAATATTGAAAATGACTTCATACGTGCATGCACCAATTATATATGGCATTAAGTTAGGAGCTTACACGTGCATGCCCCACATATGGGGCACTGAAGAAAAACCGGAAAAACTGAGAAAGGAGTATCAGAAAATATTTTTCTTGTCATAAAATTTCCTTAAATACAATATTCGAATAAGTTAACAAAAAAATGTGATTGCACTTGAAGGCTCAATGTCTAATATTCAGTTACACAGCTAACGTGTTAAGGGCATAAATAACATCAAACGAGTCAACGCCAACAAGATTTGTCTTACCTTTTCCCAAACCAACTATGCCAACAACTTTCTAAAGAATGACACCTTCCTAACGAAGCATCAGCTCAAAGCATATATTCCGGCAGCAGCGGTGGAGACTATCGGCGTGCACCGTTTCGTACCCACAAGTATTAGCAATGAGGAACTATTTAAAAAGCTATCGTCTGAATTTGAAGTAATAGGTGTACGTAGGTTTACCAAAAGGGAAAATGGCATTGTTAAGCCATTTCAAACAGTCAGCGTGACTTTTCTTTCAACCACACTGCCAACCCACGTTTACCTGGACTTGTTTAGGTTTCGGGTATTATTATATTTCGAGTACAATGCACCATTATTACAGTGCTTCAAATGCTTTAAGTTTAATCACGGCGCTAAAATATGCAAGTCGGTTCAAAAGTGCTCTATTTGCTTAGAAGAGCATCACTTTAGTGAGTGCTCTTCTGATAAAATAGAAAAATGTGTTAACTGTCAAGGAGCTCACCTTGCTATATCACGAGACTGTCCAGTAAAAAAACAAAAAATTGAAGATAAAAGAAACAAACCTACGTATGCTAATATGCTCGCGACTCCCAAAAACTTAGCGACGAAAAACTTACAAGAATTCCCAGCACTGGCTACCCCCCTCATCGCCCACTCCTCCTTCCATTCCTAGTCCTACCCCGGCTGTAAATACTACTGAAAGTAAAACTTTCAAATGAAAAATTAATTGACGAAATTCTATCTAATGACTACATACGAAAGGGACTTATTGGCGCTTTGGTCGCAATTGGCAATGAAAATAGGGCTATCACTAACTCTGTTATCCAAGAGATACTTATAAAGAGTTTCAAAGAAAAGGGTTTTAATGGATAAAAGTTTCTTAAGAGTTGCACAGTATAACGTTGAAGGTGTTATAAATAAAAAAACACTACTTATTATTTTTTTATTAGAAAACGATATTGACATATGTTTATTAAATGAAACATGGCTTAAAGTTAATAACAATTTCCGTATTCCTAACTATAATATAATTAATCAAATAGGTAAAGAAAAAGAAGGTCGCGGTGGCGTAGCTATCGTAATCAAAGATTATTTTAAATATTCTCTGTTAGATCTGCCATACTATGATTATTTGCAATCTGTAGCCATCAATCTACAGACTAATATTGGTAATTTGTGTTTTTTATGTGTATACTGTCCTCCACCCAAAGAAGGTCGTGCTCGCTTAAGAGTCAACAAACTGAAACAAATAATTCAGAGATTACCTAAACCACTTTTTTTTGCTGGTGATGTAAACGCCCATCACATAGCATTTGGTTGTGCAGCTAGTAATAGTCGTGGCAATGAAGTTTATAACACCTTGGACGACTGTGATCTGTGTATTCTTAACACAGGTGCCTTAACCACTGTAGGTACATCTACTCATAATCCTTCGGCAATTGATATAACTTGTGTTAGTCCCACTGTAGCTCCACTGTGTGATTGGAAGGTTCACGACGACCCAATGGGAAGTTATCACTATCCCACTGTGACTGACATCCAAACCTCTGTAATAAAATATGAATTAGGTGATCCTGTCTATAAGTACATTTACAATAAAGCAGATTGGTCTAAATTTAATTTGGAATCTAAGAAAATATCTGATAATATTAATTTTGATGCTACAGATCCTCTTCTAGTTTATAATGATTTTTACAACAATTTAATTAATATTAGAGACATCTGCATACCTAAAATTGTAAAATCGACTCCTCATTTAAT
The DNA here is from genome assembly GCA_949316185.1 of Pyrausta nigrata. NCBI lineage: Eukaryota > Metazoa > Arthropoda > Insecta > Lepidoptera > Crambidae > Pyrausta > Pyrausta nigrata. The sequence continues at coordinate 5,362,210 of OX438937.1, forward strand.
TAGGAAACCAGTTCCATGGTGGGATGATGAGTGCAAAAGTGTAGTTGCAGAAAGTAAACAAGCCTTAAACTTCTACAGACGTAATCTAACTATAGACAATTATATTAAGTATAAAAAGCTGGATGCATTTAAAAAGACTCTTTGTGATATAAAGAAAAGTGGATGGAAGTCTTTATGTGAATCTTTTAATGGATATACTCCTGTTAGTACTGTATGGAATTATATGAAGAGGTTTAAGCGCTTGTCTACTGCAAAGTTGCCGAAGAATGATGAGTGGATTCCATCTTTTTTTGATAAATATGCTCCCCCATCTCCTCCTGAAAAAAATGTAGACACTTCGGTGATGATAAGGCAGCATTTATTTCACAACCTTTTTTGTGGGAAGAGTTTATGATAGCTTTACAGTCTCGAAAAAATACGACGCCGGGATTGGATGAGATTCCATACGAGCTCATTCGACGCCTTCACACTAGTGCTAAACAAGTAATATTGCAGATTTTTAATTTAGTCTGGCAACAGGTTATCCCTGAATCATGGAAAACTCAATGTATAATTCCTATCTTAAAATCCGATAAACCTCCTGAAGACTGTAACTCATACCGGCCTATTTCCCTTTCTTCCTGTATAGGAAAAATATTCGAATGTATGTTAAAAATTAGATTAGATCACTATATTGAATCAAATAACATCTTACCAAATGAACAATTCGGATTCAGGAAAATACGAAGTGCTGCAGAAAGCTTTACTTCTCTCATTTCAGACATTAAGAACTCTTTTAACAGCCATTCCTCAACAGTGTGTGTCTTTCTTAATGTACAGGGTGCTTTTGATAATTTAAATCCCACAGTTCTGATCAACATTTTAAGCAATATTGGCATACCCGGCGTAGTCTGTAAATTGATTTTTAACTTTTTATACAAAAGAACTATGTACATAAAATTTAATAATGATTTTCATGGACCAAAATATGTGTATAAAGGAACAATGCAGGGTGCTACTATATCTCCTTTATTGTACAACATATATACAAGCCAAATTAATAAATATTTAAAACAGTCTGATGTTAAATTCCTACAATTTGCAGATGATTTGTTAATATATGTAAATAGAAATGTAAATATTGCTGTACATAGTTTAAATATAGCTTTGACTGAAATTCACCATTTTTATCATAACAAACTGAAACTTGATATCAGCCCTCATAAAAGTGGTATAATGATGTTTTCCAAAACATTTATTGATTGTAATAATCAAATCTTTTTTGATAAAAAAGCTCTTCCATTGCTTCAAGAGAAAAAGTTCTTAGGAGTGTGCTTAGATAAAAAACTTAAATTTGATAGCCACATAAATCTTCTAATTAAAAATTCAGCCAAGTCACTAAACATATTGCGCTCTCTAGCAGGGGTAAACTGGGGATCTGATCCCAAAGTATTATCTATGCTCTACAAAAGCCTGGTGCGCAGTCACTTTGATTACAGCTCTTTAGCTTATATGAACTGTAGATTAACTTTACTTAAAAAACTTGATGTCATTCAGAATAAAGCCCTAAGAATTATAACAGGAGCAATGTGCTCGACCCCTATTAATTCTATGCAATGTGAATCATGTATTCCTCCACTCATACTGAGATGTATTCAACTGGCCTCTAACTTCTGTCTTAAGCTTATTTCTTCTAAGAATAAATTTGTCATGGATCGAGTATTACCTCCTCAAACCTTTGAAATCAGTTCTACCCCTCTCCCAAGATTTTCAGGCTCTGAGTTAATATCTGGGGACACTCCAGAGTTACGTAGAATTGCAATGAATATACATAATATGTCTGTAAATATGTACATAGATAAGCCATGGCCAATTTACAAAAATAAGTTTTGATGTCTTTGTAAATAATTATTGTAATATTATATGGGAAAAAATTAATAGCCAAAGTGATTTGAATGAATTCTTAGATGGCAAAGCATATTATAAAATGTATACTGATGGCTCTAAGTCAGAAGATGGTGTAAATTCAGCATACTATGATCCTGAACTTAAATTGATTAGAAGTTATAAAATTGGCAGTTTTTGTTCTATCTTTACTGCTGAAAGTTATGCCATCTTTTTAGCTTTACAACATATAAAAGATTTAGATACCACTTATGATACTCTTATCATGACTGATTCCAAAAGTGTTTTAATGGCTTTAGAAAATAATTCACCAAGATTTAATCTAAATTATATGATCTATCTTATAAGACAACTAGTTTATGAAATAGTTACACTTACTGGTAAAAACATTAGCTTCTTGTGGGTACCATCTCATCATGGCATCAGTGGCTATGAAAAAGTGGATTGTGCAGCAAGAAATGGCTTTGACATTGATCACTTCACTTTGATGAAAGTTCCTTACACCGATTACCAAGCAGTGATAGTCCAGGACCTGAAAAAGTTGTGGCATGAGTACTGGATGATTGCAAGTGCAGAAAAGGGAAAATGGTATAGAAAAATCCATGAAAGCCCGCCCGCCAAACCTTGGTACCATGGCAAGAACTTGAATATTGATAATAGAAAATTCATCACTGTTATCAACAGACTTAGATTTGGCCATTGTCACACTCCTACTCACCTGAAGAGACTGAACCTAATTCAGAGCACAGAGTGTCCACATTGTAACGAAGAACCTGTAGCCGACTTAAAACACCTGATTCTGGAGTGCCGAAGCTTCGGCTTGCAGCGACTTGTGTTGATTAATGATCTTCAGGCTGAATGTGATCCTGAACCCGTACCTCAGGATTTACAAGAACTTTTAAGTAACTCTTAAGTTTTATAAGGCCATATACAATTATGTGGTTGCAAATCTTGGTACTCTGTGACGAGAAGAACCTTCGGACAGTTATTATTTAGTGTATTTTTGTGATAAACTTAATAATTTGTGAATTGATATTGACTTCTACCAGTGAAATTTCAAACCTAACTGTCGTGTCAGTGTGACTTTAAAATTAAATGAACTAGATTTTGAACAATACGACTGGCTTAAAAGGGGTCTCAGCCCGGAGCCGTAAAAACTTTAAAAAAAAAACCCTTTGTCAAAAGCAAATAAAAAAACTATAAAATAGATAGGTGTAGATGGCGCTACTATCTGCTGCTCTATCCCAAAAGAATCTCTAAATTAATTTCTGTTTATTAACATTACAAACAAGTAAACAATATACGAATATCTAAGTTTATTTAAATTAAATTATCTAAAGGAAAATAATACAATTGGTTCCAAAAGTTTTGACAGCAGCTGTCCATTAACTGACAAAAGTGACAAACAAACAACCACAGATTAGTAAGAGTATGTCTAAAGCAAACAACAGACAGCTGTCTCCAACCTTCAATTTTATCTTTGTGATCTTTTGTTTGAAAATCTAGTGCAACGGTGATTTTTAAGAAATTTCGGTATTACACAAAGAAGTGCGAACATGAACTTCATACAGTCTCCCAGTCCTGACCGAGGAGATACCAAAGAAATCATTGATATCAGCAGGTAAAATTTAGTGTAACTTAATTTCTTCACGAACGTCTGTTTTGAACTTGCGCGCTGTAATGTATTGATTTTGTGTCTAAAAATAATCCGTAGGATGTAAATAAATCATAAAGCTAAGGTTCAGTGAAATTTCGCGGTATTTGTGCAGGTGTTAGCTACGATATTTTATATAATATATTGAGTACACAATGAAATATTGGTTTGGTGCTTCTTTAGATGTCCAGTGGAGGAAACGTCAGGTTGGACACCTGTGAAGCCTAGATTGGGGAAATTTGTGGATGTTTACTCACCGGAACATCTTAATTTGACACCTAGAAATGTAAGTATTTTTCCTATATACAGTAGTATTTATATTATTTACTTTCCGGAATTCCTGTCTTAAAATCGTGTATTATGATGATTTCAGAAGCCTAAGTTTGATTTTGAGCAGAGGAATGAAAGCCCTGAACTGTATACACCTGAAAAATATCCAGAAGTTGATTACAAATGCCGGTGAGCCATATATTTTGCCTTAGTTAGAAGACACTAATGCTCCTATACAATCCTTAATCAAAAACACTATTTGTAACTAACATTTTCTTTTATACACCAGCTGTATCACAACTTTTCATATCACTGGCACTATTTACTCTAAACACAGTAATATGACCATCAATCAACACATGTAATAAGCTCCAAAACATACTGTGAGATGTCAATTAAAGTTAATCCTTCATCAAGTCTCATTGGCATCCTTTTCTATTTAATTGACAAAGGAAATGACAGAATGAGAATTATAGAATAAATTTAATTGACGTCTTTGAGTGCGGCAGTAAAACTTATTTTAATTACAAGTATTGTAGCCTAAATGGAACTCTTGTTCATCAGGACCGTTAAGCCGCAGCCACGCTTGCGCGATGTATTTAGAAACTGCTCCTTTGAGGGCAACCAAAGCTTCCCACGCTTGAACCGTAGAGTTCGGCCCATCAGAATGGAGCTAGAAACACCAACTAAAACCAAAACTGCCATTGAATTTGTTAGAGGTTTGTATAACATCTAATAACATTTGCATTTTAACATTATTTTGTATGTTGACATTATTATGACAAGCTTTTTTTGTAACATCATATAATGGTATGGGATAATTTGGAGTTATTTATGGTTAATTATCCCTGAGTTAAAGACTAATTTGTTGCTCTGCACCAGAAGATGATTTTAAATTAATTATATATTTCAATATAGTTGACGGACCAAACGGACTTCGCTTCAACACATCCTTGGCAGCTGGGGATGTGACGGGTTCCCCGGCACAGTCTCAGACTGACCGTATCCAACAAGTAATAAATCCAAGCAAGGCTGTCTTCACTATTGAACCAAATTCCTCTAAAGTAAGTACTTACACGTTTAGTTATCACCTAATTATTATTTGGCAACTCTTAACTACAACTTCGCGAAGGTGCTTGTGGCGCAGTGGCGGCAGCGCTTTGGTAGTGATACCAAAAGTTAAGCAACCCACGGCGCGGTCGTGATTGGATGGGTGACCATTCCGACCATTTAAGTGACGTCCATGACAAGCATCTCCGTGCTTCGGAAGGCACGTTAAGCAGTTGGTCCCGGCTAATATCTGTGGTATTAGTCGTTAAGCCTAATCAGAGGCCCTAGGGCGGCTTGATAACTTCTGACAGTAAGGTTTGTCACTTGCCTTACATACACCCCTCCACCAATCCTAACTGAGCCCGCGTGGTGAAGTATGGCTCGTTCCTCCTCATAGTTGAGGTGAGGCCTTTTCCCAGCAGTGGGATCTAATAGGCTGACTTATAACTACAACTTAATTGTTTAATTTTGCTTTAAGAAATAACTAATCCTGAGGAGGTCTTTGCAGATATTGACTGTCTAAATATATTTTGTTTTAAACTTTCATGGTCACTAACTTTAGGCTTGAATTCCTAGCGGGCGTATGATTTCGGACTTATTGGAGGCATGCGTAGGAGAAAATCAAGCACTAGAAATTTCATCGTCCCCTCCCTCTTAAAATACTTATAAATGAATTAGCTAAGTACATTTTTTAACCCCCGACACAAAAGGGTGGTGTTATAAGTTTGACTGCTATGTGCGTCTGTCTGTGGCACTGTAGTGACTGTAGTTTGTAAACTGGAGAATGAATTTAGATGCGTTTTTTTTAAAGCTGGTTTTCTGGTGGTGGTTCTTAGACATGCCTTATCAAAATCAGTTCAGCTGGTTAAAAAAACATACAAATTTATAAAACCTTTAATGCAAAAAAGCGGGAATTGTAAAGTCAATAATAATACAGCACAATAAGGAATTCTTGACTGGTTAATTGTTTTCAATTTGTCATCTGACTGATGTTTAGTACATCTGTCTGTCTGGTTTCAGATTTTAATAGTCAACAATAAAGCATGTTCCTTGCTTGGGTATTCCTCTGGCGAGTTGTGTGGTCTCCGATTTTCTGATCTCCTCCACAAGCGGAGCTGCAAGACTTTCAGCTTACACGAACCAGAAGATGGAGACACATCTGAAGACAGGACTATTGTATTGCTTAGTGGAAAGGTAAGTGAAATATGGTAAAATTATATGTGTCATGAACTAAAGACATTTGTTGTTCTGGTTAAATGCAACAACATTTCTACTGAACCATTATGGTGCGGTAAAAAATAGAGTACCCAGATAACTATATTAACACTACTACTTTATTTAAAAATTGGTATGGGGGTTTCAAATATGTTTAGAGTGTACAATGTTCAAACTCCATCAAATTAGGATAGTAGGTATACCATGATTTACCATGTGTGTGTCTACAGCTTCCTCATACACAAGAAAAATTCTAGGCATGCCATGTTTGGAAATTGGCAAAATTTTTATTTTGGAGCCTAGTGCTGGGATTTGACGGAAAATTAAGAGGTATAATACATAAATGATTGCTCCAATTATACTTCTAAATAAAGCATGCTTAGAATGTCTATGTGGAAGGCTTAGACGCACAGCTATTTATCAATAATATGCTGTTTTGCAGGTAGTGGAGCTGCTGTCAAAAGATGGAGGCACAGTGCAAGTGTCTTTGTGGATCAGGCAATTAGACAATGATGGGCCTTGCCTCGTAGTCGCTGAACCTGTAAGCTGTAAAAATGTAGTGGTTAGTACAGTTATAATCAAATATTTATAAAAGCTAACCTACTAGCTGGTCTAGCCAGCACCTGATTCACAAACACTCGGAAAGTTTTCGTGTCGGATCCTTTCCGAATTCGAATTTTAAACTTTCTTTTCGAACGGAGTTTTCGAAAGCTAATCTTATTTGTGCCTAATGGAAATGTCGAAGTTTTTTGATTCCGACTTTCGAGAATCGCATTTTTTTACGTCTTCGGATACCTGCCTCTCGGATGTATTTTCCGACGTTTGTGAATAAGTGTGCTGGACTGTAACACATTAATTATAGTGAATACTGGTGTAAAATGGTACTCTACCTTCCTTTTTGCATCTTTGCCATCATATACAAAGATATTCTTTTAGTTAGTCATGTAACGTTCCAGTTCGCAATAGAAGCGGACACCGGCGTCATACTGTCGTGTTCGAACGAGAACGCAGCCCTGCTGTTCCAAGCCGACACGTCAGAGAAACTCGTCGGGCTGCCCATAGCGTCTCTGATACCGTCCATCCACCTGCCTACAGCTGACGCGCCGATGACGAGGAGTGTGGCGAAGCAGAAAGCGACAGGTATTATCTCTTTCCCTCTCAGTTTTTGTTTTCATTTAGTCCCACTCAGTGGGTGATTTTCCAGTAGGTCAAAAGCAATGTAGCGCTTATCTATTATAATGGTGCTTAGTAATGATATGTCACTATGGCAAATAGACTAAATAATAGAAAAATATGATTAAATACGAATACTTCCATTTCTTGACTCTTGCCGCCAATGCAAATACAAATGCAATTATTTGCGTAAATTTGGGTATACATTAAAGGTCTTAAATTGTGTTACATGCATGATTTGAGTTTACCAAAATTCGCTATTATGTAGTTAACAAATATTGATAGTGTGCAATACAATACCTTTAGAAAAACTGCTTACTTTGGTATGCTGTTGATAAAGATGACCAAAACAACGAATAAGGTCTCGTTTTTTTCTTAAAGAAACCCCTGTTTGTTTGTACATCTCTGTCTCAAACTCTTGCTGCATCGTTCTCTTTTTACGTGCTCAAAATTACCAATTTCAGCAACCGATGACGCCTTCGCCCTAGATTTGGTGTCTTGATTTTATCGTTGCTTCTTGATATACACGAAGCTTTTTGTCTTTGTTTAAACCACCTAAGAGGTGCGTCATCATGTATTAGACAGTACTATACTATAAATATAATCCGATAAGTTCATGCGCCACTTGCCTGTGCCCTACCCCGCAAGCCGAGGAAGCGCCAATCGCACGCGACTGTCTTAAGCACTAATTACTATTTGTAGCATCCTTACTAGGATCCTACTTAAGATCCTAGCTAGTAAGGTACCATCCTAGTTTGGATCCTAACTAGGAAGGTAGGATGGATAGGCAGGTGCTCTACTCTGAGATAACGCATTGTCCGTATTTTCGCGTCAAGCCGTCGTGCTCACTCGCACTGACATGCTGGCATTAGTGACAAGGACGGCTACAGCTGAAACTACGGAACTATCGTCTTATAGAGTAGTGCCCCAGATACCTTCAGCTTCTCACTTCAGCTCTTCAGCTTCAGCCCAGCTTCACCAGCTCGCTTTCTAACTAGGAAGGTAGGAAATAAAGTAGTGAATTGCGATTACATCTTGCTATTTCCTAAGTAGGATTTTACATAAATATAATGGTGTAATAAGTGCTTTAGGTAATCCCCCTTCCCCGCAACACCAGCCGTCCCCGCTAACATCTATCATGCCTCGCCCCCCACAAGTCAGGCGCCCAGCAGAATGGTCGCGCACGACCCTGCTAGCTGGCCATTCGCGGCCAGTAAAACTAATTAGTCGGTCTGAGTTACTTCCAATATTTGACGTTTTCAATACCGGTAATAAAATTTTAGGCCGTAGGCATAAGTAATAAAAAAGCAACTCAACGATATCATATTTTCGTACAATTGCCTATATTTTACTGTTTCCAAGTCCTTCCCGCACTTTTTGCTCTTAAACTAAAATTCCCCTTAGCGTAGGGGATTACCCACGTTCTCGCAGCACTGAATGAATGCCAGTTTGATTTTTTAAAGTTCTTAAGCTGTCAAATGAAACATTTTCAAGCGATTTCAATCAAGGATTGTTAGCAACACAGTTACGTAATCAGCCCCCTTGCATCAGCCCTCACTATAGTCCGAACTATAGTAATAGATTTTTTTTCTACAGGAAGAACACTAGACGGCGGGTCGTTTCCGCTTTGCCTTTGGATATCAAAAGCCGATATCGCCGAAAACTCGCCTTGGTCGGCAATAAAGGCATACAAAGACACTCCTATTCTAGAAGTAACTGTTAGGGTAAGTTTATGCCCATCTGTTTATAATTATTTATTTATATTGATGATAACGACCGTCTTGGTGTAGTAGTTCGCGCTGCGGCCTGCAGAACCAGCGGTGTGCGTTAGAATCACGCAAGCGATAAATGTTTGTGTGATTTTTTTTCTTGAAAGGACTTTCTTGAGTTTAATAAAAGTAAAAAGATTGGACTCATACCTATTAATAATCTTCTGAGTAGGCATTTTCATGTCGGAATACATACAGATAAACAAATTATGTATCTTCTGGTAAATATTAGGCGCTAGTGTCGACATCTGTGGGCCCCATTCCATTGGGATCTTTAGTGAACCTCCACCTTTGCTTACTTTTCTAAGTTAGTATTGTGCATTGATTGACATAAACCCCTTTGTCTCTAGGTAACATACAACGTCAGTGGCTTACTAGTCGTTGATGAAAACGGTATAATAACGGCATGCAACCACCACTTCGCTATGCTCACATTCGGGAAACCACACTCGGAGGTCGTCAACCATCATATCGATGACGTCATACCCCATTTCTGCAGGGAGGCCGATATGGTCAAAGTGAATGATCGCACGCGACAGATGACGCTGTCGCCTGTCAACAATGATAATAATGGTTCAGGTAATAATAGTAGTAAATCAGTTTTATTTTATCTTTTTTAACTCACTCTGATTAATCAATAAAGTTCATAGCACAGAATAAATACTAGTACAAATACAGAAGGATCACTTCGCATTGTTCAGTAAATAGCGTCTTACTACGACACAATAAAGTGCAAATTGAGTTCGCAGCATGCCTAAAGCCTACTGCTAAATACACCTAGATAGTTGCCTCTCTTTCTCTCGCGTAACCTCATCTCATCTGCGATAGCGTAGAGTCTAACGACGTGACGACAAACGCGCGATCGATCTTACACGCGAAGCGCCGACCGGTCGATCCGCGCATGTACTTGTAGCTTTAAGCTAAATTGCTGAGTGAACGAGGCGTGGTACTATCGAAAACAATTGCGCTTTATCAGTCTTAGGACCAAAATAGTTTGCACATAACATCCTATTTTTCTAAGGACAAATTAAACCAAAACGCTATTCTAGCGACGTAACAGTAAAATTCAAACTCGCTCCCCAATACTCTTACATCAAATTTTTGAAGCATATTGACCGGTGATAAGAATTTTGAAATCGGCCCGCCAAGCGAATCGCAATGGTAAGGCGCAATTGACCCTGATAGTACCTGTCAATAGAACGTTTAGAAGATCAAAATTTGCTATTTACCAACGACTGTCACACATTTTGTCCTACCTCCAGCGTCAGATACAGACGAAGACTCCTGCGGCGCGTTCAATGGCAGCCAGAAATCGGCGTGCATGTCTCTCAATGTACAACCGTCCATTCTCTCCACGACTAGAGAGAAGTCTTCCAGCGCCCTCTGCCTCGATAAGTCGTGCAGTTTGGTCACCCACACACCTACACCAACACAGGATATGGTGTCGAGTATTAGTACCACGGAGCAGAGAAACGATATTTCGGCACTGCCAGATGTCACTTCAGGTAAGTCAAATAACTATACATAAAGGTTTAGATCATACAATAGTTACCACGCAGGCCCTGTACGGAGTCTCCAGTCTTACTTTCCTTCAGACGTCATCAAGCTGTCCTATGACTTTTGCCTTGGACTAGGCTTAAAGAATAGTATTAATCGTTTTATGTAAACCCTTTCTAACATGACACACTCGTTAAAGATTAATTCGTGGATATCGATACAATTAAAACGTAGTTTTTTATTACTGGTAAGTGATTTCTGTTCACATCAATGGCTGTTTTAAAAGTTGAATGAAGCATATACGCACTCGTAGCTAGGGAAAGGTGGTTGTTTTGTCGACGCGATATAATTAATCGACGGTCTGTGCTAGCACGGCTGGACCATAAGCGAAACTTTCCTTGTTGTAAAATGCCTACACGGTAACGACCGCGTCTCTAGCGAGTAAGTAAACCATGAAAGCTTATATTCGTCTTTTAATTTTCAGGAATGTCAGGTATATCCATTGACGACGAAAACTACTGTCACAGCAGCATTTCAAAGTCTCGCTCCGAAAACATACTCAGATCGGAACACAGCAATCCGGCAGCTAAACTCGTTTCGAACAAGCCTTCAGAGAAATCCGATTCCATTTACTACACATCTCAACATTCTCAAGAGGTGACCCCTACTGGGAATACTCCGCGAGTGAGAATGAACGATCCATCTTTACGATTGTCATTCGATTCTAGCAAGTATAGGTCGCTAAAAGCTAACTTGTCTGGGCAAATGAGAGACGATAGGAGTAGTTTGTCATTAGACTTTTGCGACTCGAATGAAACTAGCGCGGACTTTTTGACGCCGATTAATGAGATGCCGCCCCCTGGATGCGAGATTGAAGATCTGCCGAAGCATAATGGAAACGAGAGCGTGGATAGCTTGAGCAATGATAACGATTTGGAGACGCAAACAGAGTCGGCGCCGCGGAAGAAGTATGAAGGTATGCTGCAGATGTTATTTTTATTTTGTATATTAGGACTATACAATTTTAAAGGACTTATTTGTGTTACTTTTGCGTTATTTTAAAATTACCCTGTACAAAAGCAGTTTTGATACATTGTTACATAATTTTCTCCATCTCTAAAATCTACGTTTTAAATAATGAAAACGGCTTTTGATTTTGTCAAACATCAGTTGAATTGTAGGTGTGTCTATATTATTTTCGCTTGCGAATACGATTTTATTTTAAAATTTTAAATTAATAGATAAATTTATAGTATTTAAGATAATATCTTATAAAAGACCGTCGCCTCTAGACCGATAAAAAAGGGCATGTAAATGCGTCCAAGACTTGCCCTAGTAGGCAAACTTTATAATTATTTTTGTTTTCTAAAAACATACAGATGACGCACCAGAAACGCCATGCGTAGCGAAACGCCTCCTCCGTACACACGTGACTACGTCTACACCACAACACGTCCGCACTAGCAAGGCTGAGCACTGCGATTGTACCACCGATTGTCACCATAGAGACGGCACGTACAGAGGCGTCGTGCTGCATAAAGATGGAACTGAACTGAGTGAGTATCCATACGCCTCCGTAATGACGTGGCTACCTGTAAGGCTGAGCACTGCGACTGTACCACCGATTGTCACCATAGAGACGGCTCGTACAGAGGCGTCGTGCTGCATAAAGATGGAACTGAACTGAGTGAGTATCCATACGCCTCCGTAATGACGTGGCTACCTGTAAGGCTGAGCACTGCGACTGTACCACCGATTGTCACCATAGAGACGGCTCGTACAGAGGCGTCGTGCTGCATAAAGATGGAACTAAACTGAGTGAGTACCTATATGGTAGAGAATGCCTTAAGGCATTAAGTCCGACAATTGTACTTTCTTTTTTTGGTGCAATAAAGTTTAAATACATAAATAAATATATGACTCCGTAATGACGTATGTAAGGCTGAGCACTAGGCCTAAAGGAATCACGCGACCTCATTCCACCAGCCCATCATCGGGGAACCAGACGTAGGTTGGCGTATCATCCCTACGTTGGAGACATTCCACCTGCCCGTACAAAGCGTTTCGCCGTCACTTTTCTAATGCGAACAGCTAATATCTCCCCTAAAGATTACGACCTGGGTCTTTTTAAGGGAGTGAATAGAATAATCGATTCAGACAACAAATCGTTCTATGATAGATTCAAAACATTGTTTATGATTACAAAACATTTTTCTTTTTTAGTGGTTATTTATTTCATAAGTATGTTGTTGTAGAATTACGTACTATGAATCAAAAATAAAATTAAGTCTCCAAACTAAAAATTGCATACTAAAAATGTTACTTGTTCAATACCAACCGATGAATCGATAAATTTGTAACTCCGTAACGAGTAAAAAGGTGACAACACTAAATAAAGAAAAAATTGAATAGAATAATGCCGTTAAATACGTCTGTCAGTAGTAAGGAATTTCAATACATTTTACACTATAAGTTGAAAATATAAACTAAAATGTGTCGTATTGCATACTTTTAAGTCAGTGCTATCCATTTTTTATTATTTTACAATCATTAGCATTTAATTTTCATTGTTGTTATGTGTTGTCTATGGAATTCCTCCGCATACACTGCTACGTTCTGTAATAACTCTGAGCTGTCAAATTGAACCTATTAAATTATTCAGACTTTATCAGCCAGTTATTTTTTATCTGACATTGAAAAAATTGGGCCTTAGGCTCCGCGCAGATAGGCCACCAACCACAGCCACCGGTGGCTAGAGATAAGCAGTTAACAAAAAAATTAATACATTTTGATGAAGTCGCCGCACACCTTAAGCGAGTGACGTCCACTCGCGACTCAGTGTTCGCGACACGCCACCGGTGGCGGTCACCCGCCATTTTGACAAAACATCTTTTTTTTAATAATAATCAAACATTTATTTCTCTCTTTACTGTCACCTGACAAAGGATCTAGCAGGTCAGTGTAAAATTGTAGCGGCCACAGATCACCTTCGTCTGCGACCAAAGGGAGTGGCACGCTACAGCCACCGGTGGCGGTGGTTGGTGACCCATCTGCGCGGAGCCTTAGAGTAGGAGTAAAACGTTTTTAAAGTGTAACCATCCTCCTTATGAACGATTTAATTCACCAGATGTGCTATACACGGTGTCGACGATGCAGCTAGCGACCGGCAGCAGAGTCCGGTGCGTGTGGCTCGGCGTGCAGCTGGAAGACGCACCGCGACACACCACGCTAGCGTCCAGTGTCGCCTCCACCGCCGACAACTCGCTAGTACTCGTGAGTCACCATACTACACGTCCTATACACTACACACCACACTAGCGTCCAAAGTCGCCTCCACCGCCACACTAGCGTCCAAAGTCGCCTCCACCGCCGACAACTCGCTCGTACTCGTGAGTCACAATACTATACGCGTGGCGACGATGCAGCTAGCGACCGGCAGCAGAGTCTGGTGCTTGTGGCTCCGCGTGCAGCTGGAAGACGCGCCGCGACACACCACCCTCGCGTCCAGTGTCGCCTCCACCGCCGACAACTCGCTCGTACTCGTCAGTCACAATACTATACGCGTGGCGACGATGCAGCTAGCGACCGGCAGCAGAGTCTGGTGCGTGAGGCTCCGCGTGCAGCTGGAAGACGCGCCGCGACACATCACGCTAGCGTCTAGCGGGACGCCCCGGCCACGGAAACATGATGTTCGGCCATATTGCGAGTCTAGCGCGGGCGTAACTTGTCAAACATATCAAAACGCCATATTGTCGCGCCTTCCGCCACTGTGGCCGCAAAGGCGCATTTCTCATGTTAGATAATGACGACCGTCTTGGTGTAGTGGTTCGCGCTCTGGACTACAAAAACTAGAGGTTGCAGGTTTGAATCCCGCAATTTGTACCTAAGTCATGGATGTATCAACGTATATAAATATGTCTATCCTAGTAGCCATAGCACAAGCTCACACTTAGTTTGGGGCTAGGTAATTGGTGTGTTTGTTGTAATAATTCAATTCAATTAATAAATTGCGCCCGCCGTCAGGCCTGCGTTAGGCCTGCAGACTGGCCGGACACATACCTAGGCTTTGCTACTTCTGGCAAACAAAGGCCAGTGGCTACGATCTGCCAGTCCTCTCACTCAGTTCATCTAGAATTACCGCTACGTGCGAAAAAAAATACTACTTATTTATTATTTTTGTTTCTTCGAGAAAACAAAAAATAATAATTAAGTACCTACTTAACTATTTCCAGGCATTTATTTTATTTATTAATTTATATGAGGCTCAAATCGCAAAATTGTTTTCGATAAACAAGAACTTACGACTCGGAAAAATTATTATCTATTTTCTAGCGCTAACTAACTATATCATACAAACACTGAATGCCTACTGAATCAATTCAAAACACTTATTCATTGATCAAATCAATCAGCTACTCACCATTTAGAGCAATATTCGCTACACGTCATTCTAGCCGACCAGTTGTTTACAGTAGCTAAACATGATGTTCGTTCATCAGTGCAGAGTTTCCAGTTTCATGTTAAAAAAAGTACCTGTTGAACATTGTCATAGTATAGTTATAATGAGTCAACTGCAAGAGTGTATACCTAATTTGCTTCCGCGGTTGCGTCATCGGCTCCGGTCTATATGGGTGCGTAAATGTGCTTATTAAAAATTAATTATTTATCTGTTGTGTTTCGTCCCATTGTAATGTCAGCCTATATAGATCCCACTGCTGGGAAAAGGCCTCACCTCATATATAAGGAGGAACGAGCCATACTCGACCACGCGGGCTCAGTGCGGATTGGTCATCGGCTCCGGTCTATATAGGTGCGTAAATGTGCTTATTAAAAATGAGTTATTTATCTGTTGTGTTTCGTCCCATTGAACTTGATTTTAATGACATTAAACATGGATGTTTTTGTTTTATGTATTTGTCTATGCAATGCATTACAAAATAAGTATGCATTTATTTAATTTGAAAATGCCTTTGTCTTGCCCGCCATGCAGCACTTAATGACGCTATCAGAAGAGCTCTTGCCAGCATTAACGTTCCTTCCACATTAGAACCTCGTGGGTTGGTCCGTGATGATGGCAGGAGACCTGATGGCCTCACGCTCATTCCCTGGGAGCGGGGACGGGCCTTGGTATGGGACGCAACTTGTGTTGATACTTTGGCCCCTTCTCATCTCAGGGAATCAGCTCTTAAAGCTGGGTCTGCCGCTGAGTCGGCAGAAAACGCCAAGCGGCGCAAATACGAGTCTCTTGCAGGTGATTATGTGTTTGCACCGTTTGGCGTTGAAACTTTTGGACCATGGGGACCTAACGCCAAATTACTTTTTAGAAAAATAGCCCCTAAATTAAATACAATTCTGGAAAACAAAAAAGCTGGCTCATTTCTCGCTCAGAGGCTAAGTTTGGCTATCCAACGCGGAAACGCAGCTAGCATTCTCGCTTCCTTGCCTCATGGACACGGTTACATTTTCGAATAAGTAGATTTTTAAGTTTTGTTAAGTGTACATATTTAATTAATTGATTATTTTTATGTAAATGAGATATGTGTCCTAATTTGAATATACCCTAAAAGCTAAAAAAAAAAAATTGAAAATATACAACAGTTTGTGTATCTAATAGTAATAAGTAAAATGTGTATTATTGTGTTTATAAAAAGTTGTGTATTTAATTTTTGTCGCCCTAACTTAAAGCAACCTTTCATTCACATGTAATTGAGTATTGTATCTTGCGTTAAAACAAGAGACAATCTGTATTTATTCTCTTGTCTCTAAGTGTGCGCTAAAATACCACCATAATAAAAAAAAATCTTGTTTCCTAGGGCAACAAATCAGCCAGCAGCCGGCCGGCGTCTATGTCGCTGATGTCACAGTGCGGCGAGGAGCAAGTGGCCGGCGAATACAGCAAGCATTACGTCACTCTAAAGCAGATAGGTGAGAATTATTAGCACCTTAGTCTAGGAGACTAAAGGTTGCAAGCGACCTCGTCAGTGGCACTAGCAGATCTGAAAAAGAACCAAGTAGACCATGCGCTGTAGAGGCGCGCGTCTTTTTTTTCCAATACAAAAAATGGTGGACGAATAGCATAACTGCCTGTCTTTGATGCCTCACGCTGCTCTTTTGAGCCGTCTTCCTCGGTCTTTGAGAAAAGAACTTGGTATACCTTTTCGGAATAAAACTTACTGCCTCTGCGTGCCTATGTGTGATTAAGGTCAGGTTATACAATCATTTCAATTTTAGGTAAAGGCGCATACGGCTGTGTAAAAATGGCGTATCGTCGATCCGACCGCTTACTTACCGTGGCCAAGTTCATACTGAAAGAGAAAGTAGGAGCTCAGTTCTGGGTGGACGGGCCTGACGGTAGAAGAGTGCCATTGGAACTGAGTCTGCTGCTGACGTTGAAGCATCCAAATATCGTAAGTGGTAGTGACTGATATGTGAGTGAAAACTAGCATATCAGAATAGTCCGCCCGCTTATCAGTGACCTCGCCTGAGGGGTGCGGGGATAAATGAGAACAGGGATTCGATTGGGTAATTTAAACTTTGAAAAGAATGCGAATTCGAGATTAAAAATTCAAATCATCCAATCACATCACTAGCGCACGCCGCCCGCACCCCCATTCTCCCTCTCCCCCCATACCCCCGCATCCCTGTACCCCGCAGTCGACGTCTCAAATAAGCGGTCAGACTACAGCAAAAAGAACAAGGTCTTAAAACCAAACGAAGTAGTAGTAAAATACCTATTTTTGAAATCAATTGGGCAGATTACCTTATGTGCAAATCTGTTGCATAATAGGCCATTAACTCCAAAAACAACCACTAGTTTTTTTTTTCAATAAGATGCCACCACCTCTCTCTGTTTTATATTCTCTTCTCGTCACTTCTTGAACGTAATGATAACTCTCTCCCACACTCACCTGCATTGTCTTCTCACATTTTCATTTGCAGGTCAGCGTAATAGATGTGTTCGAAAACGACAAGTACTTCCAAATGGTGATGGAAAAACACGGCGCTGGCATGGACCTGTTTGAGTTTATCGAACGTCGGCCAAGACTTGACGAGCCTCTGCTAAGCTATATCTTTAGACAGGTAAGGGAACCCTGCGGATCTGACTATTGATTATTATAAAGTGTTAGGAAGTGAGATACTTTTGTATGGATGCAACGTGGTTATCGCAGTTTCGGCCCTAAGGGCCTGCGCAAACATGGACACTTTTTGCTACCGACACACCACCACAGGATACCGAGTTGTGTCAGATATAGTGACGCACAAGATCGCACACTTTTTTACCGACATTGCACACTATTACAGGAAACCAAATTGCTTTGTCCGGTTGCGGTACAATGCAGTACAATTGTAAATATATTTATTACCGACAATTAATGTTTCTTGTGTCGTCTACTGATGACTGTTAGTTTCCAGTTACATACAGAGACTCGTATGTGTCAAATGGAAGCAACTAACACAAAAAGCGTCTGTTATTTCATGTTGATTTAATTAAATATGCACTGGTGTGTTGTAGTACCACATAAGGCACATTAGTGACTACGTTTCCGTTGCTCCTAAAACTACTTTTATAAATGCATCATTTTAACCATCTATATTTGTTTAACAGATAGGCCAAGCAGTCGAATACCTCCATTCCCTAAACATACTTCACCGCGACATCAAAGACGAGAATGTGATCATAGACAACAAGTTTCACGTGAAACTAATAGACTTCGGATCGGCGACGTTCATGAGCAAAGACACGCTGTTCTCTACGTTTTACGGTACTACAGAATACTGCAGCCCTGAAGTATTGGCTGGTAACAAGTGAGTTTATTTAACCATTTCCGCCGTCAGCAACCGTCTCGCTCCGTAAACCATAGGAGAGATAGAAAACGTGGTGTCGCCGTCGCAAACTTTTTTAAGTATTTTATTTTTTATCATTTATTTTGTTTTTCATTTTGATTTTCTGTCTTATGTTTAGGTATTGATTGAGCAAAGTAAAGAGTTAAACTCCCTTCGCATTAGGGATGAGGCTCAAAGTAATAGTGAAAGAGATGGATAGTTTGACGAAAATCATAACGCGAGGAGAATTTTACGTAAATGCGTAAAACACTAACTACCTTTATTTTACTCTCTAGAAGTCGAATCAAGTGTTGCCATTGCTCATGTTTTATTTCCAAGTTTTTGCGTGTTTTTATCTATCTTTAGTCGCGATCGATTGTAATCCTATGCCTATGGTAACTGGCATCTTTTATTTTGACGTTTCTAATTTATTGTACTCTGTCTCTTTTCGTTTTTCAGCAACGAAAGGGACGACATGAACTTACCGTTAGTGTTAGAGGGCTCTCGCGAATCGGGTTCTGTTTGAATAGTTCTCTTGATGAGATTTTCATATCTTTTTTTTTTTATTTAATAGGCAGACATTTGACCGCATTCTGACCTGATAGTATAACTATAAATATCAAATCTCTTTTAGATACGCCGGTCCAGAGCTAGAGATGTGGTCAATGGGGATAACGCTGTATGTGCTGACATTCTTCGTTAACCCGTTCTCCGACATCGAGGACACTATACAGGGACCTCTAGCGTTACCGCAACTTGTGTCTGATGGTGAGTAGCAACTTATTTAAGCCTTTATAGGCCAAAAAGTTTGTGCGCGTCCTTCCTCTGGTCGCCAGAGGTGCGGGGGGTGAAGCATACTAGATGTTAGCGGGGACAGGAGGTGTTCCAGAGAAGAGGATTTCCTGTGACAGTTACGTTCGATTGACGGTGGGCGTAGGAGGGTCGTGCATTAACTTGTCGGAAAATATTCCTGATAATTGGGAACATAAAATAAACAGCAGCGATTGATTTCATTAGTAATGTTCAATCAATCATTTATTGCATTGGTTATAGGTGTACATTTGTTATTTAACAATTAAGAGCAAGTTCTAGTGCTTGAATGCGTCACAAAATGGAAGACATGGAAATGCCACTTCGATCAGTCTTTCTTTACTACAATACATAAAAGTCTATTGAGTACAAAAAATGTTTTTAGTTTAATATAAATTTCTTTTTTAGATCTAGAACACCTACTGCGATGGATGCTATGCAAGGAGCCAGCCAACCGGTGTACGGTGGCGCAGCTGATGGCACACCCCTGGATCAGGCAGCCGGTCGCCATCGCCAACTACGTTTTCCAGGAGATCGTAGAATGCGGTGAGTCTCATCTATACCACTTGGACCAGTAACCTAGGGCGGCCACTGCGGTGAATATTAGCGGAGAGCTGGCCAACCACCAGTGTACAGTAGCGTAGCTAATGGTGTGATCGCCTAACTACATCTCAGGCGACCGTAGAATGCGTTTAGTTTCATCTATACCACTTGAATCAGTAACCTAGGGCTTCCACAGCGGTGAATGTTAGCAAGGAACCTGCCAACTGTTGTACAGTAAAACCCTGGATCCGACAGCCGGTCGCGATCGCCAACTACATCTCTCAGGAGAACGTAGAATGCGGCTCATCGCATTAATACCACTTAAATCAGTAACCTGTGTACAGAAGCGCAGCTGATGGCACACCCCTTGATCCGACAGCCGGTCGCCATCGCCAACTACGTCTTCCAGGAGATCGTAGAATGCAGTGAGTTTTATCTACACCACTTAGATCAGTAACCTAGGGCTGCCACGGCGGTGAATGTTAGCAAGAAGCAGACCAACTTGTCTATAGTAGCGCAGCTGATGGCGAAACCCTGTATCCGACTGCCGGTGCCCATCGCCAACTACGAAAGACGATCTCCTAGAAGACCAGGAGTATCATCTACAACTTGCCTACTTGTATCCTCTTATAGCAATATTTGTGGCTTTTATACGGTAGTCCTGCTATAGAACCCCGAGTTCCACCCATTGGTTCTACTCTAATCAGGGGTGTTACTCTTGACGAGTTCCAGTTACGATCTCAATCGAATCGACGTCAAGAATCAATGATTTGGTACTCTGCTGCTTATCAATTATAACGTCAATCGACTTGTGGTCGAATAGTAAACTACTTTAAATCGAAAACCGCCATTACGTCCTTAACCGACGGTATCTGGTTCAAGTTCGAGCTAATATTTAAAGGATCGCAATTTTAACTAGACTAACTAACAACCACTATATTAGAATTAAGAAGTTAACTTGCAAGTAACATCATGAGGCACACAAATAACCAATGATATGCCTATCTAAGTAGTTATTTTTCTATTACAGATCGTCACGAAGCAAACCCAGAATTGTATTACAGCGGCAGTCTGGGATCGCCGAGAAGTGGTTCACCCGTGTCACTGGCCGATCCTTTAGCAAAAGGTAATCAAGAAGCACTTGAAAATTTCGACAGGCTCTGCCAACGCCAGGGTGGCCGAGAGGTTAGGCAATCGCCCGGTATGCGAGGAACGCGGGTTCGATTCCCGCCTCTGGTGGTCGTTTTTTTTTTTTTTTCAAGTGCAATAATATATTTAAAGTACAATTTAACCTTTGCCCTAGTCTTCTATCCTCCCATCTATAGTTTGTTTTAATCCAGAACGTTCCAACCCATCAGAAGTGGCCGTCAGGTCAGACGGCAAGAATCTATCCAGAGAGGAACCGAAGCGAAACTCGATGGCCTTGCACGCGCTTTCCACCGCTGATAGAGATGCGCAGTCTGACAACTATAGTCTAAGGTCGTCTGCCGACGTGAGTATTGTTATAATTGTCTTATTTACTCTATTGCCAAAACAAAAAAGAGGGGTTTTCTAGCTCTAAGTGATATAAAGAGATCTATGAATGTTGTTTATACGAAATCAAATTGAATTTCGCTCACAAAAATTAATCGACTGTGTCATCCGGTGGGACTCTTATTTCATCTTAACTGATGGTTAAATATTTCTTTCGGATACATGCGGGTACATTCCCCAAGTATTGATGAAATCGAACGCTGGCTCACTGGCGTAGCAAGCACTTACAGAAATTCGTCGGCTGACTAACGTCCTCCGTAGCTCAGTTGGTAAGAGCACTCGCCCGGAGGGGGGAGCGAGGGAGCGTGGGTTCGAGTCCCACCGGATGACACAGGCGATTAATTTTTGTGAGCGAAATTCAATTTGATTTCGTAAAAACTTGCAAAATAATTGCTTAAGTTATAAAATAATTATAATGCTGTCTCAAATTTAAATGTCTGTCTGTATATCTCAAATTTAAATGTCGATTTCAACTAACTTATGAAAACAAGACTATGGGTAAGTTCAGATGACAAGCGCTCAGCGCGCGTTGAACGCGCGTTGAATTTTTGTATAGTGTTCACATGGTGCGCGCTTGTCAGGCGTTAAACGCGCGTTGTCGCGGCCAGTTTGAGTTCTACATTTGTCGAAGATGGACGTAGAAACAGTTTTATCGGTGATTTTATACAGACGACGGCAGAAACGACACAACAGAAGACGGAGATATTGGGTTCACCCAATTTTGTCAACCAGGTTGACTGAAAGTCAGTACATTATTTTATATCCTAAGTTAAGGCAATTTGAGCCCAAATTCTTTAACTACTTAAGAATGTCCATAAAGTCATTTGATGACTTACTGACTCTCATAAACGATGAACTCGTAGCAGATAAAAACGCTGTGCGATATAGCATTTCACCGGAAGAAAAACTCATAATTACATTGAGGTAAGTTTTTTAATAATCAACATAATCTATAAATCAAATAAATCAAATCACCTGGTTTAGGAACAATTTTTTTAAAGAAAAAATAACATTTTGTTACTCGCAGAATAACTCTAACTCTGATTCATTGCTGACATTAGTTGGTACTGGCGATGGAGTAGGTGTTACTGGCGATGGAGACCCCATTGTTGTAGTATAACCATAATGTGCAAAATTATTTGACACACTAGACTGCTGTGATCTATAATCATGATAACGAAAGCCTTCAACAGAAGCTGATGACTGATGACGCTGCTCTTGTGATAAATAATTTCTTCGTTGTGGTACCGGGTAATTTTGATGTACATATGTCTGTTGTTGTGGTCCTTGAAATTCATTTTGGTTTTGCAAAATTAAATTATAAATGGCAATTTTAGTTTGAAGTCGCCTATATCCCGGAATTTTTTTAATCTCTTTAACGAGTGACAAACAAAACAGCTTGTCTTCATCGTCATCTTCTTTTGGATGCGACACATTTTTCTGTGCTAAACTCTGCTCTAATATGTTTGCAAATCTTTCATCAGCAGGATTTATTTTTTGTTTTTTTCTTGAAGTACATTTAGGACTCTTAAAGCCAGAACTTATTTCTACTTCAGCAACCTCTGACGAAGTTGATGCATTATCTGCATCGAAACTACTTTCTGTATCTTTGTTGGCAATTGATGCCTGTAGAAATCGTAGTCTATTATAATGTATATATGTCGAAGTTTTGGAAGCTCCTGATCCCGATTTGACAGTCTTCATTTTCTTCACCTCTCTCATATAATTATCCTGTAAACTCTTCCACTTTTTTTGCAGGGATGACGCTGAAAAAAAAACAGTATTTAGTAATAGTTTATGTTTTTTTCCAGATATTTGGCCATTGGATGTTCATTTGGGACATTAAGCTACGACTTTAGAATTGGCAAATCTACTGTGGCTACTATAATACCACATGTATGTGAAACTATTTGGAAAAAATTAAGGCCCGTTGTTATGAGTGAACCAACGAAAGAAAAGTGTTGTGAAATATCCACGATATTTGAAAAGAACTCAAAGTTTCCCAATTGTTTGTGAGCCTTGGACGGGAAACATATACGGTTAATCCAGCCTGAACACACGGGTTCTATGTATTATAACTATAAAAATTATTTTTCGCTAGTTTTATTGGCGCTAGCGGATGCAAACTATTGTTTTGTGTGGGTTGACATAGGTGCCTACGGTAAAAACAGTGACTCAGGTATATTCAAGAATTCTTCATTGTACAAAAAGCTGACAGAAAGGTCATTAGATCTACCTGAGCCAAAGGCATTGTTAATACAAAATAGACCGACAACGTTGCCATATGTGATAGTGGCTGATGAAGCTTTTGGCATGATGGAGAATTTAATGCGTCCATATGGGGAAAGGTCACTAACTTATGCTAAAAAAATATTTAATTACCGTTTGACATTAGCACGCCGGTATGTTGAATGTACTTTTGGCATAATGTGCAATAAATGGCGCATTTTACACAGGCCGTTAGATGTTAATATCGGTTTTGCAGAAAAGATCGTAAAAGCGATATGTACACTAAATAATTATGTCAGAATCAGGGATGGCTACAATTTTGAAGACACACTTTATACGCCACCCCTGGAAAATCTAGCCTCACATTATACCGGACGTGCTGTGCGACAGGCGGATAATGTTCGAGTACATTTAACAAACTATTTCATCAATGAAGGAAAAGTAGATTGGCAGGATCGTTATATTTAACTTGTAACACAAACCGATTGTAAATGTAAATAAATATATATACTCACATAATATTTTCTTCTTTTCTTCATTGTCATCTCCTTCACAAAATATGAGGACGAGTTCTTCCCAAGCCCGTCTTCTCAAATTCTTATCTGAATAATCGCTACTTGTCATGTCCCATATCGCAGGACGTTTCTCTATTTCATCAATTAATAATTCCGTATTAAAAGCTTCGGTTTCCATTTCGGATGATTTCCGGACGAACTTGACGAACCCTCGAAAACTTAAATACGTCTATCCGCGTCGGAAGCGCGCGCTCAACTGAACGGAAACATACAAAAACAATGATCTCAAAGCGCGCGTTGACGCGCGCTGACAACAGTCGAGCGCTGGCGCAGCGTTGAACGCGCGCGTTACTAAAACGCGCGTTAGCATGTGTACGGCCTGAATAAAATGTATGTAGTTGTAAACGCGCGTTATCAAAACGCGCGTTGAGCGCTTGTCATCTGAACCTAGCCTATGAGTGACTTATAGTAACTTAAGAAAATTGGCTTTGGTAGTTCAAACAAAGACAAAAACTAGGGGTTTTCCTTTCCCTATGACTTCGTCCGTTGAAATCTCGGGTAATCCATTTAATTTCGTTTTATTCTAGTTATGTTTGCAACGAAAGATAGCAAACAAGAAGACAGACAGGGGTTAGTTTCGCACTCATAATATACAAAACAGTCGGGTTTGTTCGAACACTTATAACTCGAGAACGGCTAGACTGATTTTTATGATAAAAAAAAATATAATTGTTTATTTCGTTAACATACAAAAACGTATGATCTATAGTTTCTTCAATTCATCTCCTCCTAAAATAGCAGAATAACAACAAAAACATCGAGAATTTTCACATTAACGGGGTGAAGAGGGAGAGGGATAACAGGTTGTATAGGAAATCTGGCATTTGCGCAGACGAAGTCGCAAGGACCCGCTAGCTAAGTATAAATTACACTTTTACAGATCCTAGATATATCCTCAAAGCCAGTATCGGACGCAGCTCTGACGGACATCAGTTCAGACGCGACGGGCCACGCGGCGTGCGACATCGACTACGACTGCGACCACTACGAGTGCGACAGCTGGGACGAGTGCGAACAGGACAGCTTCTCGTAAGCCCCTCTGTGTTAGAGAGAGAAATACGACAGACGGTTTTTCGGCGTGAACGATGTACAGACCAGCATTCAGTCGTATTGACGTTTCTTTTACAATATTAAAAGCGGACAAACTGGTGAATATGTAACGATAACGTCCAAATATAAACAACATTTTAAGGCGACTGTATTATCTTGTAAGTAGCGTTTTAGACCTTGAACGCTGAACTAGTGCGAGCAAGACAACTTATTAATTCAAAGATAGGCAGATTTGGGCCAATGTTCATAATAAATCACCTGCTAACATTCACAACCATGGAAATAAGTTTGGTGTTATAAGCAGTAGGCTAGCTACAGACTACTCTGATCTACAGAAAGAAATTCT
Organism: Pyrausta nigrata; assembly: GCA_949316185.1. Lineage (NCBI taxonomy): Eukaryota > Metazoa > Arthropoda > Insecta > Lepidoptera > Crambidae > Pyrausta > Pyrausta nigrata. Next base: position 5,387,632 of record OX438937.1, read on the forward strand.
CCAATGTGAATTTCGTATTTGACGTGCAAGGAATTCAAACTTTCAAAAAAAAAAATTATCTCCGACAAAATATGCCTCTCATATAAGTCTCCAATATTTGAATTATTTTACTATAAAAACTAACTACAGTCTCTCAAAATAGCTGTATAGACACAGGTTGTGTTGTCGTTCTGTGATGATGATGAGATTTGATACATTGTGACAGTGTCTAGTAAATATTACGATTATTTATACAATAATTAACCAATGCAACGCTTTAACTGGTGTAGGATTCACTGTCACATTTAAATATATTTTAAATTCCAACATAATACTTTACTAGCTTTATCTTATAACTGTCTGTTACAATAAAATACCTTAATTTATACAGGGTAAGAATTTAAAATCGTCGTCTGTTATTTTGTGCATTTCAAATTAATATCTGCAATTTCACGCCAATTTTAAACTCTTTGTTTTTTTGTAATGTATTATCGAAATAATTTTTTCTAGTCTAAATGAAGAAAATAATTGTAACGTACTAGTGGAAGAAAATCATTTGCCAAATTGCACTTATGACGTAGATTAATGTTCCTTTAAAAGTATTGTCTAAGCCAATTATTACTTAATTTGATAATAAGGCTACATTTATGTCAGCATCTAGCCATATATTTTGGGTACTAAGCTGCATTCGCTGAAGTAACAGTATTATTTTTGTATAAAAATGCATTTGATTTGAACTTATTTTTTTTTTATCTAACCTAAGATTCCTATATTTATATATTTGACCAAAATTAGATGCGTAGAAAGTAAATCAAGTCTTTGGAACACGTGTTGTAGTTTTTGTATGTGTGATTGAAGATAGGGTTTGTATTAGGATTAAGGGTGGCACATACTATCATAAATACATTGTTAATATTTCAGTCTATTAAAATATTACTTTTTGATATTTTAAATTAAGTACTCAGCTTGTATTTCGTTAATTTATAATGCGTACCACCCCTTATTAATTACTGTGGGTGACAACCGGCTTTGTACCGATAAGTATTTATAGTATTATGTATATTGCATTTTCTGATATAAATTGCATTCTTTCAATTGATTACAATTTTACACACCTATTTTTATATCGAAATTATTAACTTGTCACTTGATTTCTAAGATAAAGCACTGCAAATTGAACTGCTGGGTGATGTATCGCGCTAGTTGTTAAGATGTTTGTACAGTCAAGGAATTTCACTCCCGACCCATGTCGTTAAAATGTCTTTAGACATTTACAATGAAATGAGGTCGAAAATTCCTGTTTCATGTGTCATTATTAGATGTGTTAGCGTCATTTTTAAAAATGATGGACAAGTTTTTAAAGATTATTGTTTACAGCCAAGTTTTACGAACTTGTTTGTTTTTGCCTCGGAATCGGCCTTAACAAGAGGTTATAGCAATTTTAAGTAGGCGCATTACATAAAATAACCGATTTCGAACTTTTTTTTGCACCCCGTATGACCAGTTATCATACAGTCACCGCTCACTCCCTGCTGCTGCAGCAATGCAACAATATTTTCGAAATCAGCTTTTTAGAATTAGCATAGAATCTTTTTACATGTCGCGGTCGCAAGTCATTTCTGACTGACGCAAAAAAAAGAGTTCGTGAAAACGAGCCATAACACCTATTTTGCCTTAGTTACGATGCATCTTCGTCATGGCAACTTACATGCGCAAATACTAGTTCTTATGATACCGGTTTCACATATTATATGAGATACCTTGGCTGTACTAAAACAATAAATTCATTCATTGATTCACATGCGAACATTTCAAACCTGTTCATTAGTATAGTGGAATGTACCTGTAACTGTCTCAGTTGTAATCATCAAATTAGATCAGACACAATCACCTCGGATATCAATGCTGCGACAACTGACTGTTAAAATGTGATTTCAATTTTATCTACTAAAGCATTGTAATTAAGCGTATTGCATTTCTGTGTTTTTTAAAATTCCACAGTTTCTTAAATGTTGATCAAGTTCGACTAAAAATTCTACTCTGCTTTAGTAAGTAGTAAAACTTCGTTACACGCAGTTAGCATTTATAAATCTGCGTTTATGAAACTGTTGGCTGGAAATTACATTTAACAGTTTACAGGGGTGGAAAATGCTAACTAAAGTCAATAAAAGTCAGTTTTTTGGCTATGGTCAGTTAAAGTCTGTATTAAAAAAATGGTTTGTAAAGTCAGTATTTTCAGGATACAAGTGGTCTGGTTTCTATAGATTAGGCTGAGAAAAATGCCGTTTTGCAGTGGCATTTCCTTGAAAGACTCATAATAACATATTTTTCTTTTCGGTAGGCCCTAAATGTATTGCTAATCTCCATATATTATTGCAACAACTGACATTCGTTTATTAATTCCTAGAGATTTTTCAGTAAATGGTCAGTATTTTTAAGGGTTTTTAGACAGTAAAGTCAGTATTTTATACCATGGAATCAGTTTCCACCCCTGAGCTTAGTATTTCTTACACTTTACAGTTTTACTGTTTAATAAAATGTGTTAATTACACCTTACTTATTCTCATTGCATATTACACTGTAAGATAACTTTTAAATGGTAATAATGTGAAATTTTATATCCTGGTACCTATGTTTTTTATGTTCATTGCAGTAGGTATCTTTCCATAGTATAAAACACGTCGCCGCCGCTGTGTGTGAGTTTTGACTTTTTATATAAACTATGCAATGGATTTAATGCACTTTATTGAAGGTATGAAACATACCTATCGACTCAATAAAAATAACATAACATTTTTATGAAATAAATTACTCAACCCATATAAACTTTCACATTACGTACCAATATCTGGTTCTTTTGAAAAATTGCAGATAAATCAGTATTATGACAATACTTTATAGATCTCTTATGAATAAAGCTAATACAGTAGTTAAGTGATTCCTCAAAGAACCAAAAACTTTATTTTATTGTAGTTGTATCATTGTAAATAATCATGAATTCAAATTACCTACATATCCGTGCTGGGTTCAATGTATTAGATGATATTGATAAAAACAAATGAATATTGTGACATCTTATGACAAATGAATGAATTGGGAAGAAAATGACTGGCACACTATTTTTTATTAACTACTTCATTATTGTAATAAAATTAATAATTTAATGTAATAAAATTAATTAGTGTTTAAAATCTTAGTATACGAACGCAAGAGGATTTTTTTTAAATGATGTGCACGAAATAGTATTCAACACCATCTGTGATAACCTCGAACAAACACTATACAAGACAATATGAAAAGAGCCAAAAACCCGACTGAATGGTCTTTTTACTAGCTTTTTCAATTGGTACCCATATTTCTATGATAAAATTGCTGATAGTGTACCAAAAAAGAGGTAGATCTCCTAATGCCCGGCGTTGGAATTTGATGCGTCGAGCACACTTTTACCTGTCAAATGTTGTGTGTACTAAATTTGAATGCAAAATTGAGCAAATTGCTTGCAATTTGAGGCAATCAGTTTCCGGGCGGTAATGAATGACACATCTCCCTCTGTATGAATGCACTAATCAAAACCTCCCTCCCCTTTCTTTCGTATTTGCGGATGTCATTTTTAACATTTATAATAGTCTTTGTCACCATCAATCTGAGGAGGTCCAAAAATATCCGCTAGGCTAGAGACCTGTCTAACTTTCAAACGCTTAGAAGTTATGTTAATTTTGTGTTATTTAAATTTTAACTAGTTCCATACAACAAGAAGTCATGGTCAATGTAAGAATAAAATCAATTAACACAAAACTCGCACAACTTTTAAGCGCTTGACAATAAGACAGGTTCCAGAGAGTTTTGCTCAGATCAAACCACATCCTGACGAATTCAACGATACCTTATATGTCAAAAACCGTCCAGCCAGCCGTTAGGGCTGTTAGCGTGTCTAAGAAACTCAAAAAACATAACTCCCCTACTGACGCATTCTGGCTAAAAAAGCTCAAAGATAACAACTTCATTTCAATAAAATGACAAGTGTGACCTAATAAATAATGACAAAATAACAATGTAATATGATAATAATATTCTGTTAATTAATACTCAGTTAGATTTTATTACTTGTCCCCTATATTAGTGTCATGTCTAAGATTACAGTTGAAAAATGAAAATGAAAAATCTTTATTGGTATCTTTTACACATTTAAATTACAAATGGATAAGGCCTCCTTTTAAGTGTAATACCTGTGCAGCTGTGTTAGGAGACCTCGCTCTTTCTTAGGAATAAGCTTATTTGCAGTTAAATTCAGTCCCTCTCTTTCTCGCCTAAACAAACGAAAAGAGACAGTCTATAATAATTTAGAAACATCAGCCTAAACAGTCAGTTCAGTGTCAGTTGCTAGAAAAATTAGAAAATCCATAGACAATTTAGTAGGCATGTAATTTGATGACGAATAAAGTGGTATGTGTGATAAAAACGAAGTGAAGTGACGAATGAAGATGGATTATTGTAGTCTGTCTCTTTTCGTTTGTTTACCAAAGAAAGAGAGAATAAACTAAATTTAAATCAGGGCCAGGGCACATTCAAATCGATTTCATTGTAATACCATACTATTATGTGAGCTTAATAAATTATAAAAATAATAATTATTACTATTCCTTTGACATCAAATTAGGCTCTTTTTGTATTTGTGGAAAATAGTGTGCCAATCGCTTCATACTCAAGTATCATACAAGTGGTTGGTAAATCAATATAGAAAGTGATAGGATTATATTTTTGTAGTGTACATTTAGAATTTGCGTTGTCGTGTTTATTTAAGCCGGTGCGTCCGTTTCTCGACTAGTGCCTTACGAACGGACGGCGGGTTTCTTTGCTCGTAGGACGCTCTGACCATTCCTCGTAAATAAATGACCCTGATATAGATTTCTTGTTTTATTTCAACGTTGAATGAAACTAGTCCGACAAGTTTGCACGCACGACTATCCTGCGGTTGCCAGGCCTTTAGGCATACTCTCTATAATTTGTTGTTGCGGGGGGGGGGTGCGGGGGGCGAGGCATGCTAGATGTCAGCGGGGACGGGTGGTGTTGCGTAGTAGGCATGGAAGATTTCATGAATAGCAGACGAAAAATCATATGAAATGAATTTCATTGTTCACACCTGCTATTTTTTTTCATATAGACTGCTACAAATCGCACTCTGCGAAATCATAGATCATGCTCATTTCATTTCATTCATTGATGACTGCATGTAGAAGAGCAAGTCGCGAGCGAGCGAGTAGGAATGATTTGCCCTAGGTGCGTGTTAGAAAAAGACAAACACACTAGTTATGCGATCATAGGTGACGATCGATACTGGGTTGGCATTTTAAGAACTTTAAACTTGTGAACATAAAGTTTAGATTCGTTTGGCATGATTTTTCATGACAATCTAAATATGACATTTCATATTAGTAGCAAATTAGCAACCGTTCACAATAATTCATATTTCATTATAAGTAGCAAATAGCAAAAAGTCTTACATTATGACACCGCGAAAAAAAATCATTGCCAATGAAATTTCACATGTGAATTCATATGAAAAAAAATCATCATTTCATGAAATGAAAATGAATTAAAAGTAGCAATCATTTCCATGCCTATTGCGTAGAAGGGAATTCGTAATGACAGTCGTGATTAGCGCTTTCTCGCTCTTCGAACTTCTTGCGGGTGCGGGGTGCAGTAGAGTAACGCATGAACTTGTCGGACTATTACATCCCTTCGAATGGCGCTAGTAGCGCAAAGACCAATAAAAAAGCTGTTTTTGTATGAAAAGAATACGAATAGTGATTATGTTAGTAGTTAAAGACCATTATTGAGAAAATGATTAGATATAGTGTAAGAAATTGTAAAGAAACTGGAGGTCACCAGTTTTCCCGACATGAGAAACTTGAAAAAATTGGGCTTAAAACGAAAAGGCGAGTGTAGTTTGAGCCTTAAAGCAGGGCACGAGTGTCCCTTGCATTTTAAGGAAAGTGATAAGGAAAAGATCGGTAAATACTCAGCTGTGTAAGTCCGTGACTCTGTAATATTGGCCTTGAAATTTGTACCAAATTGGAATTAGATCGGGTCGTGGAATCGGGTAGAAGTAAAATTACCTAATGTTCTTTTAACTTTATTATTTATCATTTTGAATATTGTATGTGAATTGTGTTTTTTTTTAATTACTACGAACTATTTCAGTAAAATATCTTAGCAGGGTTGAAATATATAAAATAAAACTCTCAAAACAAGTATAAATAATTATAATTTTCAAAATCGTTATTAAAATATTCACCGTTGCCATCAGTAGCCAATTCTCACTGTTCGCACTATATGACGTACCAAAACTTGTGATATGACAACTAAACCGGTAATTCATTTTAAGAAATTATGTTGATTATAGCCTGACCAGAAATATATGGGACATGAATTAAGGGCGCTTCGAATCCTCTTTATATGACAACACTCGGTATAATCATACCAGCGTAGATTGGCAACTGAACATAAAAAAAATTATGTATTTGCATTCATGATATTTTTTTAAGCCTGCTGCTTAAAATTATTATAACAGTTTCTACGATAAAAGAACATGGCTTGTTCTCGAAAATTAAGTACTTAAGTAGCTCTTTGTAAAAATATTTGCCTTGGATTTGGTTGGACCAAAACCACTGTCGGGTTAAATAAATGTATTTATTGTTTTTCTAAATGATATTATTTATGATGTTATTAAACTTTATAATATTGTATGGCAAATCTCGGAATAACTCTACTAACTATTTTAGTTAAAATAACTAAGTAGGGTTGAAACAAAGACAATAAACCTCAAAACAAGTATTTATTACAATATTTTTTCAAAATCGTTATTAAAATATTCTCCGTAGGCAACAGTAGCCAATTTTCACTATTCACACTATATGACGTGAAAAAAATTTGTGATGAAAACTATATCGGAAATTAATTTAGAGGAACAGGGGTGATCACATAGACTTTCTTGACGAAAAATACTGTAACACATGTTAAACCACTTTTCTTTTACGACAATGAATAATAGTTCTCGGTGTTTTTATCACATAAAAATATTACTTGGTCGAAAATTTGATTACGCGTCCACTTTGACACTAATCATCATGACAATTGATGACATAACAATGACGATCTGAGGTTTCCGTTGCCAGTAAAAGAAATTAGTTCCAGTTGTTTTCCGCAACATGGCGAGGTCCCATATATTTTTGGTCAGGCTATACATAGATTTTCTTGTCAATAATTACTACAACACATGTTAAACCACTTTTCTTTTACGGCAGTGAATAGTTCTCGGTGTTTTTAACACATAAAAATATCACATACATGAAAATTTGATCACGCTTCCACTTTGACACTAATCATTATGACAATCAATGACATGACAATGACGATTTGTGGTTTCTGTTGCCAGTAAAAGAAATTAGTTCCAGTTGTTTTCCGCAACATGGCGGGGTCCTATATATTTTTGGTCAGGCTATAATTTGACTTTTTTAAATTATTTAAGTCTCTCCGTTTGTATAGCAGAGAAAGTGAAAACTAAATTTAATCTTAGGCATTGGACTCCTCGATTCCTTTGGGCTCGATTTCAGTGTGTCCTGCTGTTTTAAGATTAAGTAAGTTCAGTCTCTCTTTCTTAGCTAAACAAACGAAATAACGGTGTCTCTAAATTAATTACCGATATAGTTGTCATCACGAATTTTTGGTATGTCATATAGTGCGAATAGTGAAAATTGGCTAGTGATGCCTACGGAGAATATTTAAATAACAATTTAAAAAAAAAATTAATAAATACTTGTTTTTAGGATTATGTTCTTTATTTCAAACCTACTTAGGTATTTTATCCAAAATAGTAGAGTATTCCAAGATTTGCTATACAATATTTAAATAAGAAACCAAAAATTCCCACACGGGTAAGTTTTGAACCCACGTCGTTTCAACCCAAGTGGGTTTAAATCCTACCCGTGTTCGATTTTTTTTGCTTATTACTACTACATGTGGATGATTACTACTAAATTCGTTTCTTTGATATGAGTATGGCAACATATTTTCGAAATGTCAAATTATATGGCGGTGCGTCGCTTTTTTGCCAATCACTGCCGTATTGCAACAAATTCAAAAATACATGCAATAAAACATCGCAAATTGTTTACTTGTGTTAATACTATACCGTCAGTCAGTCACTATACCGTCCCCAAATATTTGGTAAGTTTTCGATTTGTTTACTTTTCCTAGGCTAAATTCGTCATGTTACTTTGCATTTTTGTTCTAAATCGAATCATCAAAGAGCAATTAAAAACAATACAACTTATTGCATGATCTATTGTTAACACGTGTGTTCTGGTGACACGTTGATACCTACTTAATTAAACTCTCAACCGAGCGGAGTGGAATCAGTTAATAGATAACCTTGTGAGCAGATTGGTACCCACTGTTCGTTTTTGTTTTTCTCAAAAGTTTCTCAGTCCATGATCTATCTCTAGCTATTCTTTTAAAATTATAGCAATTATTTATCCAATAAAATCCTAGTGAAGAGCATTGGCTGGCTTTGTTAATTGAAGTTATTTGTAAAGTGATTTCATTTGTGAATGTGTATTGGTGATAAACAAAACAGGGCTATAAATTGTAAGTATTTAGTTTATCAGCAGGAGAGAGAAATACTTTATTATAAGTACTTACTTAATAATGAAAGTTATGGTTTACAAAATTACACATATTAATGACTGATTTTAGAGTCTGCCTTGCAGTTCATGTTGATACAGATACTGAATTGATCTAATAATTATAATTTTAATAAAAGGCTATCTGGTGTGGACTGTCTTGTTTTATACAATACCATTATTATGGTAGATAGTTACTTAACATTATTTATTCTTATTTATATCATACATTATGTCAATATTAATAAGTACCTACAATACAAGACAATATGTAACTATTATATACAGTTGTGTGCATATGATTAAAAACACTTCATAATTATTCCTCACTTAGAACTTTAATTAATATTAGTCATAATTTCAGTACTCGGGTGGCTGAGCAAATAATAAAGAAAGATGTGGAGTTTTTTAAAAAATCTACATAATAAATCAATAAACTATTCCTATCAGTGAAATAAATAAAAGCGTGTTTTTATTAAGTTATGATGGTACATTTTGTGGGTTTTTTGAAATGTAAACTGGTTGACAGCAAACGCGGCATTAACATTGTACGTTCAAAAACCATTTTTTTCATAAAATATGTTGGACACTTCTGGCATGTAACCACACAGTCCGATTGATCATTTTCATAACACAAAAGTCTACCAAGTCCGGCATCCGTTTCCTATCTGTTGCCAGTATGTTGGAGCTCGCGACGATGTAATGCGTAGGTTTAGCTCTTGGCTTGCCAGTTTCAATTGGCGACCTTTTGGAGTAGTGACTCTAGACCCCCAGTCCGTATGTTTAGCGTTATAATCTCCACCAGCTATAAATCTATTGCCCAGTGTTTTACAGTAAGATACGTAGTCTTCTTTTTTTAAGTTGTGTTTAGGTGGGCAGTATAACGCTGATACTGTTAGATTACCGGTGCTGCTCTTGATGACCACATTAGTAGCTTGGATTGTCTCTAAACAGTAGGGTTGTGACAAGTAGTGTCTGATATTAGATTTTATGAGAATAGCAGCGCCGGCATGTGCAGAGCCACTAGGATGGTTGGTGTTGTAGAATTTATACCTTGGGATGTTAATATAACTTTTGTTTGTAAAATGTGTCTCAGTAGTATATCGACATCGACAAAGATAGACTAAGCTGTTTATATGGGTTAATGTTGTTTTTGAATATCCAAATAACTGATAATATACTTCTGCGTAACCATTTTTATATATGTATTACCTTATATTAATCTAAAAAAGTTAAAGGTAAAAAAAACTTTGTCACATGTTTTCGAAATTAAAAGTTTTTTTTTATTGTTGTTAGAGAAACTTTATTTAGCCAGCATGGCTTTTTTTACCCGGTTTCGGGTTGACGTTGAGTTTTGGGACACCCTGAATTCAATAAATAAATATACAAGAATTGCTCATTTTAAGGTAAAAGTCATCCTATCAGGGTTCCTTTCTTGCTTTAGAGATATGGAACCCTAAAAGTAAAAACAAAAAGGTGATTAGGTAGTAATAATGAAAACCAATATATTGTTTCATTTGATACTATGGTAGAATTAAAACTATTTTACTGGATTAGATTAGTCAGTTAACATACATTATTTTGACCATAATATCTTATGGTCAAAATAATGTATGTGATAATTAATGGCTTTCATATTATGTCACATTATGTAATTATATCCCTAGGGATGTAAATGTAACTATATTTTATGGATTTATCTACCATACTGCTACATATGCATGCAAACGAGCATAAGCAGTCTGCATCCAGTTATTGTGCTATGAGTATGCATCATGTTAGAATGATTAATTCATCTACAAATATTTGTTAAAAAACCTCTGCACAGTTAAAGTTTAAACTCACATAAATTGCATGCATAGTTGTGCATTACAAGAATGTCATCATTAGTCTATTGTATGTAAAAGAACAATGTCCCATTAAGATTCCATTGGTTTCTTTTTAAAGGATATGCCTCACCATGTCACTCGGCAAAGTCACACTTTCTCATTTGTGCTACAGTTCTCCAAATGAAACTTAAAGTTTATTATTTTTATTTAATAAGTGGTCATTTATCAACATATAAAGTACAAGTGTTAAAAAAGGATGACTGTAAAATGTGTGATGTCAAAGTAATTTATAACAAGCAACCCTTCCATAATAAAATTGAAGAATGTCTAAACAAAAAGATACCTATTACTATATCCATGACTTATTTTGTGTTGAATATAAAGCTATTTATATCTTATGGTGTCACACAATGTTTTGAATTAAATGTGTGTCTTAAGAAGTAGTGGTAAGGAAAATGCAGATAAATGTAGGTAGGTAGGTCGCATCTATCTTTGTACATGTTTTGTGATAATCCTTTGTGTGCACCAAATCCGAATTCAAAAGCCCTTATGAAAAAACTTTTTTAAAAACACAAATATTACGCTAAACAGCCTGTATTCAACGAAAGTTTACCACTTTTTAACTTTTGGTGTTTAGATAAACTAAAATGATCATAGGTATTTTGATATAATTTATGTGGGCTTATACTTGTCTACATAAGTATCCTGCATTTTCTCTGAATGGAATATCCATTGGTAAGATAATCTCTCTTGCACACCACACACAGTAGACATTTACATTTCCGTAGAAAGTTGTACAATTTACGTGTTCTTTGTCATTTCTTCTTAGGAATACTACAGAGATTGTAAATGCATCTTATCTTACAAAAATGCACTTTAAATCATTGAAATCGGATTGCATTTGTTTAATGAGTCTTTTATTATGTGATAAACGATATGCAAAATGCCGTTTCCCATGAAATTTTATTTCCCTGTGGCCGACTGGCCCCACTATTTCCGTCCCAGTCCAAGGAGCTTAGTTCGGGTTGCATAGGGTACTTCCACAACACTTCAGAAGCTCAAATACTGCGAGCCATCCGGTAACCTTTCCGTCAAGTTCATGCGCGGCCCTCCTGGGGAGCGACAGACGTGCGGGGGGCGAGGCGAAGCGCCGATCGCATGCAACTGTCACAACAGAGATTGTAAATGCATCTTATCTTACAAAAATGCACTTTAAATCATTGAAATCGGATTGCATTTGTTTAATGAGTCTTTTATTATGTGATAAACGATATGCAAAATGCCGTTTCCCATGAAATTTTATTTCCCTGTGGCCGACTGGCCCCACTATTTCCGTCCCAGTCCAAGGAGCTTAGTTCGGGTTGCATAGGGTACTTCCACAACACTTCAGAAGCTCAAATACTGCGAGCCATCCGGTAACCTTTCCGTCAAGTTCATGCGCGGCCCTCCTGGGGAGCGACAGACGTGCGGGGGGCGAGGCGAAGCGCCGATCGCATGCAACTGTCACAACAGGTTTTCCCCTTTCTCGCAACACCGCCCGTCCCCGCTGACGTCTAGTACACCTCGCCATCAGTACTTTACCGTACATCCGTCTTTCGTTCTACAGGCAGGTCGCGCACAACTTGTCGGACTATAAGCGTCATTGCCATGACTAGAATAATACTTACCTATTCAACAAAGTGTTCTTATGTTTAATACTTAAATATAATAAATTCTTCTTGCTGCCTATGGATGTTGTCAATTTCCACCAAAACAAATATGAAAACTTGACATTGTCAAACATCGTATCTTTTTATTGTTTTATAAACTATAGCGTATTGTAGTTCTAAACACAGAATAATGTTATTTATGTATCTACGGTAGTGTTCTGAAAGTGGAAAAAATGCCCGTCGAGCAGGCGTTCACTCGGTGGTGTGCGGAGAAGGAGTGTTCGTGCTCGACCCCGGTAAGGGCTGGTTCATACTAGCGCTAAACACTTGGGGTGAAAGGCCAGGGTTCAGTTGCTGGTACTGAGCCCTCATGAGCGAATGTAGAGAGGAGATCAACTTATGATGATAATGATAAGGCATGTCATGATGATAATAAGGCTGCCATCTAATTGTAACCAAATAACACTTAGCACACACCATTGTGGTTTGCTTTCAAACCCTCCCTGTGCTGTCTTCTGGAAAAACAGCCGGATTCCGTTTACTTTTGGGTCATCTGTTCAGTAATTGTACATACACACCACAAAGAGAGCAGACACCTCCTGCTCTCTTTGTCTTCGCTAGATTTTGCTGTGTACCAACCTATTTTAATTTAAAATGTACTGTACTGTTTTTAATTTTAAGTTTACAATGTACGATTGCAAATATTGTTTAAGTTCTCAAATAAGTGACATGTATTTGTCTTTCCTGAGAATAAAGTTCTGTAAACTGAATTGTACATGGCTTTATATTGATCTCACCTAACTAAGCAATTAAGTTGTACATATTAGTAGCAGCCACCATGTGAACCGTGCGTTAGAAGTTCGTTATAAGCCGGCCAAGTTTCGCCGCCGGCCAGTTTCGGCCGGTGTCTGTGCGCGTTTGGTCGCGATGCGTGCGTACAGATATGCCTGTGTCTCAGTGTGCGTGTTGTTGCAGTGCGCCTGCGCATCGACTTCGTCCGCACCCAGGAACATGAGCTTCGAGTACCCCGAGGCGCGGCGGGACGAGACAGTCGTTGACGACTATCATGGAGTCAAGGTATGATACGCAATTTGCAATTTTATTGCAACACAGTAAGAACTAATGACAGGCATAATCATTTTAATTAATTAGATCTTGTTTATCGCAAGATGGATCAAGCTATCAACGTTTGTTGTCAAAAGGTCAATGCGATTTAATTGATATTTTGATAATGGCCTATGATTCGTTTAATGATTGTTTTGATCGAGTATTTGCGTGTGTTTGCTTGCATCTCTTTAATATGATAATTGCTTAAAAATTTGAACTCATCATGCCATAAATAAATTTAAATTCGGTTTTATCCTAAATCGTACTGAATTGTAGTACGATTCTTCGGTTATTTCTGAAGGTCCTTGACACTGGGCAAAAAGTTGTGATCACGAAGACCAGACAAAAAACGCCATTGAATAAGTACCTAGGTATTACAAAAACTAAGTACGAGCTCCAAATATTTATAGAAAACTTTACAATGCCCCTGCAGTGGTAGTAAACTATATTAGTAAGTTAGTATTTATATTAGTCTTCAGTTGAGCCCTGACCTGAAACTAAAACAACAATCAATAATGTTTTCTTTGATTATCATTTGTATTTGAAAAGTCTTTAATACCTTTTTTAAATAGCTAACTCATCCGTTTGATCGTGAGTTCAAGCCCGTACCTCTTAAACTTGACAAAAAAATTAAGCACAGCAGTCTTTTTCGAAGACATAATTTGCTAGTTCATCTCATGACTCTCAGTCGTGATCTTGAGATAGGTATAACGACTATGATGATTTTATAAACGCCTTGAATTTATAAAAATAGTTGATGAGCCGAAATCTAGGTACAGTCGGCAGCAAGTCAGGTTACCCGTTTGAATAACGAAAACAACTTATATTACGTAGGCAATAAAGGCTGTCTCAAGGTCAAAGTGGAGTAGTCTGACGTGCGGCCGTGTGTAAAGGTTTTTACGTGAGGCTAGTGGATTGTTCCGACGAATTTAAAAATTACACAAAACAAAACATTCAACAAGAATCTTGAACGCGATGCTATTGTACCTATATTTTTCTATGTTCTCTTTTAAATTATGCACAACGACATAACGTGTGTGTGCGTGACTCTCATACTAATTTACGTAAATACGAGTAAGTCTTACTTTTTAACCTTTCGTGTGCTATCAAGCCGCGCAAAAATGCACCCTTGTCTGCTGAGGTTTCGCGCCACGATCGCGCGCTAGCGCACTGCCGTCGAAAAATTCAAATTCTTCAAAATAATTGTTAGGGCTCATACCAAACTAGTTAGTGTTTCTTAAAGCTAAGTAAATACCACATCTTATGCCTTGTATGCTAATCATTAAATGTTTTTTTATTTATTTTCCACAGGGAACACAAACTTACGATTAATATTTCACCTATCACCAAACATCATCGATTTTCAATAAACTCTGCTAACCAATTCTTGTTTTTCTTTATGTTTCACATACTAAAACGTCTAAGTAATTCGTTTATCAAAACGTTTACTGATTTCTATCTATAGAAGACCAAATAATATCACTTTGAAAATAGCAAATAAGATCCACAATTTCACCATTTTGCATTTCATAATACTGTACTTTGGAATTTTATTTGTACGTATTTTTTTCAAAACTAGACTGCGTACATGCTTTTAAATTCATAATTATGTATCGATATTCACATAAAATATGTAAAAAGTGCTTATTTATAGCATTTAAATAGAAAAAAGATCTAAAAACTGAAGAGAAGGCATTTTGACACTACTTTTTTCCGGATATTTTTTTCTCAGTGTTGTTAGAGTCTCTGGTGTAGTATGGGGATTGTGTGGCAAGCTAGAAAAATGGGCTTTCCTACCATATATGACACTACTACACGTTTCTTAGACAATATTATAGAGAATCGGTAAAATAATACCAGATTTTATTTAGATTTTGTGTGCATGTGTGCATGGCTTGTCTGCATTGCTCGGCTGCTTAGTCTCAGATCTAATCCAAGATGGCGTCCTTTTGTAGCTGCCAATTTGCTTTGTCTCAGATCTGTACCGTTACCATGAGTTTACGATGGTTTTACTCGCTAGCGACGACGTAAAAAAAGTGTATAGAAAATTTTAGTTCTCCAAGTAACCGCTAGAGGCGCTGGGCAATTTTCCATACACTTTTTTTACGTCGTCGCTAGCGAGTAAAACCGCCGTAAACTCATGGTAACGGTACTGGGCATAGCAAGTATACGCCTGTATGCTTTGGCGCAGATCTGGGCATACAGATGTATACAGGGTGTTCATTTAGAAAATAAGACACGGAACAGCATAATATCCAGCGCAGACGACTTTTTGTCCTCGGAAACCTGTTTCATTCGCACTATAAGAAGTAGTAGATAGGGACAAGTATATTTTCGGGGGACAAAAATTCCGTCGTCTGCGCTGGCCATCATAGCTTTAGTCCAAGATAGTGTATTTTTTTTATTTTTCATGAATTTAAAATATAGATTTAGAAATAAAACCATTCAGTTAAAAATAACGATGTATTTTTCACAAGTAACTATGGATAAATTATCGCTAGGTATACAAAATAAACCATGCATAATCGCGCTCCAATAGATCAGCTGATCGTTACACAAAATGTAGTGAGTAGCATTTACACATATCTGTAATTCCTGTTTAGACCCGTTATGTCTAATTCTCATCGAAAAATATTATTCCTAATTATCAGTATTAAAAAAATATCGAGCAAAGTTCGGTCAACCGGATATTATAATAAAACTTGGGTGGTGTTGATCTCAAGGACATACATACATATAAAATAAAAATAAATAAGAAATATAAATGAAATACAAATAAAAATGAAAAACAACAACGGTACCACAGCACCCAGACCCGAGCTAATATAGAAATGTTAGTTTTCCACATTGGCCGACCCAACCGGGAATCGGACCCGGAACCTCAGAGATGCCGAACCGCCATAGTCCAACCTCTCGGCTACGGAGGTCGTCTAGAAATAGACTCTAATGATATTATTATATTAAATATTTTTATGGCGCAAAATAAATATATTTTACTATAATAATAGTAATTATTATCTTACAATCTATCTAAACTATGAAAATCTCTCCAACACTGGCCAACACAAATAAAAACTTTACAGTGGCTGCATTGGATATTTGTCTGGCTTCGCAATTTTTTGGCGGCGCACCTAACGCAGCGTCCCCTTTGGTACCGCACTTGTTTGTTGGCCGTTCGCTCCTGGGTAATCTCTTAATGCTCAGGATAGTGGTAGCAGGACTTATCTAGTCTCGCCATGGGGTTGCTCTCGCGACGCTGCCGAACCGATACATCTGCGCCGGTTTGTACGCAAAGCTCCTCTGCGAGCATATATTGAAATTGTCTCTGTGAAAGTTTTTTGTCCTGGCCAATGTTGGAGCAATAAATAATATATGAATTTAAAATAGATACGTTTAATAACCGGCGAAAGACCTTAATATACCACTTAAGGCCTCTCTTCCGTTCTAATAAATACATTGATAATTTTTGATCCTTGAGATCGACACCACCCATAAATTTATTGTAATCATGTATGACTACTGGCTTATCGACAGCTTGGCCCGCCCGCCTGCCAGGAGCCATGCTATCGTGGTAGGTTGACACTGGTGACTAGTTTCACGTCTTTCCATGCCACGACGGAAACGTCACCACAATGGCGGCTTCGGTACCTCGTGGCATTCTTTTGTCATTAATCAACTTTACGTCAGGAGGGCAATCTGTGCGGCGTCTATTAAGAGTGCCAACAACGTCTGTTTTATTACGTTTAAGAAATCGAGCTAGGCTTACGCTGTTATAGAAATTATCCATAAACAGCGTAAAACCTTTGCCAAGATAATCCTTGAAAAGCTCAAGGACTATCTTTGCGGTCGAGGATGTAAATCCGAATATGGAACGGCCGGGCAAGGTTCCTTTACCGGTATATACTATAAAATTTAAAACATATCCAGATACCGCCTCGCAAAGTTCGTATGTTTTAATTCCAAATCGTGTTGCTTTGGAACGGATACACTGTATCCAACTCAAGTGGCCCTTCCAAAGCAGCAACGATTCATCAGTACTTACTTCCCTGCGAGGCGTGTATATGGACTTAAACTTCAAATTCAAATAATCTAAAACTGGTTTTATTTTTGCCAGTTTGCGCTCGGGCCCATGAATCGTTATATCAGAATTATTAGCAAAATGCAGGAACCGCATCAAGAGTAATAATCGGTCCTTGGTCATAATCCGCCGGAAGCCAGGCATGCCAAGGATTTTGGTGCTCCAATATTCGTCGATGCGGCCCCTAACACACATACCCATAAAAATCATTATAGCAAACAGCCTATATAATTCGGCGACAGAAGTTTCCACCCACTGGCCTATTCTGCTATGAAAAGGTAATCCAGGTTCGCTCTCAAAAGAATGCGATACGCTCCCAGGCGTACCTGTTAGTTTCTGCTACTATCATTTCCATGAGAGGCTGGTCCCAAATTTGAGAGAACACTTCAAAAGGAGTTGTTCCTTCAATTTTGGGTCCAACACTGTCATGGAACTCTTCTTGTGACCCTCTAAAATTACTAAAATATTGCTCCCAGTTCAGGACATCCTCCGCCCCATCATCTACATCATCCTCCTCATCCGCTTCCAAAACCTCCTGCAGCTCTTCGAGGGTGAGCTCCTCGTGGTCTTCTGCCTCACTCCCCGAATCCACTGCAAGGGCTTCCGCAAGCGGCGGGTCAAGGATGTTGTCGTCATCCTAAGAAAACATGCCAAATTATGCTCATGCAAAAGCACCAAAAACACAAAACTCGCAAACTCAATTTAATATAATATCGCCCTTGTAGTAAGTTCTTATATTTTAGTATGTCAATACGTATGTATACAGGGTCTTTTTTGGATGTGAAAATAATTTGTATAAGCGTCCAATTATAACATAGAAATAAGGCCTAATATTTTGTTCAAACCTGCTCGTCTTCGTTTTAATTTTTTCTAACAAACAAAAAGAACATAAGAACACCCTGTAAGCCAATTTCAAGCATGCCTCGTGGTCTCCCTCTTTATTTTTACTTTGTTCCCTACTTTTCACGCATTTCATTCAATTGGCTCCCAGCAGGTGTTTTCTTTTTTCTTTCTAATTTCTTAAAATGTTTATTTTAACATAAATGTTTAATAACTTATTTTGAGTATAGCCTATAAATATTTTTACATCCGAAAAAAAGACCATTGGCACAACCATCCTAAATATTGTTAGTTGCGTACAAATACCAATTATTTATGTAGAAATAAAACGTTACAAACATATGCATCAAAATACATTTAGTTTAACAAAACTCCCATAAGATTAGTATCAAGTTAATTTTTGTTTGGTTAGTATATGTGACACCATTGCAATGCCAAAGCCTGAATTTGTAGCCTGTACCAGCCAATCGACTAGCTTATTTTTGGCCTACCCCTCTTGGCCAACAGCTGTACAAAAACCATGCTTACCGTTTCCTCATTTTGATCTTCATCAGGAAAAAGGTTACGGGGTTTGAAGCGAGCCCTTTGCTCGTCTATAAAAGATATATCTTCACCCACACTTATCATTTCAGGACGTAAACTCTGTAAAATAAAACAAAGTTAAGGTTATTGAACCACTGTCACTCTCAAAAGATATCGCGATCTTGGTAAGTAGGTACTTAAGGCAGTTCATACTCTGAGAGTCCCGGAGGCACTTTTTTCAATTATAATGCTGTCTGCCACCCTTAAACTTCCTTGTGGGGTTACGAACACCTTCTTGCTCACCACTAGGGTCTTAGCAACCTCACTCGGGCCTGGGTTAAAGTTATCCATTTTTTGAGAAAGTTTTTCACCGTTGAGGAGTTCCCTCGCGAGAAGACAATCCTGACTGCAGCAGCAGGTCATGACACAAATACGGTTCTACTATCTATACAGAAAGCCTACACAAAGTTGTATGTCGAAGCTGTTCACCGTTGAGTAGTTCCCTCGCGAGAAGACAATCCTGGCTGCAGCAGCAGGTCATGACACAAATCCGGTTCCACTATCTATACAGAAAGCCTACACAAAGTTTTAAGTCGGAGCTGTTCACCGTTGAGGAGTTCCCTCGCGAGAAGACAATCCTGGCTGCAGCAGCAGGTCATGACACAAATCCGGTTCCACTATCTATACAGAAAGCCTACACAAAGTTTTATGTCGGAGCTGTTCACCGTTGAATAGTTCCCTCGCGAGAAGACAATCCTGGCTGCAGCAGCAGGTCATGACACAAATCCGGTTCCACTATGTATACAGAAAGCCTACATAAAGTTGTATGTCGGAGCTGTTCACCGTTGAGGAGTTCCCTCGCGAGAAGACAATCCTGGCTGCAGCAGCAGGTCATGACACATATCATATTTAGCTTACTAGATGGAGCGCGTAAGCTTGAAAAAAAAATGTGTTTGTCGAGTATAATTTGAATTCCAAAACCGCCCTGTATAGATTCCTAACGGTCCGTTTCAAAAAGTCGTGTCTATACAAGAAAAAATGTCGGACTTCGTTTCTATGTGTGCGTGTAATTCAGTGCCAGTTTCATAAAAAATAACGATTTCTGACAATATTATGTACTTATTGCAAAGAAAACTAATGTAAATTACAATTATAATAAACATCGATCAAAACTACAAAAGCATTTTGGTTAGTATGTTATAATTACGCGTAAAAACACTGAGAACATTATTGTACTTTACATCTGATAGGGAACACCTAATCTTTATTCGTCATTAGCATAATTGTTTTAGAGAAATCTTAGATTTTTTTTAAATTTATTGGTTCCAGAGAACATAAAGATTTATAAAAAGTAACACTTACTTACCTTTCTTATAGATTTCCCAACAAATAACTTATTTTTTCCGGAGCACTTTGATCGCACTTTACCGTACCGGCTTCGCAATTTGAAAAACACTTTTTGACCGAATGACGGTTTCAATTTGACCGGATGAATGATGTTTATGGTTGACTATTTTATTGGGAAGCGGAAATAAGGAATAAAACACGTAATTTATCTATAGTAAGAGTTATATTTACGTAAAAGATGACCAAAGTCACCTTGTCTTAGATCTAAGACAAAGCAGTTGACGGGGGTTGCACAGATCTGAGACTAAGCATACCAGAGGTTAAGTTTTTATGGGTGGGTGTAGTAGTGTGTAAGATAGAAAGAAAGAAAATACATTTATTAATGAATGGACATCACACAACACACGAAAAAATAAACAGCGTGAATGACACGGTTTGAAAACAAAAAACACAGTAAAATTACAATTTATGTAGGTAAACCACACGTGTGTGTGTGTGTGTGTGTGTGTGTGTGTGTGTGTGTGTGTGTGTGTGTGTATTTACATAGTAAGTACCTAGTATACAGGGTGGTAGTGTAAAAGGTATATATTCATCCCTTTAAAAGTCATCACCACAACGTAGCAGAATTATTTGTATGGAGGATGCTCCATACAAATAATTCTGCTACTTTTTAAGCTGTTTTTTAAGATTTCTGTTTTTAAATTGTTTAGTAAAAGTTGTAGGTATTGATGGCCATATTCACCCCCTTCAAGGACAAGACTGTTGACACTAACACCTTGTAGATATTAAAAAAGTATATAAGTTAACTAGATCTATTCCATGATAGCAGGTCTAGTATATTCAACTTTTAAAATAACTGTACTAGATACCTTAATATTTGTTTCGGTAATATTGGGAACCCGTTACCGTGTTAGTATTCTAAGCTGCATAATTATTTCATTTCATATTCTGGTTTTGCTAGTTGGGGACAAGGTCTATCACCTTGTGCTTAATTTGCATTTTTTGCGGAAAACAAAATTTAAGATAGGAGTGCATGGACAATGGCCATTGACCGCCTTTTTTGTTGCCTTGGTGTAGTGGTTCGCGCCCCGGACTACAAAACCAAGTGATGTCTTACGTCACGGGCGTCAATTTAAATCTCGAGCATAACGAAGGTTTCGAGAGCTAACTCCCGAGCGCAGCGAGGGAGTTTAGTGTTTACTCCCGAGCATAGCGTAATCCTGAGTGGAGCGAGGTGTTTAAGCTCGCCCAAGACGAAGACATCTTTATCCCCGAGGAGAATACTCTGCTTTTCACACTTCCTAAAAGGGAATAAAAAAATGTACTACAAACCTTATTTTATCTATAAGTAGACTTTGATTTTCTGGCAGTAAATTATTATTATTACCAATACCAGCAGCTTTGCATCTAATGGACTCCGATGTCATAAAATTCGTCACTCGACAGTTTTACGAAAGCATTGTTTGTAATTTCTTAAATACAAAGGGTTTTTTTTCTTTATTATTTATTTTTTTAGAAGCGCGCCCCTGTTTTTCATTCCATTCGTGCTAAAATTCTTGGCTGCCAGGGGGGGACGTGCTAGTGTGATCATGCCTACGAACTCTTATTCGAAATTCAAATCACTCTGCCTCCCTAGAGGCGTAATGAAATTGCATACAACATTGCGTGATCGATAGACTCGATACTTAAGGCCAAAACAATAGTATCGATAGACTTTCGATAGTTGAGGCAAAAGCAAAAGTATCGATAGACTATCGAGAGTTGAAGCAAAAGCAATATAAAATATCGATAGTATCGATAGACAATCGATGGTTGAGACAAAAGCAATAGTATCGATAAACTATCGATAGTTGAGACAAAAGCAATAGTATCGATAATGTCGATAGACTATCGATAGTTAAGGCCAAAGCAAAAGTATCGATAAAATATCGATAGTATCTATAGATCAGAGTATATATAGTATCTATACTGTTATCCACCATAACTGTGAAATTATCTTGGTTATTTTATATAACAGTTAACGTTTCTGGTTTATGTCGATAAATAATGTGATCTAGTTTAATAAATTTGATAGTTATATAAAATAATGTAGGTACGCGGGCCTTTGCCCACACACAACGCACGCGGGCCTCTTGTCACCCTACACGGCGACTATCTTAATGGTGTTAATGTAAACACCGTGCCTCGACCTTGGTGCGTTCCTGGGCGCACATTTGCTATGAACTCGACATTAAATTCAACAAGATGAGCTTCATCGAAAATCGTCGTACACCCACTTTAAAGTTATTATTTGGTTATTTCCTAAGGTTATTTCTAAATCTATTTAAAATCAGTAGCGGCTGGTGGTAGTATTAAATACGCATACCAAGTGTTGATAGCATCTTTGCTTGCCAAGTACCTATCCTTTGAATTCACACCAAAATTATAAACCTCCTTGCGCGTTTCGCAGTAGATAAAATAAAAGGGTATTAACCGCTAAGTCTCTGCCGATAATCCATTTCGAAAATAAGAGCTTAAGTGGTGAAATTCTGTACATAAATTTCGATTTATCATCATCATAATAGTTAGTTTCAGCACATTTCAAGTTTCCAACATTTAGATCCGAGTTCACCAAAACTTAAACGACCGATAAACGTCAATTGACGATTAATGTGACAGAATTCCCATACAAAATATTTTAAATCATTTTAAACAGGCTGATTAAAAAAATATTGTTTACCGTAATAATAACGATTGTCTTATCTTAAAAGAGAAGTTGAATGTTATTTTCTTTATTTTAACTTAGTGCATAAAGAAAAGGTAGGTAAATTGACTAACATCACGATAAATTTTTAAATCAAACAAATTTTAATAAATCACGCTGCTCTCACTTCGATTCAATAGGTATGTATTAGTGCAATTTTCCGATAGCGATTGATTGCGCTGCAATTTGTACCTACTTTCATGTTCGTTAGAAAGCTTTCTTGGTTTTGTGTCTCATTAATTCACCATTTAACAGGATGCTATAATAATCCATAAAAAGTACATACCAGAACTCCAGTTATGGGCGTCTTACTTAACCCGCTTCTGAAGTATTCCATCTGTCAAAAGATGCAAGTAGTAATATTCTTTTCTTCAGTATCAGGTTGGCATGCTCATCAGGTATTCTTAATAAAATCCTCTTTTCAGTAATAGACACTTATAATTTAAACATTATGAATTACTTTCACAACATGTTAATTACTTTTGGTCACACACATCTACATTCCTAATAGGCTAACGTTCGAATGCCCGTCCAGGATTTTAACTCCGCCGCTCTGCCCCTCCCGCGCCACCTAATATGACGCGTCCAAATACTTATTGCTGAGGTGTCATTTGGGACACATAGATAAACGCTAACAATATAAATTTACAAAACATCGATCGTTTGATATAAGAGAAGTTTATGATCAATCGATTATACAAATAAACGTCTACCGTATATTTATAGCTATCTGAAAGTCATTAAGATAAACCTTTAATAATAACACCTAGCTATCTGATGCCTAATTGACTGACTATTCACTTAAACAAACATCAAAACTAGTTATGGTTAAAGTAAGGTCTACTGTCCACGTAAATCACAGCTGTCCTCATATGCACATATCGTCATTGGTGGCATCTTGCGTATAGACTAACGATTCTCTGTGCTCGAAAACCGGCAACGTTGCATTTGCAGTTGGGGCAGAAAGATTCTAGAGAGAAGACCCTTTGATCAGACCGCTTGCAACCGGTCGCTGTGGAAAACCGTGGGGGAGGCCTATGTTGAGCAGTGGACGTCCTACGGCTTATGATGATGATGATGTTTTGGCCTAACCCATACAACACGCCTGCCTGTATTTGTTTAATGACGCCGCCGTGGACAGTATGCCTAAGTAAAGAAACTTAAATTGCTAACACACAATAAATATCTTCAGATAAAAGACCCCTACCGCTGGCTAGAAGACCCGGACTCCAACGAGACCAAAGAGTTCATAGACGCTGAAAACAAAATCACGAGGCCATACCTGGATGCGTGTCCTGTCAAGGCGGACATCAACGAGAGGCTGACTGAGCTGTGGAACTACCCAAAGTACTCCTGCCCTTTCCGGCGCGGGGACCGGTACTTCTTCTTCAAAAACACTGGACTTCAGAACCAGAAGTAAGTTGATGATTTTATCTTGGATCAACACACATGTAGATATTGCATGAAACTGAGAGGATATTTTGAAGGGTTTGCATTTAAAGCCCCCCAACGTTTGGGGGGGGGGGGGGGGGGGCTTTAAATGCAATTTTAATCTGTTGCTAACCAGTAGTATCAGTTGAAATGAAAGTCGTGCCATGTATCTAGAACAAACTTAACGATACTATTTTCCCCATACAAAAGTGCCGATCGGCTGAGAGCAGTTTGTATGAAGAAGTCAATTTTTTTTTGTGATTTCGATGTTGATCCCATATTAAAAGTTGTTGTATTTGAGCAATAGAATGACGTCACTCTCGCTTGACGCTAATTTACGGGACCTTTCCTATTCCCTGCATTTTTTTTTGTTTGGAGCGTTTGGATACCGTATTATAATGCGAAACACTGATTTATGAGTTGGGGTCATTGCATCTTTAAATAAAAATCCCATTCTAAATCTTGATTAACATAACCCGTATCGAATCGCGCAAGTACAAACCGGTATTATGGTAAGCCAGCACGTGTTTGCCTGAGCATTTTGCTCGCAATAGTCGTATATTAGAGCGATGCTACTAATTGGAGATGTAAGTCACGTAAGCGATCTATTTGGTACTGTGCAGGCATTATCAGCCACATAATCGGCACCCGCTTCATCGTACAGTAGGCACCAGTCAGCTTACTCATTTGAACTACGAAAACAACTTTTATTACGTAGGGAACAGAGGCGTTCTCAAGGTCAAAGTGGGCGGGTGGCAAGGGGGTCTCACGTGTGGCGTACGCATTCTACGGCTAATATCGGTCGTGACCGTTGACAAAACATTTTGCTCCAAGCACGCTCCATCGATATGATACCAAATAAAGATACGATGTTGTTTATGATGCACTGGCAGTTCTCCGCGCATAACCCGTGCTGTCGGATTTGACATACAAACTTTAACCCCTTTTTTCACCGACGTTAGAAAAAAACTATCCTATGGCTTTTCCCAATTTATATATCGAGTGCGTAGTACGGGTACATAGTGAAATGGTAACAAACAAACAGAGAGACAGACACTGTCGCATTTTTAATATTAAGTTAAGTATCAGAAGACCTCTGACCTCTTCTGAAATCTTGACGGAGGAAAGCTATTAAAGGCAGTGCCATGCCTAGAATTTTTCGCTTTGCTTATTATAAAACGATTAATCTTCTTGTATCTATATATATAAAAGAAAGTTGTGTTAATTACAACACTTATAATATAACTCAAGAACGGCTGGAACAATTTAAATAAAATTTGGTAATGAGATAGTTTGAAACCCTAGGAAGGACATAGGCTACTTTATGTCGCTACATAAAAATCATCAGGGGGTGAAGTGGGGGATGATAGTTTGTATGGAAAATCCGACTTTTAGTGTGGGCGAAGTTGCTGGAAACTGCTAGTAAACTATATACTAAACTTGGCGTATTACGATAACGAACCGATACGTGCTTTTTTCATACGTAGCTTCGTATTTCTTTTCTCGTAGTAAACCTTCAGTCCACTCGTTTGTAAGTCAATGTTTGTCGTAGAAACACTTGATAGAATGCTTAAACATTGATCGTGACAACTTTGCGAAGTAAATCACACGCAAGATAAACTATAATAGCAATTCCGTCAAGGTTACTTAAGTAAGTAAACATCACTCCTTTTTTTGATTGATTAGACCCGGAAATAACAATATTTTTACGAAATAACTAACGTATTACTCTTCTGCCTCTTTTTTGACTCTTCGATATTTCGGCTTTCTGGTGCAGGTTATAGAATAAGTATTAATTACAGGCAAATCCGTTAAAAAAAATATGAACCCTGTTTTAATTATCTGTATAGAGAAGGACCTAACTTCCAGAATATTATCAAAAGCAAAAGTCGACCTTAGTGTAATTTTAATTCATTCTAATATAATTAATGAGATAGTCTGTTTGAAGCATTTTCATGCTAAAAATGCTGAACTGATTTAAGTGAATAAAGTTTTGTAGTTTGAGCCCTGGAATGTAGGATAGCTTATGTTTCATAAATCAGTGTAAGGAGAGGTATGTGTTTGGCGAAGGTGTCGCCAGTTTGGCGGTAAAGGTGGTGGTAATGTAGAGAATAAGGAAAAGGCTTCTTTAGTATGTACAGAATTGATGTACAGGAATATCTACAAACGTCCAATATATTACACGCCGATATAAAGAAGGAGCAGTGGAAGAATTAGTGGAAAAACAAAGAATAGAGATAGAGTCAAGTAGGTACACAATTTTAACACACGCGCACAGAATAAATAAGACATTAAAAATTCCGCAGAAATCGCAAAGTCTTGTAGGAATTATTGATTTTTTCCGAGTGACAGCGCTGTCACTTCACATAACGTTTTGAATTGTAGATTTCGGTTTTTGGGTAAATGCAATGAGGTGCGTAGCGAAACTAAAGTGTATGGATGTGTCTGACTATGAAGGAGGCGTGCAGATGACGAATGAATGTGATGATGCGATAGTATGGGAGTGGAGCCTACATGTGAATTGCAACATTTACGCGGACAAGCGCTGTAAAACAGCAATTTACAAATAAATTCGGCTACGCGGAGTAGGGACCACCTTTACTCTAAACAATCTGAATGATCCCCAGTGTCCTCTACGTACAAGACAGCCTGGACGGCGAGCCGCGTGTGTTCCTCGACCCGAACACCCTCTCGGAAGACGGCACGATAGCCCTCTCAGGGAGCCGGTTCACGGAGGACGGCGCCACCTTCGCGTACGGGCTCTCCGCCAGCGGGTCCGACTGGATCACTATACACCTCAAAGATGTCGCCACAGGTAACGTATACAGTCTGGGTTTCGACCGGCGATAATTAATGGGCTAATGTTATCGGCTAAAATCCCCCATGTTGGGTTCTAGCTCCCCCCCCCCCCCCCCCCTCTTGAAATGGCAGCCATTATTATTTTAAGAAAATACTATTTCTATGGATCTGAAGGTCCTTCAAGTTATGAAAATGATTCATTTGAAAGGTAACACTATCGCCTGTCAAGTGAAATAAAGATCAATTTAATATTTTGAACCATTGTGGGGGATTTTAAAAAAATATATTTTAAGAAAACGAACATGAAAATTTAAAACAGTTAAGTTTTTTAAACCTATTACGAAACTAAAACCAAAAGCGTATTTTAATTTTTTTAAATTATATTATCGCTTGTCGAAACCCGGACACCCTGTATAGTCCGGCGCCTTCGCGAAATGCCGCCAATCACGCACGCGACTACCATAAGAAATCACCTTCCCCGCAACACCATCTATTCTCGCTGACATGCGTATAGGGTGGCTCGCTCCCCGCACCTCTGGCTAGTGGCTACCGCAGGCGCGTCCCGCACGAACTTGTTAGACTATAACATAAAAGGTAGAGCTGTGCATTTGCTGCTTGAATGTAAGACTTTGATCAAGTCCGTTAAAAAGTTTATATCGTATGCATCCTACCAATATTGCAAATTCAAAAGATTTTTTCCGTCCATCACGTTACTTTTGCCCGTTGGATCTAAACTGCTAAACCGATATTGATAAATTTTAGTATATACTAAATAGGACCTTGGAGAAAGACAAGGTGTAACGGGGGAAGAAAATTTTATGAGAATCCCGTCCAACATATTTTACGATGAAATCGCGTGAAACCACGACAGTGCAACGGTGGTAGTATGATTTTTACGTTGCATGCATGAATGAACTGAGTTATGTCATAGAAAGGAAAGATTGTGTCTTGGATCGAAACGCCTATTATTTCACATTCTAGCTCATTGCTAATTAGTATTTTGTCAGCGACGTAGTTCAGTTCTATACCTTCGGTGTATCTACTGTGACCGTAAATGATCTGAGATTTTTCGGCATAATAGTTTAAAAGAAAACAATTGGCAAAACATCATTTTCATTGTTGTTGCATTCATTTAATCTTCGGCACAAGGGGTATTTATGTTTTAAAATTTTACGGTGTTATGATAACAATGTTAGATACGCATGTTAAACCTTGTCCAAAAGATATCTCAGCAATTTGAAATGTAGGTATGACTGTAATGTTATGTCACTAACCAATTAAATTGTCATTTATAATTTAATTACGCTCCGTCTACTGTTATATCAGTATTTAGTATTACGATACGACTGAAATCTTATTTATTGTTTGAGTAAGTATCTAGTTTGGGAGTCCTGGTCATTTTATAGACCCATTGTGTTCGTTAATTAATGTGTCTTTACACATGTAAGTATATTTGTTTCAGGTAAAGATTACCCAGAAGTTTTAGAAAAAGTCAAATTCGCATCAATGTCATGGTCCAAGGACAACAAAGGATTATTTTATTCTGTAAGTATATTTAATATGCAAAATGTTATTTAAAGATAATGTTTTATCATCATTCATCAATGTTTGTCCTTAACCCATTAACAGCCAACGCGAAACTAATAACAATGCACTGAGACTCGAACTTAAAATGAAGACAGAGAGCTTAATTATAAAACAAAAAGATGTTTTTATGAAGTACTATATTTTTACACAAATCAGTATTTTATTAAAATTCTGGCAATCGAAGGGTAAAAAAAAGTAATTACCCTTTATTTAGCTCTTGATATTCACATTTTTACCAAATCATAAGATAATCAACCTAAATTTATTAAGAAATTTACAAAAAATATGATTTTCAACACTACTCGCTTGGGTACAGCGGCTGCAAATGGGTTAAGCAGAAAATTGATTAAATACAAAAGCTGCCGTCGCTTAAGAATTGTGACCTTAATATCAAGGGCTTTAAAAAGGACATCCTGTCGTATAAGATCCATATGACCTTATTTATTTGTTTTCCGATTTGCATCGGATATTATTTTTTTCGGCGGTAGGTGTAAAAAACGTTAGAAAGTGCTCCCAAAATTTTATTTTGTTTTATTTTGAAAAACAATATTATTTTACAAAATTTCAAGTTTATTGTCTGCATTAAAGCCTAACTAAGCACATATTGTGTGGGCAACAACATACATGTAAATTTTAAAACTTTGCCTTGCCTACCTGCCGGCCAACCACTTTCACATCACCTTAGTCACATCAAGAATTGTGCACTTCACCATGACTACACTGGAACAAGTCACGGACACACAGAGATTGCTGGAAAACACACTGCTGCAAAGGATGGCTGATTTTGAGACACAGCTCCGGGCATCAACATCTGCACTGTCCACTCCAACATCTGCACCATCCACTTCGGCTGACAGCATCGGTCAACTAAAACGCGAGTTCCATGCTTTCAAGGAGCTAGTTGGTAACATCATAAGTCTCCTGCGCCAACAGATAGCAGAGCTCTCCAAGTGTGTCGACATCTTGGAAACTCGACAGCGCCGCAAGTTCCTAGTTGTTAGTGGTATCCCAGAGTCTCCCAAAACAGATGATAAGAGCCAGCTCATCAACATTATCCACAGCAGGCTTCAACTCCAGGACATCAAAGAAGCAAGCATTGTCAGCTGCCACAGACTAGGTGTTGCCTCAGAGGGCCGGGATCGCCCAATATTGGTCAAATTTGCCGACTGCAACACGAAATCTTCAATTTGGCGTAAGAAGACTTTGCTTCGAGGGTCATCCGTTGTGTTCAATGAATTCCTAACTCGGTCCAGGCAATTGGTGTTTACTGCCGCTCGCAAACACTTTGGTATGCGAAATGTTTGGACGACGGACGGCGTCATCTCTATCAAGCTGCCTGACAACACACGCAGGCGTATAGTTTGTGCTGCTGAGCTTGACGTTCTCTCCGCCAACCACCCAGGTGTCCAGATGAATGAGCGGGAGAGGCCGGCGGCTGGTCCCAGCAGGGTCGCCTCAGTGACGAAGACGCAGCAGACTACCAGTAAGACCTCGGACGCTAATACCAAGGTGAAGCGTTCGACCCGAGCAAAGTAGTTTGAATTTGCACTTTTCCAAGTCCATTCAGTAGCTTTTGTTTAATAACGCGTATTGTGTCCAACTCGCTACCCACATATATTTTTTATTACTGTAATCTTTTATGTTTTTAAGGCTGCCCTAATTTGCATTTTTAGATAATCACAAGCACAACAAACAAGGTAGTTTTGTAATTTTTGTTGACGTTCACTTGCATTGTCACTTTGACAGATGTCAGACGGGTGTGCTCGAGTTGCGTTCCGATTCATCATTGAATTAATTGTTTACTTACGTAACGATAACGTTATTTGTTATTTCACTTTTAAATGCTATTTTATGTAATGTTGTTTATGTAAACGGTTGGCCGGTTGGCAAATGCAGACTGCAAGTAGATATAGACCTTTTATATTTTATTTAAATAGTATTTATCTTAAAATTATATTATTATTATTTTATACCAATGATATTAGACGACGATGATTCGTTTTTTTCCGCGTG
The DNA here is from genome assembly GCA_949316185.1 of Pyrausta nigrata. Taxonomy (NCBI): domain Eukaryota; kingdom Metazoa; phylum Arthropoda; class Insecta; order Lepidoptera; family Crambidae; genus Pyrausta; species Pyrausta nigrata. The sequence continues at coordinate 5,418,237 of OX438937.1, forward strand.
TGATTCTAATACCTCTTTCTACTCGACTGGTGATGCAAGCTCCTCCGCTACGCTCTCTTCACAACTAGACCCCCTTTTTGCAAATTCCAATAACTTTAACGTTTGCCACATAAATGCTCAAAGCATACCTGCCCATTATCATGAACTGGTAGACTCCTTTTCCACCTGTAACGCTCATGCTGTTCTTATTTCTGAAACAGTTTTAAAACCGAATCTAGCTTCAACCAGTTACAGTCTTCCAGGTTTTGTACTCATCAGAAATGATCGTGTCGGTAAGGGATGGGGTGGGGTCGCCATTTACCTGCGAAGTGACATTCCTTATAAGATCATTTCCATGTCATCACCGGACTGTCATGCTATGGAGTTCTTGGTTCTTGAGGTAATTCTGAAGGGAGTCAGGGCGGTCCTTGGGGTTGTCTATAGCCCACCGAAGACCAAATTTCTTCCCTCTTTTGAAGCGCTCCTTGAATCAGTTAGCACCGATTACTCACACCACATAATCATGGGTGACTTCAACGCAAATCTTCTCGTAGACACCCCGCAGTCCCAAAACCTTCGCGCTATTGTAAATTCTGCAAATTTATCTATCTTACCTTTATCTTCAACCCACCATAATCTTGACACCCCTGATACTTGGATTGATCTCATCATCACTTCTTCTGCTGACCTTGTACTCCAGCACGGACAATTAGCTGCGCCCGGGTTCTCCAGGCATGATCTTATCTACATCACCTACAAGTTAAGTACGACCAAACCCAAACCCACTGTTTTAACGCTGAGGAACTTAGCTAAAGTAGACGTTGTTAAACTAAAAGCCGACGCTTCCGCTATTGACTGGTCACTTGTGTATGCTGCGGCTAAGGTGGATGAAAAAGTCGCCATTTTAAACACAAGCCTCCTAAACCTTTATGACGTTCATGCACCTAAGCGGTCTGTCAAACTCAAACGCCCCCCTGCCCCTTGGATCACTCTCGGGGTCAGGGAGGCTATGGCGAAACGGGACCGTCTTTTTCGGGCCTTTAAGGGTAATAGGTGCGAGGAAACTTGGGAAACATTTAAAATAGCTAGAAATCGCTGCAATCAGATGGTAAGAGCAGCCAAACGTCACCACATTCATTCAAATATCGTAAATGCTTCTCAAGCCGACACATGGAAATTTTTAAAAACGCTTGGCATTGGTAAGCCAACTTCAGGTCCAAATTGTCATCCTTTCTCTCCAAATGAAATTAACGCCCATTTCTCATCCTCTGTTTCTTTAAACTCTGACATCAAATCGTCGACCGTAAATTATTTGTCTTCTTTACCCATTGCCTCCCATGATAGCTTCACTTTTTCTCCGGTGTCTGAGGGTGAGGTCCGCAAATTCATTACATCAATTAAGTCTAGTGCTACCGGCTGTGACGATATAGGCAGAAACATGATCTCGCTTGTGTTATCTCAAATCGTCCCAGTTCTTACACACATCATTAATTTTTCTCTCGACTCTGGGGTGGTTCCTGACATCTGGCGTAAAGCGTACGTTCTTCCACTTCCAAAAATATCAAACCCAAGTCAACTTAGCCATTTTCGACCCATTTCCATTCTTCCTTTTCTTTCGAAGGTTTTAGAAGCTGCCGTCCACAAACAACTTTCTGCTTTCATATTTAACAATAACCTTCTTAATGAATGTCAGTCAGGATTTCGACCCGGCCATAGCACGACCACTGCACTTCTGAAAGTCACCGAAGACATTAGAGAGGGCATGGAGAATTCTAAAGTAACCATTCTAGTTTTAACAGATTTTTTAAATGCCTTCAATAATGTTGATCATGATGTGCTCCTAGCAATCTTATCTCAATTGCGGGTCTCACCTGAGGCGCTGGAATGGTTTTCATCTTACCTTCAGGGACGCCAGCAGGCTGTTCGAAATGACCAACAGTTCTCCCATTGGTCTAATCTCACAACTGGCGTTCCACAAGGTGGCATTCTATCTCCGCTTCTTTTCTCGATTTTTATTAACTCCATCACTCACCACCTTCGTTGCTCTTATCATCTGTATGCAGACGATCTTCAGCTATACACCCAAGCAGAGGTGGCCGATATTGACTCAGCCATATCAGCTCTTAATCTCGATCTCGCATGTATTGCTGACTGGTCCGTGAAATATGGTATATCCGTCAACCCCTCAAAATGTCAAGCCATCATTATAGGTAGTTCGCGGCAGATGGCTAAGATTAGCTTGGAATCGACTTCTCCAATCTTATTTAACAACGCTGTGATTCCTTACAGCGAAAATGTCAAGAACTTAGGGCTATACATGGACAACACCCTCTGCTGGTCAAAACACATTGGCGAGGTCAGCAGGAAAGTGACAGCCACTCTACGGGCTCTCTATAAATTTAAAAATTTTCTCCCTCTTCACACGAAAACTCTTCTCGTTCAGTCCCTCGTCCTCCCTCTTCTCGACTACGCCGACGTGTGTTGTACGAATATCAGTGAAGCTTTTCTCAATAAACTTGACCGTCTCCTCAACAATGGTATTCGTTTCATCTTTAGTCTCCGTAAGTACGATCACATTTCTGCTTACCGTTCAAAGCTTAAATGGCTTCCCATGCGTCATCGCAGAGAAATAAGAATCCTGTGCACCCTCTTCAACATACTTCGTAGCCCTCATTCCCCAACGTATATGACGCAGCGCTTCAGCTATTTGGCATCCACAACTTCGCGCAACCTTCGCTCTTTCCATAGTCTCAATCTCCACACACCACTTTTCAAGTCCGGCTTTATGTCGAACTCTTTCACAATCTCTGCGATTCGACTTTGGAATTCTCTCCCTAATGAGATCAGAATGTCACCAAACAAATTTTAATTGAAAAAGTCACTCCGTGCCCACTATCTTCACCTTGGCTCTCTTCAGAACTAACCTTTTTTTTGTTCATTCTTTTCTTTTCGTTTACCTAGATGTCGTCAATATCTTCAATTTCGTTAATTGTAAATTCATTTTTGTGTATTTTATGTATGTTTATCATTGTTTTATATATCTTTTTATTTATTTGTGTAATATTAGTATGTATGTTTATGTTGAAATATTAATGCATTTTATAATTTATTTTATTTAATTGCAAATGTTCCGCCACTGATTCAACTTTCTGCATCTCCAAGCGGTTGACTGGTAGAGAATGCCCTAAGGCATTAAGTCCGCCAATTGTACAACTTACAGTGCAATAAAGTTTAAATAAATAAATAAATAAATATTTATTTAAATCATTAATAACTGCTGTTGTTGTACATACAAAGCATTGTTCGAACTCTAATAAAAGACGTTTTATGTGATTTTATTATAGTATTTAATAATCATTTACATATCAGTACTTTGTTTCGAATATGCAGACGAAAACTTTGAAATGTCTATTCATTTGTATTTAAGCAGTTGCAATAATTACGGAATGTTATTTTATTACTGAGCATAACTTAAAATAATTCAACCGTTGAAATTCAAATAAAACAAGTGTAATAAATTCTTAGGGAATCAATAAATATCAGCTGGTTTAAACACAACAGCCTATATATAAGACTAACTAATAAATTCCGTATAAACCTATTTTTTTTAAAGTTATTAAGTGGTATTTTTACACAACTGCCCCAAAAACGGAGTGTAATGTAAGCTCACGTCACGTATTTCCATTGCAATGATGTTTTTTTTATTACCAGCGGTATCCGGAGCAGACCGGCAAGACGGACGGCTCGGAGACGGAGGTCAACCGCGACCAGAAGCTGTGCTACCACCGGCTGAACACGCCGCAGTCGGAAGACGTCATCGTCGTCGAGTTCCCTGAGGAGCCGCTGTGGAGAATGTCAGTCTTTGCAGGTTTCATTACGTCATTTAGAACTGTTTGTAACTTATAAATGACTAGCAGTTCCCAGCCACTTCGCCCGAGCTAAACGACGGTTTTTCATACAAACTTTCTTCCCCCATTTCACCCCCTTGATGATTTTATATCGCGACAAAAAATATCATATGTCCTTCCCAGGGGCTCAAACTATCTCTGCACTAATTTTCATTTCAATCGGTCCAGTAGTTTTGGAGCCTTTTCAATACATACAAACAATCAAATCTTCCCTCTTTATAATATAAGTGTAGATAGAGCTGTGTAGCGAACTAGCGAGTCCCGAAGGCAGTACAGATTCGCCTTCCACTACCTACACTAGGCTCTTGTGGTATAGTATGGCACAATAGAACTCATTGTAGGGTTGAGGCCTGCAATTATTATTTTTTTGTATGTTAATATTATACTTATTATTCTCTCATATTAACTTTTACTCGCTACTTTAACTCGCATTTGGTTGTTTTATGGCCAGACGCGGTTTGTATTTTAGGTGCACTTTTCTTATTATATTTTTTCATCAAAATCTAAAATAACTACATTAGGTATAATGATTGTTCAAAGAGCATTAACTAGTGGAGTTGCATATTTAAGATTTCATTTAATAACGCTATTCTTTTTTCTCATTAACAGTGATATCAATACTCACATCCTGGGGCAAGACAAACGCTCGTATGTCTTCTCTGGTACTTGTAGATTATTAAAACGTACTAAACATAGATTAACTATTAAAAACTATTCAATTAGATCTTAAACTTTGAACAAACATGCGCATAAAATATAATCATTGTAGTAAAATGATAAAGGTTCTGTAGTTAGTTGCATGTATGGTCGCAAAACTATTGTTCATAATAATAGGTACGGCATACATTTGCCATTATAGCAATTAGAACTAAAATATTTAGTTAGCAAAGTAACATCACTTATTTCTGTTTATTAGAGTTGGCTACGTAATTACTAACGCTCCCGCGTGTCTTCGTCCGTGCAAGTATCGGATTTCCCATTCACACCTTCAGTTTATTCCGTTACAATAAAGTATCAGTTTTAGACAAATAATGCTGGTCAATATACGAAATTCACCAACTACTGATGCACTACATCTCTTACGTATCCGGGGCCCAAGTCTGCTAAATTACACTAGTACAATTTAATAGGCGGTTTACCTTTAGCTGTCACAGCCGAAATTCTGTAGGAGATTGTCGTCATTCATATTATTTATTTTTTGACGACCGTCGTGTTGTTGTGCTCCGCGCTACAAAACCAGAGGCTGCGGGTTCGAATCTCGCAAGTATTGTTTTGTGTGATGAGCACGAGCATTTGTACCTAAGTCATGTATGTAAAACTTATAGTAGTATGTCTATCCGTTATCCTAGTCACCATAGCACAAACTTACGCTTAGTTTAGGGCTAGATAATTGGTGTGTTTGTTCAAACAATTTATTATAATTGACTGCCTCTTTGGACTAGTGGTCAGCACGCTGGGTACTATCCACGAGGTCCCGGGTTCGAATCCCGGGTCGGGCCGAAAAGTGTTGGGTTTTTTGTGTCTTGAAATAACTCAGACACAGCTCCGGAGTCAGTAAATTGGTGGTGCTAATACCCTCATGCCTCGAAAAGCACGTTAAGCCGTTGGTCCTGCACCTGATTTCTTTACGGTCATGTCGGACTGCCGTCTCACCGAATTATCAGAGTGAAAGAACAGAGAGTGCCCCTATTGCGCACACACTTGTGCACTATATTATCTCTCGCGCAGTTGTCTAATTTCTGTTGAGATAGGCCGCTGTGGTCGGAATTCGGCTAGGAGGACATACTATATTATTATTATAATTATTGCTATTATAACTTATTTCCCCTGAACAGCGGCGCGGAGGTGACGGACTGCGGGCGGTACCTGATCGTGTCCCCCGTGAAGGACTGCCGCGACAACCTGCTGTACTTCGCCGACCTCTCGAAGCACCCCAACATCTCCGGCATACTGCCCCTCACGCAGATCGTGCATAAATTCGAAGCGGATTATGAGGTGTGTGGGAGTATATTCAAACTATATTTTCATGTTTCCAGACACAATAAACATTCAATTGTTATAGGAACGCCCGCAGTCTTAAGGTCATGTCAAACTATACCGGCTTCGCAACAGCACGGCTGCTGCACGGCGTCTCCGCGAATTTACAAATTATATTGTACGACTAACAACTTAATGCTCTAATTTGAATGGCAAGTTAATTGCTGGGTTGAGGCGGTGTCGGTTTAGTGTACCACGACCTTAATGATCCTCGAGGCGTGCAATTTTTTTGGTCCTGTAAATATCGTACACAAAAATTCATTGACCGTCATTAGTGGACCCCGAACCTACGACCCTTCGCAATCGGGGCGAAAAATCTCACAACTTCGCAACCGATAACGTTAGTCACCCGACGAATCATTGTAAGTGCTTGCTGCGTCAGTAAGCCGGCGTTAGATTTCAACAATACTTTGGAAAATGTAATGTTCTTACTCCCAGCATAAAAGTTTAAGAGCTAAATTTAGACCCCTCATACTTACCACAAGACATTGTTAGCAAGCAAGATGTTGTATTAAGCGTCTTCCTTCTTTCTTCTTTAGACCTTACTCACTTACAACATGGTTGAAAATCGTAAGATTCATGTTCTCAATGAAGGTTTACATTGAAAACCTTGTGTATCCGCAGTACGTGACGAACGAGGGCTCCGTGGCGATATTCCGCACGAACAAGAACGCGCCCAACTACCGGCTCATCAAGATCGACCTGGACAACCCCGCAGAGGACAACTGGGAGACCTTGATATCGGTAAGGTAACCACATCACCGCTAATTTTACCCGACTGCAGAAGGAGGTTTATGTTTTTTGAGAGAATATAATTGTTTGGCACGCCCATTAGCACAAACGGCTGGACAGTTTTTGATGTATAAGGTGTCGTTGAATTCGTCAGGATTGTGGTAGTGACATAGGCCATATACATTTTAAAAATGGCGGTCGCAAATCACAACAAATGGGGGCTGGGGGGTTTGATTTTCTCCCCAACCATAGCAATAAAGGTATCAAATGAAAGCCAGTGAAAATAACATTTCAAAAATATAGTAACTTTTGCGATCAGTGTTTTGTTTTTTCAATAATTATGTTTTCTTGTTGACGTTACATCTTCGAAACGCTACGTCCTATTGTTGTCGGACAACTCTAAGTTTCCTTGAAAACGAGAAAGTGCCAAAAGCACACGACTGTCATAGAAAATCGCCTTCCCCACAACAACACCTATCCCCGCTGACACCTAGCATCCCTCGCCCACCACACCGAGAGAGAGATCTTGTCGGACTATACCTGTAATGAGTTAATTTTACGATAGATTAAATGGTTTTTGGTTGGCGTGATAAGCTTTAAAAAGTATTAATTTTTTTATATTATTGTTATAAAATTGGTTCAATGATTCAACTATAAAACGGAATTTGTTAGGATAACATACTTCATTGCATGTTATTAGCATTATTTTCGTACATGTCACATTATTATTATCATCACATAAAATAACATGAATTGAAAATACTACTAAATTATAATATAGTGTAACCAAAGAATGGTATTCAGATTTTTTCGCGACTAGGATTTTTAATGTATGTAAAATCTCATATTTTAGCATGCTGGCGGAACTCTCACATTGTTACGGTATACATACTCAATGTTCCAGACACAAAGGCATTGGACATTGGCGGATTCGATGCGGCATTAGAACCACCATTGCTAATTTTAACGCTAAACGTGTTGAAAAAGAATTGAATCTATTTTAAAAGTATTTGCTTTACAAAAACTAAAATGAAGTTTATTTTTACAGGAGCATCCGAGTGACGTACTGGATTGGGCGTCGGCAGTAGATAATGACAAACTAATAATTCATTACATCAGAGATGTAAAGGTTAGTTAAATGTGACCAAAGTGTATTTTTTCTATAAGAAAGAAATTAACAAACACACAGTTACATGAAGATGACCGAAACGCAATATGACGATTCTGCCACTCATCAAAAGAAACGGCTATGCACATACTCTGCTCAAGCGAATCGCTTATGAGCAAAATAAGTATTCATCTAGGCAGCATGCCAAACACCCTGATGAAATAGCACAAAGAATGTGACAATTATTGGACTCCACGGGCATAAGTAGTAATCAAAAGGGCTGCCACAATAGACCATTGGTCGAGATGTCTATGATCTGGCCTAAAAACAAATAATAATAAGTGATATAAAGTCGAGGAGCAGTCGAGCAGGATTGCTTACTAAACGCGTCTTTTTAGCAGTTCCTGTAATTGTTTTATTTGCGTTTTTGTTTCAAAATGTACAAACAAAGGTAATGATCTAAAAATTATTTAGCGCAATATACTTAATACGCCTTAGAGTATCAATTTTGACCCAATGTTTAGATGCGCGGATAAAGCACCTCAGCAGCTTGTATCTAATAATTTATAGGTTGAAAATGATTTTAAATAAAACAGAATCTTTCGGGTATTTTTAAAACTTAACATTAAACAAACTACTAAGTATTTTTCATTTTTCAGAGTGTACTACAACTGCACAATCTATCGAACGGGCAGCTCATCCGGGACTTCCCGTTGGACGTGGGTTCCGTGGTAGGGTTCAGCGGCAAGAAGGAGCAGACTGAGATCTTCTACCACTTCATGTCTTTCCTCACTCCCGGAGTTATCTACCACGTCGACTTCAAAAAGACGCCGCTCGAACCCACGGTCAGTGTCATCCCAGGATTATTTCTAATTGGCCTAATGGTTGACTGGTATAGAATGTTTAAGGCAATAAGTCACTGCATCGATACTAATATTATAAATGCAAGTGTGCCCGTCCGTCTGTAACCTCTTTATTCTTAAACCGATTTAGATGATATTTGGTATCCAGATAGTTAAAAACTTTGGTAAGGACAGCAACTTTTGTTGCGATATAAAAATATCAAGGGTTTGAAACTTTACATGGGGAATCTGGCAGGCTATTTTCGTCACGAAAATGACAAAATACAATGTAAGTTGGTGTAGGAAATCCGACATTATTGCGAACCAGGGGAACTGATAATAGTGTAAAACTTAAACGTTGTAGTAGTTGGAGTTGATCTAAAATTCATTGTATAATGACTTTATTGGTTAATTTCTGTTTTCAGAAGAAAATTGTGAAAAATGCAAGTTGAACTTTCTGTAATTACCAGTTTTGATAAGATATAAAAGTAATGATTTGAATGTAGCTAGACTTGTTTGAGTATAAATCTATTTATCATTCAATTTAAAAGCCCTTGTCGGTGGCGTTTCTTCTATTTCAAATAGTCATTATGTAGGTAGTTTTAAATTTACTTACAAAGGCCTTTAGGTAAATTGATGTAATTAGCTTTGTAATTCTTGTACACAATTGATTGCTTATATTTGTTTGTGTGTAAATAAAATATTTTTTTCACTTTTAGGTATTCAGGGAAGTAAAAGTGAAAGGATTCGACGCATCGCAATATGAGGCTAAACAAGTATTTTATTCAAGTAAAGATGGTACTAAAGTTCCTATGTTCATCGTTTCCAAAAAGGTTTGTGTATTTTGCAATAATATATTGAGCTCGATTCCAATGTGTCCTGTCTAAGATTAAGTTCAGTTTCTCTCGTTCTCAGCCAAACAAACGAAAAGAGACAGATTATGGTTGTCAGTTGCTAAGGAAATTAAAAAATCTTTAGACAATTTAGTAGCATGTCATTCGATGACGTCTAAAAGTCAAAAACATTGAAAAATGTAGAAAATAGCAGCACTTATACTCGGCCCGGCGAACCTTGATCCCTATGACATTGACAGTTATTCCTACGACACAACATTCTAGTGGCGTCACGTTACATTAGAATTGAATTGGAGGCTTCTAAAAATGTCATTTATCAAGGTAATGTAGATATTATATGCCATTACAATGATATTCCGTCGGAATTATAACAATTCTTAACATTTACAAGAAATTATCTCAATCAGACTTTACGTTTACGTCCTGCAAAAGTTACTTTGTTCGGAAGATATCGACTAGTGCGGAAAATATCGATAAACAAATGTCGATAATGGAAACGAGTGTACATGATTTATAATCATGTACACTCGTTTTCCTCTGAAGAGGAAGCAACATAAAATCATTTAAGTTATAGGTGCTGAGCTGAATGTTATAAAGTTGCATGAAATTGTTTTTATTTCACTCAAATTTATAAAATATTTCTGGGGACACTAAGTTTTGTTTTATTTAAGATTAGATTTTATTAGTATCAGTTTTCATGTGTGGCATAATTAAGTGATAAATTATGAGTGTCATTGCTTTTTCATACTTAAGTACGAGTACATTCTCTATTGAATAGAACGGAGCGCGGCATACATGCACTCACGATTGTATACCCAAGAGAATTAAAAATTAACTGTAGGACCCAAAAACCAAATAAAACAAAAGCTGTACAGCGATCATTTATTTATATATTTTAATCTGAATCTGATAATGACATTAGGGTTTGTGTCACGAACTTGGAATCTGAACTGCAGCTGCTGTCGCCTACGTTTATCAAAAACGGCTCATCTACAATGCTGTCGTATCGCACGTCTCGATTCCAATCATCAAAACAAAGTTTTAAAGCATTATATTGGCAGTGGTAGCCAAATCACTGCGTGACCTTTGGATTTTGCCATTTCATCCAAAAAATATGTCCGCTTTTTTTGCTGTTTCTGCAGGTTCAGCAGTCTGACCAATTCTTTTTTGAACATTTGAATGTTAGCTGCCACACCATTGCGTTGCAACCATTCTAGGATTTACCCTTTATTATTGTTGCTGGTAGTGCTTTATTCACTTGGACGGAATGGTGTCGGGAGGGGGGAGGGGGGGGTTGATCAAAATATATGGTGGGGCACATTTAAATTATCCATCATCACTTCGTGATCATCGGTCGTTTTAACTGATTTAAGGGCCCACAAGCAATTAGGCGCAAAACCGCTGTACCAGCGTGGCAGATAATCAAACGCTGACCCTTGCCTTCTGGCGCTTTAGTACGGGATTTTGCTGTGTCGTCTGTCCATATTTTGGGGCCTGTGTGATTGGCGTTGAGCCACGTTTCGTCCAGGTTAACCACATTGTCCCAGTTCTCAATAGTCTTTATTTATCGTAAAAAAATCACATCTCATCAGTGCTTTAACCTTCCGCTCCATTAACACTTTCCATACCGCCTTTAAATAAATCAGCTGATTTCAGCGACGCCAATAACTTTTTCCTAATCCTGTTCTTACTTGCAAAAAAACATTAGAATTAAAATTTCTGGCACCGACTCCAAAAAATAACAGATAATAAATTGGAAATAGGTTTCTTGTACAATTCCGTAGAACAGTTAGGTCATTTAAATATTATTTTGTACTTTTTGGAAGAGGAAGGAGCTGCACCTTTGGCTTTGTTTTCTTAGCATCCTATACAGTACCTGACAAAACATCTGGTGTTTTAATTAATAAACTCCTAATTTTTAAGGAGTTCCACTATCAGCTCAGCTCCACATAATGACTATCAGACGTAACAACATGTCAACATTAAGATACTAGTACGAAAACACTATACGTGCCTTCAAAATTTAAGGGTTTCCCTCGAATACACCAAGATCCCATCATCAGATCTCGACTGGGCCAAAATGGGACCAACTAGAAGGTATAGCCTCTAGGTAAACTTTTTTTTTTTCAAATCGGTCCACAACTGACTGAGATATGCGGTAACATAACCACAAAAAAAAACATACAGTCGAATTGATAACCTCCTCCTTTTTTGAAGTCAGTTAAAAAAGTTAAGTTTCATCGACACGCGACCCATCACTAACATGAACTGTCATAGGGATCAAGGTTCGCCGGGCCGGGTATAATTAAACGTTTTAAAATTATTGTAGCCCTTTTTTGTTTGTTCAGCAGAGAAAGAGAGATTATGAACTTAAATTAAACTTAGACAGGGCACATTGGAATCGAGCCCAATTTTTGCCGAGCTAAGGAAACGGTTTAGGTCGTTATTTTTGTGTTTGTCTTATTTTTAAATGAATAATTTCATTAAAAAATAATAAAATTAATAAAAAGTCCATAAAATTCATTTATTTCTGCATATAGACCTAACTAGGGGCACTTATACACGTCCCAATCATAACCCTACCAGAATGTACAGATTATTAAAAAGATCTGTCATGAAACAAAAACAGGTATTTTTTCATTCTTCCCCATCACATACAGTTTAATGTAAATCTTTATGACACGCCGCTTTTATAATACCCAGGATCTGCCCCTGGACGGGTCGAACCCGGCGCTGGTGTACGGCTACGGCGGGTTCAACATCAACATCCAGCCCAGCTTCAGCGTCACGCGCCTCGTGTTCATGCAGCACCTGCGCGGGCTCGTCGCCATCCCCAACATACGCGGCGGGGGGTAACTACATATGCATTTTTGTTAATTCAGCGGTGGCAGGCTCCGTTAGGTGCAGCTTGTTAGCGTAGCTACCACCCTCCCACCGGATCCCGGCACCGAGCAGCTTGCCGTGTTCCGACATCGAGTGGGAGTGCCAGTACATTTTGGGTAAGCTCGCTCCACCGACGAGTCTGTCGACGCCTCGTCTTGTTTAGTCAAGAGCGGGCCCATTCCAAATAAAAAATAAATATGTTTAACCACCTTGGAAATACGACCTATTTATCGAATATTTTTTATACTCTTACTGCCGCACTCAGAGTAATTATCAATTTAATTTAATCTTTCATTAAGTCAGTTCTGACACTTTCACTCAATGAAATAGAAAAGGCCTGCATGAAACTTAATGAAGGATTAACTTTAATTGACGTTCCCGAGTACGGCAGTTAAACACCTTTCTAAGCTTACATTAAATACTACAAACTACTGAAACTACCCTAACCTACCTCATTGAAATGCAAAGATTGTTCACATTTCAATACTCAATAGTAGATTATTCACCAAAGGGGTAGCGGTAAAAGTAGCATCCTGAGTGAAGCGAGGGGTTTAAGCTCGCCCAAGACGAAGACAAGTTTATACCTGAGGAGAATACAGATATTCACACTTCCTAAGAGGCAATGAAAAAAAATACTACAAAAAACTTATTTTATCTATATAATTAAATCCTTTGACTTTCTGGCAGTAAATTATTATTATTAACAATACCAGCGGCTTTACATCTAATGGACTCCGGTGTCAAATAAATTTCGTCACTTGACAGTTTAACGAAAACATTGTTACAAACAATGAGGAAGGATTTCCCTAGTGACAAAAATCAATACTTAAAAATACGCTAGATGGCGTCGACCACTCTTAAGTCAGGTAGATTGTTATTTATGAAAGAGGCTGGTTATACTGTTATGTTTAATGTTTGTGTTTTTAATTCACGCGTACTCAAAGGTCGTGGTCGCGTTTGCATGACGTGTAATTGAACATTGCCGAGTAGGTAGTGTGAAAATTAGTTTTGTTTTATTTCAAAGTTTCGCCAAACAAAACGCGTATCTATAGCCGCGTTATAGCGCTGAAGCACTGCTTTCTATAGTGTTGAGCTGTGTTGCCCTGTCACGGTAATAAACTGTCAAACAGTACGCGGCGCTAACTTTGTCGGTACACAACAACACAACGCTATAGAACGCAGCGCTTTGACGCGCTCTAAGTACGCTTTTTTTTCTTTTTCACAGTGAATACGGCGAGCGGTGGCACAACGCGGGCCGCTTGCTCAACAAGCAGAACGTGTTCGACGACTTCCAGGCGGCGGCAGAGTTCCTCGTGGAGGAGAAGTACACGCGCCCCGACCTCATCACCATCCAGGGGGGGTCCAACGGGGGACTGCTAGTGGCCGCCTGCATCAACCAGCGACCGGACCTGTACGGCGCTGCCATCGTGCAAGTGGGGTGAGCTACAGAATAAGTAGGTGGCAAAAACGTACCGACGCGCGGCGACCCATTGTAGTGGGCTAATCGACTTGGGTGTCGCGCGCTCGTTTTATTCACCGGCGGCGCGAGACACTACGTTGCTGGCCAGACGAGCATGAATAAAGTGCTAGAAAGGTGCGCTAGATAGCGTTAGTAGCTTCTTGTAGCAGTCAATCCTATCGCGTTGCATGATAGTACGTCACTGAATAGGTTTAGTGTATTATGAATCATATCCCAGAGTAATAGGAATAAAATTATCTTGCAATGAATTTCTGTAAGTGTCTGAACGAGAATGTGCCTGACTTTGAGGCGAACTAAATTACACCATGTATTCTTTAAATTTTATTGTAAACTCAAACTTCTGTAAAGAGTACTAGTACTTATTCTGTGGTATTAGTACTAAGTATGAGCTCATCACCATCCAAAGGGGTTCAACGGGGGGCTGCTAGTCGCCGCGTGTGTCAACCAGCCGACCGGATCTGTACGGCGCTGCTATCGTGCAGAGTTAATAGGACATAGGGCCCACTATACTTGTTTATTCTACAGTCGCTTATGCATCGGAATAAACATTTTCGTGAAAAATTGCACGTTCAAAACTGCATGAGATGTTACCAATGCAAATGTAGGTGTAGCTCATGTGTCAACTCTTGTTGCTCTTAACTCGTACTTTTGACCTTAGTTATTAAAATTAAACATGTGTTGGGCAATTCCAGACTTAGTCTAGAGTTTACCAACATATTTTTAATTTTAAATCAGTCTATTTAGTATTATTTGACATATTTTGTATGGGAATTCTGACAAATTAACCGTCATTCGATGTTTACCGACTGTTTAAAAGCCTGTGAACTCGGGTCTTAGACTACTGGAATTTCTAGTCTCGTAAGTTCCCTTCTTATCTACAAAATAAACGGGAGTTAATGCAATACTATACCCCCAAAAGTGCTTTTTCACATGTGTTTTCATTAACCGGAAATCACTTCCATCATCGTAATAGGTAAAATTACCTATAAGTTAACAATTCGCCGCTTATGTATTTAGCTATGTTTACAATGAGCTGTATCGTTGCAGAGTGCTGGACATGCTGCGGTTCCAGAAGTTCACGATCGGCCACGCGTGGGTGTCGGACTACGGCAGCTCGGACAACGCCACGCACTTCCAGAATTTGCTCAAGTACTCGCCGTTGCACAACATACATCCGCCTGATGATGGTAAGATGATTCGCACTATTTAGCTTTTTATTATAGTTTCTTAAGATGGTCATTTTTTCAAGCATTTATTAAGTTTCATCTGTTTCGGTATATATTTTATTTTATATAAGTCTTTATGTCTTACTTTTTATTATTTCTTACCTAGGGGTGGTGCGTTAATTTTGATATCGAAATATGTTTTTATTAATAAACAAAAACTATATCAATTTGATACGCTTTCATTTAATATCGTAATTTTACTAGTGCGTTCACAAAGTGCACAAGTGCGCTTTGCTAGGTCAAACATAGTTTTGGGTCGACAATCGAAAAATAATAATGTCTTCCTAGCTGAATTTCGACTACGGCGGTCAATCTCGACAGAGAGCAGCCAACTGCGCGAATGATTTTATAGTGCACAAGTGTGTGCACAATACACTAGTGCACTCTCTGTTCCTTCATTGTCATAGTTCGGTGAGACGGCAATCCGACATGACCGGAGAGAGATCAGGCGCAGGACCAACGGCTTGACCTGCTTTACGAGGCACGGGGATGTTATTAACACTATCAACTTCCTGACTCCGGAGCTGTCTGAGTTATTTCAGGATAGAAAAACTCAACATTTTCGGCCCAACTCGGGACCTCGTGGATACCCAGCGTGCTGACTACTAGACCAACGAGTAACACGTACTTACAATAGTGTTGACCTGTCCCCCGTCCCTCAGAGCGCGCGCAGTACCCGGCGACGCTGGTGCTGACGGCGGACCACGACGACCGCGTGGTGCCGCTCCACTCGCTCAAGTTCATCGCCGCGCTGCAGCACGCCGCGCGCCGCACCAAGCAGCACCGACCGCTGCTCGCGCGCATCGACACCAAGGCGGGCCATGGCGGAGGGAAACCCACCGCAAAGATTGTAAGTCTTTCTTTACTACTTGCTTGTCTTTACAAAATCTAAATTAACCACAGCTTTGCTCCTATGCTTAACAAAAAAATGTGAGCCTGCAAAAACTACAAAAAATCCTAATTTTAACCTCAACTTTCAGACGCTCGCCAAAAAAATCTACGCAAATTAAATATTTTTCTTAGAATGCCCGCTGCGTATTTTCTGTTCTGCATACAATTTCAATTGATAAAACATCATCGATAACCCGTTTGTAAGAGAGAATTGGGTTAATTATTTTGTAAATTAAAAGTAGAAAAATAAAACTGGGCCCAAAGCCCTGGGAAATCTTTCTGGAGCGAGGTTCGCTTTCGCTAACGAAATGTTAAAATATGTATGCAAAAGTCACGTGATATTTCGATGGCTTATGTCAGTTTCATTTGTTAGCAATAACGAACATCGCTTGAGAATAAGCTTGGCTACGGGATCTATATTTTTTACATTGATATTACCCGTATGAAAATAATTATGGTAAAAATATGTATCTTTAGTTAGTATAAAAAATATTTTTCATCTCACCTGTTGTAAGTTGAACTTTCATGTGTAGATAGTCGGGTGGGAAATAGCTTCCCTCCTACTTTATACTCCTACTATTGAAGGCCACTATCGAGAGTATCGATAGTTATTATTGCAATAGTCAGAGCTGTATCAGCTATCGATGTTATCGATATTGCATCTATATTTTTAAATAATTTAATGAATTTAATTTGTAAAATTTAATAACTATAATTCACAAATACCTCGTTGAGGTCATAATGTAACTTAATTAACCATCTTTTTGCCTGTATGTATTGTCTGCTGTTATATTATGAAGTGAATATATGAATATGATAGGTAGTGATTTTAATATTGAACTTTGATACAATCATTACTATATTTATCATTTATCATTATCATATTTTATCGATACTATAGCTTTTGCCTTAACTATCGATAGTCTATCGATATTCTATCGATACTTTCCTCACAGTCGAAATGAAAAATAGTATGTTTAACTCGGGTGAAAGCACCCATTCCACTCTCGAGCTATTGGCGCTCTCACTTCGTTCGAGCGCCAGAAACTTCTTGAGTGGAATGGACACTCGTCCCTTGTATAACAATCTACTATCGATAGTTGAGGCAAAAGCAATAATATCGATAAAATATCGATAGTATCAATACACTATCGATAGTTAAGGCAAAAGCGAAAGTATCGATAGTTGAGGCAAAAGCAAACTATCGATAAAATATCGACAGTATCGATAGCTGAGGCAAAAGCAATAGTATCGATAAAACATCGATAATTTCGATTGAGTATCGATAGTTGAGGCAAAAGCAATAATATCGATAGTATCAATTTCAGTGTTGGGCGTAATTAATTAATATGTTTAATTGAATTACTAATTTCATGATAAGTAATTGAACTACTGTAATTAAAATTACATGTAATTGGAACTATTTTAATCAATTACATAATTGGTAATTTTAATTACATTAATTATAATTCAAATTACTGAATTACTTTTATATAATTAAGTGAATAAAGTCGGTTTTTTTGTTTGTGTAAACAATCTTGGATTTCTTTTTTTACGAAAGTATTAGTTTTAAAATAAGATAAACACAAAACTCACAATCTACATTGGTAAAGTCATCGTTGAAGACCGATATCTTTTCAAATCAAATAGTTTATTAATTTTATTCATTGATATTATTTTAAGTTATAAAAAGTTTGTTTACATTGTTCAACTAGCAAAGAAAAACGGACTATTCTCGTTCGCAACGCAACACAAACATCATGCGTAGTATAAAGTTTTCTATGATTTTGTGGGTGGGTGCACTGCTAAATGCGACTGTAACTGCGCACGCGGCGGATAGGCCATAGAATGAGCCCGAGAGGCGCGGGGGGCTTACAATCACCCACCCCGCGTGTACTTCTCTCCGGAAACAAGCGGCGTCACACACTCGTTGGCATTGGTTTCGACAAGTCAAATCGCTTGCGTATCTCTTTTTGCGTATTTTTATTATACAAGTACCCACTGAAATGGCGTCTAACACTGAACAAGATGAAGACGACCCAACAACCGAGGAGGTGTTGCCCTGTATTTTTGATGGCAAGTTTTTTACCTATTTACCTGAATCTTCAAATAAAAAAGAGTAGCACGGTGCACGTTATGCGCACCACAAGAAGTTAAAATTAGTGGATCACGTAATGCAACTTCGAATTTTGTCACTCATTTAAAACGAAAACATTACGAAGTGACATTTAATGAATACGTGAGCTACTCAAAAACTCATAAGCTACTCAAAAGACATTTTTCTACAAAGCAAAATATGCAATTGTCACTAAGACAAGACGACTTTAATCGCCATATTGCTAATTACTTTATACATTCCATGAGTCCGTTGCAAAGCGTCGATAATCCCTATTTCAAAAAATTTGAGATATCTAGATCTGGACTCAGTGTGATGAGTAGAAGGACACTCGGGCGATGCATAAATGAAAATTATGAGAAGTCACTTAGTGATTTGAAAAAAGAGCTCGAGGATATTAAAACCGTTTGTACTACAGCAAATATTTGGTCAGGCAAAAAACGAAGCTTTTTGGGTGTGACGTGCCACTGGATAAACCCAAATTTAGAAAGTTTCCGCAACATTAGCCTGTCGTCGTTTTGCTGGCACTCACAGTTACGACAGGATTGCTTTATTGCTGGAAAGTATTCATACAGAATTTGATTTCGATTGTCAAAAAGTTTTGGCAACTGTCACTGATAGTGGAAGTAACTTTGTGAAAGCCTTGAAAGAATTTGGTTTGGAAGAAGAATCTTGCAATTTTAATGATGAAGAGTCTGAATCTGAAGGAGATTAATCTGTTTCTGTAATTGGACAAGTATTAGACAGTGGAAGCATTAGCAACACAAGTCAATCACTTATGGATCCATTAAACGATCCGTTGTCTTTGTCCATAGAAAATGTGAATACCGGAGCATCAGCAACGCAGCTACTATCGACTCAACAGTTACTAACTCACTTAAGATGGTGTGCTCGTAAACTAAGTTTATGTTGCCCTACAGACAGTAATAAAGTGTTGAACGTCCCTAATACAAGTTTTTCCACAATACATAAACAAGTTTTGACGAAATGTACCACATTGTGGAATGCCGCTAACCGACCAAAATCAGCTGAAATTATTCAGGGCATCATTGGACATACACTTTCAAGACCTGGAGCTACAAGGTGGAATAGTGTGCATGATAGTTTAAAACAAATATCTTCAATTCGTTCAAAGAGTGCACAGTTACACCTAGCTCTTAATATAAAAAATCCATTAATGGAAATTGACTTTCAATACATTGATGAATATTTGAAGTGCTCAAAACCTATCGCTGAAGCGCTTGATATTCTACAGGGTGACAATTTATTTTACGGGATTGCGCTACCAACATTGCTTTGACTACGAAAAAAATTTTCAAAATTGACTGAGGAAAACTTTAATTTCTGCAACTCTTTAGCGGCCAAATACCTAGACAGCGTCAATGTAAGATTCCAAGATTTCTTTGATTTGTTTACACCTACAGGAATCGAGGCAATGATTGCAACAATTTCCTATCCCAGATTCAAGGATAAGTGGATGGTTGTTATTGAGCAGCAACGCCATCGAAGAATAAAATATATGTTCAAACAACAAATAGCCCTAGAAACTGAAATCCTAGAAGAAAATGCAAGAGAATCTTCAAGCACATACACAAACAAAGACGATGATTCGTATTTTGTTTTTGACACTGATTCATCTGAAGGTAAATATACTGAATCACTCCGTTCTACAAGACCTGAAATTATTATGTCCAAGTACCTTTCAGATTCGGATAAAGATACTTCAATGCTAAATCGACATCCAGAAATTAAACAGGTGTTTATTAAATATAATACTTTAATGCCTTCGTCAGGTCCCGTCGAGAGATCATTTTCATATGCTACCATGATTAATTTACCAAAATCTCACTTTCTGATCAAATATTTGAAAAAAGAGTAGAGGTAAAATCTAATTTAAAATAGTTCTTTTTTGTTATTTTTTTAGTTAAATATTTGATTTATCTTTACCTTATCGTTTTATTTAGATTACTACCATATTTTAAATTAAAAAGTAATTGAGTAATTTCAATTAATTTAATTACTTTTTATCAATTTCAAGTAATTTATAATTGAACTCGCCAATTACATTTTGTAATTGTAATTGTTAATTTTTAATTAATTACATTTTGCCCAACTCTGGTATCAATAAACTATCGATAGTTAAGGCAAAAGCGAAAGTATCGATAAAATATCGATAGTATCCATAGTTGAGGCAAAAGCAAACTATCGATCAAATATCGACAGTATCGATAGCTGGGGCAAAAGCAATATTATCGATAAAATATCGATAGACTATCGATAGTATCAAAGTTCAATATTAAAATCACTACCTATCGATAGCTGACACAGCTCTGACTATTGCAATAATAACTATCGATACTCTCGATAGTGGCCTTCAATAGTAGGAGTATAAAGTAGGAGGGAAAAGCTATTTCCCACCCGGCTATCTACACATCAAAGTTCAACTTTCCGAACAGGTGAGATAAAAAAATAATTTCACAAACAAAAATCATCCTACGGTACCGTATTTTAAGATGCCCGCCGGCTCCCTAGGGAGTCGCTGTCCGGGGCCAAAAACCCTCAAGTTTTGGCGGTTCTGCCGGATTGCAGTTTGAGTTTCGAAGGGCTAATAAAGATATGAGGTCTGAAGAAGCTCTGCTGCTGTCGGCTTTAGTCCGACAAGTTCTTGCGCGACCCTCTTTGCACCCCGCAAGACATGCCGAGGGCGAGGTAGCGCAAATCACACGCGATTGTCAAAGCAAACCATTCTCCGCAACATCACCCGTCATCCGCTGACGTCTCGCGTGCGAAATTGTCAGACTATAATACGTGCACGATTTATTTGCTGAAAAATCCTTAAAAAATCGGTCTGCGTTGCGCTATTTTATGACCGCTGCTGGTAATAGTGATGCAAGAGACTCAGTCTTTTAAGGCCTTTAAAAAAAACTAGACTCATTTTTGGAGCCTTAAGACTACAATAGTCTTTTAACTCTCAAGTCTTGGAGGCGAAAGACTAAAACGGAAGACTAGTTTTAGTCGAAGTCTTTTATTATAACCTCAGTCATTAAAGAACTAAGATGCTACTTAAAGGGTTTATAAGACTGAAAGGCTTATAAGACTAAAATGTAAATAAGACTCAGTCGTATACAAAAAGACTCGCGCCAAGTCTTTTTGTATACGACTGAGTCTTATTACTAAAGATTGAAAACTCAAGTCTACATTGCCAACTGTAGTCGTGTTAATGAAGTCAAAAGACCAAAGGCATCGGTGGATGTAACAAAGCGTCAATCTTGTAGTTTTATTTCAACGTAACTGTATTGTGAAAGCGTAGTTTCGTGTATCTGTGTTATTTATTTACTTACTAATTTTAATTTATTTTTGTTCTAGATTGAAGAACACACAGATATCCTGTGCTTCATCACACAAGCGCTACAACTGAAGTTCGTGAAATAAACCCAGCTGCCATAATATACGGAAATAGTATTATTACAATGAGATACACGGAAATAGTATTACCTATGTAAATAAAACGCAACCACAGTCTGTTGATGATTACCTCTGGGTCTTAAATAAGACTGGTGATATTGTTACGCATTGCTACTATTTTTTTATTAATAAAAACTTTGTTTTTATTTTCGAACTTGGTAATTTTATAATATAGAAGCACCCTGAAAATATTTTAATGAAACAAAAGAGTAAATATTTAACTTTATTATTGTATCCTTACAATTGCTAAAAGCACGAAGTTTATTGGGACTTGCTCTGCCCTCCAATATAAAATATTAGTTACTTAGAACAAAATAAATAAAACACTTCTTAATGCCCTTGTGGCGTTTTTAATTCATAAATTAATTTCTTTATGTTTAGTTACTTGTGCAACTTTTAACATGAAGAAATTTACACGATGGCCTCGATTTAAAATCGTTTTACAAATAAAAGTATAGAATTTGTTAGCGAATCACCATCCTTAGTTCAGTTCATAAGTTAGCTTTCGCTCAATCGAGAAGTCAACTAACAGTAGTACGTAGTAACAAATAGTAATAGCAGTATTATTACCTCTAAGCAATATAAGTTATCGGACCCATTACAATGAAATGTACAAGCGGCGCGGTACAAATCGTACAACCGATCGGGTCAGCTACACGAGCGTCGACATACAACGGTACCGATCAATCGTACACAGTTATCATACTTTACACCTAGAGAAAAAATGCTACACGATTAGTCAAACTTTACTACTAGGGGTACACGCATTAGACGTAGGTTACACAGAGTAAAATTAACAAGCATCCAACCTTAGCCTAAGTCGAAGGAGCGCAATCGCCAGTCCGGTCCTGTCGAAGCTTACTTCTAGTTACATTTCATAGTTCAGGGTCGGGGAAATGTGTAAACGCTCACCCACCGGTGGTTGGTTAAAAATCGAGGCCACACATACTCGCCGCGCGGCGCTACCACAACACACCATGGCCGCATGATGCGTCGGCTTCGCCGGGACGCCGCCCGCCTGCGCCACGACGCTACACGATGTAACGAATCGCTAAGAGAAGACTAGTTTATTATGGTTTAAAGCTTACGTAACTGGCTAGTTTTATGAAATCGCATTACATGCGCACCAGTCATTTCTAACGATATACCATACACTTCTCTGTATATTTATTCCGTTACATGATGTAGACGTTTATTGGACGATAGACGCACAATATAGTAGATTAAAAAGTGAGATTTCATCATAATTGAACATACGCTCGCGAGCTCCGGCGCAGGCGGTCGCGGGGTGCCGAGTCCCAATGAAACCGTTTTGGTTTGGCTTCACAGCCTTAGTTTCGATATATTATTCGTTTCTCTACATAATTTTATCGATAAATGTCCAATAACTTACCTAAGTGAATCGGCTACGCTTTATAAATAAAACCAATATTACAATAATGTTGCGGATATAAGTATAATCTATTCGATACTACTCTTAACATTAATCGAGACGAGCCGTAACCTCTGCTCAATAGAACACAATCCGTCCGTAATAAAATGTATAAGTATCAATAAAAATAATATAAAAAATGTACACGTAGTTTGTGAGCGGAAATAGTTTCGATGAAAAACAAAAATCTTTCGAGAATAACTTAAACGGTTCCCCGCGGATCGCGCGTGTATAACAAAAATAATATACATAATAATATGTAATTCTAACATAATAGGAGACGTTTAGAATTAAAAAATGAACTAATTATTGTTGCAAGACCCGAGATCAAAAAAGTCGCGCTTGTGAATATGTCATAGCTGGAAACAACAAGTGGCCTGTGATGAGCGCGGCCGTCCCGAACGTGCCTTTCGCGCTGTGAAATATTCACGTGTGTATTGCTTGAGATGCAGGCGCCGTCGCCGCCGGCGCTCACTCCGCCAGCCCGTTCACCACGCCCGGCTTGGCGCCCGTCGCTGGGACGCTTTGGAGCCTAAAACGAAATAAGGGACTTTAGAAATTTTTATGAATAAAAAGCTTTAAATCTCGTATCAATGTAAATTATTTGCATTGTTTTAGGTTATCAGTGCAATATGTATCCCTGCGTAGGTAGCAAAAACGTACCTACATGCGGCGTCCTGTCGGGGCAGTCTAATTCGATACGGACTCGCAACTTAAAAACATGAAAGGGTTTCGTACATTTATTTATTTAAGTTCCTCATTAGATGTCATAATTTTTAGTCTACAGTATTGGTTACTCAAATTATTAGTTACTAAAAAAATTAAAAATAAATATAAGAAGATCCCAAAGGTCTGTTTCAGTATTGTGGCGTGTTACCTATACATAAAAAATTAAGTATAATTTGCTTCTGGAACAATACTTCGAAAACGACTTTATTTATTTATTTATAAGGTACACCAACGATAATAACAATGATGCTATCTTAAGACTAACAATATTTAAAAACTAATTGCATTATCACTAATAGGTGCACACCGCGTGCCATGATTTTTATTGACGGTGCTTAGCAGAAAAAAAAAATAACTTTACACTATACTTAAAAGAAACAGGAAATAAAAAAAACACAAAACTAGATATTGTCACACTAAGGCTTTGGACTGAGGTGCTTGTGGCGCAGTGGCGGCAGCGCTTTGGTAGTGATACCAAAAGTTAAGCAACCACGGCGCGGTCGTGATTGGATGGGTGACCATTCCGACCATTAAAGTGACGACCATGACAAGCATCTCCGTGCTTCGGAAGGCACGTTAAGCAGTTGGTCCCGGCTAATATCTCTTGGTATTAGTCGTTAAGCCTAGTCAGAGGCCCTAGGGCGGCTTGATAACATCTGACAGTAAGGTTTGTCACTTGCCTTACAGACACTCCTCCACCAATCCGCACTGAGCCCGCGTGGTGGAGTATGGCTCGTTCCTCCTCATAGTTGAGGTGAGGCCTTTTCCCAGCAGTGGGATCTAATAGGCTGACTTAACTTTAAGGCTTTGGAAGCTGCAACTTTGTGCTTGGCTAAGGACATTGAGTGCACATCCAATGATTCGCTAAACTTGTTATAGAGTTTGCCAATTCTACAGACAGGTGAGTTGGCCCCCAGAACGGTTCTACGGAACGGTAGAGAAAGTGGCTCAATTGGTCGGCGAGGCATTCTTTGAGGAATTTTAAAATGGAACATACTTAGTAACGTAGAGCAACGCAATCTAAACCGTAAAAAAAGATAAGATCGATTAAGTCTCTACGATTGTGTAAGCTACTGATCTTAAGAAAGCTTAAGAGATCCTCTTATGGTAGGCACTTTTTGTTCCTGTAGTGAGAAAATACCAGATGCCTAACCAACCGCTTCTGAATGCGTTCAATGCGCAAAACATGAGTTGAGTAATGGGGGCGCCAGACTACACTCCCATACTCGAGGACCGACCTGACCAGACTATTAAAAAGTGTTATTTTAGTGGATGACCGCCGGAAAGCTTTACCGTTCCTGATTATAAACCCCAGCATCTTTGAAGCTCCACCAACAATACTATTGATGTGAGGTACAAAAGTCAATTTACTATCCAACAATACCCCCAAATCTTTTACGACCGTTGTTTCATCCAGCCGAAAATTTTGTATATTGTAAGCGGATGGAATCGGGCTCAATTTCCTTGTGAATTTTATACAAACACATTTTTTTACATTCAACTCCATTCGATTTTTGTGGCACCACTCAACAAGGGCGTCAAGATCACTTTGTATTAGTCTCACTTCCATGATTCAATGACCCTCCATATTTTTAAATCGTCAGCAAACATAAGGGGGAAAGAGTGTGTTATGCAGTCGGGAAGATCATTGACGAAAATGTTGAAAAGAATAGGGCCAAGATGGGATCCCTGTGGAATTCCAGCAGTGATATTGTACGTATCAGAGCAATAGCCGTTCACCACCACACAGAAAGTACGCCCAGATAAGTAAGATTCAAACCAACTCAGAACTGGTGCTCCCACTCCATACACGGACAATTTCTTCACTAGTAAGCTGTGATCCACTCTATCGAAAGCCTTACTGACTTTCCAATAGTTAATCATAAAATCGGAACCAGAAGTATCACCAATAAAAAACTTATTATTCCAAAAGTTACTAATGAATATGGAAAAAGAACAAATAAATACCTAATACCTAAACTTTTTAATAAAATGCCTTTAGAAATAAAAAACGAAATTAATGAAAAAAATATCAAAATAATTTAAAACAAATATTTTTCACTTATGTAACAATGTTCATTTGATCAGCGTGTAATGAATTTGAGCATCCTATATAGGGAGCACGCGCGCTCGACGTGCGATGACTGGACGGGTAGCTTGTTTACGTGCAATATGCACCGGCCAACTGGTTGGTATGTATCGAATGTCGAGCTTCGCTGTAGCTGTGCGCGCTCGCTCAATAACAATCATGCTTATTGTAAATGTATAAAGAGAACTAGTAGTGTCTAGATAAACCTAACATAGGCTTTAAGACACTATTTAGTAACAAAAATGTATTCTTTGAATAAAAAAATAAATAAAATAAAACGCGACTGAAGCAAACTCGGATTTTTTATATTGAGGCTAAACTAAGACCCCAAAATGCAAGTAAAGCGAGAGTGGAATTTTTTGAGTTAAACACGATGTGAGGGTCGAAACAAGGGGGCTAATTACGTAACTCTGTTGCTAACAATTCAGGATTGAAATCCCTTGAAAATGTCACATTTGACAACTTCAGTTACTTTGTTAAGCTGGCCATTCACGGTCAGTTGAAAAAATGACTCCACTCACTAACATAAAAATAATCTGAAAACTGACTTTCATTCAATGCTGCTAAAACGTGGTCAATTCCCTACAAAAAGGGGACTTTTAGTTTTTTTTAATTTAGAGGGTAAAATGGGCGAGATGGTCTTAGAACCGGTAAAATATGGGCAATTGTGGAAAAAAAAAATAACGTTAAGTTACTTTTTCAGTACTTATGCCTATAGCCTAGATTTCTAGTACCGATATTGAAAACGTAAAATGTTGTACTCACGCGGGGGCGGGCGGCGCGTCGAGCCCCATGAGCGCGAGCGCGCGGAGGGCGGCGCGCGCGCACTGCTCGTGCGAGTGCGCGGTGGACGGTCCCCCGCCGTGGCACATCACCGGCGGCTCCGTCGACAGCGACACCAGCGACAGGTACTCGCCGTGGTTGCGCTGCGAAGGTAACGATCGACGTTAGCGGGCACTCGCTCGGCAGTTTATATAAAATAAAACTGCAAATGCACGGATTGACCGGTCGATTAATAAAACTCAAACCACACTGTAAAGAAAGCGACGCAACAGTGGTTCTAATAATGTCAAGTCTAAACTCATGTCCCATTATTACAAAAACTAAGTACAATTAGAAAAGCCTCTCTTTATTAGGTTATGTCACGAATACGTCATTCATTTCTCTGTTGTCGGCTAATATTTAGACCTAGCTTAAACCTGGTCTAATTTTTTGTCGCTATTGATTTAAATAATTTTGCGTAGTGATCCTTCCGTACTTGTACTATTATTTACTCTATGACGTTAGTATTAAATTAGAACTTAAATAAGGAAAACACACAGGATGTAACTAAGCGCCTCTTTAGTCCAACAAATTCGTGGCAAGGTAAGAAGCGCAAATCGCACGCGACTGTCATAGGAAATCCCCTTCCCCGCAACAACATCTGTCCCCACTGACATCTATCATACCTCGCCTCCTTGTTAGACTTAGAAAAATAATTATTATCAAGTTTTGGACAGAGAAATAAGGGACTACGAAGTGCTGTTCTAGACAATTTATCAAATAGCGATTTATCAGTCTGAGCCCATTCTAGCTTGAGCAGTCGTCTCGTCAGAGATTGCATGGAGACAGCAACATCCAGACCGAGTTTCCTCTTCAAACCTACATATTTACCGTTATAAAGCTGTTTTAATTTGATACTTAAAAATATCACTTTTTTTCTTTTTGGACATGCGTTTTATTGAAGGTCTCATTTATGGTGTTTCCTAACCTTATGAAATTGCCACAGGTAACATTTTTAGATAAACTAACCTTAGGGAAATCTGAAAACTGCACGGTGAAGCCTAGCAGCTGTGCTAGGTACATGAGCTGGTCCTTCGCGCCCGGCGAACTGCCTCCGCCTCCACTGCTTGTCGAACTTGACTCGCTTACACCTGGAAGATGATGATTTGTAAAATTATGTGTTCATTACATAGTTAAAATATTTCAACACACTAAGGGCTTCCAAGACATTGCATACGCCGTATGCATTTTATTTGTTACGCCACCGCCTTCTATTAATATTGAACAGGCCGGGAAGAAATCACGACTTCAGTCAGTCTATAAGGTCAGGAAGAAAACTAACTACCTAGTGAGCGTAGATGATTGATGATTTTTAATTTAATTTTATATATTATTTATTATTTATATATATATATATATATATATATATATATATATATATTTTAGTTTATTTTTAATATTGAAATAATAATGTTGTTATTGATTCAGGTTAATTATTTATTAATCATCTACGAGTTAATTTGCCTACATGTGCCCAATTTACACAATTTTTGTGTTGTATTCATTATTAGCATTAGGCATCCGCTGAAAACCAATTTTGTGGCGTTCCCGGCTCCCTGCTAAATTTTATTTTAATTTGCTGTGATAATTGATCGCCGAATAAATATATTTTCTTTCTTTCTTTTTTCTGGCTCCATCGCGTGGCCGTCTTCTATAAAAGGATAGTGCATATTTTGGCCCAGAGGTCGTTTGACATGCGGCAGACAAATCCGGTCCAATTCCATTTGAGCTGGCCAGTTGACTGGGAAGTTGTGGCCAAATTCGTGAAGAGTGGAAAACAGATAGGGAGGCAGTTGTTCTGCAATGCGATACGACTGGCTCCTTACAAAAATAAATATTTTCAAATTAAATATATGGAAAGGAGCGTATTGGGTATTAAAAGGATCGATAAGATCCGGAATACCACAATACGCTCCAGAACTGGCATAGCAGATGTAGGTGAAAAGACAGCAAAGCTTAAATGGGAGTGGGCGGGGCATGTTTGTAGAATGCACCCGAATAGATGGGCAAAAATCGTCACGCAATGGATACCACCAGACGGCTACCGACGAAGGGGTAGACCTAAAAAGCGGTGGAGCGACGATCTGTCCAGTTTTGCGAGAGATTGGGAGTCTTTGGCCGCTGACAGAGACAAATGGAAAGAATTGGGGGAGACTTTGCCCAGCAGTGGGATGATGTAGGTTAGTAAAAAAAATATATATAGCGACTGATTCGACATTACCTCACCTGTGACACTTTCTTCGTATTCAGTTACATATTAAATAAATACAGTAATACACAGTATAGTTATCTGACCGGTAACTATTTATCTGACAGTTGAAATATAGGTTCTAATAATGGAAACATGTGATCTGACAAAATTAATTGCATTTCTTTCAGATGATGATTTTGCTGCTATTATACAACAACTTTTACTATAAGACCCACAATAAAATCACAAAAAATATTTGATCAGCTGATCACTGTTTAGTAGGTCATTAATCTTATCTTATAATTGTCTAATAATTGCTATTTTGTGTGTGTTAAATTATGATCTAATCAAAATATTACTGATATTTCGTGTATGTAGTGTCTGTATTTTTAAGTTTAATTAAATTTTTAATTCTTATTTATAAGGTAAAAACTTTTCTATATTTTTTTTGACAGCTTCGCGCGATCACGGTCGTCAGCGATGAAATTTTTTTAAAAACGCGCCGCTAGGGGCACTGACCAAATCCCATGCCCGAAGGTTCCCGCTGAAAATCAGTGTCGTGACAATTTTCAACTTGTCACGACTTATACTGAGTGGGGACCTTTTTGGCACATGGTTTTTAGTGTAGTATTCCATACCATTTATAATGTATGTATAATATCAATTAATTAATCCCATTGAAAATGTTGAAGTAATTCCTTGTGTTTTGTTTGCCGTGTGCCAAATAAAAATGATTATTATTATTATTATCTTGTTTCGATGTTGAAAGTTGAACTTAACAGTTATTGCATTTTATGAGTACAAGGCTTATTCATAATCAACGAAAAAACTCCTTGTTATTCTATCTAGACCACTAAACACTAGTACAGTATTAATGAAAAAACTCCTTGTTATTCTATCTAGACCACTAAACACTAGTACAGTATTAATGAAAAAACTCCTTGTTATTCTATCTAGACCACTAAACACTAGTACAGTATTAATGAAAAAACTCCTTGTTATTCTATCTAGACCACTAAACACTAGTACAGTATTAATGAAAAAACTCCTTGTTATTCTATCTAGACCACTAAACACTAGTACAGTATTAATGAAAAAACTCCTTGTTATTCTATCTAGACCACTAAACACTAGTACAGTATTAATGAAAAAACTCCTTGTTATTCTATCTAGACCACTAAACACTAGTACAGTATTAATGAAAAAACTCCTTGTTATTCTATCTAGACCACTAAACACTAGTACAGTATTAATGAAAAAACTCCTTGTTATTCTATCTAGACCACTAAACACTAGTACAGTATTAATGAAAAAACTCCTTGTTATTCTATCTAGACCACTAAACACTAGTACAGTATTAATGAAAAAACTCCTTGTTATTCTATCTAGACCACTAAACACTAGTACAGTATTAATGAAAAAACTCCTTGTTATTCTATCTAGACCACTAAACACTAGTACAGTATTAATGAAAAAACTCCTTGTTATTCTATCTAGACCACTAAACACTAGTACAGTATTAATGAAAAAACTCCTTGTTATTCTATCTAGACCACTAAACACTAGTACAGTATTAATGAAAAAACTCCTTGTTATTCTATCTAGACCACTAAACACTAGTACAGTATTAATGAAAAAACTCCTTGTTATTCTATCTAGACCACTAAACACTAGTACAGTATTAATGAAAAAATCATAATTATTTTTGAGATTACGAGGTCAGTTCTGTAGTAAAAGTTGAGGAATATAGTTAATAAAGTAAGACCTCATAGACACGTTTTGATCACAAGATAATACTCGTGAATAAATAAATTGTTTGAACAAACACACTAATCACCCAGGTGATTGGTGTGTTTGTTGAACCCCCCAAGCTAAGCGTGAGCTTGTGCTATGGCGACTAGGATAACGGATAGACATACTTATCTACGTTTATACATCCAAGACTTAGGTACATATGCTCGTGCTCATCACACTAACATTTGCCCTTTGCGGAATTCGAACCCGCAACCTCTGGTTCTGTAGTCCGGAGCGCGGACCACTACACCAAGACGGTCGTCACGCATGTTCGGTTACTTGTATAGTAATGTAATGCGAGTGTGTTACCGTTGTGCGGCGGCTGCGCGGCGCGCTGGTGGTAGTCCATCATCAGCACGCCCGGCACCGGCTGCCCGCCCGCCCCAGCCGCGCCGCCCGCCCCGCCCGCCCCAGGGGACGCGGACCCCTCCTGGAACAACGAAAAAACAATAGGAGGCATTCCACTATCCACCTATAATTTCAATAACCCATTTTTAGAAATAAACAACATATTTGTGATAAAAGTAAATTGGTCATTTTCAGTTACACTGTAATAATGTCCTCCTAGCCGAATTTCGACTACGGCGGCCTATCTCAACAGAGATGAGCCAACTGCGCGGGACATATTATAGTGCACAAGTGTGTGCGCAATACACACAGGTGCACTCTCTGTTCCTTCACTCTCATAATTCGGTGAGATGGCAGATCAGGCGCAGGACCGACGGCTTAACGTGCTTCCGAGGTACGAGAGTTTTAACACCACCAACTTCATGACTCCGGAGCTGTATCTAAGTAATTTCAAGACAGAAAAACCTAAACACTCTCGGCCCGACCCGGGATTCGAACCCGGGACCTCGTGGATAGCACCCAGCTTGCTGACCACTAGACCAACGAGGCAGTCAACACTGTAATACTGAATATTTAATTACACTACAACCGTTAAGTGAATTGAACACGGAAAAACGTGACGTCACCATTGTGTATTCCCATACAAAATATATGGAAGAATAGCGTTTTGATAGTCCTTAAAGAGTCATCATCGGAGTGAGTGGCACAATAATAGTGATAGTAGGTAAAACATAACTCACCTTTATCGTTTTACATTCACATTCTGATTTTCGTTTAAATAATCTAAGTGCAAGTCTCAGTTTCTTTTATCTTACTGACATCACACAGTCGACTGAATACTAATAGAACTGATTAAAGATTGAATAAATAATTGCTTCATATCATAAATATGTTTCAATAAAATCGCACAGCTTGAACATTTTAGCTTAAGTAAGTGCTTTGCTATGCTACTTACGGAGCAATGTATGTGATTTTGTTCAATATTTAATTTATTTATTAATATTTTTTTTTAAATATCAGCAAATTAACTGTCAACATTCGCTTAGCAAATAGTCAAAATAAACCTCGACGTACAATTTTAAAGTCTGCAGTGCACAGAAAATAACATTATTTTTTTGTAATTTATTTTGCTTCCTATATGGAACCGTATGGAATGATACAGTCTTAGCACAGTCGTGATATAATACAGAAAAGTAGGCACAAACCATAATACTTACCTAACACAAACTACTACTTTAAAAATAAATATTGCAATATTATTGGGCTATCATTATAAAAAATCATCATCATAGAAGCCTCTTGGCTATCCAGTCTTGGATGTCGGCCTCTTCCCTCCTTATCCACTCCTGGACTCCAGTCGGGGCCTGCGCGTGTCGTCGGATATCATATTATAAAGAATGCTTTAAGGCAATAAGTCCAACATATAAACTTCTTTGTTTGTGCAATATAGGATAAATATTTATAGTAAACTGAATGAGTCGGGCGCAAGACCGCCAGTGGAAGCGGAGGGAAGAGGCCTACATCCAAGACTGGATAACCAAGAGCTAACTATGATGATGATGATATAAAGACCGCAGTGACCGCCGCCGCCGCCACGTCTATCGCGTTCGCGCTCATCTTCATCGCAAGTCCATCATTTAAACTTCTTTCTGCAATAAAGGATAAATATTAAGTGTAAGTATAGTAAAAGACATACCTTTCGCTTGGCGTCTGCGGTGCTGCCCTTATCTGGTGGAGAGACGGGTTCCGCCGCAGTGACCGCCGCCGCCGCCGCCGCGACCGCCGCCACGTCTGTCGCGTTCGCGCTCATCTCCATCGCCAGTAACACATCTGCGAATAGAAACACACACATTTACAGAGTGCAATTGAATAATGAATAAGTTCAGAGGCGGATGTGATGTCTCTCGGTGGTTTCCGCCTGTTTAGAGGTCGTGATAAGGTCAAATAATTGTATTTTAGTAAAAATAAACCCCGTCTTTTATTTCTGATTGTTTAAGAGCGTAAAATCTCCAAATGATTTTGGAATTAGCATAGATTATATTATTCTTTACATACTAAATTCGTTTTATTTTAAGATATTTATTACTTATCCATGAAATGTGTCCACCAATTAAAAACATTTCAAAAAAAATACGTGCACATTTTTTTTCCTTATAGTACGTCAAAAAGGAAGACATACATATTTTTTCTTTTTCATTTCTTTCCATTTATTCCCCTTGAATGAAATTCTTTAAGAACTCTCAATTCTAAAAGAGCGTAAGTACAAGAGTAAGGATGTAAAGACTTCACGCCTTTGCCATATTCTAAATTTAAAAAAATAACTGACGTCTATAGAGTTGTATGTTGTAGCAGTTAGATATCGATATCGACAGTAAGCACATAATATATCAAAATACAATACGTCTAAATGAAGAAGTAGATAAATAATCTTAGTGAGTATGTTTATCCAAACACCACTTTACTTAACACGTATATTAAAATACAAAAAGCCTAAATGAACAAGTTGATAAATATTCTTAGTGAGTATGTTTATCCAAACACAACTTTACTAAGCACGTATATTAAAATACAAAAAGCCTAAATGAAGAAGTTGATAAATATTCTTAGTGAGTATGTTTATCCAAACACAATCTTACTAAGGACGTATATCGTCTGTATATCACAATACAAAAGTCTAAATAAAGAAGTAGATAAATAATCAATTAATCAACTTTGTGGCAGCACTAGACCCGCCTGTAGCAGCACTAGACACTAGGCAAAGTAAAGTGAACAGTAACACTCACTGTGCGCCGCGCGTCGCTTGGCAGCCTTCTTGTTGGGCCCCAGGCCGGTGGCGGAGTGCGGGGGGGCATCGCACTGCACTAGGAACTCCCTCCGGCGCGCCTGCCCCCTCTCCTCCAACACGCGGTACTGCGGCGAGCGCGCGCGGACGGCGTGGCGGGCGACCGCGAGTCGCGATATAGGGTTATCGGCGCCGGAACCGCCGTTACTGGCGCACGTTGTCACGCCGCCCTCCTGTGGGAGATATACATTTAAAAAATATAAGTTTTCAGACAGCCGACTTACTACGAGCGTAACAGCGCTACGATGCGCTTAAATTAGTCATTGTAACGCGGAACTATGAATTGTAATTCAATTGTTTTTGTAGCTCACATCGCAGAAGAGGAAGAAGTTTTGTAATGCTCATTTCGTCGAAGGTTCTAGAATTCAAACAATGTAGTCGTGGGGCGGGCGGCAGCAGTATACTACTGTACCTTGATGAGGTTCCTCGGTTTCTTCTTGGCGGGCTGGTGTCTGCGCCGGTCGTGGGGCGGGCGGCAGCAGTATACTACTGTACCTTGATGAGGTTCCTCGGTTTCTTCTTGGCGGGCTGGTGTCTGCGCCGGTCGTGGGGCGGGCGGCAGCAGTATACTACTGTACCTTGATGAGGTTCCTCGGTTTCTTCTTGGCGGGCTGGTGTCTGCGCCGGTCGTGGGGCGGGCGGCAGCAGTATACTACTGTACCTTGATGAGGTTCCTCGGTTTCTTCTTGGCGGGCTGGTGTCTGCGCCGGTCGTGGGGCGGGCGGCAGCAGTATACTACTGTACCTTGATGAGGTTCCTCGGTTTCTTCTTGGCGGGCTGGTGTCTGCGCCGGTCGTGGGGCGGGCGGCAGCAGTATACTACTGTACCTTGATGAGGTTCCTCGGTTTCTTCTTGGCGGGCTGGTGTCTGCGCCGGTCGTGGGGCGGGCGGCAGCAGTATACTACTGTACCTTGATGAGGTTCCTCGGTTTCTTCTTGGCGGGCTGGTGTCTGCGCCGGTCGTGGGGCGGGCGGCAGCAGTATACTACTGTACCTTGATGAGGTTCCTCGGTTTCTTCTTGGCGGGCTGGTGTCTGCGCCGGTCGTGGGGCGGGCGGCAGCAGTATACTACTGTACCTTGATGAGGTTCCTCGGTTTCTTCTTGGCGGGCTGGTGTCTGCGCCGGTCGTGGGGCGGGCGGCAGCAGTATACTACTGTACCTTGATGAGGTTCCTCGGTTTCTTCTTGGCGGGCTGGTGTCTGCGCCGGTCGTGGGGCGGGCGGCAGCAGTATACTACTGTACCTTGATGAGGTTCCTCGGTTTCTTCTTGGCGGGCTGGTGCCTGCGCCGGTCGTGGGGCGGGCGCGCGCGCAGCAGGGCGGGCGGCCAGCGACGCCGCATCTCCTCCAGCATCCGCTCCGCCGCGCGACGTTTTGATACCTTCTTGCCGTTGCCCTCGCCTTCCGTCTCGATCTCGCCCACCGTGCACGCTGTTACGAATACCTGGGGGAAATTACGCTGTTTAATATCGTTTTGATAAAAATATCTCCCTGAATCACAGAATAAGTACAAGTACTCCATACAGAAGTATGACTTTGCAATGAAATTCAAAGAAATATCTACTTAATGCTGTCAACGATATGGTGTAATTCAGTTCGCCTCAGACTCAAGCACATTTTCGTGTAGACACCTACAAAACTTCATTGCAAGATAATTTAATTCTTATAACTCTGGAATATGATTCATAATACACTAAACCTATTCAGTGACGTACTATCACGCAACGCGATAGGGTTGACTGCCACAAGAAGCTACTTACAAACTGTGGTCGATGGCTCATCTGCGCGGAGCGTAAGACTACTTTAGTTTCCATTTTAACAACTTTAAAACCCTCACCCTCATGTGTGGCGGTCCTCTTTCCGACTTGACGGTAAACTGGACGGAGAGGTTTCTTTTCAGCGCCAGCTCGTGAACCAACGACACCGGCGACTTCACCTCCGAGTTCAGGATGTCGGCGTTCGCGTCGCCTGGGGAAAACAATAAAAATACATAAATAAGTTTTACCTAGCCCCAATCCGCGAAGGATAAGCCGCGGAAATGCCGGATAGACATATGTACTTATATTATAATACAAAAAGACGTCGTTAATATCGCCGTAGCACTGGCCGTATTACCCACGGGTCATAGGTCCTACAGCGAATCTGTGCTACTACCAACAACTGACCATTCTCCACATCCGTTTGCTTCTCGGTCGTATCGGTGTTATTGCTCGTATCAGCGACTGTAGTCACTATAGCGTGTTATTCGCAGGCGCGGCAACTATGAAACTACACAAAGAATTAACAATTTTTTCCATTCGTCTGCATCTAGTAGCGAAGTCATAGCTCGTAGCAGCGCCCGTAGCCGCCGTAGCACTGGTCATGCTACTTGCAGGCGCCGCCACTATTAAGCTCTACAAACTACTCACCATTCTCCCCATCTGCCTGCTTCTCGCTCGTAGCGCTGGTACTGTTCGTAGCAGCGCCCGTAGCCGCCGTAGCACTGGCCGTGTTGCTTGCGGGTCTTAGGTCGTGTAGCGCGCGTGCGGCAGCATCGTGTCTTGCCGCTTGGGGCGTGGCTCCCTCACCGAGCCACGCCCTCCCGCCCACGCTAACGCGCACGCGGTAGAGGAGGGGCCCGCCTACGC
Organism: Pyrausta nigrata; assembly: GCA_949316185.1. Taxonomy (NCBI): domain Eukaryota; kingdom Metazoa; phylum Arthropoda; class Insecta; order Lepidoptera; family Crambidae; genus Pyrausta; species Pyrausta nigrata. The sequence goes on from OX438937.1 coordinate 5,454,631, forward strand.
CGACCCCGGCCACGCCGACTGGTGCTCTGGAATCATTACTGATAGTTAGGCGAATAAACTAAATGGCTGTTTAGCAAAATAATATCTCTTCACTTCTTTACGGTCGCCAGTGGTGCGGGCTCTTAGGAGGTGAATTTCCAAAAATCCCTCCTTAGTGCTCATCTACACTATGATAAGGAAGCATGGTGCAAAATGTCACTTTTCTAGTTTGGGCTCTACGTTGTTGTTAGTCAGTTTTGTTTAATATTGAGATAAGAAGATAGTACAAAAAGGCCGGTAAAATAATTGAGTGTAGTGCCTTCGCACACTCGCCGAAACGCAGCCTGTAGAACACTAAAAGGCCTGTAGAATCTACATGTAACACAAAATAGTAAAATGGAGCCGGTGCCGCGTTGGAGGAAATTCGTGCAATGCGTCCGCACACTCGCCACCTGTAGAACACTGAAAGGCCTGTAGAATCTACAGGTAACAGAAGACAGTAAAATGGAGCCGGTGTCATCGCCTCGTGCAATGCCTCCGCACACTCGCCACCTGTAGAACGCTAAAAGGCCTGTTTAGTATGTATTGTACTGCGGCGAGCGGGAAGCGGTAGGGCGGCGGGGGGCGCGCGCGGGCGGCAACGACGTGTACACTGCCGGCTGGCACTGCTTCATGGCGAGCGCTTTTAACTATTATTAACTAGCCCGCTACTTCGTCCGCTCAAGTCTCGAATTTCTCATACAAACTTTCACCCCCCTTTTCATATACTTTTAGGTTGAATTTTCAAAAATCCTAAAACACGTCATTCTTTATTTTTAGCCAAATAGCTAAATACTAATTTTTATCGATTTAGTTTAAAAACTGACGGAATTACATACAAACTTAGGCTCCGGGCAGATGGGCCACTGACCACAGCCACCGGTGGCTAGCGACAAGCTGTTTACATTTTTTTTATATGTTGCCACAAATGTAAAGCGAGTGGCGGCCACTCGCCATTTTGAGAAATCATCTGTCAAAGTATCTAGCAGATAAGTGTCACTGTAGCGGCCACCGACCAACTATGTTTGCGTTTGCGCGTTACCAAACGGAGTGCCGAAATGCCGAGGTGCCGCGGCGGAGTGAATTCGTGCACACTCGCCACCTGTAGAACACTGAAAGGTCTGTAGAATATACTTGAACATAAGATAGTAAAATGAAGCCGGTGAAATCAACTTGTACAATACCTTTTCACACTTGCAGAAATGCAGCCTGCAGAACACTGAAAGGCCTGTAGAATCTATATGTAACACGTGACAGTGACATGCCTCCGCACACTCGTCACCTAGAACGCTGAAAGGCCTGTTTAGTATTGCACTCACCCCACTGCGACGGCGGCGAGCGGGAAGCGGTAGGGCGGCGGGGGGCGCGCGCGGGCGGCGCGTGGCGCGGCGCACACGGGCGGCACGGACGTGTACACCGCCGGCTGGCACAGCTTCATGGCCAGCGCGTTCAGCTCCACCGTCGGCATCACTGCACCTACCGAACGACACATGATCAACACTGACGGTAAACTAAACGTACTGCAGGAAGTCGAATTCTTCGACCTCCTTTCGACACAAAAATGGAACGTGGCATCGCCTGACGAACTTTTGCGTATCAGAACACTTACAGAAACTATTTAATATTTTGTAAAGGTGCTTTTAAACAGGCAATATGTTTTTTACAATGATTGCTTGTTGCTTGGCAACTGTAATGGATTAATCTGAAACAAGAAATGGAAGAAATTGTTTCGGGAATATTGTTTCTGCTCCATATATTCCACATTGGTTGGTTGGTGGTTCCAATATATAGCAATGAATTGCCAAATCGGTTTGCAAATTTATGTTAAATTTTCTTTATACGAGTATCTCGTGTAATACTACGTCTCGTTTTCGAGAGTGGAGCAGGCCGGCAGTATTGCCTAGTTTTTAAAAGTTTTTCCATATTGAATGGTATTGTGTAGCCGTAATTAAGCAAAATATTGCTATATCTTACAACTGCAATTGCTTGATGTGGCGAGCATCATATTTGGCGAGTATTAACAGGAATTGAGCAATTATAGTTGCCCGTGCAAGCGCACCTTAATATAAAGTACTACATGGAACGAAGTCCTAGGGAACAATAGAGTAAAACTTTGACACAGTGGTACCCCAGACACGGAAAACGAAATAGAGGTCGACAATATAAAATATTAAAGAAGAAAGGAGGACGAACTCAAATTAACAGTGGGTTGTAGAGAAGAGTTGCAGAGAATAGAAAACAGCGGAAATTGGGAGGCGGGGCGTCAAAAGGCACACTTAACTCCGGGAACCACAGGGTGACTTTTGTATCAGTATCCAAAGGACAATGTTAAATTTACTATGGGGCTTCGTACCAGCTTGCGTCCAAACAAATTTACTCTCAAGAGTCTAGTTTTTATTCAGCTTTTCACTACCAAAAAAAAATTATCAATGTTTACCCACATTTTGGAAATATCACAAAAAATTTAAAAATGCCTGTTTAATTTTGAACGTTGTAGGTTGTTGTAACTATCTAGTATACGTCAAAATTAGTTCTCGTATCGCGCCGAGACACTTGCAGATGGCGTTTTATACAGGTACACAAAATTAGCTGTCATTTGTGTGGGACAGCCAGCCCAGTGGTAATAAACAGGTATACAATGCCATAACCAAATTGTCATTGACAATTGACAATAACATTCAGAGTTCCGGAACTCCTTGACAGTGCTTTGAATTTTTAAAATATTTATTTTATGAAAAGGTAAAAATGATTCTAAGAATTTTAATTATTTCCTACAGTATAATCTTGCTTAGCTAAGAAATAATATTTGTATAATAACTTTAGTCTATTTACGTAAACAATTGACAGCTGTATTCGGAACGATACAGTTTTAGGATTAGAACTTTTGTTTACGGATATATGCGACTTTTGCGGAAGTAGGTAATTGTTAATCCTTTTTTAAATATTTTTATTGTGGTTAAAAAAGACGGTTTAAAATTAGCAAATGATTCACAAAAAATAAAACATTATTTTTAGTGTTAACGTACTTATGACGCAATATGGTACGGGTTTCAACAAGATCCTTTGAATATAATAATCATTGTCGCAAAAAACATAATATGTATTTTATATTTTGGTCGTCCGGTACAAAAATATGGAGATAAAGCATTCAGAAACCGCCCAAAAAATCGCTAAAACGGTGGACACAGCTTAAGACCGTTGTCTCTCGCACAATCATGATAATAATAGCAGCCCCATGCCAATGCCTACGCATCATAATCTTACGGGTAACTTATACTATAACTCATAGGCACGGGTAACTATGTTGTTTGATTATGAGATCGGTAAAAAAATTATATATTAAAAAAAAGGTAGGCCACTATTTTTTTCTTCAAAAATCTATAAACGACACCTAGTGTCTGGAAAAAAATTGGATACTGATACAAAAGTCACCCTGTATTAAAACATACTTCCTTGCAATGCTTTGTTATTTACCGAGTATTGTTCTCAAAAATACGAGGGGTGATCCAAAAGTAATGATAATCAGTTATTTCTAGTGCACACAAAAAAAATATCAGTCACTTGCTCAGTTACTCACTAGTTCAGGAAAAAAAAAACATATAAATAGGCCACGATTCCCGGGAGCTACATTAATTTGAATACGAACTGTCAAGGAGTGAACATCAAAATGGAAAACCACGAAATCAGAGCTGTCATTAAATACCTCTGCTTGAAAAAAATGTCTACCAAAGACATACACAGCGACTTGGTGGAAACATTAGGGGACTCTTCTCCTCCATATTCCACAGTTGCACGCTGGGCTAAGGAGTTTAAGCTGGGAAGAACATCGTCGGAAGGCGAACACCGCAAAGGACGCCCATCGACGTCCCTCACTGAAGAAAATGTGAAAAAAGTTGAAGAAATTGTATTGGAAGATCGAAGAGTGACTATCAGGCATGTAGCTGAGATCACAGGGATCTAATACGGCAGCATTCAAAGAATCCTTGCGAACGAATTGCATATGAGAAAGGTGTCTGCGCGTTGGGTACCGAAAATGTTAAACGACGAGCAAAAGAAGAAACGAGTCGACATGTCAAGAGCAAATCTCGAAAAGTTCCAGCCAGACAAGGATAATTTTTTGCCACGTTTTGTGACCATGGACGAGACCTGGATCCACCATTTTGATCCTGAAACAAAACAACAATCGATGACATGGAAACGATCCTATGAACCGACGCCGAAGAAATTCAAAGTGTCAAGCTCAGCAGGGAAGGTTATGGCGTCTGTTTTTTGGGATGCTGAAGGAATAATCATGGTGGACTACTTTGAAAAGGGGGCCGCTATTACAGGCTCCTACTATGCAGAACAAATAAGAAGATTGCGGAAGGCTATTAAGGAGAAAAGGCGAGGCAAACTGCGGGCTGGAGTGCTGTTCCATCAAGACAACGCACCGATTTACAAAGCTGCAATTGCCATGGCTGCCATTCTGGAAGCGGGCTTTGAGCTGGTGGAACACCCCCCCCCCCCCCCCCCTCTATTCACCAGATCTAGCCCCCAGTAACTTCTATCTCTTTCCACGACTCAAGGAACACCTCCGAGGAGGCAAGAAATTTGACGATGATAGCGACGTGATGGCCGCGGTTGAGGACTTTTTTTAGAGTCAAGATAAAAAAATTTAGGTTTACAAAAGAGATGGACTAAATGTATAGACCTGCTAGGAGACATGTTGAGAAATAAATTTATTTTTTAATTATATTCATTGTGTTTATTATTGATTATCATAACTTTTGGATCACCACTCGTATAACGCTAGTGTCGACACGAAAAGAACAAGATAACAAAACATAACAAGAACGAAGGAGTAGTAACAAAATAAGGCGTCTCGGATATTAGGAGGGCTATTATGATTTATAATGTACAGTACTAAGGTACCGTGTGACCGACCCGAGTGCCTGTGGTGCGGGTGCGCGGCGGCGTGCGGGGCGGGCGCGCGGGGCGGTGGCGGCGGGAAGCCCGTCGCCGTCAGCGCCGCGCTGGCCGCCGCGTGCTGCGCGCGCTTTATTGACGAACCCTGTCGATACGCACAACCGTTTCAATCCGCAGGTATAAAGGTCCGTGTCCACTACACAATACCATAGCGTGACTGTGCTAGGGCCGTGTAAAGGAACACATTTGATTTTTAACCTTCATCATCATCACATCTGCCTATTGTCACTGCTGGACATAGACCTCTCCAAGACTGCGCCAACTTTCACGGTCCTCCGCTTCTCTATTCTTTAACCTTAGCTTAAAAAAAATAAAGTTCCAAATGATAAAGCATCGGCTTCGTTGATGCACTGCTTGTATTCTTTAAACTTTAACTCCTTTGATTAGGGTTGAAAATCAAATGTGTAATTTTTGTACGGTCCTAGCACGGTAGTAGTCGGTCAAATACGGTCGACGACCGAACGTTCGGGCTGTCACGCATCGACCGAATCGAAGAAGAACGTGAAGATCGACAATATACACGCACGTTCGGCGTCGCGACCGTCGTGATATAGGTTTACTACAGTTGAGTGAGATAGGGTTACGCGGCAGAAAGAGAGACAATCATTTACGGGATTATTTGTATCGGTAAGCAGTTGGCGTTCCACGGTTTGAATTTGCACTTAATTATATCAAAACAAGAGTCGATATTTATTAAAATAACTTTACGGAGCGATCCTTCTGTACTTGTACTATTATTTATTCTAGTAAGGCCATGCCATTCCAGTAATGGTGGGGCTTCACTAGACGGAACTTTAGTAAAGAAAATATGCAACTTGTTATCTCGATGGCAAAACTTTAAGTGGGTGAAGAACGAAATTTCATCATGCGAAATCTGTTTGTCTGGACGTCTCGCATTCGTAATGTATGCTTACCTCAGCAGTATATTCCTCAGTATCACCCAATCGGAGTGTTACTGTGAATACTTTTTTGTGAGCAGGTCCCGTTTCTGATGTGAGGCGATATTGGTGCTTAATCTGTAAGCAAAGTAAAAAATATTCAAAAAAAATTACAATCGATCCTAGCTAGCTATTGTGACAAAAAATATTATTATTATTATGAGCCTGTGGTGTCCCACTGCAGAGCAAAGGATTCCCTTTTTCCACTCGCGGAGAGTGGTAGGCTAGAGATTTAGGGCAGCTGTTTCGCAGTCTTTAGGCATCCAGCTCGTCACTACCCTCTGGCAGGCAAAGCGCACTCATAAATGAAAGGAATTTCCTTGACTTTTGAAAGCCAGAATTGACAGTGCCAAGACTTACGCCAAATTCAAAAACACATCATGAAACAAGGGCGGGTCCGCGTGCTATGACACTGGAGCGACGAACGACGTACCTTATTGTACCTGGCCAGCTCGTTGACCAGGCACATAGGAGTCTTCTCTTTACTGTTGGCCTGTGCGGGTGCCGGGCGAGAGGCCTCACTGTCGCCCGGCGCCGCGCGCTCGCCGGCGGGCGGGTCTACCGGCGCCGCTCCGCCGCCGTCTGCCGGTTCCGCGCCGGTCGGCGTTGTTGTGTTGTTACACTGTGTTGGCACCACTGTGTAACAGTTTTGTAATGAGTACACGAAACCGTAGACTGTCAACTTCGGCCACGATATGATTCTTCTGCGGACTGTGTTGACAGTGTAGTAGTACTATGGCTATGACCATTATAAACGGAACTGTCAAGATAACGATCACTTGTGCAATATGAGTTATAATTTCAAAGTAGAAAAAAAATACAATATTTTATATGATGCAATGACAGCAAATTCATAAACTTTAAAGAAGAACTCATGTAAGTTTTGATTTTGGATAAGGGAGAAACGGGGAGTTGTTATCTTAACTAACACTACATTTACTGGGAATATACATAGAAATATAAAAAACAAGCTCAAATAAATAAGATACAAAAAAAGGCTGATTCTTCGCACAGTAATATAAATAAGACCATTTAATGTAGGTAACCACTCGTTTTAGTGCATGCACATTTTGAATACTATGTATATTATTTATTGCATTTGCCAATAAATAAAATACATGATTATTTTCTAGCTAAATTGTGATAGCTACAGAATCAACCCCTAGTCATAAACTTTGAAGGTACAGATAAATAGCGAATAATATGACACAAATAATTTGACCAAATATGTGCACATTTTACAGAATCAAAAATACAATAGAAAGAAAATACAAACATGTAAACATTAAATCTATACATAGTACTCAATCTACTGATGACAAGGCATTTGATACTAACAACACTTTTACACGTAATACAGCAACAACGACAAAACTACATTATTTACAAAACATCTATAATACAAAATATAGAATCAATGAAAATAAACTGACCAAAGTCAGACATAAGTTTTTTCTGCGCCGCCAAGATCGGAGACCGCGGTCTACGCAGACCTAATAATAAAAATGTTCATTTCATGAGATATTCTGATATACTATGGAGATAAATACAAAATTGGACAAGAATTTCTTCATTTCTGATAGGAGAAAGACACAACATTAAAACCATACACACATTTTATTTGAAATATCTAGTCAGTTGCCTTTTGTTGCTTAAAAGGTTCTTAATAATTACAATATTTAATAAAATTTTTTTTTTTTTTTTTCTAAAATCTGACTAACACTGGCAAGAGATTGCCAGGAGCGGAAAGAGTGGCGTCTTCTAGTGTCGGAGGCCAAGGTCCACTTTGGGTCAAAAGTAAATAAGTAACAACTAAAATGTAGTTGTTGATTAGATGTACACTAATATTTTTCAACAAGACAGGTTTTTTTTCAACTATCGGTTTACTATTTTTTGAATTGTATATTATTTTGAAGATTATTTTATATTTGAAATAAATATAGTAGAAATATATACCTGTGTGTGGCGGCTGCGCTGGGGGCTGCGGCTGTCGCGGCTGCGAATGCGCATAGGGCGGCGGCATCACGCCGGGCGCTCCGCCCGGGCCGTACGCGCCGTACGCCCGCCGCATTGGCTTCATTTGTTGCTGGGGACAACACACGTTTCACAACTAACAAAAGTATCCATCACGTCTGTTAGCATACCTACGTAAAAACGTGCCAGCGAAACAAGACATGCTTAGAACAAGCATGTCTTGTTTCGCTGGCCGTTTTGCTCTCTCGCTTGATCCGCTATTCGCTCCAGTGCCGAACGAGTGCGCAGATGAGAATAAGACTGGCACCGTTTGGTTGAAGTGTGTGACAGGCTTTAAAGATATGGCGTTTTGTAAGACTCAGTGCGATAGTAGTAAAGCTGAAGTAAGCCTCAAAATCACACATGGCGGATCAGGGGACTTAAAAATGTAACCTTCGTTGGCAGTCTGGTAAAAAGTAAAAAAAAACTCAAGTAACAGTAGCTTTATCACGTCACGCACGCAGCAATCAAATTATCATGTAACATGTGGCCAGCATACTGGCAGCTGCTTGTCAAACTTGTTTAATAACATTTGTAACAGAAATTCCAATAAGAACTTACTGGCGGCACAGAGTGGTGTTGCGCCGGCGGATGGTGCGGCATCGGTCTGATCTGGTGCGGCGGGCGCTGGCCGGGGCCGTGGTGCGGGGGCGGCACGCCCATGGCGCCCATGCCGCCCATCGCCTGCCCGTGCCCGCCCATGCCACCACCCGGCTGCGAGGGACCCATCGCCACCCTGCACACACCCAGCCACTATACACCGAGATTCAACACTCACACATCACTCGGACAGTGCTCGTTGCCAACATCCTGCCGCCGAGACGGTGTTATTTCAACTGCTCCGTTTCTCTCAACGGCCGTGATACATTAGTCTCGGTCAATAGAGACGTCGGTCATATGTTTCTTTGTCACTGCATTCATGACCAGTTCTCGCGACAAAGAGTGCCGCAAAGGAACCCTCGACGTATCAACAAATTACACAATATTTGCATATGAATGGCTGACCACTCTATGGTCTGCATAAAGTATTTTATTAAACAGTGTCAATGTTTAAGTGAACTGGGATTACCATATGGTTATTATTATTGCTAAGTGAATTATGAACCTACTGTGATCTTAATCAATGAAATCTTATAAATTTATTATGACGATAAGTAATGTAAACTTGAGGTCAGAATAGAGAAAGAAATATCTACTGAAATAGTGATATGCTACGTCCACACTACCGCGATGATAAGCTAATAATTATGGCTATTTAAACAACACCTAGATATAACCACGATATATGGCCATAATTTTACAATACCATTCAATATGGCATGGCCCGGTGGCGGTGTTTTTCGCACATCAAAGGCAATTACCGCAGTAAATTTTCCGTGACCAGTACACTACTATTTCTTCAATCACTTACAATCAGTGAGCAAAATGAGCTCAACAGAAACGCACACACGTGCCAAGTGAGCCAACCGCCGATTCAAATAAAAGGGTGCTTAAGTTTTGGTTTAAAATTAAAAGATTCATGTAGTAGTAGTTGAGTTTCATATAGTACAACACCGCCGCAACTTCACCCTCCGTCTTGGTGTCGAATTTACAATATTTATCAATTTTAAATTATTCCAATAATTTGAAAAAGAAAACAACCTCCATATTGAAATAATTATGTCATTAGCATATATAGGTAAACCACATTACTTCATGCTGTAATTTAAGCAGTGATTGTGGCCACAATTACTGCGGTAAACAGGCGGTAGGCGGTAAGGCAGTGTGGCCGTAGCATTAGCAATAGCTCAGATCTGCAGAGTCAATAAATAGCTTAAAATATATGATAGTAATATAAAAAATATATTTATAAACTAATAAAGCATGATGTGCTGATGGTGCATCATAACAAATTGAATTGAATTTCAAATGAAAATAAAACAAATAATAACATAGCTTCATAATTAATAGCTACTAGTAATCTAATAGTAGACTAGCTGTAAAACTTCTAGATAAAATGTTCGAGAGGTTGAAAAAGACCATGATCTTAGATTATACTGAATTCTTGCAAGAAAAATATTCTAACTCTAAAGAAACTTTTATCTAACATACATACAAATCTAGTATTATTATTTAATTTTATTGCCTAATGGAAATAAGGTCTACTGCTGAAACCTACCAGGGCCGGCTATCTCTGCACCCCAATAAACTTGCATCTCAGCTGCTGATACAGAGCTACAGCAATTGTCTCAAGAGGCACGACATTCTCAAACTGCACCAGAGAGTGTTGTTATAAATAAATAAGTAGTGCTCTCATTGGAGAACACGCTTAACATGCGAAAACCACTACAACTCATCCGCTCATAGTCGGGAGACTGATTGCAGATTGAAATAGAAAAAAAAAAATATTATTGCCTCTTATACTAACTTTCCTATTACCATTTGGCTCATAGATTGACATTAGTTAGTTGCACTATTACTTATTCTTTGTGGCATTGGTGTCTATCAATACTCAGTCATTGCTGGCTGCAAGAGTACAAATTGAATCAGGGTAACTGAGGGAAGTATATTTTCATAGTCACTCCTGCTGTCCGTATGCTTAGACCTTTTAATCTATAGTACAACAAGTTCTTGCGTGACCTGCCTGCAGTCGCCAGAGGTGCGGGGGACGAGGCCCGCTATATTCCAGCGGGTGATGTTGCGGGGAAGATGATTTCCTTTGTCAATTGTCAATTTTGTGTGATAGGTAATTCTGTGCCGGTTGCGCACAAACTTGTCATACTATCCCCCATCTTTAAAGCAGTTTTTAGCAATACATGTATAATATATACATACATACATGCATATTGCACAAGTGTCAAGCCAGGGCTGGTCACTAGTTATGAATAAAAGGAGGGGGCCATAGTTTTTTAGGTACCAGGGATTTAGTGGATGGAATTTACAGTTTGTCACATAACTTAAAAAATTACAACCAATCCTGAAAATAGAATTCTCATATGGGACAAATGCCAATATCAAGCTTTCAAACCTCAACTATGAGAAGGTACAAGCCATACTCCACCATGCAGGCTCAGTGCAGATTGGTGGAGGGATGTCTATATTTCAAGGCAAGTGACAAACCCTACTGTCAGATGTTATCAAGCAGCCTCTAACTAGGCTTAATAACTAATACCAACAGATATTAGCTGGGACCAACTGCTTAACGTCACTTCCGAAGCACGGAGATGCTTGTCATGGAAGTTACATATATGCTTGGAATGGTCACCCATCCAATGACGACCTTGTTATGTGTGGCTTAACTTTGGCTTACTACCCAAGTGCTGCCGCCACTGCACCACAAACACCAAGTCTAAACTGCTAATATACTAGTTACTTTGGTATTTCTTTGAAGCAGCTATTTGGGTTACAGATCTAATTGGATCAGTCCAATTAAATTTTGGAGGCCAGCTTTAATCAGTGGTTTGAGGTTAGGCTATACAAAAATTATGTGTATTCTTCACATTTAAATTTTATTTTTTAAATGGTCAAAATTATACAATCAGTTGCTCAGAGACAAAGCTTGAAGATTGTAACAATGTCTCTTACTACTTAGACTCCAGGCTACTAGTAAGTACTAGTTACTATTTCGGTAACATGAGGTTCTAATAGTTGAATATTTATGCAACAATTATCTATCTTTTGGATGGTACCTAGGTAGACTTACTATGGTCAACTAACTACAAGTGCTGTAGAAATGAATGGTTATAACTTTAGAATGAAATTGTAATACTAACCCACACACAATAGCGGTATTTGATATACAAATGAGAAATGCCCTGTAGAAACCCGACATAATACCAATTTTAGTTATGTTCATAACCTAATTCCTTAAGATCCAAATACACAATTTCTTAGTGAGGCAAATATGAAAGGTGTCGTATGTATTTGGATTTAATGACTAGCAAAATATAATAGAAAGCAGAACGCTACTCTACCTAGTTAATGTTACGTGCCTGTTTTCCCTGTGCATCTGATGGGGCGGCATTTGATGATGCCCAGGCATACCCTGGTGCCCACCCATGTGCTGCGGCGGATGCCCCGACATCGGCTGATGATGCATGTTCGGGTGATGCATCATCTTCAATTCACTGCGGCGAGGACACAAAACAAAACTATAAATAACGCGCTCAACCGACAAAATAAACACCAACAATCGACCATCACCAAACAATGAAATACATCATCGCCCAGTAACGGATCTTACCGAAAATTTGTGCCACGAACTTTATTAGTCTTTCGCTATGCAATCGACAAAAATCCGCTCACAAATTTCGTTATTATCGTTTATTTTGGACAACAGTAAAGAAAATCGTCTCGTTCAACATGCGGCCATGTTAAAAATGTTGCCAGTTATGTAAAAATATTTCCTACCAATTCTACTTAGGTTTTTCTTGGCAGCACTACTTCTGATTTTTTTTGCTGCTTTAGACGAGAATTTAAGAATAAAACTTCTTGTTCATAAAGTCTTTTTGCCAAAATGCACGAATGCACAGGTTGGCACAGGTTTTCAACATTGTTTTCAACCATTTCTAAGGGCCTAGCGAATTTTTATTTGACAACTTCACGAGCTCATGATTGACTAAGAGACGACAAATAAATAAAAACCAGTTTCGCTAACGTGCCGCTAACCAAATTCCATGCAAATCGTCACACGGAACGAGCGAGGTAGGTACGCGCGTGAAAAAAGCTAAGCCCTCACTTTTTACTCAACCGTTATACCCGAGAATTTATCTACTTTTTACACTATCCTATTTGTAGAAAACTTAGTTAGGAAATAGAAAGATGTAAACGATGTTGGGAATAAATGGGGCCGGATACTGTCAATTTGGCGCTAGTAGCGCAAATACCAATAACAAAGATGTTTTTGTATGAAATTTATAGTAAAGATTGGTAAATACTGACTTAACTATGTGTTAAAAAGTGATTACCTATTTTCGAATTAACTAGGTTCGTCAAAAACTATTTCCTCTTATTTGTACGAAAGCTAATACCTATCCGCATCACTTGACCTATAATATACGTAAGTTTACTTTTGCGTTTTAATAAATTTTAAAAGAGAACAGACTGTAAAACCTGTAGTATTTGTCACAAGACCAAGTGGTATACATGTTCTAAATCAGAAAATTTAAAAAGAAATTATAACAAATAAGTATTTTTAAGTTTTTCTCAGCATGGTCAAGGAATCGTACAGTGGTGGCGCCATCTGAGATCAGCTTTCACTTGCAAACCCCATTGGATCCTATTTATATACAATACTAGCGGTCCCCCGCGACTTCGTTTGCGTAAATTTAGGATTTCCTGTGGGCATTGTTAGGAGCGGAGTATTTTTTAAAACTGTGATATTATCTTTTATTTTAAGATAAGAATCAAAACGCGTGTGAATAATATGAACATATTAATTATAACGGTCCCCCGCGACTTCGTCCGTGCTTTTTGATTTAACTGCTTCCCCGTTGATTTCTAGATAGGTATCATGCATTTTATAGCTCATACAAAGCGTTTCCCGAGAAATAAGCTATCTAAAACAAAATATTTTTTTTCAAATCGGCTCAGCAGTTCCTTTGATTAGCATGTTAAAACAAAAAATAATAATTCCTCCGTTTTTCCAGTTATAAATGTGAGATATGGTGCAACCGACCCTAACCTCTTTATAATATTAGTATAGAAAATATACAATACGACAAGACGCAATGCTTTTTCTTTGGCCATCGTGGTAAGGTGGTGGTGACCAGGTAGTGGATTATGTAACTTTGAATGAAATTATTTCAATCAAAGTTTTGTTGCTAAGGTTGGCCATTCACGGCCAGTTACACTAACCAGGTACGACCAAAATTTTATGTTTTCAATATCGGTAATAAAAATCTTGGCTATAGGCATAATAATTAAAAAAGTGAATGAAAGTCAGTTTTCAGATTATTTTTATGTTAGTGAGTGGAGTCATTTTTTGAACTGACCGTGAATGGTCAGCTTAACAGAGTAACTGAAGTTGTCAAATGTGACATTTTCAAGCGATTTCAATCCTGAATTGTTAACAACAGGGTTACGTAATTAGCCCCCAGGGGGCTAATTACGTAACTCTGTTGCTGCTGCTGCTGTGGTAAGGTGGTGGTGACCAGGTAGTGGATTATGTAACTTTGAATGAAATTATTTCAATCAACGTTATATTGCTAAAGTTGGCCATTCACAATCAGTTACACTAATTAGTCGGTCTGAGGTACGACCAAAATTTGACGTTTTCAATATCTCGGTAATAAAAATCTAGGCTATAGGCATAAGTACTAAAAAAGTAACTTGACATTTTTTTTCCACAATAGCCCATATTTTACCGGTTCTAAGTTCCTTCTCGCCCATTTTACCCACTAAATTAAAAAAACTAAAAGTCCCCTTTGCGTGGGGCATTGCTCACGTTCTAGCAGCACTGAATGAAAGTCTCTTTATAGATTATTTTTATGTTAGTGAGTGGAGTCATTTTTTGAACTGACCGTGAATGGCCAGCTTAACAGAGTAACTGAAGTTGTCAAATGTGACATTTTCAAGTGATTTCAATCCTGAATTGTTAGCAACAGAGTTACGTAATTAGCCCCCAGGATAGTACTTTAATATTGCTGATTTCTTCTTGACTTTTGTCTAATTGATTGTTTGAATGCACTTATCTCAGATCAGAATTACCTATTCATGGTCCGATTTTGAAAAAACCTTTGTGTAAGGTACAACGTATCTAGCAAGGCTATAAGATAGGTAATTTAAAAAAAAAACACGTTATGTCTTTCAGGAATGGAATAAAATCAATAGGTGCGCATGAAGTCCTCGGAGACTGCTACATTATCCTGCACTCATTACAATTTTTCTGCATGACTTAATAGGTATGACTGGGGGAGAATACTTTTAGCATTGAGTCCACCTTTTGTACACTGTTCTAAGTGAAATAAAGTTTTAAAATAAAAAAATTAATCTTTTGACGATATAGCAAAAGGCCAACTTTGCTGCCGTCCTAACTTCGATACAATATTATATTACTCGTGATATTTTTTTAATGGTATGTCCGATTTAAATAATTCAAAAAGTAATGTACAGGTGCTGATATAGCCTTGAATATGACGTAATTTATTTGGATAAGGATTAATACCGACATACTGAAACTGTGGCTTTCTTTTTGCCACCGCAAAAAATTCATATTTTTACCTAAAAAAGGAGTTATTGTGACTTAACTGTTATAGTTAGACATATGTTATCGCAAACTTTACTGTAGATAATGATGTTCTCTACAAAACTGTAGAACATTACTTTGCTCTATTGTCAATAGTTTTCGCAGCGTTCGCAATTTAATGATTTTCCTTTTACACCTTTGGTTACATAATCGAAGTTTTTATACGGAACCCTAACTTTTTTGATAATGTAATATAGCCTATGTCCATCACAGATAATGCAGGATTCTAATGGTGAAAGAATTTTTCAAATCGGTTTAGTAGTTTCGGAGCCTATTCGTTGCAAATAAACAAAGAAACAAACAAACAAATCTTTCCTCTTTATAATATTAGTATAGACACTATTAGTATGGATTTCATTTAGTTCCTAATTACCGATTACTAATCAAATAGTTTAATAAGTGATTAAGGCATTAAAGGATTTGCCACACTGCACCGCAAACAGCATCCAGTGGCAAAACCTTTAATTTACCATAATATTTGTAGCATCCTAACAAGGAAATAGGCAGATGTTATCGAAGTTAGTAACAAAATAGATTCTATAGAACAGTTAGGTTCGAAAGTTTTATTCTATTTCCTAATTAGGAAGTTAGATGTACCGGTTGCTTTTTTATGGCATACTAACTGCTACCCGTTCAGTTTAAGTTGGCCGCTACCTCCCCTCCCACTTTCCCATACTGCACCTCAACGCACACACGCTTAGTACAGTACGGTTAGCACCATACATAAATAAGGATATCCGTATCTATACGGATTTTAAAAGTCGAATACGGATAAACCATGATTACGGATTTGTATTACGAACCTCAACATCATACTCATACAGACAAGCTCTGATCAGACAGATGCAGTGACTACACGTCTATATTTTTGTTTCCTAATAACAATTATATTCTATTTAAAAGTTATACAAAACTAAAAAGTGCATAGTATAAATATAAAATCGATTTTTAGTGAACGTCAGAATTGCCGGTCAACAGTCGTATTTAACTTTGAAATTGTGTCTAAAATTTACTTATGAATTGCTTATATTTGCTTATCATGATGAGAGAATTGCTTATTACATAATTTAAAAGAATTTAAGCATTTAAGGTTGACCGTCCATTCTGACGTCAGAATGGCTGGTCAATGTCTGTAGAGCAGTAAATATGCTCTACAGACATTGACATTAAAATTCTTATAAATTGTGAAATAAGCAATTGATAAGCAATCTTTGGTCCACGAAAATTTCAGTTATTCTACATATTTACTGCTCTGCTACATATTGATCAGCCATTCTGACGTCAGAATGGACGGTCAACCTTAAATGCTTCAATTCTTTTAAATTATGTAATAAGCAATTCTCTCATCATGATAAGCAAATATAAGCAATTCATAAGTAAATTTAAGACACAATTTCAAAGTTAAATACGACTGTTGACCGGCGATTCTAACGTTCACGATTTTTATGGCCAATTTGTCAAATTTGTCAAAACACATTACAGATTTATAGGCCCTACAGACCGTTGGCTTTGCTAACCGTACTGGCGGGGCGCGGTATGGGGAAGCGGGAAGAGGTAGCGCCAAGTTGAATTGAACGCCTAGTACGTACGTACACCGGCTACAAGCTAGCATGGCGGCAGCTAATGACTAAAAGCGGTGCAGAAAAAGACGCGCGAGCGTGCTCGTTCGTCAACAATATTTCCCGTGCTTTAAAATTCTTCTTCTGCGCAGGTACATCCGCAAGCCAGCCAAGGACTCAGCTATAGTAAAAAAACACATTTGTTAAAAAAAACACCCAGCTCATTCAAAAATGTGTTTATCATGTAAAAATCTATTTTGTTCTTACGCTACAATACAAAAATCAAGTCACTACAAATCAGTTTGACAAATATAAAGGAACACAACAGACATAAAGTGGAAGTAATCCTCATCGTTGTTGATTTGCACGTCGGTCAGATTCGAGTAGGCCGGCTCGATCTCCTGGAGCGAGGAGTCGAGGCTCTCGTCGCTGTCCCTGGTCGTCTCCGCCCAGGACACCCGCTTTGAGCTTCTCGAAGATTCCTTTTTCTTGTCCGAAGCGGGGGTGGAGTGGGACACGGGGGAGGGCGGTCCTTTCGGTGTCTGTGCGCATTTGTTTATGTAATGTTTGCGGAGGATGTACTCGCGCATATCGTGAGCGCGTTTGGGGGGCGGAGGCGGTGGGTCTTCTGTGTTTTCATCTAGACACGGGTTTCTTTCCTTGCGGGCTTGTTCTATTCTGTTCTGTTCTTCCTCGTTAGCGGGTAGCGGCCAGGCGCCTAGCTTGTTGCGCACGAGGTGTGGTCGCGCGTGAGCGGCGCAGAGGATGCGTTTGCGCACGAAGTCGTGGAACACGCTAAGCTCTGAGCTGAGCTCGCGACGGATCAGCTGCTTGTGGCGATTTGGCACGCTCGCGTCGCGGACTGCTAGTAACGCCTGTGAAAAGAATATAACGTTACTTTCCTACCGAATTTTCGGCAGAGATCAAACAGGTACGTAGAAGTAATAATAGAGCACACGTGTGTGCAATACACCGGTATAAATAAATAATAAACATACAAAGTTTAGTGAGACAGAAACCCGACAAGACCGTGCTGACCGACCGACAACCGAGCTTTTAGAGGCACGAAGCTGTTTCTAAGTTATTTCAAGACAGAAATACCCAGATACAATCTTTGGACCGACCCGGGGATTCGAACCGCTGGCGGCGGAGGAGATGCTGGTGAGCGACTCGCTCCTGTTGGCGCGCCGGGAGTCTACCAGTACTGGAGGGGGACGCTAGACACTGTAGCCACCTGCTCGGCCAGTAGCGTGGTGGTGGCCTCCAGGGCTCCGGCGACCAGACGCTCGTCGAGCCAGGGCAGCGCGCTGGCGGCGGAGGAGATGCTGGTGAGCGACTCGCTCCTGTTGGCGCGCCGGGAGTCTATCAGTACTGGAGGGGGACGCTAGAGACTGTAGCCACCTGCTCGGCCAGTAGCGTGGTGGTGGCCTCCAGGGCTCCGGCGACCAGAAGCTCGTCGAGCCAGGGCAGCGCGCTGGCGGCAGAGGAGATGCTGGTGAGCGACTCGCTCCTGTTCGCGCGCCGGGAGTCTATCAGTACTGGAGGGGGACGCTAGAGACTGTAGCCACCTGCTCGGCCAGTAGCGTGGTGGTGGCCTCCAGGGCTCCGGCGACCAGACGCTCGTCGAGCCAGGGCAGCGCGCTGGCGGCGGAGGAGATGCTGGTGAGCGACTCGCTCCTGTTGGCGCGCCGGGAGTCTATCAGTACTGGAGGGGGACGCTAGAGACTGTAGCCACCTGCTCGGCCAGTAGCGTGGTGGTGGCTTCCAGGGCTCCGGCGACCAGACGCTCGTCGAGCCAGGGCAGCGCGCTGGCGGCGGAGGAGATGCTGGTGAGCGACTCGCTCCTGTTGGCGCGCCGGGAGTCTATCAGTACTGGAGGGGGACGCTAGAGACTGTAGCCACCTGCTCGGCCAGTAGCGTGGTGGTGGCCTCCAGGGCTCCGGCGACCAGACGTTCGTCGAGCCAGGGCAGCGCGCTGGCGGCGGAGGAGATGCTGGTGAGGGACTCGCTCCTGTTGGCTCGCCGGGAGTCTATCAGTTCTGGAGGGGGACGCTAGAGACTGTAGCCACCTGCTCGGTCAGTAGCGTGGTGGTGGCCTCCAGGGCTCCGGCGACCAGACGCTCGTCGAGCCAGGGCAGCGCGCTGGCGGCGGAGGAGATGCTGGTGAGCGACTCGCTCCTGTTGGCGCGCCGGGAGTCTATCAGTACTGGAGGGGGACGCTAGAGACTGTAGCCACCTGCTCGGCCAGTAGCGTGGTGGTGGCTTCCAGGGCTCCGGCGACCAGACGCTCGTCGAGCCAGGGCAGCGCGCTGGCGGCGGAGGAGATGCTGGTGAGCGACTCGCTCCTGTTGGCGCGCCGGGAGTCTATCAGTACTGGAGGGGGACGCTAGAGACTGTAGACACCTGCTCGGCCAGTAGCGTGGTGGTGGCCTCCAGGGCTCCGGCGACCAGACGTTCGTCGAGCCAGGGCAGCGCGCTGGCGGCGGAGGAGATGCTGGTGAGGGACTCGCTCCTGTTGGCTCGCCGGGAGTCTATCAGTTCTGGAGGGGGACGCTAGAGACTGTAGCCACCTGCTCGGTCAGTAGCGTGGTGGTGGCCTCCAGGGCTCCGGCGACCAGACGCTCGTCGAGCCAGGGCAGCGCGCTGGCGGCGGAGGAGATGCTGGTGAGCGACTCGCTCCTGTTGGCGCGCCGGGAGTCTATCAGTACTGGAGGGGGACGCTAGAGACTGTAGCCACCTGCTCGGCCAGTAGCGTGGTGGTGGCTTCCAGGGCTCCGGCGACCAGACGCTCGTCGAGCCAGGGCAGCGCGCTGGCGGCGGAGGAGATGCTGGTGAGCGACTCGCTCCTGTTGGCGCGCCGGGAGTCTATCAGTACTGGAGGGGGACGCAAGAGACTGTAGCCACCTGCTCGGCCAGTAGCGTGGTGGTGGCCTCCAGGGCTCCGGCGACCAGACGTTCGTCGAGCCAGGGCAGCGCGCTGGCGGCGGAGGAGATGCTGGTGAGGGACTCGCTCCTGTTGGCGCGCCGGGAGTCCCCGGGGGAGCCGCACGAGCAGGCGCGGCGACGACTGCGGGGAGACCGGGAACCGCTGCCTTCGTCAACGTGATACGCCTGTTCAGAGAATAGTAGTTACGAAGTAGGTAAGTATTATCTTTATTGACTTTAATGAAAGCAACACAAAACGTAGTCCGATACATCTGGAGCAGAATAATATTTACAGAGTATAAAACAAAATCGTTCCTGCTGTCCATACGCAGATCTTTTAAACTACGTAGCGCTTTTTAATGTAGCAATGGATGATTTAAGAGGAAGGTTTATATATTTTGTAAAATACATGCATGTTGCACTCGTGCGAAGCTGAAACAGGTCGCTAATTGTTCAATAAAAATGACTTTGTTAAATGGCAGTTTCAGGGTTCCGTAGTCCAGACAAGGAACCCTTATAGTTTCGTCATGGCCGTCTGTTTGTCTGTCTGTCCGAGGTTTTACTAAGGGACCGTTAGTACTAGAATGCTGTAATTTTGTATGTGCATGTATATCAATTACGCCGACAAAGTGGTAGAATAAAATTTTGGAAAATATTTCATTTTAGGGTAGCTAGTAACATGTGAAGTGGTGATGATATTTTTTTCGTCGTCTTAAAATAAAAACAACGTTATTGACCTCATCCATTGATATGCATTTGGATTTTATTAATGTAGATGTTTCAAGTTTAATGTATATTTTGGACATATAATACAAAAATGATCACATAATAGAACCATGGAAAACACCTATTAATCTTATTTTTTCTCAATGGTCTCCAAATAAATACATGAGAGAATAATAAATATTTCACTTACATGATTCAGAGATCTAGTCAGCAGGCATATCGCGGACAGCAAGGTCCCAAACGTCAGCTGCGGGAATGGTTCGTACGATATCTTGGGCGCTCCGAAGTGGAGTTCCACAAGTGGCTGCCAGCGCTCCAAGTCAAGACCAGGATCAGCCAGGAGCGAGAGGAGGTCTGGACTGAAGGAGAGCAGGCAGAGCGTCGCCATGTGGAGGATTTCGAGTGTTCTGTGAAAGGAATGTTTTGCGAAGCAATTTTAATAAAAATAAATAAATAATAAAGTGTTTGCCATTGATTTATTATATATAAGGATGCACTACGCCATACAAAATCAAAGCCCAAACATGGCACATGTTATTATTTACCTTATGAAGCTTCAACTGGCTAAGTTCATACATTGCCGCTTAAGCTTCAGCTATTTAAATTGTCATGTGTAATTACGCAGCAATGGATGACGACACTACGTCATATGTCAAATATCATTCATTTGAAGATTCATAAGCCAATAATACGAACAAAGAAGTAATGGAGTAGATTGTTTGTTCATGTTTTGTATGAAAATAAGTAACTGATGAAAGTCATGATTTATAATATACCTAATTTTATGAAAAGTAGTAAATAAAATATTATTTTATTTACTACTTTTCATAAAATTAGGTATCTCCATCCGACTCCATCCTTAAAATTGACTTTGTTCCGTTGACGTCACGTATTTTGTTTCATTTTAGCTTTGAATGTGAAAGTGATAGAAGATTGGCAATGTTTTACGTAAATAAATTAGAAAATAAAATATGAAAGCAGGTTTCAAGTATTATTTCGGTTTCAAACCTTATCAATAATATTAACCTACCGATGAAACGTCACTCCATATTTTTTACGATTCATTGAGCTGTGATTTTTGCAATTTTTGACGACACACTTAGGCATGTTTATTGTTTGACGGACCACGCGTCATTAGATACTTAATCGGCTTAAAATGGCGATCCGGCCAATTAGAGCATGTGCCATAGCTGTCAGTGTGATGAGATATCCCTTTATATATTAAATCAATGGTGTTTGCGTATATTTTTAAAAAAAACGGGACCCTATTACTAAGCCTCCGCTGTCTGTCTGTCACCAGGCTGTATCTCATGAACAATAATAGCTAGACAGTTGAAATTTCCACAGATCATGTATTTCTGTTGTCGATATAACAACAAAAACTAAAAACAAAATAAAAATATTTTTTTAAGGGAAGCTCTCATACAACAAATGTTATTTCGGTTTTTGGTAAATCAATATTATTTATCGATATTATGAAATATGAGGTATTTTGGTTTTGACCGTAAATAACAATCTTTTAACCAGCACATTAATTTTAAAAAAATGTAAAGAAATAAGTTAATTTACTTGAGAAAATGTGTGTGTGTGTGTGTGTGTGTGTATGTGTGAAAACCAAACCGAAGCATTCAGTGCCGCGGGATTCATCTTTATGTGTTCGGCCACACTGCGGGCCTAGGGCGGGCGCGAATTATAAAACATCTGAAAAGCGCTTTTGCGGCCATAGTGGCGGAAAGCGCAAGACTGTGGGGTTTAATATGTTTGACATGTCGCGCCCGCGCTAGGCTTGCAGTGTGGCCGAACACTAATGTCACAAAATAGGTACTGAGAATACAGAAGACAAACACCTGTATGTACTTCACTTTTCGTACCTACGCTCGGCGCTCGCGCTAGGGCTATTAACTTTTTCTTGTGCATAAAACACTATCGTGATAATGGCACCAGTATCTAGTTGTTTGATTTACGGTTCAGAATAAAACAGGAAAAACGGAAATATAAACCAATAATAACTAAAATAATTTAATTTTAATGTTACATTACAACTTAAATTACAAAGTCATTAAAAATATCATGCGACGATTTCGATATTGGCGAAATGCACTATTATTATATTTCAACGGAGAATAAAATCACAACAGAAATACACTAAAATATTTACTTACCTTCCTGCTACCTGTTAGGTAGCTTAAAAAATATACTGTTGAATTCAAACACCCGTCCACTATAACAACTATACGAACAGTTATAATAACTTTTTTTTGTTACGTCATTTATGCACAAAAAGCTCACCGACACGTGTCTCAAGCGGAATGTGCAATCGCGCTCGTACTATTCCCAACCGTTTCGAGATATCGTGTCCGTGAGCGGTGTCTATGTGTGCGTTGCTCGAGCGCGCTTTGTATGTATGTAGATTGTCTTCTGTACTCTTGGTATTATTCAAATTCAAATCATTTATTCCGGACTACTAAGGTCCAGGTGTTAATAACAGAAACATCTTAAGAAATAGGGATTAGTACTCATACATTTATTTATTATATTTTATTTTTATTACTGTACCATGTACCTAAGTACCACTCCCTGCGGACGCGATCCAGTGCTATTTGAGACTTCGGTCATCGTCCGCACGAAGTGCGTTAGTATAGGCGCATGCGGATCATCTGCCACTGCCTTCAGGATGCTGTTGTCCCTCTCTCGCACCCTTCACATCAGTGACGGCACCTTCTTACGCATGAGCGACTGCCACGTTGGTCTAGTGGTCAGCACGCTGGGTACTACCCACGAGGTCCCGGGTTCGAATCCCGGGTCAGGCCGAGTGTTTGGGTTTTTCTGTCTTGTAATTACTCAGACACAGCTCCGGAGTCAGGAAGTTGGTGGTGTTAACACCCGTGCCTCGGAAAGCACGTTAAACCCGTTGGTCCTGCGCCTGATCTCTCTACGGTCATCGAATCCCGGGTCAGGCCGAGTGTTTGGGTTTTTCTGTCTTGTAATTACTCAGACACAGCTCCGGAGTCAGGAAGTTGGTGGTGTTAACACCCGTGCCTCGGAAAGCACGTTAAACCCGTTGGTCCTGCGCCTGATCTCTCTACGGTCATGTCGGACTGGCGCACACACTTGTGCACTATAATATGCCCTGCGCAGTTGGCTAATCTCTGTTGAGATAGGCCGCCGCAGTTGAAATCGGCTAGGAGGACATCATCACGCATGAGCGTCTGAAACCCATCAGTTCTGATCTGTGGGAACATTTCAGACGCACTGCAAAAGCGGGGAAGTCTCCACAACATCCTGAAAACATTGTTATATTGGATTCGAAGAGTATTTACAGCCCGTGTACAGATTCTGGCAGTACGCCTTAAAGAGTGTTACTTTTACTTGATCTCTGTACAGCGAGCAAATCTGCGGGCCAGCATGTTACCTGTGCAGCACGGCGGGCGTGTGCGCGCGCGCGTCGTCGGGCGGCGGCAGCGCGTCGGTCGCGCGGCGCGAGCGCAGCAGCAGCGTCACGCACTGGTACACGCACGCGCTCGTGCTGCGCTGCGGACGGGACGGGAGTAATGCCAAGGATTACGACAAAAACGCTTATTACACTATCCTATTTGTAGCATCTTAACTAGGATCCTAAGTAGGAAGTAACCTACCTAGTCTTATCTAACAAGGACGGTCACGCAATGACGTATTCAAAAGAGACCAAGAATTTCACGCAGGTGGATGGACTGCACGGTACCTCAGATGGTAAGAGCGTTATCCCGGTTAGCCAAAGGTCGTGGGTTCAAATCCTACCCGTGTGCAAATTTTTGATTTCTTATTTAAACTTATATAAATAGGAAGGTACTACGCATTTACTTCAAGTTGGCCGTCGTCGCCCGTTACAAAATGAATTTCGAAAGTGTATACTCGTAGTATAAAAATAAAATTGAATTTTATGGAATAAATTTGGCACAACTCGCACAAGACAACAGATTTATAGGCCCTACTGACTGTTGACTTTGCTAACCTTACTAGCGGGGCACGGTATAGGGAAGCGGGAAAGGAGATAGCGGCCATAGTGAACGCGTAGTAGCTTCGTACCTTCTTAGTTAGGAAGTCCTAAGTAAGACACTACAAATAGGACGGTTTAATAAATGCTAATACATAACAGTAAAGCTCCACGCAGATCGGCCACCAACCACAGCCACCGGAACGGTGGCTAGCTACAAGCTGTTTACATTGTTTCTAATACGTTTTGTATGGAGTCGCCCGACATGTGAAGCGCGTGGCACCCACTCGCGACTCAGTGTTCGCGACAAGCCACCGTTGGCGGCCACTAGCCATTTTGACAAAACATCCGTCAATGGATACAGCAGGTGAGTATCAAATGTAACGGCGTTCGCGCCCAAGGGGCGTGGCGCGGGATAGCCACCGGTGGCCGTGGTCAATGCCCCTTCTGCGCAGAGCCTAAGACCTCGTTTAGGGAGACGTGGCGCGTCATGCGTTACAGTGCGCAGAGTCGGCCGCCAAAAACATAAACATGGCGATGTATGGAACCGTTATTGTGAATTTTTGTTTGAGCCTTGCATGCTGCAGGCTTTGAAGCGATAGGACGCGGCGGGTAAAACAGAGAGTGACGCAATGTTGACGCGGCGGATGAAGCGACGTGCAACGCTTCGAAGAACGTGGAAAGGAAATAGAGAGGTGATTGCGGTGGTGCGTGCTATTCCATGCGAAATTAACGTATGAGAAATCAAATTGATTTTCTTAGTTCGAGGGCGAGTGCTCTTACCAAATTCGTCGTCTGACTAACGTCCTCCGTAGCTTAGTTGGTAAGAGCACTCGCCCGGATAGCGAAGGGACGTGGGTTCGAGTTTCACCAGATGACACAGTCGATTAATTTTTTTGAGCGAAAATCAATATGATTTCGTAAAAACTTGCAAAATAATTGCTTAAGTTATAAAAATAATTATAACGTATGAGAAACTGGAAATCAGTGCTATAATACTGTCATGGAGTTGGAAATCATTAAAATGATAACTTACCATAATGCCAATCAGCGAGTTGATGTTCTGAATACGCCATCTCGCCTCGTATTTGACCAGCTGCACCACGAGATTCAGAGTCGACGCACAAAGGTTCAGAGCATCGATATTCAAGACTTGTCGCGGAAGTAATACGGCCTCTATCAAATGCTCCAAATGCACTCCAACAAAGGTGATGGCGTCACTCGCAAAGAACTGGCCGTGCTTCATCACCATCATCGATATAAAGTCCAAGCTGTATGCGTACACGCGCCACCATTCCTGTGGCTTCCACGCCAACGTTCCTCCATTCGCATCAATTTTCGGCGGCAACAGTTGTAACCATAGGAACTGATCGACATCACTCATCAGTAAGTCTTTGGAGAATGGCCCTCTAGAATAAGCGGTTATGCAACGCAATGCGGCCAAAGACGTGTGGTAGTGGCGACGGTTTTGTAAACACGTTTGAAGGCAGCAAAGTAGTTTATTGATAAATTTACTAGACTGGAACCATTGGGATAAACCAGAAAACACATCATCGTACAAATCCAAGCATTGCTCTAACATAGCAAGACAAAGAACTACAGATGGAATTTCTTCGGAGTTTTTACAATCATCTGTTTTAGATTCAACTTTTGGTACGTCTGTTATGTCGTCTAATAACTTTTGGAGTTCCAAACTGTTTATATTCGTAACGGAACGTATAATACTTTGAGCTGTCGCACTATTCGCTTTGATTTCATAATCTAAGCTGCTGATAGCGACCGTGCAAATTGATAGTATGGCTCGAATAGCACGAGGATGCAAACACTCGTAAACACTTTCTGTGTTCGTTAGAAGATTGTCTATATGCTTCGCGTTTGCTTTTCTGTTTTCGAAGCAATCGTCTTTCCAATTCGCTAGCATTATCACGTACAATTCAGCTAAGATCACGACGAGCCTGCCGTCTTCGAGATCATCTAGCTCTGTGAGTAGTGCTGACATACATGGAGCGACCATTTTGGATTTGTGCGCTATGTTCAGACTTATAGGAAGACATTTACAAAAGATGGTTGTGAAGTCTTTCCACGAAGTTAGTAGACCTAACCATACTGGTACTTTGTCTACTACTTCCTCTTCTTCGTCTCTGCCATCAAAGGAATACACATAGTCAACCCACTTATCTAAATATTTCTTATCGGTATCAAAAAATTGTTCTAGCACTTCTTTTAGGCTTGGTTCTAGTTTTTCTCTGGACGTAAATAGTTCGATACCTATAACGTTGAATATTTGCGCGTATGTGCGTAGACCGGGTTGTATTTCATTGAATAACGGACTTGTCATGTGCTCCCAGAACTTCGGGTTTTCCCTTAGCTTTTTTACTAGAATTTGCATGTTATTCTTCCATAATGCATGGAATAGCGCCATTATGCAACCCAGCAGTGGACTGTAAAGGTACTTTGCGTCCTGCCAAAACATAAGTTATAAGTTAGTATTAATAAACTAGGACCTAACATTGCTCCTTGGGGGAGTCCTTAAATAATACTCACAGATTTAACGGTTCCTAGATAGTCAGCCATGTATCCTAAGATGCCTTCAAAACTATCGTCGGGGACAGTCTTTTTATCATCAACAGCTTTTTCCTTTTTATCTTCTTCTTCCTTTGCTTTTTCATGGTTCATCATGAAGAAAGCTTCGGTGAGACCTGGTTGCTTGCCAATACAGGTGGCTACAAACTCGAGTATGGCCACTTTTAGTTCTACACTTTCGTGTTCATCGCGCAATCTGTCTAGGAACATAACGCGAACATGGTACGCTGTCATGTCTAGTGATGCGAACAGAGACATTTGGAATCCCTGAAAATGTCACAAGATTAGAAGCTATCTGGGTCTAGTAAAGTACCTTTGATTTGGCAGTGTTGGGTCGCTTTCTAAACTTAATTTGAAGTGCACATACCTCTTTCATTATACAACGTAAGAAAAAAGAATACATTTTAAATTGACTGTGTACAATAGTTTTAATAGCGGAATAATTTTAAGTATCACCAGGCCTGTGTATCTCCCCGCGTAGGTAGCAAAAACGTACCTACGCGCGGCGACCCTTACTTAGGGGCTAAAACAAGTTGCGTGTCGCTACCGGCCAGCGACACGCTCGCGCGTTTTATTCACCGGCGGCCGCGCGGCTACGTTGCTGGCTGGACGAGAATAAATAAAGTACAAGAAAGAGGCGCTAGATGGCGTAAGAAGCTTCTCGTAGCAGTCAACCCTATCGCGTCGCGTGATATTACGTCACTGAATAGGTTTAGTGTATTATGAATCATATTCCAGTTCAATAAGTATGAAATTATCTTGCAATGGTTTTTTGTAGGTGTCTACACGAAAATGTGCTTGACTCTGAGGCGAACTAAATTACGCCATATTGTTAACGACATTGAGTAGACATTTCTTTGAATACAATTGCTAAGTCATACTTCTGTACCAAGTACTAGTACTTATTCTGTGGTATCACTTACATCAGCGAACCTCTTGAGAAGTCTACAGCTTAGGATCGGCAGGCTCCTATTGAACGCGTGGTTGATGTAACTCGTCACTTTAGGCACCACTTTCAAGGGGTCCTTCTGTTTGTTTTGTGCAAATATCAGGTGTTCCAAAGGTGTTATCTCAGTAGATGGACTGACAGAAGGCTTGAGTCGTAGAGCAAACATGACGATGGCTACGCAACGCTGTAATGTGGTAATGTAATCAGTACCAGGACCTGATATCCAGTTTGTTTCATCTTGCATCATTTTCTCGAGGTTGTCATTGCCTGAAAGTTATGTGTTTGAGTTAATTTGTGTCATAGCTGGCTATAAATATTAATTTCAAGCACCAATTTAACCAAAAATTTCAATTTGAAAAAACAATGGACCAGTCATGTATATTCCGACGAGTTCGTGCGCGACCTTCCTGCGGAAGGGCTTATGACAGTCATGGGCGATTGGCGCTTCCTCGCCCCTCCCCCGCACGTCTTGCGGAGGCGCAGGAGGGTCGCGCATGAAATTGTCGGACTAAAGCTTAGCAAAATGCCAAGTGCTAAGGTTTGGACAACTGTTTCCAAGTAACTAGTAGGCACTTGCAGCGTGAATTGGAGCCGTTTTTGAATCACCGTTTTCGCCACCGCACAGTATTGCACCATTTAGCATATGTGGCTGGCACATACCCACAGAGATGATCTGCAGCAGCGTCAGCGCGTTCTCAGTATGCAGCAAGCTGTACACGCACGTCTGCTGGAGCAACTGCGCATCTTTCTGTTGGAGCACCAGCGACAGCAGTCTGGCGCACTTGCTGCCCAAGCTGCGTCTACCGGCGGTGGTGCTGTACCGCCAGCCCAGGATGTTGGGGAACACCTCGCGCATTATGAGGACGAGGCCTGGGAGGATGATCTCCATTGTGATGCGCTCGTCCGTGGATGACTGGAGGTAAATTAACATGGCAAGAATAAGTAAGGTGCCTTAATGCCCAACTGTCACATTGAGTTACAGAACACATCTACCTTCTAAGTTTAAATTGTGTAATCCTTATAGTTTCGGAATAAAGTGTCTGTGACATACGGACGAACAGACTGACGGACAGACATGAGAGAATCTATAAGGGTTCCGTTTAATGCCAAATAGCTACGGAACCCTAAAAAAACAGTGTCACTTACCTCATGAAAAGCGCACAGCAAGTCGATATACGCTTCCAACAGATGGTAGGTCCCGGTGGGCTGCTCCGCGGTGACGAGGTAGGACCCCACCGCCGCCGAGTCGAACGACGCGCCGCCCGCGTACTCCGCGGGCGACAGCTTCTGCTTGCGCACGCGCGGCAGGAGACCTGTGTTTATTAGCCTGGGGGAGAAAATTACAGCCCATACAGACGTACGTCATAAAAGAAGATGGCCGGCAACCGCTCCGTAGATAGCCGTTTTGTTTGATTAATCAGTTTTAAAAAGTATTCAAATTATAATGCGAAATCACACAAATATGTACTCTGTATCTATCGTGGTTATAAAGTAAAAAAAAGAAATGTAAGAATTTAAAACTTTTGAACCCATGTGGGTTCAGCGATAAATGTTATCTTTTAGATGATTGGAAAACAAAGCTTTTAACTGTTGGAGCAAACATTGTTAGGGGGTCAGCCATTTCCTTTATTTGACGGACAAAACGAGATTCTATTTTATAAACTGCTGTGTGCACCCATAATCGTAAAAGCTTAGAGAGAAAGCAGCAGTCGATAGACAAAAATGTTGCTGCCTGCCGAATGCTATGCGACTCACGATAAAACAAGCGTGCACGCAGAATCAACAGGAGACCCGTGTTTAGCCTGGAATATCTAAACAAAAACACTTTTAAGTGACAGACAGATATCCATTACTGGTTAGCAACAGATAACAATTGTTAAGCCCACCAGATCACGTCTTTAGTGGACTTGAAAATGATCCATGGCCGTCAATTTCATGCAATGTTGTACATCAAAGATTCAAACTAACTTTGGTTTTGTGTCTTAGGAACGAAACGGGCAGTGTTAAGGTCATGGCACACTATACCGGCACCGCAACGGCACCGCCTCAACCCAGCAATTAACTTGATGTTCAAATTAGAGCATTAATTTATGAGTCGTACAATATATCTTATAATTCGAAGCGACGCCGTGCTGCAGCCGTGCTGTTGCGAAGCCGGCATAGTGTGCCATGACCTTAAATCTTCACAAAAAATCATTGAAGTTGTATAACGAAGATATTATGAGACACTTCAGGGCAAACGGAAACGAGACAAGAAATCTATCAAGCAAGTATACTGTTGAACGGAAACTCGTATTTACTTCTACTAAAAATGCCTTACCTCAAATGTATCTCCTTAGGAAAGGCGGGTACTAGAGCAGCGCACACTTCGAGGCATTCGACCAGTAGCGGCAGCGCGGCCGAGTCAGCCTTCATGAAGCGGACTAGCACGTCGAACACTCCTTCGCTCGGAACCACCAGGCTCTTTGGGATCTCTTTGTCTTCCACTAACGCTTTTAGTATTCCTGCAAAGTTGTTTAGCAATAATTTTAAAGATATCCACCTAAGTCAATCTCAAAATATATGAAAAGGAAAACTGACATATCAACGCACAGGTCGAACTACTAGGATTAGAAACTTGAAAGGACTTGTCCTCTTTTTGTATGGAGGCTGGTTTTTTATTCTAAGATATCACCAACCACTAATAAACCTATATTTATCTTTAAGCTACAAAAATATGAAACTCGTAACCATAGAAATCAGAATTTTAAACGCCTCCATTTTTGAGAAAAAATATGTTTTGTAACAGGTATCATCCATTGATCACTTACTTGTATTTCCTGGATGTATGGATATGTACCATTGCCTTTCCACTGGTGGATAAATACTACTAGGTACTACCACAGATTATATAATAGGTACTGCTGTCAATGGAATGTCAATTTTGCTGTCAATTTTTTTTCATGCGTTAATTGATATAGGCGAAGGCGCGGTTTATGTACAGACAAAGAGAAAAAATAATTTCAATTTTTCTCTAAATCGGAGGCCTTAAAAAATATATGAATTATGCAGAAAGGCTAGTTTTTGTGAACTCTTTAATATAATATTTAGTTCATTCTGGTTAGAAATATTGACGAATAAAAAACCATTAATGGACAAGTCCTTTCCACCATGCTTTCTTTTAAAGTGTGGAAAGCAATAAAGGATTTTTAGAAATTGGCCCATTAAGGAGGGTTAATAAAAGGGGAGGGGGTTTAAAGGGGGAGGGGGATTAGTCAGAGAACCTACTCCCGAGCAGAATCGAATCAAAATCAGAATCGAGTCGAGATTGACCTAAAAAGGCGATCCGTTAAACATCAGCTCGAACTTGATGTCGATGGCGTCAGTGGTAAAGATGTAACGGCGGTTTTCGATTACAAGTAGTTCACTATTCGACCACAACTCGATTGTCGCTATAATCGTAAGTACCAAATTACTGATTCTCGACGTCAATTCGATTGTGATCGTAACTCGAACCCGTCAAGAGTAAGCCTGCAGTTTGTATGAAGCATATTCTTTACAAATATAAATCAGATTTTAAAATATATTCTAAGCCCCTTACGGGGGTAAAAAAGGGGGATTTAAAAATTGGTATTCGGCTAAAAAGAAAATAAGGATGACGTGTTTCAGGATGTTTGAATCAACCTCTAGGGGGTGAAAAGCGGACCCCCACAAGCAATTAGTCAGTCAGTCAGAGAAAATCAAGCAAGAGGAGCATACTTATAATATGTTAACAAACCTTTCAAGACCTTAGCACCCTCATACACTCTCTGCAACGCGGCATTGACGTTATGGTGTTGCTTGCGATCCAGCGCTTTCTCTATTTCATTATTAAAAACTGTCCAGTAAGAGTATGGTGTACGGAAGTGTATCATCGTTCCCTCTCGCCTCTCTATCACAGTGGCTCTAGAGCCGGCCTCGATTCGGTAGGAAGGCCCTCCGAGAGGGAAGTACTCCCGGCCAATGATGGCGTCGTCGGATTCCAACGACATGAGAGGCACGCTGTTTGGGTTGTAGATTTCCGTGTACACGGGCAGACTTTTGAGCTCACCTATCAGCTGGAACAGTAAATTTGTACTGTTTTTTTTCATCAAAGACTATCATGGGTCATATTTATTTGTATTCTTATTACATCAAGGTTATTCAGTAAGTAGCGACAGCGACAGAAGGTTTGGTCAGGCCTGTGTATCTTCCCGCGTAGGTAGCAAAAACATACCTACGCGCGGCGACCCCTTGGTAAGAAAATAAACAAGTTGGGTGTCGCTAGCCGGCAGCGACACGCTCCCGCGTTTTATTCACCGGCGGTGCGCGACACTAGGTTGCTGGTTGGACATTTGACTTCAATCTCACCTAATGGTATGCGACTATGCGGCCAAGGATAGGTAATGTCTAACTTATTCGATAACAATTTATTGAGACTTCGTAGCGCCAAAATATATCCCTTGTCCCTCTCTCTCTCGCCCTCAGATCAAAGAAAGAAGATATTTGTAATAGTTCGCCAATTATAGTTATAGTTCATTTTAAGCAAGTCGTGATCACGCGGGTCACCAGCATCTCTCTTTCTCATCTCTTCTTTCTATG
Organism: Pyrausta nigrata; assembly: GCA_949316185.1. Taxonomy (NCBI): domain Eukaryota; kingdom Metazoa; phylum Arthropoda; class Insecta; order Lepidoptera; family Crambidae; genus Pyrausta; species Pyrausta nigrata. The sequence goes on from OX438937.1 coordinate 5,487,104, forward strand.
ATCTGGCTGGTTGACTTTTGTCGCAAAAAATTTGGGAACTGATACAAAAATCACCCTGTATAGAAAATTCCGACAGCAAGTACTTACGTTTCGAACGCTACTTTTCCCAGCTTGAGCCAATCCAGCTGCCAGCAATGACAACATTGAAAAATTGTATGGGAAGTATTCTAGTCCAGTATTCCATAGAGAAACTATACCACACTGGTCGTCTTTCTGCTGAAGCTTCCAGAACTCTTCAGCAATCTCTGGAGATCGGAGGAGAACGGCACATAGTTGTGTTATGCCGGGCTGATGGCTGATTGTGCTATCACCGTCGAATTTGTCACATAGTATGTTTAGGAGTTTGAAAACTGTCTCCCTGGCTATTTTTGAGCAGTTTGATTTGTCCTGCAAGTATTTATAGATTACATGTAGGCTGGTCGACAACCTGCAAGGTTTTCAAGGTGTTGCTATCTCTCATGTCCTGGGTTTGATCCCTGGTCAGGTAAATATAAAAATTCATATTGTCTACATTGTCTTGGGTCTGGGTGTTGTGGTAGCACCATTGTTTTTCATTTCCATAACAGATACTACTAGTCTAATATTTTTTTATTTATTATTAGTCTCTCTCCATCAACAGAAAAGAATAAATATAAAAGAACAGATATTCAAATACTTACAGAAAAGACTGAGCTATTCAGCATCTGGTTAAAAAACTCGAATACTTGCATTTTAAGTGCAGTTGCGCCATAGTGCTGGTATTTGCTTTCAAACATCTTTGCATGGTCTTTGCTCTAAAATAAAACACCGTTAATTAAACTTTATGTAACATTAGTACATTAGTCCACCACCTGCATTTAGAAGTATTTTATAATAGGTGAGTTATACTTGAATGAGTTTTGAATATTTAGTTGGCAGATAGATGGGTACACCAGGCTCCACTAGTATTATATAAATGTGAAAAAGTATTTTAAAACATTTTGCAACATTCTATTATATTAAGTTATTACCTGTAATGATAGGATCATCCAAGACAACAACATGACACTGTGCTCAGTACTTAGCTGCAGCTTTGTCAGCTCGGGATGTACAAACTTTTCTGTAGACTCTATCCAGGGTGATGCATTTGCACTGAAACAGATTTAAAATTAATAAACTGTCTTTTTCACATAATTTCATATTACATCACATCTAAAAACCAAGAATTTCTAGACAAAAATATAAAAGTAAGAACTATAAACTTACTGTTGCTTATAATTGATGACCATAAACAAACAGACTTCCATGTACATAATCCTCATGCACATCTCTCTGTGTCTCTCCTCCAACATTTCATGGTACCCTTGGCTTTTGCCATAGTTATGTTTCCTAAACACCTTGAATAATGTTTGAAAATCTGCATCTGTGATCTGTTGCTCTTCAACAAGGAGCAAAATAACCTGTAATATGGCCAACTGCTCCCTCAAGTTATACTCGGCCCATTCCTGCCTTATGCCATCATTTGAAAAGTCACTTTGAATTTTTCTTGAAGGTGGGGCTGTGGAAACAACCTTATCAAATTGGCTAACTAGGGATGACAAGAGATATTTGCACCCATTGTTGTAAATCTTCGAAAACTCAGTATAATACTTGTGCCCCACACAGTTATGGTTTTCAATTATGTACTGCAAAAGTTTGAGCAGAAACAATCTTTCAGAGTAGTAAAACCGCCAAATGTTTGGCAGCAGGAACGATGCGCGTGTATCCACAAATGCCACATTTTTGAGAGCACTGTCTGGTGTTCCATAGGATATGTCGCAGAGATAGTGTTTCACTATGTCCCAGATTTGGAAAGTATCCACATTCTGGAAATATGAATAAGAATAGTTTGTGTGGTAAATGACAAAAGTATAAGATAGGCTGATCAATTCTCTAATATCCTTAAAGAAAGATAATAAAAAAGGTATAATATATATATATATCTAGGCAGTGGACTTACTATGTAATTTTGTAATATTTGTACTACACTCAGCAACTTCGTTTGATCAGGGTACTTAGACTGGAGCAGAGAAAATGCCTCAGGTCTGTTAGACTTGTAACTATTGAGACCATCGTACAAAGCTTCAGTGACTTCCTTATTACCAAGAACTAATTGCACGTCTTCTAAAGTGAGATTGTTCGATGTAATCCATCGCCACAAACGCTTCCAATAGCTATAAAAGCAAAACTGGTCAGAACAAACAATAACGACAAACGTAAGAACGTTAAAAACAAATCCACAAAAAAGTATTTTCGATAAACTTACCTTACACTTTTAGTCGCCATAATGCTAATAACGTATATCACACTTCACACAATATTTTTTTACAATTCATCAGGCATTATTAAATTCGTGTTTATTATAAATTATTTACCGCCACAAGACTACTTTTTTAGGTTATTTTTCGGACAAGTAGTACAGTGAACTTCACTGAGTGAAGTACAGCATCAAGAGTGATTACTTGAAGGCTGACAAGCACAGACCACACAACTTAAAGACCACGCATTGCGGGGGACTTACATTCGCCTAGGTTATGCAGTATCACTGCATAACAGCCGGCCCCGCCCCCTTTCGTTCCTCATTCCGCTACCGAGACTCAAAGTAACAACATTGACCTTGCTCCCGAAAAAAAATAAAAAAAAGCGGTAATAATGCCGTATTGTTCAGTGAAATGGTGTGGAAAGTGTAGTACAACATCTAGTCTCACGAAAGATGGCATTACATTTCACCGGAAAGTAATTATTCCTATCAAATTAATTGAAATACTCCAATATCACAAATGAAATAAAATGTTTTATTTCGAAGAGCACGCGTTGATGTCTTTTTTTTGCTATCCCTTTCTCGCAAGTTTAGTTCAAATGATGTTGTCTCAATTTGTCAATAAGCAAGGAGTACAATAGTGTCGAGGCACATACTAGTAAACCTAAAATTCAAAATATCGACAAATCCTAAATAGAACGAGTTATAAGTGGGTATCTAAATTTCAGTTATTTCATAAATATTTTAATAAAGTGACTTTACAAAAGAGCACTTACGATGAATTGAAATCAGTGTAAAGTGCTTAAACAAACAAACTTTAACTAATAAAAAAACTTAACTAAACTTTTTAAAATAAATATATCAAACTCACATTGCGTACGATTGCCATTTTTTTTTAAACTTAGTTTTCGTACACTTAACAAAATGATGTTGAGTGAGATAGGTAACTTGTTTTACTAAAACCGCTAAATTATGAAAAGTAGCTAAATAACGTGAGATCTCCGGCGATTGACCTTTGCCCACTCCAGTTTTTTTTAAATTGCTATTAATCGGAAGTCGGTTGTGCGTGTGTTTTTTAAATGAATTGTTTTAAAGCTCCTAAATATTTTCTTACTTTTTTTTTAACTCAGGTATCGATATCAAGATATGTCTTGCCCATCACTAGTGAGCTATCACTGCCATTGTCAATTTTGACGTCTCCTTGTACTAGCCAATAGGAACGAGCAGACCTCTCCCCGCACCCCACCAACTTTTGGCGATTTTGTTTTCGTATTAGAGTTGATAAAAGCGTGGTCTTTAGGTTGTGTGGTCTGTGCTGACAAGTGACAACATTTCTCAAAATGTATCTAAAATTATGAACGTACTACCAAAACAAAATGCCATAACTCCGAACCATACTCCGAACCGAATGGCGTAATTAGAAGAATAAGATTTTAACTTTAGTCGTTTAATACGTCAAATTGGTAAGTTGGTACCTATACGGCAATGAATGTTAATGTCAAGTTCTTTATTTATTAGCGCGTATTTTAAATATTTATCGTAATAATTATTTAAAATAACAGAACTGTGAGTGAATTATGCATTACTGCAAGAAATGGGAGGAGAGACACTAGGAAAGTGTGAAATCAATCTGTGGTGTTAGACTTAGACGAGTAAGAAAATGTACATCTGGCATATTCTTAGCTAGGTTTCCGCTGTCTAAAAGGTAAATAAACAGTATATCTTAATAAACGTACGCAAATTATGATGTTCTTTTACCGCACTTGGATAGAAAAGCCGAATTATCTAAGGAAAATGCAAATATTGCCAGTAATAGTGCGGTACCTACCCATAGATGATTTTAAATCGATATTTTTGAAGACTGATTTCTTTGCTGCAGTATTTCCACTAGTTATTTAAAAGAAATATACCTTGTGTTTTCTAAATGTAACTTTATAAATGACTGAATTTTAAGCGATTTTTATTTTTTTAAAGTAGGCGATAATCCATATAGCATGTTATCGGGAGATGAATTCAAGTTTTGATATTTACAATAAAATAAATGACGTGCTGTTAGTCGTTATCGCCTGCTTTTAATTTCAAAAATCAAGTAGTAGAAATTTATGAGAGGTACCTATAGTACAGAAAATATACATTACTAGCGGTCCCCCGCAACTTCGTTCGCGTAAAGGACTTGTCCTCTTTTTGTATGGAGGCTGGTTTTTTATTCCAAGCTATCACCAACCACCAATAAACCTATTGGTGGTTAATATTTATCTTTAAGCTACAAAAATATGAAACACGTAACCATAGAAATCAGAATTTTAAACGCCTCCATTTTTGAGAAAAAATATGTTTTGTAACAGGCATCATCCATTGATCACTTACTTGTATTTCCTGGCTGTATGGCTATGCACCATTGCCTTTCCACTGGTGGATAAATACTACTAGGTGCTACCACAGATTATATAATAGGTACTACTGTCAATGGAATGTCAATTTTGCTGTCATTTTTTTTTCATGCGTTATATGATATAGGCGAAGGTGCGGTTTCTGTACAGACAAAGAGAAAAAATAATTTCGATTTTTCTCTAAATCGGAGGCCTTAAAAAATATATTAATTATGCAGAAAGGCTAGTTTTTGTGAACTTTTTAATATAATATTTAGTTTGTTCTGGTTAGAAATATTGACGAATAAAAAACCATTAATGGACAAGTCCTTTAAGATTTCCTGTGGGAATTGTTAGGAGCGGAGTATTTTTTAAAACTGTGATATCTTTTAAGATATGAATCAAAACGCGTGTGAATAGTATGAACATTTTAATTATAACGGTCATCCGCGACTTCGTCCGTGCTTTTTGATTTAACTGCTTCCCCGTTGATTTCTAGGTAGGTATCATGCATTTTATAGCTCATACAAAGCGTTACCCGAGAAATAAGCTTTCTAACACAAATTATTTTTTTTAAAATTGGCTCAGCAGTTCCTTTGATTAGCATGTTTAAACAAAAAAATTAATTCCTCCGTTTTTCCAGTTATAATGTGAGATATGGTGCAACCGACCCTAACCTCTTTATAATATTAGTATAGAAAAAATAGCAGTCCCCGAGAACTTCATGCGCACCTATTGATTTTACTCTATTCCTGAAAGACATAACGTGATTTTTTAAATTACCTATCTTATAGCCTTGCTAGATACGTTGTACCTTACAGAAAGGTTTTTTTCAAAATCGGACCATGAATAGGTAATTCTGATCTGAGATAAGTGCATTCAAACAATCAATTAGACAAAAGTCAAGAAGAAATCAGCAATATTAAAGTACTATCCAGGGGGCTAATTACGTAACTCTGTTGCTAATAATTCAGGATTGAAATCGGTTGAAAATGTCACATTTGACAAATTCAGTTACTCTGTTAAGCTGGCCATTCACGGTCAGTTCGAAAAATGACTCCACTCACTACCAAAAAAATAATTTGAAAATTGAATTTCATTTAGTGAGGCCATAACGTGGGCAATTCCCCACGCAAAGGGTACTTTTAGTTTTTTATTTAGTGGGTAAAATGGGCGGGAAGGTCTTAGAACCGGTAAAATATGGGCAATTGCGGGAAAAAATGATAATGGTTAAGTTACTTTTTTAGTACTTATGCCTATAGCCTAGATTTTATATACCGATATTAAAAACGACAAATTTTGGCCGTACCTCAGAATGACTAATTAGTTTGACTGGCCGTGAATGGCCAACTTTGGCAACAAAACTTTGATTGAAATAATTTCATTCAAAGTTACATAATCCACTAACAGGGGGCTGATTACGTAACTCTGGTGCTAACAATTCAGGATTAAAATCGGTTGAAAATGTCACATTTGACAACTTCAGTTACTCTGTTAAGCTGGCCATTCAATGTCAGTTCAAAAAATGACTCCATTCACTAACATAAAAATAATCTGAAAACTGACTTTCATTCAGTGCTGCTAGAACGTGGGCAATTCCCCACGCAAAGGGGACTTTTAGTTTTTTTTTAATTTAGTAGGTTAAACGGGCTAGAAGATCTTAGAACCGGTAAAATATGGGCAATTGTGGAAAAAAATAATAACGTTAAGTTACTTTTATATTACATAAGCCTATAGCCTAGATTTTTATTACCGATATTGAAAACGTAAAATTTTGGTCGTACCTCAGACCGACTAATTAGTGTAACTGGCTTTGAATGGTCAACTTTAGCAACAAAACTTTGATTGAAATAATTTCATTCAAAGTTACATAATCCACTACCAGGGCCCTGTTTAATAAACATTACAATCCGACAATTTTGTAAATAACTTACATATTTGTTAAGTTTTATGACAAGTGCTGTTTAATAAACCTTACAAGTATGTAAAAAATCTACAAGTAAAAACCTTACAAATATTGTAATTATAACCAGTATGGATTCCGGTCGGGCAGGAATACAGAAGACGCTGTTGTCAATCTTTCACAAACAGTTACCAAAGCTCTGGATAATGGAGAGAGATGCTTGGCTATCTTCATAGACCTCAAAAAAGCATTTGACACCGTGTCCATTCCATTACTTTTGCATAGGTTAGAGGATTTAGGGATACGGGGCAATGCCCTTGAGTGGTTCCGTGACTACCTATCAAATAGGAGCCAAGTCGTTAAAGTGTCTGATATTTTTAGCCAAAGCCTTCCCGTTAATTATGGCATACCGCAAGGTAGCACACTTGGCCCTACTCTTTTCTTAGCTTACATCAACAGTCTGTGTAAACTCCAAATTGATAAAGGCAGTATACTAGCTTTCGCGGACGATACAGCACTTATTTTCTGGGGTAAATCGTGGTCGGAAGTCAAAGCGGCGGCAGAGACTGGATTAGAAACCGTAATGAAATGGCTTGATCAAAATCTTCTTACTATCAATGTTCCAAAAACTAAATATATTTGTTTTAGAATTTCTGAAGTCACGAAACCACCCCCAAAATTCGTTATTAAAGTTCACACCCTTCTTTGTACTAAAGACAATAAAACTAGCACCTCTTGCCTTTGCCCCTATCTTGCTCAGACTGATACCCACAAATACTTAGGTATTCTTATCGACAAAAAACTTAATTGGGAACCGCATATTTCAACACTCTCTAAACGAGTTCGTAAACTTTTACATATTTTCAACAATCTTCGGGAATCCGCTGACACAAACCTCATTAGAAAAATTTATCTTGCTCTCGGTCAATCCCTCTTAACATATTGTATTTCCGTGTGGGGTGGTGCTGCTGCAACACACCTTCTAGAGTTGGAAAGAGCGCAAAGAGCCGTTATTAAAGTTATGCTGCGAAAACCCAGGCTGCATCCAACTGAAACTTTATATGAAGAAGCGAACCTACTCACGGTCAGACAACTATTTATTATGCACACAGTCCTTCGCCATCATAAAACAATAGACCCCTCGCAATTACCACATCATAAGCGAAGAATACGCACACACGTGCCAACTGTTCACACAGTTTTTGCGCGACGACAATTCTTATTCACTGGACCGTTTCTATATAGACATTTCAACGACTCCCATAAAGTAGTAAGTATGAATAAAATGAACTTAAAAGCAATATTAGTTAACAATTTGAAAGCAATTGGGTACGACGCAACAGAGAATATACTTAAAATTGCTACATAAGTTGGTCAATGTATTCACAATTGCTGTTATGCCCATTCAAATTATTCATATATAAGTTAGTGGTAGGTATCCTAGCTAGGAACCTACTGATCCCAAGATTGCAACGTCATAGGGCTACCTTAACTAAAGTAGCATCATGTTAATAATGTTTACACACACACACACGCACGCACACACACACGCGCTCACACACACGCACTCACACGCACGCACACACACACGCGCTCACACACATACACACACACACACACACACACACACACACACACACATTAATATACAGATAAATATGAATAAAAATTACAATGCTTGAATACACATATTCAGTAAGCTATGTTCATATTGTTAATCCGCTGGTAGCTTGTACCACACACCAACTATCTATCTATTTGTGATTGTTAACTGCCCGGCGGCTTGCTTAGCGCACGGTTGATGGCGCGATTACAACTACCCTCCCTTTTAATGTATAAACTTACTTACCTTTAAATCATTGCTCACTATGTTGCCAATTACCAATATAAGATCACTGGATGGGGTGGAGGGCTGATAACCTGAGATACAGGAATCATCCTAGTTCAGGTATCAGCCCACCATAATCTATATGTACCTACCACAAATTGCTTATTTTCATTTTGTATTTTCTTATGGTGAGAAATAAATGATTATAAATGCTGTTTAATAAACGTTTACATATGTAGAAAACGCCTGTAGAATTCGATGACAAATTTGTAGTTACAAATTTGTAATTGTAAGTTTCAATTACATAAAATGTAAGATTTTGTTGACAATTATTTTTTTTAATTAACGAGGGTGGATTCATAAATATTTAGTAGCAAAATTGCTAAATATTCGACGGTAGTTTTGGTAACCCGAAATTTTTGGTTAAATGTAAAATCTGTCATGTTAAAACTAAAGTTTATCCGTTTACGAAAAACTCTCCGCTGCCGTTCACTTATATACTCATCATCACTACTGTCACTACTTCCACTACTAGTTGTTAGGACCATTTTTTAATATTTATTCCGATTTTCTTTACTTGTTAGGTCGAGGCACAGAATTGTAAAGTTCTTACACAAGGCGAGTCTAACTGTCGGAATTGTAATACAATTTACAAAATATGTAAACGTGTGACTACAATTATGCGTTCAATAAAACCGTTTTCCCTACAAATATGTAAATTGTCACCTGTAGAGAGAAAATGTTTATTGAACAGAAACTTGTAAAATTGTAGGTACAATTCTACAATTTTGTAGATTTTCCACCATGGTAAATTTGTAAGTTGTATTCTTTATTAAACAGAAACTTGTAGAATTTTAGCCTGTAATTTACAATTTGTAATGTTTATTAAACAGGGCCACCCACCGCCTTGTCGTATTGTGTGTGCAAGCGACAATAAGTGAATGTAGGTAGAGGCAGGCGGCAGAGATCTCTTTGCTTGAACTTCATTTCAACACATCGTACGTCCTAGTAATTACTTACTTATTAAGTTATTGGGAAAAACTCAAGCTGACCCGCGAGTTAAATACGTACAGCGCCATCCATTGTAATATTTTGTTGCGTCTTTTAATTTCTATTCGACTACATTATCCTGCACCCATTACAATTTTTCTGCATGACATATAGGTATGACCGGGGGAGAATACTTTTAGCATTGAGTCCACCTTTTGTACACTGTTCTAAGTGCTGCCACGCATCCACACACCAAATTTTAAAATGACGACCGAGGGCTTAGCACGCAAATGAAGAGGTCATGCTTAAGGATTATGAAGCGTAAAGTTTGTCCGGGTTGAACGGCGCAAAATTAGAAAGGAGCTGTCTATTAACCTACCTATTATTCAAAATAATGTGCAAAGTGGCCGAAAAGGGGTAGTGGCCGAAAAGGGGTATGTTTACCCTACATAGCTATTATCAGTCTGGGCCGAGCTATGAGGGTTTGAAGTTAAAAATAAAATGTTTTATTTTAGGTAAATAACCGATCATTACTATGTTCTTTAGCTTACATTTCAGCAAAAACAAGTGAAACCATGTTTTATATTGCTGTAGTTGCATCAGAAGTGGTACAATTAGATCCTAGAAGATTGATTCCCTAACCCTAGTAAACATACACAAAGAATTCTATAGGGGTGACCATTCCACCTTGCCACAGAATACTAGTACTTCGTACAGAAGTATGACTTAGCAATTGTATTCAAAGAAATGTCTACTCAATGTCGTCAACAATATGGCGTAATTTAGTTTGCCTCAGAGTCAAGCACATTTTCGTGTAGACACCTACAAAAATCCATTGCAAGATAATTTTATACTTATTGCTCTGGAATATGATTCATAATACACTAAACCTATTCAGTGACGTAATATCACGCGACGCGATAGGGTTGACTGCTACGAGAAGCTTCTAACGCCATCTAGCGCCTCTTTCTTGTACTTTATTCATTCTCGTCCAGCCAGCAACGTAGCCGCGCGGCCGCCGGTGAATAAAACGCGCGAGCGTGTCACTGACCGGTAGCGACACCCAACTTGTTTTAGCCCCTAAGTAGGGGCGCCGCGCGTAGGTACGTTTTTGCTACTTACGCGGGGAGATACACAGGCCTGACCTTGCTGAAGACACGCTTGGCGCCTCGATAGCAGTCTAAAGTTGTCAAAAAACAATTTGACACCGTCCGTATTTTTGCTTGGATGATTTTTTTTATATGAATGGTTATTACGTTTAATAAAGCAATAACTGGTGGCACGTTTAGAACCACGCTTGGACGTTAGCTTAGATGTAAGCTGAACGGTAAAACTATTTCTTCACTCATTCGTTGTAATGTTATACGTTGTTGGATCCGTGTAATTCGAGAAAACGAGTTTCGGTATTCTTTAAGCTAAGTGGGCTGTAAGCTAACCTTCAAGCGTGGCTCTAAGCTAACCATCAAGCGCGGCTTTAAGTTTACCTCCAAGTTGTCTTCTAAGCTGACCCGGATGGTGCGCACTGTAACTGCGAGCCACACCCAAAGTCCAGGAGTACGGACGAATGCCTTGTGCTTATTATGCTTAGGGTCTATCCTGTTTAGAGCTTGCCTTACAGTTGGCTCCAGGAAACGTCATCAGGTTCAAAGTGGGTATGCAGGCCTCAGTTGAATAACTGGAGTCCCACAAAACTTTAGATTGCCCCCGCGGTCGGTGTAAAAATAAGCGTAACTGCATTTCCCTGACGGAAAAAAACAATTCATCATGCAACTCATGCAAGCAAATGTAGGATGATGTCAAATGGTTATTTGACAACTCAAGGCTGCTATCGAAGCGCTAAGTGTGTATCCAAGCAAGGCGGTGTGGCCACTCCAATAGGATTCGTTGTGTTTGTTTACTATTAAATTAAATAATGTTTATTTCGGACATCTGGATCCATATAGTTGGGTTAGTTACAAATTGACCTTAAAACTAAAGTTAGTAATATACAGTACGACACAAAATACACCAAAAAGACAAACAACAAACACGCACAACAGATGTAGCACCCCCCGCCGCCAGCAAGATGTCTACTTCTTGACAGCGTATAGCCGTATCCATCGAGCTAGCATAGGCGAGGCCCACCGGTCTGTCAACGCGCGCAGGATACTGTTGGGGCTCTCGCTATTATTTTATAATTACTATGTTATTAGTTATTTTTTATTTATTTATTAGTTGATCAACCTTCTAGGATCCAAGTTTACCTCTTCTGATGCGGTTTTACGGATATACACAACATATTTTCGTTAGTTTTTGTTGAAATGCAAGCTTAAGAACATAGGAATGATAGATTTTTTGGCCTGAAAACATTTTATTTTGTAACTTCAAACCATCATAGGTGGTCCCGGACTGATAATAGCTACATTACATACATACATACATATCATATAAGAATCTTCTTTTTACATGTTTTTTAATAAAAAAACCAGGTTTGGTTGATGGCCGCGCTTACAAAAGGCGCCATTTTTACGCATTGCCCTTTACTTTTTTTCTCACTACCTACCTGTCAATGAAGAAAGATGAGTAGGATATTACGTGTAGCTGTTTGATTTAACTTGGACATTTTCTTCAAGTGACAAAATAGTTTTTATGAAATAGGTATGTAAATATTACATTTTTATGTTGTATGGCACTTTCTAGGTGTTAAATTGTCATATCTTGGCATTCGGTAAAATCCAATTTAATAGTTATGTTAAACAGTACAATAGTTATGGCTAAAAAAACGGTTTTTAGTTTCTGTACAGTCGGCAGCACATCAAGTTACCCTCCGTTACCTAACTACGATAACAGCTTTTATTACGTAGAAATAGAGCCAGTCTCAAGGTCAAAGTGGGGTAGTCTGACGTGCGGCCTTATGTACTTACACACCGCAAGTCAGACTACACGTCTTGACCTTAAGACCGCTTCTATATCCTTTTTAATAAAAGCTGTTTTCGTAGATCAAATGTAGCTATACCTTGACATACTTCTTTTAATAAATAAACTAAACATTGTCAATGTTCTTTCAACCTTATGTTTGAACAATGTAGATTTATTCTTTCTCAGCTTTGACTATCCATGCAGATTCTATGATTGATTGTTGTGATGCATTTTCACGGCGAAGATATTGAACAAAATATGGGGCCAACTTTGTACCACTCGGTTAGGAATTCGGGAATAATAAAGATGTAATACCAAGCAAATTCTGTAGTTGCTTCTTTAGACAGTAGGTACCAAACGAAGATATTTACTTTCGGAGTTGATTTACTCACGTCGGGGTCACCAAATTGGAGCTCTTACAGACAGCTCCATTTATTATCAGGGTAATCAAATAAAAAATCAATATTCAAAAATATTTATTTACCTTTAACAAACGTATTTCTACAGCAAGTGTCCAAAGTCTCCTTTTAAGTATAAAGATACTTGTGCCAGGAGCCTCTGCTCTTCAATAACAATGCTATAACTTTATTTAACTAAAATATAATAAATACTACCTTATATATAAACGTGTGTTTGTGAATTAAAGTTTAAAATACTAATTTAAAAAGTACATCACATATTTTCTACCTCAAATAAACAAATTTAGACCCAAGTAAGTAAACTAAATCTTATCATTAAAACAATAAATCAACACTATTTAGTGGTATGCAGGTTTAATTGTGTATATGTGTGTGTGCGCGCACGCGAATGCTTGTGCGTGTTAGCGTGTGTAAGTGAGTGTGTGTGTGTGAGTGTGTGTTGTGTATGATTTATGTGTGTAAGTGTGTGTGTGTATGTGTTTTGTGTGATGTATGTATGTGACTGTGATAATAGAATCAGGACATCCATCTTGATTGATAATTGAATTAAACTCGTTTCACTTCTTAGTAACGTTGAATATATTGTGCTTCAACAGCAATCACAATCAAATGGTAATTAAATAATATTACAATGTTTGTGCTTGCCGCCATGACAACATAGATAATAATCGTCCTAACGTAGATGGCAGCACCGTGATGTTACCTTGGTTTTTTCTTAATTTTAAACATGGCAAGGTTTTGCCACACTTCCTACTGTACATGACTAGGTTACCTGATTAACCTATTAGATATCTTCGCAATAAAACGAAGTATTTTCAAAACATTACACTACCTCTATAAAAATAACTGTAGCGAAAATTAAGACTAAGAAAGTGTTTAATAACTACTAATTTGGCTGAAACTCTTGTCCTTCAAACCTAGGGGTAACAACAAAAAACTTTGTATTTAAAGAGGCAACCCTGACTTTATTAGTTTTACTCCAAGGTCGCGTGTTCGCAGAGGGATAATAACGTAATGTTCGTAACTTAAGGCACATTTTCGTGTGTAGCGGTTTGCGACAGAAAACTGAAGGCTATTATAAAAGTTGGTACTTTTTCGTATGGAGTGATTTATCTGTTACGTAGTAGCTATTATATAATCTGTGCTATTTGTTTGACAGTTCCCAAATTTTCTTGCTCATGTTGGTAGTAATTTTCTTTAGGTTAGGTTGGTAGAATCTACGTTCACGATTTTGAAAACGGCTAGTTTGACTTCCATCCATGCCTCTTCATATCAATGACCAAACCACAGAATACTAGACCAAACTAGCCCTTTAGGTTTTCGTAGTGATTACTTGCTCAGTGGCATTAGTGGCAGCAATAGTAAAAACCGGAACTTTGAAAAAATAAAACTGTAATTTTGACCCTTTTTGACCTTTAGGCATACTTTTTATAATAATTTGTGTTTTTTGACCCCTTAATGTGTTTTTGGGGCAAATTTATTGATACCAAGATTGGCTCTCATAGGTTTTTTTTCTAGGTGAGCTACCTATGTAGGCCTAAATGATTTTTTCGCCGTTTTTTACTCGATATTATCAGTCTGACTGTCTGACAGTTGCTTACTGACAAGTGACAATTGACAACGACGACGACAGCTGTTCGTTTTTTTTTCGACGTCACCAACGACACCACGAATACGATCAACCTCCCTCCTCTCACTCCCTCCTCACGTACGTACGTCACTCACCGTCACTGAGTATCACATGGTGTGCGTTGGCTGAACTATTCTAAGTTTTATAATTCTTTATCTCTCGATATTGCCATTTTATCCAAACGTAATAAACAGTGGACGCGGCGCTTTGGCCACTAGTAGTTGTATTGCCTTAAGTTCGGTTTTAAGTTTCGTACTGTCAAAGGTTACCAAGTTTTTGTAAAACTTCGAAATTATGGCACCGGCAGCGACTGCAGTGAAGCCTATGCCAGATGACGACCCTTTCGGCATCCGGGCAGTGTTGTTGGGTCCCCCCGGGTCCGGCAAAGGCACTCAGGTAGTTATGTGAGCTAATGCATTGTTGACCTTTACCCTCCTCTATCTTTTTCGTAACGTAACAGACGGTTCGATTGTTCGATTTAAAGTCCTTTTTGTGTAGGCTCCACGTCTAAAGGAGAAATACTGCGTATGCCATTTATCGACGGGAGATATGCTGCGAGCGGAGGTGGCGTCGGGCTCGGAGCTAGGCCGCCGGTTAAAGAAGGTTATGGATGAAGGGAAGTTGGTCTCCGACGAGATGGTTGTCGATATGATCGATAAGAACTTGGACCAGCCAGAATGCAAGAATGGCTTCCTATTGGATGGGTTCCCGAGGACTGTGCCTCAGGCTGAGAAGGTGGGTTGGTTTCGGTAGTTTCAGTGCATAGCATTACTATTACAAGTACAGAAATTAATTTCACTGAAAGATCTGATGCCTACTTAAAAATAAGCAAGAATATCAGAGTCACTAATTTAAGTAACTTGTTTATTCTATTTTGTTGTGAAATACATAAGCATTTTATCAGTGACATTAATATTATTCAATATGGATCATTTTTATCTATGTTCTTATTATCATACACCAATTTTAAGCTCAATATTTATCAATGGTAATTTATGATTTTTCAGTTAGATGATTTGCTGGCAAAGAGAAAAACTGAATTGGATGCTGTCATTGAATTTGGCATTCAGGACACCTTGCTTGTGAGGAGAATAACCGGAAGACTGATTCACCCATCCAGTGGCCGTAGTTACCATGAAGAGTTTCATCCTCCTAAGAAGACTATGACTGATGATGTGACCGGAGAGCCTCTTGTGAAGAGGTCTGATGATAATGTTGATGCTCTCAAGAAGCGTTTAGCCACCTACCATGCGCAAACTGTACCTCTTGTTGATTACTACTTGAGGAAAGGACTCCACTACAGAGTGGACGCTGCCAAACCTGCTGAGGAAGTGTTCAGCAAAATTGACAACATATTCAAGAGCAGGATCTTTAGCAGAAACAGGGCTGCTCAGTAAACCCGTAAACTCACTATATCATCGCTCATTAATTAAGGAAAAGTGCTCTGTACAAAGTAATTTACATGTGATTTCATTATGTCTGTTGTTTATTTTTGGTATTATGTACTATTGGAAAATTAGTTAACTATTTTAGAGACTATTTTTCTTGGACAAATATAGCAAATTGGAATCTTGTAAATGGTATTTTTTGATTGTATAATTGTGTAGATAAATTCACTTTATCAATTTTTTTTAATAAATAATATTATCTTTAAGTGATAGGGCAACTTAGCTGGCTTACCACTTGGACTTACGTAGGTAAACTGATACACATTTGATAAAGTAGAAGTTGTTTTATGAACATAGTATGATATGCAATATTATTTTAAAAACTTGTGAGGCCCGTTGTCTCATACCTGTCAAAAATTTGATTTTACTTACAGCTCAAAACTTTTATATTTTTTGACTTTCATTATTGCATAGTGACCTCATCTGATCGCATATTAGGCTAAGCTATGATAGCGAGATGCAGACTGTATCAGTTGTTTCAACTGCCTGTTTGCCTAAAATAATAATAATAATATTAAAAATCCCGCAAAAATTACGAACCTAATGTACCTATCTATTTGAAGAAATATTAAGTTTATTTCTTCACTCATATAAATTTTATGGAAGTATTTATGGGATTTTCATACTGAGGCTTTGTAATATTAGTCATAAATATTTTCATAGTATTTATTTCCAGTAAAACATCTTTTTATTAGTAGGAATATGACAAGTATAACATAACAATATTAGGTACACAAGTAATGTTTGGATTTTTATAAGCTCAAGTAAAGGCATCATACACATTCAGCATGCATGCA
This sequence comes from Pyrausta nigrata, assembly GCA_949316185.1. Classification (NCBI taxonomy): domain Eukaryota; kingdom Metazoa; phylum Arthropoda; class Insecta; order Lepidoptera; family Crambidae; genus Pyrausta; species Pyrausta nigrata. Next base: position 5,503,643 of record OX438937.1, read on the forward strand.
GTATAATTTTATGTCACCATCATGTATAAAAGCCTGTTCTTTAGTTTTTCACATAATTATGACTTAACATACTTTTAACATTGCAAGTTTAATTTTGTAAAAGTTGTTTAAGGTAAGTATTTATTATTGTGTTTTTAATGCATTATACATATAGTGTAGCCAGCATTTATTTATCATGTTATTGTATTTAAATGAAACTGCTGTTCTTTTTGAGTGAATTAGCAGACAATCCAATTACCTACCAAACCAAACCATCACAAAATTAGGTAAATTTCTTAAAAAACGTTACTGTATGCCACTATTTTTTTTACTACTACAAGAACTGCTAATGTTACTAGGTTACTCCTACCATCTACTACCTTGGTACTACTATTAGTCCGACAAGTTTAAGCGCGGCTCTCCTGCGCCCCCGCAAGACTTGCGAGGGGTGAGGAAGCGCGATTAACACGCGTTTGTCTTAGGGGGCTATTAGACTACGCGATATTCAGACAGTCTTAGCCCCATCTCGCTCTTTCATCCTGTGTAAGAGCGAAATGGGACAGAGAGACTTACAGGATAACTCTTATTACATTACGCTGTGGCTTAGTAAGGGCGCGTTCCCACTATGTCGTAACGATTAATTTATGGTTAGACGACTGTCGTCTCTAGCTGTTCCCATTAATACGGTCCGTGATCAGTCAGCCATAAATTGAAAGAAGAAGACAATCTGTTGTCACTGCAAAAATGTCGACAGTAAATCGTGTCGTTCTATATGTAAACACCTCCGTCTGATTATCGCGTAGTCAAATAACCCCCTTAGAACTTCCCCTTCACCGCAACACCACCCATCCCCGCTGACATCCTCGCCCGCCGCTCCTCTGGCGACCGCAGGATGCGCACGCACTTGTCAGACTGTAGACAGGTACATTTTATAAAAGTTTATTCAATAGGTTTTTTTATTTAGTGGAGGTCTTACATATCATTATTTTTATAACAAGCAATTATTTTTGCAAGTATTTACGAAATTAAATTAAATTTCGCTCACAAAAATTAATCGACTGTGTCGTACGGTGGGATTCGAACTCGCGCGCGTCCCTTCGCTATGCGGGCGAATGCTCTTACCAACTGTGCTACGGAGGACGTTAGTCGTCGACGATTTTACGAAATTAAATTTTGCTCACTAAAGCGTAGCGAGACTAGCAGCACTTACAAAAATTCGTCGACTGACTAACGTCCTCCGTAGCTTAGTTGGTAAGAGCATTCGCCAGGATAGCGAACTATAGCGAAAGGACCCAACGAGTCCCACCGGATGACACATTGGAATAATTTTTGTGAGCGAAAAAAATTTACATTCTACAAGGTGATTATGAATGATCCGGTACTTATTTCATTGAAAGTAGGAATTTCGCTGCCCACAAGAACTTGAAACGACTTGATACTATAATAATGTCTAGGTTCTTGTCTGTTACGACACAGAGTTAGACGAATATATTCGTGCTAAGTTGGTACCAATTAGTTCATTTTCTTCATCTTGACAACACACCAATGACATATTTTAATTTTGATTAGATCAGCAGAGCGGCTAATGAATGACATCATTTGATGAAATATATAAAATATAAATATTAGACATCACATACATTGCTCAGATCACTTGTGTTATTATGGAAATCTGAACCAAAGGTGGTACTACAACACCCAGACATGCAGCACATGATGCTACTATCTATCTAGATAATGTGTATGGTAATGTTGCTAATATGTAATAAACTTATCTTATTGGCGATTGAGAATATGTAAGCAGGTGCCTATTCTTATATCGAGAACTAAAAAAATGTGTAGTTGTTTTTGGTGAAAAGTTAAAAACAACTTGTTTCTTTATCAATGTGCACAAAAATGTCAAGGTTCTAAGAGCTCTTTCCAAAAACAGGAAATTCATAACATGGTCGGCTAATAAGCTATTATGTTAGCTAAACGTTCATTGTACGGGCTTACAAGTGTGACTTCAGCTTATGTAAATGTAGGTAGGTACATTAGTAGGTATGTAACATGTGTATGTAATAATACGTAGGTAGGAACCTTCTTATGTATATTCAGCAAAATACTACACAACTCCGAAGTTATAACCTTTATTGTTGGACCAGTCGAACCTCGTCCTGCGCATGTTTGTACTTATTTACGTACAACAGTCCATAGTTCGACTAGTAAAAATTAAGGCAGCGATCACACTATAGTGTCTAGGTTAGGAGAAGCAGTCTGTGACCCAATAGACATGCTGCGTATGAAATTGGAGTACGCAACTTCTAATGATACGTGCTGATCAAACGTCGTCCTACGGATAGTATCAAATCTAGGTGTGCGTGCGTCCACATCGAATGCGCGGCGAGGGCCTAGCTGGATAGGCGCGGCGGCAGTATGTTCGCAATGGCGCGTTTTATTTGATAATTAGCGTCCGTCGACGCAACCGCACGAAGCTCGCAATGTGAATGCACACTAAAGAGCCTACTTGTATGAGTAGGTAGATGATACCTAGTTAGGTACCTACTGCCCAATAAAATCTTAGGCAGTTATAAGACTACGTGGTATTCAGACAGTCTTACTAAGACTCAGCGCAGTGTAATAAGAGTTAGCCTGTAAGTCTGTCTGCCCCATCTCGCTCTGACAGTATGAAAGAGCGAGATGGGAGATAGACTGTCTGAATATTGCGTAGTCTAATAACTGCCTAAGTTATAGATATCTGTTCTTAAAAGGATTCATTCTCGGTTTCATCAAACCTCTCCAAGTAAGGTTTATATAATAATATAATTACCTTATAAGTAGGTGTCTACATTTTGTAATAGAAGACAAAAACTTGCCATATAAGTATTATTATAAAGAGAGAAAAGTCAAAATTGGTATAGGTAGGTATTCTAGGTATTATAATTTGGAAATACGTAAACTTACAAAATTCATCACCAGGTATTTCACAGCCATCATACTATAACGTTTGAACTTTATTAATGAAGGAGAATTTTAAAGCCTTATTTTATAAGGTACACGATTAAAACTTTGTCTTAAATAGATTGGTGTAGAATAGGTGGTATGTAGTAGCACAGTATAAGTAAATACTAGGATATAAAATGTGCCTACTTAAGGTAGATAAGATTAAGGAGTAGGTATTCACTACGAATGTGTTATTAGTAATTTTATTCACCACCAACTAACAAAGGTGTTTCTTTATTACGATATGATTTTATGTTATTTTACTAAGCTTGACAAGTAAGCAATATGGATTGTGTAAAGTGATGGATTACATGTCAGATCTAGTGATAGAACGAACTACGTATTTACTTACTCATGATTTATGATATACTAGCGGCAGTATCTAGAAAAGTATTTAGAAAATGTGGAAAAGAAAAATATGACAAAATGGTTAAAATAAAACACAAAATAATGAACAAATTCTATGTATTGTGGTCAGCTCCAATGGACATAACTTTATACAAATCATAATCATGATAAGAAAGTTTCTTACAATTTATTACTGATAACAGGTACTGTGGCACAAAAAGCATGCAACGATTTTTAAAAACAAATACTTATTTCATTACTATGTTGTGACGTGATACAATAAATATATATTTAGGTACATATTAAATAAAATTCATCATCATCCAGTCAAGTCCAACAATGGTACTTACTAAATGAAATAAATACGTATAAGTACTCGTACATACATAGATACTGTAACTGTTTCAACCAGTGAAATTTTTTTATGCACCTAATGAATATTGAAATGATTCTATCAATAAAATTACAAGTGAGTAAAAATGTCGACTAGTAAATGTAGAAAATAAGTAGTAGTAGTAGGTTACCTGGTGTTTTGGGTAACATTCGCATAAGAGATTTTTAATCAAGAAAAGCATTGACACCAATGTTTCATAATTTGATTTTCAGTGACATCAATGTTACCCTACTAGCAAACTGTTTATGATGTTACTTTCCTTAATCAAGCTACGCACTTTACGTTTATTGTTACCAAAACACCATGCAGATATAAGACGTTATACAATATAACGACGTAACAAAAGATATTATGCAAAATCAATGCACATGCGGTAGGCACGCTTGCTTTTTACTACGTAACAGCACTCATGCATTTAAATGTATAATAATATAAATATTTTATGAACAGTCTGAACAGACTTATGTATGATATGAAAATGGTTGATCACAAACATGGCTGCGATAATATTATAATACAGAGGCTCTACTTTTTATGACGATTAATATCTTCCGCTCTATCCACCTCTCTCACTCATCGCTACAGAGAGATCGCTATAGAGATATAAATACGAAACTCGGCCCCTAGACAAGATGTAATCTATTTTACAGCGAACGTCGCTATTGCCAGCGAAATATCAAATTATGAATGCAAAAGACACACGATGTTACGATGGCTAGTGTCAGTTTCATACATTTTGTTATGAGATGGCGTACATCCCTGTAGAATAGATTGCAACTTCGTCTAGGGGCCCTCATTAACAGAGAAGGTTCTCGGGTCCCTAATACTTGGATAAAGAATACCCACAGTAACTGTCATGGAAAAAACGAGACGCAAACACCGAAAGCTCGTCTAGCATTGAAATAAATTACTATACACAAGTATTTAAATAATAAAGTATGTACAGAAATATACGAACAGTCACGGCTACTCATCAACGCCCTGTGCTATACATAGCTTTGGATACTCGTACGTAACGATAACACAGGTCTATGCTACCACTAATGTACAATAAAGCTTTTTAGAACAACATTTACATACATTAACAAATATTATTGTTCAACATTAACAACAAGTGGGGTGACGTCAACGCTGTTGCCTCCACAAAGTCTCGCGCTTCTTGGCTCGAGAAACTATCGTGCGCCTTTCTGAGAATCTTATCAAAGTCTATCAATTAATAAACACTACTAGGTGTTGACAAATTTACAAATTCCACTTAAAAACTAACTACACATTTCGTTTTCAACATCAATTTACAAATCGTCAAAGATTGGAGATAGGATTTCTAAACTAGAAGTAAAAATTTACAATGCACAATGGAGGACAGATATAAAATAAGTGCAAGGTTAACAAGACACTTGGAAGTCATCCTAATTTCGAAAATGGTGAAGTACGTTATTCAGTGTAACGTCTGTGTCAAAATGACCGGAGTGTGAGGTTGTGTGTTGAGTTTGGTCATTTTGTTGACGGTGCGTCTTCCGAGCGAGCTTGGGCGGCCCCGGGAAGTGTGGCGTGTGGCAACCGACGCCAGATGGCGGTGTTCAGTGGTCGTGCAGGCGGTCGTGGGAGCGGCTGGAGGAGCGCGAGGTCTTGCGCTGGTCGAGGTACGCCGCCGGCGCCCAGCCCTCGCCTTGCCCGCCTGTCGAATAAACGATAACTTAATTGTCAGCACTGATTATATATTTTTTAGATTAACCCCTTAAGGATCGGAAGACCGTCGGCGGTCTCGTGACAATTGATTTTCTACTGTGTCTAGAATCTTTATCTCTGAAATATATAGATAGACATTTGATTGACCGCAATCTGATCTGGCACCGGGGGCAAATCGTCCGTTTAACGACTGCAACGTGACCACGATCCTCAGTAATGAGGGACCAACTAAAGAGAGAGGTATATCACTAGACAATGTTTTTTTCGCACAAAAGACGTACCTGCGAGCCGCACGTACCACCACCCCGCGCAGCCCACCTTGAGCAGCTCTGCGTGCTGCCCCTCCCTGAGGGACACCTCACTGGCGCCCACCGCGGTGTAGTCCGACAGCGCCACCAGCGAACACCCCACCGCCTGTGCCCCACCCCAACAGAACCATTAAAACCACGTGAAGTATAAACAGGAGACGGTGCCAGAAGCCGATGAACGTGCAGTAGTTTTTTTGAAGCTCCAAGTTAACAGTTGAGGACTACGGATGGATCGTTATAAGGATTAGACTGCGTTTCCACCAAAGATGTGCGACGATGCGTAGCGAGAGATTGTTACGAGTAATAACCAGTATAATTTTTTCATTTACCTACCTACTCTTGCCGCTAAGTCGTTTCCACATAGGCAACGCTGAGCGTGGTCAGATAAATGAAGCGGTTGTATGTAGGTAACTATTAGTTCTTATCAACATAATTATCCTACGCATACGCATATAAAATATCGCTAGGACCCATCTGTTGGAAATGCAGCCTAAATGTATTGAAACTGCATAGAAATAATGTTGAAGGAGAATAATAAAATGAAGAAAACTGTATGCTCATTGGCTAGTCTAGCATTTTGTTCATGATAAGTGTAGGTTTTGAAATGGATATTACACTGAAAGTAATAAGTTTATCTGTCCGTAAGTAGAATGTTTTGTACTGTCATTACTAATAATAAAACACCACTCAAAGCTAGAAATACTTTTTAGCTGTATTTGAAAATGTCCTTGTTGTGATGTAATGAAAAGGTAGGTACGAGTATTTCTAGCTTTTCTTAATAATTTTAAACCATTTAGCTTACATCGAATCATGCGTTCCACCACCACTGCTCAAACTGCTTTGAATTATCTCATGCTCCGTTAGGTTAGTTCGTCATAAAGCGTGTTTTCGGTTCTATAAATGTATATTTAACGCAATAATCCTAGCATCATCGCTGTCACATTTCCAATCAGTTTGGCAGTCTATCGGCTGCTACGCCATGCATGTTAGTCGAAAGCGAATTTGTAGGTATAAATCAAAATCATAATTTCATAGTTCAATATTTATGTACATAATAAGCTGTAAAGTAAATAGTTCAGTAAGATAAAATGTTTGATATTGAATGAAGTAGTAATGATATATTTCGATAGTTTAATAAATAGCAATAATCATAGGTACTTATATTTTTATCGGGTAGTACAGAGTAAGTGATGTATTTATTATGATATATTTTGAATATAGGTAGGTTGATAAAAGTATAGAATACTAAATATTTCTAACAGTATAGATTCACACGTCCATTGATTGTCCAAAACGAGTGAAAAACAACAAACATTTGCAATGAAGCCGAAAAACGTGTTTACGAAAGAAACGGTACCTAAGATAAAAAAAAAAACAATCGGATCTTAAAATCCAACCAATTTCCTGTTTAGTGCTTGAAAAAATGGGGACAGTCGACTACAAAAGTGTTATTTAAAATAGCATTTAACGTTAGGGAAGACATTTGGCTCACTAAACAAGATCTGATAAGTTTTTGTTGTGGCTCTGAGAAAAGTGATTAGATTGTTTGTGGAATAAGGACAAATCTAATATCAGCTTAAAAGCGATTGTTCGCACATTGAAGTGACATGAACGATGCAAGCCGTGCGCTGACGCGTGCCAAGCAAACACTCCACACACACACACACACACACACACACACACACAAACACAGCTTCCAAAATCCTCAAGTGTTGTTGGATTCGTGTAATGCAGAATAAAATAGGTATCAAAATTATTACACCTACTACACAATGTAATTATACGTTTTATCATACTTAAAATACTTAGATAGTTGAATACAATTGGATTAATTAATAGCAAATCTCACGATGATAATGGAGATGACTTTTCGGTACAAGCATACGTGTTCTAAAAATCAATGTCCGATTGGAGCAAAATAAAATAAATAAGATACTCTTAATGTCTTTTGATAAATAGATGTAACCTATACAAATAAAATAAATACTTTGACAACTCTGTAACATCCTATTAAAGCAAGCGTAATAAAAACAAAAAGCACACTGACAATGAGTAACATAACAAACAAAACATGACTTACACGATGTTAATGTTCGGCAATTTATTACTGAAATATCCCTTTTCATTCTTTGGCTATTAAACTTTGGATATTATGTCAGTCTCTTTCATTGTATTTACAAGGCCTCTACTGGCTGTTAGCTCGTAAAGGTATTTTTAATCAGTACTGTGACACGTAAAACGTGGATGTGGCTTGCGCGGAGCCCGATACGGAAAAGAACTGTACCATTCTGTGTATGGTACCGTTGAGACCGACGGCCTCCGTCACCTGTTGAACAACACAACTTAAAACAATTGTCGCCATTTGAATCCTATGAAGACAAGATGGCGTCGTTTTGGCGCGCCAATTTCGAAGATGGCAACGACAGAGTCACCTCAGTTTGTTGTGAGTTGATCAGTCTGTATGTGAGGTGCCGCGTGAACGTGCAATAACTAAACCAAGTTTCAGTGCCAGTGTCTAATTAAATTTTAAAGAACTAATCACAAGCGATGATGGTGGTTTAGCTAAATTAATTAGGCAGCGACGGCGTGAATCTTGGACTAGGGCAGGACTTTAAAATTTTAGGAAACTTAAGAATTTGCGGTAGTATAGCTCTAGGTGAATGAGGTTACGGCAAATTTTCTGTTCTTCGTCGCAGGGACACTACCACCTCTTATTTGTAATGCTGTATCCTTATTCTGTACATGTTGATGTTACCGGGAAGCGTTATGTGCGTTCGGATTGCCAGCGATCGTCATGCGCTACCCGTGACTATGCAGCCCGCATTCCTTTAAAAATACACTTTAAACTTACACAACATTACATAAAGAGTGGTTTTCACTTCACTCATCACTGTAAACCCAAAATTAGTTGGCATTAATTACCCGCGGTATTGAGTAAAGCTACCCCGTTGGAAAGCGCCAAACTACTTTGACGTTGTTAGTCAGTTATGTTTAGGTTTACCTAAATAAAGTACGTACTAAGTAGGTAGGTTATTGTTACCAACATGGCTACTAAATCAAAGATCTGAAGGTTAGTTATATTTAAACCACATTTATGTTTATAAACATATAGTTCTGACTGCAAAATTCCGACGTGTGACGATTTCTATTCTCTATTAGCCTATACAAACCTATCAAAAACATCAGACTTTTCAGTTCCTTTCATAAAATATACTTATTTAAAAAAATTACATAGTTATTGCCTTTAATGCGATTAGCAGCACATCTGTATAATATTTTTTATTAATTGTTAAAAAACAGATAGGCCACTGATCGCGTTTAAACTTTATGATACAAACACACAATTATTCCCAGTGCCCAGGCAATACCAGCAGACTTTCAACAAATTCCGATTTTGTATAAATATAAATGACAAAACTTTTGTTCCTAGCTGTACACTTTAAGATCAAGCTATAAGGAAGATTTTACTATAATGCAATAGTTTACATATTTGGGGGTTTATCAAACATGCACCAAAATGCAATGCAAGTGAATTAAAAGTGGTTAATAACTAATTCTTCAATAAGAAAAATACAGCTTCACAAAATGTGAAAATGCTATTCAAAATCGTACAGTCAAGAACAAAAGTTTTATTGAAACTCAAGGTTAAAACCAATTCCAGTCTATAATCCTAATTCGTACTTTAAACTACGTAGATACAACGCGTTGTGATAAGTAACCCTCATATTCTCATATCATCCTCCTCCTTTTTAAAAAAAAGCTCAGTCTCAATTTTTGATTTATCATTCTCAATTTATTGTCGTATACGCTTTTAGCACACCGGCGACGCGGCGAACCGCGGGCGATAGCGAAACTGCGCTAATCTGTCCTACGCTATAAAAAAAAATGTTCCAACAATCACACCAATTACCTAGCCCCAAACTAAGCGTGAGCTTAAATTTGCCGAGAGGTTAGGCAATCGCCCGGTATGCGAGGAACGCGGGTTCGATTCCCGCCTCTGGTGGTCGTTTTTTTCAAGTGCAATAATATATTTAGATTGCATAGTGAATGCTTATCACTTAAAAACAATAATTAAGCGTGAGCTTTTACATGAGCTAGGAGAACGGATAGACGTACTTATTATTAGTTACGTGACGTACGTTTATATACATCCACGACTTAGGTACCTACAAATGCTCGTGCTTAGCACAGAAACATTTTCCATTAGGCTCCAGGCAGATGGGCCACCGACCACCGCCAACAGTGGCTCTTGCGCGCCATGCCTTTGGTCCCACGCGAACGAAGGCGGTCGGTGGACGCTACAGTTGACGCTATCCTGCTATTAGAACTATTTCCTTTGACAGATGTTTTGTCAAAATGGTAAGTGGCCGCCATCGGTGGAGTGTCGCGAACACTTAAGTCGCGAGTGACCGCCATTCGCTTCACAAGTGCGGCGACGTATTAAAAATAATGTAAACAATAATAATGTAACAACTTGTCGCTAGCCAACGGTGGCTGTGGTCAATGGCCAATCTGCGCGGAGCCTTATGCGGGATACGAACTCGCAATGAATTTATATCGCGTATGTTGCATCGGTCTCGCTCTGTCTTGAGATTTATGTGATAGAGTGAGAAGCAATAACAGCGATATAAGTTAATTGTGTAGAATAGATTATCGCTGTTTCACTACCGCGGTCCACCGCATCGGTATGCTAAAGGCAGTAGCTTACCGGTACCATTTTAAAATCATTACTTATCACAAGGCAATCCCAAGCGCGATTAACTTGTCAGTAACCAGTAGCACATACCGGCGCGTGTTCTGGCTCCTCCTCCTCGTCTTCGGACGGGTCGGTGGACCAGCAAGGCTCGTCGTGCATGTCGCAGGAGGCGGTGCGGGGGTGCGCGGCGGGGGGGTGCGGCCTCGCCTGCGCGCTGGGCGGGCCCATGTCCCACGAGCTGGTCTGGATTAGTGTTCTGTGGTCGAGAAGTTTGTGTGTGAAGTGTGTAGTTGTATTGAGTAGATTAACTTTAAATGTTTCCGAACTGTTGTGTTTCAATTAAAGCTACGCTAAAGTAGTACTGGGCCGCACATGTCATGCACATATCTAACGACCTCTTGGCCAAAAAATACACGAAGTTGGTCCCTTTAAATTAAAAACCGCTACGCGGTAGTCCCAGAACTCCAAAAGGCGTGACCAGTTGGATGCCTGGCTGGACGACTGGGAAACAGCTGCCCAAGATCGTGGAGAGTGGAAAAAGGGTAGGGAGGCCTTTGCCTTGCAGTGGGACGTCAGGAGCTCATAATAATTTTTAATTGGCGCCCAACGTGGGTCGCGGACAGTTTACGTCTGTATCGTAGATGAATTACACTAGGATATACTATGCCTATCAAAATCAAAACCTAAACATAGAACAACTTTTAATTAACACTTCAAGTGACAATTAGTTATCTATTACTGGTTAACAACTTATGATATTTTACAAAATGAAGTTTAAGTGCCGCTAGGCAATAGGTACGCACAATTGGATTAAAAGGCCCCCAAATGTTTTAAAGGAGTCTTGAAAATGTCTCGAAGCTGTCTACGAGTAAGGTTGTATGTCAGTAGGTAAATTAATGTAGTGCTAAGAAATGATGTACTCAATGTATGATTAGTACTAGTACTAATTTCCCATAGTCCTGGCGTGCCACTTGATATGCATTGCAATAGACCCAGGAGAATAAATAATCATGCAAACTACACTCCACCATGCTATGTTTAACTTGAAAATAATCAATGTATAATCCATATTCCCCCACGTTGGGCGCCAACATAGATAGTGACACTCGTTACACGGAAAAACTAAAACAATAAACTTCCAACAGCTAACAGACACTAACCTATGATGTTGATCGCCATACTGCCGTACGCGTTCTTAGTTCATCAGCTCTTTAAGCTGGTTTAGCAGCACGCACTTGTTGCGATAGGCCCATGCGCGAGTCTGGGTAAGCCACTCCAAGAAGACCTATTCTAGTCAGTGCATCACACATCAGTGCTTTATATCTTCTGACTCTTCCCCACAGGTTCTACAGCTAACACACACTTACCTGTGATGCTGAGCGCTGTACTGCCGCACGCGTTCTCCCTTGAGCTCTTTGAGCTGGTCGAGCGACACGCGCTTGATGCTGTTGACCCTCGCGTGCCAGTACTATACTATGACGTTCAGCCGAGGTCCTATAGAGAAGCTAACAGACACTAACCTATGATGCTGAGCACCGTACTGCCGCACGCGTTTTCCCTTGAGCTCTTTGAGCTGGTCGAGCAACACGCGCTTGATGCGGTCGACCCGCTTGTGCCAGTACTGTATTATGACGTTCAGCCGAGGTTCAGACACTAACATGTAATGCTGAGCGCCGTATTGCCGCAAGGACTCGTGATCGCTGGAGGACAGGGACCTAGAGAACAGTTAAACTAACCTGTGATGCTGAGCGCCATACTGCCGCACGCGTTCCCCCTTGAGCTCTTTGAGCTGGTCGAGCAATACGCGCTTGATGCGGTCGACCCACGCGCGCTTCACCTCCACGGTGGCGGCGGTGATGGTGTGCACCTCGGACCGGCCCTGGCGCCATACTTCGAACTTGCGGGGGTCGCCTTTTACAGATTCTGTTAGGCCGATTTGTGACATCTGTGGGGAAGAAAGGTTTCGGTGAGTGCTTTGTTGCGAATATATACTAAAGTGGTGCAGCTAACAGTTATCAAAATAAAGAAGAGTTTAGAACGATGTTAAAGGTTAATGATAGTGAACACAATACAGCTTTGAACCGAATGGCCTGTAATTTGTTAAAAATAAACTTTTTCTTGTCTCAAAAAGGTCCAGTTTTTGTCTTTGGCAAAAACATCAGTAAGTAAATTATAATGCAAGCAACAAATATATGTAGAAGTCTTATGGTGTGGGGAGAATGGTAAAGAAATGTACTGCATAATGTTATAAGCAGTCATGTGTAGCTTGCATGCAGGGCCGGATTGGCTGTGTGTAGCTAATTGTACTCGTATGTCGATTGAGTTTAAATATTAGTAAGTATTTATTTAACCAAAAATCCTGTCACACACACCTGGAGATCATGTTTGAAATGGTACGTGGCTTTATTGTGACTGTTCTTAGTGGCCGGCTTGCAGAAGAGCATGGCCTTCTCGTAGAGGAAGATGTGCCGCCGGCGCGGGCGCAGCCGCAGTCGCAGGTCGCGCTTGTTCTCCGAGACGACCAGAAACGAGCCCTGCATTAGCAGCTCGCCTTGCTGGTTCAGGTCCACCTAAGGAAATGTTACGACTCGTTGAAGAAAAAAAACTTGATACTGCGCGTACGCTGATTGGATTGACATGTGAGGAAACCTGCCATTCAGGCGACTGCATGTGTAACCATGATCCGAATTAGTCAGAATCCCCTGGTAACAGGGTCACGAAGGTCAGATGGTAGTCGTTGCAGTGTAATTACCTGATCTGCCATATCCTTGATCATGGTCAGCGGACCCTGGGTCCACGCGTGCGAGTGCACAACTGGGATAGCGCTAGGAGGATTATGATTGACACCTGCTGTCAACTGTTGTGATAATTTGAATTGGGTATAAATAGATACGCTACGAGATCAGAGGCCTCTCCAGTTAACGAATGTCCGTATTCTTTACTATAGCTTGTCACACATGTCAGTAGGTACGACCACAGAATAAATAATAGTTGGTACGACATAGAGCGCGATTTCGCGCGTGATAGCGCGTAGTATTTTGTGATAGAAAATAAATATACCTACATTATATTATATTATTACAGCACAAACAACGCATATCATCATCCAGATTAAGTCCTCCCTCAGGTACGTAAGTACATACCGTAACTTCTTACGCATTAAAGCAATAAGTATAACAAATACAAAAGGAAATTGTGAATTACTTACTTATCAGCTACTTCAGCCCACCTATTTCATTCAAATAATTGTTAGTTACATCTATAGTAATTTTATTATAATAGGCGTGGCTGACGTCTTAATAACACAATTCTGAACGAAAGTTCAGATAAAAGTAACTACGTGTTATGATTTATGAAGAGATTGCATGCTTCAAGATTGTTGGGATTGATTACAAAATAAATAATTAGGTAGGTAGGTATACCATACATTCAATCCTTGCGTGTAGTAAGTAAAAGTAATTGATATGGCTTCAAATAATAATGTCCTATTAGCCGCATTTCGACTACACTTCAGCCAAATAAATAATACTTCAACGGCCAATCTCGGCAGAGATTAGCCAACTGCGCGGGAGATATTATAGCGCACAAAGTGTGTGTGCAATACACAAGTGCACTCTGTGTTCCTTTACTCTCATAGTTCGGTGAGACGGCAGTCCGACACGACCGAAGAAAGAGAAGGCAGGCGCAGAACCAACGGCTTAACGCACTTTCATCACGGCCGTAGGATTAATTTTAATTTGTTGTGCGGCGAACACACCACACAACACTATCACTTGAATGACGGGAGCGGCGAACTGCCACCAGCTCCCTGCGCATCCCACCCCCGGCATACCGCTAGTAGGATTGCAAACAAAGCAGGTACTCACAGGCACGCCGGTGATGGCGATCTGGTGCATCGAGTCGTTGACGCATTTAAGCACCACCAGCATGCAGTCTAGCGCCTGTTGCAGCCCCGTCGTCATCGTGCCGCACTCGCTATACCTTAGCAAGTCCTGGAAGATGGTTATTGATAATGAAATAAATGGTCAATCAGTACCTACGAAAGGAATGATAAAATATCATACAAAAAGACAGCAATTATGCAAAATATTCCAGAGTAATACCATGTTTCGAATATCTCTAGTCATTTAAACTGTAGATACATATTTTACAAATCGGGAATTAGGTATTATATTCAGTGGACATCTTGGGACTGGTTTGAAAAAGTGAATGTTTATGTGGACTTATGGATTGAAACTATTTTTGGCAGAATTACAATTACGTAATTTACGAAATACAGATTTGAGTAGTTAATCCCTAATGTCGTCATCCGATTTAAAGACCAAAAAAGTTCCAAAAATCTAATTGGTAAGTAAGGTGGTAACTATGAAAACAGTGCCAGCGTTTGGGGAGCGGGGCGTCATGGGGCGAGGCCTGGAGTGCCAAATTTTGGGGGAGCTCCGAGGTTTGAAGCTGACGCGGCTGACATTGGTTCAGCAAAAAATGACACTCGATAATTTCCTAAGTGGGTGGGCTACACAATCTTACACGGGGCGTCAGTGTGCTTACCGGTGTCTTGTACCGTTTTTGGCATGAAATTCTCACCTTCAGCAGCAGCTGATACTTGGTGATCCTCTGCACCGGCTTTAGTAGGTACGCAGCGAGCGGCAGCTTGTGTCCCAGGCGCAGCTGGCACGCCTGGAGGAACAGGTGCGTGTCAACCAGCGTCTCCCTTAGCCGCTCCGACCGCGGTATGTTCTGGCAGTAGTAACTGTACAGCCGGAAGAAGGTCTCCCTCTGTGGAGAGAGAGGGAACGTTGGTAGTTTTGACTAAGAAAAGGAGTAGAGATGAATGTGGAATGTAATTCTTCACTTGATAGTATAAAATAGGGTAACGGCCATTTTCTATCAAAGCGGAGATTTGCACTTGCCTGCTCCGCTCAGTCCAATAGTTATTGTATTGGTGCTGTTAGAACTAGAAGACAAAGCCGAGAGCTTTGGTGGAAAATTGACCTGTATAAGAATGAGCTGAAAAACTAGAAATAAGGACAACGAAGAATCCAGATACATGGGTACTGACCGATACACTGAAAAGTGAAATAAAAAAATGCTAGTTACCTTATCTACAAAACATAACGCAACCAGTTCTGTCGCCGATATTGATTGTTCTAGATCTTTGAGGAACACATCCTGGTGGAATGTGAAGAGTTCGTGCAGGTTCCCGAACAGCACGTCGGCCTGCCCCACCAGCGTGGACGGCAGGAGGTGCTGGTTCTCCGGTTTCTCTATTTCTTCTTTGTAGCCCTGTAAAAGAAAATAAAACGTTTAGTGAAATGTTAAATGACCAAAAGCAAATACTGCATACGATGCGTTACCAGCTCAGGAGTGCGGGAGACGTAATATGGCGCTATGTCAACGCCCTGAGCAGTCGCGTTCTGTATTAAGGAATTAAGGGAACATACATTAGTTTCAATAAAACAAGTAAATGGTGACAGTACCGAACTAATCAAAGATGAACAATGGCTTATAGCATCGCACCAATCCTGCAAACGTCTATCGTAGTCTTCGTAAACAGCCTCCAAGCATTCGCACTCGGACTTCGTTAATTTTTGCTCTATTTTCCAAAACTTTGTCTTCGTTTTCAATTTCTGTAACGTCGAGGACCAATTGCTGAGCGTCTGGTTCCTGCTCAAACTCTGACTTTTTGTATCTTGTGATGAAATTTTATGGTATTTTTTGCATTTTTTTGAGTACGTGTTACTGGTCATGGATTTTAAGCATCTGCTTGGTTTCCTGCATGATAACGTTGAATGTAAACTCCGTACGTAGCTGTCAGTGTTGCTCGTCCGACAAATAGTAGAGCCTCGCTTGCTACAGTGAGATATCGAAGAGTAGTGATCATGTATCGTGTGGTTCCATTCTTTCATTATCCTTTTGTAGTCCTTAAGTATATTGTTCAAAATATCATCAGGTTCCTTACTGCAGCACATTGTTTGTCTCAACTCAGTACAACTAGAAGATTTCAATTGAGAATCTTTTGAAACGGTTGTAGTTGACAATTCCGGGGTTGATATGTGAACGTCAGCTTCGAGACAGCCGTACAGTGGATTTCTAACATATTCAGGTGCGTCGACAACGGTAGGTGCTGTTGTCAAAGATTCCCCAGTGTTGTCTTCGGAGGCAGTAACCGCATCGGAATCCGGTAGATAAGTGATTTTCTCCTCGGTTTTTTCTGTATACTCGTAACCAGGTAGTGGTTTTCCGTAGAAGAAGTTTCCAGTGAATGGCTCCATGTAAACGGGCTTGATGCTCCGCGGATCGCATTTGACACGAGATGGTTTTCCGACGTCACTCACTGATTTCTTGCATTTCTTATTGTTGTGGCACCGTTCCTTTTCAAAGAGCGGGAGTTGATTAGCATAGTCGCTGAAGAGCGTTGAGTCGGATGCGGTTCTTGTGAGGCGTTTCTTCTTGGTGGTGGTGGGGTTGTCGTTTTTTCTGTAGTACCAGGAGTAGGAGGTGCCGACGCTGAGGTTCGCGGAAGATTTATGGATGTCATATTTTCCATATTTCATGGTGCAGAGCGTGACGGAGTGTAAAACGCGGCTGAGAGACTGCAGTAGAGTGCAGTGGGCGAGTGCATATCGTTCCGGGCGGGCGGGCGCGGGTGGCGTGTGCGCTGCATCGCCCGCACCAGATGCACCTGCATGCATTTACTCGGCGCGTTCGTGACTGCCGCTTGGGGACGGAACCCGGTGCATACGCGCTACTTACATTTCAATGGCACATTTACTTTTCAGAGCGCGTAATGGCGCGTTGGGTGGAGATAGCCATGCATTTTTCTTTAGCTAATCGAGTGTGACGTAAACAATTGATGTGTTACTTATACATGTACAAGTCCTTGCATTGTTTGCCCTTGAGAAGTGCCGTAACGTTATGTGCGCAATGAATGCGTTGCAGAGCTTCTCGTTAGTTTCACATTACGCTACGATTATTTTTTAAATTAAACTACAGTCAATCTGAAATACACTTCCTAATCATTATATTTCGACTTAATAAAATAATTTTCGGGAAATTGGGACACGTGAGAAAGTTTGATGAGTAGAAGGAATAAATCCATATCGAAATAAACGGCAGACATTGCGTCTTGAGGTCAGAGGCCCTACTCTTGTTGACGATGTCCGTATTTTCGACTCTAGCCATCACGCTCGCTAGCGTTGTCATTCTGTCGTGAGTGAAAGGGACGGCTACATTCGAAAATACGGACATCGTCAACCGGAGTAAGGCCTCAGTAGTCGATTGAATCGTAAATAGTAGGACATGAATACGTGTTCCGTTCTTATCGATCGTTAAGAAAAGAAATCACGGGAAAACTGGATCAGGGCTGAAATATGTTTTTCTAAAATGTATCAATACTCAAAAAGTCTACCTAGTCATCATGTTTGCATTTCTATTTTGTCAGCTTTATTGAAATGTCTTCAATTTTAAATGTGTGCAGTCTTAGAAGGTATTTATTCATAATGTTTACATTCATATAATTTCAGTAATGTGCCTAATTATAGTAATGCTGATATTAGCATAATATCCATGCTAATATCAGCATTACTATAATGTTCGCTTTTTTAAGTAGGCTATCGTCTTATTATCATTTATTTATTTATATAGGCTTCGTCGTCGTTGCAGACATTTTGAGAATTTAAACACTTTCTGATAAGCGAACATTTAAAAAAAATGTCATTCTTGGAGACAGATAATTTTAAATAGTTGACATTTTGAGAAGCTGATTATGCAAAAGACGTGCTTACATTCTGAATTGCAGACATTGTGCGAAAAATACATTTTAGGAAAACGGATATTTCAGGCCTGAGCCGGAAAACTATACCTTACCTTACCAATAAAGTCAGATTCGTAATCGCTGGATGACAGCGAGGAAGGTGCTATCCATCGAGGACATTGTCCTCAATAGTGCTATCCCACAACGGAATATTTTGTCACTATGAGCTATTTCGTCACTGCCAATACTGCCATACACTACTGAAACTAGGTAAAGCTAATCTGGTCGATTTTTTGCTAAATCTTACTATCCCTCTATCGCTAGCTGCTGACGTCTTAGTTCCGCTTGCACCAGTCTGGATTAGCTAATCCAGTCTTGCGCAAATTGACTTTTAACTCGCATCATATGCTCTGCGCTAGTACAGATTATATCATCCGTACTGGCGTTAGTAGACCTTCCGTATCAGCTAATCCACACTTGAGCAGTTGGGCTTTCAACGTAGATATAGGCCATTAAAAAGTCCGGATAAGCTAATTCGGACGTGCGCGTGTGGGCCTAAGTGTCTACTTATAGTGTATACCAGATACAAGTTTACCAGCACGCTTTCAAAGTATAAAGCTATACTCACACTGAGGATGGAGCCGAGCTCCTGCACATAGACCCGTTCCGTCTGCAGCAGCTCCGCCAGCACGTGGCCGCGCCGCGACCGCCGCGCCTCCGCGTCCTCGCCGCCTGAGCTCTCTGAACTTCCCGACGTCTCCATCTGGGACAAGGGAGAATGGAACATTAGAGGAGATCGTTTAACCTGTCAAACCCCATAAGACCCGCGGGCGGGCAGATAACAATTAATTTTCTATTGTGTTAGAAAACATAATACGTGAAGGTTTAACGTGGTTGGTGGCACTTGGTGCAACGTAACATACAATAACAAACTTCAGAATACTTAAACAATGCATAAGAATAAATAGGTGTATAATGCCCTCCTAGCCGATATTCGACCACGGCGGCCGATTTTAACCGAGATTAGTCAACTGCAAGGGAGATTTATAGTGCACAAGTATGTGCGCAGTACACAAGTTCACTCTCTGTTCCTTCACTCTAATAGTTCGGTAAGACGGCAATCCGACATGATCGGGATATAAATCAAGCGCAGGGCCAACAACTTAACGTGCATTTTCGACTCTGCACAACAGAGATTACATGATTATGTTGTGTGTAAAATGTATGTATTTATTTTTGTTATGTACATTTTTTTAACGCAAGTGGGTTAAAGTTTAAATTTACTAACTACTGTTATGACGACGGCTCGCAAGCGCCCGTAATGAGTTTTATACTAGCATCACGCTTAGTTTGGGTCTAGGTAATTGGTGTGTTTGTTGAAACAATTTATTATTTATTATTATTATAAATTTAAGAATATTGTTTTACCTAAGTATCTATGTGACGACCTTTCTTTATTAGCCTCATCGAAAATGGAAATTAAAATATTTAGGAATTTATTTATAGGATAATATTGTATTTAACTTGGTTATAACCCATATTTTATATCCAATAAAAGTTTTATGAATTAAACATTATGGTAGACGGCTGCATCGTAATGCAACGGTGGAATTTCCTAAAAGGAATAAGATTTTAAAGTTCAAAGTAATATAAGCAGGTGATACTTCGATGCATAATAATAACCCAGTCCCAGCTTCGTGTTTCAGTGCTGCTTTTTATTTCAATACTTGTTATTATTATTGCTAGCTACTTCAATTTTAGAGCTTCGACCACATTTTCAAAGCTAGATACGTACAAAGTTCCTGATACAAGATTCCTAAGACAGTAATAATTGCTGAAAGATACTATGTTTATCTAGGCAAATTCAGCACCTTAGGTAGAGTTGCGGAAAACAGCTGTGTGTAAAGAATATTTTCTTAATGTGACAATGAATGCAAGGAAGCAAAAGGAATCTGAAATACATACAAAATTTTTACACATTCTCAACCCAGAGAATTGTGTAGTGTCAATTAGTGTCAGCCATAGATTACAGTTTTGAAGTTAAGTATTGTAGGGCTGATTGCATCCTTGAGTTAGACCTATCTCCAGTTAAGACATCAACAAGTCGTTGTAAAGATTGCAAGCTTTCGCAAAAAGTGTATTTCAAATTAACGGTAGACAAGGCAGAGACCTACTCTGTTCGACGTTTGTATTTTCGGACCTAGCCATCTTTCTTGAGTGCTTAAGTGAATGAATAGGATGGCAGGAGTGGAAAATACGGACATTGTCTTAACCAGTTGTCTTATTACTTATAACTAGTGTTCTTCTTCACCCAAATGTTGTCTGGAAGAGATAGCTCCTAGCGATAAGACATTATGCTAATATGTTCTAAATGGTATGTATGTCAGTCTTGTTGTGTGTATTCTTGTTCCAATAAAGAATATCCATCTATCTATCTATCGTCTTATAGACGGCCCCAGGCCCGCAATTACCATGCTTAGTTCATAATTTGTACGATGTTTCCGTTAAAATCGTTCTACATGAGGCAGGTGGTAGCACGTCCCGTCAATTTATCGTTAACGGCACTCTCGAGATTTATTATGCAATATTCTAATGAGTTCTTGTTATTATATTTATATACATTTAAATCGTTACTTTGTAAATAAATATAAAGCGTTATTTTTAGGCATTTTGTTGTGACATTTGTCATGTTCTTTTTTAAACTGTGTTGTTCCGTTTATTCATCGGCAAAGATTTAGAACGTAATCCAACAATTAAAAAAAAGTTTTTATTAACCTTTCTAAATAAATGTCCAGTTCTGTCATCGTTACTTAAACTAATTATAGATTTTAATTTTTTATTTTTGATATTAAAATTAGGACTGTTATCTTATATTAAGTACAATAGTTTTGACTTACAGGCCTGTGCTGCTCCGAAAAATCTTTGATGATGTTGTATCCCGTTTTCAACATAATGTTAAGCGCATCCATATCTATCAGTGTTGTTTGTCATCTGTTCATTTCACTGCACTTCTCTATCACCACTACACGAAATAGTTTCCTTCCTTGCATACACAAAAACAGCTCTTCTGCTTTTGAATCTTTTACAAATTCACTATAAAAACACGTTTAAGAAACTAATCAGGAGCATTTAAACACACAATTGTTAGAAGAAATACTAGGCACTGTCTTGTTTTTTGATTATATTTTACGGTCACAAAAATATTTCTTGCATTTACGGGCATCGGAAACCACGAAACTTGAAAGGAGCTACGCACATGCTTCGTCTGTTACGAACAAGGAACTGGCGGGACGCAGGGGGCGCGGGAATATCGTTGGGACTTGGGACCGTAAAAAAAGTGGTTGCCTCCACTTTTGAACGGTAGAATTGGCACGGTAGATGCTCTACTTTGCGACTTCGTGATAAGTTGATTGTTTTGTTTCTTGAAAGTTAGGAATTAATGACCTTCTTTATTTTATTGCTTTAGAAATAGGTTAGATCTGTCTGTTTTTTCCCTTTAGTCATTTGAGTTGAAACTTTTGTGGCCATTTGTGGTAAAATATCGAAGGGTTTTCTGTTGCTAGCTTAATTTAAACCACGCATTTCAGGATTTCTCAAATTTAAATAAAACTTTCAAGCAAGCTTTTTTGTTAATTTTGACAATTTAATTTGAATTGAATTTGTGTTACTCGTTGTGTTGAATTATTTTTAATGTGTTTTAGTAACCGTATCATTTATGTTTAGTGCATTTTCGTGTGTAATGTGATGTCCATCTATTAATAAACGTGTTTTCTTATTTTATTCTTTCAATTCATTGGAATCAGCCGGTTTAAGTGGGTTGTGTTGTGTTTCATCTTGCGAAAACGTTGTCGCGTGTTAATCCTTATAGGGATAACTTATTTTATTGTCCGTCGCTGCATAGATTCGTCGACCTTAATATTGACCGGCAAAAAGTTGTTTTTAAGTGGAGCATCTTTCTTGACTGGCCGTAATAAAGGGCGAGTTACAGGCACCACTACGATGTGTATGTGTTGAAAACTACAAAACTGTGTTGGTGTGTGTTCTGTGCGTCTTCGCGAGATGTAGAGCATCACCTGCAAGCCCTACCTTTCTTGCATCTCAGCCTATTGATCTACCGACCAAGCAGAGGTCTATTGTTTTTTTTTCGAACATCTGTGGCAAAGGCATTGTTTTGTTTCCATCTTACACGAGTTGGAGCACGTGCTACGAATGCGTAGTGGGAATAAGAATTTAACTCGAAATGTGTTTATTTAGAAGACAATAAGTTGCATTATGAATGCTTTTCGGTTCTTAGTTCTCACAATGCGAAGGGACTCAGGGAAGGTCTCAGACCAAATAAAAAAAGAAAGACGGAGTGCGCTCAAACAATGAAGTAAAGCTAACTTGCAAATCTGTGTGCGTGACCAAATGCGTAGTACAGTGATTGCGTTAGTGTGTACCGTAGTTAAGTGATACCAGTACCCTGAAAATAATTGACCCACAAACGAATGAAAATAATAAGTCTAGTACGAAGCTTTTTTTCTCACTTGGATTTAAAATTAATAAGGAGTTTCAAATAAATTTTGCACAATTTTAATAAAATGATATTTAATTTAATTTATTTAAGAAAATAAACAGTTTCGTGAATTTAGTAACTTGCAATAAATCAAGAAATTGATAATGGTTGGGAAAAAGTGAATTGAAAGTACGTACGTTCTCAATAATATATTTTTTTGTTTTGTTTTTGATTCTTTGCACGGCTAGTGCATTCGCCACAACTAAGTGTCAAAGGTAAGGAAACAATTATGGAAAGAAAAGTTCAAAGGAACGGAACGTAACTTTGTTTGGGATAGGAGCAGGTTAGGTTAAATTGTCAGAAAATAAATAAATATGATTACTTACACTATTATATGATTAGCTACTATAAATATCGATAAGATATTAAGAATGGGAGTAGGGAAAGGAATACGGTGGGATACAAGAGCGACAAACAATGAAGAATAATCAATTAAAGGACATGAAAAGAAGATGTGGTTCAGTTCACCTATGTCTGCCCCACATTCAAAGTTCACACAAGTCAGAGTCAATTATTCGGAATCTAGCAGATGAGCTGGATTAATAACGTAGTAAATAGAAGCAAATGATAGCCAGCTAAAAAATATCCTACATTTGGGGTAAATTTTTGTGACGGATTATAGGCAACACTGACTGCATTTGTTGAGGTCTTGTGTTTCAAAAACATAATTGTAAACATTTTGGAAATACATTGAAATTATCAACGAAATCTATAACTTACTTATGAAAAGGGATTCTAGAGATTTTTTTTAGTAACTTAGTAGTTTTTGCAACATTTTACCACGCACGACGGCATTTTAAATTATTTTGTGAACGAACGGTCGCGCGACTGTTACGTCAAAGGTTTAGCAGGGCACTGACGCGCGGTCGGCTTCCTATTTCGAAACCGGCTTCCTATTGCCAGATTCACTTTTTTAGTACGCGAGGCTACGTCTACCTTTTTTTATTTGGTCTGAGGGGAAGGTAAAAACTTTTTGGTATTGAATGCTAGTTTTGTCGCTTTAGTTAAAATAATAGGTATGTAAATTTTAGGCAGGATGGATGACCGTTAGCTAAAATTTCCAAAAGTTTTAAATTGTTTTGTTGTTATGTAGGTATTAGTTTAATTAGATACACGCTTTATGGAATGCACCTTCATTGCCAATTGATGAACTTTAAATAGTTTTATTAAACTGCTGTAATGGATACCATAGAAAGTTGATGCCATCGTTAAATTTTATACGGTTGCGAATGTCCGTTGCAAGCCGCTTTATAGTCAAGTCAACAATATAGCAAACAAACGGTTAGGAACATGCTTCAGTTTTATGTTCAACATAGCTCTTGCTATTTCTTGGCATAACGTGCTGCTCTAGATTATTTGAAGCATATAAGGCCCACTTGCGGTTGTCCAGATTAGATTCAGATTCATTTATTGCCAGTCACAAGTTGGGTATGGTGTTACAAAGTATATAGACAGTACAAGTGACGCCCTGCAAGGGCATTGCAAACATGAGGGGCAACTATTGCCCATTTACTTATCATAAAACACAAAATTGAATTAATTATAGAAAATAGCGATTAAATTCATAACATTATTAGATTAAGTAAAGATTAGTTATTTATTACAAAGTTTCATTGGATAAAATTCGTTCAATTACAATATTAGTGTGATTACCGAAGGATTACATTTATTGTGTTATCAAGTAAAATTTGAAATAAAATTAGACTTCCTTTAGTTGTGAGATCTAAAAAAAAAATATTCTATAAATTTGTAGTCAAAAATTCTGCGATATTATAATAACACTTTTTTATTAACAAACGTTTGAGATATTTTTTATATGATGTAGGCTTTTTAATACTATTCAGGATATTTGGTATGTGATTATAAATTTTAATTATCATATGATGTGGACTATTTGAGTAGAGTTTCATGTTAGTGTGTGGCCTGTGCAATTTATTTTGGTTTCTATTATTTCTTTTTGAGATGGCTTCGACTGGGGAATATATGTCGGCCATGCTTTCGCACAAACTTACAGGACTCCAAAATATAAATTGATGTTAGCGTCAGTAATTGGTGTTTCTCAAAATAAGGTCCACAGGATGTCATTTGGTCAATATTTGTAAGTATCCTGACAATTTTTTTCTGCAGAATGAATATATCGTGTACATCACTGCAGTTTCTAATAGCTAATCCGGTCTTGCGCAAATGGGTTTCAACTCAGATCATAGGCCTTGCGCTAGTTCGAATTAGCTAATCCAGTTTGGCGCAAGTGGACATTCCGGATAGCTAATCTAGACTCGCGTAAGTGGGCCTTCAACTCAGATAATAGGCCTTGAATATGTGCGGATCAGCTAATCCGGACGTGCGCAAGTAGGCCTAAGAATTATAAGACAGGTGCAAATCAGTGTTTTGTGAACCTTTTCATTTAAGGGAAATAAATTTGAACAGAGAAGAAAACTAATGGAGGAGAATTTTGGGCCACCATTCGACACAATATAGTCATATATTATTTCAACAAAAGAAGGAGGAAAAGAAGGAAGTGAAAGTATAAGCTACATAGCGTCGTATCAGGAGGTCAAGAGAAGGTCGGATAGGAGAAAGATGGAAAAGACTCCACCGTCAAGAGCTGAAGACGATTATTTCAGGATATGATTTTGATTGTCAAACAATTTCACGAATTAACTTCAGCACATATGGTTCTTTTCATCTGAGAAAATCCGGATAGCCATCAGATGTAAGGGCGGGCCGACAAGACACTGGATACGATTAATAAGACAACAAATCATGGCGCATGTGGCGTTTATGACTGCATGACCCCGTCTGAGTGTGCACTTGAACTGATTGACCGTTTATGCGTCCAATTGCAGGCGGTGCGCTTGCGCAGTGATTCATACTGCGCCCTCTAAGTGCTAGTGACGGCGGTTGATTAACTGCTATCGATCATATCGATAGTCTGGCTTTTGTTTTAGGTTCTGAAGCCCCAATCAATAAAACGTTGCCCGTATTTTCTGTTACAGGTGTAGGTATGTCGTGCTTGTTCGCATAGCCAGCCTAGTTTGAATGATTGGAACAGCTGGAGTCGAAAATACCAAGTAAGGAAATACAGAGATACGAGTTTCCAAATTGTAGGAATTGGCTATTGCAATTTTTAATATGTGTCTTAAATAATATGTATTTATTAGCGTGAAACTATCGATAGGCCGGCATTACTACCGAGTACCGTTCTACGAATTCTGATACGCGAATGTAGACCTTTTGGTTGAGGGAATTATTACCTTTGAACATTTCTGACACAGATTTATTGCTCTGAGTAATTCATGCATAGTGTACGAGTAGATTTGCCCATTTGAAAACTAATTAAACTGCAATTAAAGTACACAAGAAGTTACAGGCAAGCTTAAAGCTTCACTTAGGTATGCCAACAGTCAGGCATAACCTGTACCGATAGACTCGGTCCGATACTAATAATGATAGTGCCATTGCTATTTATTTACAAGAGGTGCTTGTGGCGCAGTTGCGGCAGCGCTTTGGTAGTGATACCAAAAGTTAAGCAACCTACGGCGCGGTCGTGATTGGATGTGTGACCATTCCGACCATTTAAGTGACGTTCATGACAAGCATCTCCGTGCTTCGGAAGGCACGTTAAGCAGTTGATCCCGGCTAATATCTGTTGGTATTAGTCGTTAAGCCTAGTCAGAGGCCCTAGGGCGGCTTAATAACATCTGACAGTAAGGTTTTTCACTTGCCTTACAGACACTCCTCCACCAATCCGCACTGAGCTCGCGTGGTGGAGTATGGCTCGTACCTCCTCATAGTTGAGGTGAGGCCTTTTCCCAGCAGTGGGATCTATAAAGGCTTACATTACATTGCTATTTATAACTCTTGATTAAACATGAGACGGCGAAATTAAAATGTTTGTCTCCCTCCACTATGTCATGTCACCTATCTGTCATTAATTCCAAATCTCATTATTGTCATTAATTCAGCCGTCTCACATTTATAAAAGTGTTATTATAACAGTGAACAATTCATTATTAGTAAAAGTATTTAGTGTGTAAGTTTTGTAGGTATATGTTATGTGTCTACCCATGGGATTGATGTATGCAAAAGGGGGTTGCGAAGTCAATAAATACCACTTAGATATCCCTTGCGAGGAAATCTCATTTATCAGTCTTTCTTCAAGCTATTTTTTTTATCTTTGTATCTACATACTAATATAACGAATAATTAATCAAACAAATTAGGCTTGTGTTTACAAAACGTCTCATTATTTTGTTCTCTTTCTATAATAAGAACCTATGTTGTATTTCACCCATTTGCTCCGTATAACGACGTTCCATTCGACGTCTCTATGTAGATATTTCTTCATTTGTGTGCCCTTAGGCGGTAACTAATTTTAATTTCCAGTTTGTTGATCCCAAACGTAAAATTACAAATTGCGACTGCCATACAATTTATTTACCCCATCATATCCCAATGAAACGCGGTCCACGATAACTGGTTTAATTGAAAAGGTCCACGTTGATTTATATTTTGCAAAACGCTCGGCTTATTGTATAGTTGAAGGCCACGAGCAAATTGCAGTATTTGAATATGAAAGAGGCTAAGCGCGTTCTTAAACACTTAAACAGTGACCAGCACATCAGACTACATACTTTCATTGTTAAGTCGCCCATATACAACTGCTTCTGATGCGCATTGTTTACTTACGAGTACTTAACATGCTGTCGTCCGTACAGCGGCAGCGTTAGGTTACCCATGTAAACAACGAAAACAGCTTCTATTACGTTGTGAATAAAGGCGGTCTCAAAGTGGTGTAGTTTGACGTGCGGCCGTATGTACATAAGTTAGGCGATAAGCATCTGTCTAAACAAATGATCTCAATCGATCACTGACCACTTAAACCGAAATTATCTTTTTACCATCACTGTGAATTATTATGCTCTTGTTAGCAGATTTAAAATACCTATATCTATCTATCCTATGTTGTCAACTTCCTAAAAAGCGGTCAGCAGTTTCGTTCCAGTTCATGATGTCTTTCTGTTACAGGTCCTTGTAAGAGTCACAGACTAAATAAATAAATGGTGTCTTTATTAGCTAATAGATTATCTACTACCAAATCATTTAAATTAAGTAATAATAAAATCGACATTTTCACGCACGACTTTTATGAGAAGAATTGATGACATTGCCTATAGTATTTAATTGCTCTTTTTAAATACCCATCTGAATAAGAAAAATCTTTTTACAAGCAGATTAGTGACCTAACTGCACCTTTTCGTCGACAAACGAGCAAACCGAACAAAGGATTTCCAAAACCTTTTGTCTGAGGTAAATTTTGCCACAAACTTTGTCTTTAATATTTGTCCTTGTGACTGTATCGCTATTAAAAGTTATCTTGTTTCAAAATAGTCTCATAAATAAATAGGCAAACAGAAGAGGTTTCTTCGAAGTTACCAATGTTATCAACATTATCAGGAATGTTTTTATTCCCTATACTTTGATGTCTGAAGATTTATTTTCTGTACGGTAGAACGAATTGGTGCCCTTAGAAATATAAATAATCCGTGTAAATGATGAGAAGGTTTATTATTACGCACTGCAGTAAAATTAAATGTCTTCTTTATTTTATTCCGAGTCATTTTATTTAAGAGTGTATAAGACAAAAGAAAATAGTTACAGCGAAACCAAATATTTGAATGAGCGATAATACCGTAAAAGTAAAAAGACGTATTGTAATGAAAAAGTAAAACTTTTGAGTAGGTATTAACTGCTAAAGTATGATAAAAGACTGAAAGTTCATGTCATCGTAAACTGATTTGTGTGCAAAAACTTTTATGATATTCCGATGAAGCAATGTCATTGCAAATTACCAAAATAAAACGGCCAAAACACCACCGCTACAATACTGAAAAAAGTTACTGATTTCTAATCGGCAAGTTTCAATTGGCTATCGTTTGCACAATAATTATGAACTTGCATTCTTTTAAGTGTTAAACGTAAAATGCAACTGCAGCTAATGTAACTTTAAAACATCTTAGGCTGTAGGTTATACTTCAGAAACAGGAGTAGATATACAGTTGTGTAACAGAGTTGCAACTGTGTCAGCCGTTAGCTGTTCAGTTAGAAGCTTGCCTATAAGCTTTGCTGTAGTATAAAACATATTGCAGTAATTTACTACCATTTGTCAATAGACTACAGTCTCTATGATGGATGAGTGATCCAAGTTATAGGACCGAGATAAAAAAGAAAGTTTACCTACACAGGATATCTTAACTCACAACTTAACCCTATATCGCTCTCCTTTGGCTAAAATCGCCAAAATCGCATGATCCTGTACTACGGCCTGGTCGTAAATTATGAAATCCACGGATTTAATTGGTCATTATTTGACGACCGTCTTGTCGTTCGCGCACCAGAATTCTAAATGCTTCCAAATGTTTGTGTGATGAGCACGAGCATTTGTACCTAAGTCATGGATGTTTATATGTATTTCAGTATTTCTATCCGTTATCCTAGTCACCAAAGCACAAGCTCACGCTTAGTTTTGGGCTAGGTAATTGGTGTGTTTGTTGAAACAATTTATTTATTTATAATAAATAAACTCGAATTTCTTTGATGTTTCTAATAAACATCATTATACTTAAAAACGAAGTTAAGGCAGAGGACGAGATTTTCTGAAGAAAGCCTGCGGTGGAGATGCGCGCGTTCACGCACCCGGGTGGCGCTCGCGGTAACACCATGCCACAGCCAGAGACGAGGACTGCGGACGAATGCTCAGGGCATATGCCCAGGGCCCTACCTGCTGGTTCTCGCCTCACTAATGGCGCAGCCGAACGGCGCTAGGTTTTTAGTGGGTAGGCGGGCTTCAAGCCTGGAGTCTCATATAACACCCTGACAAAAAAAGAAAAGAGGACGAGATTTTCGTACTTTTAGGATACAACGGCGGCAAGGAAGAATAAGAAAAGGTACTTAGTTAATATATTTTTCAAAAATTAGGCAGAAGATCTACATTGATTTCATAGCAGATAGATCATCACGGACGAGCAACAGAAATAGTAAGTATCTTGTTCGTATTTTTAAAGATTTTATAATACTCTACTAAGACATTTTGCAAAGGAGTAGGAGTAAAACAGGTACTGCTAAAATTTCGAACATACATTTACCAACCTCCTTTTAACTGGAGCAGGAGGACAGGTAGATAAAACGAAAAATATTGGCATTAAATAATTTGTTTATAAATATGCTAATTAATTGTTAATGATAGTAAGTGCTTCAGAGTAAGTGTGCCTCCCGCTATTGCCGTTACAGCTAACTGTTCAGTTGAAGTTTACGATCTCACCACGTTACAACTGTGGGACAATCGAATCCAGAGAACAAAGGTTGTATAGAAGTTTGTAGCTAGCCTGGTACGGCTATAATGTGGTAGTGCTATGTTTTCTATAGAGACCACAATAATAAAGCCGCAAGCTTCGTTAATTTACATCGACCAGTCCTGGCTTCAGAAGTTTTTCAGACTTCTTTGTTTCAGACGAGTCACGGAAAGTTTCGAATTCAGTATTTAATAAAACCTAGTGGTTCCCCGCAACTTCGCCTGCAAGAGTTAGATTTTCCATATAAACTTTTCTCCCCCATTTCACGCTTTTATTTTTATTATATCGCAACAAAAAGTATGTATGTCCTATGTCCTTTCCAGGATCTCGAACTGTCTCCATACAAAATTTCATCTCAATCGGTTCAGTGGTTTAAGAGTCAAGCGGTTACGGACTGACAGACAGACACTTTCGCATTTATAATATAAGTATGGATATTGGCAAAAGACACTACGACAGATTTTACGTGAAACCACGGTAAAATGCAGATAGAGAATTTAGATTCCTCTTGGTTTTATCATGGTTTTATGTACATGTATACGTCAGACTACTGACGTATTGATGCTATATTGACTTTCTGACCACCTATATTCCCTTCCTCCGTAGTAAAATCTGTTTTCGTAGTTTAAATGGGTAACCTGAAGTGCTCCCGATTGTAAATAAATTGTAAATATTTTTTACCCTGGAACTGCTGGAACGACTCTACGGCTACTGTGTTCACGAGCTCTGACTGGTTGATTACCTACCCAACGTTGCATAAATATAAGAAGTTTTTAAATTGAATTTGACGACCGTCTTGGTGTAGAGGTTCGCGCCACGGACTTCTAAACCAGGCGGTTGCGGGTTCGAATCCCGTAAGGGGCAAATGTTTGTGTGATGAGCACGAGCATTTGTACCTAAGTTTTGGATGTTAATAAATGTATATAAGTATGTCTATCCGTTATCCTCCATAGCACATAGTCACCATAGCTCATGCTTTGTTTGGGGCTAGGTAATTGGTGTGTTTGTTGAACAATTAAAAAAAAAAAGAAGTGCACTAAGTATTGTTTTGGAAGGATGAGTTTACACCTAATTAATGCGATCTTCGGAACTGCTAACGTCCAAGAACCGTTGCCTTATATTTTTAAACACGCTTTGACAATAAGTATTGTTGTTTATTTCCCGCGATTACCGCTAATAGTGCTTGAAGTTTATTGTACGAGAGTATAGTTGTAAATTACTGGAATGTGGACCTTTAGAAATTATTATTATTGACCTCTGCAAAATTAGATAGAGCCAAGCGCTAACGTAAACGTTATTATTTATGAAAATATGTTCTAAAGCTTCTTGAACAGTGGTAGAGTACAATGTTTCAGACCCTTTCCACTTTATGTATCTTAATGTTTCTCGCTAAGGTTGTTTACTGCTAAAGCAGTATTTCTTTACGACTCTTTCGTCTATAACACTTATAACTAATCTAAAATCATAGGAATAATAACAGTTTGGATAATGAGAAAATCAGCTACAACAGGGAAAACTTAATTGAAATGGTTATTGTCTTGTAATAATTAATTCAAAAATTATTAACAAAATATTTTCGATAGGCTCCATTGGGTTAACCTACTTTTATAGAATGCTTATATCATATATTGATCTAAGATAGAATCATTTGGTACTGATGTCAACTCGTTGGGACATCACGGACTATCCTGTACTAAAAGTGCAGGCCGTTTTTCGCGCCATGCCAGCATCGACATCATCCGTCGGTCTCTTGCCTCTATCAATGTGCCGGCTTTACTTGAGCCGAACGGTATCGCGCGTGATGATGGCAAAAGACCAGGACGGGATGTCACTTGTACCTTGGCGGATGGGTCGGGCTCTTGTGTGGGACGCTACCTGTGTCGACACACTTGCGGCCTCTCATCTGCCCGGTACCTGCCGGGAGGCTGGTTTGGCTGCGGGAAATGCCGAAAACTTTAAAAAAACAAGTACAGGCAGATCGACTCCCGGTACCACTTTGTACCGTTTGAAGTCGAAACACTGGGTCTGTGGGGTCCCAACGCTATCTCTTTTTTTAAAGAGATTTCTAAGAGGCTGATTGAGATTAGTGGTGACCCAAGAGCTGGCAGCTACCTTGCACAGCGTATAAGCATCGCTATCCAGCGGGGTAACGCTGCCAGCATTCTGGGAACCTTACCGCAAGGACCTTTTTTATAGTTTTTAATTTTAATTTTGTACATAATCATGTTTTAATAATATCTGTGAGTTGCCTGGAAATATTTAGTAACCATGTGAGATATAATATAATAACTAGATAGAATTTCAATTTGAAAAATTATCAACGTGAGGTGAAAAGGAGCCACCAAATTGTCCTCATATTTCTGTGTTTTTAACACTGTGTTACGCACTGTCAGGTACACAACGCAATACCTATCTGATAAATAGGTACCTCACCTACAATAAGGAAATGTTACATTAGTCTACAGTTTTATGTTCACACATCACAAAATCGTCTGGCAATTCTAGATTCCTATGTACAAGTAGGTACTTGTATCTCGCCGTGTCCCCGATTCCGAAACCCGCACACACCGTAGGCGGTGGTGCTACTCACTTTAGCAATGTCCTGTCCATAATAAATTATATATTCAGGTATTCAGGATAGTAATACATGGTAATACTAAGCTGAAGCTGCTTGCTGATACCCAGTTTATGAACTGAGTTATTCGCCAGTTTTTAAAACCAGCTTTTTAAAACCTTTATTTTATTTATTGATTTCTGTTACAAAATGAATTTGTAAGTACAACTGCGTCAAAATATTGGTATGATATAACTTAAAACTCGAGAAAGAAGGTCAAACGATAGATCACACATGAATGTTTAATTGCTAGGGCGGCAAACTTTGTATAAAATACCGGTATAAATTAATATTATGACAAAATAAAATTACTTCATGTTTTATGTAATCGCAACTTCATAATACTTAAAGAGAAACTATGGTTATGAACTTATACAAAAATAAATAAATACCTAACTAGTAAGCCTAAATAATAACACTAATTAATTAACCCCTAAATATGTACATACCTAACTATATGGTTTAACTCAAATAGGTAAGGTTTTTTTTAAACTTAAGCATGTTAAGATTCATGGTCATTTTTCTACAATCATAATGAACTCGAGCACTTCTGTAAAGCAATCGTTCTACGTTTTTAGCATTTTACGTTTGTTCTTAAACTTAGAGATAACATGTTTAATGTGTGACTCTAATTGCGATGATATACACCTTGCTCAGGTACTTTACATTTATGTTTATGTGGGAGAAAATAATTTCTCTAAACAATGCCTGCGCGCGCGCACGTAATCTCCATACAATACTACCATGGAATTACGGGCGATGATTGCTGGTGATAATAATGTAACACATGGATGGAGAAGCATGCATATCTTCGAAATAATAGTGCTCATCACAATAATTGTTGAACAGAGCTTCCCAAATAGATAAATGTCTACACTGTATAACTTTATTATTAAACCCTTTCTGATATACTAATCGGAGCTAATTTTCGTGACAAGGCAAGGTCATTTTTTTATACGATTAACACAACAACAAGATTAAACAAATGTTAACTACTCGTTCGCTGTGCAAACATTTTTAGTGACACAGACACAGGAAGCCAAAACTCACACTTTTCAATTTCCATGATAGTTCTTCCACAACCTGAGCCCACCCCACGAGGTAGCTCTTCGCCCTCGGCCTCCTGCCGAACATCGGCGTGGCCGGCGCCGACCGCGTCACCACGTCACTTTCTAATTTGCGATACATTATGCTTTTCACTTCACTAACACTGGCCAGTTCGGGAGGGTCCAATGACGTCATCGTGTCCTCACCAGACCCGAAGGCACACGATAGAAAGCAGTCCCCGGCCATCTGTACACGTTTTGTGGCGTCCCATTTTTCAACTGATTTACAGTTCAAGATTTCATAACACTAGACAAATTAGGTTAACATAGCGATAGTGGTAATTGCTGTACCACACACAAATGCAGTTGTCAAACGAGGTCAAAGTGCACTCTTCCGGCAACATTTGGTGATAACGGCTTTAATTCAACAGTTCATTAGATGTTTATTCGCTAATGGAATTACGTCAGCACGAGGTTAACATAGCGCTGCGAAAATAAAGTAGGCATGATAATTTGCAGTATCTGGTTAGACAAACAAACCGACGGCCCCGATCCGAATTATATACGTTTTTGGTTGATAACATCCACAAAAAAAAACACTTGAGAAACAGAAGTCTACAAAATACAATTTCTTTTCTAGATAACTCAATTAGAGGAGAGAAAATAGATCCATACCAAGATGACTACAGACAGACATTTCCATGAAGGAAGTGTTGCGTGAAAACAAAAATATTATGTTGTGGATACAAAAATAACTAATTGCTTTGACCCGAATGATGTCGGGTCGCTCATACCGTTCTGCGACGAAATCAACGTCTGTTGCGATCACGGAGCAATCAAAATAACCGGTCCCACGGAATCGAGGAAGTGGGCCGCCGTAGAAACTCACGAGGGAATCGCAGCGTTTGGAAACATTGAAACGACCTTCGCATTTGAATAATTCGCTAATCGAAATGCATCGACGCTCCTGACACCCCTTGATCATGAATGAAATCACTGACGCGAGAAAACCAACACTTTCAAGTGTAAAACAAATGAAACCGTAACTCACCTTCGGAGAGCAAACATTAATTTGAATCCTCTAAACGCTTCATAGTGACGTGATAGGTCAAAGTAGTAATTTCGTTGCAAAAGACAATAGGAGCATTGAAATGATGTAGAACAGTGCCGTTACAAGACGAGTACCTACATCATTCAAGTTTTAAAACCAGGTCACAAGAGTAATCAATCATCGGATTTATGTCCACTGACGACAAATCACCAATTTTTATGACAATAATGATGTATAATTGTATATAGAGTTCACATAAAATAATACATTCATTCACGTTGTAGTTCGATCTTGTGCATAATGTGCATGCAACATGCAAATAAGGAAGAAATATTAGTTAGTTACTACGATGGATACATAGGTATTATGTCGGTACTGACACTATCAACAATGACCAAACGTAAAATAGCCAAACTAAAATTAAAAATAAATGCTATTCCTGTCCTAATAACCGCAAACATGAAATAGTGACTGATGAGGAACAAGTTTATCAATCAGCAGTAAAATGCATGATACAACAAGCAAGCGGTAAATCGTTTAATTAATAAGAGGAGTGTAGGTTTCGCGTAAACGATGTGTAGGATGTATTACAATAAAAGAAGATAGAATAAGCATTTCAACCTTGAACTTGTTAATCATAATAACACGAACCTAGAACAGTCTACCTACTATAAAAATATAAATTTAATTCACGATATAATGGAATCACAGATTAACTGTTGAAGTTGTTAGTGGTTTTCAGAGCATGGCACGATGTCAAATATTTCTAAATCGACCTTTATCAGAGTGTCTATAAATACAAACATTTATATCGAGGACATTGTAGGTAGGTAGCATATCCTTGATAAAATAAAACTGTTGAGTCAGTCTGTTGGTAGAATGTTTGCTCTGGTTTATAACGTTGCCTTCCCATGTCAGCCGCAAACATTTGTGCTCGGGACTCGTCTAAAACTGTTTAGCTTGAAAAGGGTTGTTTAATATAGACGCATTTGGGCAAACAAAAATACCCTCGACCCCTGCCTGAGGCCTAGGTACCTACAACTTTATGACTTAGAGGCGTGAGGGTTCCAGGCGCTTTTCAAGGTATCGGAATATTGAATCAATCGAATTAGTATGACTAATCTCGCATGCCAGTACAATATGTATTGTTCCCTATGAGTAAGCGATAATCATAAATAACTTCCGATGATCGCTTCGTGTCTGATTACTGTATTTATCAAGACTTATGACACGAAACAGCTTATTAATCTGCGGAAAGGGTTATGTCATATTTACGATCGCATGCAAAAACACAAGTAGGTCTGACCTACGAACTATGTCGTGGCACCTTTGGAACACTTTCTCTTAATTTACATTTACGGAAGGTGATCTAAGACTAGTAATTATCGAATAGGTAGGATAATTGTCAGTTACGTTCTTTCGGAATCGGTGCCTGCTAATTGCATCCTCATATTCGGTTAATTATCATCAATAAATTCTACTACAGTTGCTGCGTATTTGTCTGGCAGAACGTGATTATTAAGTATGGTTCTTCCTTGTTCTATTTACATTTACGCCATATATTTTTGAGTCGTATTTGTTGAATATATATTTTTATCGAGAGTGGTTATCATGTTAGTTATGACGACATGATAAAAAAAAGAAATCCACATATTTTGTCACGTCGATCGACAAATTATTGCGTCGGCCATATTAGTAATCTACCAGAAGCCATACCGGTCATTAAATGTGGAATCAAAGGATCGGGAAAGTATAACGCGTGTTGCATTATAATGTGCTCCGAGAAGATGGTGAAAATGTTTATGATCTTTGTTGGCCTTAGTATTCAGAAGCTCTATGAACTGGAAACTTGTTTTACCTGTCTGCTTCATCTTGGCAACTAGAGAGTGATCCATCGGTTTCCTTTGTCTGTGATATTCTGATTAAAGAAAGCGATTAATTTGGGCAGTTGAGAAATGTAAAAATAAAACATTGGCTATTGTTTTCTATGGTGCATATTTTGGAGTATGCAATCAATGTACATACGGCTACAATTCAGACTATACAGGGTGACCTTGAGACCGCTTCAATTCCGTACGTTACGTAATGAAATCTGTTTTCGTAGTGCCGACTGTATAGACAAAATGAGATCAATAAATAAATCAAGACAGAATAAAGTGATACGACAATTCCAAGACTTCTGTATCGCTTACTCAGTCCTAATAATGTTGTTTCAATCTGAAGCTTACAAAGCTTCGAACTTTATCACATCCGCAGGTAAGTATGTATGTGAAAACAGGGACAAAAACTCATGCCGGCATAGTTAATAACATTAATCAGTATGTGCGGACACGTTCCAAGTGAGCAGGAATTCTCGCAAGTCGCGAGAGGAAAAGTTGACTTATCCGACAAAGCCGGTTCTAAAAATGGAGTGATTAAAACGAATGTTTGTTGATTTAATTCCGCATCGCTAAGTACTCTCAGACATAGTAACAAGTCGAGCTAATCATAGCCATTATAAGCTGAACCCTCTTTTTACCGAGCCATCGGTACATCCAAGGCTTAACTTCCACTGGAAATGTAAAACTTGACATGCACAAAATTGTTGCAGAATTTCCGGAGCGCATTACACGAATTTCTCATGGTGACTTTCACTGGGTATGTGACATAAAGAGCAGTGGACATGCACAAAGGCACATGGTTTCTATCCATTTACCGCTAACACGAGACGAGCATTACCTCAGAGTCCGTTTACCGGTTAAACAATGTCCATTAGGTTGACAATGTTTTAGACGCGGGGGCAATAGAATACTTAGGTACTCAGAATACACTGGTAAACAAAACTACAGGAAGGAACATAACATACTACAAAATCCTTTGTTTAAACCAGAGTTAACCAATTTTTAAACAGTTAATTTGACAGAATTCTCATACGCCTAGAGTTCACCAACACATGTCATGTTTAATTTTTAAAATCAGCCAGTTTAGCATGATTTGACATATATTGTATGGGAATTCTGACAAATTGACCGTCATCCCGCGATGATGAACAAAATCTTCAGGATATTTTATGAGAACTGATATAATATATGATATTTTTAATAACTACTAAAAACTACAGAAGTTAACAACTAAACTATATTAAAGCTTTAACTTCAGCATAGATAGCATAGATAAAAGAGGTACCGTACCGTTACCACTTTGCACGAAGCAAAACTGATGCCATAAAACTTATCACTTAAGGCAATCAAAGTTAGGCTGGACTAGCCAGCTTCAGATGTACGTCGAAACTTCGTTAAGATCTGTTAAGCTTTATATTGCAGTCTTAAATAAACCGATTGCTGTCTAGAAATGTTCAAAGCAATATTGCTATTGGCTTGATCCAATTCCATTCCTTCCTAGTCCTATTTGGCGTTCGTTCGATTTATCGGGCTTCTTTCAATTACGCAGCTGGATTAATATTGTGTAATCCTCTGAGCATCAAATAAGGTATTGGATTTTTTTTCTCCAAATGATAACTTACGAACCGAAAAAGTGTTAATCTTGACGTCTTTTTAATTTGTCGTCTGAAATTTTATTTAAAGATCATTCAGAATCACTATTTAAACTGGGCCAACAAACACAATAACAGTGCAGATGAAAACAAAATAATTGATACGAATAAATTGCACATTTCAACAGTAACACGTACGATGTTTTGTTCGATCGATCTCTTAATCTCGGAGTTACTTTCACCAAATCCAGTGGGTTCCAGTGAGAAATTCGAGTTAGTGATTAAACTCCATTCGAACAAGCGTGTTAGCAATTGAGTTAATCACAGGAAACGGAGTACTTAGGTACGTGTGGTTAAGTAGAATTAGAGATAGCTCCAATTTAAACAAGTTCAAATTGTACAAACTCATTTTGTACAAACTCACTGAATTACTTTGCACTGTAATTGTGTAGTTATTTTATTGCAAAAATATTTTGCAAAGGATTTTAGACCTTACGAGTAATTCAGTGATGATTACAATACCGTTTTAAAATGTAAATGTAGAGCCACCGGTTTTTCAAGATTAAATTAAATTTTACAATTTTTTTATGTACTTAGAAATATTTCCTGGCGTCGAAAAACGCATAAAAGCTCTATGGATGTATGTGCGATAAAAATTGATCTTAACCACAGACCACATCCCTTATGAGCCGATGATAAACCACAAATGTGTGCTCTCACAGCAGGGGAGGGCAATGACCTGTACTGTTGACGTTACGGTCAACACCTTAAAAAAACGATCCTACCCTCCGTAAGATA
The DNA here is from genome assembly GCA_949316185.1 of Pyrausta nigrata. Lineage (NCBI taxonomy): Eukaryota > Metazoa > Arthropoda > Insecta > Lepidoptera > Crambidae > Pyrausta > Pyrausta nigrata. The sequence continues at coordinate 5,542,680 of OX438937.1, forward strand.
ACACCTGCCTGAGCTACACTAAAGAGCCACTAGAAGGAGAATTACAAGACGTGAAAAACGTCAAGAAAAATAAAAAGCACCTACTAAAAAATCTCTACAGCCTTTCCTTAATCCAGTGTTGATTTCAATCTAGAAACATTCCACGGAGCCCCATGCAAATCTTTCATTAGAATTACTCACGGTAATCGGATACAATTAGTACTAATTAAAATATCGATTTCCAGTTTCTACATTTCCAACTACCCACATTTGACTTCTACAAGGAACGAGTTTTCCGTAAAAGCGTGAATATGTGAGCTTTTGCTTTTGTTTTAACCTTAATATGATTTAAATTCTTCTTTGCAAACCAAATTGTAGAACATACAAAGTACAAGTCGAGACAGACAAGAAAATTATACAAGTTACACCGGCAGCGCACCTTTAATTATAACTTGAAAAGATTGCACAAACACGGTAGGTAGCTGCTCTTATTTTAGCAGTAAACAGTGTTAATGATCTACCAGTTAGCTTCGCAAACACTTAACATCTCTGCAAACTACGTATTGTTTGGAGAGGTTCGGGCCGCGAGTCAGCCGAAGGTCGGCATTATGAACAACGTTATTTAAATTCCCATTCACGAATTTATATAGAACCTATATCCGAATAATTATACCTCCATGATGAACACAAACTTTCATCGATGACGTTTAATAACGCGCAATAACATAGAAATTCACACTTTTCACACACATAACGTCCCAGTTTGGTGAAGTATTAAGGAAGACTAATTTTAATTGACATTTACGGTTCGTTATCCTTATAATTACGTCGCGTAGTTAATTATCCTAGTGTTCTTAACTGTAGTTTATACGGTTCGTTATTATACGGGTCAGCTCATAATTAAATACTGATTACTGAAGATATATTTAAAACTTACTTAATTACCTAACATTACTCAATAGCAAATAGTTCTCACAATTTATTTTATTTAAAACAAAGGTTCATCTATTTGAAGAACAACTCAACTAACTGATAAAAAAGTCTATTGTGATCATTCTAATAAGGTCATTTATTTTCGTTTTAATCCTCTGAGTTCGTAAAACAAAAGCTTAACTATAACGTCGCGTGTTACCCAATACCCGCTCGAGAGCGTGAAAGGCCCGACATATGGTAATGTGGCCATTAGAAATCGGAAAACGACTCGTACCGTTTTGACGACCCCCGGCACGGAACGCCGGAACAGTGGTTTATGATTCGAGTTTATTCATCTGATACACATTTAGAAAGATTCGCGACCGCAGTGTTTAGCTTTCTATCGTGGTTTTACTGCCTCGTTGGTCACTAGACCAACTACTACTAGCTGACCACTAGGTCAGCACGCTGGGTACTATCCACGAAGTCCCGGGTTTGAATCCCGGGTCGGGCCGAGAGTGTTGGGTTTTTCTGTCTTGAAATAGCTCAGACACAGCTCCGGAGTCAGGAAGTTGGTGGTGTTAACAACTCCGTGCCTTGGAAAACACGTTAAGCCGTTGGTCCTGCGCCTGATCTCTCTACGGTCATGTCGGACTGCCGTCTCACCGAATTATGACAGTGAAGGAACAGACAGTGCACCTGTGTATTGCGCACACACGTGTGCACTATAATATCTCCCGCGCAGTTAGCTAATCTCTGTTGAGAGAGGTTACTGTAGTCGAAATTCGGCTAGGAGGATTATTATGGATACAAAATCTGAAACGTTACAAGCGCCAAATGTTGATGATATTAACTTACTTACTCCATATCATTTTGTTAACCTAGGCTTTAAGATGACTGAGGGTCTAGTTCACCAGCACATGTTTAATTTTTAAACAACCATTATAATAAAGTCAGCCTATAAGTATAGATCTTACTGCTGGGAAAAAGCCTCACCTCAACTATGACACGGTATATACAAATCTGTCTATTGTGACTATGAGAAGGTACGAGCTATATATACTCCACCACGCGGGCTTAGTGCGGATTGGTGGAGGAGCCGTTATAATATTATTTGACATAATTTTGTATAGGGATCGTGTCAAAAAAACAATCTACGTTCACCGACTGTTTAAAAATTGTTGAACTCGGCTCCAAGTTCTTTCATGTGCGCGGTACCATAAAATAAATATAACTAGGCGTTTGCATCACACTAGTATTATTAATGCTACATTAAAAAGTGATACGGTCATTCCAATGAGACCACAAAATTTTGAAGCTTGGCGTTGCTTTGATCTATTTCTGTATAAATCTAAGAACTACAGTGCGGTGGTTCTTAGGCATTTATGTAAAGGACAACCAAAAACGAACCATATTTTATTAAGTACAGGTATTAATTTAACATGGCGTAAAACCTAACTTTTATATTCCAATCTGATGATCACGCTTGTCTAAGATTCAGGCGTGATCTTAAAGTCTATACTAGATGAGCTTTTCTGTTATTAATATTATCAGATATTCAACCGACACTTTCTCAGTTAATATAGTAGTAAAAAAAACAAGGCGGTTTAATAAGCGGCAGCTATGTTCCGTTAAATATAACAATTTGTAGCTATACCTACAAATTAGCTAGCAACTTGGTACATATAACTGCAATGCAGCTAATTGCAGGTGTTTTGACAGTCGTCTTGCCACTGAACCTGAGGTATGCAATTTAACCACTACTAATGATTAAGGAGTTTCGTTGCGAGAGACGTAGTTATTTTAGACGTTTGCACGTACCTACCCACTTTCGTCTGGAGTACCTATTAGATCTAGGTTTAGATTTGAAAATGTCACAGTACAAAGTAAGTAGCCGTTGGACAGATGCAATAAAAATGGTAAGTTACAAAGACAGAAATAAAATACATTTTTACATACAATTTCAAATTCTTTTATATTTCTTTGTTGTAAGAAATGAGATTTAGGTTTATTATCGTGGGGTATATGAAGTGTCTCTAAAATTGTATAAGTGAAAAAACCATCTAGGCGTCGTAAAACTGAAAAGAGGTTTACTAGCACAACTTTCAACTGTCACTCACTTGCAGTGTTATCGGTTATTGGTTAACAAAAGATAATAATCCATTTCATTGAAGTTGATGTTTTTCAAATTTCAAATTTTGTCAAATGGGGACTTGTAATGAAAGTTTCATGCAATGTCTACAGGTAGATATGATGGAATAAATTACATTTTTATTGAATGGATACCTACGATTATGACAATTACAAAGAGTCATTAGAACATTGTTAAGTAGGAAAATGGAAATGGGATTCCTCAACACATGATTATTTATGAACGTAAATTATATTCTAAAAATATCTCGTTCAAAGCTTTAGTATGATATATAAATGTCACCCAGCTTTGTCTCAAAATAATATTTCGCCCGTTGATACATTTATGATTTTACAGTCTGAAGCCGTAGCTTAATTGACGAAGAATTCAGATGGAGATAAATTATGTTATAATGATACTCCAGTATAATGCTCACAATAAATTCCAGGGTACAAAAATAAAGCACGACAGCTTAACCGCCTACTAAACGCCATTAAATCCAAATACGTGCCTAAATTGCTATTTTGATATGCATAAATTCTCGTGATGATGCTGTATGATATTCAATTAATTATAAGCATGTTGCAAGACTTGTCTGGTCGCCAATATTTTATTTTTAAACCGCATATTTTTACATTACCTTCTTAAAATTTGAAGCATTAATGTTATGTAATACTGATGAAATATTAAAGATTAGGTCTTGGGTTGTCTAGCCTAGTTATCAGCATTTAATGCGTTTCCACAATTACAAACTTGCTATATGCGTAGCACATACTATGTATATTAAAAGTTATATTAGCTTATTTTTAGTGACTTTTCATAACCTTTATGCTGCATTTCATTTTGTTAATATTGTTTTAAATAATAGAATTAATTTTATACCATTTAAAATCGGTCCAGTTCTTGGGTTGTATGTAAAGTTCGTAGCTCGTAAGTAACATGTTTAATTTTTAAACAGCCGTTATAATATTTTATGTGGCACATTTTGTATGGGATTATATCAAATTAATCGCCCGCTGTTTAACCTGTCAAACCCCATAAGACCTGCGGGCAGGTCGATAACAATTATTTTTCTATTGTGTCTAGAAACATGATACGTGAAGGCTTAAAAATTGGTGAACTTGGGTCTAATTGGTGTAGCTAACTCAACGTTGTTTTATATAAAGATGACATTTTTTTAAATTTTCACTACATATTTAAGTAAAAAGCAAGACAGTATTTCCGTATCAGGACGGATTTGGTTGCGCCATAAGTATGTAGACCAGAGTATCGTTAAAGATTCAGTTATGTAATGTATGAAACAATGTCCGAAATGCAATCTTGCGTTCAAGATTCATTTAAATATCTTACACAATTCTTAGCTAAATGTTATCTACTAATGTTTCAGTATCAGTATTTTCGAATTTTACTGCTGCGATTTAATTGATATTAGTTAATCAGAGCAATTAAATGTTTGACCTGTGCAATTAAGATCACTTCCTATCATTTGCGTAATTAACAGTTTTGCAAGCTCGTATTCAAGCATTTTTAATACGAAACATATTTTTTCTAGTAACCTACTTGGATGATAGTATCCATTGCTGGACAAATCTTTCGAAGGTCGAGCCTATTTTAATTCAACAGAAAGTTGAATATGAGTAACTACAATAATATGTATCTATATTCTAATAATGTCATCATAATGATGAACTAATAGGAAAACATCAGCTCTGTACAAATGATTTCTCCAGTAGACCTACCGCCTATCTTGAAAGCTATCGCGACTACGGTTGCGATTTAAAGCTATCATTGCTTCTTGGTGTTAGTTTGAAAGCTATTACGCTTTTCTGAAAGTTACAGTTATTGCAATTTGAAAGCACTAGTTAGATGGTAGGCCTGTAAGCCTAGTTCTCATTAGTGTGATCTTGAAAACGACTGCAGCATTACACGATATTACATTTCTCGACGCGTCGGAGTTCACCGTTACCAACCCATCTCGATGTGTTCCCAACAACACAAAGAGCTGATCAATACACATTATTGTGGAGCCTTTCTCAGGCGTACGGTTAGAAATGCTCTTTTCTCGCACATGCCATACAAAGGTTTAGAGAAGGAAAAAATAGTTTCACTTTCCTCACTCATTGTGAGGTGACATTGTATGGCGTCCCGACGAAGTAAGCTAAGCTCAGCATCTTTATGTTTCCCTTCAATAGCGTCTTTTATCTCCGGGTAACAAGACACTCAATGTTATAGTGGGCAGCAAAGCCATCTCGCTCAGTGCCATCATAAAACGCTTATGGCAAGACAACTTATTTAGTTTGGACACAATGTTATTTAGATGAACTACGAAATTGAATTTCAAGGTGATGCGTTGAACCTGTTTTAAATGTCAACGTAATGCAAACTGCAAAAATATAGGCGGTATACATATGTATATCTTAGCATTAGAAATAATATGATTTCAATGCGAATTGGTTTGAGAAATATTTTTAACCGCAACCGGAGACTCTTTATAGGATGGACCTGAAGCCCTATCCCGGTAGAAGGTACTATCCGGTGCTTCATGTGCAAGTTCAAATATGTAATCATCATATATGTACAACTTTATACATTTAATTTTACGTTCGTTCTTTACCCGAAGGTTGCCTGGAAGTTTATTTTTATAATAGGCAGACATTTGACCGCAATCTCACCTGATGGTAAGCTACGATGCGGCCAAGGATAGCAATAAAACCAACTAAAATGTCCATTTAAATTTTCTAAATCAAAAACTTTGTGAATGTCTACGTACGTATAAGGCTATAGAGAGTATCTTATCTTACTTTGAGCATTGTGATTTGTGACCCTTTTCGTGTATTCAGATCCCAACTCAAAGAGGTCACCTTGTTAATAGAGCGCAAATCAGCCGATAAGTACTTCAAAATTCAAGAAAATACATGATTTTTAAGAATCAATATGTTTTCTGTTGAGCTGATAAGTACAGCTAGTCCCACTTAAGCTCCATATTGTGCGCGGCAATCAATGTCTCATCACTCAATGCGAAGGTGATTTGCCTGAATAGACGCTTTTTTGCATTATTTATCGATTTGCACGAGGAAAGTAGGCCGCAATATCCATTGCAAAGCACAATTTCTATAGTAATTTGAGCTTGCGAGTTTATATGTCCGGAGAAATGTTCATCTGTATTGCTGAAGGTGAACCGCTTCATCAAACCGTGTGTCCCGTGAGAAAAATATTCTCGAACGTCATATAAAGTATAACGAACCTTAGTAACATGCAGCAAATATTTGTACACTGAGAAAGATAGCGCATTCGAAACATCTTATCAGCGTAACTTACACGCTATAACACGATTCCTTTACGTGCAATGCACGCTTTAAATTCAGACATTCGTTTCAAGTGGTTGAAATATTTACCGTCCAATATTGGTTTTCGCAATCGTGAATATGTGAATACCGTTGTTAACAGGCATGCAAATCGGCGTATTTATGAATGTATGTACCTTGTCACTACAAACGCAAACGTAGTTAGGGTTGCAGTAAGAGCAATCGCATTCGGCACATTCGCTCCAAAAGATCTCGCCGTTGCAGCCTAGGCGGCCGCCCGTTTCCACGTCCACCCACGTAGACCGCTTCATCAGGATGGGATCCTGGTCCTCGAGCCGCTTAATCAAGAGGTCTCAAAAATTACAAATTTGTCATCACAGAGCAATCCAACAAGTCACTGACACCAAACGGAGTCTCTCGAATTTAGTTGAAAAAACGTGATAGTCACGTAAAAAGTTTGACAAAAAACAGCACTGGATTGAGCTGACGAAGTACCAGGCGATCATGGATCGTGCGGTGATTCGGTCGCGCTCTCGTGTGGCGGCTGGCGGCAGGACCGCCGCGCTACGGCTCATCGGGTAGACTACGCGCCGCGCCCGCCATACGCAGCCGCTGCGTTCACCTCACTAGGAAATCCTCTATTAACACGACCCTCGAACGAGACTGCACCAACATTTCAAATTGCAAAAGGAAACAACAAAAAAGAGGAATAAGATAACCGATAAGATACATTATATCTACCTCGTTGAAGTCTTTTGTAAGAAGCATAAAACAATTTGTATAAAACCTGAGTTTATTTATATCGGACGCTGGATTTAGTAACTCAAAAATGCATAAATTCTTTCACTTTATTGAAATCCACACCAATATTTGTAATTAATATTTCACTGATCACTGAACCACAAGAGCGTATCAGCACTGACTGCGCCACATACGCCACATAGTAAATAATTCCTATTCAATTAGACATGACGCGAGTGTTGACAAACACGTAATAAAAACAAACAAGCATTCTTTGCCGATTTGCATGGTAGGTTCAACGAGATGTATCTCTAATAGTGATTAACATTACTATAGACAGACTTTCTCATAAAGTAACCATTCATAATATGACAACAATTTTAGTTGTTCAGAAGAAAATCTGAGTTGAAAATTAACAATAGACGATTTGTCATCTTAGCCATGGGAACAACATTGTAAGAAGACTTAGAACTTCAAGATTGGATTAGATAAATAAGTAGATAATCCAGAAGAAAATTCAATTGTAAAATGAAGAGATCAGTTAAGTAACTCATATGTCGACATTTAAAAGAATAAATTTCAAAGATGATGAAATACGAGATGTGATGATGATTTTAGTAACAATTAAAATATTTCACGCCATTTCCCACAATGCAAATGGACATTGAGATGATAATAACAAAAGCGTTGAGCAAGTTTAGACGATTTGGCATAGATATTAACAATGTTATCAAAATCTGTCTGAGAATTTGTTACATTTAAATCAGAACATAGTAACACTGCAAAATGATTCGGTATATTTAGTACACTCAACATTGTGTTTGTGTTTTTAAAACAAGTAATAGAAGGTTCTGTCAAGGTTGTTGCCCGACGTGACAAAAACATATTTTAGAATAGTTTCACCGACTTCTTTGCTAATTATTCTGATAGTTCAAGATTGTAGATTTCCGTTTTACGATCTAATAACATTAGCAAGAAAACCGAGCGTTTGCTATGCGCTTGAATTTAGGTTAGAATGTCGTCAGTCATGTGTGGACGAGGGGTTTTTTGTCGGTCTACCATTTAAGAGCATGAGATGCACGATATCTGTACAGAGGTCTTACTCTTGTTGACGAAGTCCGTATTTTCGAATGTAGCCGTCCCTCTCACTCACGACAGAATGATAACGCAAACGAGCATGATGGCTAGACTCGAAAATACGGACATTGTCAACGGGAGTAGGGCCTCAGAAATCTTGGATTCGTTAGATGTGGAAAATACTACTCAGAACTACGTATCGAAAACATACAGTGTAATTAAAAATCTGTTGGCTCTGTTGCGTTCTAGAACGGGCCACGCATTAACTGATAAAGAAGTACATAGTTCTGCATTGGATTATAAAACTTTTGTCTGCATGTTTGATTGTTAATCCTTAGATGTCACTCTGTCCAGACGGTCCAGAGACCGTTCCTCCGATAGCAATACAAGATGCATAGTGCAATTTATGAAGCGTGCACAAGGTTTCTTTCCAGGCACAACTATCTACACTATATTATAAAGAGAAAAAATTGATTGTTTGTTTGTTTGTATAGAATAGGCTCCAAAACTACTGAACTGATTTAAATGAAATGTGGAACAGATAAGTTTGAGCCCCTGGAAAGGACATAGGCTACTTTTTGTCGCGATATAAAATCATCAAGGGGTGAAATGGGGGATGTTTGTATCGAAAATCCGTCTTATGGCGCGGGTGAAGTCGCGGGGAACTGCTAGTTATTGATAAATTTTTAAGCAGCATGTTCCGATCCCAAAATAAAAAGCAGAGAAATTCCTCGCAGTAGGGCAATTCCGCGATTTAAGTTATTCAATAAAATTTGCCACAAAGCAACGCGTGCGCCGTGAGACAACCGTTTCGGGGTCACGGTGGGTACGTGATTTGTTTTTTTCTCTCCTGCATCGAAATTGCAACGCAATTTATTATGGATACCAGTGACAAAATGAATGAATTTACTTTCGCTGGATTTCACCAATTTGACTGTCACAGGCAGGATTAAAGTTGCGTCCGATATGAAAGGAACCATAGTAGTAAGGCGTCTCTAGTAAATATTGACTTCATGTTTTTTATATTCATTTAAACTAACAACTTTCATAAAAGTTTCATAGGCTTGATCCGATAATACGTTTGAACTTTTATTATCAGTGCTTTTAAACAGACCAGCAAGGAACTGGTACCTACTCGTAATTCCATCTACTGATTACATCCTTCCTATGCTGTTTGGTCAAGGGACCCAGACTTAAGGTAGCACCATTACAAAAGCATAACATTCCCGCATTATTTGGCTGTCTGCGCTGCGTATATATGTATTTCCTACAAAAGTAAGTTTTCGACAATGTTTTTTACTTGGCACTTTCCATTACCTACTGACAAAGCAGTCCAACACGTTTTGTAAGATTTTGATAACAGTCATTACATCAAGTAAACTAGCCCTACAACCTGGAAGTACTGAGCAAAAGTTTACGAAATATATATATATATATATATATATATATATATATATATATATATATATATATATTTGTCAGGTTGCTCTGTGCAACATAGACCTATCGTCGGCGTCGTGCCAATTTATCGAGTTTCAAACAGTATTGCTAAGCTATCGATAGTGTTGCTGTGCTGTATGAATATCGATACTGGCATTGATAGTACCAACAAATTGACCAATACACCCATTGGCCAAAAGTATTATTTGAACTTGCTTCAAAGTTTTTGAAAACACTCCTTTTATTAAACTCATAGCTCCTACCTACTAGATTTTTTTTGGTTCACTAGTATCAATACTATCGATGAATACGATGAACGCGTTGTGGGCGTACAACACCTTCGATAGTAACAACCATCACACTAGTTGAATGTACTTAGTATTTTGTAAGGTCACAAGTCGATGTACACGGGCACACGGACGCACATTAGCCTACCCCACTTTGATCTTGAGACCGTCTCTTTTTCGTACGGCATAAAAGCTGTTTTTGCGGCATAAAGTAACCTGGCATGCTGCCGACAGTAAACTTTATACTACTGTATTGACGAAACTATATTATCTCAACCGATTCTAATGAGATTTAACGAAGATAGTTTGAGACCCTGGGAAGGAAATAGGCTACTTTTTGTCGCAATATAAAATCATTAGGGGGGTGAAATCAGGGATAAAAGTTTGTACGGAAAATCCGGGCGCGAGCGAAGTCGCGGGAAACTGTTAGTTATTTATATAGAAAAACTATCGATAGGGTGTCGACTGTCGACCACAATAGCTCAACTGCTGCTTTACAACACTGTGCCTCAAGTATCACCGATCGCTTGCTCCAGCGCAGCCGTATTGCCCATATTTAACCGTCGTGGCTCCTGACCACCTTCCTAATTTGGATTCAGCAAACGAGGCGGCACAGTTCGGAGATTTCGAAGATTCAAGATGAAATAAATTCATAAGTGGACTCACTTGTCCAGGTGTCTGACCTTTGGATCAAATACATCGGTATCTTGACATTCGTGAATATAACTACAGATATTACTAATGCTTACTTTAAAAGCCGTGATGATTGTTTGGTAATGATTAGGAACACAAATTATTTCAATAGTCTTTGGCAAAACATTAATTATTGGTTACTATTAAAATAATAATTATTATATTAAATTATTTAAAATATTAATATAACCTACACAAATTACATTAGTTAAAAACCAAATGAATGGTTTACAAAAACGGGAAAATATAATTATCCAATGTAACAAAATAAAACAAACTTTACAAGTAAATTTCTTAAGCTTTTATTAATGTATCGGGTCAGCTCTACGTCGTCATTCAATCGAGTGATGACCAGCGAAAATCGCTTGCCAGGTGGCAAGTCATTGCAAAACGCAATTCTTGCAGCATTGAACTTGTACGTTATTTGATTGATACGACCTAACCACGGGCAGTTATTAATGATTTGGAAGCTAGATTCATGTTCCCAATCGCGCATGTCATGTAACTAACTCTTTGAGTGATTGGAAATACACAGTTCTGTTCAAGACTTGCCTAGTCAGTACTTAGGTGAATTAAACTAGGGAATACTCCGCCGTACAAAATCAAAAACTACGCATGGCACGACATTCAAATCACAGTGTTAGTTCACCATTACTAGTTAACAACAGATGATAAGTTAGAACATTAAAGTTTAAGCGATAATGTATACATTTAACGTTCCCTAATGTTGACCAAGAGGGAGTTGAAATTGTCCAGCGGCTACCATGCAATATCTATAGGTAGTTGATCTAGTAGGTTATTTTAACTAATGAGGTATGGAAATTGGAAAAAAGACTTGGGGCATGTTTACAATCTTTGAATCCTCTGAACTTACTTGAAAGAAAAATTGATATATTTTCCATTAATAATGGAAAAGGGGGTATTGCATTATTTCGATAATGCAATACCCCCTCATTTTCAAAAATTAGTAACTAAATTTGATGAATGTTCAGACCGCCTTTTGGAAATCAACGCTCATTCGGCTCTCTTTATACTTAAATCCTGTCTTTTAGTTCCTAAATTAAATTATCTTATTCGATGCTGTCCTATTTGGAAATTCCAAAATTTGACTAATAATTTAGACAATCTTGTTAAAACACATTTGGAAAAGATTCTGAACATTCGTCTTCTGGAACGGTCTTGGGATCAAGCGTCCCTTCCTATCCGTTTTGGTGGGATTGGGACGCGCAAAATTTCCACTGTCTCCTTACCTGCCTTTCTATCCTCATCTTACAGCACGTCCACCCTAGTTGCAAGTATCCTGCAGCCTTCTACTGCAAACTTCGAAGTGGCGTGGCTGGACGAGGCTAGAAATGCTTGGGATATAGCATATGCGAATAAATTCCCTTCAGATCTTAAAATTCAAAGGAGTTGGGACCAAATTTCTTGTGAGTCTATTTTGAAAAGTCTTATTGACAGTAGCACTGACAACGCGGATCTAGCCAGACTAAAAGCAGTTTCCACCAAGGAAGCAGGATACTGGCTTCAGGCCTATCCTTCGGCCAACGTGGGAACCCTTTTGGACTCAGAAACTCTACGAGTCGCGATAGGTCTGCGTGTTGGTGCTGAGGTTTGCCTTCCACACAGATGTCTTTGTGGTTCTGATGTCGGCTCGTTGGGACATCACGGAGTCTCCTGTATTAAAAGTGCAGGCCGCTTTTCGCGTCATGCCAGCATCAACGACATCATCCGTCGATCTCTTGCCTCTATCAACGTGCCGGCTTTACTCGAGCCGAACGGTATCGCGCGTGATGATGGCAAGAGACCAGACGGGATGTCACTTGTTCCTTGGCGGATGGGTCGGGCTCTTGTGTGGGACGCTACCTGTGTCGACACACTTGCAGCCTCTCATCTGCCCGGGACAAGCCGTGATGCTGGTTTGGCTGCGAGAGGTGCCGAAAACTTTAAAAAGAACAAGTACAGGCAGATCGACTCCCGGTACCACTTTGTACCGTTTGGAGTCGAAACACTGGGTTCGTGGGGTCCCAACGCTATCTCTTTTTTCAAAGAGATTTCCAAGAGGCTAGTTGACATCAGTGGTGACCTAAGAGCTGGCAGCTACCTTGCTCAGCGTATAAGCATCGCTATCCAGCGCGGTAATGCTGCCAGCATCCTAGGAACCTTACCACAAGGACCCTTTTTATAATTTTTGTTTTTGTGTTGTATTAAGTAATTTATCTTAATTTTTATTAATAAGTTGTATATATAGTTTTTTTCCATTATTAAATATGACAAACAACTCTAATACTTAGAACCTGGTTAAACAGGTACATGTATGTGCCCTTACTGGACCAAGACCGCAATGGTGCTATAATACAATTTTGGTCGAATTGTAGTAACATAGCGTTATGTGAAATAAAACTAACAAAATCATAATGTAAATATTAGCAGAAACTAAGATGCAGTTTGGCTAATGCAAATGGCGTTAGACCGGAAGTAAAACTAATTTAATTGTCACTTAATTTTATAAGAATTAATAAAGCAAACTAAAAGCACATCAAATAACACAGATGCAGTAACAAACGACATCCGATACTAAAAATATTTTAGTGTCCAAGAAATTAGAAAGTAGGAAATGTGCGACTCGTATTCTTTTGGTGATTGTGCATGAATAAGGATCGATTGCTAATTAGTTCCTGTCAGGTGACGCCTACGAATACTGCCCATAGGTGACTGCAGCGCATATGCACAACAGCACATTAAGCTAAACACTGGGACATCATGTAGTTGTAATGGAAATGTAATGTTTCAACGGGCAACGATATTATTACAGAAGAAAAGAATATAGTTCACCAAATTTTATAGAGCCGATACACCTCGATTGACGGGTAACTTGTCAGAATTCCCATACAAAATATGTCAAATATTGCTAAACCGGCTGATCAAAAATTTAATTTTAAAAAATAGTGGTTTATCCTGAAGAGAGACTAGGTAACGTTTTCGGAGGGACTAAAAGAAATACAGGTTTTTTCACACCTAAATGTTGCTTACGTTTCATGCACTTTGACATGGGCAGACATTTTGTCATCAAACCTTTATTACGTAGTCCGAGCACAAATCTCTACACACAAGGTGACGTGTAGGCGAACAACATTTTAGGCATATGAGTACTTCGGTCGTGGATATTTCGCTGTCGGCTTTGGCAATTTCAGAACACTTATATGGTTAGACCGGTACGCAAATGAGGAATTAGAATGTATATTTTATTCCTCACACTTTTCCACTAGTAACAGGCATTGCTTTGTTCTTAAAATAGCCGACTTCCTTTCAGATTTGGCGTGGGTGGTGAATGTACAAATATGGAAATACCTACTTCAACGTGTGCGTAAAGATAATTAATAAGGTAATTTTGCATAACTTTCTGTTACTGCCTTGATCAATTATTGCCTTGGCTACAAGCCGTTGAGGACTCCACGTGCACATATCTCCCTATTTTCTTGCGCCTGTACATTAATGCTCTCAGTGAGCAGATAACCTTCCAACAACCCGCAAGAAGTGTATGTTACAGCTTATTAAAAACTGTAGACACAAAATTGTACAGTTCAGTGTCACGTGAACCGATACTTTCCCACATCGAGGGAATGATCCGACAATACGGGACTCCCGAACAAAGCGAAGAACAACGGAGCCAGCAAAAACCGGGACAATGCCGCCACGCTCTGATGAGGCGAAGAAAGCAGGTGCGGCTTCCGAACTGTATCCTTACTCTGTAAGACAGTGTTCGTAAACAAGATATTGTTATAACAATATATTCTAAAGTTAGCTATCGTTAACAAAATAAATGAAACTGACAGAAGCCATCGAAACATTACGTGACCAATACATACATAGGTAATATTTTGACATTTCGTTGGCGATAGCGAAGTTCGCTGTAAAATACATTGCATCTTGTCTAAGGGCCCTGAGGTCTTACTCAAGACGAAGGTGCCCGTATTTTGGAGTCAAACCATCACCCTCGTTCGCCCTGTCATGCTGGCAGCAGTGACAGAGATGGCTAAAGTCTAGTCCTACTCTGCAAGATGGAAAACATAGGGGCCACCAACAGCGAAGTCTGGTATCGCCAACGAAATGTCAAAATATGTGCGCAAAAGTTAATGACGCTTCGATGGCTTACGTCAGTTTCATTCGTTTTATTAGCGATAGCAATTTTGCTATAGAATAGATTGCATCTTGTCTAGAGGCCCTGATGCTATCACAGCAAGCGTTATCGCTAAAGCCAAAGTTACGGACGTATTACAGAGTAGGCCCTCGAAAGATAAATAGATAAGTAGCTGAATTTATAAAATGTTTCATCACTGTTCTTGTGTAATAGTTAAGCGAGCATTAGATATGAATAAATCTAGCAATGAGTTGATGTTAATTTGGGTGAATCGAGAAACCACTTTATACCAACTAAATATTAAATGAATTTGTTATGAGTGGAGGATGATGTTATGAGTGGACTTTTAGAGAAAAAAATATGTATTTTAAAAATAAATATTATATCATAGGTATTTATTTGATTCTTGTCGAAGTGTGTTTTGGTATTAATGAGTTCGACCATTCACGTAAACATCAGCATGGACGAATACATAAGAAAAAAATACTATTATAGAATTCTCTACAAACGTAGAGTTTACCAACACGTGTTTAATTTGTAAACAGTTGTTTTTTTCAATGTTTGACATATTTTGTATTGAAAATGTGTAAAAAACCGTCGACTTAGGTTTACTAGCTGTTTAAAAATTGGTGAACTCAGTTCTTAAATTATATTAGGAAACAACTAAGTAAAGATGTGATTGTCCGAAATCATATGAGTATTAGCATGGGCATTAGATAATTAATTAAATACATCGAAGATGCTATTCAATTCAATACAACTGAAATGATGATGAGAATAAAAAAATACTTTATAAGCAAAAGCTCAGCACCTCTATAGACACCTCATCATTTTATAAAAGTGGTCGTTAAAAGTTGATAACATTAACGATCATACATAACACAGTAACCACAACACAGGGATAACACGGTTGTAGGCTAGGCCTCTGCATTGATCCACCTCACGCCGAGTGGAACGAAAACCATAGGCAGGATGCGCTTGGGCATATTATTGTCCTCTATTCTATGGAACACAATACTCTGTTGTCAATTAAATTTAGACCATAAATGTATGATTAAAGTAAGATTGCAAATGGTTAAATATTTGGAAACATTAATTGAGAAAACTATATGTAAAAACAGTTGATAAAATGTACAGAGCTTGGTACTAGGTACTGTGAGCAAACTAAAGATTTGGAAAAGCACAAGCCGTGAAAGCCAAAAACCGAGAAAAACGATATGTAAGCAATACACAAGTACACTCTCTGTTCCTTCACCCTCATAGTTCGGTGAGACGACAATCTGACATGACATGACCGTAACCGTAATAGATAAGTCGCAACAGAAGCGTAGCGTGCTTTGGCGGGGCCCTGTATAAAAAATTGTTTGGGGGCCCTTAGGAAGGGTAAAGATTTCTCACAAAAGAAAAAGAAATGTTTGCATAAAATTGAAAGAAATATTTATTCAATATTGTCACTTTTTCTAAAATTTTAACAAGCAATTCAAATTAAATATACACTCTCCTTGCCTTTTTTTCGGCAAACTGATTTATTAAATCATTTATAGCTGATGATTATTTTTGCTTAAGCGCGTTGGAGGCCCCCATGGCGCGGGGGCCCCGTATAATTGATACGGCAGATACGGCGGTAGCAACGCCCCTGAGTCGCAAGATCAACAGCTTAATGCGTTTTCTGGGGCACGACGCGTCTTGGGCGAGTTTAAATCTCTCGCTCGACTCCTGAGACGAGTTAAAAGTAGGATCCTGATACTACTTTTAACTCCCTCGCTGTGCTCGGCAGTTAAATCTCGAATCCTTATCGCTACGCTGGAGATTCAACATAACGCCCGTGACGTAAGACACCACTCTACCCCCTTGGTGAATAATCTACTATTATTGATATATTGGGACGTGTATAAGTGCTCCTTGCGAGTTTATGTGCACAAATAAATAAATTTTATTTTATGATAAAACTATAGGTTGTCAACCTCAAAATGGAATTTAGTATCACCGACCTAGCCTATTATTGGATATGACATAAGTTGTTTTTATGATCTACACAGATTCTAGATAACGCTTCACGCTCGGTTCACCTTGGAAATGGAATGTTACCATTTGCTAACTTATTCAGGTCGATGAGGCTACATTTCGAACAAAGCCTGTACTGCATGGCATTACCAACTATGTCCATCCGATCCTTGAAGGAATTCAGATCCAATTACAAGTCCTATACAAGCAGGCACGAGGAATCCCTTTAAGTGTAAGTATTCCCTAGCGTTTGATACCTTAACACACTTAACAGAAGGGTCAAATAAAATTACATACACTAAACCTACTAGGACTTTAACCTAACGTCCGCTTGAAGCTTTAAAAGCAGTTTTAATTAAGAGGTTATTTATAAAAAGTTCAATTAAACTCCCAATAAAGGATAAGAGAATTATCTACGAAAATAGTTAAAAAATGAGATGTATATTGAAAGGTGTAGGGCGCAGACAAGGGTTTTTTTTAAATAACAAAGGTATTAAAGGTTTACCTTTCCTTTCATAAGTACTATTACGAGTAGATGGCAGGTAGACTATAATCATTAGAAGGCAGAAATAGTTCAGCAGTTATTTTACCATCAGTAGACTGTAAATAACATAACTAATGAATTAATTGTTCTTTATGTATAATGAGGATAATTTTGGTTCATTAAATTTCAACATGGAACCGAATTTGTGTATTTTAAGCGTTGTGCGTTGCCATCTAAAACGCATGTAGTTTCTCCCACGCATTATTGAAATTATAACATTGACTATTTCGAGATTGACATTGTTCGATCACTACTCGATATTTTGTGATCACTCCCATGTACCATTGCATCGTCGATCAGCGCTCGAAAGTGTCATAATAAATTGTATTGATATGAGCCAATATAATTCATCGACTCCTGTCACCACTTTACTAGCTTGCCTTGTGCATTCCACAGAGCGGGAAGTCCAAGGCATTATACGTAAATGTTACGTATTTGCCGATATCGTAACACTTACAACAGACGAAAACGACGAAATTGCAGATAAAACAAAGCTACCATTAAGGTTATGGATAAAATTATACGATTTTAAGTTTAAAACAAATATAAACCGCTGTTGATTGGCTGAATGATTTTGTGGTTAAACGTAACAAAAATGTTTGCAATTAAAGGCCTTGCAGACCCTTCCATAAGCTGACAACGTATGTTGACAAATCGAGTAATGTGTTCTTAATTAAACCAATCACAAACACACACTTTCGACACCCTGCTGCCGGTTGGCGAAGATTAATGACCATCCAGGCTACCAAACTCCTTGCATAGGGAGTGCGATGTACACTGAAGCTTTGTGTTTAATTAGGATAAAGTAATAGAACACTGCAGCGAGCAAAATGTAAATAGAACGCAGCTTGAATTACACTAATCCAATCCACACTGGGCCAGCTGGGGATTATCATAACTGCTATTATCACGGTGAGGCGACGAGGCATTTGCAACGCCGCTGCTGGCAAATAATAACCAAGGGACAAAAGCAACCCTGGTAGTTCTTAATCATCAAAAAATTATATGCCTTTAAAGTATGTGCCTAGGTAGTATAAACAACAGTTACAGACAAACGGATACAGAGATACCTGCGTTCCATTAATCAGGACCCAATTAGAGTTAACTAGCTACATCAAGTATTTCAATTTTTAGAAAGTGTCTACATACCTTATGAGCTAGTCAAAGTCAAAAGGTTTATACATTTGGTGTTGGCGCCAAACGAGCAAAGGGTTAGATAAGGTCTTATATTAAAAGATTTCGTTGCGCATGCAGCACCTAAATTGCAAACAGCTGTTGACGAACAAGCAAACAAACGAAGCGGCGCCGGCGCAGCATGTCGCTGGGGTCACGAACTCTCCAGATGGGTGGTTGCTCGCGCTTATTAAATTGAACCTGATTGCTTCTGCGCTGGTGGACGAAGAAAACATACATGTCTTATAATATAAACATATTTTTATAATTTAAGTATATGTTTACAATCAATTTACGTTCATACATTTACTTTATTACATTCTTGGTCGACTTTAACTTTACAACTACTGCGTTTCTGAGGTAATTTTTGAGCGGCTTCTCTGTTAATTTATTATGATTATGACTATCGAATTAATTAAACGTCTTCTAAGGCGTCTTACATGAATTGCTAATCGGGTAAGCTCGAGTCAACACATAGGTGCCTTCTTATACAATCATAAAAAGACGATGTTTTTTTATAGGTAATGGGCTAACTCTTGATCTTCATCTTAGCTCGAGAGCAAAGATAAGGTCTACGATGGAGCGAGCTTGCCGACGAGTAGCCTATTTACACGCACCTTAAAGAGTTTAAGGTTGTACGCACTCGGAAAAACAGATGTTAAACTTCAATGTCTGATGGATAAGCAGATAGGTATCTACTACCTACCATAAATAAATTGGGGGATTTGCTTTGTATTTTATTGCTGATCATCTTAAGAATGTCATTCAACTCGTAGCACGAAGCAACTTCTGATGAATGCACGTTGAAAAATTTACATTTGTTTATAATGACTCGTGTGTGATGAAAGTTTGGATCCTTCTACAAATGTATCCTTTACCACTCTCTGCGTGCATTGATAGATGTTGCAAGCGAAAGCCGTTTATGAATTATCGTATGTACTACGAATATAAGAAGAAACGATTCTGTGGTTTTGAAATAATTGCATTATGGTATTCAGCAAATAAATTGATTGTCAATTAGTACTAAGTAGGTAAAGGGGAAGAGGTGAATTTGAATGTGCTAACACATAATGACCCTTTAAGTGCATAAGAAGAATTCTAGCCATGCAATACTAAAATTCTATGTTTGTATAATATTTTGTATAAGACTATTTCGCGTCTTTGGCTCAGCATTATCGGTCGTCAAATCCGTACATAGGCGTTGAAACTTCTAATGGAAGTGACTGGACGCCTAAACCATCATTTTGTAAGGAAATCCACATCCATCAAATTGAAGTTTCCACTGGATTGTGAAACTAGTGACACGGTCGATTGTTCAGGAAATCTAAAAGTACGGGTATTTGCCATTCTGGTGCAACATGCATGCATAGCTCACTATATCGTTTAGAATGCCTACACAATTGGAGGACGATACATCAATGTACGGAAGAGCAGTAAGTTCCGATAATGCCGAAATATTGAGGGCCAAACTCAATATTGACCCGACCTTAAAAATCAGTTTTACAGGGCAAGGATATTCTAATCAATGCGTGCAGTTTACTATGAAGTCAATACTAATGTTTCCCTTTTATGATTTAGCAGTAGTCACATGATGCCTATTGTGCAACTTTGGAGCCTACTTCCTACAACATTACCTAATTGTTTTGTTCCTACTGGAGTTCTCCAATATGAAAAATCATTACAGCAGTTTCAGGCGTGAAAAAAGATAAGTCAATTTCGTATTTTATAAGTAGGGATTACAGGGATGGATAGAAACAGAGCCTACTGAACCTTTTTCATAGTAATGACACGGTGTCAAATCACTAACACAATCCGCTCATGTATTTGTCACGGACATTGCACCAACACCCCATGCTTATGGCCTGACACTTTCACTTGTGATGGCACACCATAAATATGATATCGATTACGAAGCAAATAAATATTGATCGCCATACTAATCAGGGCAATCGCAATGTTTAACATTGATACTTTTTTCACGTTGGTGGAACTTTTCCGTGTCATAATTATTATTTACATACAATATTAAGTATTGTTGTATATCAATAAAAAATATTTTTATATTTATACTTATTAATAAAAAAATATGGTGTAAACCGCCTTACTAAAAATAGCATAGGTATTATTCTTCGCCCATGCTAATATAATAATTATACCTGTGTTCAACACTTGAATATATAGGGTTAATTGTAATTAGCTGGACACCTCTTGCAGGCAGCCTCTCAACATCAATCCCAACAACATTTGTCCTACGACTTTTTACAAATCTTGATAAATAACACAAAAAAGAAAAACAAAATATTTTTTGTTCCCTCTGTTATTTACTACTCTGTATGATGTACCTAAAATAACAACGCCGAGGCGCCCCTACCTCGCCCCTCCTGCATTCATTCAACGTTTCGGTACTAACATGCGCCGCTGCGTCACCCCGCCACCCCGCGTCCCGCTGCACGTGGCGATTATTTTGTCTACGCAAAGTGCGTAAGTAGAGTAACGCAAGTTTAGAGTCAATAAATAATTTTTGTATGGAAAAACTTAAATTTAATAAACTATTTATTTTGAAAAATCGTAGAACAAATGTTGTTGAGATTGATGTTGAGAGGCTGCCTGCAAGAGGTGTCCAGGTAATTTAAATTAACCCTATATGTGTCTCATATTTTAAATGTATGTCTCCATTATGTCATGTCATTATCTGTCATAAATTCCGTATTAGCAGTCTATAAATGTTAAACAGTGATAATTTAATCCAAATGCAATGGCTGCAAGATTTGATGCAGAGTCAAGCTTGATGTGCTTTCGTTTACAGACGCAGCTTGACTGTAAAGTCAGCCTATTAGATCCCACTGCTGGGAAAAGGCCTCACCTCAACTATGAGGAGGAACGAGCCATACTCCACCACGCGGGCTCAGTGCGGATTGGTGGAGGGGTGTCTGTAAGGCAAGTGACAAACCTTACTGTCAGATGTTATCAAGCCGCCCTAGGGCCTCTGACTAGGCGTAACGACTAATACCAAGAGATATTAGCCGGGACCAACTGCTTAACGTGCCTTCCGAAGCACGGAGATACTTGTCATGGTCGTCACTTTAATGGTCGGAATGGTCACCCATCCAATCACGACCGCGCCGTGGGTTGCTTAACTTTTGGTATCACTACCAAAGCGCTGCCGCCACTGCGCCACAAGCACCTCAAAGACTCAAGCTTGACTGTAAAGATACTGAATCGTGCAATTGACGCGCAACTTGGAAAACATATCGTACATTTTTCAAAGACAAGCTTATTTGAATAAAAAATTATTTGCACCTTGCAGGTCGTATAGATCTTACATTAATAAAGCCACTATTAATATCAAGACTGCATCGTTACATATCGTCAAAATAATCTACTAATGCGAGATTAAGTAAATGCAAAATGATGTTCATGCATAAATAAATACTAAAAATATTTCGATTAATTGGCAAAATTAACACACTAGGTAATTAGTTAGCTAACTAATGCCCATAAGCTAAAAAATTAAGTCACTCCCAAGTTTCTCATATAATTTTGCAGTCTAGTCATCATCGCGGTTGAGGCAATTAAAATGTTAAAACAAAGATTTATTATGTACATGAAAAATCACCACCGCTTTTAAAAGGTAACAAAAATATGTACACAGGGTTATTTAAAACACCAACAATGTTGCTTTACAAATAACTCTATAGGCATATTATGTTACCTTTCCATTAGGTTTAATCAGGGCTAAGCTTTTACATTTAAGAAAGGCAGACACGTAATAACCACGGCTAAATAGGCACAAAGTAGACTGCCGGTTTTCGTAATATAAGTAGTAAGTATTGTTTCGAAACTTTATTAAGTCCACGAGGTATAAAATTACCAAGTGTGCCAAATTCTTGTTTGTCTTTGCCTCTGAGCGGAGGTATTCCGAGGAGGAAGTTCGCAAGTTTAATAACTAGGTAGTATGAAATATCAGACGGCAAGATATAAACTTAATACTAAGCACATAGGGTCACGACACGTATTCGTTCTAAATACAAACTTTCATGAGACGATAAGGTCGAATTTTGAAATACTTCTTCAAACATGCTCGGAGCCTCGGACATTCCAGTGGACGAAATATTTTTGTTAACATCTGCTCCCGGAAAGGAAGTTATTTTGGGAAAGCATTAAGGGCAGGTTGTTAACATCTTCACATTAAAATGTTTAGAGGATTTTCCACTTTGTATAAAGGTTGATAGCTCTTAAAATAAAATGTTTATTTTTGTCTCCACAAATAGGTAGTTTCAGTAGATTAAGAAACAAAAAATGCGGTTACGTAACTGAATCACTTATTTCTTTATTTGTGTCATCGATCAAACGGTAACAAAAAAATAATTATAAAATCTACGTACCTACCTATTCTAAATACAGGCGTGAAAATAGCACACTGAAAATATTTTTAAATAATTCCTTAAGGTTTCGGCACAGAAACAACTTTTTTAAATCTATCTATAAACTTTTATCGTGCGATCGAATAAAAAGTGCCATAGTAACTTAGCTGCTTGCTGCTTTCTACAACCAAATCTATAACTATTAAAATTATTCAACGTAAATTGTCATAGCATGCATAGTAATGTTAATGTGCGCCTGTCCTTTGCAGCCTGCCCTTTACGCGTAGAAAGTAATAGACTAACCGTCCACGTAGTATTAGTAAGGCTCTTTACACACTGCGACTTTTTACAAAGATAATAGCTAAGTAGTAGGTAACTGGCCTTCGTTGCAGTGATACCTACATCGATACCTACTTACGTACCTACGTTTTGAAAATGTACCGAACTCCCCCTTCCTTAATACCGCGTATGTTGTGTACCACAGAATAAATAAGTTTTACATCTTTCTGTGCAAATTGCTTTGTTGTTCCTTTTACGGTGTTAAATAAAGAGTTCTCTATCTTATCGGAATCTATCGTACTGCACTTCGTTTTGTTACTGTATCGTATTCGCATTGATACTGTTAGTATTTTGTTCCGATACTATATCGACAGCTACTGTGTCGCGTCTGGTGGGCCCGTAGACAAGATGCAATCAATGAGGGATTTTCCTAGTGTCAAAAATCAGTAAGTACTTAAAAATCTGCTAGATGGCGTTGAACAACCTGAGTAAGGTAGATTTTTATTTATGAAAAAGGCTGGTTTTAGCGTTTATATTATGTTAAAATGATTATGTTTAGCATGTTTTAGATTCACGCGCACTGACAGATAAACATTTTTAACAATTTAGTGACCGTCAAGACTTTCTTTCCATTTAATTTTATTTTTAACGGCATTTTGAATATCGCTATTTTTTACGTAAGTACTTCCACTACATGACTGTACACATAATATTACAATAATGTTAATGTTTAATGCTGTATTATTTCGATGCAATATTTATATAACTTAGATGAGTAGCGTCATCTATCAACATAAATTAAAACTAAAATTTTGAGCAGTCAGAAAATCCCTCATTGTAAAGCCAATTTTTCCATCGCTAGCAAAATGTATGAAACTTAATTAAATTTCGCTTACAAAATTAATCGACTGTGTCATCCGGTGGGACAAATGACACTGACATAAGCCATTGAAACTTGACTTTTGCATGCATAGGTATGTTGACATTCGCAAAAAGTCATAGTGTTTATAGGGTCTAAAGTCTAGCGCGCGCCATGAAAGCTGCGCGTGCGCACGCTTCGACGCTGCCGCGCCGCGACCTCTCCGCATCGCTTTCTAGTGCAGCTTTTTTGCGACATTTCGCGTGCGAGATCGTTAGCGGTAATGAGACGACGGTGAACATTGAGTCGCCAAAATATGTAGGTTATGTATTAGGAACCTTATGCATAGGTAGACTAACGTTTCTAAAGTGACTGTAGACAGGTCTGTTTGGTTACAGTGTTTTTTTTACCTATTTTGTAAAAAAAAACATATGCATGGTTGTAAAAATAGTAGTAATTTCACGTAAGTACGTGAAAACTACGTACAAACTTAGTATCGCGTTTTCAACAATTTTGTCTGGTTCAAATTAATTTGGATGCAGCGAGCGACACTCAAACACAACATCCATTGCATACAAATGTCGCGGACAAAAAAGAAAGAAAGCCACGGTACTGAGGTCGTTGTTGAAAAATATCGATTACCTTACCCGTGTTATACAGAAATAAAATAAGTACGTTAATGCAATACATTATGTATAAATGCATAGCTAGTCCGTAGTTGTAGACTGTATCTAAATAATTACTTCACAATATTTTCGTATTTTCACAATGCTTCAAGAAGCCTTTCAAGAATACAAGCATATAACAGGATATAGATATGTGCTTTACAGATATCTACCTACATTATCACTGAGTATCTAAGGATATTTATGCACATTGTATGTAATTCCCATGCCACTAGTGTTGCTACATATCCGTATCGACTTATTGATGGCTTGAACCGGTATATCGATATTGTTATTATGGTAACGAACAACATTATTTTGAATACGAGATCGCGTTTGAAAGTAGCCGCGCTAGTGTCATTACACGCAAGAAGATTTTATCAGAGGTCCGATTTAATCGTCATGTTATCCGAGAGAAAAGATTTTAACTGGGTACTAGTAAGTTGAGTGTGATGCAAGTTAATGTTCTTATTAGGAATTGTTCCGCTTTCATCAACCGAGCTAGCACAGACAACAAAATAATTGCAATTAATCATTTATTAAAAAAGGCTTGCCTAATAGATATTTCACTCAACTTTTTCTGTCTGTTGTTTTTCAAACCAATGAAAATAATAAAATAGTGAATAGGCTGTTACTAGTCAGACATGACCCATCCTCGGCCGCATCGTCGCTTACCATCATCCAGATTGCGGTCAAATGTCTGCCTATTAATAAAAATAGATATTTGAATTTAAAATTAAATGGTCAAGGCAGTCGCCTGGTATGCGAAACGCACTGTTTAATTAATTCCCATTTCAGTTGGTCGCTTTCGAGTGCAGTAATATAAGGAACTTGCTGAATGCTCAACAATTCGATTACAATACAAGATGCTTTACTCTAGCAAGATCACTGCAGGATGAAAGCCTGATCCGGTACAACCTGCACAAGCCGAAGCCTTTTGGACGCAGCCAGCTTGATATGCATCTTAAGCGCTTGCTGAAATGGGTATTCCGCCCTTTGGCGTTTCGTGTGGGTGTTTTTTCAGGGCTTGTTTATGTTGTAATGAAGCTTGCTGAATGCTTATTTCTAAAAAACCTATTTAAAACACTGACCTGATGATTAGCAGGTACTGGCAGCGCAGCACTCTGCGGCGGCACCGACTGAACCGGTCGCGCCGGCTTGGCTGCTGCTCGCTGGAGCGTCGCCCGCTTCACTGTCACCATCAGCCAAACGTCTTCGACTCTTTGGGCAACCTGGAGAAGATGGATACTTCAGAATTGATAGGCCGCGAAAATGACGCCAATTGACGTCATGTGGTAAATTATCCACATACCAAAAGGTGAAAAAACTAGTTTGCAGGGATGGAGTCCTCAAAGACATACAACACGCTCAATGCAGCCTCATTTATATCACATACACTGAAAAGTAGTGGGATTCGCTGCCATGACAGTGTTCCCGGAAGGTTGATATAATAACAAAGGACTTGTCCTCTTTTTGTATGGAGGCTGGTTTTTTATTCCAAGATATCACCAACCACCAATAACCTATATTTATCTTTAAGCTACAAAAATATGAAACACGTAACCATAGAAATCAGAATTTTAAACGCCCCCATTTTTGAGAAGAAATATCTTTTGTAACAGGCATCATCCATTGATCACTTACATGTATTTCCTGGCTGTATGGCTATGTATCATTGCCTTTCCACTGGTTGATAAATACTACTAGGTACTTACTACCACAGATTATATAATAGGTACTACTGTCAATGAAATGTCAATTTTGCTGTCAATTTTTTTTCATGCGTTAATTGATATAGGCGAAGGTGCGGTTTATGTACAGACAAAGAGAAAAATTAATTTAAATTTTTCTCTAAATCGGAGGCCTTAAAAATATGTTAATTATGCAGAAAGGCTAGTTTTTGTGAACTCTGTCATATAATATTTAGTGTATTCTGGTTAGAAATATTGACGAATAAAAAAGCATTAATGGACAAGTCCTTTTAAAACTAGGTAAATAGTCATTGTCTAAGCAAGCATGCCAGATCCACACTTTTCATCATGTGTGACTATGTTCAAACGCTTTATTAAATAAAAAAAGTAAGTACCCACTTAATAAGGCGCTTCGTGAATCTTCGTTAACGCAAAAAAGAAAGTATAGCTCCGAAGATTAACGAAAAAGCTAAAATTACCAATAAACCTAAGATTGAACTACTTTAAGGTAAGATTGTACTATTACAATGCAGGTATTAGTTCTATCTCACTCTCACGAGCGCTAGAATGACAGCAGCTAATGACCAATAGCGGAACAGGACAAAAAGACGCGTGAGCGTGCTGATACGCCAACAGTATTTCTAGCGCTTTGAAATCCATCTTCTGCGCAGGTACATCGGCAAGTCATATCAGTTGGGTAATTCTGTACCTGTGCGACCAACGCCCTTGTCTCTTGCGTGGCGGTCTGCATCAACATCTCCCGGAACTCGTCGGGCGCAGTCAGACCAAAGCTCTTGGCGTCTTCCAGCAATTTGTCCACTGCTATCAGGCCACCTTCGCCAGCCAGCAACTCCACACCCGTCGCGCACCATTCGTTCGCCTACAAATTAAAGTTATAATACCTAGTTAGGCGATAGAGTAGGAGCTGATATGTGGTGTTAACCAATTTATCGATATTCTGACTATTGTTGTCAATTGTTTAGATTTTGATGTTGGTTCGGTCCCATACAAAAAAAAGTATTTGATCACCGATGTTAACCTTTATTGAATCACGCAAGGTTTTTTTACATACTGTATAGTGTATGGTATAGTATTGATAGGCACTATTATTGGTACTATTTGCGCCGGAAAAATTAAATCATTTCGGGATCAGCTAGGATTAACAACCTGTATTGATTTACTAATATGTTTCAATTCAAAAAACGTATGTAATAACGTGTTATTAAATAAAACTGCACGTGATTTTACCGTTTTAAAATTACCTTGTCGATTCTGTCCATAAGTTCCCTCGCCTTGGTCAACAGCATGTTTCGCTTCTGGATCTTGTCTATAAGCAGCGCGCTTGTCCGCCGCAGCTCCTCGCACTTGGACTCTATATGGTCCACCGAGCTCAGCGGATCTTGCATTAGTTTTTCACCTGATAACAAAAAAAAATATGATAAGACCCATTTTAAAAAAATATCATAAAACTTAAAAATTGAAGTGATTATCACTTCAATGACAACAGTAAGTATTCAGCTTACAGCACGAGTAAAATATTAGTTATAAACCGATTAATATACACACGTCAATATCGGAATTAATACTAAAAACAAAACTTATTTAATGTACATTTTGACAACGTACTCAGTGGGTGCCTCCAATTTAAAAAAATGCCACGCCAATCATTTTCGATATCGATAACAACCTGCTAGGGACAACACTATTGGATACTTACCATCGTCAATCACTGATGATGCAGTATCGAGATCACTGTTGCACAGTTTTTCGAAGTCATTGGCTTCTTGTATGAGGTTCTCCACCCTGTTTGCTGTCTCCCCCACCTCGGTCATGTCGCACGCTTTCTTTAGATGGCCGTCTAAAGTAGCCTAAAAATAAAAGTATATTAAATACGGTACTGGTTTAAAATTGACAAACTTAAGTCACCATAAAAAAACACTAACCTACATTCAATATGTACTGAAATGCAATTACTATGAAACTTTTACATTTCAGAAAAAACAAATCAATCGGCACAGCCCGAAATTAAACTTTTTGGTTGCTTAAAAACTTTTTTATGTTTTTCCAAAATATCTACAAACTCCATAGTAAAGAAATGACACATTAAAAATCTTATTAAAAATAAAAAGTTGACAGATGTTAACCTCAAACTCAAAATTGATTGGTATGAATACTGTGCTTTTGTGAAAAGTCGATAGTTAATTAATTAAATAAAGTATGTCTATGGATATGATTTGCAATTTTCGTAAATGCAGACGATCTTTATCGAATCAAGCATGGGTGACAACATGTTCACACGCATTCTGTATTGAACACGGTAAGAAAGAATTCAAAAGGAACTCTGATAATGCCCTGACTTGTCCAGCTTGCGGGAGCGAATTACGCGATAAGTTTGATGTGATACAAGCAGATCTGAAGCCGACTGAAACATTTAAATCTATAGTCCTAGCTGGAATGAAGCCAGACACGATAATGGATGTTGCCATGCGCGCAATGTCATTTTGGTCATATCAAGTGGAACAGGAGACGCTTTATCAAGAGAGCTTAGCAAAACATGCTCGAGAAAAGGTTGAATGCTTGGAAGAAATCAATACATTGAACTTACAGAAGTTAAAGGCTGAACTCGATACATGTAAACGGAAGATTGCTTCATTACAAACAGAATATAATAAGAAACGTAAACAAGCCGAAGAGCTCACGGCACGTTTGGAGGAAAAGACACGTAGAATACAAAAACTAACATACCAGTTGGAAACTCAAAAGAGGAAAGATATTCATGGTGTTAATATTGAGGATAAGAGTTCTGACAAACTAATGGATATATCGGACCTAGTGGGTAAAAGAGCGGCGTCCGAAGCATTTGTTTTTCGACCTGCGAAAGATACCGATGAGTCTCATCGGAATGTATGCTCACCGAAGACGCCAATGTTTGATTTTCGGAACAAAAATAGGAGTAGGCAACAACCTAACTTTCAATTTAGACCCATTTCTTCGTAATCAAGAAGTTATTATCTATTTAGATATAAGCGTAATTATTTAA
Source organism: Pyrausta nigrata (assembly GCA_949316185.1). Lineage (NCBI taxonomy): Eukaryota > Metazoa > Arthropoda > Insecta > Lepidoptera > Crambidae > Pyrausta > Pyrausta nigrata. The sequence goes on from OX438937.1 coordinate 5,572,002, forward strand.
TTATAAGTTACTAACCTGCATTTGTTTAAAGTTTAATAAAAACGTTCTAAATTTTAACCAATGATTCAATTTCGTCGAATGTTTCTGCCAGAAATTATCAAATTGTTTTTCAGTCTCTTCAAGTTGCACCAATAATCTGAAAAAGCAATAAATTCATACACATTTGCTTTACCTGTATACGTACTAGTAAATGATTTTTAATGGTTCATTACAACTTCAAAAATAACTAGGTAAGTAATTTTATTTAAAAAATACCTTTCAACAGCAGCAACATGACTAATAATATTATAAGTAAGATTTGGTTTTCGCACTTGCGTCAACAACTCTTCGCCTTGCGTTGTCGCCGACGCCAGTTCAGTTTTTAAAGCTTTATACCTGTAAAAATAGCATAATAAATTAACATCACATAGGTACACTGAGCATAATAATATATCACATTCATATAGGTACACCTACATACACTTCGCCTAAAAAAGTTAGCTAAAAGGGCCATTAATGTACCTAGTTATTTTGATAAATAACTTAAAGGCTTACTTAGTCGAAAGGCAATGGGATGCTCTGCCCTTTTCTTAGGACGTGTCGGTGAAAGCATTACAAAAAGACCGCCTAAATTGTAAAATTTTTAGGGTTCCGTACCCGAAGGGTAAAAACGGGACCCTATTACTAAGCCTCAGCTGTCAGTCTGTCCGTCTGTCACCAGGCTGTATCTCATGAACCGTGATAGCTAGACAATTGAAATTTTCACAGATGATGTATTTATGTTGCCGCTATAACAACAAATATTAAAACCAGAATAAAAATTGTATTGAAGGGGGCTCCCATACAACAAACGTGATTGTTTTTAAGCGATTTTTGCTCGCTATCAATAACGACAACATGTAGACGCTTGAAATATTTACAGACTATTATATTGTATATTCACTTTAAAAATAAATATTCAAATTTAAATATAATAATATTCAAGGGGGGCTCCCATACAACAAACGATATTTTTTTGGCATTTTTTGCTGGATATTTATAATGGCAACAGGTAGACGCTTAAAATATCCACAGAATATTATGTTGTATTTCATTTTAAAAATAAATAAATATATATTTATTCCCATAAAACGTGTTTTTTGCCTATACTGTCTAATGTTGTATGTTAATGGTACGGAACCCTTCGTGCGCGAGTTCGACTCGCACTTGGCCGGTTTTTAATGTTATTTTGTAAATGTCTTCTGTGCGTGGTTTGCAAAAAATATTATCTATCTATCTATCTATATATTTATTAGCATCAACATTTTGCTATTTGTGTAAAATAAACAAATATTTTTTAATGAATCGTTACATGTTTGACTGCCGATCTAGCGCTCTATGTAAGTTCCTGCAACCAATTAGCTAATCAAAGAGCCAAGAGCTTTGTCTTAGTACTTGTGACTGCCCAGCTAGTCTATGTTTAGCGAGCTAACTTTGTAGTGTAGGTAGACCAAATAACACTGACCTAGTTTCTTGAGAGTCTAACAATTCTTTGGTTTGTGTGGGATCGTTGCCCATATCGCAGTCCACGATCTCGTGCATAAAGTTATCTAGTTTACTCGATATCTCCTTCATTAGTGTCGAGAATTTTTCTAAGGCCTGCAAAGAAAGAATTTAACGTTACAATACTAATTTTCGTCTAGCACCATACATTCAGGTTTAAGTGGTTTCTCAGTACTTCCATAAAGGCGATCAGCTCATTATGAAAGGTCCAGTGTGTCCACAACTGAATAGTTCAGTGCGCAAGGATAAACATCATTGGATACAAATACGATTTAAATGGGATGACGCTATATGGTTCGCAATCAAATACTGGTTAACAATGCCATTGTCTTCTTTCTATAAAGTTGACGTTACATCGTGTCCTTGATAATTCACAAATACCTTAAACATGTTATTACGATACATACGAGTATGTATGTAACTGGAAAATAATTTAAATGACGCATGCTTATAATTACACATTTTAAAAGATTGGAACCCAATTGATTATTTGTTCAATAGCCAGTGTTTGAATTCTTCTATTTCGGCAATAAAAATCGTGACATAACTATTTTATAACTGCATTTTTTTTATGAAAATAAATATTGCACACAAAAAACACTGACCGTCTTTAGGTGGATGGAACTGGAAGTAACTAAATGCCGGCTCACTGTAGGGACTTGTAAAAATTCGTCGAGTAACTAATGTCCTCAGTAGCTCAGTTGGGATTGGGAGAGCATTCGCCCGGATAGCAAAGGGTTGTGAGTTCGAGTCCCACCTGAACCTGAACACGGTCGATGAACTTTTGAATGGTTGACCATATCTCTTATCAAATTTCTTAGGATCAATTCTCTTTACAGCAATACTTACTATCCGCTGCTGTATCCACTCGGAGTGTGAATACTGCAACTCTCCCCCCAGGTCGGGGGTGAGCTGCGACCTGTCGAAGTACTCGTACAGCTCATCGATGGACGAGCACACGTGGACCCGAAACCTGAACTCCTCCTTGAAGAGTTTGCTGCTCACTTCAGACAGCGCCTTCTGGAGGAAACTGGCTGGGCGCAGCACGTACACTGCGTGAATTATCCCGGGAAAAAACTCCTGGAATTTTCAAGATTTATGATCAGACAGTATATTCAAGAAGTTGAATTATAAAAGAGATCTCGGTAATAGTGCGCATACTTACAGAGATTCGAAGTAATACGGTTTTCACGGAGTTCCATCTGTCTTTCCTTCTGTCTATGATAATGTGGAAGCCCATATCAGCTTCTAATAATCTGGAATAGAAGAAAATGGTTCATCAGCAAAAATACGATTGGAAATCCTTATAGTTACCTAAGCATTCCCTACTTTTGTTTTGTCATATTTACTTTGTGATTATGTTGTGTTACCAAGTCATATCAAAGAATAAATAAAAGTGTCATATTATAATTCGTCCATAGTCATAACCTATTTATGAAAGAGTGAGAAAATAAAATTATTCAAAGATATTAGATCCAACTCTCCTTTACAATTTACAACGTCCATGTGGGCTTATAAAGCGATTCTCCCAAATTCTGTACTTACGAGGGCACAGAAGTGAGGTAGAGCAACAATCGTCGGTACTCCTGCGCAGAGACTAGGTGGAAGTTGTTGTTATCGGGGAAGGTGATGAGGGGCCGGTGGTCCTTGGCCAGACCCCCAGTGGCCAGGGTGTACTGCGGCAGCAGCAGCTCGCCGATGCTGCGGCCTTCGTCTGTCTCGCTGCTGCAACCGTCGCATTCTGCTTCTGAAATGAGGTGTTCTATTGTCAGTTGAGTCTTTTATGGTGGAAAAAGAAAGAACAATCGTTGCGTCTGTCTGTGAAGACCCTTTTTGATAGGACCGCGTAGAGGTGTTATGTTACTCAGGTCTGCAACATTTGTTTATTTCTCAGAAGAATTGTTGTCCATTACCTAAGCGTCTGATGAATTCCATGGTATGCGATAGCAATCGTGATTGGTTCATTTGAATTATTATTGTGCTAATTTCTAGAATAAGAAATGTTTACTTGCTTGCTACGCTCCACCGGCTCTGGCGTAAGGCTTAACAGTGTATGGAACATGGCACTCGGTTCAAGGTTTGATTAATAAGATAAGAGAATATTGACCACTATATACTAAATTGGATCGTTATTTCTAAACACGCAAGTACGCAACCAAGCTAGTATTCATTCTGGTATAGGCAATTAAATTAATATAAGAAAAATCAAGTTACATAAGTAAGTATTTGATTATTTCATGACTACTTAGGTACCTACTTCAAAAAATTGAGCTCTACGGCTTCAAAGACAGATTTATAGTAGGTACCTACTCGTAAATCAACAGTCAATAAAATTGTTGTACATTTATAGCCAGCTAGTCGTGAACTGCTATGTTTGAAGATGTCAGGAACAGAGTTGCGAGTGAATTGTTTCTACAGTTTTAATAACTTAATTTTCAGTTTTATCCAGGTCAATCGACAATTCAACAATATTTACCTACTACAGCATACATACAACATTGGGTGCAGGTAGGTATGTAAGTAGGATGATAATGAATTTAAATCAATTCCAGTCATACATTCACTGTTTGTCATAAATGTAGGACGGTGTACAATAGAAGTCACATTGCCGCGGAATTGTTATCAGAAGTCAAGGTCTGCGTAATAACGGCTCATTATACAACTACTTACTTTGGTACATACCTCCGCGGAACTACTTAAACTCATCTACCTGTTATATGCTTAACCAGGCCGTGGCTATGCGTAAAATTAACGTCACGATTTGAGTTCGTTGACCAAACAGTCTTAACGAGCTCACTCGGAAAGGTCAAGACGTTAAGTCTGCCTGAATGCGACACAACCACGTTGTAAGGGCTCTGCCATTTGGCATTAAACCACAATCGTTATGAAAAATACATTAAAAGGGGCGTGTTTAGTTGGGAGAGGCGGCAGCAACATTTCCCGGTATTCCGTAACCGTTTCTTTAGCCTCGTCGTATAACAACGATTACGCTCTCTTCAAAAGCCTAAAGCCTACCTTTAAGTAATTTAATATTGACGATTCTGAAAAAAATGCCTTGACGTTTTTAAGTAACCTTACTGTCAGGCAGATCGTACCTACTTAGATAGAGCACGCTTGCCCTGAAATTTGTTACACAAATACTAGACACTATGAACACAGAGCATAGTATGTAAAGTATAGGGTATAGTAGATCAGATAGAGCCCCTCTTTTTTCATTCTGGCTCTAGTTATTCCAAAACTTTAGTACCGGGTTTAAGCCAGGACTAAGCTATTAGCTACGCAATTAGAAAAGCATTTCTCTATTAGGTTATGTCACGAATGTATCATTCATTCCTCTGTTGTCGGCTAATATTTAGACCTATTTTAAACCTGGTCTATTTTTTTTTTGTAATAACACCGTGTAAGTATATGAATCCAAAAAAACCAAGCAAAAAGCGTATACAAAATTAAACGGCTGTTATCAGTAAATTGTTCATTACTTTACCATATTAAGGCAGTTGTCTCACTGCCGACGAATAAGCAAGTAACTATCGGAGATTTTCTCGCCCAAGAAACGGAGAATAGATATACATTCCGAGTTAACAAAAGAGATGCATACATTAATACGAATCGTGACGACCGTCTTGGTGTAGTGGTACGCGCCACGGACTTCTAAACCAGGCGGTTGCGGCTTCGAATCCCTCAAGGGGCAAATGTTTGTGTGATGAGCACGAGCAATTTGTACCTAAGTCATGGATGTTTATAAATGTATAAAGGTATGTCTATCCGTTATCCTAGTCACCATAGCACAAGCTCGCGCTTAGTTTGAGGCTAGGTAATTGGTGGGTTTGTTGAAACAATTTATAATTATATTATATTATTAATAGTTAATCACTAACAGTTCATACTGCCGGCGAGAACTCGCTTTGCTCGTTTGTACGTGAGTGACAGAGCTATCAGAGATGACAATCGCTCGGCGATGCTGGCATTACTGGCGAACAACTAGCAGTCAATTCTATTCCAAATTCAAATCGCCGCACAAGAACACTCGCTTTAACAGCCGAGTGACAACTCACCACCATGTTTCTAGTTCTACATCTACTCTTATCCTCGTAAGGCTCAATGACCTCATATGATGACATAAACTAGATTTTATTTACAGCCCAAACTTATAATCCACATGCTTTCTATTATCGCCCGGTGTCCTCATCTAATCACATATAAAATTTTTTCGCTTTTGTGTATTTGGTATGAATTATTATTTTTTATAAATATTTATTTATTTTTTTCATATATATTTATTCATATTTAGTATTTATGTATATTTATTTATATTATATACATACATTATAATGACATTTATTTATATTAAGTTTACATAATTATATTTATTGCATTTCTTCACTCTTAATAATTGTAACCTAAGTTTTTGATCTGGGCCGTAGCTATTAGGAATAATATGTCATCATGTTAGCACACTGGGCAATAATTTATGAGATGTTATTTAATGTTGGGCCTTACGAGGTTAAATCTACATTAACGCGCTTATCGCCCATCATTGCTAGTCGGACAACTGCCTAATGCCTTCTTCAGATGGCCTACCGCAAGGCCACTGCTAAGCGCGTGACTGACGCTGAACGGATTCATTCGAAACACTTAGATAATATTTTAAAAGTTGGTAAACGTGTTCTATCTGGCACAAAAGCTAAGTATGCCATATTTGTTTGTGACCACCTAAGGTAGATATGTTACCCAAACGCTGGACTTCGATCACTCCTAATGATAGTGACTGGTCCTAATGTTTAAAGTACAATACAATTAAAATGGAGTAAGATATGTAAAAAATTCCAATGAAAGTTATTTACCTATGAATATGGATGTCCGCATGTTGCCTTTGTCACCGAGAATTTCACAATTTCAGTAAAAGTGTATGCAAATTCTTTTAAAGCTGAAAATAGGATTACCCACTTGCTTGCTCACGCAAACTTTTACAATTTTTTTTTTTAAATAAAGCTTGCTTATTATTTGCATTTGACGTAACCTCAAAATCAATAATTAGACATCTGTTTTTACTAAAATATATGTATATTAAAATATTTATCCACAATATGTTTAACAAAAACAATATTCAAGTGCGTGCAAATACCTAGTAGGATTTTTTGTAAATACTTGTAGAATTAATTGTTTTTTAATCTTTACATTAAACTAGAAGCTCGTTGGTCAGCAAAACTGCAAGGCGAAAGTGCATGTAGTTCCTGACAAGATTAGAGTCCAACCAAAGATCATTAAATAAACATAATTTGATGTTATTATACTTTTTGCTCCACATTGTAAAGTCATTTATAATGTAAGGATGGTCTTAACTTTTTGTTCAATTATTTTGTACATATGAATATATTTAAGCATGTTTATTTGCCAGTACATCAAGCAGATCCAAAGATTTCTCGATAAATCTAAGTCATTATGCGACTTCGCTTTTCTTGTGCCTTGCGATTTATGATAATCATCATAAATTCTAGAGGTGGTATTACTTCCGCAGTATTCAGCTTTTATAAAGCTACAGGTTGAGTTTAATACCCAAGAAATGATTTCCCTATGATTTAAGAAAACATTAAAGGAATGCGCATATTTTACAGGTCTTTGAAGCTTTCATCTGATTGTCGCTTTTAAAGTGTCCGTTAAAAGTTGTGCCATGTTTCGGTTTTGATTTTGTAAAATTGTAAGGTACATAGTTCAACTTTAGTGTAATTTAACGAAGCTTTTAATGTACACATTTTCACAATTAACACCTAAGAAATGGTCACCGAAATCTGAAATAATTACCTAACTTGTGCGATTTTTATGTGAAGTTATTAAAAAGGGTAATCTAATAATTGGCTAGCTATTAATAAAGACATGGGAAATGCAAAATTTTGTATCTAACTTTTTTGATTAGCACTTTTAGTTGTATAGCATAAAAGTTTTGCTGTTTCGGGACATAATGGCATTTAAGTCTTGGTTTTGATTACAATAGTAATAATCACACAGAAAATAAAAACTGGTACGGTACCGATGCAAACTAAAAGTACTATTCTTGTGGCCACTCGTGCAATATCAGCATTGGCCATAGTAGCCACATCTTGGCAAGGGTGCTCGCCGGTCACCTCATAGTCTTGACACTATCGATAATTCAACTCTCGATAAAAAGGCGGTAATAAACAATAGATAGCCATTGATATTATTATACATTTTATTTTATTATTCATTCTATATTTTATTAGAAACCGAATCCATACTGAATAGCTAAGTCGAGCTTTTTAAGAATAACCCATGGCAATCAATGTTCACAAACCTAAGTCGGGCACTAATACTTATATATTATTATGATGAGATATTTTCTTCATTTCACAATGGGCGGGTAGTTCTCAATGCCAAGAGAAAAATACACAAACACTGGTGGACCCTCTCATGCTTAAGTAAAGAATTAAACTAAACACCGGGTTATTTTGTCAACATTTATCGCACTGCATTCTTTCCCTTCAAATTACTTGTTCACATGTATATCAGGATTATTGCACGCATAGTAGGATCATTTAGTAATTGAAAGTTTCAATCAAGGAACAATAATATCGACAACAAATACTCCGGCACCACTGCTTAACATGAAAACTGGAGATTGATATTTGAAAATTTGAACAGCAGGAGCAGATAGCAAAATAACTAGCATTAATCAAAATCCCACATAAATGTATGCTATCAATCCTTGTCCATGATAAGTAAAATTTAACTCGTAAGCCCCAGTATAAAAAGTGGCCTCGTCCCTTAAGCGCCCGATATCGGGTGCTCCTCAGTAAAAACTACATACTAGCTTCAGTTTTATAACTTTGGATAGCACTAATTGCAGTAAGCATATTGTTAACATTTGTAAGTACTTCGTATTTTGTAGTTTTCACTTTCACCATCGCATTGATTGTTTTGTTCTCATGGTATCGATAGATTATCGATAGCTGGACTAGGTATTGCTACAGGAGTCTCCATCTCATTGGTATTCGGCGTTCAACCTAATCTCATCAGACGAAGAGCACTTTGGGCCTCGCTCACAAACTGGTTCAGCAGACCTGGTTTTTACACCTCCCGGTAATTGGATGGGTACTAAAAAGGACAGAAGCTATACAAGCTTGTTAACACAGGACACTGTCCTTTTATACCAATAGGCAATATTTATTTAAATAATTAAATTTCAAAAAAAAATTTACTCTCATTTTAAGAAGTGACAGTTGAGTGCAATTTAATAATATGGATAGTGGATACTTTGCTTTTCGGTAGGTTAAGTTTCCTTTAACTTAATTTTCTTACGCACCTACGCTTAATAATAAAGTAAATGTTAAAATAAAAACAATATTATTGTATTATTGTTGCAAGTGCATCATGGTTATGTTTTTTAAAGTGAATAAGGCAGCTTGTACAAGTTAGCTATTACTCGCAGTATAATATGTTTGTAAATATTTAAATAAATATTCTTACAAAACTCGATAGAAAAATGAAGGTTTAAAACTAATGTAGAATTTGTCGGGAACCAGAATACCTACAAGAGTCGGATTGTCAAGAAACCTAGTCTTCGATTGCTTTTAGATTGCAATAGTTTTAGCTTTCAAACTAATGAAAGAAATGGAATTTCAATCAGGTCAGCAGTTTCGACCTCTACGACCCTATCTCTTTTCTCAATATTTATTTATGGTAAGTTTAGTATCGCACACTCCAAATATTTTGCAGCGTTTGCTTTGCCTAAAGCAGAATTTGCAATAATGAAGCCAGGAATTTCCCTTTTGAATCTCAAGTGAAAATAATGAGTTTTTTTGCGAGATAATGCTCTTGTTGTGTATAAGTTGGCCACGTTTTTGCACTTTTTATTTAATTCTAGGTAATATTTTAAAGTTGTAATTTAATACTCATCTTGCTAGAGACTAATATTCATAACAGGACGTTATACGAGTAAAACCACTAATAGTTAAACCAGCGATTCAGAAAAGGGTGACAAAATAGTCGTAATGTCAAATTTTCTTTCCGGACCCCTTCGCAAAGTTGTTAAACTGAAATTACTTTCGTCCTTGAGTTTTCTACTCCGAACACCAATGAAAAATTGCCGAGATAACGTTCCAATGCAATTGTGCCTTAGACATTTCGCAGAAACACAAAAATCGGCTCCAGCAAATTGATTTCCAACAATTTCACAACACTGCAAAAACAATTTCACCGCGAAAAGTGTGACACTAAAAAATCAATTGAACGGTTTCAAAGAAACGGTGCGATAAAAAACCACTTGCCTAGTCTCTTGGTCTTGATAAAAAACAGACTCAGGCGCATCTGTGCAACGGCTAGAGTGTACTTGATGCGGCACATGACGCGGCCGACTGCGCGCGCGCGTCGGTATCTCACTCTTGCTGCCACCGAAGATGTCTCACACCAACAGACATGAGTGTTTATTTACACTAACACGTTAATCGATAATGGAACTGTTTAATTACAGGTTCTGCTTCATTCAGCTCGATAACACACTTGTGCTAATCCATACTGGGTAATATTATAAATGCCAAAGCGTGTCTGTCTGTCTGTTACCTCTTATCGCTTAAACCGCTGAACAGATAGTTTGAGACCCCGGAAAGGAGTACCTACTTTCTAGGGATAAAATGGAGGCTGAAATGAGAGTCTATATATTAGGAAATCCTACATATCACAATGGGAATAACTGACATGGCGAAGTCGCGAGTGCTGATAAAGTAATGTTTTTTACTTTTACCTTATCAATTTGTTATTTAATAAATAGTATTTATTACCTCGTAATCCGAAACACTGCATAGTCCTGCGCACGCGGCAGCAAATGCCGGTAGAGACAACCACACCGATACTACTGCCGTCACGCTCTGACATAGCATAACCCATTGACATGCGACCTTTGTCCACTGCACTCAGCTCAAGCTAGCCTCTATCACAACACAGTAGAGCACAAAACCACTTAGCACAGAACCAGAAATCAGTATGACCACAAAGAGCGCATCGGACCGCAGCCAGCTGAAATATGAAGTGATTGGAAAGCGTTATCTGTGGCCCCATACAATCGATGAGATAAACGTGGATCGAATGAGATGATTCTGATAGCTGATGCTTTTGAGTGGCATCAGTGTACAGAACACCGACAGTAGTAGATAACTAAGCGCTATAATGTTATTTGGAAAATGGGCAAAAGATTACCGTTCTTTCGCCCAACTTTACATGATTTTTATAACCCAGTCGTAAATTTTAAAATTAAGTTGTTGAGGCTAATATTAATTCTAGATTTTTTAAATTAAAATGTTAAATTAGGTTAGATTAGAGTCAATGGTTAATATTCTATGAATAAGAATTCCAGAATTCTTTAATACAATTAGAAGTACTATACCATAAGGATTTAGAACATCATAAAAAACTTTTCGATTTTATTCAAACCATTGACGCGTGTAAAGTGGGTCTCGCATCATCCTTCCCAAATCTGACAAAAAATCTCAAATGATATAGAACTCTATGTGATCAACATAAGGATGAGATATGGTTGCGGAAATTTAAGAAGGTAATCAGGGTAGGTTTATGTGTCGCCCACTGTATGAGTTTCAATTTACCGATAGGTATACTGCATTAGTTTCGCATATTTGGTAAAGTGCCAGGAGGACAAACAACACAAAATGTGTCAAAGAATAACGGATCAAATGATAAGGATGATACGTATTTATCATTATCAGGAAGCACGACAGACATCCGAACCATTCGGTTCCTATACCAAAGCCAAGCGGGTCAGCGATGGAATTCGCTTATGCGCTCAATCAGACTAGATCTAGCTTAGCTTCGAACACAGTACGGGCTGGTAATGGATACTCATCCATTACCAGCCCGTACTGTATCAAGTCGATTAGCTGCCAAGTATGTTACAAAATCTGATTTTACTTGATGATTCCTACCTCACATTGTCTTTGTCATGGGATAGTTAAGCTACTCAAACGTATTTTTTAAATTGTTTTGTAAATCCAAGTAGCTATTATAAAAAGTTTTGCTTGATTAGTCACGACACGTCATATCGCTAACTTTACCAAATGACCAAAAAAGGAGAATTATTTTCATGCGATTATGTGTAAATATTATTCATCCACGGTTATCATCAGTAGGATGTAGACTAACACATATAACACACATACGAGTAGCAGCCAGAACGTAAATAGTATTAACAACTGTAGGTACTACATACATACCAGTTAAGTATCTTTTAGTAATTGCGATTTGTAACAAGCGCATTCATAGCACCAGCATCGGTGCAAAAAGGCGAATAATCGAACGGAATTTCTCAAATTAAGCAATTAACATTTGTTGTCATCAACAATAACATGCATTGTTATGCGCGTATTAAATTGCGAAAGGAGGCAAACAATCGCGTATTGTGTGAAATAAAATAATATTTATTTACCGTTTGTCGGGACAAGACAATGAGCAAGAAATATAACAATCAGACGTAGGTACCGAGGTGAATGGTCGACACTAACCACTCTAATTTTAGCGACACTTAGCTTTGATCCTTTGTGGGGGTGATTCCGTAAGTGCGTACTGAAAATGATTCAATGAAAAAGGGACGCCATGTGCAGAGATCATCTCCCGATTTCAGCGTTTCATAGAATTCGCTCTTTCTTTCAAGATGTGTTGTATGCACAAAACTAAAATACGGGGTTGTATGTAATGTAATACAAAGTAATGTCGATATTGCATGCTACGTCCTTGCAAGACGTGATGATTTTCTGGCAAGACGAATGTATCCCTAGTAAGTACTAAGACTAATAAGACTATTTAGAATTAATCTTATAGTTGAGCCGAGCTGCTAGGGTTCTATATCAGTTCCTTTAGACCTTAAATTTGTATACGTCAATAGAAAGTGCTCATCGCGCTGAACAATCTTCCCTAAGGTGCTCTATTCATATCTCTTATAGTTGAGCTGAGCTGCTAGAGTTCCATATCAGTTGCTCCGGACCTTCAATTTGTGTACGACAATAGAAGGTGCCCATCACGCTGAACAATGTTCCCTGAGGCGCTCTATTCATATCTCTTATAGTTGAGCAGTGAGCTGAGCTGCTAGGGTTCCATATCAGTTGCTCCGGACCTTTAATTTGTGTACGTCAATAGAAAATGCTCATCACGCCAAATAACTTTTCTTAAGGCGCTGCTTTCATATCTCTCTTAGTTTAAGTGTACTGCTAAAGTTCCACGTAAGGTACTAGATCTTAAAAAATAAGTTATAGCCTAGTATTTGCCCAGACTTAATAGCTACATAATAAAAAAAAAAAAGTTTCGTTCAAATCCGTTCTGTAGTTCCGGAGATTAGCGTGTACAAACAGACAAACGGACAAACAGACAAAAAAATTAAAAGTTGTAGATTCCTATTTTGTTACTATTTTAACATCAACCACAATTAGTTTTTTGTAAAAATACTCAATGTACAGACGCATCGGTTTTACAGTTTTATTATAGTATAGATTCCTTGCATGCGCTGAATTTTGCACCTTCGTCAAAATCAAAATATCTTTACAAAGTCGCAAAATCAATTCTATAATCTATTACCTAAACAGCACTGTTCCAACCGATTTCCGATCCGAAAGACAATTACCGCAGCAATACAAAATTTATCTGCATGATAAACAAATAATGCAAAATTTGTGGTGGCTACAGACGGTGACGTATATCTATTTCTTTTTTATAAACTAGTCAGCTAATTCACTGAAAGAGACGTTGCACGGCGCTTTGCGTGTGTGAGATGAAAGATCGGGACGTCGCGCCACGCGCTGGCGACGTTTTATTTTGAACTTTAAGCACAAATACCCTTATTTTTAGGATTAGTATAACCGAAACGATTCGGTTAACATAATTATTTCTGTTACACGATATAAAAGTGTCAAAAAAGGTTTTGCAAACTTCAATATCTGTGGATTCTGTTAGCCGAAATAATTTCTTAACAGATAGTTTCGGTTAACCGATATATTAACAGGTTAATAACAGATATATTGAAACGGTTAACCCTAACCGTCCGATCCCTGGTCTGTAGGTTGGTTGTATTTTCTTTCTGCAATTAAGAAGATGTATTTTGCTCTATCTGCATGCTACGAACGTTTTAAAAAAGTTTATTAGCATACCTAGCATCGTTTCAGTGTTATTAGATATTATTTATTATTAGATTTAAACAGTTAGGAAGTTGTATTAGTCTGTAATATTTTTCGTCTATCAATAAGCTATACCTACCTATTGTCAAAGTACTTATTGTGTTTTATAGTTTTCAAAACTACCGGCTGAAGTTCTAATAAGTACAAGTTATTGTGTTAACTATCTGGAAATAATAATCATAACATTATATCTGCGTTTATAATAATATAAACTATGCCTTTCATTTACTACCGACTGAGATTAGCAAACAAATCATTCTCAATTAATTACATCACAAAACGGTAGTATGTTCGTTGCCGTAAACATTTGAAGTAAATGAATAATACTATCATTATGTAGGTACTTCAAATGTTTACGGAACTTTGATTTATTAGACACAGGTAGTACTTATAATTCAGTAGGTATAGTTATTCGTGTAGTTATTTTATGAGGCTAATGAAAGAAATATGAATAGCATTTTAGGTTATATTTCATTTTTTGACGCAGACATGCTGTTTTGGACCGAATGTATGTTGTTAGTATTAAAACATTTCATTTGCGCATTTTCTTTATCTAAGCATTTTCAATAGGAGCTAAGATGTATGTATAGTACTTACCTAGAGTTATATATTTTTGAACACGCTAAAATAATGGCAGAATTATGTTCTATCTTACAACCTCAAGAACCTGATTTACCTTTATAGTTGTGATTGTAGTTATGTTAATGTATAGGTACAATCATTAATTAATGTATCAAATAATAAAATCAATAATAAATAAATGTAGCGTCCTCTTAACAAAAACTTTTAGATTATTTAACAACATTAGTGATGTAAGATTTTTAAAAGTGGCAACACTCAATAAATTAAAAGCTAAAAAATTCAAAGTTTAGGAGAGATTAAGTAAGGAATTTCGAACTTTAAAATACGAGCTTGCGTAGATGATCTGGAAAATATCTAAGTATGTACTTAGTTCTATGTACTTAGTACAGGCAAGTTTTCTTAACCGTGTGTAAACAAAGCATTGAAATATGGAAATGGTATGGCGACCTTGCGCCGTTTCACTTTCGGTAGCCGGGCTAGACTTGCGCACGCGCACCTATTGTCCCCCGTCCTTGCGATTACGCAAACAAAACGCATCAAAGACTAAAGAAGAAAGCTAACAGAACGTCAGTTAGGGTATAACCTAACCAGAGAAAACATTTCGTGATGAGGAAAAGATGCCTACTCATTTAGTAGGGCTTGAAATAATATTATTTCCATGTAGGTGCTTACCTACGAGTATTATAATGAGATCGTCGTCACCTTTTTTAACCGACTTCGAAAAAGGAGGAGGTAACTACTTAATTAGATTATATGTTTTTTCTATCTAACATACAAATTTGTATTGACTTTTTCTTGCGAATCTGTGATCTGAGCGATGATTACCTACGATATTTCACATTTGCTACTTGTGCGCTTGCAAGGCTGAAGGCAGGTTTACTTACATTACATACAAACCACAGCAGCAAGTTGTTTGGCTGTAGTCAGTATTTTACTCCCAATGTAAATATTAAACCGAGATCGCTCTTAACGATAAGACCGCCTAATTTGTACATCTTTCTTTGTAAATTGTATTTTTGTTACTTTTATGGTGTGCAATAAAGAGTTATCTATCTATCTAAACCTGATTTATAATGTTACCTATTTCTTTCGAGACGTTAACTATTAATTTAACATAATTTGTTTTACATTTGCACCTAGAATAATAAACTGATTAATCACTTAATTACAATGACAAATGCAGACGCGTCTGTCTAGACGAGGTTTTTCAGTGATTTTCCAATGAATTATGTGCGTGTCTCTCGAATTCTGATGAAAAATTAGTACAATGTGTCAGAATTGAGTACATAAGGATAAGAGTACATCACATATCGAGATCGTTTTAACGGATAATGAAAAGTACCTACTAGTAATAATATGTTTTATTTACTTATTTTAAATTAAACGACGAAACAGAACAGATGTGTAAAAACTAAAATCTCAAAGAAAACATAGTAGGTATGTGTAAAATCGTATTGGCTAACAACGTAGTTTAGCTTACCTCTGCTCTTTCCATAGCCACTTTGTGGATTTAGTTTTAGGCTTAGATGTGATGAGGTTATAGTCGATTTGTAGAAAGTGTACAGTCAAGTTTAGTCTGTTTTATTTCAGTTGAACGATGTCGACAGCTAGCAAGATGAATGCCATGAAAATCGTGGAAAATGGGTCAGTTGTCGGACATAGCTTGCACAATGTTTTACGAATTTTAGGTTTGATCTAAAACATACCCTATCTAGAGAATAGTCTGTTCTTCACCATTCGATAACGAATATCTAAATAACTGGTAAATAATGGGCTCAATTCCAATGCGCCCTGTCTAAGAATTAATTTAGGTTGTCTCTCTCTTTAACTGTCAAAGAAACGAAAAGAGACAAACTACAATAATTTAGAAACGTCAAATTAAGTGATGCGATTTCTTACGTATTTTTACAAGTTTTTGCGTGTTTTCGTCTAACTTTAGTCGTCATCGAATAACATCCCTACTAAATTGTCTATAGATTCTCTAATTTTCTTAGCAACGGACAGCTATTAAGTCTGACGTTTTTAAATTGATATAGTCTGTCTCTATTCGTTTGTTTGGCAGAGAAAGAGAGAGACTGAACCCTAATTTAATCTTAGGCAGGGCGCATTGGAATTGAGCCCAATATGACACTTAGGATATTACAATAATTGGCGCTCGACGCATCTTTTGTCAATAAGCTCGGATCAATAAGTTATAGGAAAATGAATGGTTTTACAGCATGGGGCTGCAGCTGGTGAGCAAAATGGGGCGCAGGTGACGGAAAATGCATCTTTTGCGCTGTGTCTAAGATTCAGGACATTCATAAGAACACGTGCATTAAGAAGGATTTACTTACCTACCATCTGTGAAATGGTATTTGTCATTGTTTTGGAAGTACAAATTAAAGTGAATGAACTAAATTAACAGCGTACAAAGATCCAAACAATTTAATACTTGTGCACCTTGTAAATGGTAGTAATCATCATAAGGCACGATGACCGACCAATTAAATAATTCACCGGTATTATAATTGTTTATCTAGTTTACCTACTAGTTATTAGTGATCACCATAGTCTAGACAAATATGACTAACATCCATGCCTTCAACCTTTAATAATAAAATAAATTAGTGTCTCATTTGCTACTTGCGATGTACCTACCTATGGCAAAAGAAACAGGTCCCACGTTACAGTTTCACATTTGAAGACAAACAACAAACAGTGGTCAATGCGGTCTTTATGGAACTGGGGCGGTCCCAAAATAAAACTCAACACAAAAAACCATAAAATATTATTTCCGAGTTGCACAATTATTATAGTGGAATCACAGCGCAGGAATGATAAATGTTACAAGAAAACGCGTTCTCCGTACTAATTTTTGTTGTCAGTTGTATATAGCAGATGACGCAAATATAAAGGATAGAGCAGCACCATGATACAACTATTTCTTTTCTCACGTGAATACCTGATCCTAAACCAAATAAGGAAGACCAAAAAAAGAAGGAAGAGCAGGCAATGTAAAATCATGGACAACATTACATACAATGCTCAGATCCCAAAGAAGTAGCTTAAGCACTTGCGTTATGGAAATCTGAAACGGGGTGGTATCACAACACTTTGACCCGAGATAATACAGAAAATGTAAATTTCTATAATAACCCGTCGTCCGGGGATCGGATCCGGGACCTCAAGGATTGTTACAACTTGAAAACCGGTGTGCAAGCCACTCGGCCACGGAGGTCGTCCAACAAATAGCAACAGATGTAAATTAAAAACGCGGCGCTGCTACAGCACAATTTTAGGCAGTAATTTTCAGGAACTTGATAAATAAGGAGTAAGAGCCAACGACTGTGTAGATAGTATTTGGAGTGTTTAGTTCCGTAACGTTCTTTACAAATTTAAACTCTTTAAGGTTCGTGTAAATAGGGCCACTCCTGGGCAAACTCGCTCCACCCACCGTTGACCTTATTTTTGGTCTCGAGCAAAGATGAAGGTCAAGAGTTAGCCCATTACTGATAAAAAGAAATACCTCCCTAGGTTCAAGATTTGTGGTTGATACAACGCGCGTCCACAACTTTCTTTGTCCGTCCCGTTACTAATCCTCTTCTGTACAGCGCATCCTTAAGAGGTGTAATGACGTCTATGATGATGGATATTGTCACCATGACCTAGTTTAGCATCCTATTCAAATGCAGTGTGCACCGACTGGTGGTTCACAATAGGCTGATAACTGGCTGGCTGCGAGTTGTGACGCCCTCAAGTGGCCACAGATGACAGCCGGACAATGCTACTCGGAAACACAATAGCTAGAGGACAGTGGTATTCCAGAGGGATCTATTTTAGACACAATTTAATAGGTAATTATTGTCAAATCAGGAGCAATCAAAGTAAGATTTTTTTACGGTTTCAGGGAAATCGATAAAAAGTCGAGTCTCGTTAATTTAGTTAAATCTGTCGACAGCTTTGGAATATTCGGAGGTGTCATACTGATGTATGACACCTCTGTACACACTCCGACATAGTTACACTGATGTGTAACTACAACACATTCTAATACCTACTGATGTTATGTTAATGATAACATGTTTTTATACAAATAAATTCACTTAGCAACACATTTTACACCAGCGTATCTATCTTTTATACAAATAAATACACTTAGTTAACATTTTACACCAGCGTAACTATCAACAATCATCAGTATCCGCATACAAATACACATAGCCCAATTACAGTCGCCAAATAGTCGTTAAATACCGGTTTACTTTTTGCAACCGCATCATCAGACAGAGATCAGGTTCAATTCCAAGGTTGGGACAGATATTAGTTTAGCATTTTGTGCTCGAGACGCTCGAGATTTACTTCGGAGTATTTTTGCTACCTACTATAGTATAGATACTTTAATTTATTTGCTTAAGCTTAATTAATTACACAAATGAAATTTTGTAAAAATGGGGACTTCATGTCAAGTGGCATACTATACCAGTCAAACCTTTGGGCTAAGCAGAAATGAATAGTTGTAGCCGCGAAAACAAATAAAAAGCAAATTATATTTTTTCTGTAGAAAAGCTATTCGGACGCTGAAGTTCACTTGCAATTACAATGCCATCTATTACTGGTGGATTGTTGACTTTTAAGAGAAAATGTATTAGCTTCGTTCAATGCAGACTTTCACGAGGTTTCCCCTGTGGAAGGTGTTAGGTAAAACGTTTTAGAAATTCTTGATGACACTAGCACTTAACCACTGCACACGTATTAGATAGTCTACATAGGGAGATAGGGAACCAAGACCACACAGTTTTCAAACTTATCATAATCAAGCAGGTACACACACACTCACTCAATAGCTTGTTGAAGAATAAATTCAGCATTTTGGGAAATTTTTAACACTGCAGAAACTTATTCCTTGAGACAATTATATTATGTCCAGGCAGCCATTATTTAAACTAACGTTATTATAAGAAATCCCAGTAAACTTATTGCATTACACCTTTCCAAGCCAAACCTATGAACTGAGTAGTTTAAATAAAATCTCATTAGGTGCTGCGACCGCAGGTAATTCCATACTTACAAAGGTTATACTAAAGTTATTTCTGTTGTTATAACGAGCCACTCCTAGTTTGTAAAAGCTCTATGGCAAGGACATACTTTTGGTAAACAACTTTATTTATTGGGCTACCCACATAATTTATGGGAAACTAACTTTATATAGGTACGGAAACTATTGAATATTCCTCTAGGAGACCAAAAGTACTTTGCGTTGTTCCAATTAAACGTAAACGTGGTAAACAAATTATTACACACTATTCATATTAACTGTTTCAAGAATAGTAAACAACAAACACACCTCTTCCAAAAGATATCTCCAGTTTATTGGGCACCTCAAACCGTATTCTCATATCACTGTTTTTGTTTTCACATGTGGAACGAATATTTTTGAATTTAATCGGCGCGGAACGAATTTCGAACGATTTGAATTTGAAAAACGAACGCGGGCCGCTTGTGCAACGGCGCGTGTCGGGTGTTCTGCGATGACACCGGAGCGCAGACTGGGGCTTCCGCATGGGACGGAGACAGGCTCCCGCCGCGCCGCCCAACATACACACAGCGAGATGTGATGTAATCTGCATATGACGGATCGCGAGTTTTTTGATAACAAATTGTTAGGATTAGTTTGATAACAAATCAACGTCACGACACGCGCCAAAGAGATAACACATGCATTATCTAACATGCAATATGTCTTTAAGATTGCAAATAGCTAGAAAGGAAATATACTTAAGATACTCACTGTTTTTTTATTATATTATACTAAGCAATAAATAAGTTTTTAAAATATGTCATAAAATTTAACTATGTAACTTATTATATAAGTCTCTACTTAAATTATGTATACGTCCTTTACTTAGGATACACTCAGTTGCTGTGCCCTGCCGGGTGTACACAATTCTAGTGTTACTTTTAAGTTTCTACTGTGTGTGTACTTGCAAAATAAATAAATAAACACACTGAAATTGTGAAAATTTTTTTTTTTGACTTGTCATATTTTTTTACATTTTCAAGAAACAATATCAGCTAGTGGTGTACTACGAGTTTGTGTAGCTACCTAGAACGACTTAAATATATACTAATATATATATATATATATATATATATATATATAGTATATATTATACATATATATTATTACATATATATATATATATATATACATATATGTTCATTATATGTATATATATATTTCAGTCATTCTAGGATTCTGCAGAAAAAATAGTTGAACAGTTAAGAACAGTGAGCCCAAGGTGGCAAACTTATGTTCGCTCGCCACCAACCACGTTTCAATGATGTAAAAGAATCAAACCACCACAAGCTTAATGACTAGTATCTACTAGTATCAATCAGAGAACGCCTATATAAAACCTACCTAGCTAAAGCAAAGACACGTGTTCAAATCTTAAAACCATTATTTACTTTCGTAACGCCGTTACGTCACTGCATGTCGAAGTCTAGTGCATCATGCAATGCATTCATCCATAATTTATCTTGTTAATCATTCGCATTACCTACGTCGATGTTTTTGCAAATTAACACTTTTAGAAAATAACAAATATGACGTCGAATCAACTACATATAAATCAATGCGGGGAATTCTGACAGTGGGTAACTTCGTCCACGCTCGCGTTTTGGCCACTTATTGAACAGCTATACGTTAGTTAAGTTTTGGCAGTTCAACTAATTACTCGTGCTGTTTAATCTACCGACTTTCATAAACTGCTGTACAATAAAGAGGCCAAAACGCAAGGGTGGACGATTCACGAAGTTACCCCACTGATGGACTTCCCCGCATTGACTTGGGTAATTCAAATAGTGCTGCGGTAACTTGCATCATGGTAGTTAATCCAAAGCATAATAAAAAAGCATAAATAAATAGGTACCTAGTATTCATTTAACAAATAACTATGAAATGCAATGCAATGCTGTAATATGGATGCAAAATTGTCTGCATCAATATTACAGCATTGAATTTATTTGCCGCATTGCCACCCAAGATTGCAGCGAATAACCAGTATTAAACAAGAAAAATATTGGAATATGAATGAACGTAAAATAAAAACAAGCACTAAGGTAGGTAGTTTTTACAAATCAATTGCGCGGTAAAAAGCAGAAAACTTTCAATCAAGAAATCACATAGTTTTTCGTGCTTTTTCATGGAACAAGCCAGGCCTAATGTATATAATAATTTAAAAGGCTGATCTGGTTTGACATGGGACTCAAAAACCTGCACAGTCCAGTTACATTGATAGAACGTAATCCAGCTCCATTCTACAAAGGAAACAGAATAAAAGTAGAAACGAAACTCGGTGCTAAAAGCGTTGCAGACCAAAAAGAAACATCATCCTATTAATCTTAATTTAGCTTTCGCTGCAGCTACACTAACTCCTAAAGCAAAATCAATGCATCTATTGCTTTAAAGTTCACTCAGAGTTGTTCCATTAATGTGTAGTGATAGAAGCTTTCCAGCACGTTTGTTTAGATTTTGTAATGTTTTGGCTGGTTCGAATCGGTAAAATTCCCGCCTCTATTTTTAACGTGGCTGGGAAGCACCTAGGTACATACTAGCATTTAATTTATAAAATTACATGCCACTAGTGTGTGGAAATAGAGAAAACTTGCATATTAATACGAAAGGAAGGAAAATAAGAGTTGATTACAGGATAGGATACAATACGTGAGGGTTTGTTTTTATGACATTATTATTCAGTAGAGCCATACATGAAGACTACGAGGCAAAGTCATATATCGTATTCGTTAAAAATATGGGCGTCCATTGTATTCAAAATAAGGAATTGTTTTGTTACTTCACAAGGCTTAAGCAGTGGGGAGTGTTATGAAACTATCTCACGAGGACAATCTTTGACTAATTTAAACACGTAGGTACGTAATTATTCGTCTGCACCAATTTATTAGAGGTAGGTAGGTAGGTACATTTTGAAACAGAAGTGATAGGTAGGAGTAACGCAAGTCCGAAAGTCAGGTACAATTACCACGTTACAAGCAACCCTACAGACGTTTCGGGTTTCAGGATACTTAACTGGCATTCGTATGGCTGCTGACCTAAATAGGTAACAAAGCTCTAACAAAACCCGTATCATTGTCGAATCGTTACAGCCTATCAGTTAAGGCAGTGTAGGTAGGAAAGGATGGATGGGATAGGACAATGAGAATGCAAACAAAAGCCGTTGGACGGACGGACAGTCCGCGTCGTGCATAGTAATCAGAGCGGCTCGCTTCATTGCCAATCTAAGGAGTGTAGACCGTGTCGTGCCAATAAAGCCAGGATCCCTTTGTAAGATAGCTGGCTTGCCACCCACGAGTAAATGATAGGACAATCCATCCCCACGAATTTCGAGTATGACTCATCTATCATACATAAGATAAGTGTAAAAACAGGATGAATTTGCTCGGAGATAATTAGGTAACGGACGCTAGTTCCAACGTCCGTGACGAACCAACGTTCTATTTCCTTTTCTGGCTAAGTATAAAAAAACGCTTTCCGAAAAGGGCTGATTTCTTTGATTGGCTAGCGTCTATAGGTTAGGTATTGCAAAGTGAATGCTTATCAGTTAAATTACGAGTATACTTAAAAATAATCGTATTTTCATCATTTTGTAGGGACATTTATCCAAATTTCAAAGTAAAGCAAATACTAATAACTATATAAACATACTAGAATAAACATTATAGACTACAGGCCCATGTCCAAAATGGATGGGTCGTAGAACCACCAGGTTACGTATATAGGACGATATACGAGCATAAAATAATAAGATTCTGCACTATGCTGTCACTTGTAAGCTGTCCAACTGAGTGCTGGTGAGAATTCAAAAGTGCAGGAGAAAAGTACATTTTAGTCATATATTTTTGTACGTCATTTTTACCATCGATAGATCCATGACAAATAATAAGAAAGCGCGTAGTGCCGTAAAAAAATTGTGCGTCACAAAGTCAGTAAATTTTTAATTTTCTCAAAAAAAATACCGACTTTGTGGCGCACCATTTTTTTAGTATTTTAGTACTTGTATTAGCATAGTGCTGAATCTTATTATTTTATGCTTTTATATCCTCCTATATACGTCACCTGGTCGTTCATATAACCCATTCATTTTGGACAAGGGCCTGTAGTCTATTACCCACTGAATTTGCGAGTTGCGATTTAATTTAATTTATTATTGCTAAACATTTTTTTTAGCTGGAACCCATTTTGCTGACGGTCTTCTTCCCTTGTCATCAAAACCTAACGTGCTTAACTGAAAGCGTGCAAAAAAACTGTGCCCTGCTGTCAGCTGCTAATATGGATTGGTATCACGTCCCCACCGAGCCGCAAACTTGTTAAAAATCAAGTTTCCTTTGTTGGCTGGCATCAAACCAGCATTCCTTTAAAACATTTTTGATCAGCAGATATTTTGGTTTTTGGTCTTTGGTTCGATAATGTTCGGCAATTTGTAGCGGACTTCCAAAAAGCTGTTTTGATTCCGGAAGAAAAGTTATGTAGGCTATTGCAAATTGCAATCTAATTTGAGAACTCTTTATTCGGGATCTTTATAACCTGTGCTTTGTAGACGTCAACCAAATGCTCTACTAACTTTGAACATTTCGGAATAAAATGAAATACAAAATAACATCAGAGTTTTAAGACTGGCGCAGACCAGTGATGTAAAAATGAAATATGAACCTCGTAAAGTCAGGTAGATAATACGTAGCAACTTACGTTCTTGCATTACGTATCTATCCAACGAGAACGAGTCTATACATTGAAGTCATCAACAGTTTTGAACTAATAATTTAGGGAGTACCACATACTTACTAGCTAACAAATATTTTATCTAGTAACTTACATAAATAACAAGAGCTTGGATGATTTTAGAGAAAATATAATCTAGCTAAATATTGGCACAGTTCACAAGTTACTATCACACGAGTTCTTTGGTGCCCTACAACTTTGCAAGAAATAGGTCCCAGAACTGGAACACATTTACTTGCACGGATCCTTGACTAACTTAAGTATACATACACACACATATACCTGTTTTCTTAATGATATCATCATTTGATAATTGTTTTTTTTTACGTATGGTCAAGGTCGAGTCACGTAGGTAGTGTTAGCTGGTAGCTTAAAAACTTTTTACCTTTAACCAGTATGTACGAAGTCAACTACCAAATATTATTTATGATCAGACTGCACTTTGAAAATAAGGTCGATCGGGTTAAATAGCACAGCGACATAATAAACACAAGGAATTGTCCCATCCGCGACGGCTTCAATCAAGACAAATTGCAGAAATCGTTTAGGCAACGGTTTTGAAAGTGGGTTAAAAATAACATTTAGTATCTATATTTGGACGTAAAGGATCTCTATACGCATGTAGTTATTATTTTAAAACAACAAAAACTTTTGTTTGGAGAAAAACTCACCAATAGCAGCTTCGCGGCGTTCGCGTTTGGTGCTACACCTCCAAAACTTCATATCGAAATGTCGCCGAGGTCAGAGTTCCGCGGATGTCTGCGCGCGCGCCGTCAAGTCGCCATCATCAGACTGCCGCGGATTCGAAACAATGACTTTTGTTTACAATGTTCGGCGCGAGGATTTATTAAATTGCCGAGTGTAGTGGCCGGCGGCAGGGAACTAATGAGGCGCAACAGGCCGGCTGAGTGTTGCGTCGCCCGTTCACCCCCGGCATACAATCTCCGGTTGCGACTGCACCGACCGGAAGGCGTGGGAGCCTCGACCCCGAGCAGACCTTCGAGGTCTCACCCTCGTTAACCCAAACTCAAATCAAAGGACGATGCACCCAGATTAAAATTTCAAACACAATGCTATAGCGTAAAAAAGTTTAATGTCTATCACATCATGTCTTCCTACGGTAATTTTGGAACAGATGCCGAATATTATGCTAACGGGAAATCACTACGATTCGAAGCAAATTACTCCCAACTAATGTTTTGATAAAATATTCTTCTGAGTTCAGTCTAATGGCTAATTAAATAAAGGACTTACTTATTTATCTGAATGTAAGTAGCCAAGACTGCGCCAAAGGCACGTCTTAATAATCTGCTTCGAATCTCACATATTTATTGCACTATAAAAATACATGGATAAGCATATTTCTAGGCACAATTCTGTACTGTCTATAGTAATGATTATGATTATTACACACTTCTATCAGTTACATATAAATTACACTATGTCTAACTTAATTCCGAAATAAATGAGATTTATCTTTTTGCTTTCTCCACCTAATTTCACAATTCCATTAACTCAACTGTTGACGAATACGAAACCCATTAGGAAATTTTGAGATCGTCCAGACTCTTTAACTGTCATTCAGTCTCCCGTATGAGCCGTACAAATTTGCAGTCAACTATTGTGATTGGCAGCTGTCAAGAACCAATCACAATAGTTACTTTTTATTGTCAACCCAATTACGTGATTAATGCACGGACGATATCAAGGTAAACACTGCGGTAGTTATAGTTGTGATAGAGCCGATTTTGCATTAAACTTGTATAGTCTGTTGTGCGGGACAGTCTAGAGGTGGCCACTAACACAACTACATAAAATACCGCAACAAAAGCATTCAAATGTATCTCACATTTATAAAAAACTGGAGTCACCGTGATCTGCCTCTGAGCTACAGTATCTTGATATAATTGTACTTCGTCCGTACGAAAAACTGGTAGTATTTGTCTTAATTGCTTTTCAAAGATGTATAATGTATTCTCAATTTTATTATATTTTTTGCAATTATGGACCTTTACTTCGCAAAATGATTTTTTTATTGGATTGGGACTTAGATAATTTAAATCGTCTAAAATTTGGGACTATGTCATCTCTTACACTCTTCACCGCTAAATTAAATGAGTGAAAGGAAGAATAAAAATTATAAACCAATAAAGTAGAACGAAGTCTTAATGCGAAGTACCTATACCATATAAATGCAAAGAAAATTTTATGAGAACAAACTGATTGGTTCCCCTAGCTACTCTTTTGTGGTTACTTAATCGTTGGTCTTTCATTTATTATTATTTTTTCATACATTATTTTTAAATGATGTAATTTTATTATTTTTCGGTACCAATTTTATTACTCTCGGTATTTTATTCGTTTTACCCCGTGCGATAGATATTTAATGATCTCATTTTTATTAAGTCTGAAGTGGGTGATGATGAATAAAGAAAATTGCTGAGAAGATAAGAGTCGTTTTCTTAGGATTATTATGTTTTAACTAGGCCATCAAATAATAACCTTTGTTAAAACATGCACAAACCCATTATTTTCACCTTGTTTTTAATTGATTTAAGACTATAAAAATTACTAGAAAGAAACTTACGAAATCTAAACTGCCATCGACATATGATTATTATCACTAGTAATAAAATTACGACACAAAACATCATGAATATAAATAACAATTCACGTTTTTACAATAACACATAAAATACTAAATTAAATACGTGTTCAGGGTAACAGGGAAAAAATACCGACATGGCAACTGTGATACAGCCTATATAGATCCCACTGCTGGGACAAGGCCTCTGGAGGTACGAGCCATACTCCACCACGCGGGCTCAGTGCGGATTGGTGGAGGGGTGTCTGTAAGGCAAGTGACAAACTTTACTGTCAGATGTTATCAAGCCTAGGGCCTCTGACTAGACTAACCACTAATATCAACAGATATTAGCCGGGACCAACTGCTTAACGTGCCTTCCGAAGCTCGGAGATGCTTGTCATGGACGTCACTTAAATGGTCGGAATGGTCACCCATCCAATCACGACCGCGCCGTGGGTTGCTCAACTTTTGGTATCACTACCAAAGCGCTGCCGTCACTGCGCCACAAGCACCTCTTGAAATACAACCTCGTAAATATTGAAATATATTTAAATCAGCCAATAGGTATAGTCCGACAAGTTCGTGCGCGACCTTCCTGCGGTCGCCAGAGGTGCGGGGGTGACGCATGCTAAATGTCGGTGGTAGTGTTGCGTTGCAGTAATAGTAGATTGTTATACAAGGGACGAAAGTGACCATTCCACTCGAGAAGTTTCTGGCGCTCGAACGAAGTGAGAGCGCCAATAGCTCGAGAGTGAGAGGAATGGGTGCTTTCAACCGAGTTAAACATACTATTTTTCATTCGACTGTAAGGAAAGAAATAGTGTATCGATAGACTCGATAATTGAGGCAAAAGCAATAGTATCGATAGAATATCGAAAGTATCGATAGACTTTCGATAGTTGAGGCAAAAGCAATAGTATCGATAGAATATCGATAGTCTACCTACAGTAATGATAGTATCGATAGCTCCGTTAATATAAATACTATCGACACAGCAATACTATCGATAGTATAAAGTTCAATATTAAAATCACTTTCGACAGCTCATAAAGCTCTGACTATTGCAATAACTATCGATACTCTCGATAGTGGCCTTTTATTCGATAGTAGAGTATAAAGTAGGAGGTAAAAACTATTTCCCACCCGGCTATCTACACATGAAAGTTCAACTTTCCGAACAGGTGAGATGAAATAGGGATTTCTTATTATGACAGTCGCGTGTGATTGGCGCTTTCCTGCCCCCCGCATGACTTGCGGGGGCGCAGGAGGGTCGTGCATGAACTAGTCTGACTATACCAAAAGTTTTTATTCATTTTCACATTTCAAATTGACGCAGGCATTTTGATAATATTTTAAGTCACTTTCGCTTGAGGACTAACTGCCGAAATACCGAAAAACCGATAGTTACTAAACTGCAGACATATAACTTGACGGCTACATGTCAGTAAGCATCGAGCACGTAACCTATAGAGGCGAAGTAAGGGCGATATTTTCTCCGAAAGTTATCGGTGCTAGGTACTGATACGAAAAGCGTCAAGTTAAGCGTGTATTTTTATCTATATTATGGTAATATGAGATATTTCGGTTTTGATGTTACTAACAATCTTCCAAACAGCACCTTTATTTTAAAATATGTATAGAAATAAATAAGTAAATTTGTTTGACAAAATGTGTTGAAGAAAAAAGAAGACATTCAGCGCTAAGGGATATTGACGGATTTTTTCTGAAACAAAATTAATGACATTTCGTCTCTATAGGTTATGTGCTCGGTGTCAGTTAGTTACTAAAAACTGTTATAAGTTGGCTTTGCAGCAATGACAGTGCATTTAAAAAGAGGGTCATTAGCGCGCGGAATTTGATTGCCTCAAATTGAGCAATTTGCTCAATTTTGCATTCAAATGTGACATTTGACACGTAAAAGAACGCGTGCTTTCTTTTAAATTCGAATAGCTGCGCAATATGAGATGACTCGAGAGTACGAGATGATGACGAGTCTACTTCTTTTTTAAACATATACACCGTCTGTGCTTTGCAGGTAGATGGTGTTGTGTATTTTTCATGCGACAAATACAGCGTGAATGTCGGTACTTTTACTGGCCCTGTTTAGATTACCATCATTCATTATGTTACATAAATAAGAATTAAGCTTTACGCCCAACTCTTTAAAATAGGTGGACTGGGTATACTTTTGAAATGTTGATATGTACCTATCAATAAAAACGTGATAGTCTGTTTACGATCTAAACATCTGAACTTCGTCTGCGATTTTTTGGTGAATCATTTTAGTTTATTATCACAATAAAAATTATTTATTTTTATAAAAAGACCTATGCCCGAAATTCTCAATGGTAAGAAACTCTTATTTTATTACATCCACATAATAACTGCACACCGAAGCTATAAGTATCAATTTAACATCAAACTCTGAAGGCACTGCATTTTAGTTTAGTAACAAAAACTTTGTTGTGATTCAAAATATTTCAAATAAAAATCTTACATTGTGATTTGACAATTCTTTTCGACCATTCTAAGTAGTATGTTTTGTGTTTTACGATACAAAATACACGGATAAATATGTTGTGTAGTAAAAAGTACATAATTTTTAATAAACTGAATTCTCCTTATTTTCAACATCTGTAAGTCTATGAGTAAGGTATTGAATTTTACCACTAGTAGGGCCCAAAAGATGAAGAGACATCTTCGGGCCCCCTAAGGGCCAATATTAAAATTTTGATGTTCATGGCATAGTGGCATTTTATGTCCTAAATTGAATAAAATTTTAACATCATATAACCGGTCTAGACATAAAGCTACAGTGAAACAATGACAAGAGTACGAAGCTCATAATATATTATCTAGTAGTTTACAGCAATCTAACACAAAACATACTAACTTGTTCTCTATGAATCTATCTGTATTTGCAGTCCATCAAGCTTTCCTAACACAAATAGAAGACACGAAATTTAATAATTTCAGTTAAAAAACATTATCAAATTATAAAAGAAACTACATAGCTAGTGCTAATATAAGTCGTGTAAATATGATTACCTTTATACTTAGAAATAGTCATAACTCAGTTTTTAAACCAATACTGAAAGGTGTTACCTACCTATTTCGACTTATTGCCAAAAGTTACATGCGGCGGTACGTTCTTTCGGTTTCGCTACACGAACGCGGACGCGGGCGCGAGCGGGCGTCAATGCCGGTACCACGCGCCCTGCACGCGCGTCTGGAAGTGCGACACCGGCGTCACCAAGTACGCCTGCTGCGGCTGCTGCACCACCGCGAGCGGGATCACCTGCTGCGCCATCTCCACCTGCTGCCCGCCCTCCTCCTGCACGCCCAGCGGCTGCAGGTGCTGCTGCGACACCTGCTGCACGCCGCCCACCTGCTGCGTGAGCACCTGCTGGTGCTGCGACACCTGCGGCACCAGCATCTGCTGCTGCATCGACTGCTGCTGCTGCGCCTGCTGCTGGTGGATCACCACGTGCGGCTGGCCCTGCATCTGCTGGTGTTGCTGCACCTGCACCTGCTGAACCTGTTGCTGCTGCTGTTGCTGTTGTTGCTGCTGCTGCTGTTGCTGCTGCTGCTGCTGATGCTGAGCCTGCTGCTCTCTGTCGTGCTCCTCCTTCTTCTTAGCCTCGAGAGCCGCCTTCTTCGCCTCCGCCTTCTCTTTCTCCTGCTGCAACCTGACGGGGTCCTTGTTTTTATCGTACGACATGCACTTGCCGCTGCGGAACGGCACGATGTCCTTCGGCAGATCCTGCTTTTTGGTCGCGAATTTCACGTGGGGGAACTGGTCTTTCATGAACGCCCGGAAAGTCGAGTAGCCCATCAGTTTTACACCGGGCTCCAGAATTTCCCCGTACTCCTTGTAAGCTTCGAAGAGGTGCTTTCTAGAGTCCCCTTGAATGATAACGGTTTTACTGCCCTTCTTGCCGTCGGCGTTGGGCTGGGCGTCTTTCGGTGAGGTCGCGTGCTGTTTTAAATACTCTTTTAGGAAATTCGTGGCGTGTTTGTAGATATCCAACGTGAACGTGTTGTATGGCTTCTTGCCGACGTTGCCGTGTATCCGCGGCGCCACGCCGTGCGTCATCACGTGTTGTCTGATACGCTTTAGTTGATAGTGAGTAACATTCTCTAAGTATAAAAATGCTTCTAAGCAAACCTTTCGTCCTTGGTATACGTAACACGCCCGAAGTCTCCTCCTGACCTTGTGGCGTGACGTTTCTGCTGGATTCGCCAAGCTAGCCATTGTGATGCCCATCAAATACATATCGTGTTCACTCTTAGTCAGTTCAGCAATGTTGAGACGATGACGATATACTGCCTCCGGATTGAGTCCACGGTAACAGTTGTCCTTGCACTCACAACCTCTCATGAGTCTTTCTTTGACCTGAAAATAATATCATAAGAATGTTATGATCTAACATTTGAAAATATCCTGTAGTTTGCAAAATTACAAATTTTTTCAATTGGCATTATTTCTTACTTTCATTAAAATACTTTTAAGATAATAATCAATCATCAATATTTTTTTTTCTCAACAGATAGGTAAGAAATCCACGTATTATAAAATCTGTTTATATATTGTCTCCCATGCATTCTAAAATCATTGACCAGCTTGTAATGAAACTTTGGTAGGGTGTTCTGGAGTCTTTGGAGTAATCTGACATGTGAGTTTTTAGAGTTACATCAATTCACATTCCATAAAGCCATCCTTAAATTCTTAAATTAGGCTTGTTGAGTTGAAATTGGAATAGGTATATTTTAAATAATTTATAAAAAATTTAATATTATTAGAATATTCAACATAGAACTAACAAATTAATTATTATTCATGTTACCACAATATTAGATATTAGCCGGGACCAACTGCTTAACGTGCCTTCCGAAGCACGGAGATGCTTGTCATGGACGTCACTTAAATGGTCGGAATGGTCCATCCAATCACGACCGCGCCGTGGGTTGCTTAACTTTTGGTATCACTACCAAAGCGCTGCCGCCACTGCGCCACAAGCACCTCCGGCTAATATCTGTTATATTAGTCGTTAAGCCTAGTCAGAGGCCCTAGGGCGGCTTGATAACTTCTGACAGTAAGGTTTGTCACTTGCCTTACATACCCCCTCCACCAATCCGCACTGAGCCCGCGTGGTGAAGTATGGCTCGTTCCTCCTCATAGTTGAGGTGAGGCCTTTTCCCAGCAGTGGGATCTAATAGGCTGACTTATATTACAATATGGCTTTTTTATACCAAACTCCTTCAATAGGAGGGTTTTTTTTTCATGGTATGCTTTCTTTGGTAACTATCCATTTTTGCAAGGATATCACATCACAGGTTGCGTTCACAAAAACTTGCACACATGGTAGTGATGAATGAGTATGCATGTGAATGGCTAGAGAGGAAGCAGCTGCCCATGAAAAGATTGATGGACTGTATAATACTGGATATGACTGTGAAAGGAGCAGATAATTCAGTGACAAGAGATATGATTGTATGGAACAGAAAATCATACTGCACCAAACTCAGATGAACTGGAAATAGGGCTTGAAGCAAATGATAAGAACTGGTGATCACAGGTTACAGTCATTTTGCAATCAAAGAGTTAAATAAATTATTATTTACCTGTGTTGGATTATCCTCCAATTTGTTATCAATGACATCATCATCACTGTCCGAGTCTGTCTTTTTCTTCCGTTTCATTCCCAATTTCTTCTCTACTTTGGGCTTTGTATCGACTTCCAATTCCGTTGTCTCACCATCAACATTAGGTCCAAATTCCAGTGTGTATGTTGTCTGCATGGTCTGCATGTTGCCATCTCCATTCTCCACCTGAATCGTGTGGCCTTGCCAGAGAACCTGTAAATTGCGAAATTAGGGTGGGGCCGAGTAAAAATGTTCCTATTTATTTTACAAAATTATACCAACAATGCTTTTGCAATAATATTGAACATTGCAACTGTTTGATGGGCAATGAAAATCAGGGTAACAAAAAGATCTGATGTAGTAGCGAGCGACTGCCACAAATTTTTGAGTTTAATTAGAGGTAACACGAACCTGCTCTTGATGTCCATTGTAGGTGTGTTGCTGCATGTTCTGCGGGGCCCCCATTTCAAAGACCGAGTGCTGCCCCATGACTGGGGTATGCCACTGGGCGCTTTCGCCATACTCGCCGCCGCCGTTCTGGTCCGGCGGTATCGACACTATGATGGCCTCCTTGCTGTCCACACTGCGCCGCTCCACCGACAACAATGAGTGCAGCACCTCACTCGCCTCCTTCTCCGCCGGATTCACCACTTCCATCTTCTCGTACGACATGCTCTACAACCGATCGCTCACGTCAAATCACATGTACCTACATACGTGTATGTACAAAGGCGACACCTCAAACCCGCCCTAGTCGCTACAAAATCACAAAACCCAATCCACATTACGAGAAAACCGCGGAGAACTTTTCAAATTCATGTAAATAAACATAACAAAAACCGCGCAATTATTAACCTTAATCGCATTTTTTAAGTTTCATTATCGCATAGCGGATCGAACTCCCGTGGAATATTGGGCCATATAGTCATAGCAAAGGAAGAATAAAACTCACCTATTTCACGTAAAATCGGAGGTTGTGATGCATAAAAATGTGTCCAGCCAGTCAGTGATGCTATATTGTTTGTTTTCTTTCACTTCATTTTGATATTGCAGTCATAATTTAAGAGAAATGAACAAATATTTCACTGAATTCACGGAAGCAATATGGCGATACACTTTCCGTGAATAAAATCGGAGGACGCCGTAGAACACGTAATTAGTACAGTGCGCCACCACTAGGCGACGCTGAAGTCGCGTTTCCGTATCGACGCTTGCAGGTCACAGAAAGGCGCCTTTTTTGAATCAGTTTCAATGGATTGGGGCGACCTATTAATATAATAATCTAGGTATTCAGTTAATATTATAAAAATATAAAATAATTTTTAAAATCATTAAAATTGAGCTATTCTCATTATTCAATTAAAAGTTTTTATTTTGACTCTTGTCATTTGACATTGATATAGGGTACATGATCATAAATTCATCATACCTAGGTCGGATCTCTTTCTTTGTAGAAGTTCCATAAATACGATTTTTTAACCGACTTCAAAAAAGGAGGAGGTTATCAATTCGACTGTATGTTTTTTTTAATTTTTTTGTGGCTATGTTACCGCATATCTCAGTCAGTTGCGGACCGATTTAAAAAAAAAAAAAAGTTTACCTAGAGGCTATACCTTCTAGTTGGTCCCATTTTGACCCGGTCGAGATCTGATGATGGGATCTTGGTGTAATCGAGGGAAACCCTCAAATTTTGAAGGCACGTATAGTGTTTTCGTACTAGTATCTTAATGTGGACATGTTGTTACGTCTGATAGTCATTATGTGGAGCTGAGCTGATGGTGGAACTCCTTAAAAATTTGGGGTTTAGTAATTAAAACACCAGATGTTTTGTCAGGTACTGTATAGTATGCTAACAAAACAAAGTCAAAGGCGCAGCTCCCTCCCCTTTCCCTCCCTCGGACAGGATCAAACTATCTCTTGGCTGCTTAGAGTAGATAGAATATCTAGCTTGGTTGGCACCGACTCCAAAAAAGAACAGATAATAAATTGGAAATAGGTTTCTTGTATAATTTCGTAGAACAGTTAGGTAATTTAAATATTATTTTGTACTTTTTAGTTTCAAGTTTATAAAATTTTAAGTTTTAATTAGCACTGTAGTCAGTTTTGAAGTCGGTTTTTGTTTTTTTTATACAAAAATAGCGTTATATTATATGTAATAGCATATAACGTTATATTTTAAGATTATTATGGAATCTAAGCAAACTAAATTTTTAAAATGTTACATGATGATTACAATTCATCAGTCTAATGAAACTCTATGTAAGTACTTGAACGAAAGTAAGTTACATAAATGAAAACCTATAACTATCTTTTGCACATGCAAGTCTTCTTTTAGTAAGTACTACTAAGAACAGAAGGGGTTGATCGATTGTTAACTTACAGCTTATTAAACAGCGCATACGGATAGGTACATAATCAGTAAGCCTAATGGTTTGATACATAATGTGGCCACAATGCAGGTGGCATGCTTGGAGGTAAGATTAATTTATACTATTTGTAATAATTTAGCAATACTACAACTGAATGCCATATGTATTGAAAGTGATACGTAATTACCGAAAGTTCACATGAAAAAAGAATCTATATCAAATAATTTGGACCATACAGCTTACCTTGAGCTAACCTCCAAGTCACAAAACATAAAAGTCGATTCCCATAAGATTCAGTGTGTTGGTTTACTAAGATTAATGATGTAAACTCTAAGCTACCCTCTAGCTCCAAGGGTGGCTTACACTCTTTGTGCGCCATATAAAATAATACAATATATAGTAATATTTGTTGATATTGATGGGTACAAAATGTACATTGTTTATTTATTAATTGTCAAGGTAAAGCAGCAAAACATATACCTACAGACATCAACGTTGTCACAACAAGACAATAACATCACACATAATATATTTTTCTTATATTTTTGCTCATTACAACATTTGTTAGTTTTGTACAATAAAAAGGAAAAGTGTAGCCCTGTAGTTTTTTAATGGTATTCTGTATTTTTTTAGTATTATAATAATGTTAATGTCCTGATTTGACAGCGGTATTCAATCAAATAATTTGTCGGGCACAGGTGGTGAAGGTAGAGCACGAAGAAGGGTCAGCAACGATGTGGAAAGTTCATTTAGGTAGGTACTGAATAGCCTGATGCCACTCTGTGAAGTCACGCGATTCATACAACATGGAAATAAATGCTACCTTTAACTTAATTCCAACGTTCACAGCTATGTTATAGATAAAATAGTCATGAGAAATGAATTTAGTTTAATATTATTAAATATAGTTTACGATACTAAATTATGTTACGATATTGGGTGACGAATATTTGGTTCAATAAAATGTAGAATATGGGACTACCTCTGCTCCCCTCATATCATTTGAAAGAGTTCCCTCAATAAATTACTTTTACATCCTGAATAAGTGATTCAGGATGTAAAGTAATTTATTGAGGAAATTATTGTACTTTGTAATTTCAAACAATTACGTACTTCGATTTTTTGTTATATAATATAAACTTCAATTATAATGTGTGACAACAATAGTATAAGTAATAGTGGTACAATGAGAACCTTATTTTTAAATAAGGTTCCCAGTCTAAAATCGCAAAATAAATTAACGATAGAAACAGCACATGTATTTAATAATTATTATTAACTAGGGTTTTCTGCAACTTCATCCGCTTAAATGTCGAATTTCCCATACAAACATGTATACCCCTTTTCACCCCATTAGGGTTGAATTTTAGGAAAATCCCGAAACATGTCATTCTAAATTTCTAACCAATACCAATTGCTTCGATTCAGCTTAAAAACTGATACAGTTTAAACACTTGACATACAAACTTACGCCTCCTTTTTCTTTCTTAGTGGTTGCTGAGTAGGTACGTCGTCTTATGTTTGTACTTAAAAAAAACAATTAATGAGGCAGTCTGTCAACTTCTTCTTTTGTATTTAGATATACCAAATTAATCAAAATATTTACATACTTTACTAAAAAATATAAGCTCGTCTTTTGCTATTGCGAAATGGTATGTGGTTATTAAATCGTAATTGTTTTTTTTTCTACATTCATCATTTTGATTTTATTAAAAATTACTGAATTACTTTCCGTCATTATCACATGTTATAAAGGTATTTCACTCTGTCTGCTTTTTGGTGGTTTTACCTTATTCATAACCGAAAAACATCTGTCAAAATGAGCGAGAAAGCAGAAATCTGGCGGGAGATGGTGATGAATGAAGTAGGTTACCTAGATTAGATTAATTAAGGGTGTCGGAAAAAGTTCCATTTAATAATTGTGTACAAAAGTGTGTGGTTTTGTGTGGGGATGTTTACATTAACCGGTAAGTCGAGGTGAGATAATTATGTTTATTGTTATTGTTTAGCATTCAAACTAAACGAATAATAACTATAGAACCATAATAATTATAGAACCTGTCACAGTAACCTGGCTGACTAGCAGCTTGCAATATTATACCTACACCCTATTTCCAAGCCTCTAAAAGTAGGTTTGATGAATTATTTACGATCGTACGTAATGCATGCTAAGGTAGATGGATATTTACTTATTCTAAGATAATTTACATATGTTACCAATTTATTCACAGTTAGTTATTATTACGTTTCTTATAAGGTACTTACCAGCTACTACATCCAAAGCAAAGCAACTGCTTCTTGATTTGACGACGGCTCCAGGTGAGGGTCCATCAGGCCAATCGACACGTTCTTCCATAGCCTTCGAAGCACTTCTCTTGAACTGCTCCAAAAAACTGTCTATTTGTGTTTCTATACTCGTAGGAGAGGTGGCCATCGTTTCCACCGAAACTCCAAAAACAAACACAACACGTTATCCCGCCGTATAATCCATTTTTCGATTTATATTCAACCCTCCCTTCGTATCATGGGGCTAAGAAATTCACTAAAGATAACCCTAATTATTACATATTGCATAATTATTCGTCATTCTATCGCCGAATTCGTTCATAGACCCGAGTTTACACACAAAATATCAAAGAAGACCGCGGTCGGGTGCGGACTCTGAAGTAAACTATTCGATAACGCAAGGATTTTACTACGGATACCGTTATTCTATGTATGGCATCGAAAATAAAGCGACACCCACCGACATCTATCGATCGCCGTGAACAGCTGTTCGCTTGGAGTTGCCAGCTTT
This sequence comes from Pyrausta nigrata, assembly GCA_949316185.1. Lineage (NCBI taxonomy): Eukaryota > Metazoa > Arthropoda > Insecta > Lepidoptera > Crambidae > Pyrausta > Pyrausta nigrata. The sequence continues at coordinate 5,609,470 of OX438937.1, forward strand.
TCGCTTTTGCATGTTTTCACAAAATCTCAATATGAATATCTATTACAATTTATTTTAGCATATGCATTGCTTTGTGCTTATTTTATTGGCTTTTAACGTTATTTTGCTTTTATTCGTGCTTAATTAGTAGCGATTAATAATAGTCTTTCTACGCAAGCGTTGCTCGCTTTGTATGAGTAGTGTAGATACGCAAGAGTGACGTCTCTGTGGCTGTGTGTGTGAGGGGACGGCTGCGAGGGGTTCAAGTTGCCGGTCGCGCACGCTGCGTGCATTTGCTAGTGCCGCGCAAAGAGCGCGCGTGGTCCGTGATTAATCAGAGGTGATTGGAACTGTCACGGACGAGACTACACCCGGCTTCAAAATGTCAAGTGAGTATCCCTACTTATTTTTTAATTAGACATTTAAATTTATATCAGCAATAAAACTGCTTATTACAAAGAGGAAAATACATGAGCAAGTAACGTTTTTTAAAACATCTTAGAGAAATTAGAAATCTTCATTTTTGGTGGAGTAGGTAGTTCAAATTTCGCAAATAACTGGCACCGGAACTTGTTTTTGTTTTTGTAAAACATTGAACGGTTTGATTTTACGTCATGATTAAGGAAAATTAACTGACACAGTGATAAATTCAGGAGTTAATAATTATTTTATAGACGTTTAAATATTTAATTTATTGCCAATCTAAGATTGTATGATCTAAGTTGCCAATGGAAGATTACGAAACACACACACACCACGTCAAGTAGACCATGAACATGAATTTTAAAACTCCCTAAGAAATCAAAATAAGTGGCTTGTAAGGAATTTTATCAAAGTTTACTAGGTACTTACATAGTTAAAATAATTGTCTGTTTTTTTTGTAGCAAAGTAATAGAATACTTGGGTCTTCATTTTCAACCCGAGCAATGTTTTTGACGTAGGTACCTAGACTGGACAGCCTTGAATTTTATTCTTGTCCAGAGTCTGCTCGATATTATCATTGTTGACACTACTATCTACGTCATCTCACATTCAACTAGCGATGAGATTCGCGGATATTTATCAGAAAATATATTCATTAATGGTTTTATGTAACCATTATTGACATTAGTGTATAATAAGCTGTTGTAAAGATCAAAAAGATTGTAAATATGCGATCGCTATCTACTGCTAACCCATAAACACTGTGCCTATCAACATTGTTATCGCACAACCCACAGAGGTAATAAGAGTCTGAAATAATTCTGCAATTCGTCTTGACCGCGAAACTCGTGCAAGGCATTTTTATTTTGGTACAATGATAAGCAACAGAAGACATTTAATCGAACGTGTCATACGATACAGTTGAGATAATGGTATTATTTAAGACAGCTTGACTGTTTACACGAGAGGTCTGTGGTTTGGTATCGGATATTCAATACTGACCGCAAAGGTTCGTCCGACCTGGTTGCGGCTAAGCCGGCGCCCGCGCATCCAGGGATGTTTTACCATATGTCAATGTTATTGTCATAAAAACATGATCGACTCCACTCGACATGAATACACTATATTAGGAAATTATTAACATACCTCCTTCACTCAGGTCATTCACCAGCATCGCATGATTTGCGATCTGCAGTGCACCCTCTTCACAATCGTATTACCTCAATGACTGAGGGTCGTGATCATTATGTGGAATGAAACACACACAACGACTTTCTTGGCAATTTTAATGTAGTGGTTGACCATTGCCTTCTCCATTACACACACTAGTCAACCAGTGTGCAGGTTTCCTCTCAATGATTTCCTTCACCGTTACGCAGCGATATCTTTGAAAAATACTGTACTTAAGACTCAGTGGTACAGGCGGGGATCGAACTCACGATCTCGGATGAGCAGTGAAGTTTTCTCCGCTCGGCTATCGAGCCTTATGCAGTACACCCACAACATAGTAAATAAGAATTGGTTAACCACAAATTTTTAATGAGTTGCTAGGTACTGTCAAATGTTCTACTAGGTCTTAGTAGAACAGGCTGTCTTGTTGTTAAACTTGATCTTGACAACTAAACTAGCTTTCGAAAATTCGAATTGCTTTTGCTTGTGTAGGTAGCTAGTTGTTCATGTTCATTGCAAATGCCTTGACATGACAATTTATTACCCTTTACAATAACCCAGATTAGGTTCCAGCTAGCATAAACCAGTCCCGCTTTCTCCAGTCAATACAAACAACAGTCGACCATTTGCCTTTCCACTCTAAAAACGAAATTTCATTTTACATAGCGTGTCTGGTTTGTCTTCGGTTTAAACTTAGAAAGTGCAAATCACGAAGATGAGATTATGCGCATAAATGGATTCTTGATTTATGATTAACAAAAAGACAAGCATGTTATCATGGCATTCCTGTATTTCGTTAAACGGTCGACTGCCCGCGTGGTTCCATCCCGCGTCCCGCCGGACCGGCCGCACCTAAATAGAAACCGTAGGGACATTGCTCTCTAGTGGCGTCTGATCCTGCATCTCTCGACTCTCAAGTGCCTTGTTGTGCTGCCGTTTGCCTGGAGATTATTCACTGCCGCCTCTCATGATTTCCAGATACCCAACAGCTACTGTTTATCACAGCATTCTTTTGACCTGGTTATAAAATGTGAAGAATTCGGTCCTGTGATGTTTATACTGGAATTTGTTTGTTAGGATGTTCCTGAGTCCAGATTAGTTTTATGATGTTCTAAACCTTGGAATATCGATTGAAAAATATAAGCTTGCCATTTACCACTACGAAAAAAAACAAACATCGTGTACGAGTTCCGGGCCATTAAAATTAACCTCGTGTATTGACAACATGTCTGAAGCCAAAAATTGCACATTAAAGAGTAGTAGTATGTATCCAATAATAATAAATTTCAATAAATTGATGATCCAATCATTAATTGGGGCCATTACGGTTGAAACAAATGATAATGTTTGAAGCTGTCTTCCGTAATCATTGTGTAAATTATAATCCAAATAAACAAATTTAAAAAAAGTTACAGTTTAATTCTATTCGATAAAACTTATTTAAAAAGACTTCCGTCAACGGGTAAAAACGGACATTATTACTAGGACTCCGCTCTCTGTCTGTCTGCTTTACTTTTATGGGACTGCTTCTATGAGATATTTCTCGCAGTTCGCAGTAGTATTATGGTCATCTAGATTTTTTCTCAAGAGTAAAAACTGTTTGGCACATTTCTCCGGAGGCTTGGTCAGTCTTGTCGCCACTACGATTGGCGCAGATGTGTTTAGCATTATTCAACGTTTAATCGCGAACACGAGGTACGTCGACACAGACGCTGAATATCTAACGCTATCCACTAGTTTTATTTTCAATTTTATTTGTGTCGTGCTATTTCGGAGCAGAACGTGCGGCACTTGTGCGGCATTACATGGTGCTATATATGATGGCCCACGCGAACTGGATGCCCAGAGTTACTCACATGAATATTTCTGTAGCACTGTCAGCACACAATATAGCTTATGAAACCCAGAAAATCAAAACTATAAAGTAACTACTCAGATTATTTTTGGTGATCGTAAATCGCGTCAAATGCATTTTTCGATAAAAATAAGTGTAGAAACAATTAAGCGTGATATATTGTTCAGTCTGATAAATGATCGGCACGTCAGATCAATTTTAATTAATTTGTTCAAATTGTAAGTATTGGCACGTGTCGATATTGACAACTGAAGGAGCAATGCGCATACGCCCCTGCGGCGTCAACACAGCACGTGCCAAAACTTACCTTTGGTTTACTTTGTATTACGTAGGTGAGATTCGTCACTCTTTGCAGGATGAAACTGCGCATTTCATGAGATGTTTTTGCGACCATTCGCCTAAAATATGACCAACTAAAATACGATTATACGTAATCAAGCATCCAAAACAGCATTTTCCAGTTATTTTAGATATTTACGTCGTTGGCAGCTGAGTGTGATTAGATTCACTCGCAGTAAATTAGAGATAGATTATATCCATCAAGCATGTTCACACCGAACCTTGTTGACATTCTTGAGCCCAGTGATTTTAAAATATATTGTTGAAAAGTGTTATTTATAAATCTTTAGCTTTCAAGATATGACGTTAACATTCGCATTAGTAGACAGTTGCTGAATTAAAAATGAAGCCATTGTTTCATATTGTATGATTTGAGAGACATTCATATTGCAAAATGCCGGTTGAGAATAGTTTTATGTGACATGCTTTTGTATTATATTTTACAAAAAAAAACAGAAGTTCAGTTAAGTAATATCTATAGGTATTAAGAGCTTGCACTTGACCGTTGCGGGCATCGGGCAGGGTTTATATCAATTGTGGGTAATTGGAGCAATTTATCGGCAGATCGAGCATGGGTGACTCTGGCTACGAACGACTCTTACGGCCTTGGGGCTTTGGTACTGGCGCATTCGCTGCGCCGCGCCGCCTCATCCCACCCAGTCGTGGTACTCATCACACCGTCAGTTACTGACGCCATGAGGTAAATAAAGAATCCATTCTGTGATAAAAATTCCCTGTACCCAACGGTCTGAGAGACCGCCTAAAATCGCATAACTTTTATGTGTGACTTGCATTGCTGTTTCTTTTATTGTAAGTAGGTACATAAAATTGTATCTTTTTATCTATATGCACTATGCCCTTATGAGCAACACACCTATATCTTATTTCAATTGGGAAATGTAATGTTAGGAAAATGACAATGATGATCACATTACTTACATCAAAGGATGTCAATATGATAGGACTTTCAACTTCGATCTTTTGTTCGACTTCAGTTCTGCAATTGGCTCTGATCCCTTATTAAATCCTTATGACCAATACAACCGAAGAAGATATTCATGTCGCCAAAGCCATCGAGTTAGGCGGTAGGTCTGCATTAAGGTACCTAGTAATGGATCGTTTCAAATCTTAGGTGGTCTAAAATAGAAATGATTATGTGGTACGTACACCTAGACCACTAGTCTAGTGGTCAGCGCGCTGGGTACTATCCACGAGGTCCCGGGTTTGAATCCCGGGTCGGGCCGAAAGTGTTGGACTTTTCTGTCTTGAAATAACTCGGACACAGCTCCGGAGTCAGGAGGTTGGTGGTGTTAACACCCCCTGCCTCGGAAAGCACGTTAAGCCGTTGGTCCTGCGCCTGATCTCTCTACGGTCACGTCGGACTGCCGTCTCACCGAATTATGAGAGTGAAGGAACAGAGAGTGCATATCTGTGTATTGCGCACCCACTTTTGCACTATAATATCTCCCGCGTAGACGGCTAATCTCTGTCGAGATTGGCCACTGTAGTCGAAACTCGGCTAGGAGAGGACATTATTAGGTACACCTAAGTAGCTGAATAATCGTTACTACTTACTTTTTTCTCAGGGAACGTCTCCGCGCAGTATTCACAGATGTAGTGACCGTGGACGTTCTTGACTCCCGTGATGCGGCGCACCTGGCGCTACTGCAGCGGCCCGAGCTTGGCATCACCTTCACAAAGATCCACTGCTGGAGCCTTACGCAGTACGAGAAATGTGTGTTCCTTGATGCTGACACATTGGTAAGTACACATAAGTAAGGTACCAGACTTGGATACTTCAGTATTCGTTTGGTGAAAATGCATTTTAGACAATAAGGGTAGAATGAAGGAAAAAAGGATTTGAAATGTCAAAAGTATTTTACTTCTTCAGACTCCATTTGGTACTTATACCCAGTACTACCTACCAAATGGAGTGTGGAGAAGTAAAATCGATATAACATATCATAATCATGTTATAACGATTACAGGTGTGTATTGTCATTTCTATAAGGAAATATACTCTAAAATGTTTGCTGTTAATCTAAAAAGTTTACCAAAGGCACCTTCTTGTAAGCAGCTTTTTGGGCTGTGACATCTCCTAAAATCGTGTGCGAATGATCAAAGTTTTAGCTTTCATTTAGAGCTTTACGGCCGGTTTGCTATCGGACCGACGAGCAGACATCAGCATTTTGCGCCGAAATATAAATATTTTGTACAGCTGTACTGTAGGTATGAAGACTGCACCATTGAGACGTTCCGCCGTGCATTGTAGTCGCGGCCGTGTCAAATTAACGAGCTGGCGACAATACAGGCCATAAGCTCATTCAATCTCGTGTGATGTCAGTTACGATACCAACGCATTACATGCAGCAATCTGTTCGTAATCATAAATTGATCTCAGACAGCAGACGAATGCCCTGCCCTGCCATACGTAAAGAGTGGACGGAAAGTTTAGGAGATTTCGTACATAGAAAATATGTACAAAAGAGCATCATCAGTACTATAGTATATGTAACTTACCGTCCTTTCGTGGTTGAATTTATTCTGTTTAGCACTTTCAAAAATACATCGACTGATTAACGTCCTCCGTAGCTCAGTTGGTAAGGGCATTCGCCCGGAAAGCGAAGAGTCGTGGGTTCGAGTCTCACCGGATGACACAGTCGATCAATTTTTGTGAGCGAAATTTAATTTAATTATATTCCGTTACGTATGCAGAAACCCTATAATAGGAGGCAAAATAAATATAATTCTTTTCTAAAATGACGATCAAACTATTTAATGACAGCATAAATATTTTGATTAATTAGTTACAAGAGATGGCACTCGAAATATATATTTTGAATGAACATTTCCTGTTTATTTACGAATTTTATTTGATTTAAAGTCGGCCAAATATTCCTGGATTCAACTTCCCGGGTGTCTTCAAGGCCAGACCTATTTTTTGTAGTTCTGTTTTGTTGTGTCTGGTAGGAGACAAGTCTGGGTCAAATGTGCATTTGGTTCTCGATCCAGCTTCAATAGTAAAATCATAATACCGTAACAATGACTTATCTGAATGGTACTTATTCAGATAAGTCATTGTTACGGTTGACAGACGCACTAGACACGCCTCTGGCTGATATAATAAGCATCGTAATGGGGTGCTTACACGTGGGAGGGACTGTTAAGAGGTAGTCGAGACATTTTTCTCAGCTCTATCACGTGATTGGTGAAACTGCGACACAAATCTAATTTGGTTCTGACTAAAGACTAAGTTCGCAACATTGTGTTAACAGACGGTCACAGACAATAATCAAACATTTGCACTAAATCGACATTAGCATCACATGCACACCTAACGTTGACATCTTCAGACTTCAATGTTGTAAAAAACCTGAATGCTGTCAAGAATACTTAAAGGTTAAATAAATCTAAAAAATATTTAACAATGTTTCGCCTTAAAAGAGATTACGAGTAGGTAGACGATTACCTATTCTATTTTGATCGTCAATTGTTTATGCCATAAGAAAGTCAATGTTACCGGATGTGGACGTTAGCGCAGTAACATGAGATGACGAGACGCATAACCGTGGCCTAAATACCTACTTGTTCCCGACAATTTTTGGAACTGCTCCAAAATACTACACTTTCATTCTACACATTTTCTTGCTAGCTGTGACAGGCATGTGGCGAAAGTGAAGCGCCTAAATCCCTGTTTAATTTTAATTATACAATCGAAACACTGATGCTTTTCAATTTATTCCTCGCGGGGCCTAACAACAAACAGCAAGATAGCGTTCTGATAGAATTCATTGAGCTACAGTTCTTTTTATCGCAGGTTATTGTGTCAATTGGCGCTTCATCCACGTTCTGATAAAGACCTCTACAATATTTTTATTTTTTCCTACGTTCCCACGTGGATATACACGCAGAAAATGACTCTTACTACATGGCCAGTGGAGAATGCTTTAAGCACTATCTATAAGATTAGTAATTTAATTCTAACGATCGCGTGTTTTGGAAGTTATCTAATCTCCTGCGAACAGTGGCGTAGCTTGTATCCAAAGTCGTGGGGGAAAGGCGGAAGGGCACATTTCCTTTTATTCATTCAATAAAAAAAAATTACATTCCTTTTACAGTGCCGAGAAAGTATAAATAAATTCTCATGTCAAGTGATCCGCTTCACTTTAGACGTCATACGCCAAACTAAATACTGCACCATCTTTGCAGTTCTTTTGCGATTTTGCAACAACAATATGTTACATACACATTGTTGTTGTCTGATGTGCTGTCACGTGTAGGAATGTACCTACGATTTTCGGGAGCGCAAATGTCGTTTTATAAATCTTTTAACATGTTGGGCTATCTGTATGATACGGTAGGTACGGTACCGCGGTAGTTAAGCCCCTGCCTGCAAAACAATATAATATCAGTCTGAAGTAGGTAGGTCACGCTGTCAAAACGTGCAAATTGACCCGTCAGTTCGATGATAAAAATAACTGCACTCTAAATATTTTTATCGTGATTATGTATCTTTTTTCTAACATAATAGGTCATTGTTTTATATTAGATATGTATTGTGTAAGAAATCGGAAACAATCACGTTACATACAAGAATAATTATGATTTATTCATGAGGTTGTGCTTACTATACGTCACAGATTTCCATATCGTGTTGTAAAAAAAAACGAGCAGCCCAGACGGCGTATGAAAAATAGTGTCAGAGGTTATTTATTATTATTATTAGGAGCCTTTCGTGTCCCACTGCAGGGCAAAGGCCTCTCTACCCTTTCTCTACTCTCCACGATTTTAGGCCACTGCCTCTCCCAGTCTTTTCTATTTGAGTCCAGCTCGTCACGCCACCGCCTTCTGGGTCTACCGCGTGGCTGTTTTCCATTTAAAGGGGCCCACTTGGTGCATATTTTGATCCAGAGGTCGTTTGACATGCGGCAGACATGTCCGGCCCAGTCCCACTTTAACTGAGCAGCTTTCTATGAGATATTAGTAATGAGAATTCTGTAGCGCAGTACGGTATTTCAGATGCGATTATATATATTATTACATACATATTGCTCGCTGACAGACCTCCAGGCTGGACCTCTGACGATTAGTCAAAGACCAAGTGTTAGAGGAAATATTCAAATTCTGTGACCTTTTTAAATAATAGGTAGATAGGTACTACGTCTAGGTATGCCCATTTAAGTACCTAAGTATGACCGAAATCATCTCACTGGGTTAACCAAAGACGATTTCGGTCATATCATCCATCCATTTGGTCCATTAATCAATCAATAGGTACCATAATCGGAAGGTATAAATAATTATGTTCTCTAAATATTACATTCTCCATTACTCTAACTTCAAATGTTACTGCCTGGTGTTTTGCAATAGACAGCTGATAGGTTTCGGAGCCTTCTTTTGTTATAAATCTTTTATAGTCTGTTTTTTGTGCGTCCTACTACCTTAATGCTTTGTCTTTTCCTTGTAGGTAGTACAAAATTGTGATGAGCTATTCGATCGCGAGGAGTTGTCAGCGGCACCAGACGTCGGCTGGCCTGACTGTTTTAACTCTGGAGTATTCGTGTTTAAACCCTCGAAGGAGACCTTCGAGCAACTAATCAAATTCGCACAGGAAAGAGGCAGTTTCGATGGTAAGACATAGTACTAATTTTTTGGTACAGTAAATGTACTTGTTAATAAGGTCAATTTTGCGACAAAAAAGTACAGTCTGATGTGCAAACAACTGTAGGTACATCAGTCTGATGCTTCATAATTCCTTTGCCTTCTTATTTCTAGGTGGTGACCAGGGTCTTCTTAACTCCTTCTTCTCAGACTGGGCACACGGAGATATCAACAAGCACTTGCCATTCCTTTACAATGTCACATCAGCGGCTTTCTATTCCTACCTACCCGCACTGAAACAGTGAGTATATATTGTCAAATAATATACTATACACTATACTCAAACACATACATATGACGACCTTATTGGTGTAGTGGTTCGCGCCCTGAACTTCTAAACCAGCGGTTGCGGGTTCGAATCTCGCAAGGGGCAAATGTTTGTGTGATGAGCACGAGCATTTGTATCTAAGTTATGGATGTTTATAAGTCTGTATATCCGTTATCCTAGTCACCATAGCACAAGCTCACGCTTAGTTTGGGGCTAGGTAAATGGTGTGTTTGTTGAAACAATTTATTTATTTATACATGAAGTAATATTGTCAACGAAAGGATTATTTTTGACCAATGGCGTGATATGACATAATCCTGCGTTATGATATGATAATAATAGGTACGTGAGATGTTGAGTTTATTCCTGCCTGGGTCAATTCAACCTTCATGGGTCGGAGTTTTTTTTGAGCCAAGCTGTAGATCTTATACTTAATGAGTTGTATTAAAAGCACGTAAGCAATAATTTGTTTTTACGAGTCTTTTTCCATCAATAAAGACTCGTAAAAACAAATTACTGTTTGACTATAAACCTACAGTTCTATTAGTGTATTTTGACATTCTATCCTCGAATACAAACATCGTATCTATTGGTCAGAGTTCAAATAGTTTTTATTGGTCCTTCGAGACGGATAATGACGATGTATTACGATCTGCCTTCCAGTTACGGGCAGGATCTGAAAATTATCCACTTCATTGGCATGGCCAAGCCGTGGCTGCAGCAGTTCAATTGGGAGTCTCGCACGGTGGACGCCCCTGAACACTTAAGAGGTCTACTACAGCTCTGGTGGGACTTATTCGTGGGACAGGTCCATCCTCAACTTGACGTCACTATGGTAAGTTTCTTAAGAAGTGTTGGTTTTATTTGTGTTTGTTTAGAGTTTATATTCGGAATGTGCTACTGTCTACACTAAGGTGTTTAAAAGACAGTTTTATGGCGCTAATTCTGGACAATTTTGACAGGGTATTTGAATTGAAGATACTTTATTTTTTTGTTCTTCGGCGAAGTACCTGATATGCTAGCAGATATGAGCTCAGGGTCCAGTCTGCATAGAGATTAAAGGAGTTGTACAAAATATAAACAGGACTTGATTTATTACAAGATACTCTATCTATATTCAATTTAGGAATATATACGCACACTGTAGTTTAGATCACACATAACATTGGTTACATCCAGGTGTAATATCGATTCCAGTATCAAATGTCTCATTGAAATCGATCCGATCACTTCGTGGTTTCGAGCTAGGAACCGCAAGTGCCTAAGACTTTATAAAGTCAAGTAAACCGATCCATTCTCCTCCCAACCTTTGATCTAATCACAAGTACATCATGTTTTCCAAGCGTACACAACAGGATTCTAATGTTTCAGAGGTGAGAGATTTAAAAAGTTAAAATTCCTGCTATTCAATGTTCTGTTGTAACAAATTCGTACAGTATTTCCTACAATCACAACAGAAAGATCTAGTGTTCAAGTTTAACGTTTGGCTTGTAAATAATATAGTGTAGCGAGTGACCCCTTAGTGACTAAACTTTACCGCTTGCACTCTGATGCTTTGTGCACTTTCGCTATTTGTCGCACATGTTTGATTTGACACTTGTAAATAAAACCTTTTCTCCAAAATACTAACATTTTCTAACGTTCCGAAAATTGGCTGTTGGTGGCTTCCTGCACGGTTTGGTAAATGTTTAGTTTTGGGAATTGAGTAGATGGTGTTGGTATTTTGGTGAAAACCACCGTGACAAAATAAACATACTAAGCTTGAAAACTTTCATATTTTTTTCTACCTTGTCTTCTGTCACTTCAAATGTTTATCGGAATCCAAACGAATCATATTTAACAACTTACAACTTTTATTTTTGGCCACATCAACTGAAACTGCCTGTATGTTTATTTCGTAACGTTACTGTATTAAACACTTTATAAGTGCTTGAACAAAGCTTTGCGCACTGTACGTTCATTTCGTTTTGTGCTTGAAGCTCGGTTCAAGTGTGTGTCTGCATGCATTGCCACTGAGACATTTTGTCACTTCAACCAATAGGTTGAGGTGCCAGATCCCACCCCGGAGTTACCACCACACGACGTCAGCCACCATTACGCGCCTGTCCTGGACCCAGAGTCTGAATTCCCATGGCACCACCCAGACGCACAGCCCAAGGACGATTATCACAGAGAAGAAATTGATTTAGATCACTTCCATGACCCATGGGAAATATACAGAGGCCAAATCCCACCGAATAAAGAAGAAGGATCCACTCATACCACCGTTTTAGGAAGAGTGGAGGATTACGAAGAGATGAGAAAGTATGCGTGGGAATACCAATCTTCGCACCAAGATTATAACCCAGTGCAATATTCCCAGGAATCTACATCTCATGATCATTATCAACCAGAACAGGCACACTATCAACAACCAGAGCATCACTGGGAATCTCACCCCCATGATCAAAGCACACATTATCAACATCAGTCAGATGATAATCATTGGTACCAGGAGCAACATCAAAATCAACAACATTACAAAAACCAATCAGATTACACGGATCACGAACAAAAACACTATTCTCATGAGCATCACTTCGATCACTCTGCTTATACCGCTAATCATCAACCACATCACTCTCATGAGCCTTATCACGAGCATTCTGATACTCATTCTGACCACACCCCTCACCACCACATTGTAAAACACCACTGCGAAAATTCAGATCCCATGTCTCATTCTCACACAAATCATCGAGTTGAACAAGTGCACCGGGTTAATATTGACCATGACTCAATATTGAATCTTCGCACATTGAAAGGCGATCACTCAGAGAAGGCGACGAGTGAAATGATGAACGGAGATATATCCGAAAGCGAAAGTGATTATTACGAGGATATAAGGCCAAGGCACCCTTACGATGGCTTCTATTTAAGGCACAGGTCTACTATAGACGCACTAGGCCGTAAGATCTGCACCCACGAGATCCCGCCGACACCGTCGCCGTCGATATCCCCGCCACCAGACCTTGATCCTGTCGAGAGTCCCCCCAATTTATTAACCGAAGAAACATTTGAAAATAACGAAGAAGAACATGTAAGTTTTCTTCTGTCTCTTAAAGGTGTATGTCTCTTATTGGTATGTATTTATTTTATGTGCCGATAAATATTTTACAAATTATAGTCATCCTGCAAAAAGGTAAATAAAGTTGAAGTGTATAAAGGCGTTCAATGTAGATTAGTTGCATGCGTTTAAGCTAAGAGATTTGCAGCACGTTATTTGCATTAACTTTTCATAATTTCCTACATTATTTAATAACCGACCCAACACCAAATTAAGTCTTCAAAACATTAATAACCCAGTAGGAAGGCTACGTCTTCCCATAAAGATTCTTTGTAAGACTGTCCATGTAAGACTGAGTTGGATTATATCAACATAAAACTAATATCTGAAAGCTTTGCGTAGGTATCTAATGTTGCTGGTAACAAATGCTGACATTTCCTTTTATGAGTAGGTACCTCTCAAACATAAATTTAAGCGTTCCTAACACTACGAGAGCTATATAACGTCACAATGACAAGTTATAGATCTTTCCTTCCTTTTCATTATTCACTGGGGATAAACCATTAGTAATGTCGGTTAATCAATTCAAAATGTTATATCCATTTCAGAGTGGAGTTGCCGGCAATCTAGCGCGAGTAACTCCTGGCGCTTCAGGGTCGCAGCGCGAGGCGTTGGACGAGCTGACCCGCCGGCAAGGCTGGGAAGCGGGCAACATCGACTACATGGGTGCCGACTCCTTCGACAACATTTGGGCAAAGATCTCGCAAACGCTCAGCCAGCCCAGGGTGTCGCCGCCTAAACAGCCGTCTCCCCCAAAAGAACCTTCGCCACCAAAAGAAGCACCAGCCCCACCCGTAGAAGTGGCCCAGGAGGCGACTGCGGTAGACGCCTCTGCGACGGCCACTGCCCCAGTTAAACAACAAACCCCCGTTGCGACTGAGGCTCCCAAAGCCCCAGCGGCCGAAGCCGTAGTTGAAGCACCAACAGTGACCACACAAGCGGCAACACCAGTGGAATCTTCAGCACCAGCCGAGGCGCAAGCGAAAGCTCCCGTTGAAGCTGAAGCAGCTCCTAAAGTAGACGCACCAGCCCCAGAAGCTCCGGCAGTCGAAGCGACCGAACCGGTTCCGGCCACTGAAATCCCGGTCACGGTCGAAGCGGTTGTCGCTTCCAAACCTCAGGAAGCTCCCGTTGATCCCTCAGATATTCCAGTCACGGTCGAAGCAGCCAGCGCGCCAGGTGAGGCTCCCTCTGAAGTCCCCGTATCTGTGGAGACGGCCGCCACTCCCGAAGTAGCAAAAGACGAGCCCCAAAAGACTGAGACACCCGCCCTACCACCTACCCCACCAGTAACGCCACAATCTACCCCAGAAGCTACTCCCGTTTCTGAGAGTGCCCCTCAAGTAGAACCGGTGGCAGCACTAACAGAGGTGTCTGTGCCCGCAACAGAATCAGCGCCCGAAAGTGCTGCCCAAGTAGAATCAGTAGAAACTCCGAAAGAGGCGGTTACTATTTCCGCGTCTGAACCCGTTTCAGAGAGTGCTCCTAAAGCAGAGGCAGAAATCCAGAAAGAGGAAGTTTCTGTTCCCGCGACTGAGAGCGCACCCGCTGTGGAACCAGTAGAGTCTAAAAAAGAAGAACCGTCCGAATCTGCGGCCGCGCCCGCACCAGCGTCCGAGAACGCTCCTAAAGTAGAACCAGTAGAGAGTCCGAAAGAAGAGGTTTCCGCGTCCGAATCCACACCCGCCTCAGAGGCTCCCAAAGTAGAAACCCAGAAAGAGGTTCCCGCGTCCGAATCCGCCTCAGAGGCTCCCAAAGTAGAAACCGAGAAAGTGGAGGGGTCACCCGCGTCCGCACCTGACTCAGATAGTACTCCCAAAGTAGACACCCAGAAAGAGGAGGTGCCCGCGCCCGCCTCAGACGTTCCCCAACCCGTAGAGACTCCAAAAGTCGAGGCTCCCGTAGAAGCGCCCGTAGTTCCCGAGGCCCCAGCGACTCCGGCTTCGCCTATCGCGGAGCCGGGCGCTACGCCTGAGAAACCTTCGCAAGTTCCGTCCCCGGTGGCCTCCACAGATAGCCCGCCGTTAGCCAATACGCCGTCCAAGGAAGAGGCCCCCGCGCTCCCCGCGGCCAAATGTAAGTAAACCTAGACAGCGATGGCTAACGGCTTTGCATTCAGACCTCACCGAGTTCATTTGCAGTTTTCTCTAGTCTTCCACTAATCATAGTTTAGCTGCATCTCTGTTACGCGGACACCGTTGTTCCCACGATACGGTGTTCCCGTAGCGATGCGCTCATGTTTTTCTTTTGTGCAGTTTGCGATGTTTTGGTTTTATTTTAATTTACTGAGCATACGTTTCAAAATTCGTTGTATTTCACCCAGCTACCGAGGAGGCAGCGCAAGAGACGAGGCTTTGATAGATCAGGTAATAATAACCATTGTTTTTGGACCTAGCTCAACCTCCATCTTACATTTTCAGCATTTTGATTTCCTCTCTATCGTCGCACATTATCTAAAATATCTGCTAATTGTAGGTTCTCCTAACAGAGGTTGGGTTGCGCCCAAATGATCCAGTGAGTAGGGATGTTGGTCGATGGCTCATTACGCTAAATCTGACACGGAATGAGAAATACGACAACCTCAAACACCGGCGTAATGTGTTTTTCGATAGCTATCAGATTTGCTCTGACGGAATTGGCGAATTACTTGAAACTCACTTACTGTATCACTTAAAACTCCAATTTTTTTTCTATAATGAGATTGACGGACAGAGCAGAGACGATTGCGCATGATACGTGATGCACTCAGAGGATATTGCAATTTGGTTACAGAACCGAATCGCAATATCCCGAATTTTGTTTTATTTGCTTCACATGACTCTCACACATTGCAAGGATCATTATTCAGCTTACCCAGCGCAAAACACTGTCTTTTACACATAAATGCCAATTGATACCTGAACTGAAACTCTCGCCAATCGTGAATTCACGTTATAATCTTGATCGATCCATAATAATATAATGATACCACAATAATACTCCTTGTAATGAACATTCGGCTTCGGATCTGCGCTCAACTTACAGTCTAACTTTCCGCTTGCATCGTTTCTCGTTAACACGTGGCTATGTTTTCCCTCGACTTTGTTCCAGGCCCTAACCGAGCTTGCTCTATAATGTGACCGCCATACTAACGCCACATCTAATCGAACGAGAGAATAAGGGCGGGATTGATTGTGTAGCGGAGGAGCGTCGCAAGGTGGGGAAGCTGCAGCTGAGTCCGCCGGCCGTCGCCGACCCGCTGCCTACCCCGGACAGCGAGCTCGAAGACGCAGCGACTCTCGCGCAGTCGATCATCGCCAGCGAGCTACGCACGCCAACCGTCACCGCGCCCGATACCGCCGACCCCGCCTCGCCCCCCCTCCCGCCGCAGGAGAAGCGCCTCTCGGTGGAGGAGCCCGAAGTCCCCACGCCGCCTATCTCGCTCGCACAGATCGGCGTCAAGCCCGCGCCTAAGGCCAAGCCGACCATCGCGGCCCAAATTGAATCGTCACTAGCAGAAAAGTCTGAGCCCGCTTCGACCGCTGAACAACCCGCGAGCGCCGACCAACCGGCGCCGAAGAAGAAGGTAGTGAAGAAAGTTAAGAAAGAGGGCGCCACCGCGGCCGGCGATGCGCCTGTTCCGCCGCCGCGTAAGAAGGAAAAGAAACCCAAAGAGAAGTGAGCGCTCGCGCCTTGCTCCCTAGTTCCTCTGTGCCATAATTTTTAGCCTTACCTGTCTAATGTTAACGTTTATTTAATTTTCGTTTATATGCTTTTATGTACTGCGTAATCTTTATGTTAGGATTAATTTATGTCGTCATCACACGTCCATGTAATACACTTTTGTTTGTTATACTCTTTTTATATGTTAACTAATTACCTATTTAAAACTTTTATTTATAACAGTTTATGTATCTATTTCAGTTTTAAATTGATTACCAAAGGATGAATCGTATTTATTTAAACGAAGTTTTTATGTAATTTTTGTATTAAAATTATATTTTGGAATACTTAGAAGTTCGTTTAAATTATGAATGCCACTAATAAAGCAGATAAGCACGGTTGCACAGCTAGTTCTCTTTTTCGCTGAACTCAAATCTTATTTATAAATGTTCATGAGGTTTCTCTATTTATTCACAAAACTAACACTGGCTCGTCCACACACAATGCACAGCCATCACAAGTCCACGTTCGCTCTCGGCTCTCGTGTCCATCTGAACAGTGTATCCGAGACAGTGTCCTATCTATTTAGTAGAGATGCGCCGAATATTCGTTTGGTATTCGGCGTATTCAGCATTTTTTTCACTGAATTATTCGGTTTAAGTGCCGAATATATTTGGTTTGAGTATTTCTATTTTCCTAGCTACTGAAAGACAAGCTTCTTATGTAAGATTTATGTTTTTTTATAAGTTACAACCACGGTAAAGTTAATATTTTAACTTATTTACTTTTTACTCTTGCAATGTTTTAAAGCAAAGTGACAGCGCAGCGTGTGCGCGAGTGGCGGGCGGCGAGGTACGGCTCGCTCGCAACTAGCCAGCAGCGGCGACAGGCGGCGTGCATGTTTGAAACTGTTTACGCGGAAATGCAGTGTAATGGTAAACCGAATAATTCGGCCGAATATCCGGTTCGGTAAAGATTGAACCGAATAGTATTCGGTTATTCGGTGAAACCACTATTCGGCGCATAGATCTCTACTATTTAGGTACCTATACAGTGTGCGATTCAATTCATCAAATGTTATCGACAAAAAATGTAGGTACCTAACTCCCCTCTTGAAATGGCAGCCATTTTAAAACTTATAAGAAAACTTACCCCAAAAAGGATTTTTTTAATTGTGCGTGGGCCGTGTGTACCTATATTGATTTAAAAAATTAAAAATAGTAACCCCTTTAGCCTAGGTAGTTTTTCGGGTTCCGTACCCAAAGGGTAAAAACGGGACCCTTTACTAAGCCTCCGCTGTCTGTCTGTCACCACTCCAGGCTGTATCTCATAAACCGTATTAGCTAGACAGTTGAAATTTTCACAGATTATGTATGCCGCTATAACAAAAAATACTAAAAACAGAATA
Organism: Pyrausta nigrata; assembly: GCA_949316185.1. NCBI lineage: Eukaryota > Metazoa > Arthropoda > Insecta > Lepidoptera > Crambidae > Pyrausta > Pyrausta nigrata. The sequence continues at coordinate 5,627,321 of OX438937.1, forward strand.
AAAATAATATTTAAGGGGGGCTCCCATACAACAAACGTGATATTGTTGCGGTTTTTGCTCTACATTAATAACGGCAACTATAGTATTTGATTTGATTAGATTAAAATGTTTTTTATTGTCTTTATCTTATCTTAACTAAGAACAATCAAATTTTTTAAAAGTAATTTGTTTTAAGTAAATGCTACAGCGCGAGAGTAATTTTTATTTTGCTTGGCTATTTAAGCGACAAGCATGACGTTTTGCCTGAACGAGACGAACTCAGGTTTAGAGTAAAAACCTTCAAGGTATTTTGTTGGACAATCATTCCTAGTGATATACAAATAAGGATTATAATTTTATTGGAAAATTAAAATACTTGGAAGGCTTAAAAGTATTTTCTTAGATTAAACGATTAAGTTCCTTATTCTCAGGCTGCTAAGTATCAAGGGCCCAAAAACTTATTTCTTATACGGGGCGGGTGCGCCTGCCCGATAGAGACGGTGCGAGTGCGTACGAAGTAAAATACCTTGAAGGTCTTGCAAGTATTTCGGGGCTGGAACCTGGTTTACGTACTTCGAAGCAGAAACCTGGTTTTAAAACCTGGTCGCGTAAATACGCTTCATCCCTTGGCTATCATTCGGTATTTTGCATTTATTCCCCGTGCGCGCTTAGGTACATATGTATTCCTCAAATTTATTTAGATAATAAAACACCTCTTACAACATGGATCTTGAGGCACGATTCTTATGCGGTGAGAAAAAGTTCACACTCGTAAAATTGCATACATTTTTACGAATGTGAACTTTTTTCCACTGAGAATCGTGCCCCTGCCGTCTTGTCATTTCATCGATCTACGACGACGTGTACCTGGACGAAGTTCTCATCATCTTCCTTGTCAACGAGGCCCCTACCAGGACACCCTCCGAAACCCACCCTCATCAAGCCGACAAATGACACTGACATATGTTGGCTAACAATTGTCAAGCGACAGGCGACGTGTGACAATTTAAGAGAAATATTTTCTATGTAAATTGTAAATAAGCCAAGCATTTTTGTGACAATTGTCGGCATCTTCAATTATTGAATGAATGAATTGTGTTGTGAAACAGGAATATTTTTTACAACTGGACATATTTGTAGAATTATCGGGAATTTGACAAGAGGACGGAGCTGTGTCTGTCTTGCGTGACAATTGTAGTGTTTTCGCCGTACAAACAAAAGGACACGGCTGTGATAGCGATTTAGACGGGTTCTCATACAGAAGAAATAATAGAGAACGAATAAATATTTTAATTGAAATCAGTAAATTTGCAGTCAAAGAAAAATAAAGTAACTGCACCAGTCGTTCCAATGATGGCCAATTTTCGAAAAAACTGCAAAAGAAGAAAAATTAACTTTATAGGGAAAATTAAACACTTATTGATAAACCATAGTAAACAGTCACCTTGCCAAAAAAAAAATGACGTTTGTCATTTTTACACTTGATATTTGTAACGTGGCGAGCCCTTGATTAGAACGCGGTGGAGAATTTATGAAATTAGTGGTTTTTGTGATGAGTATTTATGTATAACTTTTCATAATAAAATACGGGCTTTTGAGCTATATCTTTTTTATATTTAAGGTAAAATACGTGAGAGACGAATGAAACTAGAAAATACAAATATTTTTGTTTTGTAGACTTCGTAAATTGAACTGACTATTACTGGATGCGATACGATACGGATGATATTGCCAATGATGGTCTAATTGACCATGGCACAATAGGGTTTTCAGCTTTTTTATCAAATTTGGAATATTTGTTCCTGGAAACCAATTCAAATTTTATCCAGCAATGGTCATAGTAACCATTATTAGGGTGACCATGACTGGTGACATCATCTCATTTAATTTGATTTTAATATATATTTTTTTAAGATTGTAAGATTTTAAGCTCAGAATTATAAATAGCTCGTAAAAAAATTTAATTATTTCTTTAATAATGAATATTTAAGCTTATGAATAACAGAGTCTAAACAAGCTTAGTGACCATAATTGGGGCTGACTATTATGGGAGCAAACCATAATGGTGGGTCATTATTGGCTCTGTCTACACCAACTTTTCTAAGTTAATTTTTGACTTTGCCTTTAAAGACCATACCAATTTATGAGTCTTGGTATGTGCGGAAATCCTGCTTTTATCAATATCAATAGTTTTGAAACAGATCTAGTTTTAATTAGATAAAAAGGTCAAAAAATAAAATTAAAACACCTTAAACTGACCATGACTGGTGCGTACATAAAATAGGTAAAATATTGTTAAATTTAAAATAAATAAAATAACTTAAAAAATGGTTTGATAACTTTTGTAACAATTGGTGAAAAAGGGCCCTGACGTGCTGCTGACTGTACTCCTAACTCCTACAATGTGAGAGACTACGATTTCTGGACGGTATACCGTTAAATACGTTACCGTTTAATTCTTTTTTTATTTGGTCTGAGATTGAAGTTTATAAACTTCAATCTCAGACCAAATAAAAAAAGCAAGACGGAACGCGCTCAAACAATAAAGCTGGGAACAAATTATCTGACGCGTCCGTAAGTCGCGGCTGATGGACGCGGCTTAACAATGTGCACGCTTGTAGGACGACGGGTCTTCGGACGTCTGGCCAGTCATTTCAGAAAGAATTGTTAACTGGAAAACATGTCAAGCAGCGACAGTGAGGACGATTATTTAGCGGTAGCTGCGCTGTGTTGTCCGCCAAAAAAAAGAATAAAAAGGAGTATTTGGGTCCACAATATTAATAAAAAACGATTACAGTTTGGTGAATTTCACACCTTGTATCCTGATTTACAAAAGGACGAGAAACGTTATAAATTATATTTAAGAATGAATGAAGATCAATTTATGTTTCTGCTTAGTCTAATTGAAAATGACATTGAGAAACAAATGACACAGTTTCGGACACCAATATCTGCAAAGGAACGTTTAGTTGTAACTTTGAGGTAGGTGAATAATAAAACAAGTACTTTATCTAATTTTCTTATTTATTTGTTCTATTTACGCTTTTTCACAATTAAAAATTCTAGTAGCTTTTTTGCTGGACCTTCATTTACTTCATTTGTTTCTTCTGGGATTGAAAGTTCAATAACAGAATCTTGTATCGGCTGCAGCGGTTGAGAGATATATTGGGTGCATGGAATTTGTGAACTAGAAAGTTGGAGTATGTTAGAGTACATAGGCAAGGAAGACTGTTGAGTCTGAGGAGATGAATGTGATTGGATCTGAGGAGGAGTGGGTGAATACAGCGGTACGTACGAAGACGAAACAGATTGTTGAGTGAGAGCAGAGAGTGACTGGTAGGCATTGTGAGGTGAGAGTGAAGATTGCGGTACGTATGAAGGTGAAGCAGATTGTTGAGTGAGAGCAGAATGTGACTGGTAGGCGTTGTGAGGTGAGGGTGAAGATTGCGGTACGTACGAAGGTGAAGCAGATTGTTGATGTTGAGTAAGAGGAGAGTGTGCTTGGTGGGCATTTTGAGGTGAGGGTGAAGATTGCGGTACGTACGAAGGTGAAGCAGATTGTTGAGTGAGAGCAGAATGTGACTGGTAGGCGTTGTGAGGTGAGGGTGAAGATTGCGGTACGTACGAAGGTGAAGCAGATTGTTGAGAAAGAGGAGAGTGTGCTTGGTGGGCATTTTGAGGTGAGGGTGTAGATTGCGGTACGTACGAAGGTGAGACAGGATAATCACTTAAATAGGGAGAAGATGTACGTCGAACGATCGGCGATGATGACGGCGTTGATATTATTGACGATCTACTGGAAGAAGCAGAAGGTTCTATAGCAGATGTTTCATATCTGAGTTCTATTTCATGAACCATTTTCATTATGTTAAACTGTAATTGAATTTGATCTAGTTTGGGGAACTTCTTCACTTTTTTGGCCATCGTTTCAAAAAATAAGTCAATATCATCTTTTTCAGATTTATTCAGTGTCCTTGTTTTCATTATGTTTAATATTTGTTCCTGGTAATTGTTGTTATCTTTCCGTTTTTTTTTGTTTCCTATTGTTCTCGTTTGAGTCTTCGTCGATTGGACCTGAATTTTGGTCTTCATCGCACCCATCAACATTAGACACCGTGTTCCTATGTGTCATATAGGGTAATAAAAAAGACATTTCTTCTTCAAATTTCCATTTCTTCCAGTTTTTTACTCCTTGGCCCGTTACCGTTTTTCTTCTAGATATGGCGTGCACAAACGCATTTCGTAACAGGTTCCATTTAGTCTTGCATTCTGAAGCTGAAAAAAAAGAATTATCATTACTAATCAGTTTATCTTACCTATATTAGACATATGAAAGTATGAATAACTACGGAATGGAGAAGCACTTGGCCGGTAAATTTTATAATTTTTACTTTTTCAGGTTTTTAGCCACCGGAGAATCATTTCGATCGCTGGGATTTAGATATAGAATGGGATTTAGCACAATAAGAACTATCGTACTCGAGGTAACTATGGCTATTTGGAAAAATTTTAAAAACATTTTTATGCCAAAACCTACCAAAGAAACGTGGAAGCAAATAGCGAAAGCATACAATGACAAATGGCAGTTTCCTAATTGTGTCGGCAGCTTAGACGGCAAGCATGTTATGATGTTTTGCCCTAATAATGCAGGAACGTCATTCTACAATTATAAAGGCCGACACTCTGTCGTTCTTTTAGCATTAGTTGACGCTCATTACAAATTTATTACAATTGATGTTGGTGCCTTTGGACGTAATAGTGATGGTGGTGTGTTTGCCGAGTCAAAACTGGGAACTTCATTGGCGAATAATACTGCAGATATACCAGCAGATACACCATTAGAAAATGGTGGTGAACCCATGCCACATGTCATTATAGGAGACCAAGCCTTTCCATTAAAACGATATTTAATGAGACCATATAGTAAAGAAGCTGTCTCCAATAACGCAAATAAAAAAAACTTTAATTATAGATTATCGCGTGCGAGGAGGACAGTCGAAAATGCGTTTGGAATTTTGGCAGCAAGATGGCGGATATTTCATACAGATATTGAAGTACAACCAGAATTTGTTGATAAAATTATTTTAGCTAGTTGTTGCTTACACAACATGCTAAGGAACGACGAAGACGACAATATTTTTTTGCAAGAACTACCTAATGGTGTACCAGATAACTTTATATCATTTGAAGGTGTTCGTCATAATTCTACACGAGCGGCATTTGACATACGAGATAAGTTTTGCAACTACTTTAGTTCCGAAACTGGACGTTTACCTTGGACAAATTAGAAAAAGGATGTGTTAAATATTTGGCTATGATTGTTGAGGTTGACACTATTGCATAATCTGTACAACGGACACAAAAAAATTTAGATAGGAACTGTCGTGAAACTGTATAATTATCAAATCGGATAGGTATACCTACTTTATTTCATAGACTTTAATTTGTCTTAAAAACAAAATCTTGATAAACAAAACGCACTTAATTCCCATCACTTCACCAATGTTTTCCATCGCACAAAAACTAAAAACAAATTTTTATGATGGATCAAAATGTAAAAGAAATATATAGGAATAATCTATTAAATATTTCCTAAAATGTGACACATTAATAATTTGTGCAACACGGCGTATTCTTTCTGCAAAAATCATAGCGAAATATTTTGTATAAAGTAATGTAAAATAAAGTTTTGATAACACTTACCTGTAGCGTTTAATTCACTACCTATTTGTTCCCATACTTCGTTTTTTAATGCAGCATTTTTATAATGCTGAAGTTTCTGATTATAAAGACACTCGTGGGCACGAACGCACTCTATTAATTTTTCTTCCATCGCGCTTGACGTGTCACCTACGCAGTTGGTTCGCTTATGACACTCAAATCGTCCGCGGACGCGTCCCGCTCCCCGTTCACACCGTCCGCGGACGCAAAAACATCCGGCTGGCCAGATTCTCTTCGGACGTCCAAAGGCTCAAGGACGGCATAAGGTCACGTCCGCAACTTATCACCGATAGTTTGCACAGCTACATAGTTATTGTACTAGCCAAATAAAAGTAAGGCGCGTCCATCAGCCGCGGCTTACGGACGCGTCTGATAATTTGTTCTCAGCTTAAAGTGAAGCTCACTGTGCAAATCTGTGTGCGTGACCAAATGTGTAGTACAGTGATTGCGATTGTGTGTACAGTACTTAAGTGATACCATCACTCTGAAAATAATTAACCCACAAACGAATGAAAATATTAAGTCTAGTATGAGACTCTTATTCTCACTCTGATTAAAAATTAATAACGGTAATTGAAATAAGTATTGCGCAATTTTAATTTAGCAAATGTATTTTATTTATTTAAAGAAACACCAGCACATAAATTACGTAATACTAAGCAAATGTTGTTTATACATTAGCCAAAACAGTTTCGTAAATTTTGTAAACTTGCAATAAATCAGTATGACATTGATAATGGTTGGAAAAAAGGGAATTGAAAGTTCAAAATTTGGCACCCTTACGTTCTCAATATACATAATATATATTTTTTGATAATTCCTTTATTGAAACCATTATTTAAAACTAAGCCTATCATGTAATATTAATAACAAATGTTTAAGTTGAAGGGGTCGTCGCTATTGGGCTACGACCGGTCCCTCAATTACATATTGGGTTTAAACTAAAAAATAAAACTTACATATTTTGCGCTGTCACTCGCCGGTCGCGCGGAGCTAGCCAGTGCGCCACTAGCTGACCGAGCGGAGCGGCAACGGCGCCACCCGCCCCGCCGACCCGCGTCCACATTGACTTTGACGGATTGTATCTTATTATGTAATATATTATTGCACACAACCTACTCGGCAATTTCAATTAAACGTCATGCTAACCTGACTTAAAGTGAGTCATTGCATCCCATGGGACGTAATGTTGTATGAATTTTCATTACGCCCCTAGGGAGGTAAAGTGATTTGAATTTCGAATACGGGTTCGTAGGCATGGTTCGTAGCCCGTCCCGCACCAACATTTTAAAATTTGAACCTGGAAGCCAGGAATTTTAGCACGAATGGAATTTAAAAAAGCGCGCGCTTCTTAAAAAAGAAAAAAAAACTATTCCTTTTTAAAAATTACAAACGACATCGTAAAACTGCCGAGTGACAAAATTTATTTGACACCGGAATCCATTAGACGTAAAGCCACTGGTATTGTTAATAATAATAATTTACTGCCAGAAAAGTCAAAGGATATAATAATATATAGATAAAATACGTTTTATGTAGTACATTTCTTTTATTGCCTCGTAGGATGTGTGAAAAGCAGAGTTTTGCCCTCGGGGATAAAAATGTCTTCATCTTGGGCGAGCTTTAATCCCTCGCTACACTCAGGCAGGATTCTACTTTTAACTCCCTCGCTATGCTCGGGAGTAAATACTAAACTCCCTCGCTGCGCTCGGGACTCTCAAATACTTCGTTACGCTCGAGATTCAAAATAACGCCCGTGACGTAAGACATCATCACTTTACCGCCTTGGTGAATAATCTACTATTTCCATGCCAAAATAATATTATAAATAGACTATTTCTTCCCGTTGTTTGGTGAAGCTAACAATAAAAAAATATGTAACCTAATCTATTCTATAATATTATAAAGAGGAAAGATTTGTTTGTTTGTTTGTTTATTTGCATCGAATAGGCTCCGAAACTACTGGACCGAATCAAATGAAATTTGGCACAGAGATAGTTTGAAACACTGGTAAGGACATATGCATTAGGACTTTTTGTCGCGATATAAAATCATCAGGGGGTGAAATGGAGGATAAAAATTTGTATGGAAAATCCGACTTTTGGCGCGGGCGAAGTCGCGGGGAACTGCTATGATGAAATAAAAACAACAGGTGTATTGAAGAAGTTTTATTAAAAATATATAGACAATTATTTAATAACCTTTGTGTTGGGTAAGTTCTCGATAACACTGTCTTTTCGAGTCCCAGTTTCTAGACACAGTTTCTAATTTAGATATGTGATGAAATCTAATGTTTGAATATTTTTCAATCACTGATCTGATTAGGTTGGTTTTATGATCCATACCAGATGAATTGTGTTCCAGATGTTCCATTTCTAAATTGGAGAATATATTTCGGTTCCCAATAAAGGTTTTTAAAATTTGAATGAAAACATATTTTGATTGATTTTCTGATTTTATCATGATGCCTTCCTTAATAAATTTTTTCACAATAATTTCGCATGTGCAACATATGTCAAACATATCTTTTGATGGAAAACTTAAGCCGCCTTTGTTTCTCAGTATGATCAATTTGTGAAAATCATGTCTTTCAGTTGACAACAGCTGTGATACACATATTTCACATTTTATAGCTCTTGTCAAGTAATGTACAACACCGCCAGCTATATAACCAACAATATATTTTGTCAAATCATTAATATCGGGAACATCTAATTGTTTGGCCATTTCTCCAACATCTTTTTGAAACAATCTTAGAAAAGAAAATGCAGATAATTCGTTACTTTCATCTTCGTCATGACGATATAAAGTAGATGTGGCATTTATAACCTGAGTTGCTGAAGAACAATTTAAAATAGCAATTTTCTCCAATGGCACACAATTACCCGAAGCCAAACATTTTAACTCTAGATGAGTCAATAGTTTCCTATAAATTCCTTTGAATTGTTTGACATTTGGGTTATCATTGTGCCCTCCGTGCATCCTAATTGATGCAAACAATATCTCTATATGGTCTTGGCTTAATTTGTAGGTTGGGAGATACAACAGTCGACGCTCGGTTTCAACTATACTGGTAAATAAGTGTTTAAGACTCACAATGTTCATAATCATGCCTATAAACCCCGCTTTGCACTTCGCTTCGACTACTGGCTTATAGAACCGCGTGATGACGAATATTTTCCTACCGCCCTTCATTACTTGTCTTTTCCTTAATACTTTGATTTGTAGCCCAGCCACATACTTTTGCACCTCATCTAAAAAGGCGTAAATTTGGTATTTATTTCCCATGTGAAGTGGTTTTTTATAGTCAAATTGATTCATTCCTCTAGTATTAAATACATCAAAATAATTATTTATCAAGTTTATGAAGTATTCAGTAGGCTTGGATTTATCAAAATCTGGTAGTACTAGATCTTCTCTGCATATTTTTAGTGCAATGGCAACGCTTCTGCTTAACAACTGCGTTGCCAATTTCACTTTCATAATTTGATTTTTAAATAAAACATGTTTATTTGTTAATTTGTTTGCTAAATGTAACCCTTCAGTATTTTGCAATTCGTTAAGTTTAACCAAGTATTCCCATTGTACCAGTTCACCGTTACCATCTAATAAATTTCTTTTTGATTCTAATTGATTTCTCAACAATTTGACCACGTGGCTGGGATCTAAAAAACAAGCTATTTCTGTATCACAACACGGATGTTTAAAAGTAGTTTTCATTGCTGCAACATCTTTTATATTGCATTGCTGTAAAATTTGTGCAGTGGCCATCGAATGTTAACGATACTACATCAACGCCTACTTCATAACATTTAGTCAAACACATTTTGATCAAATTGACCTTTTGTTCTCCGTTCAAATTATTACATAAGAAATACCCCAACGGGATTTTCCAACGCTCATTAATGGCTACCAGTAAAAACACAAATGCTTGGGAAGCTAATGCATCAGAATCAGAAGCACCGGTGCCCATGTCTACCAAACCTTGGTATTTCTTCCCGTCCCATATTTTTTGTTGCCGTAAAGCCATTTCATCAAAAATTTAGCAGCAGATTAATCGATGTTTACTTGTCTGTGATTTTTCTTTTAACGCTGTAAATGCTTCTGTAAAACCAGGTTCGCCTTTTATGTGCACATACCATTTCGACAAAGTTTTCGGATGCGGGAGGCATGTGTCAAATGAGTTTCTTACAAAATCATACGCTTTCGGTGAGTAGAAGTTCAGTGTCAGACAGAATTTTTTTATTGATGGAGAATATTTAATATTTTTTTTCAATTTCTTTTATTCATGGTGTTAAAAATATCAGCCGCTACAATATTTTCAGACAACTTGTTGTACGTATCACTATCGACATAATTTTTTTCTTGAAGTTCTTTTAATATATTTTTGAGTGTTTTATTTCTTTTTGTCAGTCGTCGTACTTTTTGATTTAGGCGCTTAATTTTTTTTCTACTTGTATTAACAATTTCAATATGCCTTCTTAACTGTTTCCTTAATTTACTTTTAACTGGAGTATCAAATATAGATTCTATATCTGAATCTTTTACGTCTAGCATTGGACTGCAAGGGCTATTTTGAATTAATGCTGGCAATTCGATTATTTGTGATTCCATTATGTTGCAGCTGGTGTCATCAGGGCTTGGCTTCTGAAGGTTTTTGTGACAGTTTAGCTGTAAATAATAATAAATTGTTTCAATAAACACACCAATTACTTAGACCCGAACTAAGCGCGAGCTTGTGCTAGGGCGACTAGGATGACGGATAGACGTACTTATATACTTTTATTATATACATGCATGACTTAGGTGCAATTGCTCGTGCTCATCACACAAACATTTGCCCCTTGCGGGATTCGAACACGCAACCGCTGATTTTGTAGACCGGAGCGCGAATCACTACACCAAGACACCGTCTTAGTGTAGTGATTGGTCAAAAAAAAAGTTAACTAAAAATCATTTAACTAAAACAAACACGATCTATTATTAGTTTAAGTATTTAATTAATTATACTCCAAAATACTTACGGTTTGCAAGTCAGACCCAGTGCACGTGTTTGAACCCGATGCACTGGCGTTTTCATAATATTTATTTTCGTTAGGGCTCAACATCTTGAAAAGTAATGAATATCTGATAAATAACCATTCAAATTATTTAAAAAAAAATTGAATGGTTGATTCGTGGATTTAGTTGTTTAAATAGCTTATTTTCAAAATCAAAAGTCAAAAATTATTTATTCAATTTAGATCAAATAATGCCACTTGATCTGCCTTTTCATCAATCTACTGCTTACAATTTTAATAATATAAAAGTGGTTTTAATTTGATGGCACAAATTTAATAATTCCAGGTTTTAAGTCCATGGGCTAATGCTATGGGATTGGTAAATCTGAGATATATTTGTTTCTTACACTAAGACCTAAACATAGACGAAACTCGAAATCTGCAGTGTGTAAACACTTATTTGTAAAAACTATAGAATGACAAATAATAACACAACATTCATTCTAATACGTGCAGTAGTTTTTGTGTGAAAGCGTAATCAACATCCATACATCCACACATCCATAATCACAAACTTTCGCGTTTTTAATGTTAGTAAGAAGTATGATTTATTGAACATGTTATTTGTAACCTACCTTTTTTGGTATTGCATCTTTAACTACACGACGAAGACCACATTTCGTTACATATAAATCATTATTTTCAAAGTGTGTAGAGCACACGACACTAAATTTTGAAGGCAGCCAACTTTCCTCATTTCTAGTGGTCCTAATCACTTCAATCCATTTATTCTTCCAGTTCGATTCTCCTGGAAACCTGAAGAACAACCAAATAACCTTACTCTAGTATTTTTATAATTTAAAGTTACGGAAATAATTAATTGCTTTACTATAACAGCAAAAATATTAGTATAAAATTTGTTGGCACCTACCACCTCTATCAAAACTACAAATATAAGTAAATGATAGCCGCCTAAAAATTACCCCACATTTGTGGGTAAACTTTTCGGACGGAATATTGGTAATACTGACTGCATTTGTTGAGGTCTTGTGTTTCAAAAACGTAATTGTAAACATTTAGGAATAACATTGCAATTATCAAAGGTATCTATTACTTACTTATGAAAAGTAATTCCAGAGTGTTTCTTCTGATCAACTGAGTTGTTTTTGCACGATTTTATCACGCACGACGGCATTGTTAATTATTTTATGAACGGGTGGTAGCGCGACTATTACGCCAGAAGTTTGACAGGGCACTGACGCGCAGTCGGCTTCCTATTTCGAATCCGGCTTTCTATTGCCGGCTACACTTCTTTAGTACGTGACACTACGTCTTCCTTTTTTTATTTGGTCTGAGACTTCAATTTGGATCATCGAGTCCAGGCAGACGGAGGCGCGGCAACCACTACTACCCGTAGTAATAAATAAATGGATACAAAAAACCGGTCAAGTGCGAGTCGGACTCGCGCACGAAGGGTTCCGTACCATTAACTTAGGTACAACATTAGACAGTATAGGCAAAGAAAACACGTTTGTATGGGAGCCCCATAAAATTTGTTTTTTTACTTTTAATTAATTTAATTATTTATTTTTAAAGTGAATTACAACATAATATTTTGTGAATATTTTATGCGTCTGCCTGTTGCCGTTATCAAAAACAAGCAAAAAAAAACTGTAAAAAAATGACGTTTTTGTATGGGAACCCCCCTTAAATATATATTTTACTCTGTTTTTAGTATTAGTTGTTATATCGGCAACAGAAATACATCATCTGTAAAAAAATCAACTGTCTAGCTATCGCGGTTCATGAGATACAGCCTGGTGCCAGACAGACACACAGACAGGCAGACCGACAGACAGACAGACAGCGGAGGCTTATTAATAGGGTTCCGTTTTTACCCTTCGGGTACGGAACCCTTAAAAGGGAAACCTGATCAAAAGCAATTAAAACTCTGTTCTTAATAAATACTTATTTTGGCTAAACGTAGCGCGTCTAGTTTAATAATTGATTAGTTAAATAAAAAGGGCTTAATCAGCAATTATTAATTCGACGACCGGCTTGGTGGTTCGAGCATCAGACTTAGACACCAGAGGTTGCGGGTTCAAGTCCCGCAAGGACCAAATGCTTGTGTGAGATGAGCACGAGCATTTGTACCTAAGTCATGGATGTTTATAAACGTACATATTATTTTAGGCTAGGTAATAGGTGTTTGTTAAAACAATTTATTTATTATTGCAATGTACTCGTATTCAATGTTTTTCACAAAATACTCTTAAAACTTGCAAGGGTTACCAAAACAAAAAAAAGAACAAAAAGGATTACTCCGCGGCGGGGAATCGAACCCCGGTCTCCCGCGTGACAGGCGGGGATACTAACCACTATACTACCGCGGATTTAGTAACACAAGTGAAATTAACATACACATCCAATACAGACAAAATCAAGAGGGAAAAAATGCTTTTATGTACACGAAGCGCCATCTGTTTATATTTTATAACTTAAAGCACACCTAGATGGCGTTACACGACACAAAATTACATCGTATCCATGATCGTATCTAGCTTTACTAATTAAATTTATTGAACAAAAACATTTATAATTAATTCAAGAAAATTTTTTTGATCGTTTTAACGAGCTTTAACTTATGGATGTAATAAATCGCTACCACGGACAAGTCATATTATTCTTCTAGGGAAAATAGGAAAACGTTCACCCCCACATACAAAGTACTAACTTTACGTAGGTAGGTAAGTACTTATGACTTACTTAAGTAGGTAGGTAGGTAGCTATTATCCTATATCCTATACATAATTTATCTTAAGTAGGTTTTATCTAATCACGGAAAGGAGTGCAGAACTGCCGATGCAGAGTTGTTTAATCTAACAAGAAATTTAAAGCGAGAAACTCAGTAAGTAGATCTTACAGGCAAGCTTCGAGGATCATAAGACCATCAGGCATCCCGAATTCCCAATAACAATTGATTGCCTGGAGAAACACGATACTTGAAAGAAAAATGAGGATGAAAGCAAGTTTTGTCGAAGCGAACTTTCAAGCTTGTTGCGTGTTTCTCGGCGCGATTTCCAGCAACTTACAGCGCCTTATTTTTTTTAAGCGTGTAAAAATGAAAACGGACTGTTTTGCGTCCCGAACCGAAGCTTTCTTCTTTGTTTGGGGATAAAGGGGCCAGGTAACTGAAAATATGGACAGTCCCGTTCAAAGGAGACGGAAATGGTCAGACGGTTTAGTTAGGTAGATAGATCGGAAACAAATTAATAATTGAGAATTATTGAGATTCTAAAATTTTATTCAGAACGAACCAAACTTTTTTCAATTTGCTATCGCAGTAAAGCGCCATCTATTGGGCTTTGCTATGTTTCATTCTCGCCCTGCTTGCTTTTTCTCGACGCTCGCACGCAAAGCCATTCCGAGAGTTCACTACTACAACCACAGGGGCTGTGGCGCCGCGCCGCACAAAATGCAGAGAGAGAGAAGAGAATGAACGAAAACGAACGAACGAAACAAAACAATAACCAGTTTGACGAAAACCGTGTTCCGGAGAGGTGCTGTCGCGCTCTTCTTTGCAGAAATGTTCAGATTAACAATGTTTATAAACATAATTCGTGAAGATATCTAAACTTATACCCCTATCCATGAATAAAATTTAACTCTATTCGATATCGGCTCCCTAAATCGTGAGTTTGTTTAGATTTCCTCGTGGATTTGTACGTTTTATTCGAGTGTGTAATCTTGTATCGGGGAGAAGTCAGCATCGTCGATTTCGTTGAACGGTGGATGAAAATGTAAATAAGTGATGAACTAAGGACTGAGGATAGTCTAAAGTTTGAGGAAATAGTGGACTATCGGAACAGTGACAATGAGGTGGTTTGTGTTGATACTTTTTGTGCCAATGTGCTTTGCACATCTCAATGTTTACCTCAGCAGCGCCGAAGTATGGAGATTGTTGGGTAAGTTTTTTGAAAATTTTGACGGTTTAACGTTGAATATGATATCTAATCGTTGCACTTGCTTATCACTTTGTTTATAATACGATGTTAGATTTTGATATTACGAGATAAAGTACCGGCTTTGATCGATTAGTTAGGTACTTGCAAACGCACCGGTCTGACAGCTGTTGATTTTTAAGTACTTTTCCTGTCGTAACGTACCTACCTAGTACCTACTAGATACCTATCTACGTTCAATATTTAGGTAAGGTTAGTTCTCAATTTAGACAGGTAAGTATACCCTAATGTTTATTTGTAGTAATGAAATAGGTAAACAAAACAAGAAAATAACAAACAACCTAGTTAACTAGGTAAATGGTATTCGTATTTAAGTCTAAATCAAATTTAACTGTGATTGATTAAAACAACATTCTCACCACATTCATTTCTATGATTTGAGTTACCTAGGTATTATCAGTTATTAGTCCAAGTGAATTGTAGTTCGTAGGTATCTAAATAATGAATAGATTTTCTTGTAAACAGAAAGTACACCTAACCTAACAATAAGTGCTAATTTGTAAATTAATAAATTCATTATTTATTATTATTTAAGGAGTTTATTTCCTACAAATAGATTACTGCTTACAAATTGCAATAGTAAAAGCTAGCATACTAACAAAATAGCTTTCAAAATTCAAACTGATGTCTGGAAAACGATGCTATAGGTAATAGCTTTCAAAATAATGAGAACATGTAAGGTATGCTATCTTAGCTTTGGCAATAGTGATAGCTTTCATGTTTGTTAGTTAGTTCAGTTCAAGTCATCCGTATGTAAGATAGTTCTAAAGTTCACATTGTACTGTATCTACCTATGGAATTGGCAGAAAGTACGAGTACTAGGTACTAGTTGCTAGCACATCATCACATTCATCACACATGTGCTTACATTTTTTTTGCAAATTCACCCCTATAACGACTGCATAAGATGTTGCACAAGATTGGAAGGTTTAGCAAGTGCTTAAGTAAACACTGCCCCGAGTGTTTAAGCTCTTGCTAAACCTTGCGATTTGTAGGAAACCTAATTAGGAAATCGGAAGATGTACCTAATTGAAGGAATTAACATGTTGGTTCCCGGCTCTTAGTTCTAAATTGTCTCCCATTTAGGTTTCTTAAAAATCGGATAGTGTTATACCTAGAACCTAGTAGGTATTGTGCTTACCATGCTGTAATGTAGTGCTGTCTGTACCTACCTACCTACCTGGCACCGGCACCTACGAGTATCTTTGGTGCTATAAAACCTATGATAATTTTTATAATTTAATCAATTACTTTGCAAATTTGCGTTGTCAGTCGACGAATCTTTGTTGTGCTTGCTGCGCGAGTGAGCTCGCGTTCATTATGCCTACCTATTCGGGAGTCAAGCCCATAAAATCAAAGATCATGAAAGTTGGTCCAGCTATTCTTGTCGCCTGGTCTACCTAAATTTAATTGTAACCTATAACTTTACGGATGATAGCACATCAAGGTAAACACTGCCGTATCTTATGCAGTTGTGATAGGAGCGATTTTTCAAAGGAAATGTGTAGTCGTTTCGTGGGTGTCTGATATGCTGGCTGGTAGCCAAAACTGATAATGTAGAATAGTGATTGTTATTCAACTGTTTCTTTACAGTAACTGCATAAAAATCAAATAAATACCTAGTTTCCTCTCATATTACTATTGTTGACACAGCTATTGAATACACACTTGTTTCTTGCAAGTCAAACCTACCGGTAACCTAGGTAGATAATATTTTCCTTAGATTTTATGTAGGCTAATTGAGATCCGTTAATTAGGGAATACACTTTACAGCTACATTTACTAAAAGAACTGCTTATCTCGGGTAGGTACCGCTACACCACAAGCACTGCCTGACTGACGTCTTTGTGAAATCATAAAAGGAGCCTAATCCCCGACTTTAATTAGAAGAACGTCACAACTAAACCTCATCGGCGCTCACAGCTTGTCACATGTCTTTGGAATAAGCCAAAGTGACAGATTTGAAAGGGCCCGTGCGCCAGGTAATGGGCTTAGCGATGTGACGCTTACAATATGCGTTTTTGTGCGTACCCCATTGTGGTACCTGCGGGCATAGACTGCGATCCATCTTTGTCAACGAGCGAGCCATCTGCCTATTGTTCTTGCCTAAAAATTAGAATTATAATGAACAAAATAAGGAACGGCCGGGACACATCGCCTCGTCCTTGGGGCAGTGAATAAACGACTTTAGTGATAAAAGCATTGATTTAATATTAAATCAATGGATAAAAGCTGCTACAATTTTTCAACATTCTACAGTCAGCCATTTAAATTGTTTATCTTCAAAATATATTACAATCAGTCGTCATTGGATCTTGTAAAACAAACATGTGTTTTAAGAGGGTGCGGCTTATTATGAAACATAATTTATTGTTGACATTATGGATATTAACATATCACGGATCTTATGCGTTATCAGGTAAAATTTCCATCTTGTGAGTGTATCTGGCTGGCCGATCGTCTCAGCAGGTATTGTAATTTATTTGAGACGACATTTATGGAGTCGCTATGGAGCTGAGCCAATAAACCCGACGGCTAAAACGTGTATTCCAACACCGAAGTAAACATTTTATCTCCTCGCAATTGGATATTGGAAAGAGAAATAATCGCGAATAACTTTGTCACAAATGGTAATTTACAAGCAGTGGCATTTGCGTACATATCGAACCTTATTAGGTTGTTCTGTCGGAAACAAGATCAGTTTATAGCAGATAGCAAAACGTAGTTCGTGAAAGGTTTTACCTATTAGAATTCAGACGGATAATATCACCACTGTTTGGGTTTGGTAGTAGCTAGCAGCAACCTCATAATTCAACACTCCGCAGAATTAACTAGCACGTTAATTTAATCGTAAAGTGTTACCCGATACCGTCTGTGGTGCCCAGATTCCTTGGACCGGCGGGGCGGTATCAGACGACAGCGTAGTTTATGGTCAACCACTATCGTTCATCTGAATTCTTACCATTAGAGCAGGGACTAAGTGGCAAGGACAAGCGTTTGCAGAAAAAACAATACCCTAATTGGTCTGCTTGCAAATGAATTTTACCTGCTCGGAAGTTGCTCAACTCGACAAAGAGATCTGGGTAAACAATGAAAGCACAGCTTTAAATGAAATCGATGAAATATCCTTCGCAATGAAAACCAAATACAGTTTAGAGTGGATGCCATAAAGATTAATGTCAGGAGCATAATTGAGCAATAACTCAATCGCTCACTGCTTGCTTTTGTACCGAATCTTGAAACATGCTAAGAAAGGTGCCCAAGCGCATTGTTCCACGAACACAGCCTCGCGGCAGGGAACGTGGGCGCAAGGCAACGCCGTTTCCTTGATACAGCTGCTGCGATAATTTCAACGAATATGCTCGTAACTGAAATATGATCCACACAGTAGGTACAACTCTCAAAACAAAACAAATGAAAGCCATGAATCATGATGAAGATAATGACTGGCAACCACAACATAATTTACCAGCAAATTGCTCATTGGAATGTCCAAACATGGATTAAATTTTACATTACGTTTGATTAGAAAAATAATAGAGAATACATGTAACAGTACAGCATCCGTGTAAAGAGATCTTCAACCCAAGTTTTATGTTTCACGGCTAGAACTGCGGTGGGCGACTAAAAAATCGAACGCAAGTAACTTGATACTTGAATAACGTGTAGGGTTTCGTCTAGACACCGTAACCTCTTCACACGGTTACCGGTACAGTGTCGGGGCTGCAATATAACATTCTCTAATTGTTATCGTTATAATCACGTATACACTCACTGACTAACTAGTCCGACATAGCAAAGCCATGATTTTATAATCTGCCTCGTGCATATCAGGTTGACTTTTGCTTTTAGCCACTATCCCTCGTTTCCTAGTCTTATCTCTTTGCCTTATCTAAAGGACGATCTTATTTTTTCATCCAGACCTATGCTAACATTATCAGTTCCACGTACGTCTACGTGTAAATAGTCCTGTCTCGAGGCTTATCCTTTGCATCCGGACCTTCATCTCCAGACTTTTTTACTTTCGAATTGGTGCCACCAGCCTAAGAATGAAATAATGGAAATGCTACGAATAGATATTGTTATTTTAATAAATACTATTAATGCCCTATTCAGAGAGTGGCACTCGGCTCTCACCCTCGACGTCGTTTAGAGAATTAACAATGAAATATTTCAATAAACAGCTAGCGATGGCGCTATATAAATATGGGCGCGTCCTTCTCAAAAATATTTTTTATGTAAATACTCGTTGACACGCTGATGATGTGGAGTGGGGCCTAAATAAATTTAATTTCACGGCCGGCCGGTTACTAGCCGAGTTCTAATCTGTGGGGGTGAGAGGACCGTGTCACTTCAATGCAGAAAATCCTTTGGTGGCATTTGTGATTTTGAATAATGGTGCTTTTAAAATGCGTCAGGATTGGAGGTTTAATTTTGGCGTCTCATACGCTTCATCTCAGCATCTCCTTTGACAGCGCCGGATTGGAAACAAAACGCCAGAGACAGGATAATCCTGGAATAAAATCTCTGGTGTAATCTGTGAGCTTAGGCTTGTGTGCAGACTGCAGGCGCAGACAAGCCAAATAGAATTAGTGCATACATCAGCCGCTGCAGGCGATAGAGGGATTATTATGCGCGTTACATGAATATGCATCTTGTTATTTACAATTACGGAGAGCGGTGGTTTTACTGAAAACCTTTAAAATCCTTTAATCTGCTGTAGTACCTCATGCAATGTTAATTGATCATTGTCATTATGATTTAGAAGAGTGGTGCTGTTGACTTAATTAATTTTAGGACGACATTATGCTGATTATTTTTAAGGTTTCTCTCTATTCAGCTGGCAGTATAATCAGCGTTTTTATTTGACGTCAAAAGAATAACACATCAAGAAGACTGGCAAAGTACCTGTTCAAGTACATTCATAGTTTTTTTTAGCTGCGAAAAAAATAATACCTCGAAGGACACGTACAGAATTGGCAACCCTTTTTCTCTCACCTCAATAATAGGTCGGTCGCCGAGATACGGGCTCTATAATGCCTGTTGTTGTTGCCCCACAGCAATCAAAGTGTGCTGATCGATTGGCGATAACAACTAGGATTCATACTACTTGCTACAAATACTACGAAGATCGAAAATTATTGAAAATTTGAGAAGCTGAAGAATTATCAATGGTTCTTGCAAATTGCACAGCATTGTTTGCCTAAGATCAACGTAAATTCTAAATAATTATTTGTGTTGTCAACAGATCATTTGGTAATTATATTGAAAATTCGAAACTTTGACAATACCTACCTACGTCTCTTTTTTGCCCGTGAGGGTGCTAATTTATGTTTCTTGATTGGTCGTTGGTGTATCTACCTGTTTAATTCATGATATTTCCAAATAAACAAACAAACCACGGCAGCAGATATGCATGACACGTTGGCAGTGTATCCAGGTCACCTCGGGCACAGCTGAATAAATAGATTCTTTTATAAATAACGCGAAAGCGTCACCGCTTCCGAACTCTGGCTGGACACAGCCAATTTGTTCTCGTATCATTTTAACATTCTTTAATTATATCGTTTCACAAACCCCATCTTAAGTTTAAATATCATACCTACAGTTTAATTATAGCACCAGCCAGAAGCCGAACAATATTCCTTTCTTAGAATTATTCTAAGTGTCCTTGTTGGAAAAATAATTTCGTATAATTGCTACCTTTTCTTTTCCTGATCCTACATCTACAAAAAAATCGCATTTGTGAATACGAGCAAAATGCTAAAATACTTTACACACTCAGCTTACTATATGATGATTGCGCTGTACATATACAAGTACAGCAAACATTTTAAGATATCAGTTTCGTTGTTTGCTTCATCGATCACCTGATATTGATGCGTTAGTTTAGGAAACTAGAAAGCGTCAGCGATGCATCAACTTCGAAAGAAAGATCAACGTTTTAAAATTACTACTCGGTCTTGTTGATCGATAGTCTGGAATATTCAAAATAATGGTCGCGCCGAGGGCCGGCCCTCAATCACATCTCGACAAGGGTTTTGTTGGAGGAATTTGTTCCTTAGCAGTTTGCTGCGATGGATAGAGACGTCCGCGCGACAAAAAGCTGCTATCGATCAGCCGGCGCCCGCGCATGTCGCACTGTTTTGTTCTCAGCTGTTGTTCGCGCTTGCGTGGGGTTGCTGCTAACTAGTTAATTATGAGAAACTGTTGCTTTTGCGTAGGACTAGGAGTTGTTTCATCTTATTATTCAGCTTTCATTATTCGATTGTTTTACAATTAGCTTAGCATATATGAATATTATTAGACCTGCTTTGTCTACTAAACTCGGGTTAAATAACTCATTGGCGGTAGGCAAATATTAAACGTACGTTTTTATTTGATAAAAAACAACTTTTTGTATTCTTTTATCGCTGACAAGTATCTAGCTAGCTAGCATCCTATCTGCCATGTTCTTTTCAATATCTAAACTGTCGCGGAAATAATCACTTCTGAGAGTATACCGAGCAAGGGAATCCTCTTGGGAATTGGGATCGTTGGGGAAACGCGGCCCGATCTCGAACAATGCTCGTCGACTGGCTGAAAAAACGACGCTCTGAAGATGAGGCAAACGAAGCGACGCTTCCTCGTTCCACAATGTTTTACGAATGCGAGGAATGTTAATTTCTCAATTCCAAAACGACAAATGTATACACAAATTCTAACATCTAACATTTTAACCTCTGCGGTAAATCACGGGTTAAGACAGGGTTCAGCGAGCACGCGGTGCCTTCTCGACCCAACCTGTCACTGTCGGGACGTCAAGAGAGCCCGTCATCTGCCACCGCTGACGCTGACGAGTCAGCTCCGAGTTTAAGCCTACTTTAAAACCCGACAGCGCCCCGACCATGATCGATGATATACGGCCCAGGAATGCGCCAAGTCCCAAACCGAAATAGCACTCGTTCACACTCGTTAACGTTTTAGCGCTAATGACTCGAGATTGTTTTTGTCGACGATTACGAGTAAAATGTTTGTTTTGCTGCTGCGTCTATGACGGGCACGTTTAATTATTCATGAAGATCATCGCTGCGTGACACTGCCGCAAGCTTAACAATATAAGAGCGCCCGTGGTGATGCCACACGACCGCTATTTTATATCTGTCCTGTGTTTATTCAAACCCAGAGATGTCCCATTAAGGGTGATGCTGTGACAATTTAGTTTAGTGTGTGGCATAATTGAATAGGCGGATGAGCCCGACACGCGACCGTATTATGCGCTGAGAGAAAATGTGCAAATAAATGTGCGTAATAATGTGCGCGTGAGACCCGAAAGCATTATTACGAGAATCAAAGCTATTATTCTTGTGCGCGAGAGACACCATGTGACTAAAAGCTCGGTAATGTTCTAAGCGCGAGAAACGTTTTCGCACTTTGAAGCATTATCTAAATTGTTAAATGCACTTAGAGCCACTGTGAAGAACCATAAGACGATGTAGTTTCTTCACGCACGCGTCGTTCTTCTAAGGGTTGACAGTCCAATTGGTAATGTTTTGTTATGGTAGAAGGATTTGAATATTTTAAAAGGAAATAGAACAGACGCATAAAAGCTCTGCTGGTTAGTTCTACAACGGTTCCACGTTAAAAATACATCGTGCAATACCCTAAAATTTGAAGTAAACTCGAAATATACGTAGGCAGAGACCACACACACTCGCTAGCAGCTCTCCCTACGCAAACATGCCTGGCGTCGAAGTTCACTTTACCTACATACTTCTCATTCTGTCTGTGTGTACGTTCCTCCTTAACCATAAAGTGGTGCTAATCAGTCCTAAACACCATACCACTATCATTATGAAACCTCATTCTTAGGCTTATTAACAACACGATAACGTTAAGTACTTTCACGGATCGATTTACTCATTACTGTTTGTTTTCCTCGTTCTATAGCAACCAGTTTTTAACCTAGGATAAATATCCAACCAATCTGGGATATATGTTTGAAGACCTCACAAACACATTGTGGGTACGCGTGTTGGCAAAACATTTCCATTCCAACACTTCTTTAATTAGGGACCGTGAAATATGTCTCGAGTCAAATTGTGTTGTAGTTTTGTGACAATACAGTATTTACGGGGAAGGACGAAAAATAAACAAACATCGCGCACAATCGGTCGAATAAATATGCTGGCACAATGCGCGGGCCAGCACGTCATAATAAGGCAGTGGCTTTTGTGCAGCTGGTTGTAAATCATACAGTCCTTTGAAGAGAATGGCACACCATAAATAATGCCCCAAAATCGCCCCGATGCTCTCCACTGGGACATTTTTGGTGCCCGTGAAGAGAATTCTAATGCCGAAACAAATTAATCAATGGGGTCGCGACAATACGCATTTTTTGCCACGAGGAGTATTTATTGTAAAACGTTTATAACTTCGACCGAGCGCGCTGATACCACAAAAAGGCATTAAAGCTAAAAAGGGGAACCAATTTTAAAGAGTCTCGATTTACATTCATAGCTATAAATTTAATATTGCTTGATATATATTGCGTACTCGGACGTACACCACGTGATTAGCGATTGTTACTGTTTAATATGGTCGGTGTTAAATTTAACCCCTAGGTCGTAAATATTAAACCAGCCACTTTCAATTTTTATGGGTTCGTAAGAAAGCAATTAAAACTGAGCATTATGATAGTATTGTAGAGTATAACGTGGTCGACGTTGTTACGACTCGACTGCATTTAATGGTTCAGTGCACCCCTGAATAAACAAGGCTGTTCGGAGTTAAATTTGCTTGCACCGGATATGGGTGCACTCGAACATATCCATCCATCAACCGTCTCTAAATCTAAACCTGGTCAGCTCAACGATCAAATACTCCCACTTGAGACTACGATTATCTATGGGACAAGGGAATTTAGATGGAGCCGATGGGGATGCGGTCACCTCGCCTCGTTTTATGATCAGTAAATCTCGCCAGTTATGAGCTCCTAAATAATAACATTTTATAGGCCACCGTCGCCGTAGAATTGACGAATGCCTACTTTACGTTTTATTGTCGATGGCAAACCGAAGTGTCCCAGGATTTATGTGCTCCCGTGAAGTTTACTGCTAACGCAATGGGTTTGGATTAAACTCGATTTAAAGAAATTGGAAATGACTATGAATTATTTCTTGAACATTTAAAGCTTTTGCCTTTATGTTGTTGCTCATTTTATTGAACGAGATTTTTGGTCCAAAAGACGTATGTTGGAGTTTGGTGCTTTATTATTTATTTTGGGCGGATAATATACTAAAGATGTTGCTTATCTTTCAAAAGTTTCTACGACCACCGTCGTTGGGCATACACAGCAGGAGATTCGCATGTTGGTTCCTGTTTTATCTCTAAAATCCTGGATGGGCTTTTGTGTGTTCGCCGTGTGGTTTCTGTTTACCAACGGACAGTTTTTATAAGTCCCTGTCAGAATCTTTATGGGCGACATAGATTGATAAGGGGTCTAGTCTTAATACATTTGGAAGTGTTTTCGTATGTTTCGCAGCATGAAGCAGGGACGGGTCGAGTCACTGTTGCGCCTGGCCGCCCGCGGCGCGCAGCCGCTGCTAGGACCCGCATGCATTCAAATTTACATTCTGTACCCCTACAAGTTTTATTGTTAATAGCTTTAACCTTTCTTCTCACAACTAGGTACTGTATAATCGCCCACAAATTGATAAAACTGACGTCACTGCTACTCCCGAGGAATACAGCATTGTTATGCTGAATAGTTTTATTTACATAAGCATGAGCTTTTAATACGACTTGCACGGTTAAAATATGGTTATGTGCTAGGTAGTCCTCTTGAACCATTGTTTATTCCATTTTACCATACGTAGTGTGAAGTCTCTTCCATTAACAAGTTAAAATCACATAAATTTGTTTTAACGAGAGTCATTAATTCTCATCTTGAATTGGTCGCCTCGTTAATAGTCTGTTGAATTAATTTTCTCGTAATTTCTGGTTTCGAAATGAAAACTGTACAAGTAATACTTCAAGCGTTGTTTGAGTAAACATCATGACACCCTCGCAAGCGTCGAACGGTAGATGTTGTTGAATAAGAAAATATACTTTTGGGAAGCAGTCAAATAGTACAAATATTGGTTGAATCCGTTCGTAGGTGCGCGTGAATCAATATTTGGCTCCTTCACATAGGTCGTTATGACTTACTGAAGGTGGCCATCGCTTTGATATTTAGTATCTAACGATATGGTCAATATGGTTTGTACAAGGCTTTAGTCTATTTACTTGTTGCGTAAATAAAGGAGAGTTGCTATCAAATGGGATTTTTGTGAATCAATTTGTTTTCTCGACTCAACCCATTTTCTCGGTGGCTACATTTACGCGTTGCGATCGCTCGGGTTGAACTTTATTTCTGGCCAAGTTAACGAACGTTCTGGGCACCCAATCGTCTTAATAGGAGTCTAACCGCTCGTAACTCGAGTCGTTACGACTTGGTGTGGATTTTTAAGCGCCAATAGCGCCTATGGCATTTGTTGTGACTGGTACTCACATATTGTAGTATATTGGTCTTGACATTCTATACTTATATATTTTTCTCCTACTAACCGTACATCTATTAGTAGATCCGCATGTAGTTACAATTTTTAAGAGTTATTATATTTTTAATGGCCTCTCTGGTACAGATGTCGTTGATACAGTATCAATTCCACGAATGCATACCATACTTTAGACATGAAACTTGTTTATTTTGCGAAACTTGTATTTTTCTAATTCTCCGTGGAATCTCGGTCGTTAAGTTTAACGAAGCAAGGGTTGTTAGGTTAATTGTTGCCGGCATATCGTCGATCTCGCCGACTGCGCCCACATTACCATGTACGACTGTCCCACTAGGGCCACGATTACATCTCGTGTCTGTCGTGATGCGAAGAAATACCCGATTGTGCTCCACAGTCACGTTTTTACCTGGACGGTGGAATACGACGTAAAATCTCATGCAAATAATATGCAATAAAAGTCAATAGGGATTTACCGTCGCGGCTGCATTTTCGTTCGTACCAACATTTATTCATAACGTTTCAATAAATTCCTGAATTGTTGCCTTCTGCGAACAAATAAAAACGTTTGGCAGTCGCCCGGCGCCGTAGGAGACGTAGGTAATAAAGAGGAATGCAAGCATGCGAGCGAGGTGTGGGCGCTGCAAGCCTTGCTCACTTGTTTTTTGCAAATGCAAATTCAATTCCGACTCGGAAATCTTCACGAGAATATACAGAATGGAAATGTTTACTTTACTCTTTTACGGCAGTGTTTTTATTTTGCAAGTTTCTCTCAAGTACGGCAGAGCTGTGAGAACATTAATATTGACCGGGTGGTAATTCCGTGTTGCTTGCCCTTCCTCCTATGTGTTGTGGAGTTAAACCCAAATTACTGGAATGTGCGGTTTTGTTAACGGTGAGTTAGGGACGGTGGTTTCCCATTAGAGTACTTGACTTCAGGACACACGATAATTTACTAGGTTTTCTACTCCTCTGAACTGTACATGCTGCCTCATTAACGAGTTTTTCCACGAACCTTTGTTTGTTTCAATTGCTAGGAATTCTGTTTCCCTGCTCGTTTTAATTCACCGCTGTAATATTTTATTCGGACGCTGCTCATTTGTCTTTTTCATTTTGCCTGCAACTTGTTCACATGGTTTATTTTCTGAGCGTTACCGTTTAACTGATCGTAGGTCTGAATCGCGTGGCGCGAATGCTATTTTTGTTTTTTACGGGATTCGTGTGGTCGTGACTTAGGGCGACTTTAACGTCGTTAAAGAAAGAGAACAAAAAGGTTTTGTGTCGTGCAGTCCGGCCTTTATCTTAGAGAACCGGTAGCAACTGAGTATAAAGTGGCCTGTCTAATTGTAATGGGCAGCAACCAGGTGGAATAAAGACCAGGGCTCGCCGCGGGCTTATAAAGAAACGGGCGTGGCCGAGATCCTGTTTGTTTTCGTCTCAACTTTAATCGAAGCCGAAACCCGTAGCTCTTTGGTTCATCCTTAATTCTGATTTATAGTCACCGCATGCTGTTATTATAAAGTTGTGGTTGTATCTCCCGCGACGGTTTTACTCCCCTAGTTATTTAACGTTCCCAGCTCATAATACCAATTAACTGATTCATAATTCTCAGTTAAATCGTTAATTAAGTTACAGATGCAGCTTGCTCTTAAGGCAATGCAGATTGTTATATTTGGAACTTACTGTGGAGCTTGCAGCAACATTGTTGGCTTGACCATGTAATGAGCCATTGTTCAGGGTATCATGCAATCTTGGTGTAACAATCTCCTAAGGTAAATCACCAGTATTTCGCGATCCGCGAGATACGCCGTCGTAATATTTGTTTAACAGCGTCATTTCGGAGTATACCTTAAATGAAGCTTGGTTCCGTCGAGTTAGGCAATTAAAATGGCATCCGAATAAAAGGTGACTTGAACAGATCGTCGGCAATTGAAACTGGGCCGGTTATACGAGTTGCTTGTTGGGATAATACAAGCAATCCATCTCCGCTGGTCGGCACTCGATGATGAATCAGTGATGGGGATCACGACTCGTTCTTTTGTTGTTTTGCTCTGTTGATAAACGCTCTACGCCGCTTTCCACCATATTAGTACCTTGTTACATTTGAATAGCTTTTTACAAGGTTAATAGGATCGTATCTAGCTTGGGAAGGTAGTTACGGAAAGTGCTCGGTATCATTTGTGGTTGAAGCGCGCATTTCTATCTCGCTACGTGACTTTGAATGTTTTGAGTTCCTCGATTTCTGTTAACATTCGATTTGTATTCACAAGTTTGTGTATTTATATCTAACTTAAGCGTGTATTTCCATTTAAATTGCTCATTACGCTTGTAGATCTACTGAGATGTTCTTATCGAATTTTCGATTACATAATAATTTATCCAATAAACGAAATAAATCTACATATTCTTGAAACGGTTATCGGTGCGCGTCAACGACATTGGATGTGTCGGAGTTTGAGACTCATGGGTTGGAATGACCACGGGCTCCAGGCTGCGTAGGCTTCGAGGCATTTATGAGATAACATCATCTCTTAGGTCGTGTTATGGGTTGTCTTCGAGCTTTCACCGATGCGTCAGCGCGCGCTGCCCAATGGGCGCGATGTTGTGACAGCCTCCCACGATAAACTCATGTTTATATGCGCCCGCGCCGCCCGCCATGTTTGTTTTATCTCGATTCCGTTCGTCCGTGTTAATAAATGTCTAGTTTAAAAAAAAAACACTATCTTCCTTTTTTATTTATTCAATATTTTATATGCTCGTCGTATGTTTTATTTAGACATCGGTTATTAATAATAATGGATCCTTGAGGGTCGTTAGATCAAAACTCGAGATCTCCGTGGTACGTGTAGGCAGTTTTTGTTCATTTTTTTGTTAACGTCAGTTGTGTGGGTCTCATTTTTATTGGAGTCCTAAACAAGGGAACGTGTTGGTTATTTTATATTCAAAACAGATGTTATCCTGCGGCGTTGCTTGGGAAATTTAATTGAATAAAGTTTTGTTTGTTATTCGTTTCGGATCACATGCATGTTTTGGCCTTCCCACATATAAATAACGCTACGTTTTAGGGCAGGTGTAAACATGGCAGGCACGTAATATCGTTAACGTAACTTATGCGTAGGTACTTGCCATGATTGGGTAACTGCAACGTTTGCTGAGTTTCCATTGTTCCTGAAAACCAGGATTTGTGTTTTATTTATTCTGTTCACTGCTTTCACAGACGTCGATCGTTACTTAGAAATTATTAGTGATGCCCCAACACATCGCGTAGTCATCGCCCGGCAAAAACTCCAACCTGTCGTTTAGCCCTTGTTAATTCGTTACGTCACAGCTTTCTGGTCCGGTGACCATTACATTACGGCTAGTTACCGCGTGTCCAATCGTGCCGGTCGACGACGCATTGTTCCCGTCCGGAAACCGTCCCGTTTCGGAAAAGCGTTTAATTGCATTGGCCCAATAATTGTGCTTTGGCTTAGGCACTTCGAATAAAACACAAATCGCGTTTCATTAAAGGCGAGCCATTGCTATCCTTCGCTGTGTACCCAAAAGAGAATATTCCCTAAAATTAATATAAATATTTAGCCTTGTTTTATAAGTTCCAAAATCGTCATTAGTTACCAATTCCTTCATGTTAATTAATTCTACTCTAGACTTCCCGCAAGTAGGTAGACTAAGGTTTTGATTTATTATTGCCATTTTGACTTATTATTGGTGCATCAAACATTTTGCATGCTTGATATGTATACATATTTATGCATACATAACACAAGTACGACGCTTCAGAAATAAAGAATCGAAAACTTATTAATAAATATAAAATTATCATAGTCTAATCTGGTTCCGTAATATTCTTGGAAAGATATATCCAGTTTCTGGTGTTAAAATAACGAAAAAGGAGTCACTGAACGACTAATTTATTCCGTATGATAATCACATATTGGATTAACGTGCAATAATTACAATTCCAACACATTCTAATAAAATACAGCATAATCTGATAAATAATTATCGCAAGGTCTTACTCTTAATCTCTTGCACTAATTATGCCCGCAATAAAAACTTGTGACACATGCAAATTATGATGCTGATCGATTAAAACATAATCAGGCTGCAAATGAAACTCCAAGTAGGTACAGTGGCCACCACATTAAACTATACATTTCCGTTGCAAATATCCCTAAGCCCCTACCACAAATGTATAAGATGCCGCAGTGTTTACTGTTTACCTTGATATGACGTAGCCCGTACAAAACTACAAACTCTTTGCATCGAAAATAACGCGAGAAGCGGAGAACCCGAGCCCCGGGGCACGCCAAACCGTTTACGATTTGCTTTTTTGCCCATTGTTTATTTAACGGACGATGTCAAAAATTTTATGATTTCCATCACGACTGACGCGGCTCCGTAAATTATGCCCCGAACGGTTGCCAATTCGATAATTCCCGGTTACGCCTGGCTTCAGATTGCCTGCGCTAGAGCGTTCGATTACATTACATCCTTAATTCAGATCCTCGTGCTGTGAACCTGCGCTACGTAAAGTCGTTTCCTCTCCGAGTGTAGTTTATAAAGTAAAATATGATATGTAGGTGTTGGCAAGGTGTAAACAGCGCAGGTTAAGCGCTCTGCCGTCGACGCTCTTTTGGAGAGCCCTCGACAAGAGCTCTTTACAAACTGCTCTCTTCAGGCCTCGCCCAACGGACGATTTTTTAAACATTCACGTTGCATTGTTCCCCTTTTTATTTCGCAGGAAACGTATTACAACATGCTTGTCAAAACGTCGAAAAAGTATAAAACGCTTCCTGATATTTTCCTTCATCGGGCCTTATAACCTTTCTAAGTTCCAGAGCAAACAACTTCTGTGCCCTACGTCATGTTGGTACAAATCCACATAATACAGGCGGAGGGATAATATTTGGTGAGCGCTATTTGACAAGTGTGTTCGTGGGTTTTGTTATTGGACACCTCTACTCGGCACACAGTTTCTATTTGAATTGCACTGACACAAACTTCGAGTTTTCAGGAAAGGTGTCTCTGATGAGCACTGCTGTTTACACATCTGCCTGGCTGCTTCGAAAAATACGAAAATCCAGTAGCCGCGATACTTAGGACATTCTTTATTGGGCCGCGATAAGATACACGAAAATAAATCTCATATCGCAATGTACAAGTTTGATAAGGAATCGTTTTTTGGGGAGCTACTGTGCGATAACCTCTATAGAAGGATTGTCATAATCTATCAGATAAGCTCGAGAAATGTTCGCTGTCAGTTCTAGTAGTCGTGCACGTGGTCCGACTCGGTAATTGGATTTAAACGATACAAGAAACAAATTCATGCGAAGGGTTGTTGGGCATAATCCTGCAACATTTACAAACACGTCACGACCGCATTCGTGCTTAGTTTTTTTTTACGTGCGTTTGTCGTTTGTCACATCGCAGGGTTCTTAAGTTACCGTGAGTTTTTTGTTTGAGTTTCAAGTTATGAGATGTTTGGCCGAGGGACCCATGGGAGACATTTTCAACCTAACCATTAGATTAGTTCCTGGAGCTATAGCGGCTTGCGCATTTCTAGTGGCTGTGTTCGAAATTTGAAACCCTCCGGTGACCATGATCCATTTCGACCACGATCACGACTTAAAGCGGTACTTAATACTTTCTCAATGATGCATGACAGTTTCGCAATGCTGCTTGTATTTATTTATCTTTGAAAACGCTATAGTATTATCTTATCACAATTAAAATGTTTAATTGATAGAGGAAATGGATGAATTCACACCATTGTTATAGTATGCTTTCAATTAATTGAATAGCCTTATTTCATTCTTTTCTATATCCACAGTTTTTATAATAGTTACTACTCCATGTTGTAAGTAAAGTGGGCCGGTACCAGGAGCGCATAACTCCACTGAAGTTAATTTCCTCCCGACGTTCCGCACGTGACGTATAAATTTCAAGACAACCCAGTTCAATTTCGCTAGTATCCGACTTGACTGCAGCATAAACACAGTACTGAACGACTTTGTTTTGATATCGCCGTATAAAATACTCGCTATTATTGTAACGAAAATATTTACCCTTTCGCGATGTAATTTAGCGACAGGTGGCAACTGTTTACATCAACTCGCTCGTGTCAGAGAATAAATCCGTCGTCAGAGTACTGCAGGGCGCGTTAACGGGTCATGTTTATTTTATAACAACACTATTAACAGCGCACTGATAGCATTATTATAACAACATTTACACGCCGTATTTATTTTTCCTGGTGTCAATCGTGAAGCGATTCATAACCGTCGGCTAATTAAGTCGTTGCGATTGGTTTCTATCTCGCTGCACGTAATTAAGTGAAGAGCGTACAATACACATCTGGTTTCTGGCAAAAAATAAGGAAAAGATTCCGACTGTCAAAGTAATTCATCGGGATTAGACCGGGCCGTCCCGGCACGCGGGCAAAAACCAGCATCCATCAACGCGCCGATAAGCTCCGAGGCATTTTAAGACCACTCTCCTTTGCGACACAATCGCCTCTGCGGTGCGAACGAGCGCAGCCCTAATGAAGTTTCTAATATAAAAACCTATTAATGTCATGCAAAACCTTTGATCTCTTATTTTTCAATAAAAACTAAACAACCTCGACTAATTAAGTCGATACGTGGCGATTATGCATAACGACCGTTCTCATTTAGTTTTCTCGGATGTCTCGTAAGCTCACACTTGGGTTTGCGTAATCGAAAGATTTCAAGATAAGACACCGAGAATTTCAAGATCGTAAAAATACTGAGGTGCTGCAAGGCTCGGCAGGTGAATAGGTCAAGGCGTTTTAATTAATTCAGTAAATTTGTTTAAAGCGAGCGCACGTGTAATTGTATTACTGCGTAATTAAATACGATGTAGGAGGGTGCTGGGGTAAATGGTATGTGTAACAACGCAGCGGTGAAGTATGGCGGTGATTATTACGCACATTATCCTCCCCGAGATGGTGCCCTTCCTTCCTTTGCACCCTTAAAATGCTTGCTTCGTACACCTTGATTTTGTCGGGAAAATGGCATCTGAAGAGTCTAACGAGAACTGTATAAAAAAAGTGTCTTTAATGTAAAATAAGTTTTTAATCCATTAGTTCGTTCCAACGTTATCAATTTCATGCAAGGTGCATAAAGTCTATTGATAAGTGTCTTACTCCTCAACCCATTATCTTTTCCCTTTGTCGCACATTGTAACAATTGAGTCAAAAGGAAGTCTAGGAACGTCTGTCTGTTCTAACATTAATGCTTGCATTAATGCAAGAAAGGTCTGGCTTAGCGATGTAGGATTTCCTAAGCCCGCGGGCATATTTATTAGGACTTGGACTATTCTTGCAGATGGTGTTTTCTCTGCAGATGGCGCCGGATGCCCGAGCTCGCCAGACAAACGGTCCGCAAATATCTGGCGGGTAAACTGTTGATTGTTTTTGGAAAGAATATGAAGTATATTTGACGATTGATGAATTGTTCAAAACACGTTTATCTTTTATGCTGCCGTGAGCTCCTCTTTTGTCTTTGTCTTCTATAATGAATTCAAGATGTGCCCACAATAAAACAATGACCTATAGGGATATTCACACCTTGGAAAGGGCTTTGATTTTCGGGGCATTTGTGGGGATCTGCTTTGAACCGTCCATACGAAGGGCAAATCTTGTTAACGACAAAGCCCCAACGGACAGACAGCCTAACAATAAGGGATCAGGTTACCCGCTCCGCTTCCGGAACGGTGATTCCGAAAACCTCAAAGTTTTGCGTCTGAGTGGGTTTTTTCTACAAATGCTATTACGCAATTTTCAACGATTCGATTGGCTTGTAAAAGTATAATTTAAGGCTTCCACTTCG
Source organism: Pyrausta nigrata (assembly GCA_949316185.1). Lineage (NCBI taxonomy): Eukaryota > Metazoa > Arthropoda > Insecta > Lepidoptera > Crambidae > Pyrausta > Pyrausta nigrata. The sequence goes on from OX438937.1 coordinate 5,660,431, forward strand.
ACTCACATTTGCCGTATTTAAATTTTCAATAAAAGTTTACATTACGTACTCTACCAACAGTACCAACGATATTGGCAGTGCGTTACGGAAATTCAATAAAATATTTATAGCTGTTTACGGCAAGCAGGACAAATTTGGTTCGAGCTCTACTTGCAGATTTACTACCATCTAATTCTGTCGAGCGGTGCGGGAGAGTCTGTGCCTGTGCTATGTAGAGTATAGTTTACGCTCTCCAATACTGTTCAAAACAACGAAGTCACTGCTTTTCGACGCCAAACGAGGCGATTAATCGTACGCAGCGACGTATTAGCCGGTCGCGGCATGTGCTGTCCCTTAGTCATCAAGCCAATGTTTTCCGGTAAAAGAGCCTATAAAACTGTCGCCATTGCAACAGGCACTACCTAAATACAGTTTTTTACGACGCCTCCAGTACTATTCTTAACACATCGTATACTCATTTTATGATAACCATTATCACGCCTAGTTATGGGATGTGGTGAAGTTGTAAAATTCAGTTATTTATTTAGCGGTTTTCCGGCTGTATCGTCCCTTTTACTTATTGTATATTCATTCTTAGCTAGATAAGCGTTTGCATGTGGGAGTAATAATGCAGATTTTCCCGTGGCGAGCTGGCGACGCGAACCCTCGCGGGCTGAAGTGCATAACTCTGCGCTTTATTTTCTCCGACACCTGCATTTTGTTTTATTTCCTTGCACGCCTCGTCCGCATAATTCCACAATAATTCCCCTGTTGTACCCTAAAATCCTTATATCCATCGCCTCGAAGGGGAGCTTTATAAACGAAATATCAGCGACCATTGTTCGTCGTTCTATTTTACTCCTTACAAATGGGTTTTTGTATGAACGTAATGAATGCTTTATTCGGAGGTGCGAATGTAGAATGCGTCAATAGTGGAGATGGAGCAAGCAACACGCGATTTTTCGCGCGATATTCCTCCACCGCACAATAGGTTGAAGGCGGGGGTGTATTAATAAAATTCTTTAGCGGTTATTGGTACAAGACTACAAGTGGTGTGTTTGTAAAAATCCGCGATAAGATTTGAAAGAGCCGTTTGGTTTTAAGAAATTAGTTAATGTAAAGCAAAAAAAGTGGGCGCCGTCGGAGGCGGGTGCTGGCTGGTTATCTCTTGTTATTTGTCGTATCAAGTGGTCTCGTTCTTTCTGTCGGCCCCGTCAAAGGCGCCGCGCACGGTAGCACTGAGCTTATTACCTATGTGGGAATGTTACAGAGAAACTTGTGTCACATCTTTATTGCCCAATCAAAATTCGTCTAATTTCGTGCCGCGGGCTTCCGTGTTCTGAGCTATTAAAACCCGAGAGGACTGTTTCTAGGAAACAATTTATTAAAGACTGGTGCTGATCGCTGTCCGATACCACTGATATAAATCAGACGGTATTTATTTAACTTGTTAGAAACAATTCGATCGATTTGTAGATTTCGTGGGAGTGGAAGAACAAGAGTTATTAGAAGTCACTATACGCAATATTTTCGAATTTTGTACTAAGCTTTCAAGTCGGACTGAGTCGTGCATCAGGGATTATAATATGAGTGCGGGCGAGACAGCGGCTGCGGCCTGTATGCAAATTGAATGACACCGTGGTATATTGTGGCTCGTTAGCAGTTAATCGTCGTTATCGCTTCTCGAATAAACAAATAGCCGTAAACGGCGTTAAAATTATTAATTTAATCGCACGAATGACCGTTTTGGTATCTCATTTGCATGTTGGTGTAATATCGTGGAAAATGTACAAACATGATTAGATAGGACATTAATATTTAACGATTATAGTGTTAATAACACCGATATAACTGCGGGATGGGCAGTAACGTGGATCCTGTTTCCTTATTTATGTGGAACCGGTCATTTTGAAACTTGTTCACGACGATGTTTAGGTTAAATAAAAATATTCAAGATCGAAGCGCCGCATGTTTCCTTACATACGGCTATTCGTTTCATGTGGTGCGGTGTACGTTACAATTTACTGCCAGGAGAGACAGTAAAACCTTTTTTCTTATAAGTAATCCTTACTTTTATGAGTCATGCTTGTCTGCCGAGAATTCTTAAACGATATTTAAAATGTCCGTTACAGTTGCATTGCAGCAGTGTCAAGGTACTCCAGTTACAAATGTGTGTTGCACTTTGGAGCCATTTTTCCACAAAATTATTCATACTAGGTTTACCCAATAAACATCCGTGATATAATTAATGAATATTGGTCATCAAACTTGGTTATCAGAAGACATTTTCTTGGTCCTGGTGTCTAGCGGTCACTTGATATACTAGAATGTTAAATCATGACGATAATGTTGAATAATAGAGTCCTTAGCGAGAAGGGAAAAACTAAAGCACTTCATAGAAGCACTGTGTGACCATATAAGGCACACATTAGAAGCCTTGTCGCCATATCATAATAATTCATAGCAAGTAATGAGACAGTTCAAGTGATCATTTATGGATAAAGCATACAACTTTTATCATATCCAGTTTCAAAATATTTTATCTGAGAACTCGTACATTAATGTATACTAGGTACTTGATAAGTACTCGGGGTATCCTATCCATGCATGGTAATGATTGATGATGTCAAATAAATTGCTTTTGGTTTGTTATGTTTATGCGAAGCTATGTTAGTTTGCTATGTTTTGTAGTTTTGCTTATCGCTGAAACTGCTAAACGAAACTTAATGAAAATTCCTGGCCACTTTTCGTAAAAAAAAACTAGAATGGCAGAAGTGGACGTTTGTGGAGGTTTGTGAAGAAGTGTGGAGTTAGACATTTATGTGAACTGCCTGACTAGGAGGTTACTAGAAACTAATTGCTTACTTGTCGAAGGATTTTTCTATGGATTTTGTATCCCATAAACAGACGCCCTCGTCTAGATCTTTAAAATCCCAGTTTTTCGTAAGTTCCCATGATTCTGCGTACTGAAGGCAGGTGGCGCGGGCGTCGGGTTGCGGCACCTTTGTGCGGGCGCTTTGATCTCGCCGCTTTATGCGCACGCGCATTCAACTTTTTGCCGCGATTCCGCATGTTATTGATGCGAGCTGATTTTTGGATTCGATTTCTCAATGGAACCGATGTAAAGACGGGATTTCGTGTTCTCCTTTATGATCTTAAATGCTAAACAAACGAGTTCTTATTACACCATTGTTGATATAGGATCCGTGGGTTTACGTACAATAATTTCCTACGAAATCATTTTAAAAAAACTAACTACTTCATGGTACAGCTCAGTTGGCTATTGTTGGTAGGAAATAAAACGAATCTGAGATTTCAAGAATACTAAATTAATTTTATATAAATCATTATCAGCAAATGAGACAGTTATTGCCAATTTGTTTATAAGTGTGGCTATGATCATATCATATTTATTATAACAAAGCCCTTATCTTAGTGACAATATTTAAGTGACATATTATTCTACACACTTCTTTTTGACTTATGTTTAGGGAATTCTCAGTAAGATAGATATTTTTTACATCTTGTTATAAAAGTAGATAGATCAGTGCGTATTCCTATGTCTAATATTCGAATAGGTAGTTGGAAACAACTTCAATATGAATAATTAAACAATTACATACATTTGGCATTGCCCTTATTCCTCGAAATTATGACTCTTAATATGCACATTCCTCTAAACTGTTCCTCCCTCAGTGTAGTTAGGGTGCAAGAACAGCAACCCTATCGCCTTGAAACCTATTGCGATTGCGATCATTGCTTTCCTGACGTTATTTTAAAAGCTGTCATTGATTTCCTACTATTATTGGAATTTTAAAGCAATAGATTTAGGCGTGAAGCCGGATGTTCGGTCTTGTACTTTTATTTGGCAATTCTCTACTATGAGTACTCGTACTAATTGACAACGAGATTACCTCTACTTCTTGGAATTATATAACCCAAGTTCTTAAAATTACCTATCTGGTTGACTCATAAATAGTCTCTGTACTTCTACCCCAAAATTGAGAGCTTCTAAGAGTGCTAACCCTGCCAATTCTTCAACAGGACTGACGGCGGAGTTGTTCTACGTGCGGGACGGGCAAGTCAACACATACGCGCTTAACTTCGTCGTCCCCGTGCCGGCCACCATCGGCGAGCTGCACTTCACTTGGCAGAGCCTCACCAGGAGACCGGTAAGCTGAACGTCTTCTTCTTGCTATAATAATAATATTATCCAGTATATATGACTGCCTCTAGTGGTCAGCACCCAGCACTATCCACAAGGTCCGGGGTTTTTCTGTCTTGAAATAACTCGGACACAGCTCCGGAGTCAGAAAGTTGATGGTGTAAACACCCCCGTGCCTAGGAAAGCACGTTAAGCTGTTGGTCCTGCGCCTGATCTCGTTACAGTCATGTCGGACTGCCGTCTCACCAAATTATGAGAGTGAAGGAACATGGAGTGCACCAGTGTATTGCGCACACACCTGTGCACTATAATATTTCCGCGCAGTTGGTTAATCTAGGTTGAGATTGGCCTCTGTAGTCGAGATCCGGCTAGGAGGACATTATTTATTATCCAGTACCAGGAGCCCCACCAAACGACGATCGATGAATTTTTGTAAGCGAAATTTATTCAGCAATGGATTCATACCTAGACATCTAATTGCAGTATTACATACTCTCTAATTACTTAAATACAACATATCTTTGCAGAAAACAGCCATTCTGAATACATGGCGTATGGTGAATTGCTTTGGATTTTTTTCAGATACACAGAACGATATTACCACGCAATAAATGTTAGGTAATGATGGATGAGGCTCACTTGGTTAGTCTCATATTTTACCGAGGGCTTATTTTTATAAGGCTAGAGCTCGAGATAAGATATATATTTAAGACAACATAATAGTTTTCCACCGCGTCCTGTGGCCATTTAGTACAGTGGCCAACTCTATAAATTTTTATAGCAAAATCTGCCCTTGATTAGAGCCCTTGATCATCGTTGCAATTAGGAAACAGTGGCAAAAATAGGTCATGTAGGTACTAATGTTGCGCTATTTTTCAGTCGACAACTTTTAAAAAACATATCAGAGGCCTAAAAGAGCGCTGTAATGCTGGCATGAGTGACAGGAATGACACAGTCGCTAATCATCAGCACGAGTTCTACGTGGACATTGTTACTTAAAGTATAAATAAAAGCACTAATATCATATACTGGCTCGCTCCGCAATGTCTAATAAAAATATGATGTTGCTAGCTATACTCGCTCATATAGGCAACAACAACTTATTCAATGACCCGACTAAAAACAACTTCTGACTTGAAATGTGATATGGATGAACTGTTGTCATTTTTTTAAGAGCAGCTGTATTTCTAACTAGGTATGTACTTAAACTTATCTGGCAGATATGGATGCAGCTTTTTGTTAGTTATTCGGTATTCTTTCGCTATGTGTATTCATCCGGCGAGACATTTAAAAGTCTACAGCAATATATTAAAAGGCTCCACTGCTTAAACTGAACAATCGGCTCTATGAAACAATTGCACCATTATGGTAATCTTTGGTGTGAGCTGAATGCTAAGTGATCGATGAACACGGATTACCTTGTGCCCGCGCTAGAATAATGCAAGTTCTTATTTCTAACCAAGCTTTTCCGAGTTCTAACTTTTTACTGGATCTTTAATAACCTACTTTGTACACAAAACTGCTCGGCATCCTCGCTAACTTCCGTGGCCGTAATTAACTTGTAGAGACAGGAAGAAGAGGAAAGTTTATTTTTTTAGTCTTCATCCAAGTTAGCTTGTTTGCCCTCGCTCAAACAAATTCTTATGGTAATGCTACGGTAGCACCGAAATTCGATATCACAATGTCCTGATAAGAGTATCGAGCAGCCAAACCGAATAATCTCGCCTGGCAGTTTGCCTACGGATTCCGCCCTGTCCAACATTTGATTGATTAACAGGATATTTATTTTCGTCTGTACATTTGCATTTCTAATTCAAATTAGACCGCCTCCTATGCAAATATTCTGGCGGCGAATCACGATGCATCGCCTCTTTTATTTGCTTTACATCCTGTGCCCTGCATCACTAACCAAATATTATGTGCATTATTTATTTTATCCGCCACAGTCGACGCTGTGACGAGCTCGTTACATTCGATTTCGGAAGAAGCAATGTGCAAACGCTTTCGACGTTCACATTTCAAAACCCGAAAACGAGTTCAGTGATCTTGTCAATAAAACATCTGCTTATTTAGGACGGTATTTGCAAGTCATAAGAATACGCCGTCTCAAAATCGAGAAATCGTTTTGAATTTATTCAGGGACGTGTGCTCGCGTTATTATTTCGTGTCGTGTCGCATCGCAATATAAGTCTGTGGATTTGTATCGACTAGCGAAGGAAGAGTAAGTATTTAAAAGTAAAAGGTCGAAATATGCTGCGTTCGCGATCCTGCAGCTTCGCCTTTATCGGAATCTCGGCGCGCGGGCGCCGCTATCAGATCGGCCCTCGCCTCTCGACTCCCTTATTTGCCCGGCGGCGCCTTTGACTAGAGCAAATATTTGGTAACCGGTTAACTAGCGCCGATGAGCGATCGCGCCACTATTGTCTGTACTCACCGACTGTCGAGTGATAATATTTAATTAGCGGCTTCGCTGTCGCACCTACGCTTTATGAGCGCGCTTCTCTGATGCCCGCTGAGGTGCCGGCCAAAGGGCCCGCGGCCAATAATGTTTACTTAAATGCATGCGGTACACCGCCTGATAATGACCGCCTCATGACCACAATATTTAACTAGACGCATCACGAGCTTCGAGCGGATAACTATTCCAAACATCTGCGTTGACGCTGCGTGGGACAGTAATAATACGCGTGTCATTCACATAAGGGAAACATAAAGCACATTGAACAGTCGCCTGTTCGCGAACACACTTGGCTAAGTCGCATATTATGTGCAAATATAGCTGAAGGAAAGTGTTTGTAACTAAACAGGCGTCCAGGCCGTAAAAGTGTTCGTTGTAAGTAGTAAAAGGAGCGCCAGTCGTGATCTCCCGGTGGGCAATAGTCGACATTTGATCTCCGCTGACGCTGCCATATACACGGCGGCAGCCCATTTAGGGCCACTTGGCGTGTTGTCGTACGTCAATTGCACGAACTGATACAGTTATATCGTGATGAGACCACCGTTAGGAATGTAGCATGATACCACCAATATAAATGTCCATATCGGGCTCGCATAACCAATTTCTCTTTTGTTGCAGTTACCATACACCCTCCACGTGGAAGTAGTGAATCACTCTGAAGCAATGCACACCCCGGAATTCAACATTTCTTCTGAGGGCTTCGTTCCCACTGAACCACAGACTTGGCAAGTCATTTTGCCGTGTACGCACACAGAAGCCGCGGAAGTTGACATCATCATTTCGCTGAACGTCTCGACGGGTTCCTCGTCTACTCCTTTAAATTTTCGTCGAAGGAAAATCTGCCTGAAAGACGCGCCGCGTCCGGCTGTTCGAGTGGACAGCGTTCCTCATTCGCAGACTTCTGCTGACATATTTTACGCGGGAGCTGGTTGTGCTGGCGGCGCGCTTTTGATAGCCGCAGTGGCCGCCGCTGCTTGTAGGGCCCGAGCAAGAAAGCTCAGGAGAGCCCGCAGCGACGAACAAGACGCTCACGCATTCCTACCAGATTCGTCTTGTAAGTCCGCCGCCAGTTATACCAGCTACCGACGCCCCACGTCTCTCCCGGCCGTAGCGGCTGAAGAGAGAGCGAGAGACCTACAGCAGAGGATAGCAGAACTGACCATACAGAGATGTCGAGTGCGACTACGATCAGTAGCGATGGAAGGGACGTTCGGTCGAGTTTATAGAGGAACTTACGCAGATGAAGATGCGAGGGAGCAAGAAGTGCTCGTTAAAACTGTTGCTGAACATGCTTCTCAAGTGCAGGTAAATATTGAACTGTTAGATCATGTTTTCTCTTGATGTTAATAAAGGTTTTAATAACGTGCAATTTTCTTTTTAGGTGTCACTACTTCTACAAGAAGGTTGTATGCTATATGGCTTGCACCACGAGCGTGTGCTGTCTGTACTTGGAGTCAGTATAGAGGATCAGACTGCTCCGTTTTTGTTATACCCTTGGAGCGCTAGCTGGAGAAACCTTAAGCAGTTTCTGTTGGCTTGCCGAGGAGTGACCGTGGGAGGGGCAGCGGGAGGGCCCCCCCCTCCGCCTCTCACGACGCAGCACGTTGTACGGATGGCGCTACATGCGCTAGATGGACTCCTGTATCTTCATTCACAGCATGTCTTGCATAAAGATATTGCTGCTAGAAATTGCATGTAAGTATAGTGTGTTTGCACTATTCTTTCTATACTATTATTTCTTTCTTATCTTTTGTCGTTAAGCCCCGAGTTCGAAAATCGATTGACGGTTAATGTGACAGAATTCCCATACAAAGTTTGTCAAATAATGCTAAATAGGCTGATTAAAAATTAAACATGTGTTGGTGAACTCCAGGCTTAGACTGAAAGTTAAGAGATAAGTTTAAGTACATATAGATAAGCTTTAACATCCTTCGTAAATGTACAGTTAACATATGAGTTGGTGTAGTTAAAGTTTCCGATTCGTCTATCTTTGGTAGTTTATGTGACTTTAATTCTCTTGAGTGGTTTCAAGAAATAGCACTTGGTGACTTGTTAGTAACAATCTCCTTTCTCCAAAAGAGTGGACGAGAATCTCCGAGTGATGATCGCGGACAACGCGTTATCGCGGGACCTCTTCCCCGCTGACTACCACTGCTTAGGGGACAATGAGAACCGGCCTATTAAGTGGCTAGCGCTGGAGTCCCTGACCAAGAGGCAGTTTAGCCCGGCCGCTGACGTGTGGGCGCTGGGCGTGTTGCTCTGGGAGCTAACAACCCTCGCGCATCAGCCCTACGCGGAGGTGGACCCGTTTGAAGTCGCCGCGTACCTAAGGGACGGGTACCGGTTGCAGCAGCCGGCGAACTGCCCTGATGAATTGTGAGTAGTGTAGATTTTTGTGTATAGCTGGAGTCAGTTTTTTTAGATTTGAATTTTAGAAACTCAGATTATTGTGATGAGTGACAGGATTGTATGGGGAAAACATACTGCCCTGACACCAAAAGTAATGGAACAGGGCAAGCGAATGATGATGTTACAGTTTGTATGACACTGGTGATAAATAAATATCACTTGCCTCTTAGTTTGCGTTGAATGTACGCCGGATCCTATAAATACTTGTGATTACATCGAAAATACCTAGATAACATCGATAAATATATTAATCAAATAAATTCCTAACTTAAAAAATGCAAGAAGCTTACTAGAAAGGACTATATAATCGTATAGAAGCCTCGCAATGGTGTTCAGAAGCCTGTCAAGTTGTTCAATTAGATAATTGTGACTTAATCAAGGAGACGCACAAGTGTTTAACTTACATTATCTTCTTCTCCTAGGTTTGCGGTGATGGCATACTGCTGGGCGATGTCTCCCGACGACCGGCCCACCCTGCCACAGCTCCAGATATTCCTTCGGGACTTCCACACGCAACTCACCAGATTCGTCTAAACCATTCCGTTGTCCACCGAAAAGACATCCCAAAGACGACAATAACTCAAAGTGAAAGTCAATAAGTGAGATAATCTTCTAGCTAGGGACATAATAAAAGAGGCCTTATCGTAAAATGCACAAGATCTTCACCGACTTTTAGTGATTGCGATTTTTGTTTTTACTTCGTGGGAGTAAAGTGAAATTTTTCAAAGAGACTGATTTTTATAAAAACGTTTATCTTGTAAATTACTAGAGTTTATTTATCAAGCGTCATACGCATCTGGTGTTCGTACTTGTAAATATTTTGCACAATCGAGGTACTGTTTTAAGTTTTTGCAAATGTTGCCAGTGATAAGATAATACAGTATGCTTTCATGAGAATTTGCAGCTTACAACAATATTTCTGTTGATACACAGACTCAAACGAAAACCAGATGCATGTGACGCTGACTTCGAGTATTGTAATTGTGTTTGAAACCTCAATACTGCCATATTAGCATTTAAGAGAGTATTTGTAAATATTAATAATACACATCGTACTGTATGATACGTATATTGAATGTGCCTCAGATTTTATGAAAGATTTAGATGTTTATAAGTGTTCAACTGGTTTAATAAAGTACTCATTAAGACTGGAATAGCATCAATTTAATAACATTTTAACGACTTCTAGTGTACTCAATAATTATTGTAGATAATTTAATTAGTATGCCTCTTTCAACAAATTATTTAGAGTAACCTAATTAAGTCTACAATGTTCTATTACTAAATTACATCTCCCTTATTTAGTTATTCATTTATAACAGAAAACCTAACTGATTGATTGACAATGACCGAACATAAAATACTTTACGGATTACTTCGCGATTAATTTACATTTTATTTAAAACCTGACGTTTCGAACACTTACAGCGTTCGTGGTGACAGATTGACATTACAGAATAAACATTTTAGTTAACATGTAATTATTATATTCATCAATCACAGTATACTGTCGAATTTCCTCTGGAATCTAGTAGATGCCACCACTAATAATGAGGGATTTTCCTAGTGTCAAATCAGTACTTAAATTCCGCTAGATGGCGTTGACCCATCTAAGCTAGGTAGATTTTTATTTAAGAACAAGGCTGGTTTTAGCGTTTAATATTGTTATAATGTATATGTTTAGCATGTTTTTGATTCACGCGTAGTAAGTGATCGTTTTTTTACAATTTAGTGCTCATCCATCAAGACGTTTTTTCAATTAAATTTTATTTTTAACTGCAATTTGAAACTTGCTGATTTTTAACGTAAGTTCTTCCACTACATGTCCGTGCACATAATTTTACAATAATTTGTTTTTGTTTTATGCTCAATGATTTCTACGAAATATTTGTATAATTTAAATGAATAGCGCCATCTTTCAACATACAATAAAACTAGGTACGATTTTGAGTTGTCAGAAAATCCCTTATTGTCAAGAAACGTTAGTCTCTTGCACAATATGTCACACTCACCCTAAACCTATCCATCAAGGAAATTGCGATTCAAGGATTCAAGTCATAGTTTTTCAATGACATTACCGATCATCTGTTTTTCGTCAGTAGCTTTGTTAACATCAATAATCGGCATTCAATGTCAAAGTTACCAGATGTTTTATACAAGGGTTGATACGTCAATGGTATTGCAATAATGTTTCAACTTTTGTATTTCTCGAGAATCCTGTGTTGATTTTGATTTGTACATAATACTCGTAGCAAGTTTTGACGAAATTGTGAAGTTTGTAATATAAAATGATTATGACTTACTAAACGATGACATTTAAAAGAAATTGATGTGTCTAATTAAATTAAATTTTCTTATTTCTGTTTCTGATTGAACAAATTGTTTTTTTTTTAAATAAACATTAAAACTAATTCAATTACTACTAGTATATGCTATTATAAAATTATTTGATGATTCACCCAATAAAATAAGTGATTTCAAGATAACATTCATGTCATAAATTATTTAATTTTTTTTTTAATAATTTGTGACATGTCATTTTTAATTAATTTCATTTTTTTATACACAATGTTCCATATTTTCTTGAACCAAGATCATGAACAGTATGATTAAATCCTGTTCTTATTCATTAATTTTTAAGTTATGGCTTTTAAAATACCTAAGTATTAGAAATACTTGTTGACATAACACTTAACAAAAATTGTAATCTGTTAAAACAAATTATGATCTCTATTTCTATAATTTTGTTAGTTTTTAAGTAAATAGGTAATCAGGCACATCAGCAATGAACGGTTGATACGATATCTTATTGATACGACGCTGCGGCTTGAACTATCAACACGTAATTAAAATAACAATCAATAATTTAATAAATCATCACTTAAAATTGTTTTTGTAACTTAAATAATAATATAACTGTATCCATCACAAGAAATGTTTGTTGTTTGGGGCAGCTATTGTAATGTTTGTAAATGTGTAAATACTATATTTCAACAGAAATTGTGAATATACGAGTGATTATATTCAAGAATATCTTTTTGTCTCAAATCCCTTACTTCCCTTCCCTCTCCTTCATGAAAAATAATATACCTAAATAATTATGTATATTTAATTATCCTTAATTCTAAGTTAGCACAACACAAATAAACGTAATATTTCGGTTTAAAAATACATTGTTATTAACTTTGAGGAGCATTTAAAATATTAGATTCACATGCAATAACATTTACACAGGAATTTTATGCAATGTTTAAGCTAATTAAAGTACAAAAAAGAGATAACACCATCTCATGTATTAGGCCCCGACGAGATTCGAACTCGTGATCTCCTGTTTACTAGACAGGCGCTTTAACCAACTAAGCCACGGCGCCACATGTGGGCTGGTCGAAATTGTGATACAGTAAAGAATACGCGGTTGTAAGCGTGACGTAGCACACTAGCTAGTCGCACGCGTCCCAGATATAATATTTCCAGCGTATAGTTGTGATAAGGGCGATTTTGCCACGAAATGTGTAGTCGGATGTGCTGGCCTGGCACTGGCACTGCACATATTTTTACCCGACTGCGACAGAAGGAGGGTACATTTTTCCAAAGTATGAATATGTATGCTTTGACTATAGATAGGTAGTCAAAGCTTGTATGCAAGGTATAGGTTAGGTTAGGTTATATACCCATTTCTTTGGCACGTCCTACAGCCCAAACAGCCGCGCAATTTATGACATAAAATTGAGGTGTCGTTAAATTCTTCAGAATTGTGGCTACATACATATTTAGGGTTCCGTAGTCCTGACAAGGAACCCTTATAGTTTCGTCATGTCCATCTGTCTGAGGTTTTGCTAAGAGACCGTTTGTACTAAAGAAAAACTGTAATTTTGTAGGCGTATGTAGGTATACTAATTACGCCGACAAAGTGGTAGAATAAAAATTTGGAAAATATTTTTTATGGTAGCTCCTCTACATGTGAAGTGGGGGTTTTCATCGTCTACCCCAATCTTGTGGGGTATCGTTGAGATGGTCTTTTTAAAAGACTTAGTTGTTTATTTGTTATTCAATTTTCCGATTTGATGCTCAATTCATGAAATATCAAACTTTAAAGTGAATTCTTTTGGTCCAGTAGGGCTTTCTCGTCTCCCCTCAATAGCTTAACTGCATGCTTAAAAAAAACTGAAAAAAAAACATGATGATAATAATAAATTATTGTTTTTAAGTGATAGAAGCAATCACTATGCAATCTAAATATATTTTTGCACTTGAAAAAATATATTTATGATGATAATGATTTATAAACTTTAAGGGAAAACTATAGCGGAAAAGATAACTTTTTTTAAAGTACAATAAAACCGAATATTTGGATTCTAAAAGTGAATGCTTATCACTTAAAAACAATAATTTATAATTTTATTAGTTTAGAAGTAACATTCGTTAAACTTGGGTGTTGGATATTTTTTGTACCAAATACAAAATCCTTAGAATAAATCTTAAGTGACTGATGAAGTAGATTATGGTTACTACGGAACCATTCGTGCGCTAGTCCGACTCGCACTTGGCCGGTTTTTAAAAATTGCGTCAGCGTCAAAAAGTTTAATAAAAGAAAATACAATTTCTAAAATATAATATTTTTGTAGCCGGGTGTTTAGTTCCTTCAATAATTATGTTTGTTTGTTTGGGTAGGTACCTAACTAAAGTACCTAACTTCACTACATAATTAAGTAGTGTTTAAGGAAGAAGTGAATACGTACAATTCAGGCGGTCATATTGCTAAAAACTATTTCTTCCAGAAAACCTCTTAGAGCAAGAGCCCCAGACCTTCGTTATTTTCTGAATACTGAAACTTTTATCAGCGCATGTTGATTGGCAGGTAAACGGTCCTAAAGATACCAAATAACCCACCCAAATCCTGCCCGTGTTCGAATTTTTACAATTGTTTGGCACGCCCTACAACCCAAACGGCTGGACAGTTTTTGACATATGAGATGTCGTTGAATTTGTTAAAATTGTGAGAGTGACATAGGCTATATAATTTTTTAAAATGGCGCCCGCAAATGGAAATAAAGGGGGGAGGGGGGATTGATTTTTTCTAAGCATAGCAATATAGGTATCAAATGAAAGCTAGTAAAGAGACCGTTTTAAAAATATAATACTATTTTCAGTATGGTGTTTTGTTTTGAATAATAAAACTAAAAATGATAAAATAAAAAACGGTAATTTAAAAAACTGAAAACCCGACTGCGTTTCTGTGTAATTGAAAATTAAAAAACCGGCCAAGTGCGCGTCGGACTCGCGCGCGAAGGGTTCCGTACCATTAACTTAAAATATTAGACAGTCACAGTATAGGCAAAAAAAAGTATATATTTTTATTTTATTTATAATTTCAAAAGTATTCATCACAGGATACCCGAAACAATTTTAAATAAGAGTTTCCGCGCCTGTTTCTTTACGTGAGTGATTTGAAGTTTATAGGTCCAAGACTTTAGAAATCACAGGGGGACGACGACACCGTGTAAACGACTTTGGCGGGCTATATCTCGCAAATGGTAAAGCTGATAAAAAAGTGTTGTATGCAAACCCTACCTTATTTTCATAGTCCTTTTTAACGATAACCCCACACGAGGGAGTGCACTCAAAAAAATATTCACCCCCCCCCCCCCCGCTTTACATGTATTGGGAGGAACCTATTAAGGGAGGTAATTTTATTTTTGAGATATATATGTGAAGTATCCTCGAACCAAGTTACATGCAAATCAGTCCATAAACGTAGAAGATATTCTGCTGTGACAGACTAGGACGGACGGAACGGACGGACTGAACGATCTTATAAGGGTTCCTTGTCGGACCACGGAACCCTAAAAACCCTAAAACAAGAAAGAGGTCATACCCGGGTTAAATTGGTGCCCATATTAAAAATTGTAGCAGTCGGGACCCATGTTAGAAAGTTAGCCGTCTCGTCAGTAGATTGGAGTAATCTGCAATGTAATATAGAGTTAGGTCCATTTCTAGAATGGGTCCATACTGCTACAATTTTTAATACGGGTACCAATTTATTGGTTTCTTATTTAAATTTATAAAAATAAAATATAGCACCGTAAGTGTTTAAAATCTTAAAGTTCCATAAAGATACCAACCCAAATTTATCAGATAGTAAAATATGATTGTTTAATATTACCTTCAGAATATTATTAAATATCACATAATTCGTTGCCAGACTCTTAAACATCGTGGTAACACTAGTCAGACACCCTTAATGTTCCTTAAATTGTAATTCTACTTAGGTACGTTGTATTATAAAAAAGATTTTCATATACCTATTATATTTGGGCAATGATGATGTTTCCTCATTAGCCAGTTAGACCGTTCCGATCCCATGCCAGACAATCATTTAGGGTAGCTGACTTGATTCTTAATAATATTTTTAAGGAATAAAAAAAAAACAATGTTTATTATTTGATGATTTTAGGTATTTTACACACCTTTAGTAGTACCATTTAACTGACAAAACCACGATAGTCCAAACTTCATGATGGTTCATCGTTCGAGCATGTCCTGACAAACTTTCAGCTTTTATAAAATTACGAAGTACTGGAGCTCTTCTTAAGATAATTGGGTAGAGGGTCGTTTAAAAAAACCGGGCAAGTGCGAGTGAGCCTCGCGCACTGAGGGTTCCGTAAAAATTTTGTTTTCTACAATGTAATCACAAATTTGCGGTTATCGGAATGTTCCCTTTTAGTGCTATAAGACCTTCATTCTTGCCAAATTTCATGATTCTAGGTCTATGGAAAGTACACTGAGTCTGAAAAAAGGGATCAACAAAACTAGTTAAGTTAATTGAAGGTTTCGTTGTAGGGAAGTCAATTTTTGTTAAATATAAACCATCTTCTGGTTATCAGTAACAAAACTAGTTTGTTACGGATAAACAGAAGTTCGCAAGTCACTAGATTACGGCCTACTAGTAGCCAAATTTTGGTTACTGTTAACCAATCATTTTTTCAGTAAATCTGTAGCTTTTGATATGATTGAGAAATGTTTGATAATACGGCTAAAATGGAATCGGCAATCTTCGAATTGCATAGTACCTAGCATGGTACTCCACCAAAGTGTCACTATACCGAGATATTTGAAGGTAAAGATATATTGACACAGGACATCAGTAATCTTCCATACAAAAAGTTTCAAACCCCTTACAAAATCAAAACCTAATGGCACAACCACGCATAACCACAGAATAAGTACTAGTGCATAACTAACATAGGTACTACTTAAAACTTAACTTGCTGCCTTTGTTATTTTGTACTGTGTTTGTTTGTGATGTCCCAAATTAATAAATGCTTCTTTCTTTCACAACACGGACAACAATGACAAGGCTATACTTAGTTACACTGGTCGTATAAACAGTTAATAAATACAAAATTGAAGTTTAACGACATTGTTTAGGTACGCATAAGGATATAAAAGTCCCCCAAATGTTGTTAAAGAGGGACTTGAAAATGTCCCGTGGTGGTCAGTTTCATCTCATATCTATTAAACAAAAATAAGGATTTGTAACTTTTTACACTATATTCTATTATTTATTCTGTGCTATTAACTGCCGATATACTAATACATATAACTATTCTCAAAAATTAAAAAAAAACAAAACTCAAATACCTACCTACTATGAAAAATCCAAGGCAGGCCAAGAGGTGCTCTTTTTCTGGACTTCCGCTTTACCATACTTTTTGGGACACCCTGTATGTAGGTATGTCCATTATTGCTAATTGCTACAATTTATAACCGTCAATGTGTAGGAACGCTTATTTGGATGTATTATTATGTATACCTACATTGGGCTAAATTCCAATGCGCCCTGTCTAAGATTAAATTTAGGTTCAGACTCTCACTTTCTCTATCAAGCAAACGAAAAGAGACAGACTACAATAATTTAAAAACGTCAAATTAAGTGATGCGACTTCTACCGTATTTGAAGTTTTGCGTGTTTTCGTTTAATTTTAGTCGTTATCTAATGACATCCCTACTAAATTGTCTATGGGTTTTGTAATTTCCTTAGCAACGGACAGCTGTTTAGTCTGACGTTTTTAAATTAATATAGTCTGTCTCTTTTCGTTTGTTTGGCAGAGAAAAAGACAGACTAAACCTAAATTTAATTTTAGACATTGGAATTGCATTTAGGCATTGGAATTGAGCCCGTTGAGTTCAGCAAACCGCGTGTTTGGTAGACGCGTTCAAAATGTGCAGAGGTTGTTTGTAAATTGGATTATCAAAGTACGTAAGCGGTTTCACTGTCAAAATGGATTAAGTTCGGCCGTGTGTGCTATCAAGCTTAAAATTAATAATTTCGAAGACATCGCTACGGCAGTCGTGGCCGAGCGGTTAAGGCGTCTGACTAGAAATCAGATTCCCTCTGGGAGCGTAGGTTCGAATCCTACCGACTGCGTAACTTTTTTTTTTGTATTAATATTTTTACATTCCAGCTCTATCATAGGTATCTAATCTTCTGACAAAATGAATCGCGTTTTTGTAATGTCGACGAACCTCACGCCTTGTTTATTACGATTATTATGTTAATAGGTAGTAAAACATGGTCGTTGCTAAACAAATTATCGTGGGATGTGTAATAATAGCTGTATCATGATAATAAAATACTGTCAATGGTAATTAATGGGAATGGAGCCAGCACATTGTTTTTGTTTTAGTAGGCAAAGTTTAATGGTGTTCTGGTGTTTATCCAGCTGTATAATTTGGATTGGTAATCAAATAAAAGGTTTGCCTTTTTATTTTGCTAAATGAACTCGCGCACTTTAGAAAAGTGAGAAAGATTTGAATATATTTATTATCATAAAAAGGTTGCATAAGAAGAGCATGAATATTTATTTATTTATTTAAAAAAAGTTGCAAGTGAGCTTACAGAATACTCCAAAGTGCTCCACATTGCCAATTTAGATACGTAATTTGTTAGTAGGTAGACTTTAAATTAACATTAGTTAGTAGACAAAAACAATCTTAATCTATTTTCAAAAACATTGAGTGAATTTGAATAATTAATCATGGAATGTATGTAATCAATGTAATTTAATGTAAGTATTTAAACGAGGATTCTATTGCGATTAATACGCTTTCTCTGATTCTGAGTAGGAAAGTCTAAGTTGTAGGTATCTACATAGTACTTTTATCGCATGTGTAATCCCCTGCTTAGTTATCCAGTAAGTTCTTTTTTTTAAGCTGCCTAGAAAATTAACCATTTTCGATTTTATAACAAGTAATTCCGTAACTTTATATGGCGCGTGTGTATCATGTAGACTCTTTAGGTGTAGATAGAAGCGGGTAGTTTTTAATTCGCGATAGTTAGATAACATTCCATAAACAGATTAAAGTGCAATTTCTACCCACAGCCTGCCCCAAGCAACGCCGCACGTGCTCGGAACATCTCATAGGATGTGGTAAGGCAGTGGCTTTCCTGAAAGTGGAGAGTTGGAAGATAAAATAATAATTTAAATCACTATCGATATTTAGTTAAATCCTAAACATTAGGCCTACAGTGATTCTAGATGACTTCCAAAATGGCGTACGAATTGAGCCTGGAAATCAATGAGACGTCAGTTTAAAAGCCATTTTGAAAGCTAAGTATATCAAGTTAAGCGGTATTTTGTCGATCTTCTCTATGAGCATTTATGTAAATTTAGGTATATTGTGTGTTGCACACCACATAAAGAGTATATATCTATCTATTTTAAATTATTACAGTGGTAAAAGCTTGTAACACTGCTTGCAACAAGCTTTAATGTAGTCATCCAACACGTACCTACCAAGAATGTAATAGTATAATGTATCAGTGTGAGTAATAGTATTAGTTTAGCAGTAATATTCGTTGAGCTTGGGTGTTGGATAATTTTGTACCAAATACGAAAATTAGAATACATTCTCTTAAGTGACTAAGATTATGTAGGTCATGGTACGGAACGCACTTGGCCAGTTTTTTAGGTACCTATTTATTTATTTACATCTACTCAATACGAGTAGTTATCAAATAGTCAGTATGTCTAGTTTGAATCTGGGTCGTCCGGATAGCTTACTGTAAATTTCTATCTTATTTATATTCAAGAAAAAGTGACTACGAGTTTTTGTCTTCTATTGCGCTCCTTGCATTCTTATTTTTCTAGTCGCCGACAACCGAACCCCAGCCTCTTCCACCTTGTCAAACTGATCCAGTTTGAAGCCAGCGCCAAAACAGGGCTGCATTTTTTGTGCCACTACCGCCAGCGACAGCTCGCAATAGCCTGCACTTTCTTAGCCTACGAATGTTGCTGGTAAAACGGGAAATGGCCGCCTCTGCAGGAAGTGGAGATATTGCGCACCTTGAATGCTTATGATTAATGCAAGCCGGTTGGTAGGTATCTCATTAGTCTGTTTCTTTGATGCAATAACCCTAATACTGCGATTGACGTTTAAAAAAATACTTAAGAGTGGATGGATGAATCTATAAAACTTTTTTGGAGTTTTGAGTCAAATTTATGCGGCTTTATCTATACCTGCAGAAACAACATATTTTAATAATAGTTTCTTTACATGGCTAAGGCGAATAACGGTTGATTGTTCATTAAAAAATGTGGATTTGCTGTCAAATTATTGACAATTGTTATGACTGCAATTAAACTTGAGTCCTTACAGTTGCGTTTTGTCGGTGCATTTGTTTTATTTGCCAATAAATATGATAGACACTCATAGTTGGACACATGAATACTATACATAACTCTACTTGTTATCTCTCAAAGGGCACGTGCGCTACACAGATATTGCAATTAAAACGCAGAACAATTCAATAAATATGTCACTTATCTACTTGATTTTATTTACCTCAGCTTTAGCAATTACCTACAAACTCAGATAACTTAGTTCGCTAGCGAATGTCTGCCTCTTGTCTCGAAGTGCTAGTAGAGCCAAAAAATAAGGAGATATGACATGTTCTGTATCGCTAAGAGGCAATATTTATTGTTATTAATATTATTGACCTTCACAAGAGGCATTTTCTGTCCTAAATTAGATAATAATTTTTACTTCGACTGTGACTTGCTAACTTGTCGCGCCCCGATCAAGTTCTTTACCAACAATTGGCATGGAAGATATCATAAATAGCTGGTGAAAAATCATATGAAATAAATTTAATTGTTCACACCTGCAATTTTATTTCATATAGACTGCTACAAATCGCACTCTGCGAAATCATATAAAGAATAATGAATATAAAGATTAAATTCATTTGTCATGATTTTTCATATAGTAGCAAATTAGCAACCGGTTACAAAAAATCATATTTCATTATAAGTAGCAAATAGCAAAAAGTGTTCTATTATGACACTGCGGAAAAAAAATTGCCAATGAAATTTCACATGTGATTTCTTATGAAAAAAAAATCATCATTTCATGAAATGAAAATGAATTAAAAGTAGCGATCATTTCCATGCCTAACAAACAATCAAACCCTACAATGCCTTACTTCCCCTCACACCCTTCCCCACACTATCTTGTTAAATTCCAATCGGACAAAACCGTTCTTGAAAGCACGAGGTTTGAGGATTACTCTCCCTAAGCATGCTCTATCTACGAACAATGGCTCCGATCAGTAATTACTTGCCGGGACTTCATTATCGCTACCGAGTCGATATTTTACCACATTTTTAGGGGTTCCGTATGGAATAAAATTGATGTTAGTGCATTTTTGGGCTTTGGCATCACATGTTAGACATTAAATACGAAACTAATTTGTGTTTTCTAGTTAAATAGCAGGCACGGAAACAGATGTACCTACTGGCTATTAAGAACCTGTATCTTACGGTGTTCTAGTATGATTTATCACAGATTCAACAACACCTATTCGGGATTGGGAAAATTTTGGTTATACGTTCAGACAATATTATCATTTCCACAAGAATTAGACAAAAGTTACGATTTTAAAATGATTATTTTAGGATTTTTTTTCGTATTAACATCTCTTGTCTGAGTCAAGAAGGTGAATTAATCATCATCATCCTAGCGTTATCCCAGTTGTGCACTCGCACGCCAGGCCCAGGTTCCCGCTGACCACAATCCAGGATGTGGCAGATCAAGTAATTACAATGGAGCGACTGCCATTTGACCTCCGTGAACCTGTTCATTGGGGAACCTGACCAGTTTTGGATCATGGTTACACATTCAGTCACCTGAATGTGCATGTTTTCCTCACAATGTTTTCCTCACAATGTTTTCCCTCACCGTAAGACTAAGAGCATCGGTTAGTAAAACACCTAATGTCCATAACTCATAAAAAGTCATTGGTACATGGCGGTACGTGTGATCGAATCCGGCTTCTCCCGCCTGAGAGGCAACCTGCTAGCCACTGCGCCACCAACACTCTAAAGTAGGTGAATGAATGCAACAATTAAAAGTGAATGTTTTCATTTCAATGCTACGGAACCCTCGTGTAGCCTATTCGCTCTTGTTTCTTTTAACAATAAACGAGTTTGGAAGGCCCACTAAAGTTATCGCGATCGCGAAATGTCCTCTAACAAGTAATGGCCCAATATTAATAAAAATACGGCCCAAAATGAACGCATTGGCGACATTTATTGATGCTTTGCGGTGCTATTCCTTTGATAAAGATGGCAGTTGCCATAAAGATTGGCGAAATTACTTTTTCTGTGTGTTTGTTTGTTGAACACACGAGTTCGGTACGGAAGCTGGAGTAGAGTGCATATTGTGGGATCTAGATTCCCCAGAAGTACAGTCGGCAGCACGACAGGTTATCCATGTGATACACGAACAGCTTTTATTACGTAGGGAATAGAGGCGGGGTCAAAGTGGGGTAGTCTGATGTGCAGCCGTGTGTACCTACAGACTCCAATACACTAAAGCAAGCTAGATAACACTTTACCTACTTGCATTTATTAATGAATTATTTAAAAATCATGTATGACATACGGTCAGTTACGTAAAGTACGTAGCTACTTACGTGACTTTGTCACAGTCAATTTACATCGGAAAGTGTCATGGCTACATGATCATCCTATCCCTAGAAATTCTTACTTGTAATAGGTACATTATTTTTATTATTTTATTTTATTTGTTAGGATAACCAGGGTTTACATGTGATTAGTAAACTAGAAATTATACAAAGAAGTATTATACAATTATAATATAATATCTGTGTTTAAAAAAAAGAAATAAATGTCCAGCTACTTTCGATGCTAACGGTCCAATTATGATTTTTATGTTCGGCTTGCTTTTGACAGTACAATTACTATTGGATTTTGTGTTTGGAATTTTGGAATAAAAAAGTATTAGCCATGCGTATTTTTTATATTTTTCTCACCGAATCTCTCTCTCATCTGTACCAACAGCACTTCAATCAATCTCACTAGAGGCCATCTAAGCTGTATATCGCCGAATCAAGTCCCCGGAGGCTGCGCCCTGGTGCGAGCCGCAGCATTAATGCGGATCGGCCGGGATAAACTATCCGGCGCAGATTAGTTTATCTATCTATCCTTGGGCTTAATTTCTTGGGGGTACCTAGTTATCAGTTACCACATTTTGTAAGCTTTTGTTTTAGGCAAAGTCGGCAGCTCTTCGGGTTCTATTTGAACTACAAAAACAGCTTTTATTACATAGGGATTAGAGGCGGTCTCAAAGCCAAAGTGAGGTAGTCTGACGTGCGGCCCTGCGTACTTATTACGTTATAACTATTAAGCTTAATTAATTTCTTAAGGGACCTACCCCCTTGTGGAAGCACTATTTATATACGTGCTTTTGGTCCTTTGACATACATTGTAAAAATAGATTTCTTTTTTGGTATGCAATTTTCTGAGGCGCATGCAGCTTAGTCTCAAATCAATAAATGAGAAGTTTCTGGGGTCCCCCAACGAAGTTAATCAAAAATTTCATGCCGCTTAAAAAACCAACGGGACTTATCTGCAGGCCTACCTATTATGAAATCTATCGCGATTAAGATTGCAATTCCAAAGCAATAACAAATATTTAAAATAATTTTATGATTATGAAATCTATCATTGATTTTCTAACTTCGTTTGATTGCTTTCCTGAAAGCTACGATCATTGCAATTGCTTTACATGCCTGCTGAATCTTAGTGTGTTGTGACCGTAATAACTTAGCCGTAACCCCCTCTAAAATAGATTACATAAAGTCATTAAAACAATAGCAAAGTCTACTACTACTACTATCTATTGGTTTTATCACCGCACATTATTTGACGAGGTTATCGGCGATTCGCCGAATGACAATCACTATCCACTATCCCACCCAGTAATAATAGCGATTTGCATAGAGAGTACTTTTCCGTGTTTGTTTTGTGAAAATGAGGACGGCGATTATGGCCTGTGTGGTAAAGTGAAGTATGGTTACTGGAATTCATAATAATCTATGGTTGCTATGATTTTTACAGCTAAGCGTAGTAAACAGTGTTTCTTAAAGTAGAACGGCGGCGCTACCTTTAGAGGAGTTGTAGGCTGGCCACCAAGGGTAGTTCCTTCCATAGAAGGAACACTAATAATTTTAGGGCTTATATTAAGCGTGTATGGGGGCTGGAGAAACAAGGTCGAGAAAAAAGGTTGACAAATCTAGGTTGTAAGGGTAAGTGCAGTCACAGTCACTTGATGTCTGTCCCTGTCCCAACTGTCCCTTGATTTTCTCAAAAGAATGGACAGTCGGCAGCACTTTCTGATACCCATTTGGCCTACGAAAACTGCATTTATTGTGTAGGAAATAGAGGCGGTCTCAAGCTCAAGTGGGGTAGACTGGACGTGCTGACGTGTGTACATATTTTTTCTGCAACTCTTCATCGTCACGAAGTAGGACAAGATTGCGCTTGTCGCGCGACGCACGCAGGAATTTTTCATTAGACCTCGTCTCGGAGGAAAAAAATGTTTTTCCTCCTTTAATTTCTGTGCCACGTTTAAATTTTAATTACTCGAAATTCGTTGTTTAAGAATTGCATTTCGCCATAATTTCCAGTGCAGAAAATGGAATTAAATTCTTTTCTAGGTGCGGATTTAATTTCGCGTGTTGTAAATTCAAAGACAGTTTTTCCTGGATGCGCCTAATTGCGTCCAATTATAATAAAAACAAACACTACTGAACATAAAGTAGCTAGAACTTTTGTGTCATCTACGAGTACCTACGTTCTACGTATGTAACATAGCAAACAGGGAGAAATAATATTACCTAACTACTCGTACTTTACCCATGAGATAGGAATTAAAAAAAAGTTGAATCGAGGTGATATTTATCATACATACTAACTTTGATAGTTATATTTGTATGTGACTAGATAATTGAGTCATCCTGGCAATCAGCGAGTGAACTGTCCGCAAGCTCTTCGCTTAATAATTTTACATGTGTAATCATACCTTTCTGGAGTTGAATTTGTTGACTTTTTTAAAAGAAATGAGTCAAAGAAGAGTAAATGTTTTCAAGTCCTCGCCTCGACGGTGAAAACATTTTTTTCAGCGGAGAATTTAAAGCAGAAAACTTGAGCTCGGAAACAATAAAAAGTGCAATAAACGAAGTTATTCAAACTCGCCGTTTTGTAGCTGCCACGGGAATGACGAAAATATGATATTAGTCCTAGGGGGTAACCAAAATGGCTTCGCAGTATCAAGATAACCATATTATGAAAGTTTCGTACCACTAGTATGTCGTTAAAAGAAAATGTTTTTTTCGTTAATTCTAGAACCGAGAAATTTTGATAAATCTGTGGTGGGATCCCACATGTTATATTTATTTATAATATTTACAGATCCTTATATCTATAAGTTTATATATTGCGCTCATCATAGCTCATACATATCACCTACATACTTAATAACATAGCTTAGCATCGCCATCACATCGCATCGCGCAGCACAGCTGGACGCGAGCCTCATCGTGCATCGGTTAACGTGTTGACGTAAGCGAGCTTCATGTCGGTGCGGCGAACACGCATGCGCCGAGCGTCAATCGGTGCAGAGTGAATCAAGACATGAACTACGGCGAATGACACTTCGGTACTCGCCGCTCCGCCATCTTTATCTCGCGATCTATTTTCTTGTATATTTTGCTGTATGATATATTGTTCTAATGCCGAACACGAATTGCTAAAAGTTAATCTGGTTTTCTTGAAGTTCAACCTATTAGAAATCCCGTATATCGCATACATAGGCATAAAGAAGTCTTACAACACTTCAAATCCATACATTTGTGTCCTTTGAAAACATTGTATTTGAAATTATTTCCTTAACCCAGGGTCCTGGATCCTTAACACTGGGAAGAGGGCGACAGTGACTCTAATAAGCTGACCGATCACGGAAGCATTAGTCGTATGAAATCGTCAACTTAATGGTAGGTAGAGCTATAAAACATTGTAGTAGAGCTAAAAGACATTGTGGTAGCCCCCAAGAATGATTTATGTGGACGCATCACCCTCGTTTACTTGACAAAGAAAAGATTTTACAGAGCGTCGGTGTAATACTTCAGGCGTGTAAGTATAATTGTTACGATTTAGCAGATTAGTGACGTAAAGGTCATGGCACACTATACCGGCACCGCAACGGCACCGCCTTAACCCAGCAATTAACTTGCCATTCAAATTAGAGCATTAAGTTATGTCGTAAAAAACTATTTTGTAAATGCGAGGCGACGCCGTGCTGCAGCCGTGCTGTTGCGAAGCCGGTATAGTGTGCCTTAAGACGTTCAACTTTGGAAATATTCAGTTGTTTTTTATTTCAGTTGCTCGATTTATTGCTAGTGATCCGCCCTGGCATGCATCGCACGGTGCAATTAAGTCTTAATAAACATTAGCCAAGAATAATTCAGTTTTCTACTGATGAAATATTTTTTTTAAAATTGGTTCAGTAGTTCCAGAGATTACATTCCGAAAATAACCTTACAACCTTTCTAAAGTCCTTATTTATAATATTTATATAGATTTACCTAACTACGGATAGGTTGGCGGTTGGTAACTTATGAAAAATCGGAGTGCGATGCCGCAGATTTTTTGTAAATTTATAAGTTACCTGAGGCTGCTATTGATGTATTTTTATTGTATAACTAATTACATTTATATTATTAACTGCGATTAAATCAACCTTGTCTTATAAAAATATTCCTTTATTTAGTTATAGTTACTTTTACATTTAACCAATCAAGTTTGTTTTATTAGAATTTTTTATTGACATTAGTTCTTGACATACGACTGTTTGTTTTAGAAAGTTAATTGCAATGTCGTGGAAGCGGTATTACAGCAAACTCCACGTAATGGGACCTGTCTGTATGATTTATTACGAGCCGATCAATATCAGGAGCGAATCAGGAAAATCCAACACAGTAGCCAACGATTTGAATGACGGGTGATGCTTGTTCTTTAATATACAAACAATTTTTTTACCTATATTTTTTGTGTAGTATAGTGTGTGCAGTTTATATAGTCATTGGTAATTTAATGTAAATGTAAAAATGTAAGAAAATACATGAAAACAAAAACGAATCAAACTAACGACGAGTTATGGCCCCAAGTACACACGGCTGCACGTGAGACTACACCACATGACCGCGTCTATTTCCTACGCAATAAAAGCTGTTTTCGTAATTCAAATGTGTAATTTGACGTGCTGTTGACTGTACACTGTGCTCAATTCGAGGTGCAACGGTCTTAAGACTAATCATAATTGTCAATACGTAAAATCTGTTTTTATCTCTGCTGAAGAAACGAAAAGAGACAGACTGCAGTAATTCAAAACGTGAGTGTTGCCACTTTTTTATCCAAATTTTCCTGTTTTTGTCGAATTGTAGTCGTGATAGATTGATATATGGCACAGGGATATTATAAAATCCGTGATATTATAATTTCACTAGTGACATTATAATTACACTGATTTATTGTCAATCGTTATTGCATGACTTACAATTTAACTGGCTAATTTCAGTGCCATTATAATTTCACCAGACCGATACAGTGACATTGTAAGGCAGTGATATTTAACAATAACACTGGGTTAAAAAAGGCGTTAGATTTTCAAATCGATCGCTGATCGGTCTATTTTCTTTACCAACTGAACTACAAGTATTGAACACTTCCAAATGCTCACGATCACTTATTTTAAAGATATTGACTATAATGATCAACTAAATACCTCTGAATAAAAACATCAAAAATATGTAATGAACTGATATTTAAAAAGGCACGCTCCAATTTTTATAAATGTGTATTGCGACTTATTAACTCAATTGACTAATCAGAACACGCGGGGCTCTCACCACAAACTCAACTCATAATAAACCTACATTTATTATAATATCACTATTGCAGCCCAGTGAAATTACAATATCACTAAAAAGAGCCCGTTAAATTATAGAACCAGTCGTCATTGACAATAATCAGTGTAATTACAATTTAACTAGTGAAATTATAATATCACGTCTTTGACAAAATCCCTGCGACATTTACATATTTTATTGTACAAGTAAATTATATCCTTAGAAACTGACACCTATTTTACGGCCGAACATTTCATTTGGAACAGCTCTTTAGGTGTAAAAACTGGAGTAACGTAACGCAACTTCTTCATTCATGAGTTTTCATCCGCTGTTCAAGCATACAGTTTGCAATTAAGTTCTCACTTTCTGCCAAAGTTCTCGTTCAAAACCTCATCAAAGCATCATCGCTAATACCAAGGTGTTGCAGCCATGATGGATTGCAACCATCAGGTGCGGCTCCGGTCTCCATCAATCATCCGCTTTTAATCAATTTACTCCGCCACTATGAAATTGACATGAGATTTATTGTTTTTTCAAACCAGTGTGCTGCTGGTGTTAATTACATGTTTACAGGTTTAATTACAACGTCATCGTCATTTGCTGTTTGTGTTTTATTAAGTAAGCTACAGTAACATCTTTTTTAGGAAAATATGTATGATTTCACGTAACAAATTGTTACGGTGGGTCAGGTTGAAACAGCGCGTCCAGTAGGTTTTTTTTCGGAATTTACATGATTTGTCAGGGAATAATGGTATAACAATAATAATAAAATAATGTCCTCCTAGCTGAATTTTGACTACGGCGGCCTATTTCAACAGAGATTAGCCAACTGCGCTGGACATATTATAGTGCACAAGTGTGTCTGTGTACTGTCATAATTCGGTGAGACGGAAGTCCGACATGACCACTAGACCAACGAGGCAGTCAGGAGTCATCGAGGAATAATGTTATGAGCACTACTTGGCTTGCAAAAGTTATCCCAATAATATCGTTCAGGTTATTTTATAATTTAAAAAAATGTGTTTGCGTCCAGTGTCCAGCTGGTGTTTTAACCTAGCATATTTTAATCATGAATTAGATGAACCAACAGAAAATTACTTTGGCGATTTAAGAATATGTTTTCGACGCGGAACATCGCATTTCATAAAAACATTACACTGCTTTTAAATTTTAGGTAGTCGTGTGTTGTGTAAAATAGTCCAGAAACTTGGCATCGGGTTCCGTCTTGAGACTTTTTGCTCAATCACGCCGACAGATGTCGTCACCTTCGTTTTGTGCGACGACGTACAGCGGCTGCGCTCTCATCGGCTCATTAAGCTAAATGCTCTACCGAACTGTGGGTGGGTATACTTATTATATGCCTATTGAAATGTAAAGGTGCATTTCGACCAAACGAGCTTATTCTATATAATTTTCTTTGTTTACAAAAACATAACGAAAAATAACGAAAAAAGGCACAGTAAACAGAGTGTGTTAAATTGATAACGGATAAACAGGAACCAGCCCGGTAATCTGTAGATAATTATTAGGTATGAGGATTTTCTGTTCGTTGTTATACTGCATACCTGCAATTCGGGTAAACTCCTTATGTTGCGACAGCGCGAATTTTCTTTCGCACGAAAATATAAATATTTGAATTCACGTCTCGATGCACATTTGTTTATATGAGTCGCTGTTGCTTAGTGTGTCGTTCAAGTTTTGCTTCAGCTAAGTAGGAGAGGATAATGCTGAATTTTGTTAAATAATTCGAAATTACCTTATATTTTGTATAAAAACTTGATTTCTTTTTTCTGACTTTATATGTAATAAAGTCGGAAAAAAGAAATCAAGTTTTTTAATGCGCTGCGCGCTGTAATAAAAAAAAAACTGTATCTCTTAGTAGCCGCCGCACACCTTGATGTGAAGTTTTGCATTTTCCTACTGATTCAAATAAAAAAACGTATGTTCCAGATGTTCTCGTAGTAAAAAACATTGTCAATAACGTAGTTCACTCACGGTTGAGTATTATTAGTGCTTTGATCATTCTGCTTAGGATAGGAAAATATAAACGTACCTACCTTCATAAGGTACGTTTATATTTTGAACCATTACCATGGAAGAACTTCATCCAAGCTTCCTAGTCCTACTTAGGTATACGTAGTCATTTTCTTTCAAAGGCTTAACAAATTCAATACAAATGCAAGATTAGATATCCAGTGTCCGCGGTATTCAATCGATTTCTTTAAGATTGCAATAGTTCTAGCTTTCAAGAAAGCAATAATCCCCTTGATTTGACCATCACAGACTCAAAAAGGCACTGCGTGGCTTAGCTTTGACGATTACCTACTGTTTTCTTGTTGTAGTGTCTACGTTTCAAACTGATGGTTGAAAAGATACAAAAGCTTTCAAAATAATAAGAAATTGTCAAGTCATTAAGACATAGCTTTGAAATTTCAATTGTAATCGCGAGCTTTGCATTCAATGCTAGCTGCATCCCTTGCGGGGGCCGGACGTGGCGGTGAATGCATCGAAACTGGCTAATCTGATTTTATTATTACAGATTACTATAATAAATAACTTTCTCACTCACTGCAACGCTTACAGTAGGCGTCTATTGTAATTACTTCGTTCGCCCGTTGTAAACTAAAAAAACCTCGAATTCGGAAGCCTCCAAAAAAACAAAGGGACATTATAAATCAATTTCGTGAGGCTTCTCAAAATAAAACATAATTAATCATCGTTCGCGGTATAATTTTACAGTGTTTTCTTTACTCTTACCCTCAATTAGTTTCCCTCGAACAAAACACACATTTAGGAGTCTCCGAATTCTCTCCGAAACTTTGGAGGGTAAAAATTAGTAGAAAATTAAGCGTACTTTATTAGGAGCGGGATATTAAAATTATGTAATCGGCGGTTGGAGCGGGGTTTGTTTATGCTCGATGTTATGTTTTAGTTTGGAGTTATTAACGGGTTTTTATGTGCACGCAATTCTGGAGTGGGAAGTATGGAAGCTAAGTTCCTAATACTAAGTAGTTTCCGTTTGAACGACTCGATTGATTTTCACTATACAAAAGGCGATATAAACAAGGTTTTTGCCTCATGCCTGTTTGCTACAATTAACAAATTTAAGTAAATGTAATCGGTACATAATTATACTCGAAGTTTACCTATATGGTCGAAGTTTATACGCTACGAGATGTTTATTAATTGCTACGCATCGTGCTACGAGACGCTACGAATGTGGCTATTAAATTTTGTATCGGTTTTACCGCTTGTGAATAACTTCTTGATAGTTTATTTGAATATTATTAATAAAACTTTTTTGTAGTTAACATTTTACATTTGGTATGAAATAGATTAATCACACATGTTAAGAGAAAAGTCTTAAAAATGATATAATATGTTGGCTAACATCACAAAATGTTGAACAGTTTGGCCATTAATCAATCAATCGTTTAAACGCTGAGAAAACATCATTAATGCATAGCAGATCTTAAAAAAATCACTTAGGTGTGGCCCTGTATTCAGCCTGTATGCAGGCATGCAAACATTAATAATTGTCACAATACTAATAAACAAATAAGAAATCAAATCACATAAGAATAGCGATGAGCGATTATTATTAAATTAATCGAATTATTCGAATGGCCCCTGTAATCGAATGTATTCGATAAGCAACCGGAGTCATTCGATTATCATTCGGTAATGCGGCGAGCAATACCGGAGCACGCGGTGCGCAGGCCGTATTACTAACTACTAACGAATGAATCGTCATTCGTCGCGGCGATTAATCGTTCGTTCGCTGCCTGTCCTGACGCGGCAATTCAATCGAATGCATCGAAGGGCCAAGTATAGATTATCATTCGATTGACGATTATTATTCGATAATTTTTTTTCCGAATTACTAAATCGACATTCGATAGTTCGATTGGTCGATAGTCGATTCATTCGATTATTTTCTTTCGAACAATCGCCCATCGCTACATAAGAATACATACATTGCTCATATCCCAAAGTAAGTAGCTTAAACGCTTGTGTTATGGAAATCTGAAATATTTTGGTGGAATCACAACACCCAGACGTGTCAATACAGAAAATGTGAATTCCTATTTTGACCCGACCGGGGACCGATCTCAGAGACAATGACACCTAAAAAACCGCAGTGCGAGTCACTCGGCTACATCCTTATATTATGAAGTTATAATTTTGCTTTGAAACTGGTGTGTGGCGATGGTAATAGGCGGAATGTGCCGATAAGGCGGGGCGGCATCCGTGGCTGTGGGTCGCTCGATACTCGCGACGTGACGCGAATCCGCGATCGCACTACATTCGCACCCAAAGCGTGTAGACAATATTTTGACCGAAAATTTGTCAAGTTTTTTTTCAGACGGCTGTGATCGGGAACTTTACTAAGACAGGAGTTCCTTGACAAAATGAAATCAGCAAAGTCCGCTACCGCCAAAAAAATGTGTGAAACTAACAATAAGCCATCGAAAAATTATGCGTTTTTTGCACAGGTACTTACATATTTTATCATTTCTTAGCGATAGCGCAGTTCGCTGCAGAATAGATTGCATCTTGTCTAGGCCCTAGATATTACACTAACATGTGTAATTGCGCTCTCAAAGCGAAAATTGGGCAAGATATTATAGGTGTACTGTATTTAAGCTTTTAGATTACCTGCAACGGTGTTATTGGGTGTTCTGTAGATATGAATTCCCAGAGAGATGGAATTTTATTCCAGATACGATTATTTTATTCGTTTGTCTCTGGACCCTGGACTGGACGATATTTTAAAGAAAAGCTTCATAAAGAATTATGTTTTCACCAAATTATCTTGTCATAAATAAACAACAAAATTTCATCTTTACGAGAATTTTCCCAACTTCCAAAGAACAAGTAACTAAATTAGGACTTCGCGAGACTTTAATTTTGCCTTATTAATGAGCCATTCTTGGCTTTTTGCTAATTTATTTTCAGAGAAATATTTGAAATATCGGAAAGTTACAACACAATTTTTGTTTTATTTGAAAAGTTTTTGCTTCCACGTTAGATATTTTCTAATGCTGAGATTTAAGGATCCTTGAAAACTGTAACAAACAAAATAATTAAATAATTCCTAATAAAAACATCGGTTCTACTGAGTTTTGTTACGATAAAACATTTTGAAAGGTTTCTTCAGTCTGTTGTTATAAATAAAACTTTTAAGATAAGTTGATCTCACAAACAATCGACCTAATTCACTTTTATCCTCTATGTATGTAGTACCACAGTCATGTACAAATGTGGTCAATATTAAGTAGCCCACGTGTCACGTTCAACGACCCCTCTAAAGCTGAGTACTGCTTCGGAAGAAATGGGCAGGCAATTAGTTTAATCACCTCGCACGTCTGTTGCTGCCTAGATAACTGGGAGGGATCCCTATTCTGACAGGCGAGATGAGACGGGAACGATGTTGGTAAACTATTTGCTATTTGGTCCGCTTAAAAGTTATCTAAACTTAGTTTTTTTAACGTTTTAATACCTAGTTATCTTGCTATTTTAGGCGGAGACAAATTTAACTACTCCTACTAGGTATTGCGATCATGAAAATTGGTCTTGCTATCGTTGGGTGTAACAAATTCGATTTATTTTAACTAATTATAATATTTTACGATTATTAAAGACTAGCTGTGCGCGTAAACCGGTGTTTACGCGCTTACGTTTAGTTACTTTTTTAAAAAAATCTACCTGACTTAGGTTGTTTAACGCCATCTAGCGGATTTTTAAATACTGATTTTTGACAAAAATGTTTATTGATTATGAAACTTGTCAAAGTCTTAACTATCGTAATTACAGAAGGTCCAATCCGTAATTTGGAAATCGGATATCCGATTGGGACCGCGCGTCGTGATTTTAATTAATGCGCGCAACACCATTTGATATGCGACAAAGATGTCGTGTGAATAGATGAGACTTCTTTTATAATATAGACACATTTTGGCATAGGTAAATAAACGTTTATGTCGATTTCTTTTTTAAATTATCCGATGATTCTATGATGCTTACATGGCTGGCATGGAAGATGAAGACATAATGCTTTGACCCTTTTATGTAGGTACTACCTACCTACTGGAAACAGGGATGTCAAAGAAATGATTATGTTATGACAATAGATATGTAAAATGAAGATATTTTTTTTCTGCCAACCTTCAGACGAACGACTTCCCCGAGGTAGAAATAGGGAGGGGATAATGAAATATCGATTAACAAGCGAATATAAATATATTGAAATAATTTAATTTACCGTTTAAAGTAGTTCAAGCAAACATGAAATTGTATTGCTTATTTTAATCTCGTTACCATTCACTAAGGCCCACTTGCGCACGTCCGGATTAGCTAATCCGGACTAGTTGCAAGTCTATTATCTGAGCTGAAAATCCACTTGGGCAAGTCTGGATAAGGTAATCCGGACTGGCACTAGTAGGCCTTAAGATAGTTTATAAAACTGTTACTGTAAGTAACATATATTAATAATATAACTTATTACGCACGACAAGAAATTCCACAAAAATCCAGTCCAAATAGGGTTGGCCACTTCCATTTTTGTCTATGCCGTTGTTAAGCACTCATTTATATTCAAATTAAAGCGATCGTTTCGAGCGAAACTTCATTAAATTCCACCGATATGTGAGGCTGAATTAGTAATTTGGGTTGTCGCCGGGGATTTGAGGTTGTATGAGACTTGAAATTACCTGTGCGATACCTCAATTTTGTCGTGATAACTTGAGTTATACGAATGATACGATACGAATCAATTTAGAAACAAATTTTTGAAGTAACCTATTTTACTATATACCTTTAAAGCATACGGGTTGGTGGTTGACGACGTCACATATTGGTGGTCGGGCGCGCAGGGCCCGCCGCGAGCAGGGCCCGCCGCGCGCGCACGGGTCTCGGCAGTGGCTTTCGATGCACGCCAGCCCCTTTACATTTTGTAGCATTTTACGGTTTTAACAACCAAAGTCTGCAAACCCAAAAAAATATTTGATGTTAATAAACTGAAAATTGTTAGGCAAATATGGATTAGGCCGAGATTTAGAAAAAAAATTTAACTTGTTTTATTTACGCACTGAATTCATTGATTCAGCTTCGCGATGCGTTAATTTTCTTACAACTTGCCTAAAAGCTTACGTAATTGTGCCCCCAGATAACAAATCTTGACCACTAAATATCTCAGCGAAACGATTTGCTATTTATTATTTACGTCACCCAAGCTCATAAGGCCGGGGCTCGCCCACGCGCGGTTGTAGACACGAACAAGGCGGACGCGGCCTGACCAATTGAACAACTTGACACCCACGATTAGGAGTGTCAAGTCGGAGGCAGGCTGACTTGCCTACCCAGAAATTAGTATGTTCTCAATAAAGAATTTACAGTTTTGAAAGTCAAGAAACTCAATGATATCGAAGTGAGATCGATAGTTAAATAACATAAACGGTTTTCCGCTAGCATGAGGAACTGTCAAACAATACTAGCAAAAAATGCTTCGTAAAAGCACATTTGAGTTTGTGAGGGCTAGATTTATAGCTTAGTACCTACTTATCATTCGTGATTGTGACATTATATTCAAGCCTAAACAACATCGTATAACAACACTGTTGCCGCTATAACAACAAATACTAAAAACAGAATGAAATAAAAAAATGACGTTTTTAAAACTAAAAATAAGGTTATAATGTATTATCTAATGTTGTAAAGATTATGGTACGGAACCCTTCGTGTGCAAGTCCGACTCGTACTTGGCCGTTTTTTTAAACAATTGAATTGCACTACTTTATAGAATTGGTGAACGACAGCCCTATGAAGCGTTTTATTTACTTGTAGGTAAAGGCGATAACAAGGGCGAAGTCGCGCGGCGCGATGCTGCCTATCGTAAATCTGCAATAAGGTGTAACGAGCGCTATTGTTGAACTCGCGAGTGTGCGCGGCTCCATTGTATCACGGCACGAGACTCGTGCTGCATGAGATTTAACCCAGGAATCAATTCCGATAAATAATCGTTCCTCCACGTTTCTCTCTTTACATGACGTAGCAGTCAACAACAGTGCCTAAAACACCTGGGCCGTGTTTTAGAAAGGGTATACGTTTTGGTATACGAGTTTGTAATCATAGTAATTCTAAGACCTGAGGTCACCAAATATTTAACAGCGGGTTAACATCGATTGACGGTAAATTTGACAGAATTCCCATACAAAATATTTCAATTATGCTAAACCGGCTTATTAAAAATTAAACATGTGTTGGTGGACTCCAGGCTGAGTTAATTACATGTGTTACTATGGTAACAGTTGTATTATTCGTGAAACAGGGCCCTGATTGTTTGGTTAGTTAGTTCAAGTTCTAGACTGTGAAGCTTTATTAAAGAGTAAATTTGTTTGTTAAGCGTAATGCACAATCATATTAGATATCAAAATACCAGTTATAAATTTACACGCCACGCCGCTCTCTCTGAGCTGCTTAAACAAGTAAAAAAAAAAATATATACAGACGTAAATAAATGAGATTAGACCCCGAAGAAGGATAGCTTACATTACCTAGATGTCTTATTTTCGTCTTAGCACTAAAACTTAACGACTGGCGGCGAAGTAACAGATTTTGATATTAAGCTTCCAATTTCTTCTTAAGTTTTGATTAACCTACTGGTAGGAGTTATTATTGCGGCCAAACTGGTAGAACCCGGCTAAACAGGAGATGCAGCTGTTGGGAAAACCCGTTATTATCAAGTGTCAATGGAGACGGTATCTTCGAATCAGTAGTGCGTGCTAGCGATAAGAGTATGTCGCGCGTGCCCGTTTCTCGCGCCCTGCATTCGACACGCCTCCTTCGAATACTCTCCATCCGGACTTATTGGGTTTTGTTTTAATGTGCTCTTATTCCGAACGTAATTGCACCCATTGTTCTTTTGGTTTTCACGCTGGTTTGAAATTAAACTCGCATTTCTTGCATTCTTGATTTAAACGTGTACCGAACGATCTAAAAATATTTTACTGGTTCTCTATTGACTTCTTACATCCCACCGCGGTATACTTGACAAAATAGACATTGCTTAAAATATCTAGGTATTTAGAAATACAAATCCCCATTCCAGAAAGAAGGCTATCAAATCTTCTTCTTGTTATTTCCCATCTCTCTACTTAAATAAGGGTTGGAAGCAAAACCATGTCTTTTCGTAAGCGTAGAATTTAATTACAAATTCGAATGGGAGTAATAATCTTATTTGTGCTTCCGAAAACACTGGAGCGTCAGCTTTGTATAAATACACAAGAGACTCATAATTTGTTTCTAACTTAATAAAGACGCCTGATTACGGAGGGATGTTTCAAAACCAATGCGATTCGAAGTATCGATAGCGATATTAGTAACGGACTTAATGTTGCTTTATTCATCAACATTTCTGCTTTCTGCTGATGCTTTTTCAAAGAATTATAATTCTTCTTTATGTGTTTTGAGTAGATGGTAAAGTTCTCCTTTCACGCCCAGCTTATAATTTTTCGTCGGTCTCTGCATAATCTACTTTTATAGTTCTAGTAGTGGTTCCCCGCGACTTCGCCCGCAAGAGTTGGATTTTCCATATAAACTTTTATCCCCCATTTCACCCCCTTAATGTTTTTATATCGCAACAAAATGTAGCCTATGCCCTTTTCAGGGTCTCGAACTGTCTCCACACCAAATTTCATTTCAATTGGTTAGGTGGTTTAAGCGTCAAGAGATAACGGATAGACAGACACACTATCGCATTTATAATATTAGTATGGATTTATAATGCATAAGTCAATTGCTTGTTGTAGTGAAGTTCAAGTAAAAATGCTTGACTTAGCTTCACTCGATATGGTTTGATGTCGAGAAGGTGATTGTAACTGTGATTTCGGACTGTGAAAACGGTTCCACATTTATGTTGCCTTCTCTTACTTTTTAATTTCGGTAACATCATCGATAAACTTGCCCTGCCCCTAACGAGATTGCTGTAAATAATCACGCAGTCTTTGTTTGCGCGCCATAACGCGATCGCGCCCATCCAATCCCAATTTGTAATAATTTTAATGTGCAAGTAATGTTCCGGGACATGCACTCATTGTTGTCAAACCCCCAGTATTGTTGAGTTAATGTAATTGTCGAATGTACCCGACGGGAGATTTGCAAGTTTTGATTGTAATTTGGGTTATACTTGAACGAGCAAAAGTACTTGGAATTTTTAATGGTAACGTTTTTGACATAAAATTACGATGTGGATCGTAGAGCGAAAGAGGAAATAGGAGAATGACAAAAATGTGAAGCTAAAATTTTTCAGAGCGGGTTTGGATGAAACTGTGTGCAGAGTGCCACCAGTATGTTGGCCTTCTGAACTGAAATAGATGTCATGGACAGCATGGAATCTGATTCTTGGGGTTCATATTGAAAACCATGTTAATGTTGTAATACTTTTCCAACGACTGTGGCCCATTCTAGCGATGACAATCCTCGAATGCTAACCCGCGACAGAGGACAACTAACGAAGATATGGATAGACTACAACTTTATGTCATATTTACCTCTTAGGCGGCTAGTTTGAACCTGCTGAATGAGCAGGCTGGTGTGTTAACTAGATGCAAGTGACAGCAGACAGATAGGAGTGGATTACAGAGGACTCCTATATCCGAAATTCCGAAGATGGGTCAATAGCTGTGGTGAATGTATGAAACCTATCTAATGTTTATTATTGTTGTTACAATGCGTTTAACAATAAGTTCTTACGAACGTGATGGTTATATTACAATTTAAGATTGCCTCCAAACTGCAAACTTTACCTTGGAACATGAACGGCTATTGGATTGCTTCTATGGATCAATGAGGATACAATTAGCACACTGGATAGGTACGTACGAATTATGCTGTAGTGATTGTGATTTAGTTAATATGTGAATTATGAAAGTCAAGTAATAATAATAATAAATTAATAAATTGTTTCAACAAACACACCAATTACCTAGCCCCAAACTAAGCGTGAGCTTGTGCTATGGTGACT
The DNA here is from genome assembly GCA_949316185.1 of Pyrausta nigrata. Classification (NCBI taxonomy): domain Eukaryota; kingdom Metazoa; phylum Arthropoda; class Insecta; order Lepidoptera; family Crambidae; genus Pyrausta; species Pyrausta nigrata. The sequence goes on from OX438937.1 coordinate 5,698,736, forward strand.
AGGATAACGGATAAGTGTAAGTCTTAATCAAGTGCTGTGCTATAGATTCTGTAATATCACTTTTTTGTTTTGGTACGCCCGTACCTATATCTTTTGGTATGGAACCCTTAAACGCAGCATTAGAATAATGTTGTAAAAATATGGGTTACCTATTTTACCTTTTTTTTTTGGAGAAAGTGTCATATAAATAATTCAACGATAAATATCAAACAGATCGGATTAGTGGTGGTTTAGCCAAACTAAAGTTTGAGCAAGACTTCTTCATCAGTGGGCGACTGCCAAATGGCAAATGATTTAAGCAACGCAGTCTCTCGCTAGCCAAATTTCAATTAGTTACATACGAAATGGATTTAGTGTTGAGTTAGTGCAGGGTTTTGCATTTGCACTGTCCGCTTGTTCCATTGTTGCTATTGTTGTAGAATGGACAGCCAATAAAGCAATTCTGGGAACTAACCGCTCTATTATCAATTGAGAATTTAGTGCAGAGTAATCGGGAACTCTATTAATCGATTAATGGAACCACGCTTACTTGTATAAACTTTAGATGAGTGTATTAGGTAGCTCATCTTCGTTACCATTATTTTCAGGGGAGAAATGTTTTCTTTGAAAAATCTTCATTCTGTCTCATTTCTGTGTTCTTTATTTTATTGATTTTTATTTACTACTATGCACTTAGGAATCCAGATCAAACATGAACTTGTTGTAAGTAGTCATAGGAGACGATTCGATTTTGAAGTTAAAATGTAGAAGCGGCGTCTTTGACGTCAATCTGAAAATGCGAATCTTTGATTTCTTTACAAATACATAGCTTATCGTAATTTAGTCAGCCCTAACATGACCCTCGTTTGTCAAATTCAATCGCTGCAGAGCTAAATTTGTTAATCCTACCAGTTTCGGTGTCGGCTCACGCCATATGGCGTCTTAGAAATCCGACAATAGTCGCTGAACGGTCTACAATAGAGGACTTAGCTGCATTTGATGACTGCGATTTCACGGGATTGACATAATGCACCCGGTGTGAAATTGTGACAAAAAATAATAAGCGTTCACTATTATTTATTTGTTGTAATACTACACTTGGTGTATGAATGGACTTCGATAATGTGGGATGGAATCATTGCTGTGAGGAATATGGTGTCGTATATTGACTGAACGAGAACAACGTACTTACCCAGTATAAAGATTATTTATTTAAGTTCTCTACATAATTTAAAGTTCGTTTATTTACTTAATTTTAACCAAATCATCAATTAATGTTTTAATATGGGGTTTGTCAGATACGTATTTGTCAATTTTATTATAACATATAACGTTGTTTATTTATTATTGCAATATCGTTCCCAATCTTCTCACAAAATCGACAGCATTTAGATCGAATATTACAAAGTTCAGTTATTGACATATCGAAATATAACTGCTATTAGCACCTTTAAATCATCAGTGTGAAATTACATTACAATTTTCCTTATAACTTTCGCTGTTGATCTCACAACGATTATTACAGGCGAATCTCTATGTGTTGCACCGGATACAGAATATATGCCAGCCTGTTTAGACAAAACAATAGAATCACTCGGCAATTACCAAGCAGCTTTTCTAGAAAATCGCTCAACGGACGATCACATCTTTGCTCTAAGGCAAGTGCTAGACGAAAACTGGTGGGAAGACACGAAAACCTATGTAATGGCTGTAGACATTGAGAAAGCATTTGATACCGTTGATCTTAATGTACTGAAATATATCTTAACCACAAGAACTAATATAGCCCTCACAAATAGGATCATCAAAGCGTGTATATACGAGTCAACGATTGTTATAGATGAAGTACTGAAAACGTTAGAAGAAGAATTGTCATTACTAAAACTTAACCAAGTTCTTAGTATAAACCTTCCTATGTGCCTCTCCTTTGCCGACGATCTGATCCTCGTAGATACTTATCTTAACAAAAACGAAAATCTTAGTGCGAAACCCTACAGAGAAAAAATCAATGAATCAGTTCATAAGAATAGGTGGAGTCAATATACAGCCATCACAGGAAATCAAGTATCTTGTACCTATCTTTCAGGAAGCCAAGCTAGAAAATGTACAGCAAGGATCCGATGCAAGCAAGGTCAGAAAAATGCAAAAACACTAGTACCCTTCATTAAGAAAACGAAGATGGATTGGAAAATAGCAAGACTCCTCTACAAAATGATTATAGAACCGACGATGACATATGGGCTCAAAGCAGCCGCCTTAACAAAACAAAATAGATCCTACCTTAGGAAATATGAAAGAGTAATACTAAAAGGCATGCTTAGAAACTCAAGAAACCCGCCAAAAGATAAAAGGACACATCAGCTACTAGAGGGGAAAACTATTACAAAAAGAATTAAATTCCTAAGACTATCCTTTTATGGACACGTACTTAGAAGAACACATTTTACACGCAGCCCTAAAATACAAGGCGGCCAGACTGAAACACGGCCGGCCAATATTCACATGGATGGACTCCCTATCACACGACCAAAGCTACTACAGCAAAACACGTGAAGAATGGCATTAACTCGCGGTGGATAAAAACACTCTTAAAAAGGAAGCACAAGAAATATTCAACAGAATCAAAACGGACAGCGGATTTGAATCGGAGGACGATCAACACCAGCTACACAGAAAACACAAGACCCAACCGCAGGACACCAACCACTAAGGCTAGACACCCCATCATCTCATCAACGCTCATCTTGTACAAACAATACCCATCTAATCCAATACTCCTAGACTGGGCTAGGTTGCATAACCGCTCGGTTGTGGTCGGGCGGCTGCGGCTTCCCGATCTTCCTCTTCCATCCCAGAGCGTGTCCCTCCTTAACAAATCGTGCACCTCGGTGTGCCGGTTTTACCGGAGCTGAGCCCTTGAGCTTGGCCGAGCGATGCACTATCGAATCGAATCGAATCGAACTTTCGCTGTTGATCTCACAATATACATTGTATTTTTATATCCCTCTAATCTTTTTATTTTGAACCTTGAGACCGTTAGGATAAGATTGAATGAATTTAGATTAGTATAATGTTAAAACTCTGGAGTAAAATGTTGTTTCCATCTTGTTGATATAAGACTAGCGTTCGGTTGAATTAAGGGATTTAAATCCATCTTTTGTTGTGTAAATCGTCGCCTAGGGGAGTGGCATTGTGAGGTGAAATTCTTTTAAAATTAAATAAACAGTAAGAACGATGCGAACGGTCAAAAGAGATTTAGAATAACTTTTCATAATGTATGTGATTATTTTTAGGAATAAATAATTCTTATGGAAACGTGTTTATGGTTTTGTTTTACTTTAGAAATAAGCTAATCAGAGTATGTTCTCTTGAAAGTCAGTTTCTTAGTATGACATTGGTATGACTGCCTCGTTAGTCTAGTGGTCAGCACGCTGGGTACTATTCACGAGGTCCCGGGTCGGGCCGAGAGTGTTTTGAGTTTTTCTGTCTTGAAATTACTCAGACACAGCTCCGGAGTCAGGAAGTTGGTGGTGTTAATACCCCCGTGCCTCGGAAAGCACGTTAAGCCGTTGGTCCTGCGCCTGATCTCTCTACGGTCATGTCGGACTGCCGTCTCGCTAAATTATCAGAGTGAAGGAACAGAGAGTGCACCTGTGTATTGCGCACACACTTGTGCACTATAATATGTCCTGCGCAGTTGGCTAATCTCTGTTGAGATAGGCCGCCGTGGTCGAAATTCGGCTAGGAGGACACTACTATGACATTGATAGGTAGGTAAGTACCGTCCATCCTACCTCCCAATTCTATGTACGAGTCTGTAATGTGTTAGCAAATTTTTTTTTGTCTAATTAAATTTAATTAACGCGAGGTTTAATAATTAATGAGGTTTCAGTTTTAGTACCTTACTCCTTTTAAGACACATCTTAGAGCGAATTTGCTCCAACGATGCCCAGCGGGCGACTGAAACAGAGCGCGCGTATCGTATTGTTATCAATGAGGTTTTGAAATTTTTGAAAACCAAATTAAAAATACCTTACTAGTCACAAATTTTTTTAATTTATACCATATCATTTCCTATTTTTCAATGTAGTAGCCGAATAGCAAAGAATGGGACCCTTATAGATTCGTCATGTTTGTCTGTCTGTCTGTCTGTCCGTCCGTCCGTATGTCACAGCCACACAGTTTACGCAGTTATATTACACAGTTAAAACTTGGTAGGTAGATGTATCCTGTTAACCGCTTTACGATTTTCGTACAAAAAAAAAAAAAAATGATATTTAAGGGGGGCTCCCATACATGAAACTAAAACAAAAAACATTTTTTTAGTCAAACCTATGTGCGTGGGGTATAGATAGGTATTTTAAAAAGACATAGAGGTTTCTAAAACCATTTTCTCTAAAAGTCTAACGTTTGAGAGATAGACGCTTCCAAAGTGGTAAAATGGGTCCCCCCCATCTAACTTTTGAACTAAGCAAGTGTAAATTTTGAAAAAAATACATGATGTAGATTGTAACAAATTCTTTCAACGAAAATTAGTTTGAACGAGATCGAACTAGTAGTTTTTGAGATATAGCACATTTTCAACAACCGCAAACATAACTTTGTTCTTCATAAAAACACAATGAAAAACAAAGTTATTGATGTCAACAAAATATTGTGGTATATTGGCTAAGTGGAAGTAAGTGGATCCTAATTTAGTTAAAGTTGGCACGGAACCCTTAGTGCGCGAGTCCGACTCACACTTGGCCGGTTTTTTTTTATTTATAGTGTTATTATAATCTTTAAGTCAATCTTTATTAATCTTTAATCTTTACGTGTTGTTATGGGCGACAGAAGTAATAATGATCGTGTTTTGAGTACCAACATATATTTTCTGGATTATAAACAAATACTATTTAATGCCTTAAACCATTCAGAGATAAATTTTCAAGACAATAGACAATCTATTGTTAAGCGACCGCCGGTAATCTTATGACCCTCAAGGTGCTAAAGACTCAACTAAAAAACAAAACACCCGTCTGCAATATACTATATTTTTGAAATGGTCTTTTTACTGGCTTTCATTTGATACCCATATTGCTATGACAAGGAAAAAATCAATCCCCTCTTCCCCTTTTATTTCCATTTGCGGGCGCCATTTTTTAAATGTATATAGCCTTTGTCATTTTTACAATTTTGACAAATTCAACGACACCTCATATGTCAAAAACTGTCCAGTCGTTTGGGCTGTGCCCTACAGCCAAACAATTATACCTACATATACAAATACAAAAATACAAAATCTTTATAGCGTAACTTAGTAGGTAACTATTACAGGTTAGGGTTGGGCGCTTCCTTTTAAGCAAATAGTTTGCTTGTGTTAGGAAACACCGCTCTTCCTTAACAGATCATGCAGTAACAGATTCCTATGAACGAATACACATTTATTTATAGTTACATGATTGGAAAATACTGTAAGAGTTAGAAAAATTGTGATATTGTACGTTTCATTCTCGTTTATGATCTAAAACTATTTAACAATTTTTATATTTTAAATTATAATTTAAATTACCTACATACATACATACTCGCGAAAAACGTAACCCTCCTTCCGCAGTCGGGTAAAAAACAGGTCGATTTGAAAGATTTCCTTAAAAGTTTACAGCTTTCGTGGCGAAATCTTCAAACACACATTAGTCACCGAAGGAACGGTGAATCGCATTGTAAATATTCTCGTTTTCTTCCCCCGCTCGTTATTTACGGTTACCGTTGTTCCATTTTATTTAGCGGACACTGACGTGGCTGAAAATTGACTGTTTATTTTCAAATAACCATCGTGTATTTTCGATTAGACATAGCATTTTTCATCTGTTGGCGTGTATTGTTAACAGAAGTTTTATTATGTACGAGTATATAAGTATTACATTTTTACCGATTGCGAATCCAAAATTTAATTATTGAAGAGAATTTAAGTATCAACTACAGCGATGTGCCGGCATATCAGACTGCCCCATTTCGATGCAAAATTACCCCTTTTGCAACTAAAAAAGATGCTGCAGTAAGCAAAGCTTTATGTGTTGTATCGTACTTACATATTGTAATTAATGTAATTATGGGCCCTGTGACCCACATTTCGATGAAATCAAGAAATTCTTGTTAGTTTCAGCATTCGGATAGTATTCTCAAAAAAAAAATACGAAATTATAAGTTGAACCTTGATTTATTGGTTGGTCGAGTTCACCAACACGTGTTTAATTTATAAGCAGCCGTTATAATAAGCGATAAGACCGCCTACATTGTACCCACCAACATGGTTTTTCTTTTTTTATATGTCTGTAAAGTGTTTTCTAATTGCAATAAAGAGTATCTATCTATAACAGTTATTATTTTATAATTTTTTTATGTGGAATGTGTCAAATTAACCGTCGATTAAGGTTTTAATTTTTATAGCTGTTAAATATTGGTAAACTCGGGCCTAAGCCATTGGCTCAAAGTAAGTATAGTGTTACCAAATATATTTTACCATAATATTATATTAAACCGAATACTGGCATAAATTACGCTTAAACCTATCTTTCAGTGGCAGGCTCTTCCTAATTTGAGAATTTATCTGGCCCTCACTGGCGACACGAGAAGGGACCCTGGGACCTCATAAATCACCTTTATAACGCCACCATCCGCAAAACTCATCCAATTTTGCGGATTCCGCCGAATTTCACAAGTTTACCCGAAAAAGTTGAAATTAAGTGAGAAAAATGTGAGAGTAGGCCAGCCAAATTATGAGTCTTTGGAGTGCCATGAGTAATAGCAATATAAAAATGTTTTTTATATTTTTTCTAAAGAAAAAGAACAATAGTAGATATAGTAATTTATTCGTTTTCGGCAAGTAATGTTTGCATGATATTTTTAACAGGTTCAATATCGGTATTATAATTGTATAAATAAAATAAATTTGATATTTATTGTTTGACTTTTTTAAATCAGAATGGTGGCTTATAACTTTATCTTGTATGTTCATTATTGATCTCTAATTAAACATAATGTTGAGCTGATAGCATTTATTAATTATAAATATTAAATAAACTTGCCATATTTTTTTAATAATTAATGAATATTGCCATTGCTTTCTTTTGAAAATACATGTCATTGTCACAGAGGTTCGTTAGAATTAATAGCCACGAAGAGTGAGCACTTTTGGGAAACCCTGAAATAGAATTACAACTGCGAAGAAGTGATAGCACTTTTCCCATTTTTAGTTCAGGTTATTAATTTGCATAGCCAGTATACTTACATTGCGCCTGATCTCTCTACGGTCATGTCGGACTGCCGTCTCACCGAATTATGAGAGTGAAGAAACAGAGAGTGCAACTGTGTATTGCGCACACACTTGTGCACTATAATATGTCCCGCGCAGTTGGCTAATCTCTGTTGAGATAGGCCGCCGTAGTCGAAATTCGGCTTGGAGGACATTATTATTATACTTCCATTCTTGATCATTTATATCCAATGTCATGTTAATTATAATGAACACAAATGTCTTAAACCAACATACAAATCGGATATTTATATATTGGGATAAAATAGTTCCAAAGTTCGTATTTACAGAGTAACAAGTGGATGCGGCACGATTCTTGTGTAAATCATCTGACAAGACGGGCCACCGGTGCATTCCGACACGGTCGCTGGGAAAGTGTAATAAAAACACATAATATTTTTCCCGAAAATAGGTGCTACATGATATAGTGACTGATGAAAATGTGGTGTAGAGTGGTCATGAGCATTTTTGATATCTGTGAAAGTTCAAGTTCAATTACCAAATGAGTAGACTGCAGATGTAAGTACAGCCAGACGACTGCCTTGTTGGTCTAGTGGTCAGCAAGCTAGGTACTTTCCACGAGGTCCGGGGTTTGAATCCCGGGTCGGGCCTTAAGTTTATTTATGTGACGTCCATCACAAGCATCTCCGTGCTTCCGAAGGCACATTAAGCAGTTGGTCTCGGCTAATATCAGTTGCTATTAGTCGTTAAGCCTAGTCAGAGGCTCTAGGGCGGCTTGATACCATCTAGCAGTAAGGTTGGTCACTTGCCTACAGACATCCCTCCACCAATCCGCACTGAGCTCGCGTGGTGAAGTATGGCTCGTACCTCCTCATAGTTGAGGTGAGGCCTTTGCCCAGCAGTGGGATCTATATAGGCTAACTTTACTTTTACCTTACAGTATTTTTTTACATTGTATTGTACGCAATACATAATTACTCGTATTTATTTTTGTTATAATAATACTTCAGTTTTTTTTTTAATGCAATAGTTATTTATTTTTATAAGATATATTTTATATGAGTTCACTGCTTTTTTAGCCCCTCTCTGTACCTATTACTTTCTCATATTAGTCGGTTTCGCATCTCACGTTCTTGCCATAAATCAATTCAGAAAGGCACGCGTGCCTACACGACCTACCGGCCTGAAAAGTACGTACCGTCCGTCCGTCCGTTTACATTTATCTGAAAGACGAGGCTACAAAATGTACATTTATCTGAAAGACGAGGCTACAAAATTGTTCATGGACCCGGTAGGAAAACAAGAACAATAGAACCGTGGACCTCTGGGAACAACTCCCAAAATTGTAGTATAATAAAATGAGCAAAGAAGGTTGAGCTAAAGAAAAGTGCTCCGTGGGTATAATAAACTAGTGGTTGTCCGCGACTTCGTCCGCGTAAATGTGTTGTCTATTCAAATTGAAATCTTTCTTATGAGGTTGAATTTTTAAAAATCCAGAAATAGGTACGTCATTCTCATTTAGCTAAAAACTGGAGAAGTTTCATACAAACTTGTCCCCCTCCCTATTTATACCCCCTTAATGAATGAATTTACAAGAATCTTTTTTTATTAGACCTCATAAGGAACCTATGTGCAAGTCTCTAGACCCAGCGGTTTGGACTGTGTGTTGAAATGTCGGTCAGTCAGTCATAGCTCGAACCCAAAGTAAGTGTAGCTTAAGCACTTGTGGTCTGGAAATCTGAAATAACGGAGGAAGTATCACAACACCTAGACCCGAGACAATAAAGAAAATATTCATTTCTATATTGACCCGACCGGGGATGGAACTCGGGACCTCAAGAGATGGCGACACTTTAAAAACAGGTGTGGGAGCCACTCGGCTAAAAAGATCGTCATACCTAGTAGATGTTTAAATGTTCTCAAATTTTTACCTAAAATGTAGTAGTACAGTCAGCCTATTAGATCCCACTGCTGGGAAAAGGCCTCACCTCAACTATGAGGAGGAACGAGCCATACCCCACTACGCGGGCTCAGTGCGGATTGGTGGAGGGGTGTCTGTAAGGCAAGTGACAAACCTTACTGTCAGATGTTATCAAGCCGCCCTAGGGCCTCTGACTAGGCTTGACGACTAATACCAACAGATATTAGCTAAATGTAGTAGTATTACTTACTAAAACATAAACCCTTAGACAAAAACGACACTTTCTAATATTCGTAGAAAAAACGTAGGATTAGGTATGTTAAAAAAAATCAGTTTATCTATACGAACGTTGACGACTTGATAAAATACGAAGGAACTGCCTATCTATACATATTATAAAACTGTAATTAAAACCGATGCGTCTGTACATTAAGTATTTTTACCAAAAACTAATTGAGGGTGATGTTAAATTAGTAACAGAATAGGAATCTACAACTTTTTATTTTTTTGCCTGTTTGTACACGCTAATCTCCGGAACTACTGAAAGGATTTGAATGAAACTTTTTTTATTGTGTAGCTATTGAGTTTGGGCAAATACTAGGCTATAACTTATTTTGAAGATCAAAGTACATACCTGACGTGGAACCTTAGCAGTACACTTAAACTAAGAGAGATATGAAAGTAACGCCTTAAGAAAAGTTAAACAGCGTGATGAGCATTTTCTATTGACGTACAAAAATTGAAGGTCTGGAGCAACTGATATAGAACCCTAGCCGCTCAGGTCAACTATAAGAGATATGAATAGAGCGCCATAGGGAACATTGTTTAGCGTGATGAGCATTTTCTATTGATGTACATAAATTGAAGGTCTGGAGCAACTGATATGGAACCCAAGCAGCTCAGCTTGACTATATGAGTTACGAATAGAGCGCCTTAGGGAACATTGTTCAGTGTGATAAGCATTTTCTATTGACGTATACAAATAGAAGGTCTGGAGCAACCGATATGGAACCCTAGCAGCGAAGCTCAACTATAAGAGATATGAATAGAGCGCCTTAGGGAACATTGTTCAGCGTGATGAGCATTTTCTATTGATGTACACAAATTGAAGGTCTGGAGCAACTGACATAGAACCCTAGCAGCATAGCTCAACTATAAGACATATAAATAGAGCGCCTTACATTTACAAATTACCTTAGACTGATTTTAAACTCTCAACGTAATCCTACTGTCTCCAAGTTACGATCTGATGACGGAAACCTGGAAATCAAGAGAATCCTTCAGAATTTATAGGCATGTATACTATATATGCTACAGCATTAATTTAGGTATTTAAGCGTTTACATTCAGGAATCATAATTTTATGGTGCTGACCTTAACGTTATGTAGTTCGTGAATACTTTCACCACAGACAGTTTGTCGAAATTTTGTTGTCAAAAGTCAATCGGCACAATTTTTTTATACTACTTACCACTAACGGAAATTGAACTACGAGTATAAGAATAGTCTTACTTACTTTACGATATAATAGGAGAAAGGGTAGGGAGACCTTTGCCCTGTAGTGGGACACGACAAGCTCCTAATAATAATAATAACTTTACGATATTAGTAACTTACAGTTTTTTTACCAACGAATAAAACTGTCTTCAATAAAGAAAACTAAAAAGTAAAAAAAATCCTTTACACTTTAGTTACAAAATTTAGTTTTGAAGTCGGTGTCACTGCTATGCGAAATTTTCTTACCAGAGGAGAATGGCGAGGTGATAGTAACGTATCTAACAAAGAGTGCCTATTGACTTTGATTTTTCATTTCTCTCTTCTCCTTACGACATGGTAGACTAAGCATATCATCATGATAGCTGGATGGCGACGGGAGTATAATTATTTTTGTATCATCGAGTTCACGCGTACGAAGTCGCGGGCAACAGCTAGTTATTATATCGTGGAGTTGCTTTTGTTGTGTATAGATGGATTATATCGTGGAGATGCTTATGTTGTTGTAATTATGCTAAATATATCACGTAGTTATTCATAATTTTTAAGAGTTATGATATGTGTTATGTCTTTTTCGCGGCGTTGGTATGTGAATGGCAGTGAGCAATGCCATACGTATGCTAAAGAGCGATGGATGGGTGGGTCACAATTCGCGCGACCGACACTCCCCGCGCTTATCTTCGCATATGACGGTTTGTGCCACTTGGGTCCACAGTTTATACTTACCTTTAAAAGGTAAGTATTAACAAGCAAACACAATTATTGAGCAAAAAATATTATATTCTTGAAATTGTCTTTTCACTGGCTTTCCAACCTAAAACCCAAAAACAACCATTCACAATGTCCACACTGTCTCGGGTCTTGGTATTGTTGTGATACCATCGTTGTTTTAGATTTCCATGACGTTGTCTAATATGTATTAGTAATATTTTGTGGAAAAGCACACGTGAAAATATCACTGCAAAATTTTTTGTTGTGTTGTTTGGATGAAGTGTGTTCATTGTCTCATAAAACTTTGAAGGATGTTCTACAACGTAGGTGAGATGTTGTCCACACACCTATATTTTTTATATCATGGAAAATAACACTGGCTGTACCGTATAATTCCACAGACAGCATCCGTTGTAGGGTGAAAGAATCACCTCCACACATGTGTATTGAAAAAGCTTTCTTTCGTTTTTACAATTCCATCAGTATAGGATATCACCTTTTCTGCACATCGATGCGATGAGCAATTGAAAAGATGGAAGAGAAAAAATATTCAGAACGCTTTTTCGGGTACCAAGAGGAAAAACTCAATAAAAAGGCGAAGGGCCGAAAAGGGAAAATCGCTGACATATTACTAGCAATATACAAAATGTAGTGCGCCTTCACTCAGACGGGAAGCCTTTATATTTCACTATGGAACTACTTTAAAGAAGATATCCAATTGATTTGCATTCAATTGTGTGTTGTGCTCAATTTAGTGCCTTGAACTTTTTTACACAAAAAAATATCGATTTATTTTTGTGTGTCAGGGATCTGTTATGTTGTTGAACTAGCCTACCTGTGTACCTAACTAGTCGTCTAAAAACCGAACTTATTTATTATGTGGATTCGAATCTTACGCCAGGAAATGTTTCCCTTTATTTCTAATGTACAAAGTACTATGAAACAAAAAAAAAACAACTTTGAACAATATGAAATGGTGGGTGAACTCCCTAATTTCGTTATTTATCAACAAAGAAAAAGGCAATGAAAAACGTCCGAAAAGGGACGGGGCCCCTAAATCTTATTTCCGTTAATTGTGAAAAAAAAACGACTCAAGATTTCCGTGAAAAGAATTTTTAACGACAATTATGAGGGATTGAGGAAACTAATGATGGTTACACAGCTGAGTGAGTAATGAGTTGATATTATTTAAATGGTTAATGAAATCTTTCTTTTAGCCCATTAATATTTCAGCAAGGGATCCGGTTTCCTGCTTTCAAATTATTATTCTCTAAATTCAGACAAAAATTTATATAAATACACTCATTTTTTAGAGGCATAAATTTTATAAAAAATTCAATATTTGCAAACAACAATACTTAGTATGCATGCATGTAGTATATTATTGCTTAGCGAACTTGGCTGACACACTGCTGTGTGTCTAGAACTACCAGTTAAGAAACTATGTATACGAAAGATTTATTATAATATGGTATTTTTTTATTCTTGAGCAGGAAGGAAACCTAAAACGTAGTGGCAATATGCTCAGAAGATGGAGGCATTCGTTGTTTGCAAATCACAATCGCAGTCCTTAATTCAGATTGTATTTTCACGATGGTGATTTTTCATTCAGATATCTTCAAAATGTAGTATTGCCTGGCCATCAATAACGGTTCTTCTTTTTTTTCAATGATTCATACTACCGATAGTACGTCTTGTAATGTATTAACTGACAACCTACTATCGACGAGTTATGATACGATAGCTAAAAATACCTTTTGGCAGAAAAATATGACCATCGTAGTATGTAGTATCTACCACTTTCTTGGTGCACTCATTTTTCAAGCATGGCAACATTTCTTAATATGATATAAAGCCTACTAACTCACAACAAATGGGTTTGATAGAGAAGAGACAGCTTGTAAATAAGCAAGCGGAGTCGGTGGGCGAGCCTTGACATGCCGTACATGACATATTACTATCACAGAGATTAGTGTTCTGAACCTTGGACTGTGTACTGTGTGGGTTGACTGTCTGGGGGATGTAACTACAATGTCTTGAGGCAGTACTAAGTGAACTTCGTCTGATTATAACAAACAGCTGGTTTCCGGATATGATATATGCGAATTGTCTAGTGCGAATCAAATAGGCCTAAAATTTAAGGATTGACTTCGGGATACAGTCTGTATCTGTATCATATCAACCTGTATCAAATAAGTATGAAGTACTATGAAATACTACAGGCTAGTGAACGGGTATGGTCGTGGATAAATAGATCACCTCCTATAATTTGATGGCCAAGTTCATTTGATGTGTAATTGACGTATATTAGAGGGGAAGGGAGATAGCTCGTTTACATGTTTAGAAATCGTGCTTTCCGAATTAGGGCGACCGACACGTCAGACGGAGTAAAAACAAAATAGGTACGAAGATAGGTACGCTGCACGAATTCCCGTATTATTATAATATAAAAGCGTGCTTTGTCTTTAAATTAAAAAAAAACCAGGCTAACCGCTATTCGATGGCTTTCGCACTGACGTCAGTCAAGCAATCAACGTCAATCAACGTATCGGTTTGCCATTTGAAAGCCACCGAATTAGGCTGCTGGATGGATTTAATTACAACAAACTCTTGACAGGTAGGTATCAAGTTAGAGTTGGTACCCAAAACATCAAAAACTTTTAGCGACTTAGAATAGGTAATTCGAAGTAACAAAAAGTTTTTAATGTTTCTGGTGCCAGCAAAATTGTACCTCGTTTTCTTTACAACTGGCTGATAACAATTGACAAACGAAGCAGCATTCTCCCGACATTCATTTGTTACTTACACTCCAGCGATATATTTCATACAGGATCGTAGCGTGCGCGTTCGCGGCTAACCAACACATACTATATCTCGGCTAATTTATCATCGCTTGTTGGAATTGATATATGAACGACGCGCGCGCATGTTATACAGGGTATTGTTTGTTTTATAGTGGTTTTGTGTGAATATACGACTTATTCAATTCAGACATTCATTGTGAGTAATGAAGAGTTGTGCCATAAAAAACGTAGTTGAAACTAAACTTGAACGACCTTAGTACAAAAAACTTAGTACCAGGTTTAATCCAAGACTAAATTTTAGCTGACAAATTAAAAATGAATGACACATTCGTGAAACTTCTTAATAAAGAAAAGCTTTTCTGATTGGTCGGCTAATATTTGGTCCAGGTTTAATTTAAACCTGGTACTAAGTTTTTTCTGTAATACGGGGGTTAGCGTTAACTGCAGATAAACTATAGTTACCAAAATGTAAAAAAGGGAACTTAAAATGGTATTGTCCTTTTGCCGTGATTATATAATATAAGCTCATAATCAAATTAAGGTTTTAGGAAAATTGTCTATGGAACCAGTTCGAGAACGATACAGCTTAAACTTTTCCTCTTTATGTAAGAATTTTGTACGTTTGTAGGAAGTAAACTCAAAAATCACTTCATTATTAGAATGTTTGTCTAACATTATTCCTATTGAGTGACATGCATAGATAGGCCATAATATCTGTTTTTTTTAAATTGCATCCGGGCGAAGCCGGGGCAGGTCGCTAGTTCACTATCGCATGAAACGAATACCTTTACCTACCTATAGTTGTTTACACTTTGTTAATATTTTATTAGTACCTATATTTTGGATCCGGCTGTAGCTCAAGGATCGCTTGCATTTTCGTTCAGACTTGTAACATGGTCTTAACCTTGGGTAATTGAGGACGCTTCCAAAGAAAACTCAACTTTGATTTGAACATTCTAAAGTTCAAAATAAATTGGTTTCGTATGGTGCCAAAAGCCCAACGGGTGGTAATTTTTATTTGCATCTGTTTGTTTTGTGATCACAAATCAAACATGGTACGTCAGTGCTTATTTAAGCCGCAAGATCCAAGCTGTTGTTTAGCAAAATGCCTGTTAGCTTTTTTGTTACGTTTTTATTCATTTTGCAGGATTTTAATATATATCTGTGTTATTAATCTTCGACTTGATTGTTCTTCATTCATCAGGGGAATATTTCAATTAACTTATACAATTTCTTAACGATTGCTATGACTTTAATAACAACTAATTAAATATTGTACTCATAGGTACTCTCCTTTTTCGGATTTCATCACGCGTCGTGACGCTTGTATACATATACCTACGTAACAGTTAAACCTGCACGTAAAACTGGAATCTCAAGGATTTTTTTAACAGTTATCCAGTTTCCCAAATAGATAGGTTTGAAATGGAAATTGTCTAATGTATTTAGAGGGTCCTGCTAAAAGAATTTTATTTGTAAAAGTGTAATTGTTGTTAAGTATATCCTTTAAAAACCTTTTTTATGCCATCTAAATATTTCTTCGAATATTTCCGTTCCGTCTGAAGACCGCCCAGGAAGCGGCGCCTATGAGACTATTTTATCTATTCTTTGCTACAGATCACAAAAAAAACTTGCGTACTCTGGTACCCGAGTTTCATAGTCTTATATGAATATTTTAACAATTAAATATCCCTTGGTAATATTATAATCCCCAAAGTTATCTATTCTTTCACACAAATAATGTTCTTATCGCATTCGCATGCCCTTTACACATGAGTTTTTCATCACGCTACACTAGGGTTCCGTGAGCATTCACCATCAAATTATTGCGCGGAACCCGGTTATTTATGTGTGAACCATGCAATAGTGTTGCAACGGACCGGCAAAAATACTTATTGGACCACTAAACGTTTTTTGCTGATGTAAAAAAGCAATAACTAGTGTAATAAATACGCTTTTTTGCAGCCAACATTAGAAAAAATACATTCTATGCCAATTTCGCGACTACTACACCTACCGCCTGCTGTAAGTATGACGCAGTATAATCCAAGTGTACTTACCTTCATAAAGAAATAATAATGAATTCGTCCTACCATAAACATATGATGAGGGTTACCATGCCATACTGTAGCAAAATTATTAACATAAATACGCCTTCTTATATTATTTCATATAATTTTCTCACGCTTATTTTCATTAGAATTGTCATCTATAAAGTCATTCATCTCGTATAAATAACTCATTTTTTTATCCTAAAAAACTAATTTTCAGGAACATTTTAGGTTCCTAAAATTTATTTTTATGAAACGATAAATGATAGAGAATGCTACCTATATTGAAATGTGTGTATCAATCCCATGATTAAATCACTGAAATTGACGATCTTAAAAGTTGCTACCTATATGTACTATCTAGATAAATGAAATAATTTTATTTCCGACATTGCTTTAGACATTGTGGTTACTCTCCTGACCTCGCTCTTTCAGCGAGTCGTAATCATTTCGTATCACTGGCGCCTGTAATGTGTGTAATATGTAGCTTCCCGAGGGAATAAATCTTCGCGTAGTGATGAGGTAACTGGAAGATTCTAAATATACTTATTATTCTGTGTTCGTCCACATTAATTTATTTGTAATTGTTTTGAACACAAAATAGAGACACAACTTTAACACAACATACCTATATAGACAAGGACAGTGCTTTCTTTTTTACACCTCCAATGGCGAGTCTACTTAGCACGTAATTCTAGTTATTTAATGAAAAAAAGTAATTAAAAAAACCTGCTGCGGATTAAAAAAAGCAAAAAATAAGTTATTTAAAAAGTTTAACTGAAAAGTAAAAATCATTTCCTGCCAGGTTTGGGAATGCAACCATTTGTATACTTACTAATTAGGAATCGTTAAGAATAGAATAAACGTAGATACTTAGGTATGGAAGGAATGTTTCTACATAACCTGACGTGATATGGTACATTTATATTAGAATTTTAATACTTTTTAATAGCACCTAAGTACTTCTTGAAGTTGCTGATTCCCCTAAAAATAATCTTAGACCACCCAGACACGACACTGTCATGTTGGACGACTGCGAAAAATGGACGCAACGTTATCAATCTTTGTTTTTATTACAGAATGAATAATGTATTATCGAAAAATACCTACTTATTTATTAAAAATTATGTAAACGACATAATATTCAGTTATAAATTAAAGAGCCAATTTTTTTATTAGAGTGAAGTATCCCACCCCACCGCAAAAACCACATCTTAGCACTTGTAAAGTTCAAATACCCCGCGCTAAGCGCAAAATAATTATGGTTCCTGTGTTGTGTCGCCCGTCTAGGGCTGCCAGGTGAGTCGCGAAAAAATACCGGACAACCGCAAATTGACATTGGACATTGTTCTGTCCGGTATGACCATTTATTTTTTACCGGAAAGGCCTCGAAAATACCGTACGCTTAAATACCGGACATCTGGCAACCCTACGCATTTGGCCGGTGTTTTAGGCATAAAGTCCGCCAATTAAACTTTTTTTACTTCACTAAGTTTAATAATACCAATCTTTGGCGAGCTAGCCGTCTCAAACATATACAACTTTTTTATCATTATTACCAATAGAGCTTGACTATTACTTGTTCAGGTTCCCGTATAAGAGCCGTATTCCGATCTGTTAGCCAGCCAGGCTAACTGAATCCGTTTGTAACCACAGACTAGTAACACCCTTACGCGCACCCATGCATGCACTAGGGAATAGGGTTGTACTTGTAATACCTTTTAAACCTATTTTATTAAGGGGTTGATTTTTGAGGCAGAGAAATAATCGTAGAATAAAATACAACAATGCTGACTGACTGAAAATGTATTTTTTAAAATCGCTTTATTTGAAGCTAGTTATAATCTGCTGCACTCAGAGACGTCAATTAAATTTAATCTATAATTAAGTCTTGTTCTGCCACTTTCTTTGTCAATGGAATAAAGAAGGACGGCATGAGACTTAAAGAAGGATTAACTTAATTTGATATCTCTATGGCAGATAGAGTGACATTTTAAAAAAGTCGCTGGAATACTTTATCACTCAGAATTAGTTTTTATCTGACTGTAGAAATGAAACACATTTAAGAGACAATCAGAGAATTGTTATTCCCATCCATCCATCATAATTTAAGACCTTTAAGAGTTCATCTTAAATCTCGAGTTGATATACTTGTGTAATTCGGTACTACATATATCTTTTATAGATAGATAGATACACTTTATTGCACACCACAGACAGTAGACATTTACATAAAAGTTTTATGTGTGATGAATGAAGATTTTACATAATTATGTAATCCAGGACAGCCCTAGCCCATCACATAAACTATGTTATACATACGTGGTTCGACTGCGGTTTCCCCTATCACAGATAATTTATTAGATTACCGACTGGTTGGTGCAGAATTTACAACGCAGACCAAGTTAGCATTAACTAGATAACCGTTGCAGCGGACCCGTATTAATAAATAGTCACATAAATTTTGAGATTTTATTGTTATGAGAACGCCTCCTAATAAACTGTGTGGTTAGTTTATTAGGTAAGTCAATTATTGGAGAAGTTTAGCTATCTTTTGTAGCAATAACTTGAAAGAGGCAAAAGTGAAACGAAGTTGTTTTAACCACTTGTCACTGGTAAGTTAGATTCTCAATTTTTATAAAAATACAAAATTACCCACTCTTATTCTACCTCCCATTATCCAAGCCGCTTTTCCTATATCGTAGCTTGACTCGCTCCCTTCTAGTAAATATTTGCATTTAATTTATCATCGCTTTTTCATAGAACAGCTTTTTCCCGTACGCTGATCAAACACTGATTACGTAATTGCCCTGTCTCTGCTACTACTGAAACAAACACAGTAGTTAATATGTCGTCTGGCATGATTATGATAATCTAATTAATACATGGGGGTAGGTACTTAGATATTATTAGGATATTGCAGCTTTTCAGTCACTTTTTCTAAATTTTAATAGGCGTCAATTTTCTTAGTCTGAACTTTATAGATTTGAGTAAGGTTTAGTAGTATGGGTCTACTAATATAATAATAGGGAGGAGATTACTTTGTGTAGTAAAGATGTTAATTTTGAGATTCATATTACAAGGATACCGTTCTTGTACCTGATTTTCCCTTTAGTATTATAGGGCGGAGGCTTCAACACGTCTTAATCTAATTAATTTATCATTTCTGGTAGGTTAATAGCACAAAATATTAAAAAAACTCTCTTGTTTTGTCTCGGTATGAAATTGAAACTTGGATACCTAATTTCTTTAGGGACACTGCTTGCCACTCTGAATAACAAACAATAGAGGAGCTAAGTATCAAAAATAAAATGTATGCCTTAACGTTCTCGTTTCACAGAAATGAGAAAACAAAGCAACACCCTTGGTATCAATTTACATTTTACCACATCATCCGCTCTCCTTCATCAAATTCGCCGAAAGAAGCCCCACAAATCAGGACTCGCTGCGTGTGCGCATCGCGTTGACAGGTAAATCGGCTGACGACACGCAAAGCGCATGCGTGCAATAGACATTGCATGTGCGGTAGATGCAATTTGCTTTCACTGCTGCGATAAAGTTTCAGCCTACACACTAAAATATGTGTGTGAGAGAACGAAGTAATCTTAGTTAGTTGTTTTAAAAAAACGTGGTTTAAAAGAGCTAATTCATAAGCTGCAACTGTTTAATTTCTTTGCAACATTGCTACATACATATGTCTCCCTTTTTGATGGCAGGATTTTAGAAATTCCTTTTCATCTTAGAAATCCCTTTGTTGTAGAACACACCTACATCATTAACATCGTTGATTGGCATACACGTTTGGTTTAAAATCTCCATTGGTTTGATTATTACCTACCTACGTTTTAAAATGCGTTTGGTTGTTAGCTTATTGCTAAAATTGTCTTATTGCGTAAATTCCTCTTATAGTATTCGTTATCTAAGTGCTTTCAGTACAACCTCAGTATTCCCCACCCATTTCCCAACTAAATGCGAGTTAAATATCTGTCAAACACTTGTTTTATTACCAGTATCCTAGCATAGCAGTAGTTGCGTCGACGGGCGATGTGTCCGTCGGCGCGCGCGCAGCGTAAACGCGTCGCCGCGCCGTTACTGTTTCCGATACTATTCCCATTTGTTGGTTTGTTTCCTTCGATTTCTAACGTTTGTTTGGAGGTGTTAGGGCAGTCAAAAATACTTTATCGAAGTAAATATTTAAATTAAGAAGCTAGGTGGACACGCTTGCATTATTTAAACAAGACAGCACGTTGGAAATGCTGTAGGTAGCATATCAAGATTCAAGAAGCCCTTTTAGAGACCGAAATCGATTGTAACATAAGGTAGCACAGTTTTACATCATTATCTGCCGCAGGACGTTCACAGCTGAACATAGGCCTCTCCCATGGATTTCCTAAGTGACATGTTACAAGCGGCCTGCATCCAGTGCGATCCTGCGACCTTTATTAGGTCGTTTGTCCAACTTTCCGGTGGTGCATCCAGCACTACGTCACGCGTTTGATCAAATGATTATCGATAAAGCACAACGTTTCGTTTATTTGACAACCCTGATTTCTAAGTACTTCAGGAAGCGTCGGTCATCGGTGTTTTTATTTTGTCAAATAATCACACCAAACTTTTGGGGATGAAGTTTTATTGTCCAAAGATCAGAGAGATCAGTAATTACTTTAATATGATCGAAATGGCGCTACTCCGGTAATTTGGAAGGATGTCAGGCGCCTATTTAGTTATTTACAATGTCTGGTTATAATTAATTTATTGATTTAGTTTTTAATAATCTTAAATTTCATTTTGAAGAAATCAAACTAATAAAATGAAATACATTACTGTGTACCACTTACTACGTTATATAAAATATCACCAAAACAATTAGTGACAAATCACTAATGCTAAGAAATATGAAAGTTAAAATGTTGATTGTACTTATTTAGTTTTATTTAGATGATTATTGTCACGAATTTTGTGCCCGAATATTCATAGTAGACAATTAGGGAAATAATTTATTTAAAATATGTATAAGAATACTGCCTCTAATATTCGCCTTTATGGAGGTCTGATTTCTAAGAAGACATTAACGAAGTCTCGTCCTGTCCAAATATTATTTGTCAATTTTGAGAACAAGAGAGCTCCCGCTGAGTTGATTACCCCGTCGCCGGTTCTTCAGAATTGGGTTAGAGAGGGACACTCAGTAATAACCAGAAGGTATAGTCTACTCTCGATTATATAGATCTTTAGTAAGAACGATAGTTAAGCTTAAAATAGGTACACCAAGATTATTAATAAATAAATTAATATTGGAAAAAATCACACACATTGATCTAATCCCAAAGTATGTAGCGAAAACATTTGTGTGGAAATCTGACCACCCAGACCCGAGGCAATATAGAAAAAATATGGATTTCTTTTACCTACAGTTGTTATATCCAATGTCTCGTCTGAATGATATAGGTTACACTTTGATCGTGGCTAAGTGAACTAATCTTAAACAACAGACTCTTAGAAGAATTTCCAGGAAAAATCTTTTTTCTAATTTGGGATGGGTTTGCTTGCTTTTGAATGACTCCAGACTAGATAGATAGATGACTCTTTATTGCACACCACAAAAGTAACAACAATACAATTTACAAAGAAAGATGTACAAATCAGGCGGTCTTATCGCTAAGAGCGATCTCTTCCAGACAACCTTTGGGTATAGAAAATACTATATCACACAATTTTATTTTATTTTACATTTTTTTAAAAACTAAGTTTTTAGTAGTATAGTCTAGTATATGATTGCCTAATATTTTTAATACAAAGGCCATTTACATGTTTCCACTGTACTAAACCAGACAAGGAGTAGACAGAGTCGACGGTGGAGCGAGCTCACCCAGAAGGTTCTGGCTCTTCCACTCACCGACGGAACACAGCAAGTCGCTTGGCGCCGGGCTCCGGTGGGATGGTGCTAGATACCAGGCGGCACCTAACGGAGCTCACCGCTGAGGATCGTTCGTTCGCCGGCATTACAATATGAACTGAAGTTTGTGATGTCATTGCCCGGGGTGGAACACTAGGATATACACACACCACCTCAAAAAGTATAATCCAAAAAGTAAATCTTACAATATCAAGTGCCTTTCAGCGCTTAATCTAAATACTTCGTATTTAAAGACCGTGGTTTCTTAGACAGACATTATAGTTACCCCAAATGGTTATTGGGGAGCGCTCTAGCGCTCGCTGATTTTATGACCGGCCCCACTGCACGGCTTCAGAAGTTCAGAATTGGGTTAGTGAGGCGATACCCCGTCATCTACGGAACACGAACTAGGTTTATGGGGTAAGGGGCAGACACATCATGCGAATAAAAATTTAAAAAAGACGTGTATCTTTATTTTCTGAACTATTTTAGCAGTCTAGTCAATATGTATGATAAGTGAAATAAATTTTATTGTTTCTTTATATGCCGTGTAGTTATTCTGTAAAATTGTAAAATTTTGCTTGACTGCTTAGTAAACTGGATTTGGGGCGAGTAGACGGTAAGATAGATACAAATTATGTCAAACCAAGCATTTGAATTATTCTGGATATACACATTAGCAAGAAGCAAGTACAGAAATTATTTATTTCCTGTAATAGAATAATTATAGTACTCGATAAATGTAGTAAGAAACATTATTGAATCACACATAACTAAGTAATATTTTTCATTTAGTATAGCTTATAAGAAACTGATCTTTTCGAGAGTTACGAGTAGAAGTCTCTGACAACCAAATTCAAAGACATTTCCTTGTCTTCTTTTCCCACCTGCATGAGGTTAGATCTTTACAAAACAATTGCAGACATATCGTCGTGCGTAATAGGACGTAACTCCCATAAGATTTATAGGAGTATGATAATGTATTCCGATCATAAACATTTAATAGCATGTCTGGATACTCGTTGATCAAGGATAAAGTATTTTATGACGTGGTAATAAAACATGCGACAGAAATGTGAAGGAATTCCAAGCATTTAAAAGGGTACGAATCGTGAATCATTATTTTTGGACGGGCTAACCCATAAATAAATAGATAAGAAACTTGGAACATTTGTCCTTCTAAAACGTGAGACGCGTGCGTATTAATTTAAAATGACAGAAGTTATGTTTTACAGACACAATTTTAACAGCTCGATTATTTACACCTTTCTTTAAAAAAAAACCTACACTATTTTATTCTCTTCCACACTTCTTATAGAGTCATTTGTGCTAAATTAATTATAAGGATCAGTAATGATGAAGTTTCAAGGAATTTATTAATAAATATAATTTCACATGACATTTTGTATTAGGTTAAAAATCGTAAAATCTATTTCATGTGCAAAACGATTCAATATTTTTTTACGTACATGTTTCATATTTATATCTCGACCCTTTTCAGCATTCGTAATAATCGCTATCTATAACACTAACAATTGTTCAGCCTGAAAATACGTTATCTTCAAAGTCCAGGATATCTCTTGGAGATTTGGTCCAATAAAATAATCATATTTAACCAAATAGGCCGACGGAACCCACGGTAAGAATTCCATAACCGTAACATTATCTAGCATAACGGTAAGTTTAGCATAATCCCGCGATTTGTCGGCCAGGCCCCCTTATGCAGGGGTACGCAACCTTAACATAAAAAATAAAGTGTATGATAACTTAGTGCAGTGGTATAATGAAAATGTCAAAAAAACTCGAAATCGAGTAGTAGCAGGCCTGTGTATCTTCCCGAGTAGGTAGCAAAAACGTTCTACGCGCGGCGACCACTTGGTAAGGGGCTCAAACAAGTTGCGTGTCGCTACCGGCCAGCGACACGCTCGCGCGTTTTATTCACCGGCGGCGGCGCGGATACGTTGCTGGCTGGATGAGTATGAATGAAGTCCTAGATAGAGGCGCTAGATGGCGTTAATAGCTTGTTGTAGCAGTCAACCCTATCGCGTCGCGTGATATCACGTCACTGCATAGGTTTAGTATATTATGAATCATATTCCAAAGTCAAGAATGAAATTGTCTTGCAATGTATTTCTGTAGGTGTCTACACGAAAATGTGCTCGAGTCTAAGGCGAACTAAATTACTCCATATCGTTGACTCAATGTTTTGAGTAGAAATTTCTTTGAATTTCATTGCTAAGTCAAACTTCTGTACGGAGTACTAGTACTTATTCTGTGTTAGTTGTTCAAATACTCGACCAAGCCAACTAGCTAGACAAATGTCAAACGACTTACGACGACGAATACAATGAAAATATCGAAGGCAGTTAATTAGCAATATTGTTACAAATTTTGATGAAATACTTAAGTTTTTTTTATTTCCATCGGCATTTTCGTTGTATTCGTCGTCGAAAGTAGTATTAGCAGGCGTACCGTCTAACTCGATTGCTTTCAGGAATGCAATAATATCTTTCAAACTAACGTCACCTAAACAATGACATTATAATAAGTTACATATGTAACTAACACTTATATGGATTATTAAGATCTGAAATAACGCATTATAATTATTATTTAAAACAAATAAAAAATTACAATTCATTCATCGCGCGGTGTGACATGATCTTGTTGTATTCAAGTTTCAAACGTATTCAAATATTGTATCAACTTTGCGCGCTGTAGAAATAAAATACATATATACATTACATTACATTTATATACATTTGCAATTCCAAAAATATTTTAGCTTGCCGGGTAAATAATGCAGTATTTTTTTAATTTCGTCACTTAATTATTTTTGAATGTCCAAATGTCACTACTCCTGTCTTTAGGCTAGGAGGGCACCCTGTGTCCCGGATTACTGTACGAGTGGTACGATATCACTTTTTTATCTGTCCTTCCCGTCCCGGGGCTTAGTATGACTAGAACCTATCGTTCATATAAAGCTGTCAAAAAGTTTTTAGTAGGTAATTGGTAGTTACCTACACCTGAAGCTAACATTGTGCCACTAATTAGTGAGCTATGTAATAATTAAAATACTTCAATTTGCGAAATAAGTTCTCTTCTATTTTATGGTTTGACAAGTTCATGTGCGATCTTCTTGCGGAAGTGAGTAACTTACAGACACGTTTTGCTTTGTTCTAATTCTAGTTGGACCTTATAGATCAGGGCCCGTACTATCAGCAAAATAACTATCCTTCGAATTGCTAACAACCCGATAAACATCCTGCTTTAGGATGGCTAAAACTCGTACCATGAGCTTTTAAGAAAAGGCCTCACGGTGACAGGATGAAAGATCGAGATGGAGCTATACATTAACATAATGTCTATTTCGTTTGATTGTTAAGATGTCAAACGTAGAGACACAGATAATAATTATTTATTAAATGTAGGTAAGTAAGGAGTATGAAGTAAGGAGGTCTAAAATATATATTTTTTGCACTTAAGAATAAATAAGTAATTAAATCAAATTTCACTTACAAAAATTAATCGACTGTGTCATCCGGTGGGACTCGAACCCACGGTAAGAGCACTCGCCCGGATAGCGAGGGGACGTGGGTTCGAGTCCCACCGGATGACACAGTCGATTAATTTTTGTAAGTGAAATTTGATTTAATTTCGTAAAAACTTGCAAAATAATTGCTTAAGTTATAAAAATATAATAAGTTAAGCTGATTTCATCTTAACTGATGGTTAAATATTTGTAAAAATATTTCCATCGGATACATGCGGGTACATTCCCCAAGTATTGATGAAATCGAACTTCGGCTCACTGGCGTAGCAAGCACTTGCAAAAATTCGTCGACTGACTAACGTCCTCCGTAGCTTAGTTGGTAAGAGCACTCGCCCGGATAGCGAAGGGACGTGGGTTCGAGTCCCACCGGATGACACAGTCGATTAATTTTTGTAAGTGAAATTTGATTTAATTTCGTAAAAACTTGCAAAATAATTGCTTAAGTTATAAAAATATAATAATAAATAAGTAATAAAAATAGGGAATGATTTTTTTTCGTCATCTACCCCATCGTGTGAGGTATCGTTGAGTATGTCTTTTAAAATGATTTAGGGGTTTCTACATTTTTTTTGATTTATTGCTCTATTGACGAAATATTTAACTTTAAAGTGCGGGTCCCCCCTCCTTCCTCTAAAAGCTTAACTGCTGGTCTAAAATATAAAATAAATAATCTAGATGATAGTGCATTTCATAAACTTTAAAGGAAAACTATAGCGGTTAAGATAACTCTATTAGTATAGCAGTAATATTGGTAGAACTTGGGTGTTGAATAATGTTGTACCAATTACAAAATTCTTACAAATTCTTTAAAGTCATTAAGATGAAGTAGATAGTGGTACGGAACCATTGGTGCGCGAATCCGACTCGCACTTGGCCGGTTTTGAAGAGCTATTGTACAAAAAGAAGAAAAGTAGAACTAAATTAGTCGTGGCTGTTTATTCTTGATTTCTTTGCCGACCTAGAAGGTGGATGAAAAAAATATATTTAGGAGGGAGAAGAGCGTATTTTATGTCATGTGAAACGTATAGTAGTAATTTTGAGAGGGAAAATTAAAAAAGGCTGACTGAATGTTCAACAATAAGCTATATTTAATTATTAAAATAAAAATAGACAATATCACAGAATCTTCTGAACTCTCACAGGCGAAAATCAAGATCTTCACACGTTTCTGTATCTCTCTGGAAAATCTTTAGTTGTGTTATATGTGTTTTCTTTAGTGCAATATATATTTTCTTATCCTGAAAAAATATACAATAATTTGGTAGATGCTTTGTTAATTTACCTACCTACTGATTACCTAGCAAAAACTAGGTAGGTAGGTGTTTCTTGTTAATATTTTAGCCTTTCTCCAATAAAAACTTTCTTGACTTAATAAATGTCGGTAAGTAATTTTCAATAGTGCAACCAATACACACAATACATTCTACTTGGAAACAGTATATACTTTGCTGGTTTTTCATACGAATAAAATAGTTCTTTAGCATTAGGAAGAAAGCAAAAAAGAATTATTAACTTGGTACATACATTCATCATCATCAAATTTAAGAGCTAGGCTCTTGTCGGTGGAGTTTTTTCCATTCCTCTCAACTTTCCGCCCTTCTCTTAACCTCCTGATACGACCCGACATTTATCTTTTCTTTTATTTGCTGCATGTAGCTTATTCTTGGTCTTCCTCGCTTTCTTTTTCCTTCTATTCTTCCTTCTATTATCGTTTTAATAAAATTGTTGTGTCGAATCAGGTGGACCAACATTCGTCCCCTCCTACACTCTATTGTGTCCATCAATCTCCTTTTTTCCCTAACCATAGACAAAACTTCTTCATTTGTTTTCTTCTCCGTTCAACTTATACGCTCCATTCTCCTCCAGCACCACATCTCGAAGGCTTCTAGTCTCTCTCTGTCCCTCTTTGTCAATGTCCACGCTTCACATCCATAGAGTGCTATACTCCAAACTTTGCTTGATATTCTGGCCTTGAGCAAGTGCTTTTTTGCATTATAAGCTTGTCTCGCCATCGCTATCCTTGCTTTTATATCTGGTGTACATCTGGAGTCACTAGTTATCAAGCTACCTAGATATTTGAAGGTTTTAACCTGTTCTATTTTTGTGTTATTTATTGAGATAGGGCTATATTTTTCCTTTTTAGAAGCAATTAGTGTTTTTGTTTTATTTATGTTAATTTTGAGAACAAATTCTTAAAAAATAGTGGCCATTTCTGTAACCAGTTCTTCCAACTCCAATCTGTTTTCTGCAATGGCTGCAATATCGTCGGCAAAACGAATAAATTTAAATACGTCCCCATTAATTTTGACGCCCCCCTTTTTTGATTCCCTTATTCTGCGTATCGCACATTCTATGAATAAATTAAAAATTAGCGGTGAAAGTGGACATCCCTGCCTAACTCCCTGTCTTATTTTTGCCTTTCCGTTTTCCTCTCCTACTTCTATTACCGTTTCTTGTTTTTTTTTTGTTTTTTTTTTGGGTTTTTTGGTTATTTGGTTTTTTTTATATAATTCATAAATAATCCTTCTGTCTCTATAATCCAATCCAGCTTCTTTGAGTACTTCCATAATTATTTTCCAATTGACCTTATCGAACGCCTTTTCTAAGTCGATAAAAGCTATATGTCCAGTCTCCTGTCTATTACCAATCTCAAAGCTAGTATCGCTTCTCTGGTTCCCTTCTCTTGCCGAAACCCATATTGATCCGGTCCCAAAAAGCACTCTGTTAACGGTCTTATTCTGTTCTGAATTATTTTTATTAAAATTTTACTTGCCTGTGAAATAATACTTAGTGTTCTATGTTCTTCGCATTTGAGTGTGTTTGCTTTTTTCGGTAGTGTTACAGTCTTGCTTAAATTAAAATCTTGAGGTATTTTGCCTGTTTTATACATTTCTTGAACTAAATTAAAAATTTCCTCTTTCAACTGATTGCAAGCTGCATATTTAACCATCTCAATATAAATATTATCAACTCCTGCTGTTTTCCCGTTTTGAATACATTTCAAAGCTATTTCGAATTCTTCTTTCAATATCAGAGGTCCCAGTTCTAAAGTATCTACATCTTCTTCTTTTTCCATATAGCTTTCTGACATCCCTTCTCCTGAATAAAGCTCTTCTATATACTCTATCCATCTTTTAACAATTTTTTTAGAGTCCATTAGTATTTTCCCTTCTTTATCTAATATAGCTGTACTTCGTCTCTTATGTTTCTTGTCCATTTGTTTAATTATATTGTAGGCTTTTTCCATTTTTCCCCGTTTCATCATAAACTCTATTTTATTGCATTTCTCTTCCGTATGTTTTTCTTTCGCTTCCCTGCACAGTCGTGTTATTTTGTTTGTTAATATTCTGTACTCCTTTGCCTTGACATCATCCGTCTTGTTTCTTAATTCTCTTCTCTCAAGCATTAGCGCTATAATTTCTGGGCTAAGCCAGTTTTTCCTCGGAATTAGCTTCTCTTTCTTTATCGTCTTTTCTGCGCTTTTGACCATTATGTTTTTGATTTCATTCCACCTTTCTTCAACATTAATATTTTGAATGTTATTCTTACATCTATTTATAAATTGCTCTAACTTATGACCTACTTTATTACTATATTGCACTTTACTATCACTATTTATATCCTTAAGTTTATTGAGATCCAAGTTCTTTGGTTTGTGTTTTCTTTTTAGTTGCTTAGTTTTAAAATTGTGTAGACTTATAAGAAGGTTGTGATGAGAATTTAAATCGGCCCCAGGTAAAGTCTTACACAAACTTATCTGTTTTAGAAATTTACTTTTAATTATTATGTAGTCAATCTGGTATCTAGCAATATCTCCCGGCATTTTCCACGTATAGAGTCTACTTTTTGGTTGCTTAAACATTGTATTTGTAATAATCAAATCATTTTCTTTACAAAATTGTACCAGTTTGTCCCCTCTCTCATTTCTCTTTCCCAACCCAAAACTTCCTACTGTGTTTTCTTCCTTTTCTTCACCGACCACCGCATTGAAGTCACCCATAATAATCAAACTATTTGTATCTTTAACTGTATCTAAAATTGAATCTATGCTGTCATATATCTCTTCTATCTCTTCATCTGGGTGGCCACTCGTAAGCATATAAACTTGCAATAAAGTAATATCAAATGGTTTAGCTTTTATCTTAACTGCTGTTAATCGGTCACTAAGGTGTATGGTATTTTCTATGTTTAAACCCCATTTTTTATTTAATATTATAGCGGTGCCATTAGATCCTTGTTTCTCTCCCGTATATATAACTCTATATTCACCACTCCAAAAATCTCCACTTCCTCCCCATCTTACTTCAGCTAATCCCAGTATATCAATTTTGAGTCTGTCCATTTCCATCTTTACTTCTTCTAATTTCCCCGGCTCTAGCATCGTCCTCACATTCCATGTGCCAACTTTACAAGGATTCCGCTGGATGACGACCGAATCAGCCTTGCTCCTGACCCTGCCGGACTCGGACCGCCACGGCATATTACATCGTGGAAGCCCGTTGTCAAGAACTACTTTATTATTGTTGTCCATATTTATAAAACTCCAAATTAGGAAAGATAGTGTGGTGGTTTCCCTCTTGCCTTCCACACCGAAGTTTAAGAACCGGTTTATCCCGCATCTTAATATCCAGTCAAAAGCCCTTCTTGATACTATATCTTCGGCCTTTTGCCAGTACTGATATTGCTGCTGCACAACACCAGGGGAACGCTTATTTGATGGCGGCGTTGACTCGCCATGGCACAGGATCGTCAATGAATATTGTAGCTTTTTGTAGAGAAGTTGACTGACCACTGAACTCCTTACTACATTCTGGTATCCTGCCGCTGTGTGGTCGGGGACTGCTTATTCTACATATTCGCAGCTAACCACCATATCTGGTGGCCGTTCAATATCCGCCACCTGTGACCCCGTTAGTAGCCTACAGCTCAGCCCTAACTGGTACATACATTAGGTAGATAAAATCCTACCCTAAAGTCGTAAGAAGAATTAAATACATAAAATTATTATGAACTACCTAAATATGTGTAGGTAGGTAGGTTAGCAAAGACTAGATATGTGTACCGATGCAATAAATACATAAATTATTGAATTTGTGGATAGATTGAAAGTTTGATCAGTAATAATCTCTGCTCGTTGGGACAAAGTTCTCGCATAAAGAAAATAGGTAGTTACTGCCTAGGTAAATGTATATTCACATCTTAGGACCTAAGGCTGCAGGTGTAGCCTATATAATGGTTTTATTGCAATTTACGTACCTGCGTTATAATTTTACTTATAATAACACAATGAAGTCACTTCATCAAAAATAATTTTTAAATAGTCATCAAGCTTCTACGGAGAAATCAAGAAATCGGACTTCATTAGATTAATGTTCACATCTCATAGATATTTCTTCAATTTTGCATTCAAAAATCTCACATTAGTTAATTCGTTGTATTGTTAACATGTCACATTTCATAAATGAATCCTAAAATTAACTTATGCAACAAGATTTAATCATAACAATTTTGAAAAAGAATATACGATGGGTAACTTTTTTATGATAGCTTATCTGACATTTAAGGCGGGCAACCTGACACTAGATTGATTTCAGATGGAGTGTCATAGTACGAAATTGCATACAAAAAAAGGTGACAGGATAAACTAACTTCCTCGCTGCGGGCCTGCTAATTTTCGAGGTCATGGTACGAATTATAGGAACTATCCTGGTTTAGCGATTGCATTGTTTCCGATGGTAAGGTCCAGGGTGCTGATTCACAAACACTTTCATGATGCTGATTCACAAATTCCGTTTCAGATCCTTTCTGAATTTGAATGTCAAACATTCTTTCCGAACGAAGTATTCGAAAGCTAATGTCATTTGTGCCTAAAAGAAACGTCAAAGATTTCGATTCATACTTTTGAGAATAGCTTTTTGACATTGACATCTTCGGAAACCTATCTCACGGATTCGAAATCTGTAGTATCCGACGTTTTTAAATAAGGGTGCTGTTCTCTGATCCGAGGGTTGGACTCTTGCAATCAGAGGATTGCATCTACTCGTACATCAAAATGGAACAACATCAAGCGATGACATAAATCCAGTAAGCAGCAGTTTCCCTACAGTCCGGACGCGCTTCCGTTTTGACACGTTGTAATTGGCGTGAGAGTACGTGGTAGTTCTTCAACTGCATGAGTTATAGTGGTTGCATCCCCCTCACACGACGTAGAGTGCGAACGAGACAGAGATGAACACTTATTCGATCTGACAGGGAGGTTATTGATGACACTGCACCGAGCCGTGGTCAGTCTCTGTGAATTATTGCAGAGGAAATATTTTTGGATGTGGTTGTTGAAAGTTAAGCAAAGTACTGGATTTAAAAGATAGATAGGTAAAGTTATTGCGGGTTTGTGCTTTTAATAATACATGCTCATAAGGTACAGCTTTAAAAACTTAAACAAGATAAAAAGTATCATCATTAAAGGAGGCGTATATGGCCATCAAAACCTACAACTCTATGGGGTCGTCATCGAAATTTTAGGAGAAACGAAAATTTATTCCTAATTTTCCTTTCCACAATTTCGGCGATGAATTTATAGTAAAAGTTGTAGTGTAGGTATTAATGGCTATATTCACTCCCTTAATTAAAAGACTGCTTAAACTAAGACCTGTATATAATAAACTTCTTCAAAATAGAGATTCGCATTTGAATAATAATTCAGTTTTATTTCTTTACATAGTTACGTTTGTTTAGTCATGCCTGATTGTTAATCAATGTATGGTGTCATGATAATTTAATTTTTAGTCAGTTTACATTTTGTCTACGTAATTATTTGTTTGCTACAAACATAAAGTGTAGGTACAGTTTCGCGCATAAATGGAAACGTGTCATATGTGTATTATGTCTTTGTATGAGGGCACTGAACAAATATGCCATATCTACACTTAAAACTCAATTAATTTCACAGTAATATTATTATAGCTCACTGCCCTGCCCCCAGGAAATGAATATGCCATATCCACACTTTACTACGCACGATGATCAATAAATTGTATTTGATTAAGGATAATTTACGCATTCCGCATCCAGTGAGTCCTCATAACTAGACAATGGGCCGTGTCTAATTGCGCCATTGACGGCGTGCGCCGGCGCATTCGAAGCGCTTGTTAAGCTGGGCCGGTAGTGCATCCGCCAAGTTCTGTTAGTAAGTTTTCTCGTGGCATGCCGCTTGCTCGGTTGCCACGAATAATGCTGTGCGGATGCCTCTTCGGCATTCACACCTATGTAGTAATAGTCTTGTGTTTCCGTAATTGTAACTTTCGTGTATGTTTGTGTGTTTTGCTGAATAAATGTATTTTCTTTCTTTCTTTAGTTGATCTGGTGTAATTATTTAAGCGTGAGTCTACCTTTGACTCAATTTAAACGAAATAAGTTTGTGCTACTCTTAGGAGTTTTTTTAAAATTCTGTAGTGATTGCAAATTGAACATACCAAATGTTATGTTATCAGAAGTTTAAGACTTTTTCTTGTACATAACGTCTAATCATATCCAAGCTGTGTTCAACATTTTTTAAGGAAAATAAATAAATTAGCAGTCACATATCTAAACACAGTTACACACTTTAGTTTAATAATACTATAGGACGGTTCCATTTTTTACCAATAGTCACCCATACGAGTATTTACATTTTATTGAACTTAGCATTGTTCACTGCCGTGCGCCTAAATAAACTTGCGTTTAAAATAAACGTTATGACGTGTTAATAAATGCTTAACGTCAATTACACGCGTTTTAACCAATTACTAGGGTGAAATGGGTGAACTTAATTAAACTTAAGTGGCATTTTGAGGTGGCAATTACGACGTGTGAACTTGCACGCACAATATTTCATTTTTATTTGTGGTGATGTATTATTTTATGTCGTCCTGTGTAATGTATTTATTTTTAATTTATTTTTATTGCACAAACAATGAAGTACAAATGGCGAACTTAATGCCTTAATGTATCAAAAATAATTTAATGTAATCTTATTTTATCGTCTTAATTTGAGCTACCTATGTTTTCTCATCGTCTGAAACTTCGGCTGAAGGCGTCCTTGATTTGAGCAATTACTTCCTACTTACGAGGGTCAAACTGAAAGTTCTTAGAACTGGCCACTTATAAACAATATAATAAAAAAAATATTCTAAAATTTGAAAATAGAACTCTTTGCCAATATTACTGAGTATATATTTCATTCATTTGTCATTTGTTTTACGACTTGGCGGCAAATTGAAAATTGTCTGTGTCACGTCAAAATGAATTTAACACGAGAAAATTTTCGTGCAATGATTTTTTATGACTTTCGATGTCATTTAAGTCAACAAGAAAGTTATGATAGACTACGATTGGCCTTTCACGATGAAGCCCCATCTCGTGCGACTATTTACAACTGGTTTAATGAGTTTAAACGTGGTCGCACTAATCTCACTGATGATGTACGTGAGGGACGGCCTTCTACGGCGACGACTGAAAATAACATCTGTGTTGTGCGGCGTATGATAGAGACTGACAAAAGAGTGACCTATCAGCAGATTCGGACAAGCTTAGGCATCGGTATGAGTCAAGTGCACAAAATCCTCCACGAACATTTAGCGGTCAGGAAGCTTTGCGCCCGGTGGATACCTCATAATTTGACTAAGGCTCAAAAACTCCATCGTGTGGATTGGTGCCGTAAAATGATTGAAAGATTTAACGGAGGTGACTCAAATGCTGTGTTCGACATACTAAAGTTCGAAAGCTGGATTTACTGTTATGATCCTGAAACCAAAAGACAATCTGCTCAGTGGGTGTTTCCTTTCGAGGAGTTGCCAACTAAAGTGAAGAGAGATCGAAGTGCGGGAAAAAAAATGGTGGCCTCGTTCTTTGGAAGGATAGGTCATTTCGCAACAATTGTGTTAGAGGATCAAAAAACAGTTTCTGCAGAATGGTACACTACCAATTGTTTGCCACTTGTCTTGGAAAAAGTTCGAGAGAAACGACCTCGCAGTAGAATCCTCCTTCACCACGACAACGCCTCGTCGCACACCGCCAAGCGAACGATCGACTATTTGGCGACATCAAACGTTGAATTACTGGGTCACCCGCCGTATAGCCCCGACCTCGCGCCTTGTGATTTTTATTTATTTCCAAAAATTAAAGAAAAACTTAAAGGAAAGCGGTTTATGAATGCTGAAGAAGCGGTGGCTGCGTATCGCGATGCCATTGAAGAGACCCCTAAGGACGAGTGGGCAAAGTGCTTTTCCCAGTGGTTCCATCGCATGCAGCGGTGTATTGACGTCAATGGACAATATTTTGAAAAGATATAATAAAACTAATAACTGGCTAATGTAATCAGTTTTTGATTTTCTAAGAACTTTCAGTTTGACCCTCGTATGTATATAATGGGATAAAGTTTTTTTAAACATGAGTAGGTACTGATCCATTGCATTGAAAGTAAAACGGGCTTGCAGATAAAAGTTTTAAGAAGCCTTTAACTAATGTGTCAGAAAAATCGTAAAGATGTCATTTAGTGAGTTTCACTATTAGTTTAAGATAGTAAATAAATATAATTAAGTATATAGATTCAACTTTTGCGCAACATAATGAATATTTAATGTATTGCACTTTCATATATCGTGCTTGCGTATTTTCTACTAATGAGTAAATAATCTACGCATAAGATTTTTTACAGACGATAGGAATAATTAATTAAAAATATTTTTTTTCTTAGCATAGGTCGATTAAGTCACTGATTGAGTGATTCAGAGTCATTGCTGATAATTTGGCACCCCTTTGCAATTATTTTTAAAACTTAAGCAATTATTTTGCAAGTTCTTACGAAATTAAATCAAATTTCGCTCACAAAAATAAATCGACTGTGTCTGTGTCCCACCGGATGACACAGTCGATTTATTTTTGTGAGCGAAATTTGATTTAACCCCTTTGCAATGTAACCCTGAAGACCAAAAGTGCTTAAACGTGCTAGCCCACTAATATGTTCATAACCTAACTAACACCGTAAGTAGGTAACACACTAAATCCAAACTGTAAAACATCTGTACAAAAGTGCAAGCTCGCTAAACGGGGTGTAAGATTAAAAATATCTTATGGGGCACGGGCGTTATTGCCCTACGGCCATAAAGGCCCTCTTAAATTTTAAGGCCGTAGATTAAAGCGATCAGCTGTCACAGACAAACACCACGTTCGCACTTTACTATAGACGTTTTAATCCTGCACTTGAAATATGTAGGGGTCTCACGGGATACCTACAGTCGACCGATGAAACGAAACGTGTTGGAAAATGACCCCTAAAATGAAAAGACACAAGGTCCTAACTTTTTGTGAGGTATGATGTAAGTAGAAGGATGAACAAAGAAGTTGTATGCGCAAATCAAGCGAAATCTTTTTAGGGTGCAGGAAATTTTATAGTGTTTG
Source organism: Pyrausta nigrata (assembly GCA_949316185.1). Taxonomy (NCBI): domain Eukaryota; kingdom Metazoa; phylum Arthropoda; class Insecta; order Lepidoptera; family Crambidae; genus Pyrausta; species Pyrausta nigrata. The sequence goes on from OX438937.1 coordinate 5,734,834, forward strand.
AGTTTCCCAGACATAGTTGCAATTTAGTACAAGTTACAAAAATAAATTTGATGGCAAAATTTTGCAAATGGAACTAACTTTGGATTGAAGAAAGAATTTTTTTACAATATATTACAAACGAAACTTTCCGCTTGGAAGCTTGCCTAACCAACAGACAGGCAGACAGATAAATGGCGAAAAGTTGTGACTTGAACACAGATCTGGAAATCTCTGTGAAAACTGTTAAAGTTGCGTTTTATGAAGCGTTCGGTGAGATTAAACTAAAAATATGTATGGTGTGGTGGCTGTAATTTAATGTTGTAAAAAGTTATTTTATTGGTTGGTGAATAGGCTACTGCCGAAAAAATACATCACCTAGTGGTAATAACGCCTTCACGTTTGTTATTATTATCAACGATTATAATTATATTTCTTAAATTAATACCTTCAATAGGGTATTCCTATTGAAGGTCGCAATTACTAGGTTGGTCGCTTACTGTTAAGTGGCAATTTCTGTCCTAAATTAAATAAATTATTTTTGACTTTGACTAGGAAATTCTGAAAAAAAAAGTTTTGGTGCTCAAGCTAAGGCACTTGTCACACTAAAATTACACTTGTCACAGTATCTTTCGCTCTATCTATTAGTTTCGCTTCTCGCGGAAGCCCCAGAAGCAGGGTTACGAAAATTGGACCCGGGGGAGAACGGGCTGCATCCGACCTGCATATGCACCGAACCGATCGGCGTTATGCAAACATGTAGAGAAACTGTTAGACAACAATTCTGTACATTTTCATCATTAATTTTAACCTTACTTAAATTACAACGGTGATTCCAGTCGATTTGAAGTTATAATATGGTTGCTTGACTTAATATGGTTGACTGCCTCGTTGGTCTAGTGATCAGCACGCTGGCTACTATCCACGAGATCCCAGGTCGGGCCGAGAGTGTTTAGGTTTTTCTGTCTTGAAATTACTCAGACACAGCTCCGGAGTCAGGAAGTTGGTGGTGCTAACACCCCCGTGCCTCGGAAAGCACGTTAAGCCGTTGGTCCTGCGCCTGATCTCTCTACAGTCATGTCGGACTGCCGTCTCACCGATTTTTTTTTTGAGAGTGAAGGAACAGAGAGTACACCTGTGTATTGCGCACACACTTGTGCACTTTAATATGTCCCGCGCAGATAGCTTATCTCTGTTGAGATAGGCCGCCGTAGTCGAAACTCGGCTAGGAGGACATTATTATTATTATGGTTGCTTACATGACAATTGCCTATTGTTTGTAGTTTTCAGTCATATTGTTTCGTAACCCAATACAATAACCATAATTTATTAGCGGTTTTCACATTACGATGCTATACTTTGTTGTATTTTAACATATTAATACAAGACATGGCTAAGCTAACCAGGTTGCTTGAGAGAATAATATCTTGAAAAATTGTAGGCATTCAAGACATCCAAGTAATAGGTGCACACAAAAGATATTTCAGCACAACTTAGTTACCTCTTATGTATTGCAACTTATTCACAAAGCTGTTTCAGAAATAACAAAAATGACAAACTAAACTGCACCCATGAACACTGCCATTATAATAGTTTTTAACACTTACAGTGTTTTTCTTATTAATACGAGTATAACTTTAAATAAGAAACTAAAAATTTGAACCTACAATCTTTGGCTGCCATTATTTTTAGAAAGCATGTCACGCGCCATTCAGCATAACACCGTCCAATACGAATGAAGTTATCAAGGAATGGGGTCGCCACGGGGGTCCACAAAAAAGCTAACACGCAACAGAATTGCATTACTTCTGTGAGGGGAGTTCGGCAAATAGTGAATAATGTACAACTGTCTTATTCACGGGTAAGTTTAAAGTTAAACCCTCTATTGAGTCCAATTGTTGGCGAAATGATAAATGTACTCGAACCGTCTGCTGCAGTACGGGTTAGTTTATTATCGGATCTCGAATACAATGTGTTTTGCATTGATAAATTACTTGACAATGGTAAAAGCTAGATATATCTCCCCTTAAGTCTTTGGCAGTAAGGATTAACACATCTTACTCTACAGTAGATACGTTAGAAAGATAATATCTGTTTGGCGTGGAGATGGCGTCGAACTATTAATTTGGAATTAAAAGATGACTTAGCAACTTGAGGTAACGTCGCGCCGCATTGAATGCTGAATTGCTGACATTAACTACTGTTATAAGCAGCCGGGTAAAGTAAGTAAATAAGCAGCATAAAAATCATTACTTACTAACATATTAGGTAATAATTAGATCGTCGGCCACTGGGGGCAAGCCACGAAACCGTCCTGCCGTGTCTGTATGTAACTTCGCTATCATCACAAAACTACTGAAAGGATTTTCATACGGTTTTCACTAAAATTTCCTAAGGTTGTATATAAATTTATTGCAAATTGATCGATCATTGTTGAAGATGTCGGAAAAAAACCAAGTCGTGTCGGGAGCGCTAATTATTCGGAAACGCTACCTAATCCGTTTGAGATATTACAAAACTTACCTACCGTTAGGTATTTCGCAGATGATAAATGTCACACCAGTATTCAAATATAACTTTAAATCATTCCGTACAAATTAAGAAATAAACATAAAGATTCACGACGTGTCTTTTTTCGTAACATTTCATTATGGATAAAGCTCATTTAGAGCTTGACTAAATAATTATTTATAATTACTTATAATCACTTGTCGAGATGTCTGTACTTCATACTTACTGACGTCTTAAGGTTTTTACCAACTCCTGTAAATGGAGAAAGGGCTGTCACAAGAAATACTTATCATTAACATACAATCAGTATGTGTATTTTTTATGAACTGAGAAATGTATCATGCAATCATAATAATATATCATACCTACAGTTCCAGAGATTAAAAAGCAGCTATGAGAATCGATTTATTAGTTAGCTAGCGAGCTTTGATATTTTTCTCGATGATTCATATTCGGTAAAGTGAATATCAATGAGAAATTTTCTGACAGCTCAAAATTTTCGTTTTACTTTATGTTGGTAGATGACGCTATTCATCTAAGTTATAAAAATATTGAGTCGAAATCATTTAGTTTAAAACAAAATGTTGTAATATTACGTGTACTAAACGTTAACAAGTTTCAAAATGCAGTAAAATAAAATTGAATAGAAAAAACTTCTTGATAATAACTAAATTGTTTAAAAAAATATCTGTCAATATGCGTGAATCTAAAACATGCTTAACATAAACATGATAAACGCTATAACCAGTCTTTTTCCTAAATAAAAATCTTCCTGACTCTTGTTGTTCAAGGCAATCTGTATCAATGTAACGGATTTTAAAGTCCTGATTTTTGACACTAGGAAAATCCCTTATTAAATTGGTGCACAGATTATATAAAAGTAACTATAAATAATGCTCTATTCCACGTTCCCATGAAATTCAATCGAGACGAGTTTACGGTAGATGAGTTTTCCGTTTTGGAAAAAAAGCTTTTGATCAATCGAGCACTAGCAAGCAAAATGCTTTTTCCATTCATGCACGATTTTCGAATTCTCGATTGAAAGGTCAATTTGGGAAAGAACGAGCTCTACTGAAGTGCTTGCGTGGATGTGTACCTATTCTAGAGTCTAGACTACTCGTCTAGAATCTAGAATAGGACACTACAGATTACTGTATACAGTGTGTCCGGGATTCGTCGGGCGGTAATTTATGGGCTATTGGATCATCAAATGTTATCGACAAAAAACCCCCATGTTGGGTTCTAACTCTCCCCCCCCCCCCCTCTCTTGAAATGGCAGCCATTTTAAATATTTTTCTGAAATGCTATTTGTATGGATCTGTTGGTCCTAAAAGTTATGAAAATTATTCATTTGGAAGGTAAAGCTATCGCCTATCAAATGAAATAAAGATCAATTCAAAATTATTAACTGTCATAGAGGAAAAAATAGTTTTTAAGAAATCTTGCTAAAAAATTTAAAACGGTTATTTAAAATAGTTTTTTAAAGCTATGACAAAAGTAAACTCAAAAATGCAATTTTAGAGATTGTGTTTTTTGGACAAACAAAATTTTTTCATAAGGATGTCTCTAAAATTTGATAAATAAAAAGTCCTTAATTTATCAATAGTCGAAACCCGGACACCTGTATATTTCATATATATTTAAATTAATTATATTGCATCATTTAATAACTTACATTAAAAGATTTATATGAAATTCATATCTACCTGGTAGGTGTAAGGATTCTTTCCTGTTCCTGATCTTGGTGTATTTGAATGACTATTTTTTGTGAAAAAAATATATTCGAAAACATTTCCTCAAACTTTGAACGCCTTTTTAGAGTTAAGAGGACTTAAATTCTTAAATTCGTAACTAAACAGAGTTAATTAAAGGTTTTATTTTCATTTATTTATCCAATAAAAAGTTAACAAAATGACTTAAAATTATGTAACATTCAGTAAACCAATGAGGTGTGTAACGAGTGTCGTGCTAGTCTACGACGTCGTCAGTTTTAGTGAGTTCTTACTTTATTTTTAATATAATTAGGTCTGACATTATAAATAGTACGCAAGTCCGGCGGTAAATGTGTAGCCTGGGGTTCACCAACACATGTTTAATTTTTAATCAGCCGGTTTAGCATTATTTGACATATTTTATATGGCAATTCTATCAACTAACCGTTAATCGTGGTGTTCATGCGAAGTACTGGCTCGTAGCTGGTGTTAATAAAAGTCTTCAATTCTTAAAACTTGCGTGTAATATTGATTTCAAAATTTACAGTGATGTGCTAGATAGAAAATAATATAAAAGTGATGGCGGACGGAAATTATGATTAGAATTTTCTAGAGAGGCGTAGTGTTGTCAGTAGCAAAAAAATATAGTCTATGACCCAACACGAGGTTTACCCGCTGTTTAAAAACTTGGTAAACTAGGGTTTTACTGGCACGGTGGACCAGGCATTCACACTCGGTTTTAATCAATGAAGTTCTGGAGCGATCGGGCAGGCCACAAAGGAAATTATTGAGTCGGCGGTTTAGGCCTGGATGAAGCCAGACTTAAGTTAGGAGCTGTGCAGACTACGGGATGAATGTGTTTTAAAGACGTCTGGACAAATGATCTACATCCGAGACAGCTGAGGATGGTGCATACAAAGACAACTGATAAACTATTTACTTTCTGCTTTAGCGCTTCTAAATAGCCTTGACTTGATTTTGACGTCTTCAACAAATAAATAATTTGTATGACCCATATTTAACTATCCACGAGGTCCCGGGTTCGAATCCCGGGTCGGGCCGAGAGTGTTTGAGTTTGTCTGTCTTGAAATTACTCAGACACAGCTCCGGATTAAGGAAGTTGGTGGTGTTAACACGCCGTGCCTCGGAAAGCACGTTAAGCGGTTGGTCCTGCGCCTGATCTCTCTACGGTCATGTCGGACTGCCGTCTCACCGAATTATGAAAGTGAAGGAACATAGAGTGCACCTGTGTATTGCGCACACACTTGTGCACTATAATATGAGATAGGCCGCCGTAGTCGAAATCGGCTAGGAGGACATTATGTGCAGATATAAGAAAGCAGGATAAGTATTTTGTTCTGTAGCATGTGCATGAAGGATATTACCTATGACAGAAATGGTGACTTAACTGTGTACATCAGTAAGTTAAGAGCTTACTACTGTCCGACCTAATTAATGAGCATGGGAAACACGTGTTCCAATCGGTTCCATTCCAATCGCTATCACTGACATGGCCTTATAAATGGGTCTATTGTCGCATCTCATGTCACCATTATCGATGACATGAGCAAATAATCATAGGCTTACTCTGTTATCGCTGGTGGCTTGCACCGCATGCAACGCAGCTGCACTTCTGAGTGCCGTTATTGAATTGTGGCATTGAGCGAGACAGCAGTCTGTCCGATGGCCATTGAATGGGGATCGTGGAAAAATTGCCTTCCGCAACAAAGCAGTTGCCTTGTCTAATGGAAATGCGCGGCCTTTGAGAGGCATCGGGGCAATAAAACAAAATGCAATCGTGTGATTCCATAGCAAAGCGCCGATATCACTTTTATTCCGGGATGTTGATTGGTTTTCTTCTGGCATTTGTTTTTGTACACACACACAATTGCAACGGTATCATTTGCTTGAATAGTTTTAAAAACTTTTTGACATTCCATGTTATTGTTTACTGCCACTCTGTAGGTATAAAGCGCTTCTTGTAGCCGTTAGTACGTCGGCAGTTGACGACACCACATCAAGCACAGCCTTCAGCGGCGGCATCTTACCCACTTGCAACAAGGGTGATTTTGGGTAGTCTGAATCTATGAACACGCTTAAGTATACATCGAGCACGTAACCTATAGTAAGGGCGATTTTTCTCCGAAACTTATCAGTGGTACTGATACGAAAATTGAAAATTTAAGAGTACATTTTTTAATCGATATTATGAATTAGAAGATATTTTGGTTTAGAGCATAAATACCTATCGTTTAAACAACACATTTAAGTTAAAGTATGTGAAGAAATAGGTGAGTTTATTGAACAAAACGTGTTGAGGAAAAAACGAAGACATTCAGTCCCATGGGATTTTGATGGTTATTTTTTATAAACAAAATTAATGACATTTCGTCTCTAGAGGTTATCTGCTCGGTGCTTAGGTACATGCTAGCAAAGTTACACCGACCTCGATTCACCCCATTTAGTGCTGAAATGCCCCCCAACTGAAATAAAAAAAAAAACAATTCGCGATTCACTTATATAAGTCCATAAAAATGGTGGTACATCGCCATGGGAAATGATCCGGGGACCAAGTTGGATTACTTTTACTTGCCGACATTCATAAACGTGATCGTAATTTTTCGCCTTGATCCACTTTGTTTGTGTCACCAACTTTTATTTTTGCAATTTGCTTTGAAAAACATTTTCTTGATACTGAAACTGAGATATGGACCGGATTGTTAAGATTTGAAGGTGTGGTGTTGATGATTATTTCATCAATACCAGAAGTATAGAAAAGTAACGGTCTAATGGACATAGTTAGCGTAGTCTCACGTTCATTAGTAGAAGTAAAAGTTACTAACTTAAGAACTTATCAAGTAAACAAAATAAATAGGCAAAAGCGTGAAATGAACTCGGTGCCAGCACTGCCAGCGTAGATGTACTCGTACGTATGTATACCTCTTTCTTTTTTTAAGTCGGTTAGTAAAATTTGCAATACACACGTCATAGTGTTTTTGTAATACACACGTCATAGTGGCAGAACAGCACTTGATTCCAGTTTGTACGGCTGGAATTATTTTTACAAGAATTTAAATTTCCCCACAGTATTTTATCAATAATAAAATATATCGTGTAATATGTAACACCGAGTGAACAAATGACACCCTCTCAAGTGTCAAATCATATCGAGAGGGGTCCGGTTGAACAGCAAATATAAAACCTCGTTATACGAGCCGGATCTAACATATAGCAGAATTAGGGATGCGCTGTCACGTACGGAATAAAAATAACAGCAGCGCAGCGAAGAAACGTAGTGCTTTGGCCAGACGGTACATAGCACGGCTCTACTTGAACACATTTTACGGATATTTCAGTGTTTTTTACTTAGTCCGTCCAAGTCCTAATGTATGTGAAAAGACAATAGAGCGTAGTTCATTACGCCTAAAAAGAATCGACAGAGTGAGAAACACTACCATCCGCTCAAAACAAAATTATAGTCTATGTAGATGAAATTATTGTAGTTTGAAGATGGAGAAGGCACGCCACGTATGCTAAATGCATTATAAAAGGTGGGCTTGAAACGTCACACATTGGATGCTCTCGGACGACTATCGCCGGAGAGACCAGAAAAGATAGTATGACAATTTATATAAAGAGTTGTTCTAAAATTTTTGTTTTTTATGTAAACTCTTAGGTCTAGGATATGGCATGCAACAAAATAAAATACCTATAGTTTCAAATTATGGAAAAAAGAGTCATTATGAGATAAATAAACGTTTCAAAGTACAATCTCTGCCGGGTCAGTACAACCCGCCCAAAACAGGCGCGTTCGTGCGTAGGCGTAAACACAAGGGCGGATTAGCGGCCCTGACCCCGTGACTTAGACCGTCTCCATCGCCGACTCATTACGCCTCTGTGTTTGCTACTGATTTTGTCGGGGGTGTCGATTTGACGTGTAAATTATTTAGGGCAAATATCTTTTGTTTAGTTGTAGATAGGAGATAAAGGTAAAAAGGAATTATACTGCCTAACTTCAAGATTGTTAAATTGATTTCGCGTCACATATATATTTAACCCCTTCGAATCGGAAAACCGCCGGCGGTCTTATAACAATTGATTTGGAAACGTGATCTCTGAAGTATAGAAGGAGGCGGTTGGCGCTGTTATGACAGACGTCATTCAGTTTTGCCAAACCATAATCATAGAGCTTCGTTTGGAAATCGTATCATACGATTAGGTCAATCTAGCGCCATCTATTGAGTTTAGTCGGAAAACGCCAAGTAGTTTAATTAGCATAGTCGATACAACGATGGCAGCACTTGTTTCCGTCGTTTTAACGTTTCCTTTCATGGGAAAGTGAAAACACTGGGCAGTCTATCACTGAGCGCCGACACGAACGATTGTGTCTTGGCTATTGTGTCGCTGTATCGAACTTGCTGCGTTACTCAACTTTAATGTAATCCGAAGCCATTCGTGTAAACCTTAGTTATTTTGTGTCAATTTGTTTGTGATACTAAAAATAGGCGTCTGTGTTAACTAACCGGACTATTATTTCGAGTATACCGCCTTGTATGAGCCATCTGACAACGATTCCTTACTCGCCACCGACGACATATTTATTATACTCGTTTATATGATGGGCCTCTATTAGAGCTTATCTAACCGCACTGGTATAATAAATGCAGAATCTTACATAAGTTACCCAAGCTGGAGTTTACCAAATATTTAGTGTATGTTTATATACATCTTTCAGAGAAGCGTGTAATTCTTTCAATTTGTTTCAGTATGTTCATTGTTCAGGCACTTTGCAGACAATTTTGCCATCGAACACTATAATTTTATTGAGTGAAGTGCTCGTAAAAATGCGAGGGCGTCCGAGCGCACGAGTGTCGCAAACACAGGGGCGGATTAGTGCCCCTGACCCCGTGATTCGAACGTCTCAATCCCCGATACGGCCATGCATCGGCAGCTGACAATAATGACGACTGTGTTGTTCATGGGACGAGTTAATGAGGGTATGGATTTTGGGTGAAATATGGGGAACGCCACAAATACTTATTATAGTGCAAAAATAAATTGTTGAGTGAGATGAATAGGTATGTACTACTGGAGTAACGCTGTTTCTTAATACCTTGACCACAGAATAAGTACTAGTACTCCGTACCTTGACAACCTATTGCAATTTTGTAAATAATTATGCTATTAGCTGTTTTAAAACTTCGGTATGGAGACATTGTGTAAATTGCATCCTAAACGCAACAAAATCAAAAAGTTACAGAAAAAGTATATGCAAAAATAACAACACAACTAAGTATTACCTGACTCTTCAAATGTACATTTGAGAGTAAAAACGAAAAAATACTGCCCGACTAAGCCAACCAGACAACTGTCAAACGACTTTCGACGATAAAAACAATGAAAATTAAAAAGCAATGATGTTAAAATAAACCTAGGCAATTCATATAACTTGTAACAATTTTGCTTTTTAATTACCTTTGCTAATTGCGTTGTACCTATTCGTTGTTGTAAATCCATTGGTCGAGTAGTATGTCCTTTGTCCCTTACAGCAATACGTACTTATGTCAAACGTATCAATCACGGTTTCTCATTACTCTTGTATCGGAGAAAGGTATTGACCAAATAACAAAAGATTTATTCGTAACTATAATGAGGAGCTTTCAATTCTGGGTGCACGCAATAAGGAACGCAACTTCTGGGGTTCATAATTAGGAATAAGAAATGAAAAAGTTTTGGGGACCTTTGTGAGGGGCGAATAGTTTTATTCAGATGTTGTGTACTCCATGAATAAAAGAAATAGGAAATAAATATGGTTCAATGAACAGAAATTAGAATCCGTAATGTTATAGCAGTTTCGATACGTCAGTAACTTTATTGGTAAACTTAATACACGTTGAGAAAAATAAATTTCTTTTTAAAAAAACAAAAACCGACTTCAAAACTGCAGTGCTAAAACTTAAAATTTTATAAACAAATTTAAACTAAAAAGTACAAAATAATATTTAAATTACCTAACTGTTCTACGAAATTATACAAGAAACCTATTTCCAATTTATTATCTGTTATTTTTTGGAGTCGGTGCCAGAAATTCTAATTCTAATGTTTTTTTGCAAGTAAGGACAGGATTAAACCATCTCTTGGCTGCTTAGAGTAGATAGAATATCTAGCTTGGTTGGCACCGACTCTGAAAAATAACAGATAATAAATTGGAATTAGGTTTCTTGTATAATTTCGTAGAACAGTTAGGTAATTTCGATATTGGGATGGTGTCTAATGAACGACATGACTCTAAATATCAATAAATGTTTTATTGTTACTTTTACTAGAAAGGTCAATGTGATTTACTTTGATTACTCTTTGGACGGCTGTAACTTGTCTCGGAAGTCTGAAGTTCGCGACTTGGGAGTGATATTTGATAGTGAGTTGTCATTTCGGCCTCACTATGACTACATTGTGAATAGGGCTTCACGTATGCTGGGCTTTATCCATAGAATAACAAAGCATTTTAAGCAACATATTTATTTTGCATTAGTTCGTAGTTTGTTGGAGTATAACTCGATTATATGGACGCCCCTTTATAAGATACATATCCAGAAAATAGAGAAGATCCAAAAGCGTTTCTTGGGAATGCTCTGCTATAGACTCCACCTTCATCGCTCATTGGTCTCCTACAATAATCGTCTTGAGAGGTTTCGCATGATGCCACTGTCCAGCCGCCGTAAGCAATTAGATCTCATGTTTCTGTACAAACTTGTCAACTCACAAATTGATTCGCCTTGCTTATTGTCTCAATTAAACTTTAATACTCATTTTCGCGTACGGAAGCCAAAAGTGTTTACCCTTAACGTTTACATCAATAACACATCGTACTTCAATCCCTTAACCCGTATGTGTCGTCAGTTTAATGAGCTCATCGGTGGATGCGCGGATGCAGACATTGATATTTACAATGACAGTGAGGCTAAGTTTAAGAAAAACCTAATTAACTGTATTAAAGATTATATTTTGATTTCTGTATTTTAATTTAATTTAATCATGATTATTTGTTGTTTCCATTTGAATTTTTTGAATTTTATGTTAGTGTAAGGAATTAATTATACGACTGTTACTCTGCTTTACCTATGTACTCTGTAAAAGTATGTACCTATTAAGGGCTGCAACCTAGACAGTAAGTTTTCAATATTACTATTTTTATACTGTATTTTGGCTGTAACCTGTTGTGTTCATCAAATAAAATAAAATAAAATAAAAAATAAAATAAAAAAAAATAAAATTTAAATATTATTTTGTACTTTTGAGTTTAAATTTGTTTATACAATTTTAAGTTTTAATTAGCACTGCAGTTTTGAAGTCGGTTTTTGTTTTTTTTTAAAATAAATTTATTTTTCTATTTTTAGTTGAAATTTAGTGTAAGGTGCAACATGGGTAGACCTAATAAACGCGCTGTTCAAATGCGACAGCGTCATTTGGAAGAAAGTAGTAACAAGAAGGAAGACCGTTTAAAGAAGAACAGGAAAAGATTTGCCAATAGCATGTTAAGAGGGAGGAGGGGGGGGGGGGGGGGAAGAGGAGGGAGCTGCGCCTTTGACTTTGTTTTGTTAGCATCCTATACAGTACATGACAAACATCTGGTGTTTTAATTACTAAACTCCTAATTTTTAAGGAGTTCCACCATCAGCTCAGCTCCACATAATGACTATCAGACGTAACAACATGTCAACATTAAGATACTAGTACGAAAACATGACTATACGTGCCTTCAAAATTTAAGGGTTTCCCTCGATTACACCAAGATCCCATCGTCAGATCTCGACTGGGCCAAAATGGGACCAACTAGAAGGTATAGCCTCTAGGTAAACAATTTTTTTTTTAAATCGGTCTACAACTGACTGAGATATGCGGTAACATAGCCACAAAAAAAAATACAGTCGAATTGATAACCTCCTCCTTTTTTGAAGTTGGTTGAAAATAAAATGGTCCAGTTTTTCTCCCATGTACCTACTACATATTATTACACAATTAATTATGTTAAAAATAGGTAGTGTTTTAGAACGTTACTAAGCCGGTGTTCACTAAAACATGTTTATTTAGAATTTTATTTAATTTACAGTTTTCTGTGGCAATTCTGTCAAATTAACCACTCGGGTTTTAGTATGATACGAATCTGTAATTGCATTACATAATATAATAAATAATGACTACATTCAATACCGTGTCGGCTAGTTCTTCCTGTAGAAATATAGCAATTCCCTGGAATGCAATATCTCCACTATCAGTAACAATGGGTCCCAATAATGTCCGCCCTTAATAAGGGCCTGTGACATTAGTGGCACGTGACGTCGCAAGTCTGATTGGGCTGCAGAATGTGCGGTTTGCTTGTTTTTCAAATGTAGAATCGATTGTGATATTGGCTTCGATATTACGTATACGATGATGTTACGAAGGGTGTTTTTCGTTGTAGCAATAGCTTTCAGTGAATTCTACAGTGTGTCCCATCACCGATGTCGGAACCTTCATGTGGTGGCTAAGAAGCAAAATTGCAACCACTTTTATAATAGAATCAATTTTGAAATCCCAAATTATTTTTTTATTTTCTATACTAATTAGTAAATCAACTTTGTAGATTTGTAAGGAAAGGTGATATTTTTTGGTCTGTTTTCGACGTTCATGTAGGTAATAGAGAAAAATGTTGCAGGTGAACTCATCTATCACCTCTTAAGGCTCCGGCATCGGTGACGGGACGCACTGTATAGTAGATAATGTTAATTAGTAGTAATATGATAGATAAGAATGCAATACATCTATTTAGAAAAATCATAAACTCACAAATTGATTTTGCTGTGGGTAAAGAAATATTTCTAAATTGTAAATAATCATTAATTATAATCAACATGAGAAGGCAACCTATGAATTTCACTGTCGGAAAGATACAAATTATTTGAAAGCGAAACCATGTTAACAATTCAGAGCCAATTATTAAAATACACCAGTCATTAATCCTTATCACTCTGTTCCCGGCGTTATTACGAGTACAAACTATTTTATTGAGTGGGAAACCTGTCAACAGTTTTGTTCGCGAGTTGTTAGTTGATAGCCGGCACGCGATAAAATAGATGAAAAATGTTGGCTACGACCGTGTTTTCTTTAGTTATTGAAAATTATAGCTCTTGGTCCTTTGTGCAAACAAGTTGATTAATAGTTGGCCCCATTAAAAAGGCTCTTAGTTTTTTCAGTTTTTTTTAAATTACAATTGTTGAATAAAATAGTTTTTTCCTAGCTGTTATTGTTACTCATTCATTGAAACTCTTTCGTGTTTTAAGTTATATACCATTTTTCATTCAAAATCGAATGAAATTAACTCTTTGATATTTTCTTTTGATCACTTTCTTTAAATAAAGACTCGAAAGAGGAATCGAAAGACTTTCTAGTTCTAAATTATGGACGTCGGTTTGCACGCGTGTATTTAATTATCCTTAGCGATCAAAATTAACTCGAAACAAGACTTCAAATACCAGTTCTAATGTATCATCCTTTAGAAACAGTTGTCTCAATACATTACTGATCTCAATTACTCATTTCACTGCGACTGAATTACTTGGATAGAAGCTTTCGCAAGATCGCAAATACATACTTGATAGGGTTGCCTACCTCCTTTCAGTCAAGATAAATCGACAAAAATATAGCAAAGCTTCATGGACAGATACTATAAGGCGGAATAATGTTTTTAAAAGACATATCCAAATTCTGAATACGGATTACAGAGACCTATTGAAGTGACCTTTGAAGTCCAAATTGTTTAAGTAATGCCAAATTAACCAAAGTTAACAATAAGTAAATTCGATCTGATTACAGAAGCATAAAGGTACTGGGGTATATGGACCAGAGGCAAAAAATCTCCAGATGTTTTAAAATTCTAAAATTAAAATAAAGTTAAAGCTCGTTTAGTAATAACTGACTGCTGACAACCCTATTTACGACAGTCATCAGTAACCAGAACCAGGGACAGATCGCATGACGCTTGTAACGAGCGCGCGCGAGTGCGAGGCGGGGCGCAGGGGCGAGTACGAGTAAATCAACTATTTGCGTGGCGCTCGCGCATCCGATGTACTAAGCACTGGCTTTTGAATACCGATGTCGATGTACAGGCTGTTGATCCGAGTTGAAATTGATCAGGAAAGTACCTATCAAATCTGTCCTATTCCTAGAGTGAAAGATGTTTGTGAACATAATAAATTAATAATGGTTCATGTCTATTTTCACCTGACCCTCAGGTTAGGTCTAAAAAGCCTAAAAAGGAGGGTCACTTTTTTTAAAAAATATCCTTAATCCCTGGGCTCATGGTAGTCAACGTGTTAATTATTTACTTTCTTCAAATTATTAAATTAACTTTCAGGTGTTTTTTAATATTATTGATTCCTGGGCTCAAGTTAGTCAACGTGTTATTTATCATATATTGTCTATTTTTCGTGTACAAATTGCTAGAAATTAGCTACTTGATGAAGTTACCAAAGCCGTCGTCATTGTCAGAGTTTTAAAAGGTTCCATTTTACAAATCATTTTGTAAAGACAAAAAACTATAATCACTTGAAAATGACCAGGCGCACCCTTGTATAAAATGCGTGTGCGCAGGCACACTGAGATATCGTTAGCGACGGGCGCCGGCGGCGAATGTGACATCCTTATTTATGCCACGCGAAACTGAAATAACGATACGTAAGGTCAGACGCATTCTTAGGGCGAGTTCACATTGTTGTCTATCGTTACTAATGAACTATTGAAATGTACGAAGCTTTGAAACGAAGCAGGAATGGTGTGGAGTAACTTTTTTATGTCATACAAATAATTCAACATAAGTACTGTAGAGGTTTGGAGCTACGCGTAAAACCTCTATGTCTCGCTCGTTCGACTCTTCGATGTATAAATAAAAAGAAAGTTTCTTTGTATGTCAATTTTGAAATTACGTCAGATAGATTTTGGAATTGTTTGGAAAAGATCAAGTGGATGTCAAAAAATGTTACGTTGATAAAGATTTTATCTGTAAAAGTAAAATGAAGAAATAAACAACTGGAACAAAGATAAGTGTATTTTGTATTATATAGTTAAATACAATTTCTCGAGTATATAGATACTTTCATAGGATATAGAGAGGACTTCGCATCCAAAGGAAGTTCTACAGTACCTACTTATGTTGAATTATTTGTATGACATAAAAAAGTTGGTAATCGTTTGGTACCTACCAAACGATTTGATAAAATGGCCTTACTAAAGCCCTAAAAACGTTTCCTTTATTGTTTTAAAGGAGAATGTACTTATGCATACTATTCGTTGTCGGCCTATCGTATTATGCCGGATTGGATATTAACAATCAATTGAGCTTAAATTCGGGCCGAACCAATAATATTTTTGAAACAAAGGCATCAACATGGCAACATTTATTCCGGCAATAAAAGCGTCCTTATTTATAGCGGCATAAAGCGGGGAGCCACGGTTCATTCGTTTGGTTAGGCTTATAATAACCACTAGTGATGGGAAAAATGGAAATAAATAGGCCTGATAGATGGCCTCGTTAAGTGTGCAAAATTAACGAAAAGTTGGTGCACAGTTACAAGTTGACAAGACAACAAGTTCAGGGTACAACTCTATGACTATCTAAAGACTCTGTAAAATTACCAATAACCTAGTGTTTTTTCTGTAGATTACGGAATAAAAACAAAATTGGATTTATTTTAACAATTTTCGAACAGAATTGCGAAGTTGATGATGGTGGCAGGTGTTTCAACAACATCTTGTGAAGATAGAGCAATACGGTGAAAAGAAGTACCTACCCCGTTATTACAAAAACTTAGTACCGGGTTCAAGCCAGGACTAAGCTATTAGCTAGCCAATAAGAAAAGCGTTTCTCTATAAGGTTATGTAACGAATGTGTCATTCATTCCTCTGTTGTCGGCTAATGTAGACCTATTTTAAACCTGGTCTAAATTTTTTGTAATAACACCAGTAAAGTTCTGCACTGCGTATCCAGATACGAATTTAATACTGTGTATCTAATACGTGCATGTAAGTAACATAGTAAAATCAATTTAGTCGCCAAACTATGTTCGTTACTAGACCTCTATTTTCAGCAATAAATACTTGCACTAAAGATTCGAACACACTCTGAAAATATTTCAATTCCAGACCGTCTCTGGACTCACGCATTTGATATATGTCCGTTCCCCGTTTAAATAGTAATTCGTTTAACGAGTCGCAATTAAAACGTTCAGCCGGGATTGTAAATTGCCATCTGAAGTGTCTGCGTATTCGTGGCTGCGCGCACGCTGGCGCAGAGATGTCCACATTTAGAATCTTGTACAGTCAGCACGTCACCAATTTGAATTACGAAAACAACTTTTATTACGTAGGGAATAGAGGTCTAGAATCTTGTACAGTCGGCAGCACAGGTAACCCGTGTGAACTACGAAAACAGCTTTTATTGTGTAGGGAACAGAGGCGGTCTCGAGGTCAAAGTGGGGTATTCTGACGTGCGGTTGTGTGTACCGTTGGGGTTGTCTTGGGATGGGACGTGTGAAGTTGATGAGGGGCTTTAATCGACTGGGTTTGCTTATAATTACCATATTTAACATGAGCAAACCTGAGGTTAAATGCCATTAATATTAAGTTTTTTCTACATTTTTCGATGTGGTGGTTTTCGCTAGGGATTGCTAAGACTTTAGCGAATTAACCGGGAAGAAGGAAGAAGGAAGAATCCGGGAAAGTGCGAGTCAAACTCGCGCATGAAGGTTTCCGTACCATTATCTATACTACATTTATAGACACTATATTACATAACAATCTTTTTTTAGTTTTATTAACTGCAAAAAACTCGCGTTTGTTTAATGGGAATAACAGTTTTTGGTACTTATTTTTTGTTATAGCGGCTACAGAAATACTTAGCTATCATTACATACAGCCTGGTGACAGACAGTCGGGCGAATAGTGGAGTCTTATCAATAGGGTCTCGTGCTTATCATTTGGGTATGGAACCCTTAAAACGTACTGTAACCAGCATTTTTGTCAGACAAAATCGCCCCTATTACAAGTATTACTACAACAGCATATTTTAAGATATCGCTGAGTTTACGTTGATGTGCTGTTGTCCGTACATGTGGTAAGTCTAATTCTCACTGATTTCAATCCCATACATTTTTGTGGGATTAATCTTTTAAACAGATACTTGCTTTGCTGCTTAGTTTCACAAACTTAAGTCTCCCATGATTCGCATTTTTCCATCAAAAATTCCGTGTTAAATAACATAATTACTCCTTTATATAATACTAGTAGTTCCCCGCGACTTCGACCGCAAGAGTTGGATTTTCGATATAAACTTTCATCCCCCATATCACCCCCTTAATGTTTTTATACCGCGACAAAATGTAGCCTATGTCCTTTCCAGGGTCTCGAACTATCTCCACACCAAATTTCATCTCAATCGGTTCAGTGGTTTAAGCGTCAAGTGGTAACAGACAGACAGACACACTTTCGCATTTATAATATTATTATGGATAATGTAAATACTCGTATCATAAAAAGTGACACGTATGTACGAAGTACGAAGAGCATAGCAGTATACACATTCAAAAGTACCAAAGCAGATTGTGGTAAAATGATACGCGTTAAATAAAATGCGTGTGTCAAAACCATTAGTAAAAAGTTCGTTGCCCCGAATAAGTCATTTGTAATGTAGTGTGTTGATGAACCCGCACATCGACAAAACAATTTTTCAGTATCGATTTACATGATAAAGTTCCGGCCTTGGTAACACAGGAGGTAGCGATTTCAGAAGTTCCCTAAAACCCTCTGCAAAGTGCCAATTCTTTTAAAGTTATGATTTTAAAAATGCAGTTGTAAACCATTGAAATTAATATTTATAATAACATAAAAAAATAGTTTTATACTTATAGGCACCAAAAAAAACTAATTTTCGATATGTCTCCAAATTGTCATAAACAGCGCCGTAGAAGTACTTATAACTACGACTACTATGGCTATTAGATTAGGTAGTTAATAACACCAGCAATATTATTAATTATTATATTCATACAATTTGGTTGAAACAACAATACCTTGATTAATTTAGGTCAATCTTGTAAGGGTCAAGTTACGCATTAATAATTGTTAATCATTTAAAAACAATTTCAGTTGTTTGTCTCGGCATTTTCATACTTTTTTAACATGTCAAACCCGCCATTTGTCTCACTGTATTCTCGAACCGAAAACCGTTCATCATACGAGGGACCACGTGCGGTTAGATGCAAGATAAGCATAAATAAAGGTCATATCTCATATTATAGAAAAGCGAGCGCCATAAATTCGTTGATTCTTATCGGCGAGGAATCTGAAAGCTGAGTTGGTGCAACCCTACACTGATGGGGCGAATTCGTATCTGTTGGCAGTAGGTCTAATTGGGGTGGAAAAATAAAATAAACTCTAAAGTAATTCCATAAAAGTATTAATAATTTCACAGATGAAATACACCAAACTTTTCAATTAAGTACACAAGTGTCGTTATAGGTAAGGTAACTAGAGATGAATCGCCTAGATACTAATTATTTGGTACATAATGTGTTTTTTAATTCTTTTTGATCTAGAAGTCAGATAATAGCCTGTTTAATACCTGATATTATATATGACGGATGATTTACGATGAATACCTGTAAATTAACTACCTGAACCTCGTAAGAACTTTGACTTCAACAGGCACATACACAAATCGATGGAAGATAGTACTATTATTTATTATAGTGTCAGTACCTAAATAACTGAAACTAGTCTGCAAGGCTGATTACTTATTTATTACTAACAATTTCAATTCGGTATCAAAATTTGCTTTCTAGAACCCTAAATGGCATGACCAAAGGAATCATGTATACTGCATAAAACATTAAAATTTATTCAACATCCTATTTTACACTGTCCCGCTCACCAGGCGTAGACCTAGGATTTACAATCGCCATTGACGATAAAATATGACGAGTGGGCATGGGACGGACTCAGAAGAGAAACGCAAACAATAGTATTGTTAGAGTACAGAAAATCTATGAACTCTAGTAATATGGTATTCAACTCAGTCTTTAAAGCATGTTATAAGTCAGCCTATTAGATCCCACTGCTGGGAAAAGGCCTTACCTCAACTATGAGGAGGAACGAGCCATACTTCACCACGCGGGCTCAGTGCGGATTGGTGGAGGGGTGTATGTAAGGCAAGTGACAAACCTTACTGTCAGAAGTTATCAAGTCGCCCTAGGGCCTCTAACTAGGCTTAACGACTAATACCACAGATATTAGCCGGGACCAACTGCTTAACGTGCCTTCCGAAGCACGGAGATGCTTGTCATGGATGTCACTTAAATGGTCGGAATGGTCACCCATCCAATCACGACCGCGCCGTGGGTTGCTTAACTTTTGGTATCACTACCAAAGCGCTGCCGCCACTGCGCCACAAGCACCTCGAAAGCATGTTAAATGTTCAAAAAATCCCAATAAGCATTGAAAAATAAAAAAAAAACCTTAATAAAAAGTCAAAAATAATTGATTTAATTTAGGACTTAAAATGCCACTTATGATAATAAAAAGACATACTTCATGAAGTAAAAGTAAGTACCTACCCTTACCTATAAGTTAGGAATGGTAGTTCTAACCCTTTTCTATTCCATTTATGATAGCCCATTTTATATGAAGTCACAGTTTTTAATAATGATTTTTATAATTAATGCATTTTCTTTGCATGTTTTTTACGAATTTTTCACCCACAAAACGGAAAATTATCGACCTTCATAAGGTGGGACTCGAACCCACGACCCTTCGTTATTTGGGCGATTGCTCTTCGAGTCCCACCATAAGACGGTTGATGAATTTTTGTGAGCGAAGTTTTTTTTTAACTTTAGGTTTATAAGTCACTGGCGTAGCAAGCACTTACAAAAAATTGTCGACTGACTAACGTCCTCCGTAGCTTAGTTGGAGGGAGCATTCGCCCGGATAGCGAAGGGACGTGGGTTCGAGTCCCACCGGATGACACAGTCGATTCATTTTTGTGAGCAAAATTTCATTGAATTTCGTAAAAACTTGCATAATGTTTTCTTAAGTTATAAAAATAATTATAAGTTACTTATTTATCAAAACATTTTTTACTTATTCTTTTAGCTGTTACACCAATAAAATGCTAATCAATGCGTGGGCTCAAAAGCCTCGCCCGAGTCCGTCCCAGGCGTGGGCGAGGGGCGTGTGCTGTTCGCTGCGCGCGCGCATCGCCAACAAGACAATGACGGTAAGCAAACAAGCGTCGCCGCTGCTGCGTCGCTGCGTCACGCTCGCTGGCGACTTTTTGCTTACAACGGACTATGAGATGATGTGGAGTGGAGATGATTGTGTATTTTTTATTATGTTTATTCAATAGTTGTAACTTTTTTGCTGGAATCGAATTAAACTTTTGGGGCATTTGGTGTTTGTGTTGCTGTTTCTTATTAGGTAATAAAGTGGTTTAAATGTAATTCAACGAGATAAGAATGGCGATATACCCTAAATATCTCTAAATAAATGATGATCGTCAAAAAATATTTGTCAGATTTTTGGTTCAGGTCCTACAGCAGCAGCTCCACACAGTTTTTTTTAGGGTCCCGTAGTCTACAAAGTTTATTTAGAACAGGGATCTTCTTTTGTTTGTAATATTTTTTTGTAGTCAAAGATTCGAACAGTATTTTTTATTATTATATAAAAAAAATCTAAGCAAGCCTGAAAAATAAATTAATTTAAATAGAACAATATAAATGTACATTAGTAATATATATACAACTTATTAATAAAAATTAAGATGAATTATTTTATACAATACAAAAACAAAAATTATAAAAAGAGTCCTTGTGGTAAGGTTCCCAGGATGCTGGCAGCATTACCGCGCTGGATAGCGATACTTATACGCTGAGCAAGGTAGCTGCCAGCTCTTAGGTCACCACTGATGTCAACTAGCCTCTTGGAAATCTCTTTGAAAAAAGAGATAGCGTTGGGACCCCACGAACCCAGTGTTTCGACTCCAAACGGTACAAAGTGGTACCGGGAGTCGATCTGCCTGTACTTGTTCTTTTTAAAGTTTTCGGCACTTGTCGCAGCCAAACCAGCATCACGGCTTGTCTCGGGCAGATGAGAGGCTGCAAGTGTGTCGACACAGGTAGCGTCCCACACAAGAGCCCGACCCATCCGCCAAGGAACAAGTGACATCCCGCCTGGACTCCCGTCTCCCCTCTAGCCCGAAAAATAAAATAAAAATGGCTTTCGACCACGATTAGACTAGCTATTCCCCGCAACTCGAACGCGCATGCAAATGTCGAATCTCCCGAATTAACTTACACTCTCCTGTTTACCCTCGTAAGGGATCGTTTCTGGGATAAAACTATCCCTTGGGTAGTTATCAAAAAAGTGGCACCTCGTGAATTGATTTCTCAGTTTAAGAAAATGTGTCAAATATTGAGTTTTATGAATGTGAAACCATTGATTGTATATTCCTTGTGCGTAATTAAATGGAGGGAACGTAATTTAGACATAAATATCGAAATTACAGGCTTTTAAAAAGTCTGTCTCACAGGTTAAAGAGCTTTAGTACAGGTTAATGAGAAATCGTTTCAGGTTAAAGAAAATTGAACCGGTTAGTGAAAAAAAAGCATTTGACCATGCAAAATCAGCTTTTTTATTATCAGTCTGACATGAACTTCTGATCTGTTCATATAAAAAAAACTTCTAAGCTTAAGCTTACGTACTAATCAGTCCTCTTACAAATGAGTTTAACAAAAACAATAAAGATTCTTTAACTTGAATACCAAATAATAGTAAAAAATAACAATAAATCTTTCTATAGGTTTTAAGACATATGCAATAACGAACTACTTATTTATTTAAAAAAATATACTTGTTTTCTTAAATTATTCAGTCTAACACTTAGTTGGTCAACTTAAAAATACTTAATGTATTAAACATAATTACCTTGTAGTGTATAAATCAATCATACGTACAGACTTTGGATTATATCTTTGAAACTAGGAATCAACAAGAAATAGTCACATACTAATATTTTTGTTAAAATATGATATAATCAGAATCGCTGTCACTATGAACAATATTACCCAAAGAAGATCCTGCTGCAGGCCCTTCATTTAAAATTTTATCCAAAGTACTTCTTTGAAGTTCTGAAGGTAGTTCCATTTCAGATAGAGCTGAAAATGGCCTAGACCTGTGAAGCGCACTGACGGAATTACTCAAACTCAAGTTTTCTCCAATACTGGTACTAGGGGCAACTAAACTCTCGCTGTCCGATTCGCTTAGTTCCAAGAATGAGGCTGCAAGATGTCTAGAAATGTTTGCAGCTACAGCAGAACCTCTTGTACTTTTGCGCTTAGGCTTTGATGGGCTAATATGCTGGGTCACAACATCATGAAAACCAAGGTGTTTTCCATGAATACAAAACTCTACTTTTGTCAAACATGATTTTTCTATGCAGCTTAGCTTCCGTACAACTACAGATTTACTGTTATAATTGTACCAAACAATTTGGTGGACTTTTTGGGTTCCCCTAAATGGCAACAATGTATTTGGAATCAGCATATCTTTTTCAAGAATCTTATATTCGGAAACTGTATCAATAATTTTTGACGTTTTGTTGTAAAATCTTCACAAAAGCGTCGAAGTCCGGCACGTCAGCCCCATGATTAACACATGCATCAGCAGTCCTCTTGAGAACAGCTCCAACTCCATCTGGAGCTCCTTTCCCATGCCCAGATTCTGAATAGTTCCAAGTGACACACTCTGTCCCAGGATAGTTCCATCGTAGAGCTGTAATAACGAAATATATTTTATAATTTCGGTACTGACTACCTGCTGAATCTGAAATCATATGAATAGTTTTGGCTTGTGGGGCATGTGTTTTTAAAAAATCCAAAATTGGTTCCATGTGCGCCCAAACAGCTGCTGTATCGTGTCTCAAATTTGGACTAAGAGTAGCAAAGCATTGGGATTGTTTTTTACCATTTACGTCATAAAAATAAGATACGCTAGTGTGAATAGTTATTTGCGGCTTACTAGCACCAAAATGTGCCGATTGAATTTCTCTGGAGTATGCGCACTTATAATTCTCGGAGTAATCAATGTGAATCACTACTTCATCATTCTTCATCTGATCTTTTATCTTTTTTATTGCATCTTGTTGCGTAACCATCCTCCCACAATGCTTCATGTACTTTTCGATTATTTCTTTGCACTTTTCTATCGCTCCACTTGGTACTGTTATTATTTTCTCTTTCTTTACCAACTTTATTGTTTTATCATGTCCATTTTGTACAATTTTTTCAGTTTTAGAATTCCACGTCCAATAGTAAAATTCAATAGAATCGTCATAATCCAAAAATTCTACACATTTGTTATTGCAGTTAATACATTCGCGAAATAAGCAGTCAGCATTATAAACATCACAACATATTGTTTTCAGAAGATTCGTTGGATCTTTGGGTTCTATAATTTTATGCCTGTGAAGTGCTGAAACTAAAAGTTGAAAATTTTCATGAATTACACAAAGACAGGGCTCTTGTGGTCTCTTAGAAGCAGGCAGAGTCCAGAATGGCCTAAATCGACAAAATGTTGCGAAACTTAGATTGTAAGCATGTGATGAATTAAACTTTTTGTGTAGATTCACTAGTGAGTCGGTCAAATAACGCTTTTGTTCTTTAACACCTTCTTTCTTCACATATTCCTTTTTTCCAGCTGCGCAGCTACTATTCTCATCATCCGCAAGAAATTTAATAACATCTTTTTTCTTCTGTAGTACTGGTGTGTTTTTCAGTGGTCGGTTTCGTCTTCTAAATACACTTTTAAATTTTGTCTTTAATTTTTTATCTTTAAGGGAGGTTTCGAGATGAGTCTTAAGGCTATTTGAAATTATTTGTTTCATTTTATACAATTTAACACTCCTGTATGAACGTAATACACCTTCAGCAAAAGAAATATCATCACTAGTACTAGTCCTTGCAACAGGAGGAGGAACGTTGGAGACGATTGAATTTTCAGATTGGTTACTGTCTTCAAAATCTTTCTCTTGTAGCGGTTGCATCCTCGATATATTTTTTCGATACGCATCATTTAACTTCATAACCGATTGTAATTTGTTTCGTAAAGACGCAATTTCCTTGTTTTTTTTATACCGCAACTTTCTAACTAAACGTTGAGCGTTAGGTGATACGATACTAGAACCTGCTGAAGAGACTTGAGAGGTCGCAGGACTGACTTCTCGGGACCTGAAGTTAAATCTGGTGATTCTTGTACATTCAAAACTACCTTGTCCAGAGCTTGATGGTTTATCTCGATTGCCGTGGTATTCATTCATATTTTCAATATTCATATTCTCGATGTCACTAGATGGTGGACTGTTGCATTCGATGAAGCGTTGTATTCTAATCTTTTCTTCTTTTTTTCGTTGATAAGACTTTTTCGCTGCTTCTCTCCATTTCTTTCTTAACATTTTCTGATCTCTGGGTGTGAAATTACTTACAGATATTACCTTTCCTTCATCTTTTCGTTTGCGATACTTTGCTTTATTGTTTTCCTTATATTTTGCATAAAGTTCGAGATTATTTTTTATCTTTTCATATCTTTTTCTTTCCAATTCTCTTTTTCGCGCCAAAACTTCTTCCTTTTTCTAATTTTTTGGCATGTTACCTTTAAAAACGGATAAATAGGTAAACAACATTTCTAACATATGAAATTGCCTTAATAAAAAAGACAATTTATCATTATAAATACGTTACAAGCAAAAGGTTTATATTATTAGTACGAAACATAATTTAACTTCAATACAAATGTATTTCACTGCATTTTTTTTAAATAAAATCTGTTTAACCTGACATTAATCTCTTTAACCTGAGCTTTCAAAACAGGTTAAAGAGTGGCAGGTTAATGAGAAGTTGATGGTTATAGTGTAATAATAACAAAATGGCTACGTTTATGGGTGTTTCACTTGTAAAAAATTTAAAAAGTACTGTCGTTACATATTTTAACATTATGATTTGTAAAACAATTTGGCTATAAATCATAATAAAACGGTCAGATTAAAGATAACATACCCGTTACAAACTCCGATTCTCGTGGTTTGACGTAATTGGTACAAAAACTACACTAGTTGGCACACACCTTGTCTTCCCGGCGCATCGCCGAATACTGCCTGGACATTTTACGCGAGGGGTGCGGGGCAAGTATGTTATACTGTGTGTGTGAGCCGCAAGAATGTGTAGCGGCAGGTTAAAGATAAAATCAATCTGGACATAATTGAAACATCTATTGCTAGAACATCAAGTAATTAATTCAAGTGAAGATTATGTCAAGTTTATTTTGCTAGTATACTTATTTGTATGTTAATAGTTTTTAACGCATATTCAGAATATATATTATTTTTCAGCACGCTAAAGTGTGACTAGTAGTGTTTGGACAAGACAAGTTAATGAGAAATCGATGTTACAATATTTTTTTGCTGAAAATACATCGATCCGTTTTACTTACTACTGCTCAGCCTTCTTGTAAAAAGTCTCTTACCGCCTATATTTACTCTTAATAACGTAAAAAGTTTATGTACAAATATAAATCTGTACTAAAACTCATCCGGCAGGTTACAGTGCCACTTTTTTGAGAACAACCCACTTGTCCATTCCTGGGATTCAAACCATAAGTATCTATCTAATATCATTTTTAAATCGATTCGGACGAGGTAACACAAAGACAGACACATTTTCGCATTACTATACCAATCTATCAACCCATAATACACATACTCGTAAATTCTTATCTCGGCCGTACCCAGGCCACTCCACTCATCGACTCAGCAATAACAGGCCGTCCGTCTGTCACACACATAATATTTTAACGGCCTGATTGTGCCCTAATGTTGCCTCGAGTCTTAGACCAATTTATATGATTGATCAGAGTGGACATAATTCTCTATAGATGAATTTATAAACATCGGTTAAGGGTTTTTTAGGGACAAACAATTACTGGTGGTTTTTGTTGTCCATTAACAATTAATGATGTTTTACGTAGGAATCGTTGGACGTAGGATAATCGAGCGATATTTCTTATCGAAAAATTAAGCTAACATTTGGTTTTCAATCCAATTATTTACCTGCATAACGAAACTAGGAAGTCGTAGAGTCAAACACCTGGCCTACTTGCTAGAAAAAAAGGCGATTTTGCTATAGTATTAATAATGCCAGGCTAGAACATAAGTTTATTAAAAACACAAGCCATTTTAAGTACCGCTATAACAAGTAAGTGCCTACGCTGAAATAACTGCTCGTAAGCAGTAGTTGATTATCCGAAACGAAAGTTCCGAAACTTCTCGAGAACAAATAACAGTATAATAGAACATCAACTCAACTTTAATTTCAAAATAAGATAAGCAGCATCTTGTAGTTAAATTCGCCAATTACAACTCTCCAGTCGAAAACGTAGTCAATTGTTTAACCAGAGGGTTGAAGATTCAGTAGACTTCCATCGTCGTCATGATACGCAAATATGAGCTGTCCAGTCATCAAGGGACAGTCTACGACGGAAACGTCTCATACATAATGCAAGCAGCGACTCGCCCTTAGGATAATCGAGTTCGATGCTTTTTGTTAGTCAAATAAGCCATTGTACAAGTTAACATCTGATATTGAAGGGTGCATAGGCTTAAGAAGTTGAGAAGTTTTGAAACTTGAGTAAAAGTTTAAAGTCGCTTGAATAAATCTTGAGATCGTTAAGCGACGGCTGAAGGTAAGAATGTATAATAAATGGCATTGCAGAGGATATAGGATAGTATGTACCGTATGTAACGCTATAAAGGTCCTCAATTTGAAGACTACACTACCCTACAGAAATACTTAGCTCTTTTAATAAAGTGTATACTTAAAGATGTTTATTGTACGTGCTGTAAAAAAGATTATTTTTGTGCTATTCCATACATCTGTTCGGATTCCAGATCATGTCATGAAGTATGACCTGAGATTCGGATTAAAATTCTCACTACGAATTTTTCAAAATATTTTTATATTGCTGACAATGGTTAGTTTGGTAAACAACAACAATAAACTTGCTGTTCAGGTTCACAATTTCCACAGAAAAATAGGATTTCAGACACGTTGCACTTAACCAAAGACGTGGCTTGTTTATCGTTGCTAAGTGTTCGGAATCTAGATTTAAACTCTTAGAATAAATATGGGTTTTGTTCAAAAAGAACTTGAGTTTTTGGCTAATATTTTAACAGAAGTTTTTACAGAGGCAGCGGTTAAGTTGAATTTTGTTGTAGTTTCATATAGTTCAGTATTTTTATTTAACTAAGTTTATTTCTTATATTTATAGTAATACACGAAAACCTGGGTCATTCTTAACATTTTATTATTTCAACGAATTCCCAAAATAACCCAAATATTGTTTGCGTAATGTTTTGACGGATTTGTTCGAATGTAACAAGTATGTTAATTTTTCCGCTTGACAGCCTTGAGTATAAGAGTAATAATTATAAAAATATTACCTATTTGTTTCTTATGTCTACGCGCTATTCGAACTAATTAAATCACATAATTTTACGTATTACTTCGATATTATAAGAATAAATATGGTAAAAAATATATGTAAGTACTATTTAGTTACTACTAATCAACAGTAGTCGTGTGCAAGGAATTTCATTCATGTCAAACTAAACAACACGTCCCAAATATACGATTATAAATTAGGATTCAACATCGCTTGCAGGTGATTCAATTGAAATTATTGTTCCTTCGTACGTGTCCGACACACCAATATTAAACACAGCTATTTGTTAAGTACCAACGCGTGAGAAACTATTCATAATCCATACGAAATGTTTTATTTGTATTGAACAACTACACACTGCAAAAGTTTTTTTAAGGTACCTTTGCCAGAAACAAACTAAACATATATGGGTCCCGGCACCGGTGTCTTAGCCTTCATTGGTGACTAAGAAGCAAAATTGCTACCATTTTCTTAATAGGATCAACTTTGAAATTTCAAATTATTATTTCACTTCCCCATACTATTTAGTAAATCGGCTAGGTACATTTGTATGGAAGGGTGATATTTTTTGGTCTGTTTTCGAGGTTTTTGTAATAAAGAAAAATGTTGCAGGGGAACTCATCTATCACCTCTGAAGGCTCCGACATCAGTGACGGGACACACTGTATAGTCATACCTAATTATCTCGATATTAAAGGATAATCCAATGTGTCCATAATAAGTATCAAAGTACTAATTATTACTGTCACAGTAAACTTTTACAATCAACAGTTACCCAGATTTTCTTGAAAATCGTTTTACTCACATTTTCCTGTCGTCTGATAATAAAATTAAAATAGCTAAAGAACGAGTCGCCTCAGCTTTCCAAGATTACTTTGAGAACTCGTTAAAAGCCATTCCCGTAACCCTTAACAATGGGTTCACAGCATAACACAGGACACTAACTACTAACAGCCTTCATCCGTACTTAATTTGCAGGCTCCAAAGAAAACTAGTAATTTATACGTAACGCGCATTACCCCAATTGCCTGGCACACCAGTTCCACGGAACATGGAATTTGAGACCGTATCTGGGAGGGTTTAATGCTCAATTCGGTTTAGCTAAAAATTGCTTAGTTTAATTCCTCAACTATTCAGGTCCACGGTCCCCTCACGGTCCGGTGAGCATCAGGATCGGGCACTTAATTACGTGATAGTAGCGACCCGTTTTGGGCAAACGCCCTGCAATAATGCCAGTAATACAACAAGTGACATAGAGTAACTAGTCCTGAAGGCATATTTCCGTAACTGCAGTGAAATTTTTTATTTAACTTGGAGGAATGATTTGAAAATTAAAATTTGAATTAACCGTCCAGGGACCATAGCCAAATGGAAATCGTTCTGGAGCGAACTTCGCTATCGCCAATAAAATGTCTCAAAATATGTATGCAAAAGTCACGTGATGTTTCGATGGCTTATGTTAGTTTCATACATTTTGTTAGCGATAACGAACTTTGCTTGAGAATAAATTGGTGTTTGTCAGTTCATCGGTCTGCCATTTTGGAAACTGTAAAACTCATCGGTTTTCCATTTAAAATTCGAACCAAACATGCTGTCCATGTCTTTAAAAGAAATCTCCTGTTTTTTTATCTATATGGCGACTTGATGTTACTAGATGTTTGTCGACTGTGACTCAGAGAATATGTCTTATCAAAAAGGGCAGCTCCGCATTCGAATGTTAGAATAGCTGTCCCTACAACGGCCATGTGTTGCTTTGACAATACAATTTAAGGGACCGAAGGGTGTCTTAGATTCGGCGAGGGCTTCCCTTTGATTAATTCGTCCTAATGGTCCCTTGGAATTTGTAATTTGGAAGTTTCGCCAACTATTTTCTTGGGTCGGTTTGCTTAATGTATTCTAAATGAAGATTGTATCAAGCCTTTATCGTAATGGGTTCCCATACGTGTAGATAGGAACGTACTCTATTTTCGGAATACCGGAATCCTTCGAACTTTATCGAATTGTACCTAAATGTGACTGTTAACTTTGGAAATATGTTTGCATTATTAACAAAGAAAGATCTGCTTCTTGCTTAGTTAATAAGCATAGAGAAAATAGGTAGGTAATAAAGAAAACTCGTTGAAAATCAATTCCATGGCCTCAATTTAAACCCTTATCAACACAAAACAAACAACAAAACGCAAAAGAAAACAAACGCACGACAATCTAGGGCGACCAATCGCGCTGGCTTCGGAAATAGAACGAAACGCAATCACTGCGGATCGTGTCCCAAAGCCTTTCTACTCACATATCACCAGATAGGCCAAATTAAAAGACCCCTGAATGTCACCCTCTTTCTCTTTTGTCGCCTGTGATTTGAAGATTGCAAGGGGCGAGGAAGATCACTATGCCTGGTCGCTTACAGGCGTGAAGGGGTCATGAATGACATTTGCGTAAGCGGCTGCCCGAAATTGAGATTAGCTGATCCACAGCCATCTGAATTGGTTACAATTGAGGCTTTGCGGTTTAGAAAGTTTGCAAGAATAGGCGGTCCGGGGATTAAATTAGGAAAACGGTTGAATTTTCTGACTTGGGGTAGAAGGCGTGATCGAATTCTTCCAGTTGTTGTTTCATCTATCCTTTTAATATTACAAATCAGTATTTTCCACTTCAACCATTTAAAAAACTGTATAAACATGCTATTTACTACTAGATAAGTAAGCCATAATTATTTTCTTTGTATAGTTAATAAATAATGTTTTTTGAGAAGTATTAAGTAAGTAAGTATATTAAGTAGGTGGAGTATGTCTGAAACTTCCACACAGTTACCTAAGTCTATAGGCATATTCTATCTATGACTACGTATCTACAATAATGTAGACAAGGAACCCTCATTTAATTTAAAGCACAGATTAGTGATAACCTAGAAGAAGTATTTAATATTTTCAGTAGGCGTACCTTCACTGTTTAAATCGCTATAGTTATAGCTTTCTGGGAAGCTAGAATACCTTTGAACTTTCGCCAGGAAAGCAATGACAAATATTGAAAAACGACAATTCTTTTGACATTTCTTTGGAGTTGTCATTACAATCGAGATAGCCTTCAAGTGCAGCACTCGATCCTCGTGTGTGTAACAAAAGAAAGCGCAACATTTTCGAACTTTTAAATAAAACTATCGACTGATTTTAATACTAATTTTGGGCTTGCAATTTAGTATCGTAACGACTCTCTCAATGACTTTTCACTGCAGAACCACAGGATCAAGTTGATCCTCGTTTAAATTGTATCGGCCGGTGGAGTAAGTTGTAATGATTGCCATCAAGCACCCGCGGATCATGGCTAGCTTCGGTGTGCGTTCGTATTAGAGGACTGTCAGGATCATTATTTAGTTATAGTTAGTAACATTTTGTTCTCTTATTATAAAGGAAATTGATCTAAAAACCGAAACAGTAGATCAGAATAGGCCTGCCGCCGAACTGTAATTCGTCAGGTGGAAATCTATTTTTATAGTTATTATCGAGTAGTGTCTGAGCCGAACATCATCGGAGAAATAAAATCTTCCCGACTTCGCTAGCTAGGACATGTGGAGAGGATGGGAGAGGATCGAGCCGCAATAAGAGCTTATCTTGGTCAACCTTCCGGCCGCCGGCCGGTGGGGCGTCCAAGATATCGCTGGAAGGATGAAGTCGCCAAAGACCTGAAAGAGCTAGAAGTGCCCGATGGGTCAGATTTGGCACAGAATAGGGAAGAATGGCGCACTTTAATGACGGAGGCCAAGATCCACTTCGGGTCGCTGAGCTAGCGAAGTAAGTAAGTAAGTATCCAGTAAGGCTGCATCTGAATTCAAGATTTGTGAAAGTTCTGTAACCTATTATGACCATCATTACAAATTATGTCATGAGACATAGTTTGTGTTTAATTATGTTTTTTTTAATTGACGTTCTTTTAGGATCCAGCACATAACGACGATAGAGCGGAAAATAATACTAAAATGAGTATGCCGAAAACAGCTTAATTTTAAGTTTTTCTGATCATATTTACCACAAAACAGTAAAGAATTAGCAAAATAAGCCAGTGGTTACTTTACTGTAGATGTAAATACTCGTACATGAAACACTGTAAAATCTTGTAGAATATCCCAATAAGGGATTCGGCTTGATTGATTGAGATATGCTTTTTTGTCAGACACCTAATAGCCGGCCGACCTACTTGTCGATTACAAGACCGTGACAGTGAGGGATGGAGCGATTAATACGTTCCCTTACAATCAATTTTACTGGATTAATTGAGCCCGAAGCGTTACAGTGATTTGTGAATGTGGAGCCATCGGATTTATAGACTCTCCGACTGATTGGAAAGTACGGTTTTAGACGCTCACTGAATTTGATCACGTTCGGTAGCTAGCTGTGAATAGGAATTGTGGGTTCGAGAAAGTGTTTTCGGTAAATGTGAAGCAGTTTCTACTTACAATCGGTTATTCTCTTACTTAACAACAGATCATAAGTTTGATCAATATCCTTGTCTGAGAGTTATGGTGGTAATAACGTGTAAACAAAACTTATAGTAAATTGAGAGGTTTCAGGATAATTTGAAGACACAACCAGCCTAAATTTGACTCCAGCATCCATCGCAAATACTCTCCGTGCCAAATGTTGTTAATTAAAACTACTATAAATGTTATGTTTTTTCCAAAGCTTCTATTCACCGCACCGGACTTCTAAACCAGGCGGTTGCGGGTTCGAATCCCGCAAGGGGCATATGATTGTGTGATGAGCACGAGCATTTGTACCTAAGTCATGGACGTTTATATGTATTTAAGTATTTCTATCCGTTATCCTAGTCACCATAGCACAAACTCACACTTAGTTTAGGGCTAGGTAATTGGTGTGTTTGTTGAAACAATTTATTTATTTATTTATATTTTTTACGGTATTAATTTGGACCGTGTCCCTTAAATTGAAGGCAATGTCCCGAAATGAAAAGCAGCGTTCGTCAAAGATTATCGTGGCGGGGCCAACCGGCGAACTTTTGGGCCGTTTGAGCCGTTAATTTGTTATGAAACGAATCCCATTCCAAATTCAAACTCGCGGGTAGTGGGGACCCCGCACTCTTTACGGTAGACATTAAACTTTGCTCGTTAGGCTTGATATGTCTGATTTTTGCTTTATTTACATCGCACGGTCTGTCTATGTAAAAAAAACAATGTTCATGTTGAAAAAATCTTTGAATTACACAATTTGCTTTGTATTACATATTTATTAGGCAATCTGTGTCACTTGTTCTTAGTATATACATATCAGTCTTTAAGTTAACTAGTTAAGACCCGAGTTCACCAATTTTAAACAGCCGGTAACCTCGATTACGGTTAATTTGACAGGATTCACATGTTCAATATGTCAAATAATGCTAAACCAGCTGAATAAAAATTAAACATGTGTTGATGAACTCTAGGCTACCTTACCTTACTACCTACTTTTGCACCCTCACTGAAATGCTGAAACTTAATCTAAGTTACAGGAATACAAAGTACTTTTTGGATCAGGCACAAATATAGGTACATGGGCATAGTTTGCATATTGGGGCCGAGCTATGAACACAGGTTGCATAAGTTGCATTAAGTTTGAGGAAAACATAATTATGCAGATAATAACCGAATAGTTATTTTTTGTTCGTCTCCACGATGTTTTTTTGTTTTATGTTAACTAGCTAAACTAGCAAGATGCAAGCATTGTATGCTAATTTTCGGTGCCTACAGGACATCTTTGTTAAAGTATTTAGTATGCTGAGGGTTTGTGCACACACAAGAGAAGTGAGACAAACAGTAGCTCCATTTTCCTACTTAAATCTCATGACGAGAAATGCTTATAAATATGTATCCATTCTTCTTTTTACAACATAAGTATTGATGATAATTTAAGGTGTCCTGAAATACTGGCCAAAAACTATATGTTTCATCAAGGCAGTATTTATTGCCAAGTAATACATGGAATCTAAAGGTAATCTTAGATATTATTACGTACAGGTATGATTAGAAAGAAAGAAAGAAAAAAAAACATTTATTCGGAGATCAGTGAACAAGAAACAATTTACAAATTATAAAAATCATATGATTTAACAAAAATAATTGACCATCTTTAAGGCCAGTTTGCAGCATCTGTCATTGTCACTATCTAGCTCGTTGATAACAGATGTCGGCTCAAGACGACGTGCATTTCGCCGATGCCGATGCGCCACTTTTGCTCCTGCCACCATCGAGTCAACATCGATTTACATTACGGCTTAGTGTGCTTAGTTAGATTAAGAATTATTTTCTATTATAACGAGCTCCCAGAAATTACTGTTGTGTTTATTTTTTTTAAATTATGAGGATAAACGAAGACTACGTACTGAAGCAAGTGGATGGTGGCGTGTAACCGATAGAGGTAATTTTACATTATGAGTTCGGTGATGGAAAGTAAGCTTACTGTATGGGCACTTTTGTATTGTGGTTGAAGTGCGAGCCTGTCAGCTTCAGCAATATCTTTGGATGAGGTGGCATGACTTGCTGCTTATGAGATATTAATCGTTTCCATGTTTTGTGCTTTACTTACATGAAAAATATTTTGCGAAGCAACGGGGCTTGCGGCCTGTGTATCTACTTGTGTTTGAGACATTCTGGGAACATATTTTAAAGCTCGTTTAGTACGACTTTTGCTAATAAACTGACACTTGAGAAAATCGTATGAAAAGTGCGCGAATTTTTATTTTAGGATTTCAAAGTAATGTCTGGTAATAAAAGTTGTTGTAAATTCACTTTTTAATACATTCCTAGAATAACGCTACTTGGTAACCAAACGCACTGTATACTTTCGCTTGCAGCCGACGCACCACGACGAGGCTGTACAGCAGCTCAACAGGCTACCCATGTGAACTACGAAAACAGCTTTTGTTTCTTAGGGAATAGAGGCGGTTTCAAGGTCAAAGTGGGGCAGACTAACATGTGTCCGTGTGTACCTACTTACAGGTATAGGAGAGCCACGCGACGCCAGCCGCAATGCCCCAAAGGGCACCTCTATATTCAAATGTCAACGAAAAATTACAAACAAAACACCAGCCATATCAATCAAGCAGGGGTGCTTTGTGACAGGTATCTTAATTTCCGCCTTCACTCACTTGCTCTACTCTAACCTAATAGTTTGTCCTGATTCCCGAATCCCAACTAACTGAACTAGGCAGGAAACAAGGCAAGTTTGCTCCACACGGAATTGAGTTTAACTAAACATTTGCAGACGGTCCTTCCTTCCGGTTTGGTTAGGTATAGTTAGTTAGTTCATGAGGTTATTCTAGATATTCGCAGGTTTGAATTCCGCAAGGGGCAAATGTTGGTGTGATGAGCACGACCGTTTAACATCAGTCATGGATATGTTTATAAACCTATTTAAGTATGTCTATCAGTTATTTTATTCGCCATAGATTCGTAAATAACGCGCTATTTGTGACTCCTGACAAATAAGACTCGTGGAGGTACTAAAGCACAGATTACACCATCCTATTTGTGTAGCATCCTATACTTAGGAAATAGGAAAATGTAATCGCGGTTCACTACTTAGGTTCCTACCTTCCTAAGTAGGATCCTAGGCAGGACACGATTGCTTCCTTCGTACTAAAGATGGGACTCGTTTAACATTTGGTGCGAATCAGAACAATCGAATCGAAATCGAATCAAACAGTAATAACTCTATTCGAATGAGATTTCAAATGTTGATTTGAATCATCGCTTGATAAGAATTTGTCGAGTTAATTCGTATTCGCGAGCTAATTCGAATTACTTTATTCGATTCAAGTCCGCGAGCTAAATCGAATCAATTTCTTTACTTCGAATCTGTAATTGTAATTTTTTTCACTTGTTAATTCGACAGCTTCATAGATGCTTTCCTTGACTTCGATAATCGATAAGGTAAAGTAAATTCGTAATTAGGTCTTTGTATATTCATTTATATGTTCGACCTGATTTGAATCATAGTGTCGATTCAAAACATTCGAATCATATTACCGTATAATCATACGAATCAAGGGTTAATAATTAAAATCATGATTCGAATTTTGGCCAGTTGAGTTGAATATTCATTTTCGAACCAAGTCCCATCACTACTTCCTACCTTCCTAGTTAGGATCTTAAGTAGAACGCTAGCTTTCGGTAGTTAGGACCCTAAATAGGATCTTAGTTAGGACGCTACAAATAGGATGGTGTAAGAGTCCGTTCACACGAGGACGATGCGTGATTTTTGACGATTTGTCTTTTTCACGATTTGTTCTTTTTGTTGACGTCGGCAATGCTTTTTGAATGCCCATGTTCACACGGATCAAGAATCGTGAAATATTAAGATACGTCTTAAATATAGTATGTATTGTGTTTTTTAAAATCACGAATCGTCAAAATACACGGATTTTTGACCAAACTCAATTAGGAAATTTATACGAATCGTGAAAAAACACGATTCCGTATGCAATGTGAACGTCCATCCCTCATGACGTATCCTGTATTTTGACGAATCGTCAATGACGGATCCCGTGTGAATGCCTTAGCCTACGCTTCCAATATATTTTATTCTTACAGTTCTATCTAAACTAGTAAATAGTCTACCCTTACCGATCAATACTGCCTCAAATGAAAAAAGGTATTTTTCCGCACACCTATTGTCTGGTAGAAGCAACCAAATCACGTATCACACACAATAGAAAGAAAAACGGGTACTCTTGTGTGACTAACGAGCCATCAGCGCTCAATGTGGATCCCACGATATTGAATGCGTATCCACACCAAATAAATACTCAACATAAATAATTCCGTTTCCAATAAAACAACATCCTTTGCAACGCTTCGAAAAGCATCTCGGACAGTGCATATCGTTAATTATACACTCTATTTTGTTACATTTAGAGTTGGTATTCCTGTGTAGGTTAATGTTACTATGGCACGCGCCATGCATCTATAGGGCGTAGTGCGATTTTTCAAAACCCCATCCTCCATGGTTAATCGAGCGCGGGTAAACATCACATTTTTCGCCTGCCGCGGAAAATGTCGATGGGGTATCGATTGTAAGGGTGTGTCTATATCGGTGCTCGTGTCTTACACATTTTAACTAATAAGTTATTGAAGACTGAATGCCTTGCTATGTTCAGTTAGTTATGTAGAGAAAACATGTTCAATTCACAAGGCTGAACTTTGGTGCTTAACTGCTTTAAAACAGCTTTTTGAAAGAAAAAAAATTAAACGTACAAATACTATTTGATTAGGAATTCACGTCTCACACAAAGTTATTATTTTATGTATTTAAGAATTTTTATTGTATGTATTTGAGCACTCGAATTTGGAAAAAATAGGGTATTTTTGTTAACTGTATGTCTTACAAATTCTCTCTGGGCTATAGCCATTCTAGGTCCTTTTTCTTTCCCTGTATAGAAAATATCAAATCCTGTAGCATGCACTTTTTTGTATCTTGGTAGCACGAGCCAATATGCACGCACTCTTACTGGCATTGTGTTCGATTCGACGCATTCCCACGGATGAAAATGTTTCGTAGGAGCCATTAATCATCCATTGAGTGTTGTAACAAAAAAATGTAATGTACTCCTGGTTGTCGCCAGCCGCTGTGTAACGCACGGTAGCAACGCAACAATACGGTGAAAAACCATTGTCTCTCTCTTGTCTCTTGCAAGTAATTCATCACGATAGATCCTCCGTTATAAATGGTTCCACCTCTCGTGGTAAGACAAACTTAATTTATTAGAGAAGGTATCATGTTGATTGATTATCGGTCTGCGTAAAGTAATATTATTATTTACATATTGTTTTATTCTGTAAAATTGCTAAAAAACAGTTACGTCTTTTTGAGATTTGACGTACGAAGCTCTTTGCTACTGGCATATTTTAAGCCCTTCAAGAAAATTTCATAATCGGAATTCGTTTCGTCATCGTCACAATTACATCATAACTGCACTTATACAACATGCTGTCATTAAAACTTTATCTCCGGATAACAGGGAACCGATGTTAGCAGAACTAAAATGATACCAGCCGTATTATTTGACAGCGGAACTCATATTAAACACTGTTAAAATGACGAAAAATATGTCCAAATTCGAAAAACGTTTCAAGACAATATGACACCAAAGTGTTTCACCATAAAGTTCGAATTTGAGTGGTAATAAATTGTTGTTATGGTGATGCAAAGCGGGTATAGGAATGATTAAAAATCCGAAGCTATCCATCAAGCGGGTTGTCTGTGGCGATACTTATTTGAATAGCGCCCTCAGAAAATTGCCGCCATCGAACTTGGCAGCCATCTTGGTCGTCTACTAATATCAATCTATCGACATGTCAGAGAAAATTAATGTAGCGTTCGATTGACAATTTACATAAAATATTGATTATTTGCTTGTCGTTATAGGTCGTTACACGTCCTTTGGTAATAATTCGAGAATTACTTTATTAAGCAAAATCTCGTAATCATATAAAAAAATTAAATTTTTCCAGAAATATAGAA
Source organism: Pyrausta nigrata (assembly GCA_949316185.1). Lineage (NCBI taxonomy): Eukaryota > Metazoa > Arthropoda > Insecta > Lepidoptera > Crambidae > Pyrausta > Pyrausta nigrata. The sequence continues at coordinate 5,773,112 of OX438937.1, forward strand.
TTATAACTTGTATAAATATAGGTAAACACAGCCTCTCAGGTTTCAAATAAATGTGTAAAGTATTTTCGATTTAATAAAATATTTTTAGTTCCGGTATCAAAACGATTTTAATTTATAAAACAACAAAATAAAATCAATACTACAAGTTTCCTATACCATAAAAATCTTGTCATTTCTACTAATCCTTACCTCTATGGTGTCTTATTTACATTTTTATGATTACGGTATGATGGATCGACTCGATAATAACTAACATGTCTATAGGAATATAATCGTAATCCTGTGTTTGTTTACTACCACGTATCATCCGGCGCAGGCGCACTGTGTACAATCACCACCTAAATAAATAAATAAAATGATAAATAAAAATTTGAAATTTTGAAAGATGGCGATGTTGTGGAAAATTATAATTTAATAAAATGTTTCAACAAGCACCAACCTAGCCCCAAACTAAGCGTGAGCTTGTGCCATATCGACTAGGATATCGGATAGACATTTATACGTTAATACATCCATGACTTAGGTACAAATGCTCGTGCTCATCACACAAATATTTGCCCCTTCCGGGATTAGAACCCGCAACCACTGGTTTTGTAGTCCAGAGCGCGGACCTCTACACCAAGACGGTCGTCAAATAATATCAACAAAATAATTTTCGAATAGAAAAGCGCTGTTTGTTACGCTCCATTAACCATCTTTAAATCTTACTATTCTATTCTACCTCGTATAATTAACCCTTTATGACAGCGGTTTGACTTTTTATTCGCATTTTATAAATTACTCTAATAATTATATTTATTGATATTTATTCTCTTAGTATATCCTCGTACCTTGTAATAAAGACTTAATTTCTTTACTAAACATGACTGTTTGTGTATGTTGACGTATTTTTGTTGGCGACTGTACGCTTTCCTAAAATTGATCAATATGTTGCTGTTTAGCTATCAACGGTGTATTCTTGCCCTGCAGTAGCTCAATATGATACCACACTTAAAGTAACTACAAATTAGAAGCTATCCAAATCACATAGGAAATAATTATACTTCTAACTGTTCAATGTAACGTTGAAATGTGCGTAAGACGATCTTAAAATGATATTTGATGACACGACGTGATCCCTAATTCTGTGAAAATAAGAGTTAACGAAAAATTACAGTCCTGTTCAGAGAATAGATTAAATCTAAAATATACCCACATAAAACAAAGTCCAGTTAGTTACAACGTTTACTTATAACTCAAAAAACCGGCCAAGTGTGAAACGGACTCGCGCACGAAGGGTTCCGTACCTACCTATACAACATTAGACACTATATTATGACCTTTTTTAGTTTCAACACGGTAAAAAAATCATGTTTGTATGCCCATTAGAGCCCCACTTAAATATTTATATATTTTTAATTTCATTATTTATTTTTAATGTTTATATATAATTTTATATTCTGTAAATATTTCAAGCGTCTGCGTTTGCCGTTTATTAATATCGAGCAAAAAACGATTAAAAAAACACGTTTGTTGTATGGAAATACCCTTAAATATTATTGTTATTTAAATTAAATTATTTATTTTTAAATTTTATATTTATATTGATATCCGGTAAAAATTTCAAGCGTGTGTATCGGTTGCTGTTATTAATGTAGAGCAAAAACCGCAAAAAAATTAAGTTTGTTGTATGGAAGCTTTATATTAAATATTTTTTTTGTTCTGTTTTTAGTTGTTTGTTTTTATAGCGGCAACAGAAATACATCATCTCTGAAAATTTCAACTGTCTAGCTATAACGGTTCATGAGATACAGCCTGGTGATAGACAGACAGACAGACAGACACACAGACAGACACACAGACAGACAGACAGAGACACGGCTGCACTGATTTTCATAATTATTGATCTGATAGATACTGAACCATTTGAGGTACGGAACGCTAAAAACATCTGAAAATTCAAATTATAGGGGATAAAATGAGGGATAGTATTTTCTTTTAAACATTTCTGCAGTCGATGTCATTGGGACCCATTAGTCCAGTAGCCATTAGTTTAAATAATAATTCTGTCCTTCTAATAATAATTATATTCTGCCAATCTATGAGATTACATAACGGCATTTTTCCTTAATGAATCAAATAGCATATCCCTTAAAATGAATGTTTTCTAACAACGTTTAGTAATCACTTACCTACTACACCATGACAAACTGTGTTTTATTTTGAAATTTCCACACACGAACGCCATGCCTACCTGCTGTCCCGTGCCTACGTCCCCTTAAGTGGGGTATTAGGGTCCCGCAATAAATTGTGCAAATTAACGTGTGGGGATAGTCACTTTATGGGCCACCTGATGGCCGACGTGGTAAGGGAACCCGAGTGTGTGTAACGACTTTTATCTGTTTGTTAATTTATTAGACGAGTTTATTGTAATAGTTTTGTTAATTTGCCACCCATGATGACTGCGGGTTCAGTAATATTTTCAATTTCCATTCGACGGACTATGATGATATTGTTGTGACGAATGTTATTCTGGCACGTTTTGAGAAGAACTTTTATATGTCTTTACCCGAATTAGTTGCGTTAGTAGCTTCATTAAAATAAAAACAAAAAAGGTATATTTATTTTAGATATCATGGATACACACAAATGAATACAGTCTCACAAACGTATTAACTGAAAGTTAAATTGAAAAACCTATAAAGTAATAATAAAACCACGAAAGGCTTAAAAATCCACAGTACTTACATAAAACTTACGTATACATATACATATTTGAATTTTATAATAAACGTGTTGAATCAAATAATATTATCCAACAAAAACAAAACATTTTAGTCTAAAAATTTATAAAAAATATCTAATTATAAAAAATGTCATCAATCATGCTTAAACATTTATCAATTAAATATAAAGTGATGAGTAAGGGTATCCTGCGCATGGAACCCTGTGGGTTGAAATCGTAGTCGAGCTTGCCCCCGTTTAGCTGCTGCTGATACTGCCACGTCACGCTGCAAGTCATGGCGCGCGACAACCTCGCCCATGTTTTTTGTCCAATTTGTACAAATCTTGTACAGTCAGCCGAGGATACTTTAAGTAAAATTTATAATTCGTAAATTTTATGTAAAAAAGTTATAAACTCGAATAAATACAAAAAAACACAACAGTAAAAAAATTTTCGTCACCGAGCAAGATTCGAACCCAATTCGCATGAAAAGTCCGCGTTGTCGCAAACATAAGTGCTCGTTCACGTTGACTCGCGGGCGCGGTGGCGGGCGCGGTGACGAAATATCAAACATATGTAGTGATTCCAAGTGTTCACGTACGAAACCTGTGACGAAACGCACGTGCGGTCTAACTAGCGACTGGTGCGCGCGGAGCGCTCGTGGTAATTTCAACGCGTGAAGATGTTTGTGTGTGTTCATGTCAAACTAGCGGCGGCGCGCGCGTTTCACTCGCGACGTCAGGTAAGTTCAACCAGTTTGAACTTGTCGCTAGAAACGATAGCACGTTTTTATCATGTCGTTCAATACAGAAGAAAAATAAAAGATCGTCGTCCATAATTCGACCTCTGACAATACGTCACACTCGCGCGAACGCCTGGCGGTTAATGTGAACACGAGCTCGCAACGTTTCCCGCGCCCGCACCCGCCCCCGCGCCCGCGCGTACCTACGTGAACAAGCACTAAGACTAATCTAGATAAACTTTTCAACCCCGATAACCCCCACATACCAAATTTCAGCGAGATCGTTAGAGCCGTTTCCAAGACCACAAATATATATAAATAAATAAATAAATATACAAGAACTACTCATAAAAAAGGTATAGGATGATACTTTTATCACAGTGGCACTAAAAGTTACGCGTTTAAGGTGACATTGATATTAATAATAATAAATATAAAGTCCTTTACCAAATTTTCGGCTATCGCGGCCAATCTCAAGAGAGATCAACCAGGTGCGCAAGACATATTATAGTGCTTGGGTGCATTATACAGGAGCACTCTCAGTTCCCCCACTCCTATATTTCCTTAACTAATTAGCTTAACATGCTTTCCCAGGTACGGGGGTGTTAACAAGGCCGGCAAGGGCTGTTTTCAAGGATTGGAACCCGCGACCAGCGTGCTGACCAGTAGACCGACGAAAATAGAGACATAGTGATGAAGATACATACAACAGATATACTAACAAACTAGCTGTTGCCCGCGACTTCGTACGCGTGGACACCATGATACAAAATATTTTATACTCCGCCATCCAGCTATCATGATCACTTAGTCTACCATGCCGTAAGGAGATGAGAGGAATTAAAAATCAAGGTCAATGGGCACTTTCTTTTGTATAGGTACTATCACCTCGCCATCCTCCTCTGGTAAGAAAATTTCGCATGGCAGTGACACCGACTCCAAAACGAAATTTTGTCGGATATCTTTCTTAGTAAAAGTGGAAAAGATTGTTTATTTTTTTAATTTACTTTATTGAAGGCAGTTTTATTTGTTTGTAATAAAATATATGTAAGTTTAGGTTTTAGTGTTCAGAAAAAGTCAGACTCAAACTTCCCTACCACAATAGATGGATGTGGTATAGCATCTATTTTTCGTGTTCCTGTGGTGTCCCTAGCCTACTCAAGGGTCGGTTTGTAAGTTACTACTATCGTAAAGTAAGTAGGTAAGACTATTTAGATTTCGACAAACTGTCTGTGGTGAAAGTATCCACGAACTACTTAGCGTTAAGGTCAGCACCATCAAATTATGACTCCTGAATGTGAACACTTAAATACCTAAATTAATGCTGTAGCATATAAGGTATACATGCCTATAAAATCTGAAGGATTCTCTCGATTTCTCCAGGTTTCCGTCACCAGATCGTAACTTGGAGACAGTAGGATTACACTGGGAGTTTGAAAATCATTCTGAAGTAATTTAGCATATCAATTTTATTAACATAGTTTATAAGCAAATTTTTACACACCAATATGGATTTATGGTCCAAAAAAATATTTTTAATTTAATTTAATTGCTCCAGACCTGCAATTTGTGTAAGTCAATAGATAATGCTCATCACGCTGAACAATGTTCCCTACGGCGCTCTATTCATATCTCTTATAGTTGAGCTGAGCTGCTAGGGTTCTATATCAGTTGCTCAAGAACTTCAATTTGTGTACGTCAATAGAAAATGCTCATCACGCTACACAATGTTCCCTAAGGCGCTCTATTTATGTCTCTTATAGTTGAGCCGAGCTGCTAGGGTTCTATATCAGTTGCCTTCAATTTGTGTACGTCAATAGAAAGTGCTTATCACGCTGAACTATTTTCCCTAAGGCGCTCTATTTATATCTTTTATAGTTGAGCCGAGCTGCTAGGGTTCTATATTAGTTGCTTTAGACCTTCAATTTGTGTACGTCAATAGAAAGTGCTCATCACGCTGAACAATGTTCCCTAAGGCACTCTATTTATATCTCTTATAGTTAAGCCGAGCTGCTAGGGTTGTATATCAGTTGCTCCAGATCTTCAATATGTGTACGTTAATAGAAAGTGCTTATCACGCTGAACAATTTTCTCTAAGGCGCTCTATTTATATCTCTTATAGTTGAGCTGAACTGCTAGGGTTCCATATCAGTTGTTCCAGACCTTCAATTTGTGTACGTCAATAGAAAATGCTCATCACGCTAACCAACTTTTCTTAAGGCGCTGCTTTCATATCTCTCTTGGTTTAAGTGTACTGCTAAGGTTCCACGTCAGGTACTTCGCTTAGTATCTGCCCAGACTCAATAGCTACATAATAAAAAAAGTTTCATTCAAATCCGTTCAGTAGTTTCAGAGATTAGCGTGTACAAACAGACAAACAGACAAACAGACAAACGGACAAACAGACAAAAAAAATAAAAGTTGTAGATTCTTATTCTGTTACTATTTTAACATCACCCTTTTTACCAAAAACTAATTGTTTTAGGTAAAAATACTCAATGTACGTACAGACGCATCGGTTTTCCAGTTTTATTATAGTAATAGACAAATTACATGGTTGTATCGTAAAAACAACTTTATCTTCGTTCATCTCAGAATACCGCCCACTATTTATCTCTGCTTAGCCCAAAGGTTTGACTGGTAGAGAATGCCACTGGGCATTAAGTCCGCCTTTTGTACAAAATTTTCAGTTGTACAATAAAGCTTAAATAAATACTTGATTATATGACTGTCTATATAGGTCTTACGGAATTCATAGCAAAAATATATGAAAGTTCGTCACATCATTTTGTAGTTAATGATTTATAAGAATATTAAAAGGTGTGTATGTATTTGACTGTACTGTACTCTATTCAAATGTGGGTCGTAGTAGAAATACTGTATAGGGGTGGGAAATACATTTAAGGATTCAGACGAAACTGCCCCATCATTCACAATACAACAAGTGAGGTAAGCACCTAATGCAATTTTGCAAAAAACATTTGACTTCGTGGAAAATTTATTTTGTAGCAATATCAGATTCTTGAATCTGATATTGAAGGTTTGTGCTGAAGGTCTCTTATTTCATGACAAGCAAAACAAATTTTAGGGTTATATTGACAGTGTATTTTGCCTCAGGCACAGAAAAGTACTAGTACTCTTGAGGCTTGACCCATTAAGAGTTGTTAGGATTGCTTTGACTTAGACCCGTGTTTACCAATTTTTAAACAGCTGGTAAACATCGATTGATGGTAAGTTTGACATAATTCCCATATAAAATATATTAAAATGATACTAAACCAACCTCAACACATGTTTCTTTTTAATCAGCCGATTTAGCAATATTTAAAAGAAAGAAAATACATTTATTAATGAATGGACATCACATAACATACGAAAATAGACAACGTAAAGGGCACGGGTATACAACACAAAACTAAGTAAATACAATTTATAGAGGTAAACCAGTCGGTGCAGTTGTGCGCCTGCGATGTCCATATTTGCCGGTTTTTGTATGGGAATTCTGTCAAATTTACCGTCAATCGAGGTTTAACGGCTGGAGATTGGTGACAATGGTTTTGACAGTTATATTTTTACCATAAGGCAACTCCCCTAGGAATATGTCAGTTGCATGCGCATCAAGTTTTTTTTTGTGTTTGTTTTATTATGACAATATTTATTTCAGTGACTCATTTTGGGGTGCCGCGTGCTTCTTTGTGTTTTTGCAAGTTGCAACAAAACAGGGGTAGCATGCGAACTGTTATGTATGATGAGTCATTCATTATTTTATTTGGGATGTGTTTGGCTAAAAGGTAAAATTTTTTAGAGAGGGAGTGGTTATTAATTATGACTAACGAGACAAAACATTAATCAATAAATTAAACCTTGAGTTCTCCAACACAATGTTTTATTTGTAATCAGCCGGTTTAGTCATATTTGACATATTTTGTATGGGAATTGTAATAATGTCAAATTAACCGTTAATTGATTTTTAACGGCTAGTTTAAACTTGGTGAACTCGGATCTTATACTCAACAAAAATCATACTGTCAAGGCTCTCCACAGGCTCTTGAATAACCCCGTTTAATTAGTAGCTAGGTATACTCGAATACCTTACGTCACAACTATATTGTTTTTGATTTTTAACAGATAACCACATTTGTGTGACCTACGTGACCTTGGGTGTGACGTCACATTTGTTGTGATTTTTAACCGACTTCGAAAAAGGAGGAGCTTCTATGTTCAACTGTTCGTGTGTTTTTTAATGTAAGCTTACCGATGTTATATTAAGAAAGGACCGATTTATAAAATATTTTTTAAAATGTAAGAACATACTCCTGAAGTGGGTACTCATGATAATGGGTGAAGCCATTGTAATCGAGTCAGGATCTGATGATGGGATCCTGAAAAAAACGAGGAGGATCTTAAGATTATAAGCACGTAATATCCCGTTTTTGCTGAAGATACTTTAGTTATTAAAGCGGTCACATTTGGGAGTAATAATTTTATGATGCTGAGCTAATTATAGAAGTCGTATGGAACTCTTCATCAAATAGGAGTTCGCGAATTGTGTTAGGATGTATGCGCAATTAGTGTATTTTACAAGCACCTGTAAGAAGTCTAAAAACCGCAAAGTGTTCGCATCGTAGAAAAAGATCTTTGATCCTAAGGAACCTTCAGTGCGCGAGTCTGACTCGCACTTGACCGAATATTCAGGTATAATAATCAGTTGAAACTCTTCACCTGTCAGCTACAACGTCAGCTGATTTCCCTTGCATGTTCTCCTTCATCAACATCAACATCAACCTACAATTAAACGCAATAGTTACGTACATTTATTCAATTAAAAACAACAGAACCTGACTCTGTACGGCAATTAGCGAGACAAATAAACAAGTACAAATGATTTAGCAAGAGAACCAAATTATCGGGTCATTATTTTGTTTGAGCCAACCAACTCAATGGGTTGTAATAAGTGGTTCGGAGGTAAAAAAAGTTGGTTTGACATAGCGAAGAAAAATGCAGTGAGCCCAACATTTTAGGAGGCTACATCAACTGAGGTAACTTATTTTCTCTATTTTTAAGGAAGCTGTTACCTTTCAGCTGACATGCAGCTGCTCCATCGTACCTTAATCGATCGACATCGACAAAATACCTAGAAGTTTAAAGATACCGTTTCGAGATGTAGAATTTTTATTTGATTTTAACTATTTTAACTGAGAGCGTCGGTAGCGCAGTGGCTAACGGGTTGCCTCTCATGTGGGAGGTACCGGTTCGATCCCACGTGCCGCCATGTACCAATGACTTTGTTTTGAGTTATGTACATTAGTTGTTTCATTAACCGATGCTCTTACGGTGAGGGAAAACATCGTGAGGAAACCTGCACATTCAGGCGACTGAATGTTTAACCATGATCCAAACCTGGTCAGGTTCCCCTGTTAACAGGGTCACGGAGGTCAAATGGCAGTCGCTCCACTGTAATTACCTGATCTGCTACATCCTGGATCATGGTCAGCGGATAACGCTAGGAGGATGATTATATTTTAACTGAGAGACTATGAAGCTGTGTGTTCCTGTCTTATTATTGACAGTTGTATTGTAGCAGTAGGTGTGTGAAGTAACGCACAGGAATGAGATAAAGTATACAGTGTTTTTTGGTAACAGCACGAACAGTTATTATGTTCACTAAAGTCACTACCAGTACATTATACGAAAATAGAAGGAGTAGAAGTTAGAACCAACAGATTGACAGACAAGTATTTACACATAACAAGTATTATAAAGGTTAAGGTTAAAGAACTTTATTCTCATAAGAACTTATATCTAGGATACATATAGTTCACTTAAAATGAGATAACAGTACATAGTTTTTTTAAAATATATTACATCGGTGCAGCGTAAGACGTTTTAGTAGTATACGAGTATATCTAAGCTTAAACCAAGTAAGTTCAATACATAAATACAACTAATAATAAAAAAAGTAATTTATGGAAGCTAAATAAGTATAAAAACATTTTGTACCCAAGACCGCACGTCAGACTATCCCACTTTGACCTTGAGACCGCTTCTATTCCCTTCGTAACGGTAACCTGACGTGGTAACCTGACGAGCTGCTGACTGTACTTGTAACATGTTACATAAACGAGAATGCATACTATTTGCGTTCGCGCGTGCGGTTTTAACGAATTGCAATCGATTGCATCTTTCGGACTGATGTATACATTCGCACTTTACCCTTCATTCCAACTCGTATTTCGTACACGATAAAACTTAAGTGTCACCTGTACCGTTACCATGAGTTTACGGTGATTTTACTCGCTAGCGACGACGTAAAAAAGTGTATGGAAAATTGCTCAGCGCCTCTAGCGGTTACTTGGAGAACTAAAATTTTCAGTGATCTTCGGCTTTGGCGAAGAGGCTTCGAGATCGCAAACAAGACGTGGCAGCGAGCTTACTGTATTTCCTTACATTACAGCTTTTGTTAGTTACAACAATCTCATTATGCAAGAGTTCCGTACATGTTAAGAAGTATCTATTATGTTGTGAAGAAATGGTAGTTTGGTAAGTAGACGTTGAATTTTCAGACTGCTATTTACTACGTATTAGATGTAGGTACGTATATTTGAATGTAAGTTCCGTGCCGAACAACTAATTAAATGTACCAAATTAATTATCCTGTCCTTGATTAATTTTATCAGTGTATTATAAAGTAAAATAAAACTTGTAATTAAAACATAATAATTTAATTACCTACTTTTGCTCGAAATTTTTGAAACAAGGACCCCCAAGAATATAATTTCAGGAAATCGGTCAGTAAAGTTAGCATCATCGTAATGGTGGTCTGAGTGGGGTCCGAGAGTGGGGGGAGAAGGGAGTGATCGATAACCTGAAGTAAATTGCGCACACGCACGTCTTAAACAAACATGAAGATGTTTCGAGGATCGAAAATACTTATATGCCTATATTTTGAGCTAAAGGATCGGCATGATTATGGTATATGACATTCAAAATACTCTTATTTCTATGAAGTGGTTGTTAAGATTCTAATTGGGTGGTATTAAAATTTGCAAATTCCTACGTTATGTACTCCTGGATTTTCTGACCCAAAACCTTCAAGCCTGGCTCGTTTCTGGTATTATTAATTAAATTTTCAATGAAATTATTATTTAATAAACAGAAAAAGGTATCTTATTGTAGAAAAAAACATTTACAGCGGCTCCCGTTATAGGTTTCTTAACACACTTGCTCGTAAGTGAGCTTATTACATCGTTCTTAGGGCAATAAACCGAACTATACCCTAACCGAACGTACGCGTGCATAATAATATTACGCACTAATGCGTATTAGAATTATCCCTATAATGTTAGTACCTAACTGCAAATTATATGTGAGTAAGCAGAACATTGTCAATTTATCTGGGTAGTACCATTTTTTCGTGACAAGAAAGAGGTTTTATGCAACCGCAAATCCATTTACATTTTTGGAATAAATAATTGTGTCCCTAATTAAGAAAAAATATTTATTATTATTAAATTATTTACAATTCGCAATAACTCGTTACAAAATATTTGCATTTTATCACTAAAATTATAATTGAAGTAGGCTGTATGGCTATTTGTAATCAACCGTACAAATGCTGGTATTTGGCACGGGAATAAAAAAAACTTGCGCGGCATTTGCCATAATTTTCATATTTTGTTTGTATCGCATTTGTTGCTGTGTGATCGTATGTGGTATATTATTTTGTAAATGACAAGTTTTAGTACAAAAGGTGAACAATTTATAGATTTAACCCCGCCAGAAATACTGAATGCAGCACAAAATGCTAACGAAACCCTAATCTAGTGAAAACCAACAACCCAATATCGTTTTGAAAATTTTACATTCATCAATTGTTTTAATAATTAAACGATTTATTTAATAATGTTTGTTTTATTCTGCAAGTGTGTTGAAAAGGTTCGTATTAAACTCGTGAGCAACTTGCTCATTATAGTTTAATGAGCAAGTTGCTCACGAGTTTCATGATTAGACAATGATTAGACACTCGGCTGATTTACACCCTCGCCTACGGCTTGGGCTGCAACCCCCTGCCTCGGATATAATGAGCAACTTTACTCACTTGTTTCATAATTCATAATATACTAATACTTAAAATCCTGTATTATGGGCATCATACAAAATAACTTATCAAATTCGATCTTTCCAAAATCGTAAGGGCTTTTCTTACCTAACTACTTCATTTTAATTAATGCCCAACATAACGCTATTTTACTCATTAAAACACAATTTTACGGATAACTTCGCGATTTATTCACATTTTATTAAAACCTGACGTTTCGAACACTGTAAGAAACAAATATAACGCTATTTTTATAGATAAACAACGAAATGTCTCTTTAACCTAAAATTCTTATTATAACTTAAGATACTCGGATACCTACTCAGAGCCGCAATATTTCCTTATTATGTCGATTTTCTTCCCTTCTCAAATTATTATTAAAATTTACGGTTACGGTTAGGGGGTAAGTCCTAAGACGTACTCTGTAAGACGATATTTGTAATTTCGACTCTTGCCCTATGTCGCTCGACAATGCGAGTGAGCGCGACGATAAAAGCCGCGGAATAGATAAAAAGTATAAAAGGGCCTATAAGCGCGACAGGGGCCCGACACAGCGATGATTAAGCAATCAATTTAAGTAAGGTAATCATGCGTGTACTAAGTACCAATCACAGCGCTTTTAGAGTGACTGGGATTTGCCGAATAAACAATTTTTCTTTCTTTGTCTATTTAAGGTTAAGCTACATGTTACGCTAACGCTAACGTTAACGTAACCATTTTCAATACAAATTTTAGTGACACGGACGAAAGTGAGCGCGTGAAGGAGCTCTCACTAAGCCGTACGAAGGTATCGTGTGGTGTGTCCTGCTTTCCAAACTACCCGCAATCGGGAGATACAGATTGCTGTATAAACGGAGTGTAATGGCCCTTCCTTTTTCTTTACATGGCTCTTTACAATAATGTTTTCATTTAGCCCGGACATAAGTTTTATAAAATATGATAGGTAGGTATGTTACGAAGTTATATTATTGTAGGAACGCGTATTTAAAAGCGGATTTGCAACAGCTTTTATTAATAGACAATACATCTTTCTGAATCATAAATAACCCTGTCTTTATACTAAAATATGCGGTACCTATAGTCCGGCAAGCTCAAGCGCGACCTTCCTGCGGTCTTCGTGGGTGCGGGAGGCGAGGCTCGCTAGATGTCAGCAGGTGACGGATGAGTTGATTGATTGGCGCTTCCTCGCCCCGCGCACGTCTTGCGGGGTGCAAAGAGGGTCCTGTGAACTTATCGGACACCTCTACGACTTCATTATGAAAACGCGTTTTTTTGTAGAGTAGGGAATTGTAGTAGGGCCCCCGCTTCTATTAAGTAATGTACGGAACGGGCGGTCGGTTCTATAGCACTTTGCCAGCTGTTATTTTTTATACTGTGTATTTTGGTTTTATGGTGCTTTAACTGTTATTGTAAAGGTAACTTGGGGGGAAAATTAGCTCTTATTAAGCAGCTCTGAGCAAAAAAAAAACAATTCAAGTGCAATATCTAATTTACACTAATACATAATATATTATAAGAACAAAAGATTTGATTGTTTGTGTTGAATAGGCTCCGAAACTACTTGACCGAATCATATGAAATTTGGTATTAGAGATAGTTTGAGACCCTATGAAGGACATAAGCTATAAAATCATCAGGGGGGTGAAATGAGGGACGAAAGTATGTATGGAAAATCCGACTATTGGCGCGGGTGAATGCCTAGTATTTACATACACACAATTTATCTTCGGGCACAGTACAGTAAAGAAGCTTTAGAACTTTAAAATGTAATTAGATCAGTATGTAACTAACATCAAATAAATGAATGAGTAACGTGAATAAAGTCACGTACCTCGTAGCTCTATTTGGTGCAGATACTTTGAGTCAAGTGTCATCTTCATTCTTCATTAGGTATCTGCCACAGGACTTCCACTGCTGAACATAGGCCTCCTTTGGAAAACTATGGGGGAATCTGGGGGATTGCCGCAGTACTTAGACAGACTCCTCCATAGATTTCCAAAGTGGTCTACTACCAAGCCCACACCTAGGGCGATCCTGCAACCTTTATTTTATAAGGTTTGTCCATCTTATACATACACCAAGTACCGAATATGTTGAAACCACCACCAGGCCTTATCGACATTTGAAATATACTGTTCAGAAATCTTAGTGGTATAGTTCTGTAAAACTCTAAGTATACGCTGCATCACAGCTACGATGATCTATCTATCTATATCAGCCTTTGGGTTCGTCTTCGAACATAGGCCTCCTCTTCAACCTTCCACAGACTTCTGTCCCTGGCCACCTGCATCCAGTTAATTCCAGCCTGTTGCCGGATGTCATCTGTCCATCTTTTAGGCGGTCTTCCTCTGCCGCGGGTGTCATTGCGGGGTCTCCACTCTAGGATCTTTCTAACCCATCGATCGTGGTTCATCCGTGCAATGTGTCCTGCCCATCTCCATTTACGGCGACCAATCTCTTCGACAACGTCGATGACCCCTGTTCTTTCTCTGATCCACTCGTTTCTTTTGTGATCTTGTAGAAAAACGCCAAGCATCTGTCTCTCCATTGCTCGTTGTGCAACGCGAAGTCTCTCAGCAGACTTTTCGGTCAGCGTCGTGGTTTCCATCCCATACACGAAGACCGGCAGGACACACTGATTAAACACCTTGGTCTTCAGGTGTTGAGAAATTTTCTTGGAGCGCAGAACATGGTTGTTTGCGCCGAATGCTGCCCAAGCTTGTCCAATGCGTCTACCTATTTTCGCAACCTGATCAGGTTGCAGAAATAGGTAGACGATGATAAAGCTAAGATATTCATATCAATTTGAGCAAAACACCCCCGTAGGTATTTTGAACAGAAGCGCCTTTGTCACTATTAAGCACACACAATTTGTCAAACGTATCAGGAACTCCATTAACTGACACTCAATATAGCAGAAAACCACATCTCAAACACAGGTCTGAAAACAAACTTATGCCATGCCGCTACATAACTCCATATTAAGCAATTCACCGCCTTATCACCCAGATGTTAAGAGTTACAGTATAGTTTAAAGATGTGACTTAAACCGTTGCAAGTGGTAAGAGTGCATTGGTCGCAGGTGGTGTCCCCTCTGTTGCAAGGTGTACAGAACAAATGTACGACAGCACATCAATATAAACACTGCGGCATCTTATGCCATTGTAATAGGGATGATTTGCAACGAAAATGGGTAGGCTGATGAGCTGAACACTGTAACAGTCTTGTCTAAGAGCTAGTTAATTATTCAAGCTCATAATGTTACTACAATTTTAAATTGGCAATCATTTTTCAGGCTGGTGGGGCTAAGCCTCAATGGAGCTTCATAAGTCCTACATAAATAGACTTTTCATAAATAGAATTCACTTTCTAGAGGTATTATTGATTTGAACCATTGATTGCCAAAAACCTTACATCTTCGAGTAACGATGGTTTTTAGGATCTATTGTTTAGCCATAGGTACTCAAAAGGCAAATAAAAAGAAAAAAAAACAGAAACCAACCAATACTCTTGAAGTGCTTACTAAACAAATGGTCAAGAGAAGCCCTTCTCAAAGATAACATTTAGAGCCGAGTTCACTAAGTTTTAAACAACCGGTAAACCTCAATTCCCCATACAAATCCCCATACAAAATATGTCAAATATATAATGCTAAACCGGCAAAAAATTTAACATGTGTTGGTGAACTCTAGACTTAGCTACTTTTGTCACGTAAAAGTACTTAATTAACTACCTATACAAAAATCGTAATCGCCGCCTAGTGGTAGCTAATAAACTGTTATCTAGTTAATAAAGAAAATATATTTTATGTATGAATCATCCCTCTTCCAAGAACCCCAATTAATTTATTCTTGAGCAAACAAAAACATGGAAAGCCTCTTAAATTCTTTAAACAAATTTGTAATAAACTAAACTGTTAATTTTATACAATTCAGCAATATGAAATTAGAATAGGTAATGGTTTTTATGCTCAGCGCGCTTTAGCAGTTAATAAATAATAATTTAAATTATTCGGACGTCGCTCAACCGTCTGACCGATGTCGAAATAAGAATCTTGAGTGGAACGGTTAACTATGGTGACCATGAACTTACATAGTAAGAGGAAAATAAATAAATAATAATAAATAAATTGTTTCAACAAACACACTAATTAGTTACCTAGCCCCTAACTAAGCGTGAGCTTGTGCTATGGTGTCTAGGATAACGGATAGAAATACTTAAATACATATAAACATCCATGACTTAGTACAAATGCTCGTGCTCATCACACAAACATTTGCCCCTTGCGGGATTCGAACCCGCAACCGCCTGGTTTAGAAGTGGTGTAGTCGTTCGCGCACCGGAAATACAATAAAATACAAATACATAAGTAGGTACGTAGATTGCAGAAAATCACCAATTTTTTTTGGGACAGGAACATAATGGGACAGGTGCATTTTTTAAATATTTTTTCGTTTACACGGCCGCACGTCAGACTACCTCACTTTGACCTTGAGACCGCCTCTATTCCCTACGTAATAAAAGCTGATTTTTTTAGTTCAAACAGGGAATAAATAATTAAGTACAAGTACTTCAAATAGGTAACCTGAACGTGCTGCCGACTGTACAACGATGAAGAAAGAGATAAGCTTATTCCTTATAATACTGTGTCATATTCAAATATTTATTATGTATTTACTATATAACAAGTAAGTATACTTGAATAGTTTTTACTTTTGGCAATGCTAAAATAAATCGAATGTTATATTTCTCGTAATTTCGTAGCCACGTGCTACGGCTTTTGTCTACGAGACTACGAGACATTTTGTAGACACTCCATTTTAAAGTAAATTTTCCAACATTTCTAATTTAAATAAGTTACATTATTTTTCAAAACACAAAGTAGTTTACTATGGAGTCTTCTATTTTACCCAAGACGTGGTCCCAGTACAGCCGAGAGCTGACACGAGGTGATTATGTGCCTTGTTTATTTTGTTATTATTATTGTTTTTTATCTAAACACGATCATGATTATCGAATCGAGTGCGTAGTCGGGCCGACTCACGGGTGATTTCGTTTTACATTCGTCTTCTAAGTTGAGTACAGTTAGCATTAAAAAAAAGTTTCTAATTCTCGGTGACCTTCCAAGTCTCGTGCAGGTAATATTTTATTAGGCTTTTCCTATGCCCTAAGTGCATGCTAACGAATAAATTGCGATTGCAAAAGGTTACAGGATAAAAAATCTATTGTTAGAGTGACATGCTTATTCACCCCTTTTCCGCTAAAAGTGAAATGAGTGTGAAAAGTTTTGCGGACTAAAGTTGAACGCCATGTGATTGGATATAATAATTATGCGATGCTATTCCAAAAAAATCAATTTCTACTTTAAAAATATAGGAACTGGATGTTTTTATGCGGGAGAAATGTAAAAAAAAGGAAAAAATATTTCGACATTCACAATAATAATACGAGTAGTTCAAAACTTACAATGGTTATTGCATTTTCAGTAATTTATAAGCAAAGTTGTAAAATTCACTTCACGCGTTAGTGTTTTCGACGGTACAACCACAAAACCTTAAAGTCAGAGTGAACAGAATTCGGTGAGCTACCGAATTCTGTTCACTCTGACTTGGTAGTTCTACAATATTTTGTGGTAATTTGTTAAAGAAATTCTTTCTGAAGCCTGAATTGTGGAACAGCAAGTTTATTTTTATTTCTAGTGTTAAAACAATGTGTATCCCTTTTCTTTGAAAATAAATGCAGGTTGCAGTCAAGAGGAAACCAATTTTAAATAAAAAAAAACTATGCTGACTGTACCAGTTAAGGCGTTGACTTCTATCGTAGTGTTATTGAAATCGTAGAGTTGATGGATTGTGACTGTAAGTGGTTAAACTGTAATTACGTACGGCATGCCGCGTGTAAAGATGACTTTTAAAGACGGTGCTGAGGTTTATTCTCACAACCATTTATATCCCAGTTTTGGTTGTGGAGGAACTGATTAGCTTATTTATTTAAAATGTGTTGAAGTAGGCATGCTACTTGTATTATTTAATTTATTTATTATTAAACTATTACCTATTAAACTACTTGACCGTCACTGGAAGCTTTATATTGAGAAAGCATATCCGTATCCGTCGATTTCTACCAGTTCTAGTACCTTTTTACCCCTTCCCTTGTTTCCGGGACAGTGGCGACACCTGGCGGCCGCGCGACATTTTTAGTTTCCTTAAGTGTGTAGCGCCATTTTTGTTCATTGGCGTTTTGTATTCCGTCGAAGCAACTTGTGCGCGGCAGGCTCTGCCTCTGCCACACTGTAATTGCTTAAAAATAATTTTAAGAGAAGTAAATATAATCAAAGTGTGTGAATATAAAACCACGTAAGTAGAAAAAATTCTACCTTACGAATTGTTGTTCACAGTGAAAATATCACGCAGTCATGACATTCAACGGTTTTTCCGTTCGGATCTCGTGGTAAGTTTTTTAAAGAATTGCCAGTTCGTAATTTATAGATTTTCACTTGCTAAATCAAATAAAATAAGTACCTACCTACCTAGTTTTTTGTAATGCATGAAAACTAAAGTAACATCGCATCGAGCAGAACGCGACAGAGACGCAAACGTGCTCAGAGTAGTTCTAATGACAGCAGTTCAATATCAAGCTCGTTTTGTCTCTGGCTCGTGTTCACTGGGTGTGCTTACTTCTCTTACAGGGCTGACCGGCCATATGCTTTCTTATTTGTGGGACCGGCAAGGACAGAGGCGGTCACGCCGCCGCTGTCAGCCCTGTAAGAGAAGTAAGCACACCCGCCATTCCGAATACCTAGGAAATGGGTGAGCTCTGCATGTTTCTAATCGTATTGGTCCTACTGATAATTGAAATAGTGTTGAAATATAAATTGTTTTTATAAATTAAGCAATTTCTTTACAAGTTTGTACGTGTTGATATAGATTATCAATACGGGGTTCGGTTTGATCAGAGCTTAGCGAAAAACAACGTCACTGACGACTGTCATGGCGACGAACGACATATCTTTACTTACGATATTGAAAATGTTGTTTCTCTTGGGCAGAAGTTAGATTTATGCTGATACACAGAATAATTACAACCACACTAGTCATAAAACTAGAAACAAACAAGAAGGTAAAAACATTTATGACACCTTCCGCTACCAGGCATAATATGTTTATAGGTCTTATCCTGCTATATTCATTCAATGCTTTTGCTTTCGGTATATTCTGCACGGTAGCAGTATTCTGTGACGTTAGCCACTACGTGGAACCAATTACGTTTTAAATTGCTTTTGGTAACAATTCCTCTACATTTTACCTAAGTTATCGAAATTTATGTCTGTAACTTTAGCCTGCATGCACCTTTCACAACCGTTTTAGAAAAGGGTAATGTAATGTCAGTAAAAATCAAATCAAAATATCATTTATTTGTAAAAAGTTTTACAAAGCATTCTTTCTATCAAAGTCGGGTTACAATCTAAATCCAGTGTAACTAATGGCCGACCCTCGCGGCGCGGGGGAATGGCATCCGAAAACCAGCAGTCCCATCGTGTGGAACTCATAATATTTTTCATGAACCGAACCTGACTTCATATGCACATGCATTCATAGTCATAATATAACAATCCACACCGCGAGGGTGGGCCCTCGCGGTGTGGATTTAACCAAGGTAAGTTTTCGCATATGGGTCAGCACTTAAATGCTTAATATAACCGCCCTTCGTGAGGGCATGGCTTGCGAAAACCAGCAGTTCCATCGCGTGGAACTCACAATATTTTTCATGAACCAAACCTTACTTCCTATGTACATGCATTCTTATTCATATAACAACCCACACTCGCGGGGTGGATCCAAATAAGGTAAGTTTTCGCATATGGGTCAGCACTTAAATGCTCAATATAGCCGCCCTTCGTGAGGGCATGGCTTGCGAAAACCAGCAGTTCCATCGCGTGGAACTCATAATATTTTTCATGAACCAAACCTTACTTCCTATGCACATGCATTCTTATACATATAACAACCCACCCTCGCGGGGTGGATTCAACCAAGGTAAGTTTTTGCATATGGGTCAGCACTTAAATGCTCAATATAGCCGCCCTTTACGGGGACATGGCTGCGAAAACCAGCAGTTACATCACATGGAACTCATAATATTTTTATGAACCAACCCTTACTTCCTATGCACATGCATTCTTATTCATATAACAACTCACCCTCGCGGGGTGGGTCCAACCAAGGTAAGTTTTTGCATATGGGTCAGCACTTAAATGCTCAATATAGCCGCCCTTTGCGGGGGCATGGCTAGTGAAAACCAGCAGTTACATCGCGTGGAACTCATAATATTTTTCATGAACCAAAGCTTACTTCCTATGCACATGCATTCTTATTCATATAACAACTCACCCTCTCGGGGTGGATTCAACCATTGTAAGTATCTTGATATGGCTAAGCACTTAAATGCTCAAGATAGCCATTAGCCACTCTTCGCAGGGGCATGACCTGCGAAAACTAGCAGTTCCATCGCGTGGAACTCATAACATTTTTCATGAACCAAATCTTCATTCCTATGCACGCACATAAATTGTTAGTCAAAATATAACAACCCACACTTACGGGGTGGATTCAACCAAGGTAAGTATCCGCATATGGGTCAGCACTTAAATGCTCAATATAGCTGCCCTTCGCAGTGGCATACCTTGGAAAATCAGCAGTTCCATCGTGTGGAACTTATAATATTTTATTCATGAACCAAACCTTACTGCCTATGTTCTTACATTCTTATCATATAATAATAGCAACCTACCCTCGCGGGATGGATTCAGGCAAAGTGGCTCCCCGCACTTAAATGATCAACACGAAAGTCAGAATTCTGTGGAAGAGGTTCATTTCACAACAGAGGCTTTCGGCCCGCTCGCGGAGGCATCAGAGGATGCTCCAAGTGGCTCTAGTGTAAGCTGAAAAACTTTAGACAATAACTCGTTTCAAGCAGGTAAGTTACGTACTATCACCGACAGTGGAGGAAAATGGGAGCACTTGGAATTGTATCAAAGCTGAATATTACATTTCCAAATAAATCAGATGGATCAGCCTGTCCAATATTCGACTACGTGATAGCAACCTCAAGACTGGCTGTGCAAGTTCACAGTCATATTGCCATTTAAAAGTGTGTGTACACAGTTACAATAAAAAATTGTTGGAACTGACGTGCCCGCTATTCGGCTTTAGCACGGTTCCAGAGACCTTTTACACGTACACGAATTGGCTAGCCTAAATACTGCGTGACAGGTGGAATGTAAAAATAATTGTTTATGAGTCTTTTAACAAATTTTTATAGCCCAAACACACATGCTTCGCGAGTGGGTTTGACTGAAAGTTCACAGGTTCTTGGATGAAAGATAAAGTTTGAAATCTGTCTTATATCCGCAAAGCATAACTTCTTTAGTAATAATTTGGAGGACTTGGAACTATCTAAATTCCTTGCCAAAAATAAAGTCGGTTGCAAAAATACAGCGATCAATAAATCTAAGGACTACCGATTATAATTAATTGGGCTTCTAATTTTTGCCAGCTTTGTTGCCTCTCGAAGTTGGCTAAATCATCAACAGTTTTTAACGTTACCAAATCTTCGAAGATCTACGAACTAAATTGCTACTAATTTAGTTACTTAGAACTTCATTAACCTCCTCCAAACGATCTAGCTCTCATGGGTCACAAGGAGAAGGGGTGTTGCGTTGAAAACAAAAATAGATGCTAACTATACTGTATGCTCTTCAGAGCCAAGCCCAAGAACTGCATCACAGTTCAGTCCTCATATCTCTTTGTCCAATGCGACATCAAGACAGCAGTGTCTCATGCACGAAAAAGGGGAGGCACGATATCGCTACTCCTGATAGAGCGACCCATAAAAACGATGCCGATCACTTTTCGCATCGTCGCCTTTCTCCGGACTAGAATGGGATCTACTGCCGGCCTGTGCAAAAATTGTATTTGAATACTAAATCCCTTTTCTTCTCAAGACCGCGCATGTTGTTTACAATTTATGTGTCATGATGTAAGACCGCCAAGCCCTTTTTCATGACGCGTTCAGCAGTGTTCCATGGAACGCATCGAATGGGTGTTTCTACCACCATTTCTTATATCCTGAGTCTTGGGTCATCTAAATCAGTCAACGTCTTCCACTACGGTGGAAGAAGGTATTGGCCTAAATAGACCTCAAAAACCGAACCTAGGGTTCGGCAGCACTGCAAAAACTCTTTATCGATTCGACGACGGGCCTCATACCATCGCGGGTCGAAGACTAAACTCTCGGGTATAGAAATGTGGGGTTTGGTCCTCCAGGCGATAAAAACATTAAACCCTGAATAGTTGACCTTACTAAGATGTTCTTGGCGGAAGTCTACCCATAAAACAGATGAGGTGGCCTGGAAACGATAGACCTTTTAGTGCAAAAATGTAAACAAAATAGTTTTTAATATTTATAACACTCAGTGTTCTTTTCTTTTTTATATAAGTTTCTTATTTAAACTCATATAAATACGTTATAAACAAAATAACCTTATGGTTCGCAATAAGCAATGTTTGTGTCAAATCTGCATCTAGTGCACAATTACTTGTCATATAATACAACTTTTACAAAAGTCCCACACGTTAAAACACTGAAGCATCTGGTAATTTAAGCTCACAGAGTTGACGTTACAAATGATTTTCAAATATTGCTATTTTATTACTTCTTTGCACATGTACTTGGAATTATTTATGACTTGATCTTACTGACAATAGATTCTAGTCACTGTATTAGATATTAAGAGTAATATTTTTTCTTATTTAAGGCAGTCTGTAAACTGATTTCGAACACTTAATTCAAACTTAAATCCTGTGCTGTGGTTTGACAAAACAATTGATCCGCTAAAATATAATAACGTGACGTCAATATAATGACGTCACTCGGCTAAGTCATTAAATGTATTTATTACACAAGTAATGTGTCTGTTTGGAGCCGCTTCACGTACAAATTATAGCCTGTTTAGCCCAAGGAAATTGGCGATCATATACGTTCCAAAATGCTGCAGACGAGAAAATAGTACCTTGTATACTATCACACAATTTGTTTGAATCAATAAGCTAGCCTAATATTATATAAAATTTATGGCAATTATACACCATAGTTTAAACTATAAAGTTCTATAATCACATTGGCGTAACTGTATCCTGTTAGATACAAGTGGCGACACCAGGCGATAACAAACAGGTCTCAATATAAAGCTTCCAGTGACGGTCAAGTAGTTTAATAGCAGCGTTTTACCTGAAATAAAACGCATATTAAAATACTTACCTCACTGAAAGCTTTCACTTACTTTCTGCCTGGTGTAAATGAGCCAATGAACAAAAATGGCGCTACACACTTAAGGAAACTAAAAATGTCGCGCGGCCGCCAGGTGTCGCCACTGTCCCGGAAACAAGGGAAGGGGTAAAAAGGTACTAGAACTGGTAGAAATCGACGGATACGGATATGCTTTCTCAATATAAAGCTTCCAGTGAGGTAAGTATTTTAATATGCGTTTTATTTCAGGTAAAACGCTGCTATTAAATTAACTTAAAAATAAACAAACTTATTAACTAGCTGATGCCCGCGCCTTCATTCACATAGACTCGATGATACAAAAGACCTCTAATATTTGTGCCATATCGTATGGTATTAAAAAAATAAGGTAGATTTGAGGTGATTGCACGCGTTCTCCATAAATTACTTTCATTGGCTTTACCTACCCATGCCCGTTACTAACATGTTTCATGTATTAGTGTAACGGGCTAAAGAGCAGCTAATAAAATATTTTGTATTTTGTTTGCACATGAAAGTTACTCTTAGTTTGCATGGGGTGGAGTTATTTTTTGAATTCGGAATACGTGAGTAATAAAATATCCGTTAGTATCATCATACTAACAACATGACATGAAATAACCAGAAAAAATCTACGAGTCATCATTTGACAAAAGTTTGATTTCTATTTTATTCTAACATACATCACAGTTGATCACAGTTCAATAATATATTTCAGATGCATTGTCCGAGGAATCCAGACTGTTACATTAGGTAATTGCTAGTTTTTGCAACTGTTTGTGTAGAAATACATAGAACAAATGACATTTTAACCTTCCCGTCTTTGCTGGTGCTGTCATGTTCTTTTTGAAAAGGGTTTGAATCGTGACTGCAGTACCAATCACACATCATTTGTAATGTAGACATTTTGACATCAAACCATGTTGGAGCTGTGTTATGGGAATAACTTTGAAATTTTATGTAAATAAATGGGTAATTAAGAGACGGGCAACTACGCACACCTACATTTTGAGCGTGGCCCGACACGCTCTTTGTATTTTTTTAAAATTAAAAGCAATAAAAATCGTAGTCTGCTTTGCAAGAAAAATGAATCATCTTACTTTAGAATTGTCCGAAAGAATTTTCTGTAGACAAAAATAATATGAGTCTGCAACCGACGCGACAGCTCTGCCATGCCGCAAAGAAAACGAAGCCCCTAATTTTAAAAACACTCCAAACTTTTCACACATTGTTTTACGATTTGTAAGCGGATTGTTTTTAATCATTGGTAGGTAGTGTAGGTACTATACATATCGTTACATTAAACAGCCTTCAGGCTTTACATTATATGACACTCAAAAATAAAATTATCCCTTTGACAGTGACACAACTTCGTACCTACTTAACTACTTATTGGTAATAAATTACAATAGATAAATTTCGAGATGTAATAAAAACTGTACAAAGGATTGTTGTTGAGTTCTTATGAGGGGCCTGAAAAGCTTACAAAAGTTACGTAAAATACTAAGATTTTGCAGCGTAACTATAAAGTCGCCCGACTCCAAAATATCAACCAATACGACTCTTATGAAAGACGTGACATTTCGTGTTGAGAAAATTGAATTTGGATGATTCAATTCGCTTTGATATCAGCAATGTCGTGAGGGACTGCCTGAAAATGTTTTGCACACCATTGTTTGAAAATACTATGACACGTGATTGTACTGTATTTCATGAATAAAAATAAAATGAAGGCACCTGAACTACGAAGACTAATATTATAACTATGTAAGAGCACTCGCCCGGATAGCGAAGGGAGTGGGTTCGAGTCCCACCGGATGACACAGTCGATTAATTTTTGTGAGCGAAATTTGAATTAATTTCGTAAAAACTTGCAAAATAATTGCTTAAGTTATACAAATAATTATAACCATAAATGTGCTGGTGTTTATTAATAAAAAAAACAATATTTTGACTTAATTCCGAATTATTTCTACTATAAATGTATCCTTGTTATCATGAAATAATGTCTAAACCTATAAAAGGTTCTAGGTACTACTTAGTTACTGACAAATATATCTTAGAAGATCAAATTAAAAGAACACATTGACACAAGTAAGTACAAAGAACTCCAAAAAGAAATACCTAAATAATAACGAAAATCAAAACCATACAAAATCTTTATTTTTAATGTGAAAAGATCAGCCCCAAATAATTAATAAATTAATATGATTTCCTAGTATTACAACGTTAACGAATATACCAGGAAATATTATAACTAGGTATTTGATATTTTGACGTGCGATAACTCATTTGATATGCGCTCGCGCCGCCCGCCGGCGCGCTTTGATCCGAAACGGTGTTTATCTCGTATTGAATTTGCATTGTACAAGTTTTTGTGCTCAAACGTGACCCAGCGATATGGCTGCGGTTATTATTATCGGAGCACTCGGTAGCGGAAAAGGCCAAGTTTTTTTTTCATCAGTGGTCGAATATGGTCTAAAAAGTGAGTGAAATGGAGCTATTCTCTTGAGACTTGAAGGCATTCAGGATATTATACCAAAATGAAAGTTAAAAAAACCCAGGCAAGTGCGAGTCGGACTCCCGCACGAAGGGTTCTGTACCTGTAGATAATGATCTATTCATCTTAGTCACTAAAGATAATTTATTCTAAGAATTTTGTATTTGGTACAAAATTATCCAACATCCAATTTCTACGAATATTACTTCTAAATTAATAAAATCATCATAATATAGTTTTCCTGTAAAGTTTATGAAATGCACTATCATCAAGATTATTTAACAATAAATCGAAAAATTGTTTTAGAAACGGATACCGCTGGGGTAGGAGTAGAAAACCGATTTTGATTGATTGATTTATGTAGAGAAGCTACCATAAAAAATGTTTTTTTCAAAATTTTATTCTACCACTTTGTCAGCGTTATTGGTATACATAACCTTGGACAGACAGACATAACAAAAGTATAAGGGTTCCTTGTTAGTACTACGGAATCGTAAAAAGGTACCGTATATAACGAACGAACTTCAATCTCTTTTAGACTCTGCACTGTTTGATGTTTGAAAGACTATCCTACTTCCACTATTCATTTTGTCAAGCTAAATTCAATTTTTAGGTCAACTTATGGATTTACTCTCTTTCCTTTTAAGACAGTAACAAGCTAATAACTTGGCTTACTTTCATCATGACGATCGAGCTTAGATTACAAGTTACTCCCTAATAAATTTCCTCTTTGTGCCGCCGCTGTTTTTTGCCAGACCTTGTTAGCGTAGCGTAGTGCGAATGCCGATAATTATATGGCAGTGTTTTTTTTACATATAGGCAGATTCAGTATACTCATTATTATTATTAGGAGCCTGTCGTGCCCCACTGCAGGGCAAAGGCCTCCCTACCCTATTTTCTAGTCTCCAAGATTTTGGGCCACTGCCTGCCAGTGTTCTTTAGACCACCGCCTTCTGGGTCTACCGCGTGGCCGTTTTCTAGGTATATTCAGTATTCTCATACTCAGTTTACTCATAAACACTAAAAATAGTATAGTCTTAAAGAGGTACTGGCCAGTGATCTTACTATCTTTTTTCTATTCCAGGCACCCGGATTTAAAGACATGGATTTCTGTCTACGAGAAGTTTTTGAAGGCGAATCTGCAATGCAGTGCAGCTATGCAGGGAAGAAACTGGAATGTATCCAACCATCCCTTTTTAAATGGGACGTATTATTATGATCCCACCGTATGTGTTCCCGTTATGGTTGGTCAAACTATGAGTGTTTTATTAAAACTTTTAATGAAGCACGCGAACTTGCGATAAGAGAGATTGCTCTAGGCGAAAATAAAAATCCATGACTCTGTTTTTGTAGGCAAAAACTGCCAACGGTAACTGGCTATGTTGTACATGTGCTTTTTTATTAGCGCAAACTCAACTTATTTGTTAAACGACGATGGTTCATGTACGTGTATAGCAATAAGGAATCATCATCACCAGGTGAACGCTTGAATACCAAAAGATGATGTAGCAAAAAGGAGATGCCTATAATATCGTGCCTATAAAATCTGAAGAGTTCCTTCCATTTCTCCATGATCCCACCATCAGAACCACTCCAGGAGTATGCTCTTTCAATTCAAAATAGGTATACATACTTACATACCCTCAAAAAACATAACCCTCTTTCCAAAGTCGGGTAAAAACAACACATAGTCGAAAACAGCACCTCTTTCTTTTTTTGAAGTAGGTTAAAAATTATTGATTTTACGTCACTGCCACAAAGACCTTCTAGATATCGTTCTATTTCTTTCGCCGATTACAAACAAAGTTTATCCATAATTTCTACTTAGCTGCCATCTAGGCCAGAGCACAAAAAGCTCACGCTTAGTTGGGGGCTAGGTAATTGTTGTGTTTGTAGAAATAAGTCATTATTATTATTGTAGGATTTTTAGGTGTACATAAACAATAATAATTAGTTTCCATAGCCAGTAGCGAGCGAGTACCTACCGAGTTGCTTCATCCTACACCTCATCACCCAGTTCCGAAGTACTCGCGCACTCTCCTGATTGCAGCGAGGCCATTTGCATGCTATTGCTTGTACACTCCGCCACATATTTAGTAGTATACAAGACAAAGTTACAATAATTGCTTGATAAAAATAAGGGGAAAAAGTCAGTAAGTGATATACAGAGGTCGGCTGCGACGCCACAAGTATGTAAAAAAACATGTATTATTTAAAGTTAAAGTAAAAAAAATTACTAATACTAACTGTGGTAAAAGCATACAGTAAAAAATTTAAATTTTGTTTCGTTTGTAAATACAATAATAATAAACAAATTGTTTCAACAAACACACCCATTACCCAGCCCCAAACTAGGCGTGAGCTTGTGCTATGGTGACTAGGATAACGGATAGACATACTTATATACATTTATAAACATCCATGACTTAAGTACAAATGCTCGTGCTCATCACACAAACACTTGCCCTTTGCGGGATTCGAACCCGCAACCGCCTGGTTTAGAAGTCCGGTGCGCGAACTCCGGTGCGCGAACCACTACACCAAGACGGTCGTCAAAATCAAAATACTTAGATACTACATTATTTACAGATAATTAGTTGTGGTACTACTATTCTACGCTGACTCAGCTACTCAAAGTAGATCTTTCTTGGCCTCCAACACCGAGTTTACGCCACTCTTTCTGATATAAATTTTCTTGCTAAAGTCTACTAAGTATATTGTTGTACGTCTGGGATTCACAACCAGACCAGCAAACAAATTGCTTAAATTCTAGAAACAATCAAAAGTAATTGGGTAGTAACCGGTTCTAGTGCTTTGACATAATGTACTTACTCATTTCATAAATGTTAAAATATATACCATATTTTGTAACTCAACTGTACCTACCTACATAACCGGGAAAACGGTCCGGGAACTAGTGCACGTCTTGGTAATTTGAAAGCATCGGCATCGCATCGCCCGGGCGCCCTCCTGCCAGAACTCTACAACTTTTCTTTTTCTTGCCACTTCACTCCACTTTCCATTTTCATAACGCAGCGCCTATGTTATACACCTTCATATTCGCAGGTAAGTATATGAAAAGTCCATACTGTTAGCCTGGAGTTCACCAACACATGTTTAATTTTTAATCAGCCGATTAAGCATTATTTGGGCTCAATTCCAATGCGCCCTGCCTAAAATTAAATTAAGGTTCAGTCTGTCTCTTTCTCTGCCAAACAAACTAGAAGTGACAGACTACAATTATTTTGAAACGTCAGACTAAACAACTGTCCGTGTTATGGAAATAAGAGAACCCATAGACAATTTAGTAGGGATGTCATTTGATGATGACTAAAGTTAGACGAAGACACGTAAAGACTTGTACAAATACGTTAGGAATCGCATCACTAAATTCTAAGTTATTGTAGTCTGTCTCTTTTCGTTTGTTTGATAGAGAAAAAGAGAGAATGAACCTAAATTTAATCTTAGACAGGGGCACAGGGCGCGTTGGAATTGAGCACCTTGACATATTTTGTATGGGAATTCTATCAAATTAACCATCTCCCGGCTGTTTGAAAATTTGTAAACTCGGGCCTTAGTAAAGAAACGGAACAATAAAGAAAAATAGAGTCATACATTTTTTCGGATGTAATCTTTGAATTCGAATTTTTGAAGTCATAGCGCCTGTTAATATTAAAAGAGCAATTTCAATGCAACGAAAATATTTACTCAAAAATGTGGAAAATACCTTAAAGTAAAATAATTAGGTTTGATGCATAACTAATATTCATTTTATAATGAGTTAGGATACCTACCTGGTTTTACCAGTTGCCATTTTAAGCAGTTTTTATGTGTGTTTTGTTCAATTCAAGGAGTAAAGGACTTGTCCATTATTGGTTTTTTATTCGTCAATATTTCTAACCAGAATAAACTAAATATTATATTAAAGAGTTCACAAAAACTAGCCTTTCTGCATAATTAATATATTTTTTAAGGCCTCCGATTTAGAGAAAAATTGAAATAAATTTTTCTCTTTGTCTGTACAGAAATCGCACCTTCGCCTATTATATCAATAAACGCATGAAAAAAAATTGACAGCAAAATTGACATTCCATTGACAGTAGTACCTATTGTATAATCTGTGGTAGTACCTAGTAGTATTTATCCACCAGTGGAAAGGCAATGGTACATAGCCATACAGCCAGGAAATACAAGTAAGTGATCAATGGATGATTCCTGTTACAAAACATATTTTTTCTCAAAAATGGAGGCGTTTAAAATTCTGATTTCTATGGTTACGTGTTTCATATTTTTGTAGCTTAAAGTTAAATATAGGTTACTGGTGGTTGGTGATATCTTGGAATAAAAAACCAGCCTCCATACAAAAAGAGGACAAGTCCTTTCTAATTCTTCAATGTTCATCCGCCTCAATAGCTCAGAAAATGATACAAAATAACAAACAGATCCGAAGTTTTGCTGTATTCAGCCGCGTTCACGGGGCGTCTCTCGGGAAAACTGCTTCTTTGATCTGTCAGTGCAATATGCACGTGTCAACAAACCGCTATCTCAGAGTTAGCATTTACCTTGTGAGGTTGGCTCGACTTGGCTTTTCGTTTCTGAATTTTAAATAGTTTTAAACTCAGAGTTTTCATCTCTCTCTCCGAATCTACATATTATTTTCTTTCTGTTTGCTGAAATTAAAATGAATTCGGAGTCGATTTAAAAATACTTGTCAATTAATTTCGTGTATGCGTACAAAGACAAAACTATTTGATTTGAGAATGTCTATCCTAATTTAAAGATGGACAGTACCAGCCCGGCTAGCTCAGTCGGTAGAGCATGAGACTCTTAATCTCAGGGTCGTGGGTTCGAGCCCCACGTTGGGCGAAACACTTTTTTGAATTTATTTGTTTTTTTAATTTTACATTTTTTTATACAATGATGGTAAAAGAACATAATTTACGAGACCTGTCAATTTTAAATTTAGGGACCCTAGTCCCTAAATAAAGCAAGTAACAACGCGATCATACATTATATTAAGGATTAATAGATAATTTATCGAAGCTTTACAAATATTAATATTAAATATATTTTTTTAAATTGGTAAAGGTAAAAGCGTAAATTATAACTAAAAAATTTTACTATGAAGTATAATGTATTATATCATGGACGAAATATAATATATATTTCGTCCATGATTATATTATGATAAAATAATGATACCGCTAGTGCTATCTCTTGGCTCTCTTTGATAATATATTTCAAGTTTATGCCATCTATACGTAAGACTCCGCACTATATACTGATTTATCATAAAAAGAGGTCCATGAGCTAACAAAGTTTTATCAGAAATTTACTAGATGGCACTATACCACTATTGCCATCTCTTGGTTCTTTGATAAATAATATCTTCCTATAGTTAACGCCATCTATACGTAAGACTCCACACTTACGTATAGATGGCGTTTGTTTGGTGAGCAACAATTTTTTATAAGAAATTCTCTAGATGGCACTAATAAAGTTCAGTCTTATTTTTTTTACAAAAAAAATTTTACCGCCTCCAAAAAAGACAGGTAGGTAAATAACTTAAGACTTTTCAGACTTAAAAACTTATGGCAATGTTGATTTTTAGAGTCATGACCTGGTGACACTGGGACCACATGGGAAGCAAGTATGCCTTTAAAAACAAATAAAAAAAAACCTAATCGGTCGGTTTCGAGTAATCGGATAGCAAACATATTGTGGAACTTTTCCTTTTTTTTCAGTCAGTTGAAAACATGATTTTCACGCCTTATATTAGGGTTTTAAAAAGCTGACAAGAGAGAAAAAGTTTTAAGTAATAAATATATGCGTATATCAGATCAGAGAATTGATCTTTGCCCGTCTGTACCTAAATGAAATAAATTTACTTTACTAATCAAGATTTTTAAGGAACAATTTAAAACTGAGTGACTTTAAACGCCACGAGAATTATTATAAGATTCATAGGACCGCCAGACGTCCCATTAACAATTGATTTCCTTTTCTGTCTGAAAACATGTTTCTGAAAGACTAAACTATAAATAGTAAACTTGGTAGTCTTCTTTGTATGTAGCTTCTAATGTAAGAACCATCTAAACCGTATCACAAAATAATAAGGTAGGTATAGGTCGATTCATCAGTAAAAGCACTGATAAACACGTCAAAGATAATGTTGTTTGAATACTAATGTTCAGCTGAACACTGTAATCACAGTACCTATGTAACGTGCGTTGATAATTGCGTGTGACTAATATGTTTAATTGCAATGTTTGATGTTTACTGACCATAATGATCGTATTAAGTTTTTTCTTAGCCGGGTTAGGTGTTGACTCTTGTAAGTCAGCAGAAGGTAATTGCGTTTCCTCCGCAACACCGTTTAGTGCAATTTTGTATTGTTTGTATAAAACGACTCTGACATGCGAGCGGTGACTTATTGTCGGTGACATCTTCAGTTGAGAACATGACCAGATTAGTTGCCTTTGGCTTGGCGATTTTTGGTGAGTCTGATTGATTATCTTATTATGTTTCAAGCAGTATTTTTAAAGTACTTCATGTATCAGCTCACTGTTTTCATTAGCGTCATAAAAATAAAATAAATGTCCTCCTAGCCGAATTTCGACTACAGTGGCCAATCTCAACACAGAATAGCCGACTGCGCGGGAGATATTACAGTGCACAAGTGTGTGACTGCCTCGTTGGTCTAGTGGTCAGCACGCTGGGTACTATCCACAAGGTCCAGGGTTCGAATCCCGGGTCGGGCCGAAAGTGTTGAGTATTTCTGTCTTGAAATAACTCAGACACAGCTCCGGAGTCAGGAAGTTGGTGGTGTTAACACCCCCGTGCCTCGGAATGCACGTTAAGCCGTTGGTCCTGCGCCTGATGAGCATCATAAAAAACGAATCGAGTAAAACATAAAACGAGTAATTGTATCTATACCTGCACGTAGAGACCTGCACGTAATAGGTGCATCATGTTGGTGTAGTAGCGTGATACAACCTTCGAATCAAGAAATCACGCAGCAGCTTGGCCAGTCAAGTTCGTCATGTTACTACTATTCATTTCTACTTTTCACTTACGAGTACGTTTAGTAGCCTGTATAATATTTTATCATGAACCTACAATTTACAACCTTCGTATACCCTACATGAAATGATGTAGAATGTATGTCCCATTAAATTAAGTGCATCAGCTTTATACACTTACTTAGGCGATAAAAGATATGCATGTACACCTAAAGCTATTATTTTGTGATTCATAGGTAGGGTATTCCTTTTTAGCGATCAGAACTCAAAATTAAGGTCTATCTTTACGATGACGTAAATCTTACTCCAGTGATTGATCATGCATGCACGTGTTCAAGTAATTAGTTCACTACGCCGTACCTACCTGTCTAATAATGACTGCTCACGAAACCGCAAGTGTCTGGGGATTTCCCTAATGGGTAAAAAATGCCCAATTTGTTAATTAGTAAAAATTCAGCAATTCAATCCCGGTTCCTGAGGCACTCCCTAATTTACTAGTGATTTTCGGTCTAATTAATATAGCTAATGAATAGTAAAACGCCGAACTGGTATGGGAGTGATATATGTGCGCTACTATATTCTAATTGCCATGGTTGGATCAATGGATGGAAAATTGGAAATGCATGGTCATACAAAAACACGCTTTCACGACGGCTGTTCTTGTCATGAACCACTTTTACCCAGTTATAGAATCGCAACATCATCAACTATAGTACTATGAATCTTTTGTATTAACTAGCAGACTCGTTTTCCATTAGTATACCAATGCTATTTCCTTATTTGGTACCATCCATCATCTTAACAAAACCGAATAAGCCCAACGCCAATTCTGAATGTTCAAAACGATTAGGTGAAGGTCACCTATACATGTTTCGCTGTCATTACTAGTTTTATTTGATACATAGCTGAAATAAAAAATGCCACCTATTTTCAGCACTCCTGAATTCAGGCCGATGTGTCTCAACCAAGCTGGATTTCGAAAACGAAGAAACTTCGGTCGTTTCAAATTCTACTAAAGTGGAAGATGAAGATGTCGAAGTCAAACATACTATAGTAGTGTCAACTAGATTGAAGAATAATAATCGAAGAGGAATTCATGGCGGTGGTGAAGGTAAGAACCTACATAAATAGATTTTCCCAATGGTACTTATAGGTATGTACTTTTAAAATAAAAGGGAATCTGCCTGCCTAGTAAAAATATTAATTATGCAGTATATAAGTCAACGCCTAAGAATTGAAAATACAAGATTGTGATGATTATGCGAATATGCCTAATTGCACAATCTTATAAAGGTGACAACTTTATTAATATAATCATGGATATAATTCCTTGTCATGCATTAACATCTCAATAAATTCTTTTTTATTCAGTTGCTAATAAATAGTCACATCTAGGTACAGGTATTCTATTAACAACAATGTTCTTATACATATCCGCAGTAATGTCTTTTCAGGCGAAGCAGGGGTGCTGACTTATAACATTGGTCGCAACAACAAAGACGATAGCGGCGAAGTTCCCGTGGTAGCTGGCTTCAAATCCGTCGACACCACTCAAATCAGAACCCCAGACACACGGCATAAGGCTCAAATTTATCCGGACGCAGTATTCGTGAATCGGAACATTCGTGATGAGTACGATGTTTTCCCAAACGTGGCACTGACCCCTTCGCAATGGAAGCCATCAAGTTTCTTCAACAACATTAACTGGTGGCAGCCTGACGGACGAGAGTCATTTGAGAGGCGAAACTATAGGCCTGTGCCTAATCGAAAGCTAAATAGGAAAATAGCAGATGACGCAATGAAGGAGTTTTACTGTAAGAAGTGTAGAGAGCTGACTCTGTCAGGGGAGGGATGTGTCCAGCAGCGGAGTAATCCAATACCTTGGATTGAGACAACGACGCCGAAGATGAGACTAGACGGTAAATTGGCAAAATTAAACTAATGGGTCTGTTGTATTGTTTTTGTTCATCCCGTGACCGCGTGAGGCAAAAACGCGAGATCCTATCTCGCACCGCAACCTTGAGGTGTCGCGCACATATGCGGAATGCGCATACTTACTCGTATTATTTACTGAAAAATCAATGCCGTTATAGAAATGTTAACATAATAGTTTTGAGCTTTCACAATCTTACACAAATCTAGCATGGAAATTTAATTATTGCTTGTGGAATTGACAATCTAGAAAATAGCAAAAAGGACGTGGTAATTTAATTTAATAGGATTTTTATTATAAAAGGCTATTTTTTATATTTCTATTAAGTACCTATCCATAATTAATATTATAAATGCGAAAGTGTGTCTGTCTGTGTGTCTGTTACTTAAACAACTCAACCGATTGAGATAAAATTTGGTATGGAGGCAGTTCGAGACCCTGGAAAGAACATAGGCTACATTTTGTCGCGATATAAAAAACATTAAGGGGGTGAATTGGGGGATGAAAGTTTATATCGAAAATCCAACTCTTACGGGCGAAGTCGCGGGGAACTACTATTTATTAATTTACCACTTACTAGTAAGACCCAACACATTTTTGATTAGTCTATTTGTATGGAATGCATGCGTGAGTCTTAGCAAAATCAATCGTGCAGTAATTATTGATAGTCGAATATATATTACACGAATATCTCAACAATCAATTTACTATAAAAGTCTGTCAAAAAATAAAACGCCAAATATACGTCCTAAGAATTACATCACTTTATTCTGATCAGCTGGTATAAGTAACATAAAAAGCTTCTCTCTAAAACGCATTAAGTACAAAATGATTCTGCGACTGAGATCTAACCGAAGCAACGGGTAAGTATAAGAGACATTTTACTCCAACATCTATCGCGATCCCTTGACAGACCTTTACTGAAAAATTCTAATATTTCTTAGTTAAATAGGACTCATGGACATCTCTTGTGATGTCTCGTACGAAAACCAAAGGCATTTCAGTAGCAGTGCAGCTTAACAATTTTCTAGGTGCAATATAACAACATGATAAAGAGCACGTGTTGTTCTCATCATTTTATAAAAGCTCGTCAGATTTCAACCAGCATGCTACATGAAGTGCTGATAGATTTGTGGTGATCCTAATGGATCGCCCCAAACCGGGCTGTCAAGACCATCATTATGATCATGTTATCGTAGATAAAAGATGACACGTGACATGCCTCTAGTCAATTTCTGGGCCTAGGTAAACTCGTATGGTAGCTTGACGGGTTTGCATCCGAACGGCACTGCAGCTTCCTGCTTCTGGTCTGACTAGGCCTGGTTAATTCATAGCGATAGCGATACATGTTGGAGTTTCATACAACATTGGCTGCTTAATGATGGACTTTATAATGAGTGACAACTCCGTTGTTGTTGACGAGGGTCTCGGCTCCCCTGTGGCTGATCTGCTGCCCATTGACGTTGGAAGAAGACGAGTAAGATGTTGAAGATACGCCGTAGAAACCGCCGCCGCCGCCTGTGGTGTCTGCGAAGCGGTTCTTTATGTCAACGTTGGGCTCGAGCTGGAAAAAAGTAATAATTATTAGCATCTTTGAAATCTTGTGTTATAAATGGCACTAATAACGGGTTTTTTTAAACACGAATCTTTATTTTTTTGGGTTCCGAACTGAGAAATGAAATGTACTAATCGATAACTATTTGAACTGTGTTGTTTATGAGTTTGATTAGAAATCATTCACATGAGAGCGATTCGTCTATTTTCACGATTCCTTCTTTTTTTGACGGCGGCAATGCTTTTTGAATGCCCATGTTTACACGGATCACGAATCGTGAAAAATGACGATACGCCTTAAATTTAGTGTTTAAAAAATCACGAATCGTCAAAATATAGGGATTTTCGACCAAATTCAATTAGGATATTTTGACGAATCGTGAAAAAACACTATTCCGTATACAATGTGAACGTCCATCCGTCATGACGTATTCTGTATTTTGACGAATCGTCAATGACGGATCCCGTGTGAATGAGCCCTTATACTTTTCGAATGACGTTTGCACCGTTTATTATGTTTTCATGCACATTGTCACGTTTGTTTGAAGGTATTTCTGAGCACACAAGTTGGTATACTAACCGAATATTTATAGGTACGTTATGTTTCACTTTTTCTACAAATGATGATTAATTATCCAAAAAAAACTTACCGGGTTTTCCGGGTTCAAAGCAGCGATCTGATGAGTAAAACCAGGGCCTGCTGCGGCTCCAGCAAACGCACTGTTCGGTCCACTGAGGGGCATCGTGAAACCTGGTTGGAACCCGTCAAAATCGAAGTGGTTGTACCTGGTGGGGA
This sequence comes from Pyrausta nigrata, assembly GCA_949316185.1. Taxonomy (NCBI): domain Eukaryota; kingdom Metazoa; phylum Arthropoda; class Insecta; order Lepidoptera; family Crambidae; genus Pyrausta; species Pyrausta nigrata. The sequence continues at coordinate 5,809,786 of OX438937.1, forward strand.
AATTATGATTATAACCGGCTTGGTTCGACGTCAGATCGAAAGCCTTCTTTGCCGCGTTATACGCTAACTTCTGATTCTGTATGTTGGAATGGAACGCCCTGGAACACAACACACGAAGAGTTGAAGCACACACAGTGAAGGGAATAAAGCTTATTTAGAAAGCAGAAGGTTTAGTGCAGAAGAGGAAAGTGGGTTAGGTTGTAGAAGATCCCTCGTTCACACAGTTTTTACGGTATCTAAGTTACCTTTCGGGATCACTGTCAAATAGTGACCTGAATGGCAGGCGTGGCCTTAAGGGTCGGAGTGGTCTAAGGCGGGGGAAGAGTGGCTGCAATGGAGGTAGCGGAGGTAGAGGTGGTAATGGTGGGAGAAATCGCTTGACTCGGCTTAGAGGTAGAAGGGATTGTAAGGGTTTGAGCGGTTCTAGTAAGGCTAGCGGCTGTAGTGGCGCAGACCGATCTAATCCCACCCTCGTTGTGTAAATTCTTCGGCCGGTTACTCTATAAATGATGATATTTGTTAATTTTGACATACGATTAGTGGTAAAATACACCTCTCTTATTTTAGTTAGTATTGACTATACTAACTAGGAGCACTAAAACAAAACATGAAATTCCCAAATAACATTTCAGTCGGTGCAAATGTGACTGTGATAATGGAATCAATAATTTTTATAATAATTAGAGATGGGCCGAATAGTCGGGAAAGCCGTCTATTCGGCATCGTTTAAAAAATAAGCCGATTATAATCGGTACAATGTAGGAACATATTAATATTAATTAGTCATTTTTTAATTAAACTACTACTGTACTGTACTCTATTATGCCACATTATACAACTTAATAACATGGCAATGGTAAATAAGTATCAACTAAGACAGATGTTTAGTGTCTTAAAAGTCTTAATTTCTTTTTGTTCACCTTCAATATCATCAAAGACTGTAATACTCACGATTTTTTTTGACATTTCGTGACACAGCAGCAACACTGCTTTATTTGTTTGTTTTAAATAAATTTAATTGAACAAGCGCGCATTAAACACAAAACGAAAGAAAAAAAATGTAAACAAACACGCTCAACGGCCGCGCGATGACTAAGCTGAGGGCTCACGAAAAAGCCCGAACACCTCCGAAAAGTAGGTATCTTTGTATGATCGGCATTGCCGATTAGTCGGCTAGTCGGTAAGTCGGCAAAATTTATAGTCGGCCCAACACTAATAATAATAATAAAACTGATAACAGAATGTTAAATGACTCATTATAAATTCAATTCTATATCACTTTTATGCGTACATCTACTCATTAATAATGTGGTCCTTAATAAAACTGCAGTCCTACTTAATTGGGTACCTTATACTGCAATTCAATTGAACTCAAGTCATCATGCCCAACAACCGATACCAGATACCTCCACCGAAAGCCTGACCCTGCACATCAATTTAACCTTACTCGTTCAGCAGATTTTGAAGGTTGTTCAAGTATTCTTGAACGAAATCGTCTTCCTGAAACGATTGTTGGTATGGGGCACCCCAACCTCCCCAATTATTTCCGTTGTTGCTGAAGATCTGGGCGTCGGCGTAGTTGTCCCAGTTTCTTGACCCTCCCTTTATTTTGCCTTTAGAGGGATATAATTGGTCATCGTCAAGGTCGAAAGTGCCACCGTACCTATTGCCTGATGAGTCTTGGTAAGCGTAAGATGCTACTCCTGTGCCGGCTGGAATTCCTGGAACAATTGAAGATCTGATCAAAAAGATTACTAAGTACATAATATTTTTTTTCTGGGTTGCTTCTGTTCAGACATAGGGTATATTAAAGTAAGATAATGCTGAAATCTCAATTAAATTATTTAGTAAACTTTTGTAAGCAGTAGTTGTTCAAAAGATAAAGCGAAAAGCGGAAGTTCAAATTTTAAATCGTTGCGTCTAAGGGAAACAGAGAATCAACATTTTGTGTCACAATAAATACTTAAAGAGCTCCTAAAATGTTGTTTACTTAAGTCCGTTTTTATGGAACTTTTTATGCAACAAAAAACAAAAACACAGACGCATTTAATAATGATTGGTCTTTTTCACATAACGATTAATTGATCGGACTTTATAGCTAACAAATCACAGGCGTCACAAAAAATAAAACTGAGCAAAAACCACGTAATGAAAGTAAGGTAATAAATGTGCATCATCTCATGTTGTCTCTTATGCACGTCTATTATTAATAAGTACTTTGATAACAGTATAATTTGTAGCATAAATGCATATAATACAAATAATGGATTCGTTATATGACAATGCATTTATGTAATTAGGCTCAAAATAAAAAACGTAGAAATTAATTCTACCTATGTCATTTCTACAAATAAAAATTGACATCTAATACAGAACCCTTTCAACTGCACAGTGAAAATATGTTCCAGAAAAAAAGTACTTAAATCCGATTTTAAAATAGGTACTTATACATAATATTATGCGATTTTTACTACCTATAAAAAGTCGTTTTTTCTTGACGTATAATTTCATAGCCATTTTATTTTAAAGTTCCATATCGTATGCATCGGATAACATTGAATGAATACGGTTTTTTCAATGCAATTGCTTGCATCTTATTAGTACTTACTTATATATAAAATAATGGGATTCATATGATTCGATTTAAAAACGTTTGCAGGCAGGTAATGTTAGCATTTATAATATTTAGTGAGGAAATTTTACTGCCATATCGTGTAAACGAGCCTCAAAACATAAAGTATGCATTGGTATGCACTAACTGCTACCAGTAAAAACTCCTGCGCACCTATGCTCATCGCGCTGAGATCATTGTTTGTAAGTATATGGAAAAACCCGTATGATATACTATAGGTTCTCTTAAAAGTAGGGTTGGCATCTGTCGCATCCTATACGACTTACTCGTAAGAAATATAAAGTGTCTAGTTTATTCTATTTTACCTAGATGTTTTGGCTAAACCACTTTGCCAATTTTGAACTATGATCGAATGATTCATCGAATCTAAATAGGATTACACTTTATTTTTTTTTCAAAAATCATTTGATGGGGTAAACTCAGAAGTGAACGTTTTAACAGGGTATTTTGGGTATTACAGCGTCGCATGGTTGAATAGTTATTTCTGAAATTTAGGCAATATACGGATTATAAAACGATTCATGTTTCTAATACCTAAAGTTAAATAAATGTATGTGATAGTGCGTGCAATAAGATAGATGTGTTAAATCAATAAGCAGCTGGCAACCCTAAGGCTAGAATCGATAATTGGCAGCTATTATAGTGTGTCGAATTAATACGCCTTGTACGGAGTGAATGATCAAATCGAATACTGACAGGCTGACATGATACGCGGTAAAAACTAGGAAGGTATCATTTAGTACGAACATATTCTTATGCGCGTCATAATTCTGAGTAAGAGATTAGAAAAAAAAACTGACAAAATTGATAGACATAATTTTTGAGCATTTTGTCAAAATATGCTGTGTTATCTGTGTCCTAGAGATATGCATTGCGATACAAGAACAAATTTTAATGTTCATTTCCGACTTTAATTAAAAGAGTTTAAAATGTATTGTAGTGAGTTAGTGTGATGGATTTAAGATATATTTGTTTTAAATCAAAGCATTTAAAAAATTGTACACTGCTTAGTTTTTCAATAGGAATTAATGTTATTTAAATTAATAATAAAATACATGCGCAATGGAAATCTCACCTGAACGAAACGAAGCGATTGTTCTGATTGCAAACAGTGTACTGAATGTAACAGACCACTTCAGTCAACACAGGTGCGCGTGCACTTCTATCTATGACGAATTTTGCCACAAACGACATCGAAGTAAATATTGTGCAATTATTTTGAGCATAACCTGACTTACTGTTGGGAATAAACTAGCTTATTACATTCTTATGTCTCACTCCTGGGGATAACTTGTTTTTAACATACCAACATCTGAAGCGTAGGTAGGGGTAGGGGTTATGTCGCTGTTCCCTACCCAGAAGGATATAAAAACAACAAAGGAACTGCCTGGCCATTTTTCCTACGGGTATTTCGAAAATCTGGGTGTAGTTTCGATGAAATAAAAAATATGGGTTAAACTAATAAGTTTATAATTTTAACTTATCCTTAAACCAACGACAAACAAGCTTTTTCGAGAAAAAAAATTGTGGAACATATTGCTAAGAATATATTTCAAAGAATTAATTACCTAATTGGACTTCAAAGGAAGAGCATCAATGAAATATTATTCAATAAAATTGTTGTTGTCGTTGTTGTGTAGTAAAGTGCTAGTTTTATTTCGTTTCTACTGTTTGGTGTGTGTGAGTCTTTGTGTAAGAGTGTGTAATATTAGTTTCTTTGAAAAAGATGATCGCGAGAAAAATAATTCTAAGCAAGGCAGACTCAAGCTTTATTTAAGTCTACAATTAACGGGAAAATAGTAATTACTTCCTAATGAACATAAATTAATGCCAATTACACATTTTGGCGGATGCAGAGTATTTATTATCTTGATAAAAATCTGCAGTCTGAATAAGTCTAAATAAAAAAAACTTCATTAATACCTACTAGACGGCTGGGATCTACTGGACATTGCAGAACAAAGTGGTAGAAGAGTGAAAAATAGGTATTACGGTTTATTCAGTCACTGTTGTGTTTTAGTAATAACAAATGCAATAGATACATAGTACATATACTAGTGATTAATGTACTTTATTGTTTTTTTTATTTAGGCGATCTACTTGTATACCTTCAAGAGTTAAGTGCTCCACTACCTACGCCAGCATGCATATAGAAAACTAGTTAAAAACTAAACTAACTGAAAACTAGTACCCCGTTATTCAAAAAAACTTAGTACCGGGCTTAAGACAGGACTAAGCTATTAGCTAGCAAATTAGAAAAGCGCTTTTCTATTAGGTTATTTCACGAATATGTCATTCATTCCTCTGTTTTTGGCTAATATCTTAATATTAGCCAACAAAAAAATAGTCCAGGTTTAAAATGGGTTGGTGGCCTAATTTTTTGTAACAACACGGGTAGTTTATACTAGTTTGAAAATCGCTGGCTAGTTAAGATATTTGCTATCGCTAATAAAATGTAGAAAACTGACATAAAAAACATTATGACATCAAAGCATATTTTGACATTTTGTTGGCGATAGCGAAGTTGGCTGTAGAAAAGATTGTATCTTGTTTAGGATTTTAATGTTGTCACATCGGACTCCGTAGCAAGATGCTAAATTTCTTATTTAAGTATTTATCTATATTGGTACATGTATTATATCAAATAATAACAATGTTAAAATAAGTAAAGTTATTTATTTTTATTGGTCCATAAGTCATTGTTTGATGGCGGTAAAGTTATTTATTACCTATGTTATTATGAATTTTATTACATACAAATTCTTAAGCAAATGTACAGAATACCTAGTCCAATACGTATTTTATTATCCATTAGCATACTTTCGAGCAAAAATACACCGTAAATATCTGAATACGGTATTTTGAATATTTTAAAGTAATGCTTGATTTAATGTGGTTGCTTTGTCCAATGTAATATATATTGTCCATATATCGCTGTCATAAAAACTTTAAACAAGTTTTAACTTTCATCATTTTCTCCTTTCGTAATGTGTTAAGCGTAGAGTTCATCATAGCGATGGGCGATTGTTCGAAAAAAAAATAATCGAATGAATCGACAATCGACCATTCGAACTATCAAATGTCGATTTAGTAATTCGGAAAAAAATAATCGAATAATAATCGACAATCGAATGATAATCTATACTCAGCCCTTCGACTGAATTGCCGCGACAGGACAGGCAGCGAACGAATGATTAATCGACGCGACGAATGACGATTCATTCGTTAGTAGTTAGTAATACGGCCTGCGCACCGCGTGCCCCGGTATTGCTGGCCGCATTATCGAATGATAATCGAATGACTGCGGTTGCTTATCGAATACATTCGATTACAGGGACTATTCGAATAATTCGATTAATTTAGTAATAATCGCCCATCGCTAGTTCACCAACTCAATGTTTAACTTTGAATCAGTCGATTTAGCATTATTTGACATATTTTGCATGGAAATTCTGTCGAATTAACCGTCAATCGATGTTTACCAGCTGTTTAAAAATTGGTGAACCCGGGTCAGTATTATATTATAAATATGATCAATGGGCGTGACCGAGCTACTAATGATTTATTGAGTAAATTTACTGTTAATGCCTTGTTTCCATAACTTAATTTTTTAAAAGGACAGTGGTTTACGACTCATGTGTAGGTTTACTAATTATGGTTAGATATTTTTTCTATTTTGTAAAAAATTACAAAGTTTTTATCAAGATCCCAAATACATTAACAACCTTTTAGGCTTTTTTAAATAAAATTATTAAATGAAAACCTAAATTTATTGACGTTTATTTGCAGTTAGTCAACTGTTTAATATTAATTGCGTACTACCCTAAGACGCAACCCCCACTAAAAGTTAAAAAACTGAGGCATTTATACAAGGGCCAAAAAACTAATATCTACTATCTAGTTAGTACCACTGGGTTTTTCAAGATAGAAAATCCCAACACTCTCGGCCCAACCCGGGATTCGAACCCGGGACCTTGTGGATAGTACCCAGCGTGCTGACCACTAGACCAACGAGGCAGTCAACTCCGAAACGAGACAGAAAACTCAGACACAGCTCCGGAGTCAGGAAGTTGGTGGTGTTAACACCCCCGTGCCTCGGAAAGCACGTTAAGCCGTTGGTCCTGCGCCTGATCTCTCTACGGTCATGTCGGATTGCCGTCTCACCGAATTATGAGAGTGAAGGAATAGAGAGTGCACCTGTGTATTGCGCACACACTTGTGCACTACTTATAATATGTCCCGCGCAGTTGGCTTATCTCATCGAGATAGGCCGCCGTAGTCGAAATTTGGCTGGGAGTACATTATTATTGACCACTGGGGAATAATGAGCTACTTTACATAATAGGTATCAAGTTCTTCCGTTTTTAATAAAAGTCTACAAATATATTTTCTTCTTTTCGCGTTAATCTAACATATTTTTATAATAAATTTAGTTACGACTTTTTCATTTTAATTAAAATGCCGAAAGAAGATTTATTATAATTTGATTGATTTATTAAAAGTTTTATGTTATTTTTTAATTGCCATGAACCTTATTTTCATAGTATTTAAGATTGCAATTCGTGAATCACACCTTTTTTCATACAGTTTCAATGTGTGACCAATTCATTATTTTTGTTTAGTTACATTAAAGTTACGTCTGCCACGCTTCACGGCTTATCGCCGGGATGATTAAGTGATTTTAAAACGTGTATTATTTTGATCAAGTATTTATATAAGTCAGCCTATTAGATCCCACTGCTGGGAAAAGGCCTCACCTCAACTATGAGGAGGAACGAGCCATACTTCACCACGCGGGCTCAGTGCGGATTGGTGGAGGGGTGTATGTAAGGCAAGTGACAAACCTTACTGTCAGAAGTTATCAAGCCGCCCTAGGGCCTCTGACTAGGCTTAACGACTAATACCACAGATATTAGCCGGGACCAACTGCTTAACGTGCCTTCCGAAGCACGGAGATGCTTGTCATGGACGTCACTTAAATGGTCGAAATGGTCACCCATCCAATCACGACCGCGCCGTGGGTTGCTTAACTTTTGGTATCACTACCAAAGCGCTGCCGCCACTGCGCCACAAGCACCTCATCAAGTATTTAAACAAAACAAATCCCACAAACGTTTTACCTGTTATTCCAAAAATTTTGTACCGGGTTTAAGACAGGACTAAGCTATTAGATAGCCAATTAGAAAAGCGCTTCTCTATCAGGTTATGTCACGAATGTGTCATTCATTCCTCTGTTGTCGGCTAATATTTAGACCTATTTTAAACCTCGTCAAATTTTTTGTAATAACAACGTTAAGGTTTTATATTTTCATGTAAATTCTCAAACAAATTATTTTTGACCAAAAATGGTATCTCTGTTTGGCAGCCTTTTTGATTAAGTATAGCTTACTACCTATGCCCGTTGTCAGGAATCGCCCGATTATTCGGGCAGTGAGTTTTTTTTTATCTCCTTCGGGTGCATTAAAGATGTCCTAGATGGATATACCTACTTCTTTTGCTGATAAGCGGTCCGCATGGGCAGACTCTGCCCGGCAGAGTATGTGCATAGCCGATTCTTCTGCTAGTGGCAGAATCGGCAGATCAACTTCATGTTGCCATGTGTTTGTTGAGTTTGCAGTGACCGGTCATTATTTTTTTTATTTATATTTTACTAGTGGTTCCCCGCGACTTCGCCCGCAAGAGTTGGATTTTCCATATAAACTTTCATCTCCCATTTCACCCCCTTAATGTTTTTATTGTTAAATGTATCCTATATCCTTTCCAGGATCTTAAATTATCTCTATACCAAATTTTATTTCAATCGGTTCAGTGGTTAAAGCATCAGGAGGTAACAGACAGTCAGACACACTTTCGCATTTATAATATTAGTATGGATTATATTATTTTTTACGGTCAATACCTTAGTCACTGCACATGTCTTGCATCTTTCGAGCTTAGATACTTTATTGCTCTACCTTTTTACGAGCGCTTTAGAGTGTTCTTGTCCTGGCGCAGACTTCGACGACTTAATAGCCTCAAGTTTACAAAGGGTGGTAATAATAATCATGTCCTCCTAGCCGAATTTCGACCGCGGCAGCCTATCTCAACAGAGATTAGCCAACTGCGCGGGACATATTATAGTGCACAAGTCTGTGCGAAATACACAGGTGCACTCTCTGTTCCTTCACTCTCATAATTCGGTGAGACGGCAGTCCGACATGACCGTAGAGAGATCAGGCGGAGAAAGGGTGGTAGTAAACATACCTTTAATAAAGGTCGACAAAAGGTAATCAAATTATAAAACGATAGGTTCCAGTAACTGTGTATATTGAACCATAACTTCAATTATGTACAATTTCACATCAAATATAAATGCTTTCGATATTATACAGGTAGGCAAATAAAACTCTATTTTTTAAAGTACCTACCTAGGTCATTTTAATTTTGTTTTTTAACGTAATATGCCTTTGGAGAAAATGTGGACTTGTATTCGAAGGGAAGCAAACTATCGTACGAGAATTATCGTTTTATGAATTATAAATTACTAATATTATAAAAAGGAAGGATTTGATTGTTTTTTTGTATTGAATTGGCTTAGAAACTACTGGACCGATTCAAATGAAATTTGGTACAGAGATAGTTTGAGACACAATAAAGGACTAAAGCTACTTTTTGTCGCGATATAATATCTGTGGGTATCCCACAGTGTAAGACGTAACTAATAGTGCGCTGTGTTTAAAAATAAAATGAGTGATAAATATTGACCAAATCCCCACGTAACTGGCACCATATTATTCTGTTATCATCGAACTATTGAAATTGCGTTTTCAAGTGCAAAAACCATTAAAACTGTGAGTGATAAACTATAAAAATACTTGGATGTCGGACATATATTTTGTACCAGTGACGGTGATTTTGAAAAACTTCCAGTGAATGCACACTGATTCATCAACAAACAGTCCGCTTAACAGTGTACCTCTCTCGAATTACCTAACACAATAAAGCTTTTCGCATCGAAGTGTAATGTTTCGGTGGCGCATTCGGTATACGCGCGGACTCGTGTAACCTTCGCCCGGTGATGCGAGTTCAAATTTCTACATGTACCACAAGATAAAATCTGTTTTTCTTTTAGTTTTCTAAATACATTTTAATAATATAACAAAATGACAAAGCGATGTAGTCTTTGTAACACCGACATAAAAAAGGATCGAGTAAAGTGTCCAAAATGCAAGACGGATTACCACCAAAAATGTGTGAACTACAAAAGCAGCAAACCATTGCCATCGTCCAAAATTGCCGCAGGTTGGCTATGTCCCGAGTGTACAGCTAAAAATCGCCATGGTGGTGATAACACAAGCACCCCCGTACGCTTACAAGTTGACAACAATGACAAGTCAAATGAATCTGTAGAAGGCAGCAGCGACGACGAGGAGAATAACGCGATTTCATCGAAAGCACACAGCGACTTTTTAAGTCCAGAGTTAATCTTGCTCGGTAGATCTGAAATTAGAACAGCTTTAAAGGAAGTCATGCCCGCGATCTTACACACACCTTAAAACTGAGCTATCTCCAATAAACACTCAACTTCAACAGCTGCAGAGCTCTGTCAGCTTTCTGAGTGAACAGTATGAAGAGTTTCGCTCTAAGCTCAATAAAGTTATTTCTGATTGCCTTCACCTTGACAACTGCCAACAAACAACCACTGCCGCAATTGAAACATTAAATGAGAAAATAAACTCTTTCGAGCAACAATTACGAGAATGTAACGTCGAAATCAATAACGTTCATGAAGTCAGAGGTAAGAATCTGTATGCTACAGTTACAGCAATTGCAGAATCGGTGTCGTTCAAACTAAAAGATCAGGATCTGCTCAACTGCACAAGAGTCGCAAAACTTAACAAGGATAGTAAACTACCTAAAACAATAGTAGTCAAACTTCGCAGCCCCAAATGTTGAAACGCATTGATCTCAGCTGTAACGCGGCACAATAAAGCTAATCCCAAGAACAAATTGAACTCAGCCATGATTGGAAGAGAGGGCGCCAGCGTGCCAATCTACGTATCAGAACACCTGTCGCCTAATAACAAGAAGCTTCACGCCGCCGCACGCATCAAAGCAAGAGAACTGCAGTACAAGTTTGTCTGGATCTATAACGGCCATATTTATGTGCGAAAGGATGAACAATCTAGATATTTTGTCATAAAATCAATGGACTAAATTTAATTAAGTAACCATATAATATTTACTTTTTTTGTTTGTTTTTAATATGTAGCGCAATGCCTTCTATTCATGGGGATGGTATGTATTTGATTATACTATCTATATGGGTTTAAAAGTTTTTTACCAAAATATGAGAGTAACGAAATCTAAAACGCATATAATTCTAAATAATGTCCTCAATAATGATTATGATATACTTTGCCTATCTGAGACGTGGTTGGACGACACAGTGTTTTCCTCAGAATTATTCGACGAAAGATACATTGTTATTCGACGTGATCGCGATTTAGTGTTTACACATCGTTATAATAAAGATCACGGTGGTGGAGTATTGATAGCTATATCTAAGAGTCTTGACTTTGAATTGCGTCCTACCTGCCATCTCTTGAAGACCTTTGGGTACGTATAAAACTCAAAAATGTGTATATTAATCTATGTATTGTGTATATTCCATCTTATATCTCTGACGAAGTATTAACGTATTTCTTGGAAGGTTGTGAACGTATAATAATGTCATCACGAGATAATACCAAAACCCTAATAATAGGGGACTTCAACTTCCCTACTTTACACTGGAGTAAGACGAAACTGCCAATTCCTGACAGTCATAGATCCCAGGTACTTCTTGATTTTATCACTACATCAGGGTTACATCAACTCAACTATATTGAAAATATTCTTGGAAGAACGCTTGATTTCTCTCACTAATTTCCAACCATGCTTTGAAGTGCATCATGCTTAACCCCTTAGTAAGGCGGATGAAGTGCAACCCCCTTTGGATTTTTTTGCTGACATTGGTAGTAAAAATCTGATCGCGAATGTAGAGGCTTTGAGATATAACTTCCGCAAAACCGATTATGAAAAATGTAAGACTCACCTGGGCAGTGTTAACTGGTTCGAGTTTGAAATGCTTTTTTGTAACGACTTTTTACATACATTATACGAAACCCTATGGAGCTGTATAGGTAAATTTACACCAGTTCGTAAATGCAGAGGGTCTCGGTATCCTACGTGGTTCACGAAGCCTCTGATCAGACTGCTTGCGGACAAAAACAAATACCATCGCCGGTACAAAACCTATCGGAACCCCCGTGATTATGACATATATTCCTTGCTGAGAGCGCGGTGCAAGATGGTGATGAATAGCTGTTTTAAGGACTATATTAACTCAATTAAAAGGGATCTTTCCACAAATATAAAAGCCTTTTGGAGACATACCAAAAGCAAGAATATAACTAATGATATTCCAAAAACAGTGTACTATAATAGCAGGGTCTCCGATTCAGGCTCCAGTGCAGCTAACTTGTTTGCTGAATATTTTTCTTCCGTATACGACAATTCAGATGTCGTGGATCACAACCCTGTTTTTTCTTCGTCAAACTACACAATGAAAGCGGTTTTATATAATGAGGATGAAGTGCTCCATCAACTTAAAAATCTTATTATTACAAAAGGCCCCGGTCCGGACAGTATTCCTCCGATTTTTGTTCATCTTTGCGCTAACGTCCTGTATAGACCTCTCACCATGGTTTTCAACAAATCGCTACAAGAAGGTATTTTCCCAGACTTGTGGAGGATAGTCAAAATTACGCCTATACATAAATCGGGAGGTAAAAGCGATGTCACAAATTACAGACCGATTAGCGTCTTGAACTGTTTTGCAAAAATATTCGAAAGCTTGATGTATTCGCAACTCTACAGTCACTTTAACCACATGCTTAGTCCACAACAACATGGTTTTGTGACGGGCCGGTCAACTAACTCCAATCTACTTATCTACAGTAACTATTTGTGTAAGGCATTTAATGACAAAATACAAATTGATTCCATTTATACTGATTTTGCTAAAGCGTTCGATCGTGTAAATCATCACATCCTTCTCTTAAAATTACAACACCTAGGTATACACGGTGACCTACATCGTTGGTTCAAATCGTACTTGATGAATAGATCTCAGTTGGTCTCATTGTGTGGTTATGATTCCTTTCCTGTAACACCAACTTCTGGAGTACCACAGAGGTCAAATCTTGGCCCTCTCCTGTTTCTTGTTTTCATTAATGACCTCCTTCAATACTTGACATGTGAAACACTAGCTTACGCTGATGACATAAAAATATATTTACAAGAGTTAGAGCCGTTGAGGATTGTCTGGAGTTACAGAGAAACCTTGATTTAATAAACAAGTGGTGTCTGACTAATGATATGGCCCTAAACGTAAAGAAATGTCAGTACATAATATTTACGAAAAACAAAAACATTTTAGAGTATCAGTATAACATTCAAGGAAATAAGCTCGAACGTGTTAGCCCTGTCAGGGACCTTGGAGTCATTTATGATTCAACACTTTCTTTTCAATATCACGTAGAGACCATTGTGAATAGAGCCAATAAAATCTTAGGTTTTATAAGACGGGTCACAAAACCATTAAAGAAATATGAATCACAGCTAACACTTTACGCTACTCTTGTCAGACCGATCTTGGAGTATTGCTCATCAATTTGGTCGCCTTTTTACTCGATTCATATAGATAAGGTAGAATCAGTGCAGATAAAGTTCCTGAGGTTCTTGTCAACCAAACAGGGATTGAGGAGGACACTCACCTACGAAGAAAGGCTGGCACGTTTCGGTTTATCGACTCTTAAACGCAGAAGGACGGTCAGCGATTTTGTATCACTTTACAAAATAGCCAACGGTCAGATGGGTAGTGAACTCCTAAGCTTCCTATGTTTTAGGACTAATAAGTCAAGAACACGAAACCCAAAGCTTTTTGATATTCCAACCACCAATAATAATGTTACTCATAATAACCCTCTATATAGAATGTGCCGCGAATTTAATATCTTGTCGTCCGACCTCGATCTTTTCAATCAGAGTTCTTATGCGTTCAAAAATATTTTTAATAAGTTATAAATACTGTTTTTCTTTTTCTTTCAAATCATAGCCATAGTCTTTCTTGTAGATTGAATGTATATTTGTAATGTTGTGCATAGTTTTTTTAGGTCATTCAACCCGCAATGTTTTTATTTAGAAACGTTACCACATAAGTGTATTTTAAAAATTGAGAGTGGAAGTTTGTATGGAGAATCCAACTTTTGACGCGGGCGAAGTCGCGGGGAACTGTTATCCATTCTAATATTATAAATGCGAAAGTGTGTCTGTCTGTATGTTACCTCTTGACGCTTAAACCACTGAACCGATTGAGATGAAATTTAGTATGGTGACAGTTCGAGAGCCTGGAAAGGACATAGGATACATTTTGTCACGATATAAACCAATCAAGAGGGTGAAATGGGGGATGAAAGTTTATATGGAAAATCCAAACTCTTGCGGGCGAAGTCTCTGGGAACTGCTATAAATTATAAATGATAATTATATGAGTTTATGTAACTTGAAAAATAAATGATTTGATTCAACAGTTCATTGGATTTTACCTTCACCTATGTCCGGTAATGATATTGCTAAGTTATCTCGAGTTTAGTAAACAACTAGCGACCCGTCCCGGCTCCGCACGGGTGCAGTAAATAAAAATTAATTACATATGCCACTCAGGAATAATGTAGCTTTCTAGAGATGGAAGATTTTTGAAATCGGTTTAGTTGTTCCAGAGATTCCTTCTTATAAACATAGGAACTCATAAACTTACAAACTCGCAGACTCACTTTTATATACTACTATGTAATATATGTGATGCTAGTGGTTCCCCGCGACTTAGCCCACAGGAGTTGGATTTTCCATATAAACTTTCATCCCCATTCCACCCCCTTAATGTTTTTTATATCACGACAAAATGTAGCCTATGTCCTTCCCCCCTGAAAACCAAATTTCATCTCAATCGGTTCAGTGGTTTAGGCGTCAAGAGGTAACAGACAGGCAGACAGACAGATACACTTTCGCATTTATAATATTAGTATGGATTACAAGCAGGTAAATTATATCGAGTACGTTAGTTTCATTGGTAACCATAATTTTAAGAGTAATGCTCTTGTCAGTCAAGGAATCGCAATGATAATAAAATTAATAATAACTTAAAATATCTCAGTAGGTATACGATATGTTTATTTACCCTTATCATGGACAAAATGGCCATACTAATGCTCGTTAAGAATAATAAATATAGTTAAATAATAATGTACATACTTATCTGAATTTGATATAAAGAGCAAGATTATTTCTATCTGACACTGTCCTTTGGGTTGAGGACAAATAATACACTACAGAATGAATAATAGTAAAAGTAGGTATATTTTGCACCACAAATCGTGTACACCACAAATGAACAGTCAAAACGATTCAAACGACGTTGTTCTTAGATTTTTATGGAAATCAAAGATAATGCATCTAAAGAGGTAGCTATCTACCTCTTAAAATGCACTATCATTGATTTTTTTTAGTTTTAAAGTCGGCCAAAACATCACGTTTGTGGGACCCTTACCCTTAAATATATTTTTTTGTATTTTTAATTATTTGTAAAGTAAATATAAAATTTATTATTCTGAGAATATTTCAAGCGTTGATTGCATTTAATAATATCGAGCCAAAAAATTACGCTTCTTGTAAATACTATTTTTTTCTTTATATGAAAAAAAAAATCTTTTAAAATTCTAACTGTCTAGCTACACAGACACTGACAGACAGACAGTGGACACTTAAGACTCTGTGGCCTGTTTTAACCTTTTGGGCACGGAACCCTAAAAACAGCTGTACTGCAACAACACACATTTACAATAGACAACTAAAACTTATTAAAACACCATTGTTTTGCTGCAAGTAAAAAATAAACCTAGTAAGTATTTATTTGATAGTGTGTGTAGTATACCCACACATGCACATTTTCCTTTTTCTCGGGTAATTGAACCAAAATTAACTGTTTCCGCTAAAAAATAATAGATAGTGTTATTGTTGTTTTAGTCATTAAAATAACTAGTTTTGCCATCTCGGTGAAGATCACATCCGCGAATGAATAATTACTCACTTTTACAAGATTCACAACCGTAATTGCCATTGCGTGAATGATATTGTATGGAAACTTATGCTTATACCTATGCTTAGACTTGTTTACTTGCTAAATATGACACATACAAATAAGGTACTCAAACATTTGCGATGCATCATTATAAGACCAATATAAGACGAATTTGGTAGACATTTTATTTGTTTTAAAGGGAGGAGTTTTTTTGCGGTGATGACATTGTCTTCTAATAAGTAACCAGAATCGTTTTTTTTTAATCATCATTATTTTGGCATAATCCCGGTTATGCACTCGCACGCGAGCGCTCAGGGTCTGCTTTGGACCATGATCCAGGATATAGCAGAGCAGATAATTACAGTGGAGCGACGGCCATCTGACCTCCGTGACCCTGTTTACAGGGTATAACCTGACCATTTTGGATCACGGTTACACATTCAGGCGACTGGATGTGCAATTTTTGAATACGAACTATCTTTCAATGACAGTTTACATAATTTATTTTACAGATATTTGCATCCATAAAGCGAGAGTGGCGGCCAGCTGGCCTAACTTGAAAGCTATCGCAAACACAATTGCTAATCCATACAAATGACAAAAATACATAATTTGTATAATTTGTATTTTTTCATTATTTTAAAGCTATAATTGCTTTCCTAATAATACTGACTATTGAAATTTAAAAGCAAACGAGTTAGCTGTAAACCTAACGACGCAAGCTCTTGCTTTGTGGGTGACCAGACTTTGAAGTACGATTAGATATGTATAAGTATCAAACTTATTACAAGTAGGTACTTAACATGATTATACGGACTTAGGGTATTCAATTAAAAATGTGATTCCCTAATGAATTTATAGTTCATTGGCTATTTGCAATTGTATAAATAGATGTTATTATGTAAGTAGTTCATTACTACCTTAGTAGAGCCTGTTAGTGGCGGAAAGGTAAAGAATTTACACAATAGTGTTAACTTCGTAACTAGTAAAATGTTTGTAGCTAATAGGTATTCTTATATTAGTATATGATGCCATAGACATAGCAGCATCTGGTTTGAGTCGACAAACTAGTTAAAAGTACATACTTGTTAGAAATAACAGTTACACGGTGACAAGAAACAGAATTTACGGTGCGGATAGCTATTTTAAATTCTAGGCGGTCGTAAATTATTCCAAGCTAGTCTTAAATTTATTGTCTAGATCTGTAATTGGGATAGCTTAAATATTAAAAACATCTTAAGTTAGCTTTCTAATTTTTAATAACAATTATTTTTTTTGCGAAATCTGTAAGTGATTAAGATTTTGTTTTAACTACTTGCCTGTTTCTTACTTTTTCCAACCTTTTTAAAAAAAGAAGGATGCTTCAAATTCGACTGTATTATTTTGTTTTTGTTTTCATAGTTTTTTTTCTGTGCATGGCTGAAAGTAACTCTATCTCCTAAAAAAGTAAACAAACTTCTTGGTCTTAAAAAATGTTATTGCAAACTATAGGCGATAATTTAATCAAGACTTTTGCGCGCGAACGAGCGTCAATTAAAAAAAAAACTACTTACCGTAAGTCCACCAAAAATGCAAGCAAACGACACTCAATACGATGTAACCCCTCATGTTGGCCACAACCACAGCATACGTCACTGAATGTAGTTAAATGTAAAACTAAATGTGGCAATTCACCGCACTGGTTTGTCCGAGCGACCGCCGAGTTCTGTTAGGGAACGACCTCTGCGCTCCATTAAATGATTCAAGTCTT
Organism: Pyrausta nigrata; assembly: GCA_949316185.1. Classification (NCBI taxonomy): domain Eukaryota; kingdom Metazoa; phylum Arthropoda; class Insecta; order Lepidoptera; family Crambidae; genus Pyrausta; species Pyrausta nigrata. The sequence continues at coordinate 5,827,330 of OX438937.1, forward strand.
ATCAGGGTATGGTTGAAGACTAATGAGGTATAGCTATAGCGCTACGCTAAGAAAATACTTATCGGCAGTAAATAAAAGGATTGTGTTTTCATTTACGCGGGATTATTTTTAAATTACATATTTATATTACTTCTTGCAACTTTTGATATTAACTGAAACCAACGTTGTCTGTATTCTATTAATAGAAAAAGTTAATGTAAAATGTTTAAGAAATTTTCCGACATACTTTACTGAAGAACTGTTTTTTTTTTAATTTAATTATTTATAATTTATAGTTTTCATTTTGAGTATACAATATTGGACAAGAACACTTACATTGCTCTGTCCCAAGTAAGTAGCTAAAAGCACTTGTGGTATGGAAATCAACTATTGACTCGACTGCGGATCGAACCCGGGACTTCAGCCAGAGATAGCGACAACCTTAAAACCGGTGTGCGAGCCACTCGGCCATGGAGGTCGGAGGCTTATTAGATTTTTTTACATACGGTATCTTATATGGTTGACTATATGTATACTATAGCATTTAAATGCTCTCAATAACGATAGTATTTCAATGTGAATGACTGAGATGTCTGCCGAAGAACTGCGTGTCGCACAAAGGGCAATGGAAAGAAAGAATGATGCTATGATGGACCCTCATGACCCGAAAAAGGAAAACTGCAGTCTAAGAATGACGTAGTAATGGATATAGAGCGAAGAACATTCTCCACTTGGAGATGAGCAGGACACATTGCTAGAATGAGCCAATAGTCACTGGGTCAAGAGAATCCTTGAATGGCACCCTCGCGCTATCACCTGAGGTAGAGGACGTCCACCAAAGTAATAATAATAATCCTCCTAGCCGAATTTCGACTACGGCGGCCTATCTCAATAGAGATTAGCCAACTGCGCGGGACATATTATAGTGCACAAGTGTGTACGCAGTACACAGGTGCACTCTCTGTTCCTTCACTCTCATAATTCGGTGAGACGGCAGTCCGACATGACCGTAGAGAGATCAGGCGCAGGACCAACGGCTTAACGTGCTTTCCGAGGCACGGGGGTGTTAACACCACCAACTTCCTGACTCCAGAGCTGTGTCTGAGTAATTTCAAGACAGAAAAACCCAAACACTCTCGGCCCGACCCGGGGTTCGAACCCGGGACCTCGTTGATAGTTCCCAGCGTGCTGACCACTAGACCAACGAGGCAGTCCACCAAAGAGGTGGTAGACGACATCAGGCAGCAGGCTGGTGTGAACTGGATGAAAGTGACAGACAGGAGTGGATAATTACAGAGAAGGCCTATGTCCGAAGACACATGCACAAAAGGCTGTGATGGATTGAGCTTGAGAATTTTATAAAGAAAGGGTTGAATAACAGTCTCTTATTTAAGTATTTTACTTACTTTGCTAATGGATGAGGAAAGGTAAATAGTGTTGTGTTAATGTATTTATTATTCACCTGTTTAAGACGTGTCGGACTATAGTATTTATTAGATTATACATGAAGGCTTAAATATGCCGATGGAACATCTTACTTGTTCTCAGTCGTGCCTGCCTCATTAGCTATCAGCTTGGAGATCTCACCGTGTCTAACACGTTCCTGTGCATATGACGTCACTTAATGTAGGTAAGAAGAAACAAAATGGTGTAAATAAATTTTGGTTTACCATGATTACTTGGAAATTCTTAATTTGAACATTTGTTTCTAGGTATTATCCAAATAGTACAGTCGAATTTATTAATTTATGAGCATTTCCAAGACTTCAAATATTGTTGATACCTACATTTTGACGACCGTCTCGGTGTAGTGGTTCGCGCCCCGGACTTCTAACATCGCCTATTGCGGGTTTGAATCCCGCAAGAAGCAAATGTTTCTGTGATGAGCAATAGCATTTGTGCCTGAGTCATGGATGTTTATAAATGTATATGAGTATGTCTATCCGTTATTCTAGTCACCATAACACATGCCCACGCTTAGTTTGGGGCTAGGTAATTTGTATTTGTTGAAACAATTTATTATTATTATGGAATGGTAGTTACATGGTCTTACAAAATCAATTGTATTCCTTCCATGGGATTATTTTGCTGCTCTAATAGGTACTACAACTTTTACTATAGGACCAAAATCGAAATCACAAAAAAAAAATATCTGCTTATCACTACTTCAGGGGTTTTGTAGGTATTTTGATATTAAGCCTATTATAGAATTTGTGTCATTTGATGAGTACAAGCATTTTTTACAAATTTGGTATGCAGGTCGATGTTATGACGTAGGCATCCGTTAAGAAATGATTTTTATCAATTCTGCCCCCAAGGAGATAAAATAGGGATGAAAGTTTGTATGAAACTTTGTCAATTTTAAACCGATCGGGCTGAGACTTTGCATGCATAAAGCTACTATGACGTAGGCATCCCCTAAGAAAGGATTTTGATAAATTACTTCCCTAAGGGGATAAAATAGGGGATGAAAGTTTGTCCTCCTCATTTGATTTCACTCATATTAATCCTTTAATGATAGTAAAAACTTTCAAGGAAATTAAAAAAAAAACTGAGGATATATGGGGAATATCAACTGACACAATAAAACCCATTATACCTCTCGTAGCATCTCACTTAGCACATATATTCAACGAATGTATTGATCAAGGTCAATTTCCTACTTTAATGAAATATAGTTAGATTATACCTTTTTTTTTTTTTTTGTTTCAGCTACTGATTACTGAAACTGCAGTGCTAATGGGTTACACTGCAGTAACAGACGGTGAGTGGGTTTAGAAAATATTTTGGTTTCTTATTTGTTGAAGTTTTTTAATTCATTTATTATATAATTTATTAAATTGTGAAAAGTATTTAAAGTCGTCTCTTTCGTGACGACTTCCAAGAGGTTGTAAGGGTTTATGTTAAAAAAGTTTGATGAAATTAGGTGGTCGTTTCGCCTGGCAGCGAAACGAGGACAGTTTTGAATAAGGTGTTCGAAGGATTGTACTGACATGTCATCGCAGGGACATGTGTCCACTGCGGAGATTTTAAAGCGGTGCAGGTACTGTCTATTGTATCCGTGACCAGTTAAGAACTGTGTCACAGCGAATGTGGGTGTTACAACTTTTATGTAATTTTGAATTTCCGGGAACGTTGGGAGTAGCATTTTGGTGTATAAGCATTTGGTAGGTTCCATATACAGGTTTTGGCAGGCTTCCAGGCATTTTTTCTTGTTGTATTGTTTTATGTGGCTAATGGGGATGCAGTTATAGTCAGGGGCTTTATGAAGATTGGCGGCAGATTTGGCAGCCTCGTCAGCCGCTTCATTTCCATCGAGCCCGACGTGAGCTTTGACCCACGCAAAGTCGACGACAATGCCTGTTCTTCGGGCTTGAATGAGTGATTTTTGTATGTCTACTGCGAATCTAATGATTGGGAATCAGATAATATGACCGCTTTTTGGATTCTTTTGCAAGTTATATACTCGCATGCCTCTCGAATTGCAAGCATTTCGGCCTGAAAGACCGAGCCTGAAAGACCGAACCTGTAGTTTCAGCTTCTTGACTGCCGCTCGGACCCCATCCGGCCTGAATACCACAAAGGCTGCGCCAACCCTGTCGTCATGCCTACTGTCATCAGTGTATATTCGCCAGGTGTTATTTGTTTCCAACCGAGAAAGATCTTCAGCAGAGGCTATTTCAGTGAAGTCGATGCCACCTCTCTCGAATGGGTGCAGAAGTTCAGAGCGTTTCTATTAGAACATCACTAGGCAAGAAGGAAGACCTTCCCGTAAGTTTCATCATTTCTATGTCTGCAACGGAACGGACTTAATCGGGTAGTGGAATTAGTTGTGCAAGCGTGATGGAAGCAACCGTACTAACAGTACGGAAACCTTGGATGATTTTTATGGCGAATAACCGTTGAAGCGAGAGTAATTTGCCCTGAATATATTTATTTTCGAGAACCGGTGCCCAAATTCCAGCACCGTAGCAGACTATAGGTTCAATTACGTGTTCATAGATGGTGCGAACGTTTTCAGCTCTTACGCCCCAAGTAGGGCGAATAAACATAGTCAGTTTATTATAAAGTGATTTCACTTTTTCGATTACGTAATCAACGTGTTTGACAAATCTTAGTTTGTTGTCGATAATGATACCCAAGTACTTAATGCTATTGATAAACTGTAAACGTTGGCTGTTCATTCTAATTTTGCACTTATGTGCACGATGAGTGAAGGCTATTATTTGTGTTTTATTTGGACCAAACTCTAGCTTTACTCCTGATCCCCAGACGGAGATACGATCCAGTACTTCGTTGACATTTGTCTCGAGTGTGGCTACGTTATTAGAGTGAGCTATCAGCAGCACATCGTCTGCATATGCCTGAAGGTGGCAGCCTTCGGGCATAGGCTTCAGTAACAGTTGATCTAAAATTAAATTCCAAAGTGTAGGACCTATAACTGATCCCTGAACACAGCCGAGGGACATGAATTTCGTAACTTTTCGATCTGCAAACTGAATTAAAATCTCGCGGTCTTCGACATAATTAAGGAGGAGTTTGTACAGGTTACTTGGGCAATCGGTATCTCGTAGCCGTTGAAAAATAGCCGGCCACCACGCGCGGTCAAATGCTGCCTTAATATCCAAGGAAACTCCGATGACTTGTTCCTTTTTCATTTTTGCGGTTTTTATGGTATTCAGTGCTTTGTTAATAGCCGTCACTGTGGATTTTTGTGTTCTGAAGCCATACTGATTTCGGCAGAGATTGTTGGTGGTCTCTAAATAGTGAGTAAGACGATTAGTAATCAGTCGCTCCAGTAATTTGCCGAAGACGTTCAACAGCCCGATCGGGCGATAGCTGGACAGGTTGGAGTAATCAGCTTTGCCGGGCTTCGGAGTTATCTTCGCGGTAGCGATTTTCCAAAGCTTTGGGAAATATTTAAGTCTTAGGCAGGCATTCATAAGTCCACAGATCTCATCAGGAAACCATTGTGCCACCTTGAGGCATATATCCGCGGTAAGATTGTCAAGGCCAGGAGCCCTCTTATGATTCATTCCCTTCAGCCCTTCCAGTATTTCATTGATCGTGAATGATGGTTCATCTGGTGTATTATTCGGAAGACTCATGTTGGTTGGAGTACGAGTTTTTGCGGGGCTAGTGTCTGGCGTGTCGTCAGGATAGAACTGATGGAGGAGCGCCCAGGCCGTGTCCGCTGAGTCAGTAGTGTGAGAGCCATCTTCGAGCCGCAGAGTGGCAGGTGGTTGTACCATAGGACGAGTTTTGATTAGTCTGTTCGTAACAGACCACACGTCCTCTTTTTGCTGTCTGTTGCAAAACTCCCGAAAATGTTTTGATGAGGCTGCACAGAAGGCATCAGAGTATTGACGTCTTACTCTATCACGCTCAGCAATGATATTATCGAGAGGTAAGTTGCGGCGTACTGCTTTACTGAGTTTATGATGTATTTTGATTACAGAGCGCTTTAAAATGGCGAGTTCTTCATTCCACCACGGTGCATGCCGTGGTGGTCCTGTTGCCTTTTGTAAATGTCTGTCGCAAGCCCCCTGAATAGCTTTGGTAAAGGTATTTGTATATTCATTAATAAGGTCACAAGTAAGTTCGTTAAAGTCGGTGTCGTTAGGTATATTATTTCGGATTTCGGCAATAAAAGATTCCTGGATATCATCCCATTTAGTATGTGTAGTATTGTATTTGAAGGTGTTTAGCTTCTGGTTTCGTGTAAGCTTGGCAGTTCCTATAAGCAGGCTAAACGTGATGGTGTTGTGATCCGAAGACGGGCAAAGTATTGGAGATGTAGGGTTCATTAACGAAGGCTATGTCAATGCTATTGTTAATAAGATGTATTTTGAGTTCATGCAGGGCGTTCCTGCCACGACCCAGGTTAACTTGAGTGCAATTAAGGTTTATTATAGGAGAATTATCAGTTGTTACGTTGATGCTTCTATTAGCCATAATCTGTTCGGGATCTGATTTTGTCGATCATTAGGGAAACTCGAGGACATTTGTTTGATGTTGCACTATGGTTGGTTTTGGTTTTGCTGTTGGTGGCTTTGGCATGTTGAGTGCAGTTATGACACTGGCTTTTGGACGAATCTTTTTTGTGTGGGCAGGATTGGTAGTCCTGACCGGGGGCAGCACAGTGGGAGCATACACTGGTGTCTTGAGTGCAGCGTGTTTTAGTATGCCCAAACTGCAAGCATTTAAAGCATTGCAGAAGGGCAACGTAGTCCTCGGCGTGGACGCGAGAGTGATCGAGGTTAAGTTTGACAGTGGTAGTGATAGCCTGCCAGACCTTTGGCACAGTGATTAAAACCACGTTGTACAGCGCTTTGCTACGGTTGGCTCGTTTAAACTTGAAGGCCAGGTCCTCCTTGTCTGTGACAGTATTTTTGAGGTTAAAATTTGTGTCTCTGAAAGACACTGAGCTCCTCCAGGTTTTCAGAGTTTCGGCCGGGCTAAGGACCGGTTTTTTGGTGGCAATAATGGCTGAGCGAGTTTGGGGTGTCGTTTTGGTATTTTCTTTGGCTTTCGCAGATTTTGTCGCCCTAACGATTTCAGAAAACGACTGTTATGGAGGTGCATGCACCGGCTTAGGGATTTTGGCAACCTCTTGTCTGACTGATATGCGGACGGCTTCGACAATGGCGGATTGATCGTTTGAAGGGGAGGGGACAGTTTCTGGACTTGAGGTAAGCAATTTCTCAATTCGTTTGGTGCTGTTTAGTACTGTCTCTTTGATTGTTTTCTTTAGGTTGAAGCTTTCCTTCATGGCCCCTTTGATAGTGGTTAGAAGCATAAGAATTTCTGTTAGAGTGGGGTTGTCCAAGGGATCAATAGAGGGTACTTCTCTGAGTACAGATGGGGTGGGGGTCCCGTAGATAGGAGATTGTATATTAAAATCGTCCTCTGATGGACAAAAGTTTGGTGGAGCTGCCTCGCAGCTGGGGTTGGTCGTGAATTTGAATTTGAAATGTGCCATGACTAAAAAAGAGTTTAGTTCACCTTCTGCGCTCTCCACCCTCCACGGAACCCGCAAATGGGGAGTCTATTGACAGACCCAGAGATACGCAGATGGTATAGCGCCGAGAGAAGAAAGAAGAAGAAGGAAAGACATAAGACAGAAGAAAAGAAAAAGCGATGGAGCAACAGGACGCGACGGTTTAGGGCAAGCGCAGTGAGCACACCGACCGGAATACACTCGCTGGCGAGCCCGCCGCTTGCCTGCCTCCCCACCCCCGACACTCGCCTGGTAACCGGTCTACCGGCCACCTCAGCCGATTGATCAGAGCTGGCTAGTCTCCAACCTCCCGTTTTTGCCGAATTTGAGGCCAAAGTCGCGTGTTACCCGAGACGGAGACGCGCATTAAATGCGGCGAACTAACCTTCTCCGCTCAGGCTCAACTCCCAGGACCCTCTTCTCTGGCATTACGGGTCTCCACGCACGGCACAAACACGTGGGTGGCCTTATCCAGGAGTTGCGGGTAAGACCACAAACCCCTTCCTTCCTCGTCTGAAGTAGATATCCCGCTACTTCTTCGGTCGCCAGAGCCTCGTCAGTAGCAGCAGGGTGCACCACGTGCAGGTGAGGTTGGCATTTGAGGGATCAGGATGGATAGTGTCCCCCCTTACACCCCAATTATACCTTTATTTAAGTCAGGAGAAAAAAGTGACCCAAGCAACTTCAGGCCAATTTCCATTCAGCAGATTGTTATATTTCATTGATGAATCTGCTTAGAGTATAAGTACCCCTCCATGAACATTTTAAATTGAAGCCTTAGAAATTATTTATGAAATGAAATGAACTTGGCTGTAAACGTAGACGCTTTCATTATTTGAAAACCAAATTGGCTATCGAAGTTAAGTTTGGCGAAAAAATCCATAATACTTAAGAGTGCAATTACTAAAGGATACTGACAGAAGTAAGACGTCTATCTCATTATTTATGAGATCATCATCAGCAAGCAGGCCTACCACCTAACTTGAAAGCAATTGCGATAACAATCGCAATTCTAAAGCATTAATATGAATTTGAATTTGTTCAATAATTTGAAAGCCATTATTGTTTTCCTGACGTTATATTAAAGCTACACCTATTGCAATGACTATTGAAAGCAGATGAGTTATGCGATAATCCTGCGCAGCCGCAGGACGTGCACTGCTGAATATAAGCCTCCTCCATCGATCCCCAAAGTGACCTGTCGTAGGTACAGTAGCCTGCAGCACAGAATAAGTTAATACTTAGCAAGTTAATACTGCAGGAGTACTGATGTACCTACTCCTCCAGTATACCTATGTAGGTATGACCATACACGGATATGACCAAATTCAAAGTAAGAGTTTGAAGACTGTAATTCAGTCCCTTTGCGAATTTCAACAGCTTATCTTTTTCAGATTCAGATTTAGATTTTAAAACCCTACCTAATGTAGTTATGTGATGTTGTCTATTATAACTGAAATTAAAATTTATATTGTGTTACAGAATCTAGGGAATTTATATGGCAATGACACTTTTAAGATAACTTGCTTTTATGAAACTGTAGGGGCTTTCTTGAATGTATTACGCAAAATAAAATGGATTCTGCGTAATTGATAAAAACTTCTTTTTTTTTCTGCGTAATTGTCACGTTCAAGAAACCTAAAATTGTAATTTTAGAATGTTAGAGTGTCTCATGAGTTACGTGGTATTCTTTGCCAGTTTATCTAGCACAAATATATTTACAAGGATTGATTGAAATAAAAACATATAATTTAATTGTAGGTAATCTATTTTAGTTCTAACGAATATCTACGTATCTACATTAAATCACAGTTTTATATCCGGTTATAATTTTGTGTAAATAAGTAATGCCAATCATGCTAAATTTCTACAAAGGTAAGTTTCTATAAAGTCTACAATATCAACTTTATTCTTTATTCGGAACTCATTATTAAAAAAGTTGTGTTTTTTGAAGCTACTGACTAATTAATCATTTCCCTTGCATTTACGTTAGTAAGTTATTTATGACACATTGGGATTTTTTCTTCCCTTTATTATTCATTAGATTTTTCATTCTGCATTAATCTTGCAAATTATTGCAATAAATTAAATATCTACACTTTCAATAAGTAATGCAGGATGGAAAACCGCAATGGGCTCAATTCTAAAGGCTTTTTTAATAGTAGGTACTTATCATATCTTTTTTCCAGAAGAATGATAAGGATAGAATAACGTAAATATGGAGAGTGTCTTTGGATTGAGCCCATTGACGTGGAGGGTTACGTTCGCAACATTTTAGAATGCGGGTTGGATATCGTATTCTTTGACGACGCCGTCATCATTGACGATGCGGTGGCCGCCCTTGTTCTCGGTTTTCTGGCCGTTGTTGTTTTGTGAGGTTTTGAAGGAGTATTCTGCTTCAGCGTGCACGTGACCGCCGGGCGGAGGCCGGAGGCTGCGGACGCTGCCGACTGATTGGCTTGGCTGAAAAGAGAGAAAAATGACGGTTAAACACGTGTCAATTCAAAGTGATTCAATCAAGTATGAATTAAAATGCGTCTTCGACAAAAAGCGATTTGGGCGAAACGCGTGCTGGGCGATATGCATGCTAGACGAACGCGTGTTGTAGAGATGGTGAATATATCTAATATCAGTTAAAATTAACTAATTTAAAAAAAATACACTTTTATTCAATAAATATTATTAACCATATCGAATAAAAATATTTATTCGAGTCGTTGATAATTAAACGCAACTAAAAGTTTTATTCATATAGATAAATCTTACCGATTGATAAAATTACCTAATGAATATTTTTAACGTAAGTCCGCAAAGAATAAAAATATCGTATTCAATCTTTCCGATAAATGTATTAGTTTATAGAGTAAGTTAACTTAAGCTTTAGCCAAACAAATTAGAGCCTAAATTTGAATGCATTTTTTAGGACGCGAGTGGCGTCGCCAGGTCGCCCCCAGTGAGACGAGGTGTAATGCAATAAAATGTGCGAGTCAAACAAATAGAAACAGTTGCGTTAAAATTAAACTCTATTACGTTAGCTTAAGGAAGAATAATGTTACTCGGCGTATGGAACAGCTTTCTTTTCGATATATTTAATTGAGTCTGATATTTATGCGGATACAAATTTTCGACTTTAGGCTCTGACGCATGCAAAATAAGGCACATATTATTAAATTTACCGATAAACGTTGGATTCGCTTGCAATGTTTTGTTTACTTAATTTGTGTATTACACTAAGTATACTCGAAAGTATCCATTGTGTTTTATGCTAGACAGTCCTAAGCCTGTTAAAAATTGATTGATATGTAAAAGTATGAAGGGAAAGTTCATTGAATATAAAAAAAACGTGTAAGTAATTACTTTATTCAACTACGGTGAAAAATATCAAAAAATGTATCTGCATAAATATATTGACTAATATTTTCAACCATATTCAACTACAGTTAAAAATATCAAAATAATGTATCGTTATATTTTCAACCATTAAAAATATCGTTATTTTTATTCAACCATTAACTTTTAACGAATATTTTTTTTCAACCAATAACGCCACCGCTAGCGTGTTGGTCAGACTGCATGTTGGACGGAAGGAGACTGTAAATTCCATATGGACAAATCGCAGGTTGGATAGAGCTATTAAATCGTTTTTATCAAAGTTGATAAGACTGTCAAAGAGCGACTAGCGTATTTATATTATCTGAATTGATACTGAGCGCGAAACTTGCTGGTCAACATGTTTATATTATTTTATTTTTGTGTAATTTTATATTGTTTTGTGGGATACAATCATACAATATAAATATAGGATTTAAAAACTGAATGCACAATTTCATGAAATATTATTGAGTATTTCATATTCTATTGCGAACCTAGGACATTTACCGGGTCTGAAATCATTAGGTATGGTTATTGTTTGAGCAAATGAAGCTGTCACATTAATAATTGTTAATATACTCATATTAAAGAGGTAAATATTAAAAGTGAGTTTGTGTTAAAAAATAAATCTCTGGTAGAAAGCTACATACTTCGATTATTCGTGAATCGTGAGTGACATTGGCTATATTTTATTTTTCACCTGTGCGCAGGCCAGGTATTGCAACTTTAGTGCCTTCCATACGAATCTAATAAAACATGTACATGTCCTAGCTGTGTTTGTTGTGTAAAGATTGTTATTTTATTTTATTTTTATTTTACATCAATCCACAGCTCTTAAGATTTAGTACACAAGCAATAATTATTAATATTACCTACAGCCAAAAAAGGATGATCATTTTACAAATGGCTCATTTAAATTAATAACATCGAACGTTTGAAAGGAACAGATAGATACAATAAGACGTATAGTTCATACAAACAAACGCACTGATAAAATTCAAAAAACTAAACGTGCTCATACAAACACTTATTAACTACAACTACAGTTTCAAACAAACAAAAAAAAAGATAAATTTAGCAAGAGAAACATCCTCCGAAAAATTATTAAATAGCAAAACGCCAAAAGTGAAAAACATAATTATATTTTACTTTTTAAACCTTTTACATATAAAGATCAAGCCACCCACACACTGGCGCAATGCATGCACCCACAACAAACCATAATATACTTATATAGGTAGAAATGCAATTTATAAAAAATAGTCAATTTTTCTCAGTAGCACTGGGCCCGTAGACAAGTTGCAATCTATTTTTATGCGAAGTTTGCTAAAATGTACGAAACTGACATTAGCTATCGAAACATCACGTGACTTTAGCATAGGTACTTATAGGTTATTTTGTCATTTTGGTGGCGATAGCGAAGTTCGCTGTAGAAAGATTGTATCTTGTCTATGAGCCCTGACTTTATTAGACTTACCTCCCAGAGTGGCGCTTGAGATTGAAAATGTTGCTGGATTCTGTAAACGCAAAATTAAAATGTTAATTTCTCAAAAAAACTAACTTTGGTTCCATGTTGAACCAAGTGAAATACAAGTGAAAGTTTGAAGAAAGTTTTGTTACTTACATACTTATAGCTTTACCAAGTTATTAAAATGGCTACGTCTCGATTGATCACTTTTCTCTTTCGACACCCTGATAAGATAAAATACCTAAACAAAAGTAGAGTTTGTGCAAGTTTTAAATCTTTTTACATTGTGTGGTAAGTATTATAAAAATAAAAAATAAAAAATAATAATATTAAAATAATTTTATTTCGGATCATGTCCATATCACGTCTACTCAACCAAACAAAAATAAAAATACATTATGAATACCAAATAAAATAAAGAATAAAATCAATCATTACAAAATCAAATCACAAAATTAAAAATTAAAATTGAAACTAAAATTAAAAAATTAAAATTGAAACTAAAATTAAAAATTAAAATTGAAATTAACATTAAAATTTAAATAAAAAATAAAAATACAAGAATAAAATTATCACATTCCTAGTTTAAGTACCGTGGTGCTATGGGGGCACCGGGCACCAGCACATGCGCCCGCACCCAGTGCTCCCGCAGCGGGCAGTCCGGCTTGTCGGCGAGAACCCTCAGGATGCTGTTGGTGCTGCCGCGCACCCTGCGCTGGAGCGAGGCGATGCGGCGACGCAACACCGCACCGAACGAGTCAGTATGCGCGTGCGCGAACATCGCAGACGCGCTGCAGTATCGCGGCAGCCCCAACATCACCCTGAAGGCGTCGTTATACTGTACCCTGAGAGCGTTGAGGGCCCGCTGGGTATAGCTGACCCACAGGTTGCACGTGTACATGGTCTGGCAGAAAGCCTTAAAAAGAGTAATTTTTACCTCTGCACTACATCGTGCGAATCTGCGAGCCAACATATTGCAGCGGACCGCCATCGCTCTCCTCTCCCTCTCTATGTCTTTGTCATCCTTCAGATCCTCGGTGACGATATGACCGAGGTACTTAAATTCCTTCACTCTACTAAGAGCGACATTGTTCAAAAGCACGGGAGCCACATTACATACCTTACGGCCCCCGGCTTTGAAAACTAAGAGTTCGCTCTTTTCTACATTATAAAGGAGGCCGTGTGCTGTCGCGTACTCCTCACACATACATCGAAGGGCTAAGCAAGACCATGTCGTCCGCATAACTGATACTGTTGAAAAAGTACATACAATAAATGTCGTTTGGCCGATTCAGATGGTTTAAATTATTTTTAATCATCAACTAAAAGAGAAAAAGTGGTTGTCCAAATTCTACAAAATTTGAATAATTATATGCACAAACGTCACTTTTATTTAGATATTATTATTATTCTGTCGGAAAAAACGAGAAATGATCAAACGAGACGTAAAGTGCGTTTTTCTTTGCGTGTCAAACATTGTAAACAATCTAAATGTCATTTAAAACTAATACTGGTGAAAAAATATATTTACTAATAGCTCTAAAAAGCATAATTATACACTTCTGGACACATCTATTGGCCCACCTTAGAGTTTAGGTTTCGATGGCCCCTACCGAAATATGATTGCTAGATTGAACAAAAACTGTTGATGCAGTTTTAAACCTGATACATTTTACCATCTTTTTCGATCGTATTGTTTTAAATTTGAATTCAGAATACCATACGACATGGAGCTACGCCTAACAAGTCGGATATGCGCCTTGTTAAAGGCAATTGATTTTTGTATAAAAAACATGTTTTATCAAATAAAGGTTTAATTTAATAACGCGTGTTGCCTCCATGGGCATCTACCACAGCTCTCATACGATTAGGCATAGAGTTTATCAACCGCTCTATGAAATTTTGAGGGATCATCTCCCATTCCTCTTCTATGGCAGTTTTCAACTCCTGCATCGTCTGGGCAACTGGCTGACGAGCCCTAACACGTCTTTTTAGCTCGTCCCACATGTGCTCAATGGGGTTCATGTCTGGGCTTCTGGCTGGCCAGTCCATAACTGTGATGTTCACATCCCGAAGATATTCCCTCACGATGCCGGCCGCATGGGCTCTTGCATTATCATGCATAAAAAAGAAATTTGGGCCCACATAGTCCGCGTATGGTATCACGTGAGGTTCTAAGCACTCACGAATGTACCTTTCAGCATTTAATGTTGGCAGCCGTGGTCCTGTAACAACCTCAAGTTGAGTTTTGCCGCTCGCGGATATACCGCCCCAGATAGTCCATGAGCCACCGCCATAAGCAACCCTCTCTTCAAAGCAGCATTGTGCGAAACGCTCTCCCTTACGTCGGTAGACCTTCTTCCTTCCATCATTGCCATGTAACACAATTTTAGACTCATCAGAAAAGAGTACACGGCTCCAATCTTGCTGTGTCCAATTTAAATGACTGCGTGCGAATTGAAGGCGCGCTGTTCGGTGGGCTCGCGTTAGTTTGGGCCCATTAGCTGGCTTGTGTGGTACCATATCGCGTTCATTTAACCTTCTCCGAACAGTTCGAGTGCTCACAGATACTCCGTGGAAGTCGCGAAGTTGGTTTTGTATCTCAATGGAGGTAAGGTGACGATTTCTCAAGCTGGTCGTCACGATGAATCGATCCTGCCTTTCAGTTGTGACCCGAGATCGTGGCCTTCCTTGGCGACGAACAAAGCCGCCAGTCTCTAGGTACCTCCGATAAACATTTCAAACCGCAGATCGACTTAAATTAAGTTGAGCACTCACGTTTCTTTGGCTGTGTCCGGCCTGAATAAGTGCCACAGCTTGGGCGGCGACTTCAGGTGAAGTATCCATAGATTATTGATAGAACCTCACCTTAATGTTAAGAATAAGTAATGTTTGTTGCAAAACCAAAGATATCAATCACTTTTTCAAGAATTAAATCCAAGTAAACCAATAAAACCAAGTTTTCTTATTATTCGATTGTTTGATATCAACAAACAGGCTCCAAATTGTCTTTTGTTTCTTTAAATTCTGTGTTCGAAATTCAAAAAAAGACTATTGAATGAAATTGTGAATGTGTCAGGTTCAAAACTGCATAAAAACTTTTTGCTGGACCAAACTGGTAACTGAAAATACAAGGTGGGCCAATAGATGTGTCCAGAAGTGTATTAAACGATAAACTACCATATAAGATGTAATTTTCGTGTCTATCTTATTTTTAAATGAATAATTTTGTTAAAAATATTTTTCGAAATTGTTTACAATATTGGACAAGCAATGAAAAACTGGCTTTAGTAATTTAAAGGTAGACTCGAACGAGGTCCTTTTAGTACTTAACATTAATAAGGTGAAGTACCCAAAAAGTATTCAATCCATTAAGAATTGTGTATTTAGTGTAAAAATAAGTACTTACAATTTGTGAACTAGTTCCCAGTCTCCTTTAGCAGCAGCGTCTCCTATTTCAGCGTCATTTATTTGTGGATAACCTGGAAAAATATACGTCAAAAGCCGATTAAATAAAAAAAACTAATTGTATAAAAAAAATTGGAAACATTTAGGAATAACTTTGGTCTCCTGAAAATGTCTACCTACTTTTCCAGAAATGGAAGTACCTTTACCACAAAATAAGTACTTAGTACTACGTACAGAAGTTTAACTTGGAAATGAAATTCAAAGAAATATCTACTCAATGTAGTCAACGATATGGTGTGATTTAGTTCGCCTCAGACTTAAGCACATTTCCGTTTAGACACAAACAGAAATACCTAATTTCACTCTTATACCTCTGTAATATGATTCATAATACACTAAACCTATTTAGTGAGGTACTATCATTTGACGAATAGGGTTGACTTTCTAGCACTTTTTTCATGCTCGTCTAACCAGCAACATAGTGCCGCGCGCCGCCAGTGAACAAAACGCGCGCGCGTGTCGCTGCTCGCTCGCAACATCCAACTTGATTAGCCCCCCCCGGTGGGTCGCCGGTCGCCGCACGTAGGTACATTTTTGCTACCTACGCTGGGACACAGGCCTGCCTATACTAAGTAGGTATTGTATGATTCTATGGTATTAACCTGGGTCTGAAAATAGAATACATCCGTCTCATTAAGTGACTATAAAAATATTTGCCAATGCAAGAGAGTAATTCTTATTTGATAGTAGGTAATTGTGATGTCGATTCCCAGAAATGACAATTTACGTACCATTGTGTATCAATCAATTTACGCTTTTTCAAGTAAGGTGTTTTGAATGGACACTTTATGTTGACACAATAATGTGTACTGTCATTTATTTTGTGTTATGATCATCATTCATCAACACATTTGATGTGATGATCAGAGTAGTAGACTATATTACTCAGTTACTTTTGACTGTCATGGCCTGGTCATGGCTCATATTGGCTTAATTATTGTAGCAGGTATTTTATGTACTACCTATTGTATTTCACAGGTATAAAACTGTTAGTTTTATTTTCGCATTTGTCATTTTGTAGGATCGCTTTTAGATGATAGGTTTTAAATGTCTATGTGATTCTCTGTCTTGATGAGAACTTGAAAAAGTATTCGAAGCAAGTAAACTACTTATGTTAGATATACTTTGTCAAACTTCTTTAACTTACGGTTTGAGTATAACTTAGGTTTTTAATATACCTACCTATTATCGACACTAGTATTAGTAAGAACAGAGTGAGCATTCACATTTAGGTGTTAGACGAATAAATAAATAGGTAAATATAATGTGAGTATAATATATAGGACCTCGCTGCACCTCATTTGAAATTTAAAACAACGTGTAAAACATTTTACCATTAGCTTTTAACATCTGTTAAAATCGAAAGCTCATAAAAAGATACTAATCACTTACACACGAAACATGTAAAAGTGTTAAACATCAGTTGTTGAGTCACCCGGTATTAATGTGGAGTAGGTATATATCAAAAATACCATACCTTACCCACGTAGCCCTTTTCTTAGTGGCTAATTTAGGAATATTTAGTTGTTTTGATCAAAAAATCATTGTACAATCAAAATACACGTTTATGTTATTTTTTTATTAAAGTTTCACAAGAAATGAATTAAAATGTTTCAACAAATACACCTACCTAGACCTAAACTAAGCGTAAGCTTGTGCTATGGGGACTAGGATAAAGGATAGACATACTTATATAGGTTTATAAACACCCATGACTTAGGTACAAATGTTCATGCTCATCACACAAACATTAGCCCCTTGCGGGATTCCAACCCGCAACCGCTGGTTTTGTGGTCCGGAGCGCGAACCACTACACCAAGACGGTCGTCAATCTATGAGATATTTTTTTAATGAGGAAAATAGTTTTTAAAATGCGGGAGTTTATTGCAAGTTATCTAGTTCAAACTATAATTAAGATTACACGTCCCAGCAGGTCATATAAAATGACAGTTTACGTATTGCGCATTTTCCTGCTCAATACACTTGTTTATTTAATAAATTTTATCTAGAGCTATGTATCGGTTTTTCGTATTAAATTTTGTTATTTATTTTTATTTGTTAATAATAAATATCAAAATGCTAAAATTCCTGTTTCAGTAAATACCATTAATCAAACTGAATGCACCAAAGGTCAAATACTTATAATTCATAATGCAAATGAACGAATAATAATGAATAAAGAACTTAGTAAATTAATCAAACAAGTAAATAAACGTTTGGCATATTAATTCAGTTTTCATTTAAATTAATTAACAACAAGTCATAATAGAAAAAGTATAATAACTTAGGTTGGTAACTAGAAGGAACAGCAATAAAATTTTAATGCCTCCGTTACTAATATGGCATTAATTTAACAGTTTTCTCTTCAAAACTGTCAAATATATGCCACAGTAGGAGTTAATGGAAGCATTAATATTTAATAATTACTGTTTCTGCAACTGGGCGTGTTTTCAGTGCAGTAAATTTTCAGAGCCTAAATTAAGTCGCAATTTTTTTTTGGTTTAACCTTACTTTTTTAAGTTTTATAATCGAGTTATTAAAACATACTTCAATGGTATCGAAAGATCTTTGCTTTCAATGCAAAAACCTCGTAAAATGTCACGCTCAATCTACAAGCTCACTAAAATGCGTCGTATATAATTTGTGAATAAATTCAAATCGTGTATAGATTTAAAAAAAAAAACTTGCTTGCTTACCTTGGACGACAGCGAGAACCGCCAGAGCGACTACTAACAATTTTGACATTTTGTTGAAAAGGTAAACAAATCTTATTTATTTTACTATTTTTGTTTTAACACAGGCGCGTGCGCAGCGGTCCCGACTGAGACATTGACTCTGCGTGCTACGTTCAAGGCTTATATGGCGCGAACATTTTAGCGTTAGCATTAGTATGTCTTAACAGTCGTATACATCGTGTTTCTCCTGATATCGGATGACTTAAGGTATAACAAGATCACAGGAAACAAAAGCATACAGATTAGGTATATATTTTTTTTCATATCTAGAAATTCTTCAAAATAATAAGTGATACCTTTTACGTAAAATGCCAAACGTCAGACTGTAGACATCGTGATAGAAAGTTCTGTTATGTTACAATAAAAGTTAGGAAATCTGTAAAAAAAGTTAGGTATTTAGGGACTTATAAATGAAAAACATTAAGTAAAGTAAAAATAATAATGTGAAAACATGTGTTAGAAAGTCTCTCTTTCTTAACTAAACATAAAATTTAAGTATACAACATTACATATTACATTCAATAGATGGTGGTAAACACCTAAATTTTGCCGAGTTTCATGTGTGTGTTCGATCATAGGAATCGGTTCATCGAGAATCGAGAAAAGTTGGTGCATTGTATCCAGGCAGTCTCGATAGGCCACCACACCAAATGATTCAATTTGTGATAAATTCAAATTAAATCATTTAGTTGGCACGCAGATATAATGAATATTAGGTGGTACATATTAGACCAGCTGGTGCCAAAAAGGTCCCTGCTCAGCATTAATCGTGACAGTGCGAGGCAGGTTACTTTTTCAGCAGGGTCCCTTTGGGGCACTGTAAAGTCAGCCTATTAGATCCCACTGGTGGGAAAAGGCCTCACCTCAACTATGAGGAGGAACGAGCCATACTCCACCACGCGGGCTCAGTGCGGATTGGTGGAGGGATGTCTGTAAGGCAAGTGACAAACCTTGCTGTCAGATGTTATCAAGCCGCCCTAGGGTCTCTGACTAGGCTTAACGACTAATACCAACAGATACTAACCGGGACCAACTGTTTAACGTGCCTTCCGAAGCACAGAGATGCTTGTCATGGTCGTCACTTTATTGGTTGGGATGGTCACCCATCCAATCACGACCGCGCCGTGGGTTGCTTAACTTTTGGTATCACTACCAAAGCGCTGCCGCCACTGCGCCACAAGCACCTCACCCACCCTTTGGGGCACTGTGTACACACTAAATCTCTTTACTTTATAAATACCACCATATTAAGTAACATATTGCGTATGCATATTATATTATATATTACATATATTTATTTTAGGAAGGTAAATGGGATATTAAAAGGAACAGGTTTTGTATTTATTTTTATGTGCAGGTATTACACCGTCCCGAGAATATGATCCATTTTCCCACTGGTTGTAATGTGCTTGTTTATTGAGAAATGCTAAAAGGTAAATTTGAAACAACCTATGAACCTAAGCTTACTACGACTTATTTACTTAGGTCCATAAGTGGTATAAGAGTTAATTTTCAGTTTAATAAAATCTTTAAAAACTTAAAGATCCATGTAAAACTTTTTTACTTTTATTTTAATCAAACAGGATTACTTAATTTCGGAGTAGTCTGTTCTTTTGAGTTTTTAGATCATTTTATATTCATAGAATAGACTTTTAGATGGTAGGTGGATGGTAAGGAACACGCTGTATATTATATATTGCTTGATACACTATGACTAAAGTATGCTTTCCTTATTTATATTGATAAACTAAGTAATTTTCCCAAGTAATAATCTATATTAATTTTATATGTAGAGGTGAAGTTTGTAAGTATGTTTGTAGAAGTAATCTCTTTAAATAATATAATACTGAATCTATATAATTTTTTAAATCAAAAGCACAAAGCTACATTATTTTTCAGTTACATGGGCTTTATTAATTATTATTATTTACACTCATGCGGTGCCGGGGCAGGTTGCTTGTTTATATTAAAACGAGCTATAGTTATGTAGATACTCGTACTAGATAAGATTTTCCTTCCGTTTAGGTATGTTTTGTGTTGTATGGGATTTACACTATTATCTATCAGTAATCACTAATTAATTTAATTACAAAGGTTATCATCAAATGTATGAGCTATTAAGACTTTCCTGCAATAACTTTTAGCCATATAAAATAGTATTTCTCCAAATCAGACCTTAACCAGGTCTGTGTAACTTCTCGCGTAGGTAGCAAAAACGTACCTACACCACAGATTATATAATAGTTACTAAGTAACAGATAAATCACTCCAAGGAAAATCGTCCATACCTACTCTTATAATAGCCTACAATTTTTTGTCGAAGACCGCTGCGCCCGAAAATGTGCCTTAAGTTTCGAACATTACGTTATTATTCCTCTGCAGCTATGCGACATTGGAGTAAAACTAATAAAGTAAGGGTTGCCTCTTTCGATACAAGGGCTATTTTATTTGTAGCTTGGTTTAAAATGTTTTACAATGATAAAGTGTTTTACAAAATGTTTACCTGTGCAACATTTTCGGTTGTCCCGAAAAACAAATCGGAATCGTACAAACAGTTTTAATAAGTA
This sequence comes from Pyrausta nigrata, assembly GCA_949316185.1. NCBI lineage: Eukaryota > Metazoa > Arthropoda > Insecta > Lepidoptera > Crambidae > Pyrausta > Pyrausta nigrata. The sequence goes on from OX438937.1 coordinate 5,847,919, forward strand.
GTAATGTGGAAAACAAGATCTAAGATGTTGTTCTATGCTAAATTATATTCAAAAATGTTTTCATACATAGTTATAAAAAGCATATGTGGGAACTTCAGTCTGCCGTACAATTATGATGACTTATTAAAAGATTTAATAAGTTCGAATATTCGAGACTCTGATATGTCCAGAATTTTATTTAAATCTGAGACTCTTTCAGGACATATTATGCTTCGGGTTGCATTTTTGCAGTTAATACCAGATGTATAAAACATATTACTTAATAAGTTTGCATAAAAACGAATCGACCGTAACACAAATAATTCAGCAGTGCGTACCTACGCGCGCGCCCGTCGGTTGTTGGCAGCCTACTGATTTACGCACCGCCGTCGGTGCGCTCGAAAGTAGGCTATTATCGCGCGCAAGTACATTGAGTGAGAGATGCCTGCCTACGCGCGGCGACCCGTTGTATGGGGCTAAACAAGTAGGGTATCGCTAGCCGGCAGCGACACGCTCGCGCGTCTTATTCACCGGCGGTGCGCGGCACTAGGTTGCTGGTTGGACGAGCATGAATAAAGTCCTAGAAAGATGCGCTAGATGGCGTAAGTAGCTTCTTGTGGCAGTCAACCCTTTCGCGTTGCGTGATGGTACGTCGCTGAATAGGTTTAGTGTATTATGAATCATATTCCAGATAATTGGACCCGCGCACCGAGGTTCTATACAAACTTTTAGTCACAACAAAAGGTTTTCTTCTACGACATAACTGCGCAGTTTTCGGAGTTTTTCCTATACTTGTGCTGTAAGACCTTCCTTCTAGGCAAATTTAATGATATGTCTATGGGACCTTTATAGGCTTTGATTCCCCTGCGAAATGTTACTTACTACGTGTCGTTTTCTTTTATAATAATGTCGTGATATAACTGTTCCTGACTAATTATCGCGAATTTTATTATATAATTATTTATGTATGTGTATTATTTCACAAGAGCTGTTGCCCGCGACTTCGTACGCGTGGACTCGACGATACAAAATATTTTATACTCCCGTCGCCATCCAGCTGTTATGATCTTTTAGTCTACCATGTTGTAAGGAGAAGAGAGGAATTAAAAATCAAGGTTAATAGGCATTCTTTTTAAGATAGGTTAATACTATCACCTCGCCATCCTCCTCTGGTAAGAAAATTTCGCATGGCAGTGACACCGACTCTAAAACTAAATTTTGTCGTATATCTTCCTTAGTAAATTTGTAAAGGATTTTTTAAGACTTTTTAGTTTACTTTATTAAAGGCAGTTTTACTCGTTTGTAAAAAATATTGGTAACTTTAGCATTAGTGTTCAGAAAAAAGTCAGACTTAAACCATACCGCAATAGATGAATGCGGTTTAGCATTTATCTATTGTGTCCCTAGCCTACTCAAAGGTCGGTTTGTAAGTCAATACTATCGTAAAGTTATTATTATAATAAGAATTATTTGTATCCCACTGCAGGGCAAAGGCCTCCCTTTCTCTTATAACGTAAAGTAAGTAAGACTATTCTTACACTCGTAGTTTAATTTCCGTTAGTTAGTGATAAGTAGTATTAAAAAATAGGGCCAATTCACTTAGATATTTCATTAATAATAAAGTAATTTAACAAAATTTCGACAAACTGTCTGTGGTGAAAGTATCCACAAACTACTTAGCGTTAAGGTCAGCACCATCAAATTATGACTCCGAAATGTAAACGCTTAAATACCTAAATTAATGCTCATTTGCTACAGCAAATACATGCTATACATGCCTATAAAATCTGAAGGATTCTCTCGATTTCTCCAGGTTTCCGTCACCAGATCGTAACTTGGAGACAGTAGGATTACCTTTCGAGTTTTAAAATCAGTCTGAAGTAATTTAGCATATTAATTTCTCTAGACCTTCAATTTGTGTAAGTCATTAGAAAATGCTCATCACGAACGATGTTCCCAACGGAGCTCTATTCATATCTCTTATAGTTGAGCTGAGCTGCTAGGGTTCTATATCAGTTGCTCCAGACCTTCAATTTGTGTAGGTAAATAGAAAATGCTCATCGTGCTGAACAATTTTCTCTTTAACGCTCTAATCATATCTCTTGTAGTTGAGCTGAGCTGCTAGGGTTCTAGATCAGTTGGTCCAGACCTTCGATTTGTGTGTGTTAATAGAAAATGCCATCACGCTAAACAATGTTCCCTAAGGCGCTCTATTTATATCTCTTATAGTTGAGCTGAGCTGCTAGGGTTCTATGTCAGTTACTTCAGACCTTCAATTTGTGTACGTCAATAGAAAGTGCCCATCACGCTGAAAAATGTTCCCTACGGCCCTCTATTTATATCTCTTATAGTAGAGCTGAGCTGCTAGGGTTCTATATTAGTTTCTCAAGACCTTCAATTTGTGTAAGTCAATAGAAAATGCATATCACACTCAACAATGTTCCTTAAGGCGCTCTGTTCATATCTCTCATAGTTGAGCTGAACTGCTAGGGTTCTATATGAGTTGCTCCAGATCTTCAATTTGTGTACGTCAATAGAAAGTGCTCATCACGCTGAACAATGTTCCTTGAGGCACTCTATTCATATCTTTTATAGTTGAGCTGAGCTGCAAGGGTTCCATATCAGTTGCTCCAGACCTTCGATTTGTGTGCGTCAAAAGAAAATGCTTATCACGCTGAATAACTTTTCTTAAGGCGCTGCTTTCATATCTCTCTTAGTTTAAGTGTACTGCTAAGGTTCCACGTCAGGTACTCTGATCTTCAAAATAAGTTATAGCCTAGTATTTGCCCAGATTTAATAGCTACACAATAAAAAAAAAAACATTCAAATCCGTTCAGTAGTTCCGGAGATTAGCGTGTACAAACAGACAAACAGACATACAGACAAACAGACAAAAAAATAAGAGTTGTAGATTCCTATTCTGTTACTATTTTAACATCACCCTCAATTTGTTTTTGGTGAAAATACTTAATGTAAAGACGCATCGGTTTTACAGTTTTATCATATGTATGTGTACATTTTTATGAATGTATTTTATTACGTATGTTTATTTATTTTCACACTACCTACTTGGCAATGTTCAATTACACATCAAGTAAACCTGACTCAGCCAGCTCAGTCATTGCATCCCTAGGGACGTAATGTTGTATGAAATTTCATTACGCCCCTAGGGAGGCAAAGTGATTTGAATTTCGAATAAGAGTTCGTAGACATGATCCACTAGCCCGTCGCGCACCAGAACCAAAGAGAACATATTTGAAATTTGAACCTGGCAGCCAAGAAATTTAGCACAAATAGAATGAAAAAAAGCGCGCGCTTCTATAAAAAGAAATAAATAAAGAAAAAAAACCTATGTATTTTAAAGAATTACAAACAATGTTTCCGTAAAAGTGACGAAGTTTATAACACCGGAGTCCATTAGATATAAAGCTGCTGCTATTGTTAATAATAATAATTTACTGCCAGAAAAGTCAAAGGATATATACTCATAGATAAAATAAGGTTTGTGTAGTACATTTTTTTATTGCCTCTTAGGATAAAGATGTCTTCGTCTTGGGCGAGCTTAAATCCCTCGCTTCACTCAGGATTCTACTTTTAACTCCCTCGCTATGCTCGGGATTAAACACTAAACTCCTTCGCTACGCTCGGGAGTTAACTCTCAAATCCTTCGTTACGCTCGAGATTCAAGATGACGCCCGTGACGTAAGACATCACTTTATCCCCTTGGTAAATAATCTACTATTAGTAGTATGTTAGATTTTCCTTAAATTTTGTCTTCAATAAATGTTTCACCACTGTATGTCTTCCTGCATTTCCACGGGGCTGATTGGTAGAGAAAGCCTTAAAGCATTAAGTCCACCAATTGTACTTCTTCTTTTTATCGTATCGATGGTAAAGAGACTTAAACTTGTTGTGCCCAGTAATTGGGTGCATGAAAGAAACCTCCCTGGGCGACGTATGTAGTACATTATACGTCCGGTGCACCCTGGACAGTCAGCGAGTTTCCACGCAGACTGACGAATTTTTTCACTACGATAGTAAACCAAAAGCGACCAATTGTACGTCAAAACAGTTACATTCCAAAACTTGGAACATTTTTTTTTTCCTTTTACAAAGGTTGCTGACTTAAACGGGATCAACCGCGTAAATTTTCCGTTTCTCTTTTGGTGAATTTATTGACTAAACCGAAGACCAACTTCCTGACTCCGGAGCCGTTTCTGACTTATTTAAAAACAGAAAAACCCATAAACTTCGGCTTTGAATCGAATCCAGACCCCGTGGACAAGCTAGCGTTGTAGCGTGCGGTAACCACTAGACCAACGAGGCAGTCAATTATTATTATTCTAGTCTCGCAGTCGCGTCTATTAGGCAGTCTTCTTAGCCGAATTTCGACTACAGTGGCCAATTTCAACAGAGATTAGCCGACTGCGCGGGAGATATTATAGTGCACAAGTGTGTGCGCAATAGGTGCACTCTCTGTTTCTTCACTCTCATAATTCGGTGAGACGGTAGTCCGACATGACCATAGAGAGATCAGGCGCAGGACCAACGGCTTAACGTACTTTCCGAGCCACGCGCGTGTTACTCGTAACACCACCAACTTCCGTAGCGTAATTAAGTAGGTATCGACACTAATTTATACTCGTAGAGAGGAAAGATTTTATTGTTTGCTTGTATTAAATAGGCCCCGTTTATATTACCTATTGCACCGTTTCAAATGAAAGGTACAAAGATAGAACGTAAGAGATCCTGGGAAGGGCCTAGGCTACTAGGGTGAAATGGGGGATGAAAATTTGTATAGAAACTCCGACTTTTGGCGCGGGCGAAGTCGCGGGGAACTGCTAGTTTATTATATTTACGTAGTTGTCCCATAATAGTAGATTATTCACCAAGTGATGTCTTACGTCACGGGCGTCATCTTGAATCTCGAGCGTAACGAAGGATTCGAGAGTTAGGTAACTCCCGAGCATAGCGAGGGAGTTAAAAGTAGAATCCTGAATGAAGCGAGAGATTTAAGCTCGCCCAAGACGAAAATCCCCGAGAAGAATACTCTGCTTTTCACTTCCTACGAGACAATAAAAAATGTACTACAAAAAACTTATTTTATCTATATTATATCCTTTGACTTTTCTGGCAGTAAATAATTATTATTAACAATACCAGCTACAACTACAACTAATGGACACCGGTGTCAAATAAATTTCGTCACTTGACAGTTTTTCGAAAACATTGTTTGTAATTTCTTAAAATACATGGCTTTTTTTTCTTTATTTATTTCTTTTTTTAGGAGCGCGCGCTTTTTTTTCATTCCATTCGTGCTAAAATTCTTGGCTGCCAGGTTCAAATTTCAAATACTGTATGTTCTCTTTGATGCGGGACGGGCTAGTGTGATCATGCCTACGAACTCTTATTCGAAATTCAAATCACTTTGCCTCCCTAGGGGCGTAATGAAATTTCATACAACATTACGTCTCTTGGGATGCAATGACTCACTTTATGTCAGGTTTGCATGACGTGTAATTGAACATTGCCGAGTAGGTAGTGTGAAAAATGTTATAACCAAAAAATCACGGTTCATACGTAATCACGGTAATCACTCGAAGTATAATCCTGCGTAATTGATTCTTAGATTAGGATAACAATGATCATAGAACAATAATAGACCAGAAAAACACTAAATTGTAATGATTTGCGTCAGTTATCTGTCAAAGTCAAACAGTCGGTATTGTGGGCCTATCAATGTCGGATATGCCTGTCTCACAGTTCAGCAATTTTATGAGGCCTGCTGACTCTCCGTGACCATAGGCAGTATGCCACGTCACGTGTGTCAACATGTTTATGGAATTCTGTAGTCTTGTTTGTGGGTTTGAGTTTAATTATCCCTTTTCTAAAGAAGGTTTTCTTAGGAAGTAAAGTACCTATAGATCTTACTTCCCGGGCGCCGTTCAGCTCGCCCAAGACTTTATTGGCAAGGCGAACACTCTACTTTTCGCAACCACCGCGAGCTTAGGTATTATTAATGCTTTTAGGTAGATATTTATCAGTTAACATTTAATTAATATCATCCATTTAACGATGTGTTTTCATCAATTAAAAAATATATGTTAACAAGGCTACTACTACATATTACAGTGTTACACCGCTTAGTGCAAATGCAGGTTATGGAACTAGTGGAAACACGTTTATCACGTGTTATTCAGCAAATTCAGAATTTATTTCGTGTATAACACGAAAAAGCCTCACAATACGATACATAAATTAAGATTTAGGCTATATTTAGTAGGTCTTTGATTTAGACAGCTCGCGCACATAACATAATAGCACAATATTGTCTCAACTACGAATTTTCCATTAAAAACCTTCCTACTCTAATTCCTCAGAGTCAGTTTTTCACACTGCCACAGATCTGAATTTTGCTAAGAATTTTTCAGCGGTGGTTTCGTGCGCATTACGTTTTGTTCAGCGCAATAATGTAATTATTAATGCAATGGTGCACGATGAATGGTTCGATGATTTGCTTGGTGTTTTTTTTTTCAATTTGCCAATAACAACAAGGGTTCTTTGTTAGATAAGAAGAATTTTGAAAAACTTGCTTAGAGCCATTTGAAATGTGTCAATTTTGAGTTAATATTCTTAGTACCCTTAGCATAACTAAATCGTGTTGGGATAAAAGTCGAATGTTATTAGACATCCTATTGTGCTCCGCAGCTTTATTGCCAGGCTTGGAATTATGGCTTGAAAGCTATCGCGCTTACGACTGCCATTCCAAAGCAATGACACGAATTGTATTTTTTTAAGCTATCATTGCTTTCCAGACAAGTCGTTTGAAAGATTATTACTTTCCTGAAATCTCTAGCTATTGCAATTTCAAACAATCTAGTTAGACAGTAGGCCTAAGGCATGTCAACCTCATAACTGATGCATGTACCAATAGCCACCAAAGAATTAAAACCAATCATATATTGACAACATTTATTTCAATTCAATCAAGTAAGTATTAACTATCCTTCCTAAAAGGAGACGTCTTTGACATCCCCGTCGTTGTTGGTGACGACGCGGCCGGAGCTCTTCTTGTGGGTGACGCTATCCACAGTCTCCAAACTTGAGGAACTGCTGAGAGACGCGCCGGACACCGTCTGATCAGGCGCTTTATGTACGCACGTGTGTAGTCTCACATGTTAAACTGGAGGCCGCTTTTATTCCTTACGTAATAAAAGCTGTTTTCATAGTTCTAATGTGTCACTTGAGGTGCTTCCGACTGTTTATAGGGCTAAGGATTGATTGGAGTTTTCCAGAAAATAACAATTGTAATTTGATAACAATTGAGTTGGGTCTTGGGTAGGCTTGCCTTACACTACCGGATGACTAAAGAGCTATCGCGATTACCATTGCCATTCCAAAAAATGTCATGTGCAATGTAATTTTTTCATAATTTCAAAGCTCTCATTGCTTTCCATATAGGTACATTTAGTTTGAAAGATTAGATCATGCTTTCATAAAAACTAGAGCCTACTGATATTTCAAAGCAATCTAGTTAGACGGTAGCTCTGCGGCAAGTCAACCTCATAACCTCATAACATTCGGCGATAGGCCTGATGCATGTTCAGTCGGCAGTATGTCCGGTTAATCAGGTGAATTACGTAAACAGCTTTTATTACGTAGGAAATAAAGGCGGTCTCAAAATTGGGTAGTCAGAAGTGCGGCCGTGTGTAAGTAGGTACTAATAACCACCAAAGAAACAAAAACCATCATATATTGACCACATTTATTTTAATTCCATCAAGTTTTCACATTCCTTCCTAAAAGGTGACGTCCTTGACATCCCCGTCGTTGTTGGTGACGACGCGGCCGGAGCTCTTCTTGTGGGTGACGCCGTCCACGGTCTCCGAGCTTGAGGAGCTGCTGACAGACGCGCCGGACACCGTCTGACCGGGGCCGGGCTTAAGGTTCTTTATGTAGTCCGGGTTCAGGATTGCCTGAGGAGTGTTTAAGATAACAAGTGTATGTATGCGTAAAAACAATAAAAAAAATTTTTTTATCATATACTGGATGTCCCAAAAAGAGCGTGCCAGACTGACACTGGAGATAGCTTAGCCATAGACCTGTGAAATAAAAAAGTCTTATTTTTAGGAAGATAATGCAACTTTTCTGTATTTTTCTTGAATGAAGAATACAAGAAAGTGGCATTATCTCCCAAACTATGACACTTCTACTAGAGTCATGTTATTTGATTTAAATGCGTCTATAGCTAAGTTTGGCGTGCCATTTTTGGACAAAAACTGGCATTATTTCTCAAGCCAAAGGCCTTTCTTTTAAGTTAATCTTATGTAAGATATCTCCAGTGTTAGTTTGGCACGCTCTTTTCAAGACATCTAGTATATACCCAACAAAGGGCACATACACACTTCTCAATTTTAACCCAACCATTGCTTCGGGACAGATAAGGTACTCCAAATGACGATTAATTTTTTCGAGTGTTTAGCCATCCTTGTCATTCATGCATGCATTACAGCGCGAACTACCGCGATGGCTAGACCAGAAAATTCGGATGTTTTCAGGAGTATGGCCTCAATTTTGGGCTAGTGCTGGAAAGAAGCAGCGCAAGAAAATCAGTCACTTTGTCGTAACCTGTTTTCAAAGTTCTTCTAAGATCCAAATTCTCCAATCCTCAGCTGGCAAAAGACGATTGACAGTTGTCAGAACTCCCATACAAAACATGTCAAGTAATTATAAACCGGCTAATTTATCGAGATAGTCACTTTTCTATCCTAATTCCTTTTTTTTGAAGGACCCACACTACTAGCTGCTTCTTCTCAGAACTACCCATAATTTTCCTGAAACAGTTTTGGTAGGGCTATGACTATATTTTAGCGTGTAGTTACCCCCTGTGAAGTTTCATTCATAATAAGTAAATGAACTTATGAAAATTAAGTATACTTACAAACGCGTGTTGAGGGAAATCACCAGCAAAATTAAATGGCTTCATCCTAAAAACGTGAAATTAGGTGAATGAGTCTAAGTATATATAGGTTTAAATAACATAAATATGGTAGGAATAATAATATGTACGAAAGATACTTACATTTCGAAGTTCGGGAAATCGGGAAAGTTTTCATCGGCTGATCATGAAACAGAAATACGAAATATGAGGCAAAGTGCAAAAAAATGGAATTGCAAAATACCTAAGTGCACGTCAAAAATTAACTAATGTCCTCCTAGCCGAATTTTGACTACAGTGGCCAATCGCAACAGAGATTAGCCGACTGCGCGGGAGATAATATAGTGCACAAGTGTGTGCGCAGTACACAGGTGAACTCTCTGTTCCTTTTACTCTCATAATTCGATGAGACGGCTCAACGTGGCACGGGGGTGTTAACACCACCAACTCCCTGACTCCGAAGCTGAGTTATTTCGAGACAGAAAAACCCAACACTTTTTGGTTCGACCCGGGATTTGAACCCGGGACCTCGTGGATAGTACCCAGCGTGCTGACCACTAGACCAACGAGGCAGTCACGTCAAAAATATCATAATATTTAAAAATCTATTCTACTTAGTTAGTTATCAATAATATTGATAATAATATAAAAAAATAAACATAGACCGCACTGTTATAATAGAGCTTAATAATAACTTTTAAATTTGAGTAACTTTATACAACAAATTAGTAAAAATAATGTAAGAAATAAAAAGGGATGAAATGGAATTTTACATAAATTACTATTATCAACGGTAATAACTCACGGATGTAAAGTATTAATTCTTAACAGTGACTAGTAGAACAAGTAGTGAAAAAGGATTTTAGATCTTCAACCCTTGAAGGTACCTAGCACGTATAATAAGTATAGCTACCATTGGAAGACACGGCGGCGGCCACAACCACTAAAAGAATGATGAATTTTGTCATTTTTTTTATTTTTTCGAATTTGAAACTCGTGTTCTTAAATCTCGAAAGGCTTTGAAACCTCTCTAAGATTCTACCCAATTTATATGGTGAACCAAGGACAGATGACTAACATGTCCTTTGATACTAATGTCCGAAGGAGGATGGGGAGAATAGTGCCTACAGATTCAAGAATTAGTAGATGCATTAGAATGCAGAGACGCTGAACTTTATAAATTATGTTGATAAAAAAATGTTGGCTGCGCGTTGGGTATTGTAAGAATGCCTAGGCAAATTATTAAAAAAAAATTGTACATTGCCTGAACGATTTAGGCATTAAGTATATACATTGCCTAGGCATTGTATACTATAATGCTGGATCATACAACATATGCTCTTCATATGTCTAAGTATATCTAGCGCTGCCTCGTTGGTCTAGTGATCAGCACGCTGGGTACTATCTACGAGGTCCCGGGTTTGAATCCCGGGTCGGGCCGAGAGTGTTTGGGTTTTTCTGTCTTGAAATTACTCAGACACAGCTCCGGAGTCAGGAAGTTGGTGGTGTTAACACCCCCGTGCCTTGGAAAGCACGTTAAGCCGTTGGTCCTGCGCCTGATCTCTCTACGGTCATGTCGGACTGCCGTCTCACCGAATTATGAGAGTGAAGGAACAGAGAGTGCACCTGTGTATTGCGCACACACTTGTGCACTATAATATGTCCTGCGCAGTTGGCTAATCTCTGTTGAGATAAGCCGCCGTGGTCGAAATCGGCTAGGAGGACTACTACTACTATATCTAGCGCACTGCCCTGGCTTCGCACAGGTAATAAGATACCTAATATAACCAATGTCAAATCCACAAATTTACTATTTTGAACTTTGATAATACTTTGATTTTATTTTATTTCAGATTATATATATAATACATTTGGATTGAATAAAATACAAGATCAACCAGGACCTGAACACAACCTAATGCCTTCGAGTAGGCGTTATTTCATCAACTCATGGCAGAATTTTGTTTTTAGTAGTAGATTCTGGCCTAAAGTTAAACTACACAATTTTTTAGCACGTATTATTTACTGTATGTTAATACTACAAATTGTTGTGCATCACTGCTTCAGATAGGGCGCTCAATTACGTGACACCAATGTGTTTGTTTTCTTTGTTCACGAGCACGCATGGGAACGATTAGCACTAAAATACTTTGTAAGTATAAATACAGTGGACAGCACATCGGACTATAGATTTATATAGCAAAATCGCCCCTATCACAACAGCATAAAACAGGACAGTGTTCACTTTGATGTGCATTGGCTCGTACCTAATATAGGTACACATTGTTAATAACGATAAGTCTGACTACTAGTACATTTTCTGTGGTCAAACTAAGAATCAGGCTAGGTACATTGTACCACATAGAACTTTACACACATGGTATTAGATAATATTTAAAACCTGAATGTTAACCTAATGAACATAGCCAAACTATCAGCAACTAAGCTGATGTTTTTTTTTTATATTTTTCTAAGCTGTCTCTGTATTTATAAGTTGATTGTAAGTGAACCGAAACCGTGAAAACAGATTTTAACTTGCAGTAATTAAGTGTGAGAAAAAAATGCTTAGCTTCAGTTAAAAAATAAAAATTGACTGCTCCACAAGTCCCCGCTGTTACATTTCCTCCATTTTTATTTCTTCCTTACAAGCGTTCTTAAAATGTGAATAGATGAAAAACGATGGCAATTTAGGTAATTAATGCACGCCTTTTGTTTTCTACTTGGAAATGTCCGAGTACTTGGCATCTCGTTCGACGTCTTTCAGTTTAAAGATCTTTAAATCTTGTTATGCTATATAACTTTGTTTACATAAGGGAATGTTTTGTGACGTGAAGGCTCTATTCATTTTAGTCGTTTAAAAGTATGTATCAGAACGAAACCGAAGATTTTTTTTTCTTTTTTGTAACCCGTCGCCATTTGGTTGCCTGCGACTTCGTCTGCGCAAATGTCGCGTTTCGCATACAAACTTCTGTCCTACTCCTAACTAATATTATAAATGCAAAAGTGTGTCTGTCTGTCTGTCTGTTGGTCTGTCTGTCTGTTACTTCTTGACACCTAAACCGCTGAACCAATTAACTTGAAATTTTATATGGAGATAGTTAAGGATCTAAGGAAGGACATAGGATAGTTTTCAACCCGAAAATCGAATGCAGAGTTATTACAATTTGTAAAAACGAGAATCCATATAGGGGAACGCGCACCTAAACAGGAGCCGCATGCACAGCACTCATCGCATTTTCTCATGGTCTCCCGCGATGGGCATCGTACGCGCCAAACGCACCGCACGCACCGACAAAAGAAGACATCACTCGCACGCCCAGACGGAATCCTTATAGCCTCCGCCCTTGCACGACTTTGCATACTATTTCATATAAAGATTTATAAAGTACAATTCCTGCGGCGCTTGCGGCTTCTGCATCGCATCTACGGTGCGCGGTCACCTTTATCCTGTCTCGACAGCTGTCATTGACTGCTGTTGTCAGGGCACAGACTAAAGAGAAGCGCCATTTTACGTCAAACTTCAGTGCATGTGAAATTAATTTGTATTAGCTATACATACTTTTACGACATTGACCTGTAAAGCCATAAAAAGAAGAAAGTAATTAAAATTAATTGACAGCTATTCGATTCTCAAATTTTAAAATCTACGTATTTTAAAATTAAAAATTTCTTTTAAAAAAAAACAAAAACCGACTTCAAAACTGCAGTGCTAATTAAAACTTAAAATTTTATAAACAAATTTAAACTAAAAAGTACAAAATAATATTTAAATTACCTAATTGTTCTACGAAATTATACAAGAAACCTATTTCTAATTTATTATCTGTTATTTTTTGGAGTCGGTGCCAGAAATTCTATTTCTAATATTTTTTTGCAAGTAAGGACAGGATTAAACCATCTCTTGGCTGCTTAGAGTAGATAGAATATCTAGCTTGGTTGGCACCGACTCCAAAGAATCGTAGAACAGTTAGGTAATTTAAATATTCTTTTGTACTTTTTAGTTTAAATTTGTTTATAAAATTTTGGGGAAGAGGAGGGAGCTGCGCCTTTGACTTTGTTTTGTTAGCATCCTATACAGTACCTGACAAAACATCTGGTGTTTTAATTACTAAACTCCTAATTTTTAAGGAGTTCCACCATCAGCTCAGCTCCACATAATGACTATCAGACGTAACAACATGTCAACATTAAGATACTAGTACGAAAACACTAGTGCCTTCAAAATTTAAGGGTTTCCCTCGATTACACCAAGATCTCATCATCATTTCTCGACTGGGCCAAAATGGGACCAACTAGAAGGTAGGTATAGCCTCTAGGTAAACAATTTTTTTTTTCAAATCGGTCCACAACTGACTGAGATATGCGGTAACATAGCCACAAAAAAAAAACAAACAGTCGAATTAATAACCTCCTCCTTTTTTGAAGTCGGTTAAGAAGTCGGTTAAAAATTACGTGCCGCGAACTCCTCCCGAGTTCAGATGGCTAACTTTGCTTACCTGAACGGGGCAGACATTGTTGTTAAACGTATGCAATTTCTAAGACGAGTATTTAACGAGTTAATTTCTTGCTAGATGTTGTATGAGTCCAATGAAATAAAAAACTATTCACTTACTAGCAGTTCCCCGTGACGTCGCCCGCGCCCAAAGTAGGATTTTCCATACTAACTTTCATACCCTATTTTACCCCCCTGATGATTTTATATCGTGAGAAAAAGTGTGCCTATGTCCTTTCCAGGGTCTCAAGCTATCTCTGTACCAAATTTTATGTGAATCGGTTCAGTAGTTACATATAAACAAACAAACAATCAAATCTTTCCTCTTTATAATATTAGTGTAGATTGAAATGACTCCATGGAGGACAAAGGTAAGGGGAAAAAAGATACCTAATCAATGTAATTAAATTAAAATAAATTAAATTAAGAACTATCTCATGGGGGAAAAGTTGAAAAAGTGTCCAGCTGCAAGCAGAAAACTGTTCAAAAATCATCCAAAATTGCGCTAGAGCGTAGATGTAGATTTTAGTACCTATGAATGTAGTAGTTACTGACAAATTGAAGTATGCCGAGGTATAAAATCTATGAATAGTATCGATAGTTTTGCCTTAGTAACCATCCAGCATATAGCGACTCTAATGAAATAACTTCATTAATGTACCGCAATGTAAAATATTGTGAATGACATGATAGAAGAACTTTGTTATCACCAGCTATTGCCTATTGCAGCATATTGCCTTTGATGAGCAAGCAATAGTATTTAAATATGTTCAACTATCGATATAGATTTCGAGACAATAGTATCGTCATTTTCGATACTATCGACACAAAAACTATCGATAGTGTTTGTGCTAATGCTATGGGAAGTATCGATACTATTTGTCTTTCGCGATAGTACTACTTATCAGTTTTAAGCAATCGACACTATCAATCATATTGAAAATATCGTCATGAGTCGATAGTTTCGACAGGTTAGATAAAAATAGCGGTGCATCGATATATCGCAGTTAACGCAACTTGACGGACACATTTCCGTAACAGAAATATTTCTCCTTTACATACTTCATTGAAATTAAACGAGTGACGTGTGGCGCAGCGAGGAGAGTTTAGATTGTTATAGTCCGACCGCTTATCTGAGACCTCGCCTGCGGAATACAGGGGTGCGGGTTTAGACAAGAACAGGAAGTTGATTGGGTGCTTTGAATTTTGAAAATAATGCGAGTTTCGAGTACCAACATTCAAATTTCAAATCACCTAATCAAATCACAAGTGCTCAAGGCCCACGCCGCTTAGGACCCGCAGAGCCATTTTAACTGACCTAAACCCGTCAGGTTTTAAACGCTGAGCTTTACACATCTAGCAGACCTGCAGAACCTTTTAAGCTGACCCAGGACCGTCAGGTTGTCAGGACCGACACTGTGCGTCTCGCATCTAACAATAATGAAAAAGGATTGTAAGTATTTTAATATTGGCATGGTTATTATAATAGGTATCGCTATGGTTCACAAGTGACATTTTCTGTCTAAAATTTATAATCATTTTTTGACTATGAATGAAAAAAGCTACCCAAATAACTTATACCATGCGGACAAAGTCGCGGGCAAAAGCTAGTATTTAATAATTTATTCCAACCTGATCCCCTAGTAGATACTTACTAGGTACCTGATTTTTGGTCAGAGATGCGTCTACTCTTTTTTTCTAGCTGTACGTAAAAGCATTCGAAATTCGATTGGGGGATCCGCTGGGAAAAGTAAATTGATGGGGGAATCATCAATCAATCAGATGGGAATTTTGTTTTCCGGTAGATCAGACGCAGGGCATTAGATGAGAATGACTCTTGCAGATAATTTACGCCGGCATTGCATTTGTAATACTCATACTTAACTTTTCAATTCTTCATTTAACAAAAGGGGTGCCCATGGCTATTTATATTGTTAAATTATTTTTTTTGGGTTTCAGGAAAAACCGTGCGACAGTGCAGTGGTACGGTAAGGGTAAAACAAAATAATTCCGATCATATATCAGTTGGGATAGCGTAGGGTCCTGGGTATCTGAAGACGGTCGATGCATTTTTTGTGCAATATTTACTTAAGTAAAAATCTGCAAAGAAATTGCTTAAATTTTTAAATACCTCCTGAGAAATGTTTACTAGATAAATAATTGTTCTGAAATTCAACCAATAATGCCTTACCGCTTGTACAAGCAACGTGACATGTCGCAACTTGGCTATATCTATTTAGGCAGGCGACAGCAATATAAGTATGTCTGGTGACAAACCTGTCTAGGGTAGGGCCTGGTGACCTGTAACACCGGTTATTAAAAACTGCTTTCAGGCACCAGTCTTTTGCACCCTAGGCAATAAGACACTAATTTGTAAACCCTAATAATTAAATCAAGATACCTATTGTGCTTAAGAATATAAATACATAAATTAGTCTTAATAATAAGTATTTTAATATTTAGTATAATAACAGATTATATTTGAGGGTTACTATGCAAGTACCTACATATGTTAAAGGTCGATGAAGAAACTAAATAAATGCCAATAAATGCACATAGGTATTACATCTATACATATAATAAATCAGTAAAACCAGTGCGTCTGTACATTGAGTATTTTTACAAAAAAACTAATTGAGGGTGATGTTAAATAGTAACAGAACAGGTATCTACAACTTTTAATCTTTTTGTCTGTTTATCTTTTTGTACACGCTAATCTCCGGAACTACTGAACGGATTTGAATTAAACTTTTTTTATTGTGCAGCTATTGAGTCTTGGCAAATACTAGGCTATAATTTATTTTGAAGATCGGAGTACCTGACGTGGAACCTAAGCAGTACACACACTAAGAGAGATATGAAAGCAGCACCTTAAGAAAAGTTATTAAGTGTAATGAGCATTTTCTATTGACGTACACAAATTGAAGGTCTGGAGCAGCTGATACGAAACCCTAGCAGCTCAGCTTAACTATAAGAGATATGAATAAAGCGCCTTAGGGAACATTGTTCAGCGTGATGAGCACTTTCTATTGACGTACACAAATTGAGGATCTTGAGCAACTGATATAGAACCCTAGCAGCTGAGCTCAACTATAAGAGATATGAATAGAGCGCCTTAGGGAACATTGTTTAGCATGATGAGCATTTTCTATTGATGTACACAAATTGATGGTCTAGAGCAACTGATATAGAAGCCTAGCAGCTTAGCTCAACTAAAAGAGATATGAATAGAGCGCCTTAGGGAACATTGTTCAGCGTGATGAGCATTTTCTATTGACTTACACTTACAAATTACTTTAGACTGATTTTCACACTCCCAAGGTAATTCTATACTGAAACCTCGATAAATCGAGAGAATCCTTCAGATTTTATAGGCATGTATACCATATATGCTACAGCATTCATTTAGGTTTTTAAGCGTTTACATTCAGGAGTCACAATTTTATGGTGCTGACCTTAACGCTAAGTAGTTCGTGGATACTTTTACCACAAACAGTTTGACGAAATTTTGTTGAATTACTGTATAATTAATGAAAGATCAAAGTCAATTGGCATTATTTTTTTATACTACTTATCACTTACTAACGGAAATTAAACTGTAAGAATAGTCTTACTTACTATACGATAAGAAAAAGAGAGAGAGGCTTCTGCCCTAAACTAGGACACGACAGGCTCCTAATAGTAATAATAACTTTACGATAGTAGTAACTTACACACCGACCTTTGAGTTGGCTAGGGACACAATAATTACATGCTAAACCACATTCATCTATTGCGGTAGGGAGGTTTGAGTTTGACTTTTATCTGAACACTAAAGTTACCTATATTTTTTATACAAACGAAAAAAACTGCCTTCAATAAAGTAAACTAAAAAGTAAAGAAAAATCCTTTGCACTTTTACTTAGAATTTTATTTTATTTTAGAGGAAAATAAACAGCTTAACTTACGACAAAATTTAGATTTGGAGTCGGTGTCACTGCCATGCGAAATTTAGATTTGGAGTCGGTGTCACTGCCATGCGAAATTTAGATTTGGAGTCGGTGTCACTGCCATGCGAAATTTAGATTTGGAGTCGGTGTCACTGCCATGCGAAATTTAGATTTGGAGTCGGTGTCACTGCCATGCGAAATTTTCTTACCAGAGGAGAATGGCGAGGTGATAGTAACCTATCTAAAAAAGAGTGCCTATATTAACCTTGATTTTACATTCCTTCCTCCTTACGACATGGTAGACTAAGAGATCATGATAGCTGGATGACATCGGGAGTATAAAATATTTTGTATCATCGAGTCCATGCGTACGAAGTCGCGGGCAACAGCTAGTTTTTAATATATCGTAACATGATCATACAACCGTGCACATAGATCTTATAAGTATGTAGCCTACCGTGGAACTTACCTACCTAGGTACCTAATATTGAATTTTGGATTCTGAATTTTTGGAAATCTTAAAAAATACCTCCTTTAAACTAAAAGTTATTTCGAAGGCTCATCATATCAGCCTATTGCACTCTACTGCTTGACATAGGCCTCTCCAAGACGGCGCCAACTTTCACAGTATTCCGTTTCTCGCATCCAGCCACCACCGGCCACCTTCCTCAGGTCGTTAGTCCACCTAGCAGGGGGGCGTAAAAACAACTACGTTTCCCGAGACGTGGTCTCCATTCGAGAACCTTCCTACTCCAACGCCCGTCGGTTTTGCGACAGACATGACCAGCCCACATCCATTTCAGCTTACTGCACCTCTGAACGATATCTATGACTTTCGTCTTTTGGCGGATGATCTCGTTCCGGATTCTATCCCTTAGCGAGATTCCCAGCATAGACCGTTCCATAGCTCGCTGAGCGACATGCAGTCGGTGGGCCAGCTTGACTGTCAAGTTCCACGTCTCGGCCCCGCAGGTCATGACAGGTAGGACGCACTGGTTAAATACCCTGCTCTTCAGGCATTTCGAAGGCTATTACTATTATATAAATAAATATAAGCCATTTACAACATCACATAGGTACATTGCACAGATCCTAAAGCAAGTAGCTAAACCACTTGTGTAATAGATATTTGAAATAATATGCCCTGGAAACGACCCGACCAGGGATCAAACGACACCTTAAAAACGATGTGCGAGCTACTCGTCCATGGAAGTCATCAAATATGACTCCTGATGACAAGAAAGCATAATATTGTTTTCTTATCTCATATAAAGTGACTAAAAACTCTACAACTTGGATAATTTTAAATAGGAAAATTAAAATTATTTTGCTTTATATTTCCGCTATGAGACGCTGGCGCAGGCACCAAACCGTAACCACGTTGAGTATTAGTTCAGGCAAATGCAGAATGCCCCGCCCGCCCTCGCTCAAAACTCATGCACTACAGCTACTGCAGTTGTTAGTAACCAACACCAACGTGCAAGAACCCTCGACTCGTTTCGCCACTACGCCACCCATCCTTAGGAGATGTTGTCGCCTAGGCTGAGCACGGACAATTGATTGATTGATGATTTTAAGTAGCCTAAGCTCTAAAAGCGGTCATGACGTGAGATGTTGATACTTACAGTTTGTCATGGAGGTAAGAAATTTCATACAAAGCCCTTGAACCAGTCTAGGTACGCTACCCTTTAGCCTATTCTATTTTCGCCCACATGTGTTTTCTTGTCAAAGTTTTACTCTTGGGCGACTCTAACCGCTGGACGCGTAACAATGGCTATAAACTCCTCTTGCAACTAACGATGATAAATAAATAAATAATAAACATATTGTTTCAACAAACACACTAATTACCTAGCCAACATAAACACTGTTGCAAATGTAAGATAACACAGAGATAAAATGTTGAGTACTATAGTATACATAACAGGAAAAGTGTTTATTTTTAAATATATTTTATTATTTTAAAAAAATCTGACTTTTAAGTTAATGTTTTAACAAATGACAAATTAGTTTGATACTTCATGTTTGATTATTATTATTTGAATATACGTACATACACTTTATTCTATTTCATAGCCTAACTTTCTATTCTGCTAATTCTGCCGGTGAGTACCTAAAGAACAGTACTTTTTTATACTGCTTAATTTTAGGATCGTGTAATTACTTCCTTTTCTAGGTAAGTGGTAGGTCTTTCTTAAGTTTAAAAAAAGTAAGTACCTACCTGAGGTGCTTGTGGCGCAGTGGCGGCAGCGCTTTGATAGTGATACCAAAAGTTAAGCAACCCACGGCGCGGTCGTGATTGGATGGGTGACATTAAAGTGACATTCCGACCAATTAAGTGACGACCATGACAAGCATCTCCGTGCTTCGGAAGGCACGTTAAACAGTTGGTCCCGGCTAATATCTGTTGGTATAAGTCGTTAAGCCTAGTCAGAGGCCCTAGGGCGGCTTGATAACATCTGACAGTAAGGTTTGTCACTTGCCTTACAGACAACACCAATCCGCACTGAGCCCGCGTGGTGGAGTATGGCTCGTTCCTCCTCATAGTTGAGGTGAGGCCTTTTCCCAGCAGTGGGATCTAATAGGCTGACTTTACTTAAGTACCTACCTTGTGGTTTAGATTGTTGAAGGTGAAATCACAAAACCAAAATTAGTCAAACGTTATTTTATTAAAATGTTTTACAAAGTTAAACAATGATAATGCGTACAGACAAACAGCACTACCTACTTCCTGAAATACCTAGTACGGAAGGTACGATAAGTACAATTTTATGATTTTTATTTCATATTTATTACAAATGCAGTCACTACTAATACTTACAAGAAATCTTTGTTAAGGACCGTTACAGCCGAAACTCGGAGGACATCATTATTAATTAAAAAGAAAGCATAAGTTTATCAAATAGGTAAGTATCCCTACTCTTTGTCACCTTTCCCAAAAGCCAAAGACTCTTTTTCTACTTCCCCGTTATTATTAACCACTTTTTGAGACCCTCCTCCGGACGTCTCCACTCCGTTGACACTCTCGGAGTGACTGAACGATGATGTGGACACCCCAACAAAGTGCTCGTTCTCATCAGGTATATGGTTCTCGATGTCCGAAGGATCGATCATCACAGGTTTTATCGGTACGATGGGCTTCATCGGCGGCATTACGAATGGCTTGAACTCAGGCATTTTGAACTCAGGCATTTTGAACTCCGGCATTTTGAATTCTGGCATTTTGGGCATCTGAAAAAAGAAGCTCGTGAAAAACTGTCAAGTATATCTGTTATGTCCCGTTTCACTACCGCTGAGGCGCTAAGTTAGTTCTGTGTAGCTTACTTGATGGATGTGGTCATATTTAATATTGAAAATATGATAATTTTACTACTTCTCAGAAATCACCCAGAGATGGTGAAACAGACCCTTAATATTTACAGAGTGCCAGCAATGCGATACGATTTTCGAGCGATTTCATTTCAGTCAAATCTTGACCTTCTGTTTCTGTCAGTTTTCCAATGAGAGCAAGAGAGGGAAATACCAATTTAAGAAACTTTGAAGTGGATAGTGTATTTGACTTTGTTTTGAGTTACAGGAATAGGCCCTCGATGTGAGCGTTCCTACTGCGCCTGAGTTTGAATTTGACAAATCAACACGCCTAAACCGACTTGAAAGTCACGCCTTCATTCAAAGCTTGTCTGTAAAAGCCTAACACATAAAAAAGGCTAACACATCTCACTTTATTTACGTGGCGAAAACGCCCCTATTATCTACACCTATGAGATGCCGCAGTATTCAGCGTGCTGTGTTTTCGTCCGTACTTTGGTAGCGTGTTATCTGTGCCTTTAGGAAAATGGAAACATCAGAGATAAACTGCTTTCAAAGTACCTTCGAAACAGGGTTTAGTCTTGCAAGAAGGCGCTTCAAAATTCATGTCGTCGTATTACCGGCACATTGTATTATCCCACAAGCACCAACTTATGCCTTGTTAGTATTATTAAGTAAATTATTTATGAAATAAGAAACAGAAAATGTTAGGAGTTAGTGTATAAATACTTTCTTTAATGCTGATATAAATAATAAAAAGCAGTTACAGCCCGAGCGGAAACCTGATTCAAGCCGAGCTATCACGGTACGAGAGCGCGCACTCGAGTGCGATTTAATTTCACGTTCATATTCATTTCACTTTTACTAGGTTGACACCATTTTATTTTCTGAAATGATTCGGGGAGCTCATAAAAAAAGAACTGCATCCGAGTTAGAGTTTTTCCCGGGAATTCCCGAGCCGAGAACTCCCGGGTAATCGTTGGGTTTTGCTCCCGGGAAATCAAGCTCGAGAAAAGTCGAGAAATCATACTTCGTCGTCGTCATATATCGTTGCTAAAATACTTGAACAGACCCGACAATTTTATGTATAAAAGTATTACTTTCATAGTTAAAACTTATTTAACAACTTTTACTTAAAAAAATATAGATATTTTTAATATCAGGAAATGTAATAAATAAAATAAGGAACCGGCTGTCTGATAAGTATGCTTTAGTTTTTCTAAAGGCTAAATTTTATAAGACAGAACAAGCAGACGATTGTTTTGTAGGTATGTTTAGACATTGTTCTATTTTCTTCTTCTATCTCTTTTTTCATTTTTTGAACCGAATAGATACGCTAAATAAAACATACGTGAAGGTGAATTTCTCGACAACCCGAGAAGACCCGAGAAATTGGGCTCGAGAATTCTTGAGACCCGAGAAATTGATAAGCTCGAGAAATCATGAACCCTAACTCCGAGTCCACTTTGATCGGATGTTAATGTCCGAGTTCGCTAGAATGACGTGTATACGGTACGACAAGCGTCCGAGTACTTATGCGGGATCCAGGGCGACTTGTACGAGTACCTATCCACTGTGGAAACCCGGCTTTAGCAGTTAAATTAAATGGTACATCCTGTAAAAGTGGGCCATTTCTCATAGAGAGAAATACTCGTTTAAAGTACACGGCCCCACATCAATGTTCCCTGATCTGTAAATCTTTCTCAACCATATTTTGATTGCAATAGAGTCCCATATCAATTGAGATATTTTGACAGATAGGTATGGGTAAGTTGATGCGGGGCCCAGTGTTCCATATAAATAAACTATGTACAATGTGGTAGTGAAGTATAGTGATAATGTATGAATAATATAATGCACATTAAATAATGTATGTTTGCAATAGCTAAATGATGTGCTGTTTATTAAAGGAGTGCCAATGTGTGCAATGGGAATGTATATTTATACGGTGCAACCATGCTAGATGATTGAAACTTTCAATATTTATACCTGAAACAAAAAAAATGTAGCTTCATACTTAAATAAATAAAAAGTTAATTATTCAAATGAGTTGATGCGTAAAAACTATTTCCTTACCTGTGACATTAATTTAAGAAGTCCTTGTCTGATGTGATAATTTATATTTACTATTATATCACAGATCAACTGTAGGTAATAGTAGTGTAACTAATTTCATATTGTGTTAAAATCTACCTATAATAAAAAAAATATGTATTATTTATTTCTTCTTGTATTCTTCCTCAAAATCTTACCGGAAAACTGAAAAAAAAATGTTTTTGGTAAATATTCTTGCTGGTTTTTTAAAAATCTTAGTTTACGTCACAATTAAGTTAATTCTCACTCTTTTGCTGGTATAGAGTTAAAAAGAGGCAAGACTTAAATATGGCGATTTCTTAAGTATTTTGACAAGATTTTACGTGTTTTAGTCTAACTTTAGCCATCATCAAATGGCATCCCTACTAAAATACTAAAATGATTCTGTAATTCGTTAGCAACTGAAGGTTTTTGTTTACTCTGGACGTTTCTAAATTAACATAGTCTGTCTCTTTCGTTTCTTCATCAGAGAAAGAGAGCCAATTGTCTACTAAAATTACACTTACACGATTGGCTCGTTTAGATCTGGAGGGTTATCTCCAGCTGAAAATAAAAACAGATTGATTAAATGGTGTTTTTAATAGTTATCACTAACAAATCCTAAAAAATAAAATTAAAATACTCTTAGTTTACGTCAAAATAAATACATAACAATAAATTAAATTAAGTATAGTTATGAATATTTCTTACTAAGAAAAATTAAGATTATTTTAAATTATTATCAGCACCAGCAGATCAATCAATATTTTTTTTAAAAGTTCCAAATATAATAATTTAAAAAATCCCAAACATTTCTAAGAATATTTGAATCCTTCAAGTATATGTTTTCAGACACAAAAGGCAATCAATTTGACATATTATCTTCACACATCTTGACACTCACATTCATGTTTCAACACCTCTCCATTATCGTTCACCATGAAGCTTGTGCCTCCGGTCCTGACACGGTTGCCATCCTTATCAATGGTGAACCCACTCTTGGACTTTACAGCCACTCCATGATACACCTGGTTAGGGCCCGGCTTTACATTGGCCATCTCCCCAGGAGTCGGTATCTTTGGGAGCTGAACGAAGGGCATCTGAAATCCTGAGAACGGGAACCCTTTGGGGAACTGCGGTAGGGTGGGGAGTCGGGGAGGTTGGGGTAATCGGATTGATGGGAACTGTATGTTAGGCATCTGTAAATATAATGTTTCTGTATAGTGTTTTGTTTGTGTGGTGAGTATGCCTACCTGTACTCTTGTTTTGTCAATGTTTTTCATAATTTGAATGTTAAGAGGACTCTGTTTTCACATGTGTAGGCAGTATTGAGATAACGAAAATAGACTAACATTGTTAATGATATATTCACATTGTCAAACAGGTATTGGGCCTTTCGAACGCTTTTAACACTTCTAGTTTTTTTTTAACTACATTAATAAACAAATAATCTAAATATTTATCTTGTAATAAGTGTTCGAGAAACCCCGAGTTTCAGAAAACAAATACATAATGACTGGATATATTACCATAGAAGCAAATAGTACATAATATTTTTATTATAGGTAGTAAGTAGTGACCAAAGAACATGAAATGCTAATTATGCTACGTAATAAATGATGTTTTACCTTGATGGGTTGGAATCTGAAACAAAATAGTAAGATAGATAAGTAATTGTTTTACGTAAGTAGGTAATTAATATAAATGTTGTCTTTTGAATAGATGAAATGCCAACGAAACTACGAAATTCATCGACAATCTTCTGGGCCCTTAGACAAGATGAAATACTTCTACAGCGAACTTTGTTATAATAGCCAACGAAATGTCAAAATATGTACTCGTATGTATAAGTATATAAGTCACGTGATATTTAGATGGCGTATAACAGGTTCATACATTTTGTTAGCGATAGCGAGCTTCGCTTGAGTCTGGATTGCATCTTGTCTACGAGCCCTGGTGGGACTAGAACTCTCGACCCTTCCATATCCGGGCTAATGCGCTCTCCCCAAACTTCAATTCCTCAAGTCACTGACACCTGACGCTACCACAGTGGGGAAAACATTCGCCCTTTTCACCTTTATTGTTAATGCGCATATCCAAAGAGTGGAATGTATATCCCGTGTACATAGGCTTCTCCTGGGCAAGCCGCTCCATCGTAGACCTTATCTTTGCTCTCGGTCTAAGAGTTAGCCCATTATTGCCCACGCACAATAACCCAAATAAGAGGCTAAGTGCGGAAAAAATCCTAGCCTAACTAACTAACTCGCCCATTATTTAAAAAAAGAGCGAGTCGGACTCGCGTACTAAGGGCTCCGTACAAAAAAGGTTTTTTTCTACGATGTGACCACAAATTTGCGGTTTTAAAACTTTTTCTTTAACTTGTACTGTAAGACCTTTTTTCTTGCAAAATTTCATGATTCTAGACCTATGGGAAGTACCCTGTAGGTTTTGATTTCCCTGCGAAATGTTATAAAATACGGCTAAAATGACCGTATCTTTAGATTGTGTTCGCTTAGTTCTCACAGCTTTTAGGGACTGCAGCCATAAGTATTTTATGTTAATTTCAACTTGATACCTCCTCGCGTTTCTAAAAAAAGGGTCTTGGCCGACAAACGGACAGATGGACAACAAAGTGATCATATAAGGATTCATTTTGAAGTACGGAATCCTAAAAGGGTCGTGGGTTCACGTCCCACTTAAAGATGGTCGATGATTTTTTGAATGCAATATTTACTATAAGTAGTAAAAACTTGCAAAGAAATTGCTAAAATCATAAAATAAAGTACGAATATCATTAATGATACTTACGGTTGCCACGCTGGTTCATTATTATCCACCCAGACGTATCCGGCTGAGAAAATAAAAGAAAAAAGGTTAAGGGAAGAGAAATTAATACTTATCTGTAAGAACAGAACACAGACTTAACAATGAGCTTTTAAACCTTATCGTTATAAGGTTAGTTAGTATCAGGGTTATTACAAAAACTTAGTACCGGGTTTAAGCCAGGATTAAGCTATTAGCTAGCCAATTAGAAAAGCGTTTCTCTATTAGGTTATGTCACGAAAGTGTCATTCATTCTTCAGTTGTCGGCTAATATTTAGACCTATTTTAAACCTGGCCTATTTTTTTTGTAATAACACCGTATAACTTTAGTAAGACTGACGTGAGTTTTTTAAATGTTTTATAAGTATTTCTGCTATTTGGGCAGGAGACGAAACTAAATAATAAAGAACTGAAAATAGGTCCAACATTTCTCGAGTTAGTAAGTATTGTAACAAACTCGACTTTGTTTTTTTTATCAAAGATATAATAATAAATTTTATAACTGCTGTAGGTACGTAGAGAGTAAAGTGTGACATTGTTGCTTATCAATTTTACTTATAGCACGACGACTGTAATAGTTAAGTTGTATAACTTTTCTTGACTAACCCAATGCTGCACGGCAAGTAAGAACATTTCAAAGGTAATTATTTATCGTTCCATCACAATAATGTTAGATAGGTATTTTGTATAAATATTTTTTTTGTAAAATATTTTGACGACCGTCTTGGTGTAGTAGTTCGCCCACCGGACTTCTAAACCAGGCGGTTGCGGGTTCGAATCCCGCAAGGGGCAAATGTTTGTGTGATGAGCACGAGCATTTGTACCTAAGTCATGGATGCTTATATGTATTTAAGTATTTCTATCCGTTATCCACTAGGATAACGGATAGAAATACTTACCATAGCACAAGCTATACTCACCATAGCACAAGCTCACGCTTAGTTTGGGGCTACGTAATTGGTGTGTTTGTTGAAACAATTTATTATATTTATTTGTAGACAAATACAAAAACTCCTTTATGAGTGGACAGTATTGTATGGTGATAAATCGTGAAAGAAAATAATGTAAAACTTTAGCTATAAAATGATAGGTAGATATCTACACTATAAAACATTTGCAATTAAGTATGGTATTGTTTTTTTAACACCTGTGTACATACGCGTTTCGATAACTATCACCTTGGACAAGCAAAAAATAAATAAAAAATACCAAAATATTGCAAATATAATACAATTTTTGTGATAAAAAGTACTTAAACATTTCTAGAACGATGGAAACTTACTCAAAAGTTCATCACAGTTTAGATGTATGAATAAGACAAAATTTTAATTATGTGTAAAATTAACACTGTTAAACCGTTTTTAGCTATAAGCCCTTTTAACTTATATGACACTGTTTTTAGTTTCTAAATACTCATCATTGTTATTACTTGAACTAAGCTATTTATTAACCAAGTTGAGAAAATTGTAAAAAGAATATATCCTAAAACATAAACAGCATAATTTAAAAAAAATCTTTTTTTTAATTAATCAGTAATTTAAAAAAAATATCTCATTATACGCCGATTACAGTTAAATAACATCCCAACCAAGAACAATTAAGTCTCTGCATTCCCATGCGGTTGACTGGTAGAGAATGCCTTATGGCATTAAGTCCGCCAATTGTACATTCTTTTTTTGGTGCAATAAAGTTTAAATAAATAAATAAATTAAGAATATTTCCTTTACAAACCCTATTTATTTCGTCCACTACTCATTTTGCTGAGGTACCGCAAACGTGTAGGTGCAAATATTTTATCAAATAGATAACTAAGTAATGTTTCCTTACTTTAAACGATAACTTTCAAAACTGAAGTTCTTAATAATTTTAAAAAATCTACATCGGTCGAGCAATTTTTGAATGATTTTCCAACATTTTGTTTTTTATTCAAATAGATTATCACTTTCAATATTAATTGCACACACAATTAACCACTTTACTCACCATTCGCCACGACAATGAGCGAGACAACAACAGCGATCGTAAACGCCATTTTATGGCGAAGAAATATTATTGGTGATAAAAACCCTGCTCTAGTATACTTTAAACTATAACAGTTGAAACGACACTGGAGGCTCATGAACCAAATGTTCATTTAAGTATTATTCATAACTTGTTGTTTTACATTCAACAAGCTGTGTAAACCGAAACGATGGATTGTCACAGACTTCGGGGAAAAGTATTGAAAAATAGCGCACTGAAAACTTTTCTTTGGAACACATTATTTGTTGCTTTTATGGGCATTAAGCACGAGTTTTTGTGACAATAGCCACAAAAATTGTCGGTCATGCTCGGCACATAATAAGGATGTTGGGTATTTTAAGAATATTATAATAAAAGAGTACGTATCTAATTTGAAACACAAAAGAAAATGATTTGTGTACACGTAGTGAATCCCGTACCCACAAAATTCTAATATTACTTACAGTCAAGACGCGTTATGTAATACTTATTAATATGAATATCTTAGTATTAAAATAACATATCATTTTTTATCAATGCGTTTCATCATCTATAAATTGAAGTATACTGAAATGATGAAAATAGTAGGGAACCTAGTACGAACGTAGAACGGAAATATCATTAGTAGGCAACTTAGTTATACGAATATTTTTATGACTAATTAATATTTGCAGTTTACATCATGTTTACAATTCCACATATTTGTTATTGGCCGTATAAAAAAAAACTAAAGAAAATGATTCAGCAAAAGATAACAATAGAACATATTATAGGCAACTTAATTGAGTCACCGTAGCTTTAAACACGTACATACCTACCTCGTCATACATTAATTGTTTCTTGATATAAATACTTTTTGAAGAAAAAGTCACAAAACAAAGAGCTTTTGAGTTCCTACTTGTGGATCGAGTAAAGCATTGCACATAACGGATTTGATCTGAGCCCTCAGACAAAATGCAATCATTCTACAAGGAACTTCGCTATCGCCAACGAAATGTTAAAATACGAGTATGTATGCAAATGTCAAGTGATGTTTCGATGGCATATGTCAGTTTGATCCTACATTTTGTTAGCGGTAGTAGACTTCGTTTTAGAATAGATTTCATCTTGTCTACTGGCCCGATTCGACTCTCCATCTCTCATGAATATTACAATTGAGCAAAACCGAGAAAAAAAAAAGACGAATCGTCTCCGTGTGAACGGGCTCTTAGTTGAATTGTGACTCTAGCAACTTTGAAAATAGGTAAATATGGATATAGAATATATAGCTTGAATAAAAAGCGCCCAAGCGTCCAAGATCGGCGTTGCTGGTCGGTACTCACTTCATCGTCATCACATTTAAGAATTATTCTCCTATCGATGGAGTTTTCTACATATTTCCCTATTCTCCGCCATCTTCTTGACCTCCTGAAACCTCACGATGCCCAACTTTTCCTTTCCTTGGTCCATGAATGACCTTCTAGGTGCCCCTCTCTTCCTACTACAACTAATACTATGACTTATTACGCCAATTCAGTGACCACCCCGAGACCAAACGCCACAAGCATCAAGATCCTTCATCACATGTTAATTAAATAGTTCACCTTCGCCGACATGGGACTTAGGGCCTTATAGATTGTAAGGCTCTTTGTAAAACGAAATTGCTTCCATAAACCGTTTAATCATAAAACTGGCGCAACCTTCACAATCATCATAATTTCGTAAGTATTTTATATATTTAGTAACGTCCAGACATCATTGTGAGCGTGTTTGCTTCGATAAGCGTCACGAACTGCGCACCTGCTCGCGCGCAGCGCCTGCAACGTGACAATATGAATACATTAAATTAATGATAGTTTATTTATTTATGTATTAATTGAGGACAACCAACAAAACATACACCACACATGAATGTACACAAAATTAAAATATACATTTCACGGTGTTGTCTTCATTATAGGCTGCCACGACATGTCCTAATACATTGTTGAGACAGACAGAAACATAAGAGTGAAAAAAAAACAAAACTAAATAATACATGTAGTGTTGTTAACGTTAAAATAAATAGGTAAATTAATGATTTCATTAAAACATCTTAAGTTGGACGTTGGAATCGTGTTTGTGTCTTCCACCACTTATTTAGGTTCCGTGCTTATTCTATTTTTATTCAAAAATCTGCCAAACTCCATTAAATAGTTTCTGACGTTTGGATACTGTAAAATTAACTTGGCAAAATCAGTTTGTTGTCCACCATATGGTCTCATTGTCATAAAATCTGGTTGGTTTAACAGAAATTAATATCAAGCAGCGAGTATAAAAAGTATTATCTTACAGGTATTAAGCTCATTTTAATTTTTTAAACTGAAAATCAGTTTATACAAAATTAAAGCAGCTGTAAAAAAAATTTCAACCCGGATCTTCAATAAAATCTTAATTACTGTGAAGTCCCATTATAAATATGCAAATAGTCCAACTCCACAGATTAAGCTAATGACACAGGTCGACGACATTTGCTCAGACGGGTAACGGTTTGTTATATTAGCATGCGAGTAGCAGTGGTAAATACGCTAATCAGTTAAAGTCAGTTATTTTTTAATAGAAGACTGTTGTAAGTATAACGAGCACAGTAATTCTATTCTCGACGCTCAATGGCGCGCAGTGCACTCACATACATAATAAATAAATAAATTGTTTCAACAAACACACCAATTACCTAACCCCAAATTAAGCGTGAGCTTGTGCTATGGTGATAGACATACTTATATACATTTATTGAAAGATCAGGTCTCAAACTCAGAAATGAAACGACGATCGACGAGATTTTCTTGGATTTATTCACGTATTGGCGCTTCTTAAATAGTCTGCTTAAGTCAACCGCTCGATGGCAAGTGACGAGTATCTGTCAGCCATGTTTAAAAAGTAAGGTGCACAGACTATAAAATAACTGGTAACGTTATAATACCGTTGTCAGATACTCGTCACTGGCAAAATCGCGTTATCAGATTGCGATATGAAATTACAATATTTTACCTAAAAATACGCTATAATCTTACATTATAAACATCCATGACTTAGGTACAAATGCTCGTGCTCATCACACAAACATTTGCCTACTACACTAAATGAATGTGAAATGTGATCAAATAGCTAGTTCCTTTTGCCCATGCCGCATTCGCGTGGGTTCCCCATTTCATATCTCTTCTTTCAATTATGAGGGTATAACCGTGTGATATACTTGAAAGAAATGTAATGTCATTTAATTTTATCCGTCACGTGTCCATGATGAATGGAGGATTTTACATACCTACAGATTAATCACATAATGACCTACTATCTATATGCTAAAAATATTTTAAATTATAGTCCTACTACTTTTTGTTGATATATCTTGAGAATGGTAAGATTTTGATTAGAAAACTAAACACATTGTATAAGTATTGACGTGACTTTTAATCGTATCAGCTGGAAAATATATTTGGAACTCGAAAATCTACCAAATTGATTGTTCCTGGGTTATTGGATTGAGTCTTAGATTATTTCTGTTTATAATAGGTACCAAAGCAACGTACATTAAGTGATATAACGTGGTAAGATTAATGAGTTAGAACTGATTAAAGCCAGTATCTAGGTACTTATCATTTATTATTTTGCATTCCGGTACACCTGCTTCCGAATAAGAAATAGTACGATATATTGATCTACATTAGGAATGGCGATCTGAGATCGATCAATCGAAGAATCGATTTTTGTAGCCAATGATATCGATTTTTTAAATCGATATGTAGTACTGTATCGATTCAGTGAATCGATATTTCACACTTGAAAATCGACATTCGACTTTATTTTATTTTTTGGTATAAACCAAAAAAGTATTTACAATTAATTGAACATTCCCGTATTATAAGAGTGCTGCCGGTTAAAGGGTTAATTATTCAAAAACTCGCGAGATGGCTGTATTTTTGGATTCTTTCGCCTCTCTTTAATAAAAAAAAGTTATGTTTATATATTTATTACCATCGAATTACCCGATTTTACTGATAAGAGATCGTTAAACTATAATATGTATCTTGTTTTTAATAAAATAGATTTATATTGCAGTATAAACAAAAACAAAATAAATAAAGATTTATCAGGTCACGATTCGAATCGATTTAAAAATCGATGTTTTTCGAAAAGAATCGCCATCCCTTATCTACATAGCTTGAGAGCCTTCAGTAGGTACCTTTAGGAGCTTTTGGTAAGTCACTTTGTATGAGAGTGTTTATAGTATTATGACTAAACTTTTTGTGTGAGCCGGATTTCGATTATCATAAAGCGTCATACTCGTAGCTGTGTATAATCGACAACAAAACTTTTTGTTTGTTTTACTCTCTATGAAATAATAGTCGTATCAAAGTAACATTAACAACAGAATTTTAAAAACTTGTACCTGTTAGACCATATAGTTCTACTACTTACCACATATCTATATTGTCTATGGAAATAATGATCCGTAGTACCGTATCTTAGCCTTAATTTGGGAAAGGGCAGCGTGGCTACTACCCCGAGGCGTCCACGAGGAAGGGCCTCCACAATACCTAGAAAACAAAATCCTAATTACGACGGGTCTCAGGGGCCCACGTCTTATTAAGGGCCTTCTTCTTTGCGCAAGGACGCCGGGACTTCCAAATCCGGCTCTGGCCGTATATTTTAACATCCAGTCATGATGATACGATTATCGTTTAAATTTTAAACTTTTTTTTCTATGCATAGTGCGATATTATTTTCAGGAAATATAAAATACCAGTGAGCTATTGAATCTACGAACAATTTAAAATATGTATTTTAAATTAATAAATGAATTGCCTTATCAATGAATGATGAATTTATTTAAATTATAAATTAGGTAATAAAATAGGTTCAATTTGCCATTTGTAGTATAGGGTTGGTGTTTACCATAATTTTTGTTTGTAAGTATATATTGTTGTGTTTGTATTTTTTCAGTGTTATCCATTGCCCAAGGCATTCGTTGAAAATGCGTTTCGTGGTATGCTCGTCAGCTCGGTTGCCTTTTCAGCACTCGCTCTTGTAGTTGTCTTGTCTTTTTTGATAGTAAACTTTACTTGTGTAAATGTTGAATTAAAATGTAATTTTAGAAAGAAAGAAAGGAGATGTAACAATTTTGGCCATCTCTTGTACAGGAAACCAAAAAAATAAGAAAAATCACTTTATCTCCCTAAAAATATTAAAAAAGAAATATCTTGCCCTTTTTTAATGTACAAAACCATTTTTCATTGTTACACATTCAATAATGATGGCAATTTCTATCGCCATATTTGAGAACGTTCAGAAATAAAACTGCAGTGTAATCTATCAATGGTTCAAAAATCAACCTAGTTTTACTATAACCATTAAAAAACTATGTTATCAATACTAAGTTCACTAAGAAAAAAATATAACTCGAATGATGAAACTGTTATTTAATTTGAATTCACATACAGAGCCAAATATGTTTTCTGAACGATCAGCGGCCAAAACGTTTGGTTCCAAGCGTGAAAAAAGTAGCTGTCATCTGTCATTCATTTGTGCCGTTCCGTCATTATAAAATAGTATTGCCGCTTTAAATGTTTTTAAAAAACTTATTTGTGCACAAAAACAACGAAGAAATTGTACAAATAAATATCAGAATAGGGTTTCATAGCCTATTTTTTTGTTGTAGTGTACAAGAGATGGCCAAAGTTCTATAGAAACCTGGACCATCTCTTTTAGTTCAGTTATTTAGAAAAAAGTTCTATATACTTACCAATAACGTTTTCCTGGTGCTTGCGATGATGCATCTATTGTAAAGTCAATTTCTTTATCATCTAATATTCAATCATCATAGCGGGGAAATGCTGCAAGCATCCTGGGAACCTTACCACAAGGACCCTTTTTATATTTTTTTGTACATAATCATGTATTATTAGTTATTGTTAAGTTGTATTTTTATAAGCTTTTATAACTTGCGACCTAACTAGCTAACTAACTATGTTTGTTCGGGTTGAATCTTACAACTCATTTTTTTTCATATAGTGAAAATATCAATAGAAGGATTATCAAAATCACAATGAAACATCTCGTATTCTCATTGCAGCTTATCTGGGCAACTGTACATAATGTATTGGTACTTGTTATAGGTTATAGTACTTACTGGGGATACAGGTAAGGCTGACATTAGTGATGCAGAACCGGACGCGGTTTTAAGGTCGGCGTAAAAACCTCAAGATCGTGATAGGCTTTCTTTTTGTATCTGTCTGTGTTGCGACATTCACAACTGCATCAACTATATTGTCGGGTTTTAGGATAGTGTTAATAATGTACAAACCAAATAAAAATACTACTATAATATATTATATTTTTTAACTTAAGCAATTATTTTGCAAGTTTCTACTTGGTTTTTTTTTACTACTATAATACACAACATAATTACCTACACATGTAAGTAGATCTTGATCGCAAAAATTGTAATAGAAAATACCTACCTTTATGATCAGTTTATAAGTAGACTAGCGAACCACATATACATGCATTATACATATAAAACCTTCCTCTTAAATCACTCTAGTATCGCTGAAAACTGTATTCAAATTCGTTGCGTAGAAAAGATCTAAGCGAACAGACAGCGGGGCGACTTCATTTTATTTTATGTAAAGATTATGAAGTAGGTAGTTTGGGTCAAAAGGTCATGTCATGTTACCTAATTGTCACACATCGAACGCATCCTTACTGCATTAAGGTAATCCTACGCAATCGTTGCTTTCGACATTTTCGCCCTAAGCATGACGTCAGGAGATCAAACTGTGTGGACACTATAAATAACATTCTTAATTAATCACATCTGGTTAAGCTGTTCTATGCATCCAAAAGAACCCAATGCCAAAACAACCATTACGGGGCACTCTAAACACATACAAATAGCTCTGTTTAATGTAGCTGAGCAAAACTATTGTTAAACTATCGATATTTATATCGACAGTCATCAGCATAGTATTCATAACAGGTACCTAATCGATAGCTGAAACAGAAATACCAATTCTTGATGAAATTAATGTATCTAGTTAGTATATTATCTCTCCTGACCGTTTTCGGCCACAGCGACTTGACTATGGTTGTTAAGAACATTTCTCTATATCTACTCGTAGTATCAATCTACGCAATATGATAATATTTATGCTCTTTCAATAGTAGTAATGGTTACTCACCTAATCGATAGCTAAAATAGAAATATAATATCTTGATGAAATTAATAATAATAATTATTATTATTTATTTCAGATTTAAATCCATACAATTTTATTAGTAACAATAAAATAAAAAACTTAAATATCTATGTTAGTAAATTAAATAAAAATGGGTTATATTTATTTAAAAAAATGGTTTCTAGCTCCTTGCACATGCAGCTGTATCTAGTGCCTGAACCAGGAACAGTGTTTTTAATAGCCACAAGGATGTTGTTGAAGCTCCGCCGGACTTTGTCAAGCATTGAAGCCGTGCGCTTCCGAATGATGGCATAAAAATTTATGTATCTAGTTACCATATTATCTCCTGACCGTTTTCAAACACAGCGGCTGGACTATACTCGTAGTTGTTGAGGACATTGCTCTATATACGAGTAGTTCTAGTCTAAAGCAATAAAATAATATTGATCCTCTTTCAATAGTAGTATCATGGATGCTGTGTGATATTGATACTAAGTTGTGTTGTATTGCGTAAAGACGTAATCTGCATGCGTAGGTTTTCTTCTGTGTCCACAAAATTTCTTTATGAATATCTCCTCCGTCTTGGCTAATTTTATGCCTTTATACGATCAATGCTTGTATATTTATTTCTGTATGTATATACTATATAAGTATATATTTGTGATCTCGAAAACGGCTCTAACGATCTCGCTGGAATTATGTGGGGGGTTATCGGGGGTAAAAAAAAATTCTGCTAAAATCTGCACATGCACAGTCAAAATTCGGCGGTAGCATTAATCTCTTTGACCTTAAGACCGTCTCTATTCCCTACGTAATAAAAGCTGTTTTCGTGGTAACTGACATGCCGCCGACAGTACCTTCATCCGAACAATGTCTAAGACAACTTACAGTATCGATGTCTCAAAATATCGATACATTTGCAAGACTAGTGATAATGTATTCTTCCCTCGTAGCTCGCGTTAGACAATACCCCCAATGTCATTGTTATTTGTCATACTAAAAGATGCGCGCGCGACGAATCGTGGCAACTAGGCAACTGTGACGCTCGTTTTCATTTACGACCGTCTTGGTGTAGTGGCTCGCGCCCGAACTTTTAAACCAGGCGATTGCGGGTTCAAAGAAAATATTTGTGTGTTGAGCACGAGCTTTTGTACCTAAGTCATGGATGTTTATAAATGTATATAAGTATGTCTATCCGTTATCCTAGTCACCATAGCACAAGCTCACGCTTGGTTTGGGCTAGGTAATTGGTGTGTTTGTTGAAACAATTTATTATTATTATCTAGTTTAAACTGGTTAGACATGTTGATTATGCGAGATGAGTAGATTAAAATAATCAAAAGAAGGAAAAAGCAACGTTTAGGTTACGATCTTAGATTTAATTAAAAATAAATTTTCGCACGGAAGTGATTCATGAATAGTAATATAAGGCTATAGTAGTTAACGCTCGTAAATATTTCGTTTCGACAAGTTTTTATTTAATTAGTAAGTATTACATTTTGATTCATGTACGATTAAAACTACATTTATAGATCAATACATTTATTTGCCTCGTTAGGATAAGGATAGGTTTAAGTCTACGCTAACATTTTAGAGAAGGTACAAAAAACAGTTTTACCCGACTGCGTCAGAAAGAGGGTTATTTTTGAAACTGTCTGTGTGTATGTAATTCGTTACCTATGGACTCGTTACTTTTTGATGCGCGAATCATAGTTGGAACATGTATAGTCCAGTGCACAACATAGCCTATGTTTTACATCATTAAGAGTACCTACATCCAGTGACACATGGTGATCTCCATTCATCATACAGCATGGTACAAAAAAGTTCATCCTTATAACCAAAAACCGGGTTGTTCCCAAAGGTCCATGAAAAATTCATACTTGAATTCCCAAACGGGTCCACAACTTTTTAAATTAGTAAATTTTTCTTTCCCGTTGGGTCCATGAGAATGTTTGATACAGTCAGCAATGAAAGCTTGGCTAAGGGATAAGTGTAGGATTGTTTCTATGAAATAAAAGAATACACAATCTTGTCCTAGGGACCACTTTACAAACTTTGGATGCAAGCTTTACACTTAATTTTATCGAAAAAAGCGAACAAATGTGTTTACTTTTAATTAGATTTGTAAGAAAAACATGATAGTATAGAGCTGTTTTACGTACGAAGACATGAAAAAACTTGAAAAATTCACCTAAAACATAGATTTTATTAAAATATTGTTCTTTCTGATAAAAGTTTGTTTCTGGACCCGTTGGGAATCCATGAATGAACATTTAAAACATTATTGAAAATGTTCATGGACCCGGTAGGAAAACAAGAACAATAGAATCGTGGACCTCTGGGAAGAACCCCCAAAAACGCTGTAAGGGTTATAGCAACTATAAAACAAAGTAAACTTAATAATGGATTGCTGGACGGTCTACAGACTATCCAGTCTGGGAGTACGGCTCTTTTTTGTACCATCAAGCTTGCACAGACGAAGTAACGGGCAACAGCTCTAAAATAAATCCTGAAGTCAACACAATGTTGTACTTTACAGACAATGAGTTTCGAAACGTAGAAGGTGCACTTGTATGACGAATCTGTGTAGTGTGTGCGCAATATGTACCCACTTCGTGCATTTAAAACAACCTTCTCCAATCACGGTGCATTGTCAGTTGCAACCTGCCACGTTTCCACTCACGTGTTTCTGAACAATGTTCGCGAATGCCTTTACTTTATTTATGTGTATTCCAACAATGTCATATTTAAGTAGTAGTAGGTAACTCGTGTGTTTTCTCAATAATATAAATATATTGTATTCTGCTTTGATTTCTGTATTTATTTCGCGCACACGATCACTTTTAACTGTATATACTTCGTCTTAGATAAAATTATTCGAGTTACAGGCAAAGTCTTGAAGTATCAAATTAATGTTTTGTTTTTTGGAGGCCATTTTTTACCCGACTGCGGAAGGAAGGTTATGTTTTTCGAGAGTATGTATGTATGTATAATTGTTTGGCACGCCCTACAGCCCAAACGGCTGGACAGTTTTTGACAAATGAGGTGACGTTGAACTTGTCAAAGTTGTTAGAGTGTCATAGGATATACTATACATTTAAAAAATGGCGCCCGAAAATGGAAATAAAGGGGGGAGGGGGAATTGTTTTTTTCCTAATCATAGCAATATGGGTCTCAAATGAAAGCCAGTAAAAGGACCATTTCAAAAATATTAATTTGTTTGCAGTCGGGTTATGTTTTTCAAATAATTATGTAAGCTTGTTTTGTAAATAAAAATATGTTTTTTATTGTAAACCCTTTAGTGTTAAATAACCATCATCAACTTAGCACTTAACTAAGCACCAGAATTGGTATAAAGCCTACAATATTATTTTAAAAAGCTTAATTTATTTCTGTTGAATCCCGTCATCAGATTCTGGCTTAACCTTTTACACACTTTCAGAAAAAAAAACAGTTCATGTCGGCAGAGTAAATATACAAAAAAATAAAAATATAACAGCATAGGTAGAGCGAAGTAGAGAACTTCCTCTTTTTTGGAGCCGTTGAAAATATAGCCACTTAGTAAGCATTCCATTTGATTTATGATGATTTGTAAAGTCATCTATCGCTGCAAGAAAAGCCGCAAAATGTTATTTCTAGAGTCAGCGACCTCATAAAAAGGATATTTTATGACACATTCAATAAAAGACAAAATCTAGACATCTTTATCGTGCAGAGTATTTTAAATCTTAGTGATGTCAGAATGCCTTTAAGGTGTTAAGAACTAAATAGGTATCACTACATATATTACAGCAAAGTCCCTCGCCACGTCTGTCTGTACTTTTGTAGGTATATATTGCAGTAAGATACATATTTATGTAAAATAGTTATATCTATATTGTCTATATGTAAAATAGATAGTGGTAGTGTAAAATAGTTACATCCCTAGGGATTAAATATACAGTAGAATAGTTTAAAGGAAACCATTCAACGGTTGCAATCTGATAATAATATGTTCATCTGACTAAACTAATCTGGTTAAACCAATCCGCACTGAGCCTGCGTGGTGGAGTATGGCTCGTTCCTCCTCATAGTTGAGGTGAGGCCTTTTCACAGCAGTGGGATCTAATAGGCTTACATTTCAATCTGGTTAAACAACCATGGCATCATAAATGGCGTGGCATATGTCCATCCATGAGGTGCTTGTGGCGCAGTGGCGGCAGCGCTTTGGTAGTGATACCAAAAGTTAAGCAACCACGGCGCGGTCGTGATTGGATGGGTGACCATTCCGACCATTAAAGTGACGACCATGACAAGCATCTCCGTGCTTCGGAAGGCACGTTAAGCAGTTGGTCCCGGCTAATATCTCTTGGTATTAGTCGTTAAGCTTAGTCAGAGGCCCTAGGGCGGCTTGATAACATCTGACAGTAAGGTTTGTCACTTGCCTTACAGACACCCCTCCACCAATCCGCACTGAGCCCGCGTGGTGGAGTATGGCTCGTTCCTCCTCATAGTTGAGGTGACGCCTTTTCCCAGCAGTGGGATCTAATAGGCTGACTTAACTATGTCCATCAATATTAATTATATGACATCAAACTATATTTAGAAATATCTACTAGGTGCCGCGTTCATAACTAACAACTCAGTTTTTTTTTAAATAGTTTTCAAGCATTAATACGCGTATATAATCTATATTTACAACAAAAGCGTACCTACATACTTTTAACCTCTAACCATTCGATGTGGTCTAAACATACCACTGACGCCGAAGCAACGTCGGGGTATAATTCAAAATGTCTTAGAAACTATACTTGCATTTCCTATTCTTATACTTTTATGATTGATAAGATTCATGTTTTGTATAAAGTATTTTGAGGTTGAAAATAAAAACCCAAACCAAAAGTATGAACAACGTTTATTCTTGCGACGTTATATCGAAAATTTTAGGGTTTTACTTTACCCTTCACATTTTTGTATAATTATGTCATAATCAACAATTAACTTATAAAAATATTTAATTCTTTAAGTATTTATGTAAATAAAAAGTATCTCTCACCGTTAAATCAAAAAATGACGGCGATTATAAATGGCACATTTTCGGCATAGTTGGTCGCAGCATGTAAGGCAAATCGGATTCATAAATCAATAACAAAAATATTTATTATATTTTTATAACTTAAGCATATATTTTGCAAGTTTTTATGAAATTAAATCAAATTTCACTTACAAAAATTAATCGACTGTGTCATCCGATCCACGTCCCTCCGCTATCCGGGCGAGTGCTCTTACCAACTCACTCACTAGTGCCGGCTCACTGGCGTAGCAAGCACTTGCAAAAATTCGTCGACTGACTAACGTCCTCCGTAGCTTAGTTGGTAAGAGCACTCGCCCGGATAGCGAAGGGACGTGGGTTCGAGTCCCACCGGATGACACAGTCGATTAATTTTTGTAAGTGAAATTTGACAAAAATATTTGGTACGGTAAGCGTAACAAATCACTGATCTTTCTTTTTAATAATTGGATCTATATTCATGTAATTTTGGATGCTTTTGGTTAGACATTCTAACACATATACATACACCGATGTTACGTCAATTAGACACTATGGGCTTATGTTGGCGACAAACCGCCTTTTACAATTTTGTAAATACTTCTTTTTTAATACTTTTTTGCTTTGTTTTCGTTTATTTTTAGACGTTTGCTATTTTTATTTGTCAGTGTACGTGTAAGTCAGAGTGTGTTGGTATAAGTCAGTGTGTAGTTAGTAATGTGCAAATACAATAAAGTTTTATTGTTTTAAAAGTGTTCCTCTTTCAGGCCATTAGCCCTGCTCCTAAGTTTTCCCTCGCGTATTAGCTTACCTACATAACACATAGAAAAGTTTTGTACATAGTCACCGTACTGCGTGGTGACTCCGTTACGGACACCTATGCACTGCTCCCCGTGCGTATGATGCTGCATACCAATGCTTCAA
Source organism: Pyrausta nigrata (assembly GCA_949316185.1). Taxonomy (NCBI): domain Eukaryota; kingdom Metazoa; phylum Arthropoda; class Insecta; order Lepidoptera; family Crambidae; genus Pyrausta; species Pyrausta nigrata. The sequence continues at coordinate 5,888,615 of OX438937.1, forward strand.
GATAGGCTTTGTATGATAGCGGAAGGAATGACCTTGAGCACAGCTCGTGCCACAAAATAATATTAATTAAAAAAACTGATTACGTCTGTGAGACATATAAGTCGGTAGTTAAGGGTTAAATTGACACAGGTGCTTGATTTGAACAAAGGTGGACATTAGTAAATATAATGTTCTGGAACACTCTAGATTTATCAAAGCCGACTTTAATCTGATTAAAAGTTAATTTAATTATCTAAAACAACTCAAATTGAGTTAATAATTTCTACTGCAAAATAAGTAGGTATGTTCGAAATTTAATTTTGTTTGAAATGATGAGTCATCTTCATCAAAATAAATAAAAGTCTAATTGTATAAATTGATCGTTAATGTAATTATTTGACTGCTTCAAATGTATAGTTATATTTAGGATGCGCGTGACTTTACCGATTCATCTGCGACGAGTTAGCTTAATTTGGGCCTAAATCGCAATTTGTTACATAATACACGGATTTCTTGTAGTTTTGCGTCATATTTGCTAAATATATTTAACGTTTGCATAAGATATTTTGTAGCGGTTCAGTACAGTTCTGGTGCTGTTTAAATCAATTTAATTAAACTTGTTCGGTAAGTGTGTAATAAAGTTATTTCTGTTTAAGTAAGTTTTTGTAGGCGCCAGAAACGCATTGCCGAGCAAAGTTGGTGAAAACTTTATGAAATAAGTCTGGTATGCAGTACTTATATGATGTCTCAAGATATTTTGTGAGTATGAACTTTGGACAAATAATAAAATTATGAAAACAAGTCGGCCTTTTACAAACTAACCCAGAAAACCTTTTTTAACCGCGAGTTTAACAGGTTCAGTCTTATTAAACTATGTAAGTATTCTGTACCAAATATGTAAAAGCCATATCTCATAGTTATACCTACTGCTAACTATCAATCGTGTCATACCTACTTAACATCCTAAAAAAAGCTTTATTCATTAATTCAAAAATAATAGGTAACAAAGCCAACATAACAAAATACTTATATTGTAAAAACCCTATGTGGGCGAATGTAGGTCTATTCTATTTCCGACGATCCGGCACAACAAGTTCAATTAAGAAATCGATGATATAATCGATTATGGCGTATCTCGTTCACAATCGGAGGCGTGAACGAGTGTTCGTCCACTGGCCGTGACACGAGACGTGTGACCCCGGTGGACTACACTCTGCCATCTCTTTACTTACTTACTGGAATGAATGACAGGGCTGTCAATGATATGTGATACTTTTATATAAAAAAGATATTTTAGAGTAGTTGTTTTTTTTTTTAAGTCAGCAAATTACTGCAGGCCTACTGCATAACTTGATGTACTTTAAACTGGATTCAATAATGATAATAATAATGCATTTATTTCAGACAAAGCCGATAGTAATTACCGTACAGTTAATATCATTAAAATAAAATTCGAAAACAATAGAATGAAATTATAACACAATGAAAACAATAAATAGTTAACAATACAATTACACTTAGTCACTGTCAACATCTAAGAGTCTACTACGGCCACATTCCTGTTACAGCAGCTTTTAAAGTATGATATATGTATCTGTAAAATAGGGACAATAGATCCTGTCCGCGATCATCCTTAGAACGGCATTTAAAACCGACGTCTGGAAGGCATTGAGACGTTAGTTTGAAAGCTGTTTTAAAAGCCAGCGAGCTAGGTGGTGGTCCTTCTGGACCGGATGACAGGGCTATCACAAAGTGAGTTTTCTTATCAAAATGTTGAAATGTGGTTAAAATAGCTGTATTTATGAGCATGCAAGTCTAGATACGGAGATAAGGATGCCTGTATGCCACACAACGTAGAACTGACCCTATACTGGGTCATTACATAACTAAATATATTACTTTTGCCGTCACTGTGAAATACACTCAACCAAGGCCTTTTTGGTACCAAAATAATAGTTACTAAGCATTAGGTTGCCTGATTGTTTTGTAATTCTTATTTGGTACTTAATAATTTTTTTCTTTCTTTCTTATAGAACATGACTTATTCAGTCATCTGAGTCATCTTGAAAGTTAGAGAAGTCTTACAGTAGGTACTTATCGTCTAAGATTCAAATAGCGGGGTTAATAAAGACTATTGTGGCAACTTTTATCGACTTCAGCTTGTAAACATATTCGTGTCATCCTTTTTCAATATTTTTATTGAGTTGACCCTACAAAAGTTTTTATGAACAACAAGTTATTAAGACGGTTCATTGAATTAGTGCTCAACTTCAATTTCTCTGTCATATTATAAGGTAAGTTGTGGATAATGTTCAACAATAAACACGATTGTTCTTGTGATTGTTCTATTTTTACTAACCCTGATTGTTTATTTTCAGGGTTGCCAGAACTATACCACACAAATAGCGGTAATGTTCAGCAATTCCAGTCCTATTGTCAAAAATCAGTACACCTAAGTCAGGTAGGTAGATTTTTACTTAAGAAAAACGCTCGTTTTAGCATTTATTGTGTTATAATGGTAATGTTTAGCGTGTTTTAGATTTACGTGTACTAACTGGTCGTTTTTTAACCATTTATTGATTATAAAGACGTTTTTTCCATTAAATTTTACTTTTCACTGCATTGTGAAACTCACATTTTTTTTACGTAAGTACGCACTACATTTCTGTATTATCACAATAATTTGTTATAGTTTTTTGCTCAATGATTTCGAAGCATTATTTATATAACTTAGATTAATAGCGCCATCTATCAATATACAATTAAACAAAATTTTGAGCCAATCCCTCAGAAAATCCCTCATTCTTGCGTTAATTCTGTGACACCCGTTATCAGGGCTCTATTTCACCACGCTGACATTTGACAGTGAAATCCTATATTAAATGACAATTGTCAAGCCAAAGGTGAAGTGACAAGTGATAATTTTGAAAATTATTTTCTATACACATGATGAATTTTTTCCAAGTCAACACATTTAAGGTTAGTCGGTAATTTATTGACACGATATTATAGATGTATCCGACTTGCAACAAATCAAATTCATTCAACTAACGACGAACATGCCACGTTAAGATCGTCAATAAACAAGTACTAATTGAGCCAATAATATGTGTCCCGATTTGTCTCTTTATTTTTTGGTCGCTTCGAGACAAACCACAGACAATTTGGCAAATGCTGATGAAGTTTTTGTGTAGTTACACTTAGGAAATAGCTCTCCGCGATAGCAGTGCGACAGATAATAGAAATACAACAGAAACATTTATCTCCTTTAAAAACGCTTGCTTTGCATTAAGAGAAAACTTTCAAATAAGTAAAAAACATTTCATAATATTTAAATAACTTAATGAAATATTGAAATAACTTTTATTGACAAATGACACACAAAATTTTTCAGTGTGGGCAAATAGAGTTCAAATTCAAATTCAAATGCGTTTATTGCCATTATGAGTACATTCAGGTCTTATTAATACAATGGAGCTTTACATAATGACCCTTTTGGGTATTGCAATTTTTTAAGAAAATAACTAAAATATACTCAAAATAATATTAATATTAACAAACAATATTAATTACTTAAATTAATAGATACATAATATTTATTAAACATAGGTTTAACCTTAATCATGATGCATCACACATGACATGGATTATCCGTCTGGGGTAGGTATTAAAAATAATATTGTTTTAAAATTGTTTTATTAATTAATTTAGGTTTATTTTATTTTCAATTTATGTTTTGGTAAAGAACTATTCAAGGGTGTAAAAGCATTTAGAGATTAGGTACTGTTTTATTTATTTCAAAAACTCATGTTATTTGGTTTCTTTTTGAATATTGTTGGGTATGCTGTTAAAGATTTTTATTGCCATGTAAAGTGGACTGTAGTTAAGCATTTTTATTCTAGAGTTGGGTAGCCACAATTTTTCTTTATTTCTAGTGTTGACACTGTGGGTACCTGTAATTTTTTTTAAATAGATGCATATTTTTAAAGACAAATATGCATAAATCATTAATGTACAGGGATGTGAGAGTTACAAAGTTAAATTTGTTAAAGTATGCTCTACAACTTTGGGTGTTAGCGATTTGGGCTAAAATCCTTATACACTTTTTTTGAAGTTTTATTGACACTGTTTCCCCATAAAATTATCCCGTATTTCAGCCACGAGTAGGCATATGCGTAATATGCTGTAATAGCGGTTTTTGTGTCCGTGTTTGATTTGGAATAAAGCGTAAGTAAATCTAGACAGTTTTTCTTGGATTTTTTCTATGTGAGATTTCCAGTTTAAATTACTGTCAATGTTCAAGCCTAACAGGTCAAATTGTCTACAGTTTCTATTTGCTGGTTGTGGTGATTGATATTTATAGTGAAGGGAGATTTATTGTAGGGTAGGAATTGCATTATTTTAGTTTTTTTTAATATTCATTTTTAAATTCAAGTCATTGTCTTTTAATCTTTAGTGTCTCATAAATTTGATTATTTGGGTTTGATCTGCTTTCTGTTTTTATTAGGATTGATATATCGTCTGCAAGTAATACTGGTAATGCGGTTTCTTTATTAAGGTATTTAGGGTCCTAAAAGCGATCAATTGTAATAGGTATGATAGGCTCACTAAGACTTCTAGTTGGCATACATTTCAAAGATAAGTAATTATGCTATTGTAATTTTATGCAAATACTTAAATAGTTATGTAGACACTTAAGTATTTTTATCTTACGCTTATGCCGTAATCATTTTGGGTTTGCCCGTTTCAAATTGCGGATTACAAAAGCTGATCGTAATAAAAATAAAAATCAGACAGTTAAATTGGTCCTATTATTAAACTCGATGGCAAAAGATTGCCGAAAACAAATTAATTATTTTTGAGGAAAACGTTTCTGATACAGCGGAGGAGTGGTTTTATTTTTAGGGTTCCATAGTAAACAAAGAATCCTTAGAGCTTCGCAATGTTCGTTTGTTTGTCCGCGGGAAAAGCAGAGACCGTTGCTTGGTCCGCGAAATCTGTAATTTGTCGCTATCACAATAATAAACCACAAATCACGTCAACTTTTTTTGTAATTATCACTCCCTATAAAGCTATTACGGCTTTGAGGGCTTTATTAGTCAATGAGTTAACTGTAAAACTTAAAAATAGTAGTTTGAGAAGGATAAATTCCCTACTAGCTCCATAGAATATCAACTGCATCAAAACTTCGTAATTTTACTAGGTTAGGTTATGTAAAACGGGCAACCACGGAACCATACCTACACTTCGTCGTGACTTAAAACGCACTTAGACAATTTTTGCTGTTTATTTAACTAATACTAGATAAATGATCTCTGCCATGTGGCTAGGTGTTATGTGAACAAGAATGATCAGTATTATTTTCGTCTCCAGTTATATCACATCGCCTCTGAAGTCACATTAAGCCAGCCAAACGTAATCCGTTTTCCATAAACCTTAAACGAACCGTTGGATTTCCCAATCGCCTCCCACGTCTTTGTTTTCCTACTGCGCATCAACTTAACAATCAGTCGTTAGGTGCCAACTGCCTAATCAATATAGATTTCCATTATATGGTGGCCTTTTATTGTAACAAGCGATGTGTTAGTGAGAGGTCAGTTCAAGCTGGAACACTCGTAAGTGTCGTACAAGGAGTGCGTGATGTAGAGGGGATGCGTGGACGCAGGACGTTGTCTCTGGCGCAGCGCAGTGGGTTTTCTGAAGGCTGCGGCACGGGCCGCATGCCAACACCGGTCGCGACCTCGTCCGCTCCTATTAAAACAAGATACATCGACGACAAGACCTAGTATTACCAATAACCCCAACCATGAAGTTCATCTTGGCTTTCGTTTGTTTTGGCGGTCTGGTGGGGAGTGTTGTGCCGGCGCCGGCTAATGGATTCGCGTTTCCCGATGAGAGGCAAGAGAAAAAACTGGAACCGATAATCACTCCGCCTGTTCTACCAGTGTTAGAGCATTTAGAGCGGGATCCGAGTACGTTGCTTCCGAATGAGAGGGTGCAGAGTCGCGCGCGACCTCAAGCGAAGCCGAGGTTCAACGGGGGAGGTTTTAATGTCCGACCCTCAGGGAATGGGGGTTTGACAGCGAGTGTGAGCAGCAGTGGAAGCTTCGGAGGCGCCAGTCAGTCGGCATCTCAGTCCTTCTCCTTTGGTTTTAACGAAGGGTTCAGTGCGTCACACTCGGCCAGCCAAGCAGCATCTTTCAATGGATTTGGGAGGTTAGTTGCTGTTTATTCATGAACCAAGAGTTTCAAACGAACTGTATTCGTTAGAACGGTTGTCTTATAAAATTAACAGCAAAACACCGGGTAAAATAAGCATATAGATCTACGCATAATTTGGTACTAGGCAGGATTATATGTAATTAATACACATGCCAAACTATAGTAACTGGGAATTCTTTTGATTATTCATTTGTGCTAGTTTTACTTAAGAAGCGTAACTCCTGCAATAAATATTTAAATGAGTTGTAACAATCGGCACAACACGTGTTAACTAAAACATAAGTGAATGTTAGCTAATATAATTATGACATAGGCATAATTTATTCTGTTTCGGAACTGAGTTTAGGCCGGTTGATCTTAAATTAATTCTAAACTTTGTTTTTATGAATCTTGCGGTGACCAAGATCACCCAAAAGGCAGTTTAGCATAAAACATTGACCTATGACAGTGGAAGTGTGTGAATAGTGACGACTCATTATCGCTTGTTACAAAATACGAGTCGAGGCTTAACTTTGTAAGTTTTCGATGTTTTCGTCTTTATTGTCGTCTCCCTCACTCACACTGGGATGCTGGCTTAAAAGGAGAGACGAAAAGAGTAAAACGCTTAAACACGTCATTGAGGAAAACCCCAGGATCCCCTGAAGATTATCAAAGTTAATAAGCAGCAATGTTAGAAGTATAACGCCGTGCTATATTTTGGGGCTAAAGGCACACGAGAAGATTAAATATCTACTCACATAACTATTTCACTCCGAAATACTGTGAAGCCTCAATCAATCAATTTAATTGATAATAGTATGCATTTTAATGTAATGACGACCGTCTTGGTGTAGTGGTCCGCGCTCCGGACTACAAAACCAGAGGTGGTTTGAATTCCGCAACCTCCCGTAAATGTTTGTGTGATGAGCACGGGCATTGTACCTAAGTCATGGATGTATAAACGTATATATGTATGTCTATCCGTTATCCTAGTCGCCATACCACAAGCTCACGCTTAGTTTGGGGCTAGGTAATTGGCGTGTTTGATATGATTTAATTATTTTAATGAAATCAATATGGACACAGCTACGGATTCGAAATTATAAATAATACAAATTGTCCCACATTACTATGAGATTAAAGTAAATATTTTGCATTCACTAATTATTTTAATAACCTCAAAATTTTAATCTTGAATTCGAAACAGAAATATTTATATGTCACTGTTGTAAGAATATAATAATAAAACCAATTTACATTTCCGTTAACCTTATACGGAAACAAGTTGATATTATTATCTTAATATCAACGAACCAAAAGAACTCTTGAAAATAAGCTTATTTGCATATTGCCCTCCGCGGCAATTTTGTGTTTACGAATATTTATTTAAGGCTTTGAGTTAATTTAGAACAAACCGTGGCTGTGAGGACGCCAGTTTAATAACTAACACTAAGTAAACAGAACTTCAGTCGTCTCCATGGAAAACTGCTCACAAGTTGAAACTCGTGTCTCAAAGAGAAATAAATAATAATTGTTTTTACAACTTAAGCAATTTGTTTGAAAGTTTTTACGAAATTACATTGAAAAATCACTCACATGAATTAATCCACTGTGTCGTCCGATCTATGACACAGTCGATCAATTTTAGTATCAATAAACAAAGTTATTGATAGGTAAAAGTGATTGTTTCTTAGCTGATGATTTTGTGAGCTAAATTAAATGTGTACATAGTTACCAATGGAGTTCATATTATTAATATCTACAACATGTTTGGCGTTATAAGCTCATTTATTTCATGTAAAATATCAAAGTGAAGTTTTTAACTTATTATTATCAACGGGTCGATCTGTGACATAGATAAGTGGTTAACATTTTCAATTCAAGTTTCGCGTACTATATCAGTGCTGTACTAACTACTTACTCACTACCGGGTTCGATCTGTTAGGCTTAAACGGCCTCCTGCCCCATGGATCACAAGAGGAGTGCGAATGGCTATGGCTAAGCGCGACCGTGCCTTTCGAAAGTTCAAGCGGGAACGCTCTGATTTGAACTGGGATAATTTCAAGGCTGCTAGGAATCTTTGTAATCGGATGGTGAGATCAGCCAAAAGGCGGTATATCCACGAAAATATTTCTAAATCTTCTCCTGCAGACGTGTGGAAGTTTCTTAATACCTTGGGTATAGGCAAGGGCAAAAATAATCAGCCCCTCCCTTCTTCTCTAATGCTGGATGACCTTAACATTCATTTCTCTTCTGCCCCTATTTTAGATCCAGGTGTCAGATCCAGTACCATTCACGACATTTCTTCCAAGCCTCGTCTCGAACTCGAACCCTTTTCCTTTATTTCTGTATCTGCTGATGTGGTCAGGAAATCTATGCTTTCAATCAAGTCTGGAGCTGTGGGATTTGATGATATTAGTCGTGCCATGATAACAATGATTCTTGATGCAGTATTGCCATACATAAAACACATCATTATTTACTCCCTCAGCTCTGGATCATTTCCTACAGTATGGCGTAAAGCTTACGTTATCCCACTCCCAAAACTTCCCAACCCTACTTCGTTAAACAATTTCAGACCTATTTCCATACTCCCTTTTCTCTCTAAAGTTCTCGAAGCTGTTGTCCATTCCCAAATTAGCAAATTCATATTCTGTAATGAACTTTTGAGCCCATTTCAATCTGGTTTTCGTCCTGGCCACAGCACTGCCTCTGCCCTACTTAAAGTTACCGAGGACGTCCGTGAGGGCATGGAACACGGTAAAGTCACCGTGCTTGTCCTCATTGACTTCTCCAACGCCTTCAACACTGTCGACCATGATGTCCTTCTCTCCTTTCTAGCTCACTTTAATATATCTTCGGAGGTTTTGGAATGGTTTGCCGCCTACTTACGGGGACGCCAGCAGGCTGTCCGTGTTGATAAGACCGTTTCCGTCTGGCGTGACCTTCTTGCCGGCGTTCCCCAAGGCGGCATTCTATCACAATTACTCTTCTCTATATTTATTAATTCTATTACTCACGACATTGGCTGCTCTTACCATCTGTACGCGGATGACCTACAGCTTTACCAGCAATGCCCCGCTAGCGAAATCCTAGATGGATTTCGCTAGCCATACAAAAACTTAATGATGATCTCAAACACTTTCTTTTTAACAAAACCAAAATTTCTTTAATACAATCTCTGGTTCTTCCTCTCATCGATTATGCTGATGTGTGTTACCCCGACTTAAACCAAGCCCTTTTAAACAAGCTGGATCGCCTTGTTAACAGCGGCATTCGTTTTATTTTCTGTCTTCGAAAATATGATCACATCTCCTCTTTCCGTTCACAGCTTACATGGCTACCTCTTCCTTTTCGACGTCAGACCAGAATTCTTTGCACGCTTTACTCAATATTAAATGACCTTAATTCCCCTTCTTATCTAAAATCTCGATTAGTTCTTCTCAGCTCGACACATTCGCGTCAGCTACGTTCCTCTAACAAACTCACTTTGGCTACCCCTTTTCACCGCACCGGTTTCTTATCTAACTCTTTCCTCCTTCGAGCAATAAGGCTCTGGAATGACCTACCAGAAAATGTTCGTCAAGCTCCCTGCAAATTTTCCTTTAAAAGACTTATTCGCACACACTTTCTACTGTATATCGCAACCATCATTTTAATTCTCTCCCAAACACTTCGTCATATTATGTATTATTATAATATTTATCTATTTAATTGTGAGATGTATTTTATTTATTACAAGTATATTACTATGTATATATGAATTATATTATAATGGTATTTATATTTATTGTTGACTATATAGGTAGGTATTCCATATGTATGATAGTATTACTATTTAAATTACATATTATATGCAGAGTGCAGTAACAATATTATTTCTATCGTTTTTTTTTGCTTTAAATAAATTTAATAATTTTGTTTATGCCTTCGGTCGCACCGCCCACTTTTCATTTCTGCTTAGCCCAAAGGTATGACTGGTAGAGAATGCCACTAGGCATTAAATCCGCCTTTTGTACACAGTTTTAGTTGTGCAATAAAGAATAAATAAATAAATAAATAAATTCAACGAGATGAACAAGATTAAAGTTGGTAATTATTGATATTTTGTGTTAAAATGTTATGGTAAATGTATCAGGTTCATAATAAATAATAATAAGTTATAACAGGGTATTTATTATTTTCGAACTTTTAACACAGCTATTATTGGTTAATCAGTGCATACCTACTGTCATTATATGATGGAAATGGCATTATGTCAGACTTCCTTAATGTACAATACTAGTTTTGTTTCCGCGACTTTGTCTGCGTGGATTTAGTTAGTAGCTTTTTTATTCAAAGTCAAAGTCAACAATTATTCATTCACACACTTTGAAGTTTGACGTAAGATAGTTACAATAAAGCATTACCATATATAATTTCCTTCCCAGTAACTTGTATCCCTTTATGAGTAGATTTTCGGGATAGAAACTATCCTATGTTCGTCCTTAGGTCCTAAACTGGGGATACTAAATTTCATGTAAATTCGTTCAGCGATTAGGCGTCAAGACGTAACTGACAGACAGACACACTTTCGCATTTATAATATTAGTATGGATAGGTACTTACCCCTTAAAGCTCCATTAACCGTACTTAAGTAAAGTAATGTTACAGGGTATACACGCCGCACAGTCAGCTAACATCCTTAATTTTTTGCAATTTTTTTTTTTTGTTTAGAAAGGATATTGACCAGAGCCGGGCCCAGATTGCGTCCTTTTAGTTTATATTTCAAAAATCTTGTTATGCATTATAATTGCACTGGTATTTTTGAAATAACCCAACGAATATGAGTTTTTAAGTAACACTTAATTACAAAATTCTTAAATTAATTACATAGTTAATTCTGCATTTACAAAACATAACCTCAAAATGCCTAAACTGCCATTGAATTCCTCGTAAACCCCTAATTATTTTTTCAAAAATATTTTTTGTGTGTATCCTTTAAATATTTATATACGAGCTGTTGCCCGCGACTTTTATACTCCCGTCGCCATCCAGCTATCATAATCTCTTAGTCTACCATGTCGTAAGGAGAAGAGAGAAATGAAAAATCAAGGTCGATCGGCACTCTTTTTTTAGATAGGTTACTATAACCTCGCTATCTTTCTCTGGTAAGAAAATTTCGCATGGCAGTGACACCGAATCCAAAACCAAATTTTGTCGTATATCTTTCTTAGTAAATGTGTAAAGGTTTTTTTTACTTCTTACTTTACTTTATTGAAGGCAGTTTTATTCGTTTGCAATAAAAAATACTAGGTAACTTTAGTATTAGTGTTCAGATAAAAGTCAAATTTAAAAAAATCTCCCTACCGCAATAGAATGCGGTTTAGCATTTATTTAATGTGTCCCTAGCCTACTCAAAGGTCAGTTTGTAATTTACTACTATCGTAAAGTTATTATTATTATTAGGAGCCTGTCGTGACCCACTGCAGGGCAAAGGCCTCCCTACCTTTTCTCCTATAACGTAAAGTAAGTAAGACTATTCTTATACTCGTAGTTAAATTTCCGTTAGTTAGTGATAATAAGTAGTATAAAAATAGTGCCAATTGACTTTTGATCTTTCGTTAATAATACAGTAATTCAACAAAATTTCGACAAACTGTTTGTGTTAAAAGTATTTACAAACTACTTAGCGTTAAGGTCAGCACCATCAAATTATGACTTCTGAATATAAACTTCTAAGTGGTGCTTAAATACCAAAATTTTTGCTGTAGCATAAATGGTATACATGCCTATAAAATCTGAAGGATTCTTTCGATTTCTCCAGGTTTTCGTCACCAGATCGTAACTTGAAGACAGTAGGATTACCTAGGCAGTTTGAAAATCAGTATAAAGTAATTTACCATATCAATTGCTCCAGACATTCAATTTGTGTAAATCAATAGAAAATGCTCATCACGCTGAACAATGTTTTCTACGGCGCTCTATTTATATCTCTTATAGTTGAGCTGAGCTGCTAAGTTTCTATATCAATTGCTCAAGACCTTCAATTTATGTACGTCAATAAAAAATGCTCATCACGCGGAACCATGTTCCCTAAGGCGCTCTATTCATATATCTTATAGTTGAGCTGAGCTACTAAGTTTCTATATCAATTGCTCAAGACCTTCGATTTGTTTACGTCAATAGAAAATGCTCATCACGCTCAATAACGTTCCTTAAAGCGCTCTATTAATATCTCTTATAATTAAGCTGCACTGCTAGGGTTCTTTATAGTTGCTCCAGACCTTCAAGTTTTGTACGTCAATAGAAAGTGCTCATCACGCTGAACAATCGTCTCTAAGGCGCTCTATTCATATCTCTTATAGTTGAGCTGAGGTGCTAGGGTTCCATATCAGTTGCTCCAGACCTTCAATTTGTGTACGTCAATAGAAAATGTTCATCAAGCTTAATAATTTTTCTTAAGGCGATGCTTTCATATCTCTCTTAGTTCAAGTATACTGCTAAAGTTCCACGTTAGGTACTCCGATCTTCAAAATAAGTTTTAGCCCAGTATTTGCCCAGACTCAATAGCTACACAATAAAAAAGTTCTAATGTCCTATCTTTCAGCGGCTTCAGCGGCAGTCAGGCCAGCAGCCAGGCAGCGTCGTTCAGCGGCTCATCAGTGTCAGGGGCGGCATCATCCGCAGCCGCTTTTGGCAGCGGCTTCGGCGGCCAGAGCGGCAGCCAAAGCGCTTCATCCGCTTTTGGGTTCAACTCCCTCAATGGATTCCCGCAGGCTGATGTAAGTTAGCCGCTTTTATTAACTTTTTAAGAGACAAATAATTTTATTCAAAGGCCCAGCCGCTTATAGTCCTTTTTGTATAGAATTCAAACAAGGTGCATTATTTAGAATTACACATACTTAATACCTGACAGAACCTCTTTTTATTATATAAATTATTTAGAAGCGCGATGATCTATGGGTAAATACTTAATTGCTTCACATCAAGATGTGAGTTCCAATATCGGCCAGTAAGTAGGTACCACTGTGTTAGTAGAATACCTGCACACTAGTGGCTAGACTCAACTAGCATTTTTTTTGAGATTATGTCGGTATTTGTTTAGTAATTAAAAGAAAATACTAATCTTACCTCAAAAAACTCTTTAATATAGAAAGGTAGATTGAAAATCCTTTAGTTTGGTATATCTCACACACTTAAAAACTGAAAGAATAAAAAGGAGCCCGCTGGATCGAAAATAAGTTTAGACGCCATTAATTGCTAAGTTATTAGGAACTTTGGATTTTTTTATTATATTCGCTAGGTACGTTGAAAAACCTAGCCTTTTCATAACTGTAATCGCTCTAGCTACCGGGAGCCCGCTGGATCGAAAGACGTCACTAGTGGTGGTGTGAAATGAAGACGATTACCATCTTCATTTCACCTTCCTTTACCTAATTGAGAAGACAGTGTCCGTATTTACATACTTTATTTCACATAGCGATTACTTATCCGAGTCATGATGTAACGAAATGTCTAGGTGTATAGGCTTTTTTTTATGAGAATGTTGGTTGTCTGATATACATTTTCGCATTCACCTGTTTTATGTTCCAGTTAACCTTCGGTGACGGCCCCTTCGACCAAAGACACCGTGGGGTCCCCAACTTCCCCGCTTTCCAGTCCGGGTTCCCCAACTTTGCGGGCCGGAGCAAGGGGGTCGGAGCGGCCGCTTTTAAATCCAGCAAACCCGGCCCTGCCTTCAGGAGTGGCGATGATTTTGTCGCTGTGGTTGTGTCAAATTAAGAGCTAGTACTATCTCTTAAAGGAGAAATTTTATCTTGGTGGAAAATGTAGTCCGTTTTTAACAAGACCATTAATCATCGATCCCTCTTCGGCCTCGGCAACGGTGCTGCTTATTGTCAGGTGTGATTGGGGACCAATGTGTTCTTATTAGTTTTAAAAAATCGATTTTTCTATATAAAATGTCCTATTTACAGTTTCTTTCAAATACTTCTCTTAAACATTGGGTTTGTTATTGCAAATACTCGTAATGAATTATTTACGAAAAATAAGACTATCCACGATGAAAGGTTTTCTGACTGAGGGCTGATTCTTTTTGATTGAATTACATTTTAAATAGGTTGCTGTATACAGGTAGTAAGTAGTTATTCAACCAATAACTTTTTATTTGACAAAAAAAACAGTGAAAGACATTACCAACTCCAAATATTGCAGTTTGTTCATGTTTTTAAAAATAAACTTTTATTAATCTCTCTCTGTCAGGGCATAATTATTTCTATAACCTGTTATATCTCTCTCCAATTTTACCAAAAAGCTTGCAAATTCGTAATTTGCGGATTGATGTCAATTGCGGATTAAAATCAGCGATATGTGTAATGACATACTTTTAAAAAGAGTAAACGAAAGCCTGTATTGCGGTTACAGAAATATTATGCCACAAAATAAACGGTTGCATCAATAAGACGGACTTGTCACAAAGTTTGTTACTTTCAAATATTTATGTAACGTGCGAGGAAAAATTTTGTGTGCGAAAGGCATGGGGCGCTATACACTGTGTTTTTGTATGGCGTCAAATAAACCATGTATGTTCAGTCATTTTCAGTGCCTACTTTTCAAAAGATATTTGCAATAAATCCTTACAAAATGAATGGGAAAGTTCAAAAGTTCAACATTTTTATAGACTTTCGCTCACAAAAATTAATCGACTGTGTCATCCGATGGGACTCAAACCCACGTCCCTTCGCTATCCGGGCGAGTGCTCTTACCAACTGAGGACGACTGATAAAGGACGTTAGTCAGCTGACGAATTCCTGTAAGTGATTGCTACGCCAGTGAACCGGCGTTCGATTTCATCAATACTTGGGAAATGTACCCGCATGTATCCGATGGAAATATTTTTACAAATATTTAACCATAAGTTAAGGTGAAATCAGCTTAACTTATAATTATTTTTATAACTTAAGCAATTATTTTGCCTCAGTAGCTCAGTTGGTAAGAGCACTCGCCCGGATAGCGAAGAGACGTGGGTTCGAGTCCCACTGGATGACACAGTCAATTTTTGTAAGTGAAATTCAATTTCAATTCGTAAAAACTTGCAAAATAATTGCTTAAGTGATAAAAATAATTATATTTTAATAGACCATACATTATATAAACTAGATTTCAGTTCAAATTATACACGATGTACAACAGTCAGAATAAAACTACAGATATTCATTAACAGTCATTTTAATTTTGTTTAAAGTACTATACATTTTGTAAGGAAATATTTTTGTAAATATATCAATAACAACCATAAATCTATGAATATTCATAGGTAAATGGGGGTTTAAGTGATAGGTATGGTATAGTTACCTATCACCATGCATCGGCTTAGCACCTTATAAGAAAAATCTTGATACTGCTATTAGAGGGCACCTTCATAAACTCCTCAGTAATGAAGATAGGACCGACCGAAAAACTAAGACCTCTTGTCACTTAAAGAAAAGGTTTGTAATTTAGTCTGAGTCGTCAAAGGATCTATTAACGATTTAAGTAATATAAGGTTGAAAACAAACGTAGGCGTTATATAAAGCAATGAAACTCGATTTAATTTATAAGGTTCTAGTCCTTAAACAAAATACCTTTAGTCTGATCGCGTATCTGAGACCTCGCCTGCGGGGTAGGGTGCAAGGGTAGACAAGAACAGGGATTTGAGTTGCTGGTTTGAATTTTGAAAAGAATGCGAATTTCGAATTTCAAAATTCAAATCACCCAATCGAAACAAACGCCCGCCGCCCGCACCGCTCAGGACCCCCGTTGTCATCTGCCGCGGGGGGTCCCTTGACGTCTACCGACGTACCCCGCGAGGTCTCAGATAAGCGGTCGGACTAAAGCTATTTATTCTGGTAAAATTAGATAAAGACAAATAGGTACATAAGATGGTATAAAATTAAATGTATAAAAGACAAAATGTTAACTGAAAAGGTAAATAAGAGACAACGAAATGTACTCACATTTTACAACATCACAAACTTGACTGACATTTATTTATTAAATACTTTGTTTAGTGTTAAGATTATTTATTAATAAACAAAAAAAAACACCAAATGGAGTTACTGTTTTATTGTGTCTACTTACTAAACAGAATCCCGAAGGTTGATCAGTTTTGGAGGGGAGTAAATTCGACTGTTTCAGAGATGACATGACCTAAATATCATATTATATTAAGACAAAAAGAAAGACATTCATTATATTCTATAGAAATAATTACTGATTCGTCCGCGCAAATGTTGATTTTCCCATACAAACTTCCATCCCTCTTTTCACCCCTTAAGAGGTTGAATTTTGGAAAATCCTTCAAATCCACGTTATACTTTACCTATATCTAACCAAATAGCTAAATACCATTTTTCTCGATTTAGCTTATAACCTGACGGAGTTTCAAACAAACTTACCCCTCTTTTTACCCCCACAACGGGCAAATTTCTAAAAATCCTTACTAAGTACTCATCTTTTTTTATTTTATACGAAATGGGTTTGCTCTTGACTCTAGACTAAGCCAGACGTGCCGCATCTACAATCTACACTATAAAAGAAAGAATGGTGTGAAATTTTAAGTTCTAATCCTACTAGTTTGGGTTGTGCTTTAATGTCAGTCAAGTTAATTTTACTCATGACACATTTAAATTGAAAGTTATGAAGATTGCTTAATATTTTTGGTAAGTAATATAGTTCAGATATACTTAGGTACAAGGTGTCCCGAAACAAAGGATTACCTACGAAAGACCGAGCTGTTGGAAAGTCGCTGGAAAGTTTTGAAATGCCTTTCTGAAAGTAATTTTAATAAATTAGATAGATCTAGATACCAGCAGAATCATAAGCGAATGCTTTACTCGTTCACTGCAACTAGGCAGCTTTTTTGGAATTACACCTAGCAGTCTAAACGCCTACTTATAAAAAAATAATACTAATCACATGAAAGTGTCTATTTTAGCAGATTTTCCATAAGGCGTGTTTATTTGAACAGTCTAAATCTCATTAAACGTTAATGCATGGTATATTATGGGTTATTTATCTTGACAACTTGCGTAGCTGAGTGGCTAGCACACCGGTTTTCAAGGTGTCGCCATCTCTGAGGTCCCGGGTTCGATCTCCGTGGAGTCAATATAGAAATTCACATTTATATTGTGTCGAGCCTGGGTGTTACGGTACCACCGTTGTTTCAGTTTTTTATTAGGTACACAAGTGATTTGTTACACACTACTTACCTGAAAGCACCTGGAACTGAGCAATATATATGCAATGTTGTCTAATATATTTATCTAAAATGTTGTATTTATTTATTTGATTATTTATTCAAGAAAACCAACAGCTCATAATAAGTAGTTTTACAAAAGGTTCATTTTACAAGAATAAAGCCAATAATAGGTTTCTCTAGACTTATGTACAAAAGTATAAGACGCGTCACAAGAATGCTCGTAGTGGAAACAAAAAGTAGCTCACACTTACGGAACAAAGGTTGTCTGTTCAGCAAACCAATTATGATGTCTGAAGACCATTGCATCACCTATAAATAATTTAATCTCTCTATATGAGGCGAACTTAATGCGAAGTGGATTCCACTACTAGCTAATATTAAAACTTAAAATACATTAAATACCAATAACATTTAGGTATTTTATTTATCAACCTAGATTATTTTTATAGAAATAAGTACCAATTTAGTTACATGATCGTCGATAGTTTCATAAAGAACGCTTGTTTTAGTAAATTAAAGGTAAAGTCTTGATGTGAAATTACAATGTTCAATTACGCAGGCACTAATTCAAAGATGATTAATGATCAAAATTAAAAACTATTTTAAATCTAGAAGAAGTATGTGTAACCATGATCCAAAACGGGTCAGGTTCCCCTGGTAACAGGGTCACGGAGGTTAGATGGCAGTCGCTCCATTATAATTACCTGATCTGCCGCAACCTGGATCATCGGACCCTGGACCCTCGCATAAGAGAGCACAACCGGGATAACCCTAGGAGGATGATGAATATGTATGTGTAAACTAAAGTAATCGTGCTTGCATTGAAATTAAACTCCATTAAGGGCAGGATCAAAATAATATATATTACTTAGCTCATAATATCTTTTCATATTTAAAAACAAAGTCCCCCGCCGCTTCTGTGCGTATATCTTTACGAAACTGATTTTCATGCGGTTTTGTGTGTAAATCAAATACGAAATATGACGGTGACTGCAAAAAATTTCGATCAAAATCAGGCCGTCTCTACTGGGGAGCTTTCATTGAAAACTCTGCCAAATCGTTTGCGATAGAAAATAAAAATCTATAGTGGTATTGTTATATTTTATAGGTCTTCAAATATATCTGCGATGACATATGTCTATCTTTTAAGCATAGCTTACAATACCTTAGCCTACTTATCCTATCAGTGCGAGGATAGGGCGGGATGCTAGTCTAATTATAATAAAATAAAACCTTATTGGAAACGAATTTTTAACCATAAAATTATGTTGATGGACGTAATAAGTATTAATACCTACATTTCAAAGGCTCAGTTTTCAAGCATAATTAGCCATAAACGTACAAAACAAAGAAAAACAATGCGTCACAGGGCGGAATACTTGCTTAGACCGGTCCAGGTCTGCGTTAAAAATATCTTCTTGCCTTGCATAGCGTCTGTTTTATCTGCAGTTTTATCAAATGGGCCATTTGGTCGATATCTAGGAGGAAGAAATAGGTGGCAAAATTAATTGTGGTTTTTCGTGGGAGTAGGAAGGGCACAGATTTTTATTCCATTCTAAATTATTCTTACGTATTAGCGGCGGAAAACAAAGCTAATCGTAGGTACATTTTCAAATCCTTATAAAATCTATAATTGTTAAGAAACCACCAAGCTATTGATCATTAGATTATCATGACAAATGATCTGTATAAAGAACAA